>CM060065.1:42679463-43933213 GCA_030533445.1 Cyprinodon diabolis | reverse complement strand
TTTATTTGAGAGTTTATTTAGACAATCTGACATTAAATTGGGGTTTTGATCTTCTTTGAGATGAATAGACCTTTATGAAAAATTACAAATCATGACCCAAGGTCAAACTAAAATAACTGAGTGACCACCTCTTATTTGATATGATTTTTTTTTCTTACAGATGTTTAGCCAGATTTCCTTACAACAGTCTTGTTAACCCAGGTGTTAAGATGTGTTTTAATGTTGTGGAGATGGCGGCTGATGATGTATGTCAAATTTTATTTTTATTTTTTAAACCATCCTGTTCTCGAAAATGGATTTTCCATTTGGTCCATACAAAATCTCTAGTATAGTAAAGACAACCTTCACATTATGACTAAATGTTGCATCTTGCTTTCTAGTAGGAGAAGACCCCGCCAAGTCACTCACCGACACCCCACCTGAATTCAACCAGTCTCCTCCACCATCCAGAGCCCCACCCACAACTTCACTGTCAAGTGACAACAAGTTCCACTCGCTGCCCTTTAGCCTGAACCGTAAGACCCCTGAGAATATAAGCCAAGGGCCCATCTCACTTTCTGTTGGGTCTGTAATGGGAGAGCAGCTTGAGCCCCCATCGCCTGCTAACCCTCCGTCTCCTCGGCCTCCGACGCCTCCCCGAGGGCAGTCAGGTCTTGAGGTGGGCTCACTGGTGGAGGTGAAGGAAAACCCCCCTCTATGTGGAGTTATCCGCTGGGTGGGCCTGCCTCCTGGCCTGCTGGAGCCTTTGGCTGGACTGGAGCTGGTGAGTTATATGTTATGATCAGAGCATTATATATCAAAACATTGGACTCCTTTTTGGCATCAAAAATCTAAAGCTCAAAATATGACAACTAGTAGGAAGTAAAAAGAGCTTCTCCCCCAACTTTCCCCCAACTCAATTGACCTGTAAAAATGGAAAGGGGCAGACTGGTTTAAAAGGGGTTTTTGTCTCAGTATTTTTCATCTAGTTGAGCTTGGTGAGTTCCTCCTTTATTGTTTGTTTGTCTCCTCTATGGTGATGAGGGGAAGTCACAGCACCTAGCTAAAAAACAAACAAGTACATTTCCCAAAGTGTTTCACCTGTTCAGTTGTTACAGTAGCATTATTCCTCTCAGTATTTTGGAGCAAATGTGAACACGTCAAGAAAGTGTTGTGTAGTTGTGACTTATTCAACGTTCCCCCAACTGGCTGTGGTTTTAGAACAACAAATTAAAGTGCGGATCGAGCTTAAATCATGATCAAACAGATAACTGCACATATTTGGAATAAATTCACCACCATTTCCATTAAAAATATAACTATGTATTAAGAAAAATAATTTAGCCCAAAGTCACATATTTCAGGTAAAAACTCCTGACTAATCTAGTGAAACTCAACTAAACAAAGTCACTATTTTCACACAAAAAATAATAAAATGGGTGAAAACCGTAATCAATAAAAATGAAGCAACAATATTACAGTTCATAATGCATTTTATGTTTGAGAATGAATGTTTATCTTAAAGAAAGGTCACATTGGGTTTTTCTAATTTAGAGCAATTTTGATATGTTCAAACCAATTAACAATTCAATAACAAGAGCTAAATACATTATTTGATAGAATAAAGTTTCATTAAATGAGCTGCATTCAGATATCAATAACCTTTATATAATTGATCCTTAAGCTTATGTGATTAAGCCTAGAGGCTAGAAGATATAAGGGCGCTGCTCTCAAATGACTCGTTAGTCATGTTTTGGTAATCACATGTGATAAGCATATGAGGAAACACATGAAATAAAGCTTGTTTTAGCTTTATAAAAAACAGCTCAAAACATGTCGGTGTGGTGTATCATGCAGCTAAATGTGTTAGCTTGTTGTCTTACACAACAGTAAACACATGAAAACCCAATTTGATTATTTGAAAACTTCCCTAACTTTGCCAGACCTCTAAACTTTGCTGATTTGCAGTGTCCAAATTTAATGTAATGGTTTATGGCTGGTGCAAATTGCTAAAGATTTTTCTAGAAAAAACTTGTTTTTTACAGTTGATTTAAGCAGTTGCTCCTCTAGTAACATTTACGGATGTGACGCTTTTCTCTCAGGAAGAAGAGTGCCCTGGATGCACTGATGGCACCTTCAAAGGGACTCGCTACTTCACCTGCCCACCCAAAAAAGCTCTGTTTGTGAAGCTCAAATGTTGTCGGCCTGACTCCCGCTTCCCCTCCCTGCACCATTCCTCCAACCCCATAGAGCGGTGCAACTCTATTGGTAAATCAAGAGTTTTAGCAATATCAAAACTCTACTCTTCCAGTTTCTTTAAGGTTATTGCTTTCAATTCTTGCAGCATTTGGAGGTTATCTAAGTGAGGTAGTGCATGAGAACACTCCACCTCGGACAGAGAACGATGGTCTGGATGTTATGGTGGGGAAAAAGAAAGGCATTCAAGGCCACTACAACTCCTGCTACCTGGATTCAACTCTATTCTGGTCAGTGCCGCTTCACTATTCCAGTAACTTCATTTAATGGCCATATTTGTTAAACATGTGGACACAGATGCTTCTTTCTAATATAGTTATTATTTTCTGCTCCTCAGTCTTTTCTCCTTCAGCTCTGTACTGGACACGGTTCTGCTGAGGCCACGTTCAAAAACTGACGTGGAATATTACAGAGAGACTCAGGAGCTGCTACGCACAGAGATAGTCAATCCACTGCGCATGTATGTGACAGTAGCTGCCCTTCATAACTTTTAAACAACCTTCTGTTTTTAGCTTGCTTTTAGGTTACAGTGCTGTCAACCCTTTAAATGTTGTGCTTTGCAAAAGAAATCATACTTCTTTCATATTATATGCTTGAATCAAATCAGTGTTTTTGTGCATGTTCTCCCATTGAATGTGTGGGATCCCTCCCACCTCCAAAAACATGGATGCTCCAAATTGTACTAAGGTTAGCTCTAACTACTTCTGAGTTTCTGTTGTAGTAAAGATTCCCAGCTGTTGTGGGAATTATCTGTTTGTGAAAACAAGAGACTGGGACAGAGGTTTACCTTCCAGCAAACCAGTGAGGCAACCAATGGAATACACAATAGAATGATCTCACTGGAATCATGGTTTGGATTAATCTGCTCCGAGTCCAGATGTCCAAATGCAATGACAAATAGAAATCAGAAAATATCCTCACAACCAGCTTGGTTAAGCTTCAACTACTTTGTAAATAATTAATTTCAATCAGAATGAGATGGTAAAAATAAACCAATACAACAGCCAGCCGATATATATTTGACCAACATTAGCTTTACCTGAAGTGCTTGCATTGCCTCTCCCCTTTATTTACAAAACATTGTAAATTTATTGTTTGATTTGTTAATAGGGTATTTTTTTTGTTTAAATTGAGACCTTAACGTTTATTGTAATTATCTAATTTGTATCATGCAAATGTAGGAGGAATAAGCAAAACTGGCTCCAAGGATGGGCGCAAAAATGTCATTAACACATGTTGGGATCTGTTAGACTACTGTCAAAGTAATCGGTATTGGCATTGGCCTTTGAAAAACCTGTATCGATTGGTCTCTACAAGATAGCTATACAAACATCGACCAAACAACACTGTATACAGGCACATGCACTTTATATATTTTATTTAAAACGATTTAATTGCATTTCAAATGATAAACCACCTAATGTTTGTCATATAAAATCTAAATGAAATACATTTAACTTTGGGGTTTTTAAAGTAGCAACAAAAGATTTCTAGGGGCATTAATACTTTTGCAAGGCATTGTCAAGTTTAAAGGGTTGTGTATTTTATATTTAATCTACTCTTTTACCCAAAATGTACATCCTAAAAGTCTTCCTTTAGCGCTGTCCTCCTTGTTTTACAGACATGGGTACGTTTGTGCCACGAAAGTGATGAAGCTCAGGAGGATCCTCGAGAAAGTAGAAGCTGCCTCAGGATTTACATCTGAAGAAAAAGGTTCAGTTAAATTGAAAGATAATGTCCTGAAACCAAAATCCTTTATAATTGTGAACTTGTTCCTATATATTTACCATTTTCATCTCAGACAGAGATTGTGTTGAATACTTGACTCTCAAAGCAAACACATCATCTGTGAGCAGTAGATGGCAGCATTGGCACATAGGTTTCACATCCAACCTCAGTGATTTGCTTTATGCTCTGCAGATCCGGAGGAGTTCCTTAATATCCTGTTTCATCACATATTAAGAGTGGATCCACTCCTGAAGCTAAGGTAAGGAGCTAACGCTAACAAGAAAGCAAAAAGTTCCTCGAAGTTGCTTCTAAAAAAATAGGTGAAGGTAAGTAAGAAAGACAAATAAGCTGTTTCAAGTTGGAATTATATGAATTTACAAAACTAATGCATGGCGTTAAAATACACAAGTTTAACTGATTCCACATAATGCAATAGATTTTTGTTTTGTTTCTTATTCAGCGATATGTAGATTAAAGTCCATCCCAAAGTTTTGCTTATGCCGCTGCTTTCAGGCTTTGGACCTGATAGAATTGAGAGATCTGAGGTTTTATTTAGAATATTTATGGCTGTGTTCTGTGTACGTTTTTTGCAGTTCACAACAGCTGAATTACCAGTTTCGACAGCTGTTATTCTCTTCTGCTTTTTTGACACATTAAACCACATCAGTTGGTGTTATCTGTATGCATGAGAACACTCTCATGCATACAAAAACATGAGAAAAGGTCTCATTAGGATCAGACTTTTTTAGACATCTGATTTATACTGTGAAATTATGTGTTTGAATTGTTTTTTTTTCCCTAGAAATCTAGAAAATCCATAATAAAAAAAAAACTTCGGCAGAAATTCACCTGCAAATTTTTTTTTTCACTGTTAAGAAACCCATTTCTACCTAAAGCCACAGTGTGTCACATGATCTATTGAGCATATTTGATTGGCTAAAAGGCACTGGACTCGCTGTAATGCTGGTGGCTTGAATGATCATATAATATTAACACATTTGCAGACAAATTTCTCTATAGCCACATTTTAAAAGTGAAACTACTGCAGGTACATTCTTGTTTTATTTTTGGTTAAAATGTACCTTTGAATTTTTAAAGGGGAAATTGCTCCTGGTGAATTTAAAGTAGAAAAATAAAATCTATTATAAATTCAGTGTTTTAAAAAATCAATTTCTTCCATGAATTTAAAACCTACTTCTCTATGGAAACTGTTACCATTGTTATACCTGAAGGTGCTGGATAGGCCCTAACTTAAAATCGTGTTCCTACATAGATTTTATTAATGTGTCTTTGTCTGAGGTGTCGTCCTTTAGATATTCAGCTTTTACTTTATTTTTCTGTGAGGCCTATTTTAATAGTGGTAAAAGGTTATGCAGTCCAATATTTTTTTCTGCCTCAACAGCTGCTCTCCTATTTTATGTTCTCATTAGCTCGCATGGATCAGGAAGAGCTTGCTTAAATTATGCAGGATACAGTAAAAAGATTAAACCCTTTTAGCAACCATTCAGTCAACTATGATTTTGTTGTGTTAAACTGCTGAAAAAAAAGTTTTTTTTGTGTGTATTGTTTTAAATATGCTTATCCTTAAACAAGGGTGGATATATGTTCTTCAATAGCATCTTAATAAGCTGAATGCCACTGAGATTAAATTAATTTACTGCTGATATTAATTATATTCATCACCCAAAGAGTTATTTATTTCAGAATTTCACTCATTCATTCATGAGAAACTGGTCCTTTAACACCAAACACACAGACATTGACATCCTCAGGTAGATACTGAGCCTCTAACACTGGCTGTTCAGTAACTCAGCATATTAATGAAACGTCTAGTGGAAGGAAGAGATTTATACGCACCAGAGCTGACCAACAGTTAAGGACTTTGAGCTACGTAAATATTAAAAATGATTTTAATAAAGAAACATCAGCCTACTATCAAATATATTATCCAGCGATTACACAAATACTAAATGGTAAATAGCATGTAGTCATAAAGCGCTTTTTCAAGTTAGAGGATTGACCAAAGTGTTTTACAGTCATTCATCCATTAACTCACACAGTGATGGTGCATTGTAGCCACAGCAGCCCTGGAGCTCACTGACAGAAGCCAGGCTGCTGCACACTGGCGCCACCAGTCCCTCCAACCACCATCAGTACTTGGTCAGATCTGCATTTGTGGGATATGGTGTGATTTTTGTACTATTTTGGTATGAGTCATAAAACAGATATTTCTCTATGGGAATTGTTTTTTTTTAATATATATATATATATATAATTAAATAAAAAAAAATTAACCCTTCAAATATAATGAATCTATTGAGATTCATATGTAAATCTGCAGCCTTTGCCAATAAGGCAAATATTTTTCATCTCCGAGATAAAGCATTGAGTAAAATCTTAACTTCCCATGACATTTTGTTTTGTCTTTCAGGTCTGCAGGTCAGAAAGTCCAGGACTGTTACTTTTACCAAATCTTTATGGACAAGAAGGACAAGGTCGGAGTTCCAACCATCCAGCAGCTCCTGGAGTGGTCCTTCATAAATAGTGACTTGAAATTTGCAGAGGTAAGTAGTATTTTCATTTATTTCACTTTATTTTTAGGGATGTTTACATTTCCATGCGATGTAGCCCAGACCAGCACAGTGTCGAATCCTAAATGAAACTTTCTTTATAATCTTCATAAATGTTCCTTTTCTTGCTCCCCAAGGCTCCGTCTTGCCTTATCATCCAGATGCCACGCTTCGGCAAGGACTTCAAAATGTTCAACAAGATTTTTCCCTCCTTGGAGTTAGACATCACAGACCTTCTTGAAGACAGTAAGTTGTGATTTTTTTTTTTTTTGTCCCAGTCTGTAGAGTTGATTTGCAGCTGTGTGGCATTTGGTAATGAAACTCCTCTGGCCTGTCACTGGAGCTCAGCTGAAATGAAAGAAACCTTTCCTTGCTCTTCAATCAGTTTTTCAAAGAAGCCTGTTCTATCATTTGTTCAGCTCCGAGGGAATGTCGCATCTGTGGAGGCCTGGCTCTCTACGAATGCAGAGACTGTTATGAGGACGGGGATATCACTGCTGGCAAGATTAAGCAGTTCTGTGAAAAGTGCAATACACAGGTAAACATTGGAGAGCGGTGCTGCAACATCAATGTCACAATTGTCCAGTTGGTGGTGCCAGTTCCAAAGAAATCATTATTTTGGAGTATTGTAGGACATGTTTCCAAATTAGATTAAAGTTACATTTAGTTTTTATTATTTTCCAGTAGAGCATTTTAATGACTTCCTTGCTTGGATTTTTATAAAAAAAAAAAACAAAAAAAAAAAAAAAAACATAAGGAATCTTGTATTTTTCTTAAAAATTAAACCCAGAAGAATATGACAGTGCCTCTGCTCATTCTCATTTAGGTTCACCTCCACCCGAGAAGAAAAGCCCATCGACACAACAAACTATCCGTCCCCAAGGAGCTGCAGGAAGGCACGGGGCGTCAGGGCGGTTTCCCCCGCCAGCGGATGGAGCTATTTGCTGTGCTGTGCATCGAAACCAGTCACTACGTGGCCTTCGTCAAGTACGGCAGCGCCGATTCTGCCTGGCTTTTCTTCGACAGCATGGCGGACCGTGATGGTGGGTGTGACCGCCACACAATGTTTTGTTTCTAGTCAGAGTTCTTTCTGGAGCGAGAACCTAACGACAGGCCTAAAAGGAGCTATTTATTATTCACAAGCAGGATGTCGCCTGAGAACTAGAGAATGAGGTAGGGTTATAATCTTAGACTAAGAAGTTGAATAAAATAAGATTTAAAAGTAATTATAAAATGAAAAAAATCTGTGTGAAAATTTAAAGTGGTCATAAAAGTTAGAAAAAATGGACACACGTCAGATAGAAATTTAGATTCATTTTAGGTTTATCCTTTGAAATGGCTCCATCTCTACAGTTGAGCAGATCTATATTTAAAAGTTAATAAAAAAAAAGAAAAAGTAGCTAATTATTGATGCTGTTTCTTGAAGCCCCTTCTGCAACGTAAACAGGCCTGGCTCACATTCCAATGGAACAACTTTTTACTTTAATTGTCCTCTGAGGTTGATGGGATATTTTGAAGTCCTATTAAGCCCTTAAAATTTACTGTTAATGATCTAAAAAACAACAACAATATATAGCTGTATTAATAGATGTATAATTTAGAGGGATGTGTAACTGTTCTTCAAGCGCCTTAATTTAACAGTTAAACCTCATGTTGCAGGGGGCCAGAATGGTTTCAACATACCGCAGGTGTCTCCCTGTCCCGAAGTGGAAGCCTATCTGAAAATGACCCCAGAGGAGCTGCACACCTTGGACCCCAAGAGCATCCAGGGCCAGGCGCGACGTCTGCTCTGCGACGCCTATATGTGCATGTATCAGAGCCCAACCATGAGCCTTTACAAGTAGATTCCTCTGTCTAAAGCCTACGCCTTTCATCCTCTGCCACTCCATCTCCACTTCTTCAGCCTGGAGGTTCAGAGAAAGACCTGAACTCAAAGCAGAGAAGTTGTCTCCCAGCACAATGGGGTGCGGGGGGTTGCCCGGGGGGGGGGGGGGTTGGGTGGCGGCGCTGCAGTATCTGGAGCTATCCTCTCCCTCAATGCCGGCTCATTTCGGGAAGTTAGGGAGATGGACAAGAGAAGAGAGAAGCCTATTTGCACTGTGCATTAGTTTAAAGTATTGTGTTCTTTATGTAGTCCTATGTAGCTTTCATGTGTCTCACAGCTGCACGTCGGCAGTGGTTAATGAAGCCAAAGTAGGTATTATGAGGATCCACTCCCTGTTTAGGGAGGATGGGCGGCAGAGCGTGTTGCGTCGTAGTGGCTGACTAAACATGTGCAGCGAAAACAAATGGAGCCTGTGGGAGGACCTTGCTCACCTCATTTACCTTAAGAAAAGAGGAGTCCTGCTATTCTAAATCACTGTAAAACATGGGAGCATCCATATCACACATTAAGGAAGCAACACAATGTAGAATACCTTTCACCCAGCCTATATGTGGTGTATTGAAACCTTGTGCAAAATCTCTTAGTAGCATAGATTTCTCCGGGTAGTAACAGTATAGTTGTCAACTGGGTGTGCAGTCGCATTACGCCCATGCTCTTCTGCTCTATATGACCTGGCGTTCATTTTTCCATAACCTCTATAGAAACGTCCTTCACTGTATGATTTGCAGGATAAATGCAGCCTTAGTGAAAGTATTGTGCTTTGCCACAGACGTCGGCACCTTTCCGCCATCTCCAAGTGGACCTATCAGGAAACGTTTAAGTTTTTCTTTCTCCCACTCGCCCCCGTTTGAAGTCACACTGAGTGCTAATTTGTTGGCTGGGGGACATCAGAGTTTTGTTACAGAATACAGATTCGCTCCTCTGCTGTAGCTCTAAAGAATGGCCTGCATCGCTAATGCAGAGTAGGTGGCAGATAAATGCATGAAAGGAGGCTTGTACAATGGCTTCTATTGTAACGCTGCTCGGTGGAGCGCTCTGTGCATTCACAGGGTCAATGAGGTGAAAAACTGGAGAAGTCTGGCTGTTTTTTCCTCGAGTCGAGCGTGTGTGGTGTGAAGAAATGCCGCGTCTGGCTCTTTGTGTTAACAAGGAAGTCTGAATTATGTTTTATGTTTACAAAGCCTCTCTTCCCCTCCCCCTGCCTGTCCTGACAGGTCTGATTTCCAGCTGAAGCAAAGTATTGACTCTTACTGCCTTTAATGAAGGTGTGACCTGTGAGATTTCCAGCCTGACCCTAGATAACAGAACAGATCTGATCAAATATAATTTATTTAAACTCTAATTATAACAAAGTCTGGAAAAAAAAGAAAGAAACAGGGTTGATGACGTTGGGTACTCTCTGTCCACTTTCACTGTATATTTAAGTGAGTGTTTGTACTTTATGTTGTCTTATAGCAACTACTGATTTTTAATGGGGACTCAATTATCAGTTAACAAGGGATGGGAAAAGAAAAAGGCACAATGGGTGTAACCATGGGACACCATATATCTGTGTATTTAAAGAGGACATTTTATTAAAGAATTAAAACTGACCCACATGGCTTCGATTATGTTCCACTTTTACAGAAAATGAATTTAGGTCTAAGGTGGTTAACTGGTTTCACGTCCCACAGAATTCAGAAAAAACTACATTTTTCAAACTGCAGACATCAGCATTAGACAAATGCAGCTCAAACCAGATGTTTACATATTTGGATTATTTTCAATGCCAAGAGCATAAATGTTGCCAAACTTTTCCTGGTTTAGGTCAGTTTGGATTACCAGCTGTATTTCTATGTGCTAAATGCCAAAATAATTATCTTTTTTTTATTGCTGCTTCTTCCTAGCTGAGTGGAGTTTCAGCCTATTCTGGTGGCAGGATTCATGCTTCAGGTGGTTTTCTCCAAAAAGCCTTTTGTTCTTTGGTTGATGCACAGATTTCACCCGAAAACACCTTCATCTCTGGGACACAGAACCCTTGTTTCTGAGCAGTATGAGGACATTCCCATAGATGGATACGATTTCCAGATGCCTGAAGTTGACATATTCATCAGTGCAAATTAGGACTAAAACAACTGAAATAATCTCCCATTTAGTAATCATTAACTAAATTATAGAGACAAAAAAATTGCTATTAGCTGAGATAGCAAAAGATTTTGAGAAGTAATTATCCAAAAAATTGTAAAAAAAAATATATATATTAACATTTTGTTTGGAAGATGAAAAACCCCTTTTCTCGATTTATACTTTATAATGTTTTTATAAATTATTATAGCTAAGGACGGCTGTTTAAATTCTCAACCATCTGGGTCATGGCAACCACAAAACAGGCTTAAATCGAAGACAACTGGACTTTGGCTCAAATATTCTGGTTAAGTTTCCACACGATCCAGGAGTCTTTGTCAAGTCCTAAAGCTGTGACTAAAGAAAAGGATGAATCAATCAGGGTCTACAGTTTTCTTCCTCTCTTGGTTGAAGTCATACAATAAATGTTATTTTCGAGGTGTTGATTTAAGATACTTCATCAGGTGTGCCTTGCAAAGCCATCACATAATTGTCTGAGCTTTTCCAAATAATTTTATTATAGACTTGTAGACATTTTAATGCTTATGAACTTCATTTCAAACAAAGTCTTCACAAATATTTTATTATTTTGGCTTTTAGCAAATAATAATGATCTCAATTATCCTGACCTAAAAAAGGAAAAATTTATTTATTTCACTGTTTTGTCTTTTTTTTTAACTGTATGTAAATATTTGCCTTCAGCTGTAGTTGTAACCTTGATCCATTCATGTCACAGATTTTGGCTGTGAGAATAAAGTCAAAGGGAAGCTTTAAAATGACACCTTTTTGGCTTTGTAGTCACGCTCACTGTCACAGGGATTCTAACAGAGGAACTTCTTATGTGACCTATATATATATATATATATATATATATATATATATATATATATATATATATATATATATATATATATATATATATATATATATATATATATATATATATATATATATATATATATAAAATCTGTACAGTGTGGACATGTGTAAGGGGTGGAAGCTTAATGTCAGTGATGTTCCTGTACATGTTAACCAAATAAAGCCAGTTTTGAAGGATGCGCTGCATGTTTTAAATGCATGAAGGAAGGCTGCTTGGCATTTCAACAACAAATGTAGATGGTTTATGTTAGTCGATAAATCTTTAATAATTTGGTATATAACCGAAATACTTTATATGATTAAATATATGTTTATATTTGACCTGGAGAGACTCACACTGAGAAAGACTTGAATTAGAAAATTATTATACCATTCAATAAACTTTTTGCCGTTAACAAATTCAGATTGTTGAAAATGTTTCTATCCAAGGAAAACCAGTTGATTGTGAGGAATCATTGACTCTGCAATCCCTCGCGCTGAGCATGCATGTAGCGAGAGTGGAAAGGAAAACTCCCTTTTAACAGGAAGAAACCTCCAGCAGAACCAGGCTCAGTGTGAGCAGCCATCTGCTGAGACCAACTGGGGTTCAAGGAGACAGAAGAAGACATAAATGAAATAACTTCTTTGGTGCTCGGGCCCCGACAAAAGACTTTGATGCTGTAAATCAACATTTGCTTGGATGAGTTACAAAGGAAAAGCTTTAGAATAGTCTTCAGAGGATGAGTGGGACTGAGAGTAGTCTGAGATAGGAGGAAGTGGAAATGGGGGGGAAGGTGGGTGAAATTTTGCTTATGTGCAGTAGAGAGAAACAGCCAGGAGCTAGAAGGAGGGGGTCTTTAAAGGTAATTGACTCTGGACGAGGTGAGGCCCCAAGAGTTGATTGGCTGGAGCTGAACAAGGGATTTCGCAGGTGGTTCAGGTGAGGCTGAGAAAAGTCGTCCAGATTTAATTTTCGCTTAAGCTTCATTTAGAAGGTTATCTAATGTTAAATATCCGAATATATAAATTATCCTACTTTTACTTGCTGATATAGCTAGATATTCACCAAAACACAGTAGTGACCAAAGATTTTTAAGCACATAAGTGATTGAAGACTGACACAGCGTGTGTGGAAATTTATACATGGTCTTCACTTTTATATAAAAAGTTAGCATTCCCACTTTTATTCTAATATCACCAAATAAACTCCAGTCCAATCACTCACTTTTAGATGTCTCCTGTAAATATACTGAGTTTTTTTCAGTATATTTGATTAAACTGTCATGAAAAAAGCAGGGATTTGGAATTTTTTGGAATGTGTTGTGAGGAATGCGCATGACGGTCGCAGGAGGGATATGTTTTGTTTTTGTTTATTTTAAAGGAAGTTGGTCAGTATTGGTATAAACAGCTGGATGTTAAATGATGAGCAGTTCTTGAAGAAAAGTGTGACAGAGGAGGGAGACTGAGAAGTTGTTCAGAGCAAGTTATAAAGGAGAGTTTTATATAAAGGTGAAATCCATCAAAGCCCAGACCTGAATCCGATTTGAAAAATCAGTGGCAAGCCTTGAAAAATTGCTGGTCAGATGCCCCACAAGGTTTGAGCAGTGTGGATTCTGTCAGGATAATAGCTGTTATTTTGAATATTTATGTGAATCCTCCTAAACCTCTTATACATTTATATTTCTCATTGTAGAGATCCTATTCTTTACAGATGGGATTACAATGATCAAGCCCACTTTAGGTCTTTGGATGAAGATCATCCCCTCAGCTTTAAACAATAACAATATGATTACAATCTGTTATTCTAACTGGAGGATAATAAAGATTAGATGTTGTCTGTTTTGCCCACTTGGCGGGCTTCAGTCGACTATCTGCCCTGTATGTTCAGATTAAATCTTCATTCAGTGACCCAATTCCCCAGACAATCTCTGACAAAATGATACCCGGGGATAAATCAGCATGTATTACACATGCTCCTCACCACCCTCCCCCTTTCCAACACCTTACCCGGTTTAGTTTGGAGTCAAACTTGAAACCAGCTCAGCAAGCTGAGTTCAGAAGTGCCAGATAAGTATTTGTCAACAGAACAGCTGGCATACAATGCCCTCTTGTAGCTTTATGCCACAGCATATGCCAGCCGCTCGTAGTGTGCGGTAATTTAGCCTGGGCTGGTTTCTACAGGAACAGATGGGCTGGAGTATTGTTATTCTCACTCCAGCTCAGGGTCCCTGGGGGGAATCACTAAATAAAATCAAAGCAGATGGACCTCTCTGGGCTAGGCTGTGTTTATGATAAACAGCCACTACAACCGGTGTCCATCCAGCATCTCAGCCCCGCCCTCCTTACAAACTAACAACGAGCCCCAGCACGGCAGTCTGACCTCACCTGCTCTGAGCTTTACCCAAACAACTGCCAAACCCAAACACATGAGGAGGAAATGCATTATGAATGTCCATGAGCTGAGGGGAGTTTCAGTAATTTCAATTTCAACAAATCTTTTCTTGACCTTAAACTGTAACATTTTCTCAAAACAGAAACTCTTATTTTGGTGCAGATTTAGAAATGTTACCTATTATTTCTCCCTGATAGAGGACTGTTTTGTTCTCTTCTACCCTAATCTTAAAAAAAAAAAAAAAAAATCATTGGATCAGGTCACACTTCCATACCATCAGACACAGGCCTTGATGGCAATGTGGTCGCAGCAAACAGCCTTTCATAAGCCTCGGTGGTGTCCTCAGCTTTTATACAGTACATGGGAATGCAGGGCACTTCACACTTAGCATTGAACTCTAAATCTGCTTTCATTCCCATGGGAAAAGACAGCAATAAACAAAGGAATCCTATCAGCACAGGAGGAAGGTAAATGTTTAAGGCCACTCAGACAACAGGAAAGCAGTGATTTCCGGCACTAAAGATGAAAAAGAGTGCAGCATGAATGTTTTTAAGCCAATCAGTCCTAACCCAATATACCACTTCAGTGTTGTTTCAACTCCATCACGGTAACTGGTTTTATTTAGTGTCTTCAAAGGTCACTTTCTGATGATGTCAAAGTGCTGTAATCAACCTAAATGTTTATTGTCAAAAGTATTAACTCGGCACTTACTCAGTCACTTCAAGCTGTCCTAAATTCTGAGCTTAAGATGTTTTTCTTTTCCTTCAGGCCTGAGAAGACAGTTATTTTTCACCATTATCCTGATCAGTTTCTTTTCCATGGACAGATGCCCCCCTCCAACATTACGCCCAGACATTAGTTAGATCTATCTATGTGATTCATCAGCAGAAGGACATTGCTGCCTCTGGCTTGTCTGTCAGGACACAAAATGAGCATTTCTGTCACTGCTGGTTCTTACCTGTCTTCTGGAAGTTTTTTTTTTGTTTGTTTCACTAGTCTAAACAATTATTTTATGTTTAAAATTTGGTTTGAATAGGTTTGCAATAGCGCTTGTATCCCCAATATTTTTATACAATGTAAAGAAAGATTCCAGCAGGTTTTTCTGCAGGTCATAAATAATAACAGGAATTAGTTGGGCAGTAAAAGATGTGGGTATGATCATCCAGCAGAGCAAAATGAGAATGAGCTGATCAAGCACTCTGATTCAGAGCATTGCAGAATTCTTTGTAGATCTTGATTTTTTTTTCTCAACATTTTGTTACATTTAAGTCACAAACCATATTCTATTTTATTGTTTTTAACAGACCAAAACAAAGTAGCTTAAAATTTAGTGCAAGTAATATTTTTCAAACTGTTTTTTTTTGTTGATAGAAGACAGGTAAGAGGGAATACATTGTCAAAAGGAGCCACCATCTCCACAATAAAGTGTCAACCTGATCCCTACTTGTAACCTGTCTGATAAAAGCCATACTTGTGAGAAACATTCAAGTAAGCATCTACCTCCTTCCCATTGTCATGTTATTATAAACCAAGGATCACAGGTCTAAATGACTGGAAACCTGTCACCATAACTTTTGTGATATTGAAGTCTTTGGAGCTCCTTGTGCTGAGACGCCCCCTAAATCGATTACAGACCCGCTTCTGGATTTTCTGAACTTCTTCTCTTCGGGAACTGTACCCCTCCAAGACCCAGAGGTGAGAAGGTAGGATTGCAGCTGACCTCTCCTAGCCTGGACATCAACTTTTTTAGACTCTCCCCTTGCATAGGAAGCTGTGGTCCATCAGGATAAACCCCCCCAGACAGAAAAACAGCTTCTTCCCATCTGCTCCTAGTCTTATTAACAAAGCCCAGGTCGTCCTCTGCCATCCATCCATCCATCCATCCATCCATCCATCCATCCATCCATCCATCCATCCATCCATCCATCCATCCCTCCATCCATTCCATCCATCCATCCATCATTATTTAAATAGTGGGTACCAGCTGCAACATGATTTTGGCAGTATCATACTGTGGGGTTGTTCGTCTTAAGGATTGACAGGGAAGCTGGTCAGAGTTGATGGGATAAGACTAAACACTGGACAACCGTAAAAGAAAAGCTGTTAGAGGCTGTAGAAAATACTTTAGCTGGCGCAGAGCTTCACTTCCGAACAGGATGTTAAATGCACATAGGATCCGGTAGATTTCCGAATAAAACACATCCGATCTTAACCCATGATCATTTTGTCAACATTAGTTTCTCCCGTATGCTACGATGTGATGCATTGATCTGAAAATCAACCTCAGATGCAACGCACGCAGTGGCGAGGGTTTGATCCGTCAGATGGAGTTAAATCACAAAGAATTCAATGTTGAATCGGGGCGGAAGCTAAATGCTAGGCGATGGGTAGCAGCCAAAACGTTGCAATTTCACATAATCCTGACGAGATCCGAAAAATCGTAGCAAAAACTAACAAGCGGGTGATTATGTATGTTCTCTAAGTAAATATTATGTAAATAAACCCTACACTTCTCGCTATAAATGTAATCAAAACCCATTTAAATGCAGAAACTGATTGAAATTATTGATTTTCCCACTAAAAGTTACAGAAATCTTGGCCATGTTTATACCAAAACGTTACAGTTTCACATTATCTTGAAAAATCTTTGCAAGAAACGAACAAGCAAGTGAATATGTACATTCCCTGAGTAAATATTATGACAACAAACTATACATTTCTCACTAGAAATGTAATCAAAACTCATTTTAATGCAAAAACAAACTCAAGTTATTAATCTTTCCACAAAAAATGCGAATGTCGGCCATATATATATTTTTTTCTTCTCCCAGCTGGAATCTTGAAAGTCACGTGACTAGGACGTAATACAATAGAAAGGGTATAGGCAGAAGAAATGTAACAGTACCACAAAAAAATGGCCATTAATGTACCTCCACTAAGTTTTGCAGTGTGGACCAACGTAGTGGAGGTACATTTTCCCATGAGACTGGGTTGGGTGTGGACGATGCAGCAACCCAAACTGGAAGAAAGTGGTAAGAACAGCAGAGAAGATCATTGGGGCTTCTTGAGAAAACTCTAAATCATGTCACTCACTGTGCATCACACTGACCAAACAAAAATACTGCATGATTGCACCATATATATTTAATGCTTTTAACTTCCATATCAGTGAGTTTTTTTGCAACATGTTTTTTCTTACACACATTTGATCACTGCTGCACTTTAAGAAATGGAAATGCCATGAAAGCTATACAAAACAAAATTTCATTTTGTATAAACTGTGTACACAAAATGACAATAAAAGTAGTCTAAGTCTAAGCTACAACAGCTTTAGTCAGGGCATATTGTGTTAGAATTGCCCAGACAAACATTTTTTTACCATGATTATAAATGTTAAAATTTGTATTACGAATATATGAACATGATGTCGAAATCAGTGGAAAAAATTATAAAATAAATAAAAATAAATGTTGCTATGGCAACGCTGCTTTCCATACATCTGCTATGACAAAAAGACAAAATCTCCAACAGCTATTTTTTTCTGTCACTCTTATTAATTATGTTATCCATTATGAATATTGTATTATTTTCTATAAATTAAGAGAAAAAAAAAGAAAAAAACGGTTGTTTCGTTGAGCTGTCTAACTAGATAATGTGACATTACTCTCAGGAGTAAAAATTATGACCTTGTCTGGTTGTAGCAAAATGTTCCAGAATCCAGAAACCCCTCTGCACTGTTGTTGAACTAAATTATTTCATAGCTCATGGATCCTGATTATTTTTGTGTTGTCAACGAAAGAGATGGTCCTTTCTATTGCCCTCTGCCTGCATCATCTCCACATAGTGACCATACCTGCCATCTTTGTGCAGTGCTGTTGCAGAATGTCGCTGCCTTTGGGGCATACAAATAGGCGGATGGTATCACTTTTGCACCTTTTTTCGAATGTTCACTCAACTAGCAGACGACTTACAACACGCCCAATAGTTACACATGCAACCTTTTGTTTGGACGGCCCCTTGGAGTAATTTCTGGGAAAGTTTGTGACTGTTCACTATTCTCAGTACGTGGATAATGACTCCCACTGTGATGCGCTGGTGTTACAAAGCCTGAGATTCTTTGTTTCTCACCTGTTCTTGGATTTCCTCAGCATGGTTGCTGAAGTTTTTTTTAAATCTTAAATCCTTTCATTTATTTCATTTTTTTAACCAGGTTCTATGTGAGAGCTCTTGATTTTAATCTTTTTTTTCTCATTATGACTTTTCACAAAATGTTTGATTAATCTTATTTGCATCCTGATTTAAAAATGCAAGATAATCCCTTCTTGTTTTTTCTTTCTTTTATAAAATAGCAACACAGCTGAGTCTAAACCATGCTTTATGGTTCTACTTAAGATAAACATATTTAAATGCAATATTTAGTTCAATATTGCTGTAACAGCTGTGTCTGTGTGAGTTTGAAGCCTTGTTTATACTCGCTAAACTTTGCAAACACAACCTTGGGAGATACCTTGTGGATCCATGTACCTAATATTGTGGCCGACTCTAGGACTGGGTCTAAGACACAAACTGCGTAGTTACAAGTAGAATTATGAAACACAGTTTTATAATGTATTTTATAAATACACTGCCTCTCACCATCATCCAACAGTCGTCTGTTCATTGTGATGATATTTATGAACCATATTTCCATGTATAATTTAGAGTAAAATTCAGGCTGTGTGGAGAAGCATTGGTGCTATAAGGTTTCAAGCATAAATCCACCTTAATTCATGTGCAAAAAGAGCAGGGCCTCCCAACCTCCCTACAATGGTTCTCATAGTTCATTTTTAACAGCAAAATATTTCAGCCAACTGAGATTGTTTATAACCAGCAAAAATAAAAGCCCAGGTTAAAATCACAAGGTCAGAGGATTTGTTAGAGAGAAATACACAGAAGTTTTCAGATTTAATGTTTATATATGAAATAAAATGGTGAACATGTGCAGGAAATGACCAAAACATGACCAATGACCTGACCACCAAGCTGATTCAAAAAGTTATTGCAATAATTAATGAACTATAATGAACAAGGAGGTGGGGTTTTTCAAATGGAGTGGCTATTTCTGTTTACTAAGTATTCTTGATCATGTATTTCAACTAGAGAGAAATGGAACTTGGATAATCCCTAAACTATATTTCAGTTTTTTTGTTTTTGCAAAACAAATAAAAAAACTTTATCAAACTGCTTACCCTTTTAATGTATTTAATGTTTTTTTCCTTGACTGCTCATGTGAAATTTGTGCTCATCTAAGGATTCCTTCACATTTTCAGAAAGGACCTATACACTTAGATGAAGAATTAATTGCCCCTAAAGCAACAGCTACCAGATGTTGTTGCTCCAGAGAGCCAGGTGTGGATAAATTGCATATGCAGCATGTGTGTAAAATATTTAAAGTCGTATCTTTCACTTAAGGTGGGAAGTGTTTTTATTGCCCATCACTGCTTTGAGTATGGTGAGTAGTGATGCTGGTACCCCCGCCCCCCTGTGGGGGCCTGCAGCGGTGGTGCTCAGCACCTGTGGTGTTAAGAAGAATAAAAGTGAGACTTGGCATGGATCTGTGTTGCAGTGGGGTTTCTGTATGGGTGTGGTGCTGAGGTGGGGGTCCCTCCAACTGCTCGCCTTCTAACTGCTGCCTGGCTGTCACCTTTAACACTGCATTATTTACAGGTGCCTCTGGATGAGGACAGAAGCTGCTGTTATCTTTAGTTATGAGTGGTTTTGTGTGTCTGTACAGAGTCTGACTATACTGAAACACTTCTTGCTTTACAAGCAGTTGTGAATGAATGATTAATGATATTTAAATAGTCATACCCATGAACATTGTCTAATTTATCACTTTTCAAAAAGTTCACATCAAAAATTTTTGTTGCATTCTATGACAAATCATTATGTTGAGCAAAAAAAATAAGGAGATATGATTCTACAGCTACAGCAATATAAAAAACAGCAGCTGAAGCTTAGTCATATTGGAGTGATAGCATCTCGGGAGCTTAGCTTTCATGTCGAGCCACATACTTTCAGTTGGATATAAATGTGGGCATTGATTGGATGTTGAAATAATTTGATCTAAACCATTCCATTACAGTGGTGGCTATATATTCTGGGTTGTTTTACTACAAAAGGGTTTATTTCCGCTCCACACTCAGTCGCTTTGGATGTCTTACTAAACTGCTGTGTAATAAGCTTTATTTATCTTGCCATAAACTGTGCACCATGTTCTCATGTATTCTCTCCCCCTCCATAAAACTTTTGCCAAATACAACTTAATGTGACTTTACTTCAAAACATCTCTTTCTTGCAACTCTTCTCTACTCTTGTTTGAGGCTAGCTATTGTCCTGTCAAAAAGTTCTAACTACAGTATGTTGTGGATCTATGCAGCTCCTCCAGAGTCACATTACCATACCCATCCCATTTTTGCATTTAGATTAAAGAAATTTGTTTTTTACGTGGTTTTCAATTTTTCAAAGAGTTTAAAACACAGGCAGTGACATGTGGGTCATTACTATTTAAAGTGTTCTATTCCAAGTTGATACAAAAGTCAAAGACTACTGGGAGCAAAAGAAAGACAATAACACCTTTGCTTATTCTGTGATGAAACTGAATCCTTAATTTTCGACATATTTATGGTTAAATACTAAAATTCAAAATTGAGTGGTTTTGCTGTGAAAAAAACCCAACTAAATTATTGCTATTTCACAGTTGTGAGTTTAGCCTACTGGCAAATGTTAGCATGTGTTGGATCAGAGTGTGAGACTCTCATGAGTTAAGGTCTGGCTGATCAGACATGCTGAAGAAAAATGTGTGCACCAGAGGTGTTGGTAGCATTTAGATAGTTTCCAGGCCTGCTGGTAATCAAAAGAATATAGAATTTTCATCCAAAACCATAAATTGTAGGTCATTTCATAATATAATTTTGTAGTAAATGCTAATTAATACACACACACACACACACACACACACACACACACATATATATATATATATATATATATATATATATATATATATATATATATATATGTAAAAAAAGCAGAATTTGATATTTGCGTAGTCTCTGTTAGTAGTACAACCTTATAGCATCTATCTCCTTTTCTATGTTTACACAATAAAATCAAAACTATTTGATATTGATCTTTTGTAAATGATCCTCTGTTTAAATATGATAAAACTGATAATTAATACTAATAAATCCTTAGTGTTATCAATTTTCCCTGCACTCTGCATGCATAGCAGCGATGCGGAACGGCTGGATGTCCCTCTGTGTGCTCCAACTTTCACTGTCATAATGTTTAAATTACTTTTACAAGTGACGCAACTGGTTAGTCATTTCTCATTAGAACAGCTAAGGTGATGCAGTTTGAACAGTTGCAATATATAGAATCCACAGGATGCTGCAATAGAGAGATTTTAAAGATTTTGATCTAAATGTAAATTAATAATATAGATAATATATCCATTTCAGGTAAATTATTCACATTCTCTTTTTCTCACAAGAGGACAACAAACAGTTCACACCCTGTGGTCAGAGAAAATGAGAGTAATTCATTGCATGGTTTTATAAAGGTGGTATAAGCTGGTATTTTACAAATATAATCCTTTTCATATTGTCCTTAAATTTGCTGTTTGTTGTTTTCAGTAGATATAAATCTTTAAATAGATTTAATTCCCCTTTTTCATACCCCGTTTTCTTTTCCCTATGTAAGCATGTTCATTTGGATGTAGCTACATTAAGCTTACCATCCTTTTCTGGACTCTTAAACTTAAAAATGTACACAAGCAGCTACATTTGCTAACTGCCTGCAGGTGAGTCTCTGGGTGTTTGAATCGTGGCGAAATTAAGATGGGCTAATATTAGTGCACATCCACGAATGGCAAAAATCAAGGTGAAAGACCTTAGTCACACTCATAAGAAAAGAATGCCATTGTGCGCTGTTTTGGTTAAACCAATAAGTTCATGTGAAAAAGATCAAGCCACTTTCACAGTCTTTATTGTCCGGCAGGTTTTAACTAAGACCCAACACCAATGTGCACGTTTTGACATGAAAAAAGTCAATTATCCAGGTGAGGAAACCTTTCTTTATTTTATTGAGACAGAAATGGTCATCGATGCTATGCTGAATGAAGTGAACTATGTCCTCCTTTTCTTATCAATAATCTTTTCTAATCTCCCTTTCTTTACTCTCAGAAATGTACGCAACAGTGGAAAATCAGGCATATTTGATCAAACATTGGATTATCAAATGGAGTCACATGACGATCAAAGGACAATTGAATTATTGTATTGTTCTGAGGGGATCTTATTAAGATTTCTATTTTCTCACTTTTAAGAAATTATAGTTTATGTTTAAACTAACTGTTTTTGTTAATTTCGCATAACCCTTCAAGTTGTTTCGTTCTTTCCAAAAAAACAGATTTTACCGACACAGGCTACCTCTTTTAATACAACTGGAATGTCTGTTATATAATCTCATTTCTTTTTATCCTGAGTTCCAGTTGACACAGAATGTCTTGCCCAAGAAAACGGCTGCCTGCTGGATGGGTGAGGTGCTCCCTGTACAGATAAACGCATAAACACTCCTTGTACCCAAACAAAAGCATCAAGCAGGCATTTCATTAGACCATTGTGTGATATGGCAGGCCGCTGCTGTGAATGTATTTATTAGTTTGCGATACATGCCTTTTCCTGTTGTTCCCAGGGCAGTGGATAATGCTGGTTTTGTTCACGGCCCAGTGTGAGCGGCGCCTCAGCTGCCAGCTGTCAGGGGCGATACCGTCTCATTTGGATTCCCAGCCTGCTCGCTGAATGGCTAATTAGATTTGCCATTTTCAATCCACTGATTGCTATACATAATAGGACAAAGGAGCTGACAGCATGTAGCATTCAGATTCAACTGTAACAATTAATAACTGCGGTAATTAACATGTGTGTTGGACACCATTGATTGTGACATTACCTGCAGTAAGGATGGCCCCAACCACGGCCTTTTCATTACAAAGCACAGATATAGATTGTTATTAATAAACTGTTCTCTGCAGCTCAGAGAAGGTTATTAATTACACAAATTAGCAAGAGCAGGGGTAATCAAGTTAAAGCGGTTTCATTTCCAATAATTTATCTAATTTTTACTGACCACTCCTGTTCCACGGTGTCACACAGACCCATGTGAAGAGAAATCACCTCATTAACAAAAGTTTAATCCTAATCATAGTTCTTGGTCTGCCAGGCTTTAAGGTCATATCTGAATGTCAGAACCATTCGAAATTGATTGCTGCTAAATTGAATCAATGTCATGTTTGGAGAAAACAATAACCCCTAATGGATGAGGCAGGCTCACACAAAACAAACAGGGTTGCTTCGAGGTGTGGTTACGTTCGCAGAGGGAGTTTGGGTTGGTTCTGCCACTTTCATAATTCATTATGTCCATTGGTAAAGAATTGTCAGGAGTGTGTGCAATTAGCAGCAGCTGCAGGGACCTGTGGGTGTCGATACAGAATGGGGAACAGACAGAGATGAAATAAAGATAATAGTACTGACTGCTTCTGCTGCTAGATCAAGTGTTCGCACTTCAGTTTTTTTTTTTCTTAACTATCTCTGTTACGACATCTTTGACATCTTTTTTGTCCTCTAAAGCACAACTCTAATTTTTTTAGGAGCACTTAATGCCAAACAGCATTTGCCTAAACCTAGAGGTTAATAAATTAACAAAAATGTAACAGTCTTACTATGAACTTACTTAAAAAATACATTAAACTTAACCATAACATTCCAGAATTTACCAGATAGTTTTCCTCTAACCTTTCTACAACTTTCCAGTTTCTTTCACTAAACTTTAATAGAACTTTTTAAATACCTTACAGGAAATATTCTCTGATCTTTTCTAAATCCTGCTGACTTCTCTTGTATTACATACTTTAAGAATTTGAACTGTTTGTAAGATAAGAAATCTCACCTCAATAGTACTGGCCAAAGATTTAATAGGTTCTTTCATAATCCAGATTTGGAGGTGTTTTACAAAATAAAACTTCAGGGGATTTTCTTTTTTTTTAACCTACTGGTTGTATTTTTGTTTCTTGCACAATGCTACCACTATGTGTCTGACATCCTGGTTGAACTGTAAAGTGCCTTGAGATGACATCTGTTGTGAATTTGGTGCTATATAAATAAACTGAATTGAATTGAATCCTGCAATAATAACTTAAATCGAATCTATGCACCATTTTATCATTACACAGCATCCAGACCATCCTCATGTTTCATCCAGGCACTTAATGTAACAAGGAATTTGCAGCAGCATAAATTGTTTGCTAACAAAAATCTGTAGAATTATCTCTGGTCTCAAAAAAAAATTATTTAATATGTCATATCTTGCTTGAAAAAGAGAGATATAAGGGAACTAAATTAAAACAAATAAATCTCATAAGGTTAGTCATTGAAGAGAAAAATATGATGCACATATGAAGCTTTATTCTGCCACAATTGGGACGCAAACCAACTAGTTTCTTTTTTAGCCAAAAACAGTCCAACAGTTTGTAATAAAACAAAAAATAGCTGTGTAGGTAAATTTCAATTTTCAGTTTTCCAATCTTTTCAAGATGTAGATGAATAAGTGCGAATAAGTGCATCCCTTCACATTTCTGTTACCTCTTTGTAACAAAACAAAGCCCCCCCACCACCACCACCAACACCTGGCAAAACAGCAGCCATTTCCATCATCCGGAGCGTGTGAAAATTCACACTCATTTTTCACAACACATTCTTTAATATGTGCTGCTCCTTTTTTTTTTTTTTTTTTTTTACTTCTTCCTCTCCCCTCTTGCATATACAATTCTTCCATTCTTTGCTGGCTGCACCCCAAAAGATGCATCCAATCATCTCCAAGCAATGGCAGTTACAATTTTCTGTGAACAATTTGCTCCCTTAAGAGGAAAATTGCTTTCAAAATAAGCTCTCTTTGAAAGACAACAACAATAAAAAGATACAACTGTAATACCGCTGTCTCTGTCACCACTTGTCTGGGACAGCTTCAGCAGGAACATATGACTGGGGGATGAGGTGCTTACAAGTCAGCTTTGTAATATCAGCATCTGTGTGAAGCAGCCTTGGCAAATGAATTCCACAATGAACATAACAGCTTGGCATCACATGAAAATGACTGCCATGAGCAGCGGCTGTCAGATATGCTCCTGTCCTGGTGCAGGGAAATTGTCATTTATTATATGTTGTGCCTGCCTCTGTCGGCTCGCTTAGAGTGCGTGTATTGATTTGCAAGAGCAGAAAGGTGCAGAGGTCACTTTGATCAACACTCTGCAACACACAGGAATCACACAGAGCTGACATTCCATTACCTGAGACAAAAGGGATGCAGGACAAGAATATGTTAAGGAACAGTGGACTTCAATGCGGTAATATGACTATAATTAACAGAGAAATGGATTGCTTGTGTTGATGCTGTTTGCTCCTCTGCACAAACTGGGTGTTCCTTTGATATTACACAGTCAACCTTCTATGTTAGAAAGCCTTTTGTTTGCTTGGTCAAATCAAATAAGCATCTTTTATGCACTTTAAGATCACCTGGTTGACCAGAGAGGGCAGTGACTGAATGTTTTAATAGTTTTGATGATGTTTACTTACAGGAGGGTGGTTAGGTGTTTCTGTTAATGCTGGGTTACAACATCTGACAGCCAAGTGTTACACTGCTGAGACTTAGAGACTGACGAGTTAATCTTTTTGAATCCAGGAAAAATGAACAAAAATCATATCAGCAAAAGACAATCTCCTGTTTTGTTTTTAAATTAAAAATAAATTGCGTTTATATATTATTTATATAGCACCAATTCACAACACATGTCAACTCACAGAGACAATACATTCAGATTGGTTAAGAAAAAAGTTGAAGTCATTGACTTGAAAGACATACTCTTCCTGGATGAGTTTGGGGTATCAATTTTCTCTTGCATTTTTTTGTTAACTGTCAGCAATTCCTCAAACCGAGCATGCATGTAGCAACAGTGGAGAGGAAAACTAACTTTTAACACAAAGAAACCCCCAGCAGAACCAGGCTTAGGGCTGGTTTATGCTCATAAACCAGGTCGTCTGCATGTGTGTTGCAATAAACACAATTATGCCCCCCGCCGTTTCCGCAGACACTCTGGTGCACCTCTCCAAAATTGTAGGTGACCGCAGACAGTGCCACAGACAGGAGGCCTCTGTTGTTCAAATTTAATCTGCTCTACACTATTCCTGTTTGGTACCTTACGGACTTGGGTTAGGGTTTGTTTGTATGACCGCCATTGTGGAAAACGACTCATGAAGATGGACTAGCTAGAAGAGCGAGCTGCGCGAGAACACTGGGAACCTTTTTCCACTTGGATCCGTTGTCGCACAAACTTGTCCCTTGTGTTTTTCCACTTCCTCACCATCTCGGCCGTTTCTAGACCCACAGCTAGTTCAGGATTGTCCCTCTTGCGTTGTGGCGTGGAAAAACATAGTGCAGACCACGCTTCAATATTGAGCATAAATCAAAAATATCTGCCTTATACATGTGACAAGTTCACTGCGACACCCTGCTGCAGGAGTATAACCATCTCTTTAGTTTGAGCAGCCTTCCGCCAACTAGGGTTCAAGGAGATACTGTAGAAGCAGTCATATAAAAAGAAGCAGATATGCAAACATTACTGTTAACCATCTCAATCAATGTCTTTGGGGCCAGGAAAGACATTGTGTTTATCAATGTCTTTCCTGGCCCCATCCAGGAAAGACACATCCAGCCAGACAAACTCCAAGCCAATTCTCTTGATAGAGGATGAAAGAGTATATACAGTTAGTCAGTAAAAGAAACATGACCACACTGAATACAGGCCAAGCTCCAGCATCTATAAATAGAGATGTCGATGGCATCAGCACAGCTGATATTTAAATCCAGGATGGAGTCACAGCCGAACAGGAACAGATCAGATACTGTACTATGATATGAAAAAGCAGAGAGAACATAGAGTTATGAGTGGAACCTAACATTACTGAAGAATGGGAGAATAGAGATAGAATGAAGCAGGATGAGGAAAAGTGCTCCCCATGTGATCCAGCAGCATAAACTTATAGCAGCATAAAAATTGAAAATAGCTCAGGATATCCTATTTTTGACGAGGTATAAGAAAGGTATAATAGGAAAGAATCAGTGACTGAAATTTTTCTTGTCTTTTTTTAAAAGCCAACAACTCTTTATCAGGTTTATAGGTCTCAAGTCAAGTCTCAAGTCCAAAGGATATGTCACAACAAATGCATAAATCTTTGCAGAGTAATTCTAATTTAGGTCTCTAAAGAGTAGGTCCAAGTTAATTCTTAAGTCTGAGGAGACTTATTCGTTTTTTCCCCCTCATTTTCAGAATGAAGTTTGGTTTCACATACAAGGAATCTGACCTCGGTTTCACTCATATCATATCAAGGTTACAGTAGCTAAATATGTAAAAATCTTTTAAGGAAATAAAAAAGGACAAGAGGCATTATGCATATTTCTGTGCATACTCAGCAGAGTAGATGACTTTTCTTACTGTGAGATGTTTATTGTGTTCATCAAAGACACAGCCTGTAGAAGGAACTGTTTTTGTGACAGGTCGTTTTGCAATTAATGATCTGTAGCACCTGCCTGGAGGTAGCACTTGGTGACTAGATTGTGTGAGGTTGGCAGAGATGTTAAGTCACCGTTTACCTGACTATAAAACTGTACAAACCTGGGATGGACAGGAGGTCTGCTCGAATGATCCAAATAGTGCACCTAGCTGTTTATTGCACTCTGGACCTGTACTGTTTTGAGGAGGAGATGAACCAGATACCCATAGTTATGCATAACACTGACTGGATAATGGCGGCGTACGAGATAACTAGCAACTCTTGTGAAAGGTTGTAATTCTTTGTAAGTTAACGTAATAAAAAACATATATACCCATCTCACTTGTTTATTTTCAACAGGTAAACCAATATTGCAACTCAAAATTTTAAGAAATAAACATTTGCGACATTCAACAACAAAAAAAAAAATCAGTTTTTCTTCACTATGACGCTCAAAAGCCTTGCATCCATAGATTCTGTCAGTGTCTTGATCTGTTTGCAATCCACATTGCGTGTAGCAGCCACCACAGCCTTCCAGACACTGTTCAGAGAAGTGTACTGTTTTCCCTCCCTGTAGATCTCACATTTCATGAAGGACCACAGGTTCTCGATGGGGTTCAGATCAGGTGAACAAGAGGGCCATGTCATAATTTTTTGTTCTTTTAGACTTTTTCTGGCCAGCCAAGCTGTAGTTTATTTTGATGCGTGTGACGGAGCATTGTCTGGCATGAATATCATGTTTTTCTTGAATGATGGCAACTTTGTCTTGTACCACTATTTGAAGAAGGTGTCTTCCAGAAACTGGCAGTATGTCTGGGAGTTGATCTTGACTCCATCATCAACCCGAAAAGGTCCCAGATGGTATCATCTTTGATGATACCAGCCCATACCAGTACCCCACCTCCACCTTGCGTCTGAGTCGATAAGGAACTTGCTGCCCTTTACTGATCTAGCCTTGTGCCCATCCATCCATCTGGCCCATTGAGACTCATTCTCATTTCATCAGACCAAAACACCTTGGAAAATTCAGTCTTCAGATAGTTCTTGGCCCGATCTTGACGTTTTGTCTTGTGGCCCTTTTTTGGCTTTCCTTACCTTGGCCAGGTCCCTGAGTATTGAGCACCTTGTGCTTCTCGGCACTCCAGACATGTTGCAGCTCTGAAATATGGCACAACTGGTGGCTAATGGCTTCCTGGCATCTTTACGCTTCATCCTTCTCAATTCATGGGTAGTTATTTTGCGTCATCTTTTTTCAACACGCTTCTTGCGCCCCTGTTGGCTATTTGCCATGAACCGCTTGATTGTGTTATGATCCTGCTTTAAAAGCTTGGCAATTTCCAAACTGCTGAACCCCTCTGAAAGACATCTGACATTTTTTGACTTTTCAGAGTCTGTCAAATCTCTTTTCTGACCCATTTTGCCAAAGGAAAGGAAGTTGCCTAATAATTAAGCACACCTTATATAGGGTGTTGATGTCATTAAGCCACAAAAAGTTGGGGTCATGTATAATGCAACAGCACAACAGATCTGATAGAAATTACTTAATTGACTTGATGGGCTTCGATATGTGGCAGAATGAAGGACCCACTGATAAAGAACTCTTTTTTAATGAGGAGTTAGGCCAGCTTTACACTGTCCATGATTTTTCTGTTTTGTCTCACAAAACATGTCATGATGCAATCCAAAATTGACCAGTTCATGCATCCAGACAACCTTCCCACAAATGTACTGAATCCACTTTACTCTTCCCATCTCTAACTTCCTTAGTTCCATACATTATTATTGTGTGTTTTAGGCCAGTCATTGTAAGAAATAAAATAATACCAGATGCCACCAGAAACCTCAAAAATTAAAGCTTAGTTTTAGTACCCAACGCCACTCCTTGTTGTATCCGTGTGGCTCTTGGAAATAAATGAATGTCACTCTTTAATGTCATAAAGAGGCTTTGAAATGTTGGAAACAGCTCTGTTGTAGCTTGGGGTTTGTGCTATACACGGTCACCTAGACTTCCTAGTATGTTAGGTACAAGAGGAAATCCTCATGGAGTATAAAAGGTCAAAGTTTTTGGTCGTGTTTGGAAAGTACATGCTTCAAGCATAACTGAGCCTTTATGCTTCTAAGGTCTTGCTATTCCTCTTTCTGAGATAAGATGGATTATGAACAAACATAGCAGCAGCTACATATACTGTCTTCTCTGCTGTCGTGTTTATTTGGGTTCGGATGTAGGCTTAAGGGAAGACTATACTTCTGCAACCGCACACATCAAATGTCGCTTGGCCTGACATCATGTCAGGAGTGATGGTATGGTGATGTCACTGTGACGTCACGGTGCGGCTTTACAAGCAAAATCAATGGGAACTACTAGACACATCTGCAATCAACATCAATTATTTAAGATTTTGAGAAGACTTCACCAATGAAATTCATGAGAGCTATAGTTAAACTGACAATGCCCACGTGCATGGCAGTTGGATGTTGTAATACATCGGGTAAAAGTTAAAACAAAAATGAGTTATTTCACCTTTCAGATTCATGATCCTCCTGTTCATTGTTGAATTGCCAACTTGAAGTGGGAGGATTTGCCATCGAACTTCTGGCAAGAGAAAAAACACGTAATATGTAGCCAACATTTCGAAGAAGAACGTTTTCAAGATGACTTGGATAATAGCGAGTTGTGACAAACACCAGACACTGCCGATACAGCACCGTGGCATTACAAACCGCTAGGTGGCAATAGTATTCGTTGACAATCATGAATGTCTCCAGTAAAAACACTTTATTGCACAGTATGTAATAATTTCAAACTTAAAGTACTTTCTGAAGTTTGTATTCTGAATATGACCGGACTTTTTGTTTAATTTGCGATGGAACAGAAAATGTGTTAATGAGAGTCTGCATGAATGAGGGATAAGTCAACTCTTAGTGTAACCCTAGGCACTCAAGTCTTTAATTTAAACTGCAAACTTTTTTACAGCTAAGCAGAAGAGAAACACACTCTGTTATTTCAGAGACTGCAATAAAAATTGTAATTGCAAGTAGAGTGAATGCCTTGGTACTGATACCATTACTTTAGAGTCGCATGGAATAAAAAAAACACTGCTAATTAATTTCTGTAATATTCAATTAAGCTTATTTATATAGCTCCAGTTCAAATCACATGTCATCTTAAGGCATTTTACAGAGACAATACAAGCAGATTGGTTGATACCTTCTATCAAGGAATTAAATATTCTTTTTCTCCTCAAGAAACTTCTTTAAAAAACAACAGCAAAAAAAGGGTCTTCTTGACCTGACAGCAACAATATGTTTTTCTTTATTAACAAGTTGTTGGCAACAATTAGGGAGATGATTGCAAGTGTAGGTGTTCACTTTGATGGGATTGTTACAGATGAAAAGTGTCTCATTGTTCTTCTTTGAGTCTGCTTGACTGGTGTTATTGCATGGGCAGGCCTTGCTGCTGTCTTTTCCTGCCTGTCAAAGTCATGAGAGGATCACTTTATCATCGTTTGTCTGCTGTGTCTGACACTATTGAGTAGGAGGGAGCCCTTAGGGAAATGGGCTAGGCTGCTGTATTTGCTGTATGCTCTTTCTTTTTTTAACTTAGTTGCTAGCCTGGCTTTATCAGGATTGTTATTCCGTTTCCGTAAAATTGCCTGGCAAAGCTTGTGGTGCAACTTGCAATAACCAGCCAGACTACCAATGTGTTATTACTCAATATGATAGCTTGTCAAATCCACAGTTAAACAAAGCTGCTCTGTGAACTCTTGCTGTGTTTAAAGCCAAATTATTTTCAATGCTTTGACATGACAAAATAGTGATCTTTCTTTCTCTGTTACAATTTTTTATTTACTTATCTTAAAGTTTAAACTGTAATGCTTATTATAGAAAGGTTTGGTTGTAGATGTGTGCCTTATTGCAGCATTAATATGTACTGCACAAAAATAAAAACAATTAGACTTAATAAAAAGGTAATCTTAACTTTAATCTTACATTAGTTAACAACATTTATTAAAATTATTTAATCAGCAAAGATGCAGCAATATTTATAGATCCATTCCTTTTTGGCTGATGCTAATTTCAATTTTCCTAAGGGCCCTGTCCTGCCCTCATGGCTTTGTAAGACAGGAAAGCTTAGCAAGGGGGCATCAAATTTGAAAAGTTCTTGTCCCTTTTTCTTTCATTCCTGTTATCAACTTTCGTATTGCATAGGTACGAAATAATTGTATGAAAACTTGGATCTTCATGAAGGACCATAAACACAAAAAGTCATTTTTGTGTTTATGGTCTGGGAGCTGGCAGGGAGACAGACACAGCACTGCTGATGCAGATCGATATGATCCCTCCTCTGAAACAGTTTATTAATGCCTAAATTAACTTTAAATGCTGAAACCTGCTAGCAAAATATATTCTATTTTATTATTCTGCCTGTAGTTTTGATTACGTACGTGAAAAAGGCCTTCTAGCTGCTGTCAACAGTAGTGAAAAAACGCGAAGGGGCGACCGGGCCAGAAGGTGCTGTTGAATGGGATTCCTAGTGACAGAGCACCGCCGATGTACCGTGGTCTGAGCAGCTCTGACAGCACAATAATGATTTGTGAGTGTCATGTTTGGCTTAAGGTTCCTAACCCACATGCAGAACACACTGAAGCAGGGGAAAAGTTCAAAGGTTTATTTAAATGATGATTCAGCACAGAGAATAAACAGATCCAGGGGTTAACAGAATCCAGGACTGGTCACGAATGGGTTCACTGCAGAGGGGGACAGAGGAGTTAGTGGATGTCCAGGATATTTGCAGAATTAGAGTATGCAGGTCTGTACCTGTTCAGGAGTTTGAGCTGAACGGCAGAAGGGGGGAACCAGGAGGGTCCAGAGGCTGTCGGCAGGCTGAGGGCTTGGCGGAGGCAGAGCCTGGTTTGAGTTTCCCTGCTAGATTCTTCAGAGGGCGGGCAGGCAGGTCTTTGGCAGGAATGATTCTCCAGGGTTCTTCTGAGATCAGACAGGCAGATTTCCAACAGAGAAACTCTTCAGGGTTTCTGGTTTTCAGGCAGGTTCAACCTGGGAAGCAGAAAGGAGAAAATGGATCAGGTTCAGGTTTTAAGGGAGTCAGAGATTCAGACAGGAAGGTTGGCTCAGGCTTGCTAACGTAACTGGCAAACACTCTGGCACTGGAGAGACGTCCTCTGCCTCCTTAAATACAGATCCCCTGATGAGCAGATGAGCGACAGGTGGTAGCAATCAGCTCCGGCTCTAGGAGATCTAGAACGCCCTCTGGTGGAGAAAGTGGACAGACCTCCAGATCCCAACAGTGAGAAGCATTTATTGTACCTAGGTACAGTTCTAATAAAAATACCTTTTGATTTGTCCAAGAATGACATCACTTAATCTTAGGATTTTCTATGAATACACAGGCCCAGGTATCATGCTTGAGTTAAACTTTACTCTGTTCAAAAAGGATTCTAGTCAGTAACTATCAAAGCAGTCAGTAACTATGAAAACAATGAACAATGCGACTTTACTGGACAGCACAGACCATTGTGTCAGTAAATGCATTTCCCACTGTATTAGCTGCAGATTTATACATCAAGACAAAAATGTTGTATTTACACTTTTCAAGCAAATCAATTATTTTCAAATGCCTGCCCAAAACTAGAAATGCTGAACTCAGTTATTATTAGTAAATTAGTATTAATTTTCCGGAAGACAAAGCAATACAAAGAAATCCTCCGGAGTTATGAGATTATGAAGATAAAGCTTAATGATATCATATAATGATACAGATGATTCCCTGTAATCAGAAGTTTTACTAGAGAAGCATTTACATGCATTTGTCCTGGCAAAGACTCATATATTACGCACTGCTTGTAGCCAAAACACAATGCAAAATTGATTAATATTTGCTTTCAAAATGACACAGCTTGATGCATGGGGTCTCTCCACATGGAAATGAACACTTAAAACGAGATGAATAGCCTCAACAGAGGATTGTAAAGTTCAAGCACCAGATTTGCATATTTATTTTACACGTTACTGATAATAAGCAAGGTAGAAGGAAGTAAATGCAATCCGTTTGTCAATGTACAATTCTTACATTAAAAAAATAGGTCTGATTAGCCTCCAGTTGCTGATAAGCTGAATTACTTGCTGCACGGAAGATGTATTGCAGTGCATTTTGACTTCATAATGCAATTTAGATGAAGATGAGCACAAGACAATTGATGATTCAGGCACGAAGGTTAAGTGAATTCAGTCACACTATCATTGTTGTCATAGGATAGCATATGATATGTTTATGTGACTGCCAGAGAACAGCAGGCATGTACCGCCCTAGTTCATCACAGAATTTTTCCAGTTTATCTAGAAGTTTTAGATTTTTGGTCTGTGTTTTATATTTAACAACTGTGTAATTGCCAAGAAGTTACATTTTCACTGAGCACAGTTATCCAGTGATGCCTCCTACCCATTATATAGATTACAGTCATGTCTTGAAGACATAAAAGCCTGGATGACTCTTAACTTTCTGCTCCTGAATGCAGACAAAACAAAAGTTATAGTCTTTGCACCAGTCTTTGAAAAAGAAACTGAATAGTCAGTCACTTCATTTGGATTGAATTAAACTGATTTCAGACAAAGTAAAAGTGTTATTTTTGATCAGAACCTGTTATTTAAATCTCATATCAAAGAGGTTTCTAGAATTTCCATCTTTCTTCTGCAGAATATTGCAACATTTAGAAATATCCTGTCCCGGGGTGATGCTTAAAAACTAGTCCATGCATTTGTTACTTCAAGGCTGGACTATTGTAATTCTTTACTATCAGGGAGTCCACAAACTGTAGTTAAAAGCCTTCAGCTGATCCAAAATGCTGCAGCCATAATGTAAAAGTTTCAAGAAATTTAAGGAAAAACTTAAGTTTTCCTCTCCCTCCAGATGCCCTCTTAATCACATCCTATTTATGTTTTTGATAAGTGCATAGTTCTATGAAAATTAAATAGGGGGCACTCCTTGTCCTGGCATTGTCTAACAACTTAACACCATGAAGAGATATTTTTGTCTTTATTGTGTGTGAATTGAATCTCAATACATTTAAATAAAACCTGGATTAAATTAGACAATATGGGAATGTTTGTTTTTTTAAAGGGCAGTTAGAAACCCTAATTTTCAGTAAGGTCAATGTTTTGGTCCCATGCATGTTGATGACTGGTGTCTCCCCCTAGTGGTCTGGAGTACTTCCGCTATGCAGCACCAGTTTGCAGCTTTTCTTAACTTCCAGAATCTTTTTCCAGAATGTTTCCACTTTGCTGCTCTCTGTTTTCTCTGATTGAACCTTTTCTTAACTGGCAGTTGTCTTTGCTACTTGCATCATCATTTGCAGTTTTGATAAAGAAAAAAATAAAATGCTTTAAAGGTATAGATTATGGTCTTTTATTTCCGGGTGGATCATCTAAATAAGTGGTCCTCCTAATTATCAATCAGTCTGGTGATATGTTTACCTAAGGCCGTCCAGTTACCCCCAGTTAGCTATCTTTTTGTGTACATGCACACTTTCATGCGTATATCAGTGGTGAGCTATGGTTTCAGACAGTCATTGAAGCTCACCTTTCTCACCACGGTTCTTTAAAAATGGCCGAGCGTTATAAGAGAAAAAGTGTCTACAAAGTGTATGAGAAGAAAGAAAAGGCCTCAAAAAAGGCAGATATTTCCCGCAATTCTTTGCACAGAGAGCTCTCCTTCTCCTCGCAAAGCATTATGGGACTTACTATCACGGCCCGCTGTCTCCAGAGGCTGTCGCTACCTGACAGCGGCGACTAATAACAAAGATGGCGCAGGCATCGCGTAGTGGAGGAGGGTTACGTGACCATCGATGAGCAAAAAGCATCATCTGTCCAAACAGAAAGTTAACTGAGTTCACTTTAAAGTCCACTATATAGTCCCCACTCTATATAGTGATTGAGGGATTTAGGGGTTAGAATGGACGTTTGGGCACAGCAGCGTTTAATCAGTGCGTGCACGAGAAGAAATGGGCTTGTGCACGCTCTCACACGCGTTTAAAAGGCTTCCTTCTCAGGAGCGGGTACAGGGTTGTACATACAATTTTTTTCAAATAAGGAGGGATTTTAAAAATTCATAAAAATCCTCCACAATTCCTTTTACTGGACCCTATAGAAATAGGGTTAAGAATTAATGTAATGCTAAAGAATTTGGATGATTTTTAAACTAAAGTTTTTCTTTTGTGACAAAATGTGTGGATCATATAGATTTGTTCAGGTAAACCTTTCACAAAACAACACATGACCTTGAAAAAATATGTTTGGGATTTTGTGTTCTGTCTGAAAATCTAGTAGGTAACTGGAAAAAAAGAATGTCACAAGCTCTGATCATTATTAAAAACTACAGATAGTGTCTCGTGTGGTTATTGGTCGTTGGTTTATTTGACCAGTAGGTAAATGTGTTTTTGGATTCGTGCTTCCATCTTCTTTACAACCTCTCAGATCAAGTTTTCTTTTTCGTAGATAAGAAGCAAGTATCAGACACCAGATATTCTTCAATAGCTGGTGCGATATGAGTAATGAGGAAGAGCATATGTTGCATGAAGCTTCTTCGTGAGAAAGATGATACCGTCCAAACAAAACACAATATATGTGTAATCTAATATGTGCCATATGTTGACCATACATATAAGACCTCCCATCTCTTTGCTGAGGAGAAAAATGAAATCAAATATCACAAATGGGGAGGGGAAATTAAATTAGAGGGATTAACAGGACCGTAACACTGCCTTTTTTTGAATGGGGACATTTTTATGCTTTCCTTAGTAATTTTTTCCCCCTTAAACTCCTTAGCAGCTCATTATAGTGTGGTCCATGCTAAAGGACTTGGCCAGGACTTTAGGTGCTAAAATGCTTTTGGCTCTGGCATACAGTCCAGAAGCAGCAGGGGAGTAAGTTTCCTTCTCCACTGAACCACTGTTTTAGGAAACTGCAGATTTGTGTGCTACACACTTATTTCTCAATGGGTACACATTTTATGCACTACATCTTAGCATCATTTAACACTTCTTATCTGTAAATGCAAACTGTAAACGGTTACTCCCACACATGAAGGATAAACCAGCTCATGCCTGTAGGAAGTAACTTAGGCATACAAAAGAACACTCCACAAAGTCGATGCCCTGCCTCAAACACTATCCATATCTAATAAAAATGTTATTTTTTCCAGTTAAATTGGCATAAAATCTCCCAGAAGACAAATGCAGATTTACTTTAATTCGCTAAATCTGCTGTGACAATTGTAGAGTTAAACAGTTTTTGTTGGCATATTTAGGGAATGGATCCTGTCAAGGACAAGAGAACGGTTGAGGCCCCGTACTGCAGTTGAGCCATAAATCTCCATCATTTTAACAAGAAGAGACAGGAACCAATTTGTGAGATTTATGGTTTTTCTCTTTTTTCCCCCTCTTGTTCTTTCAAATATGAATGAAGAGCAGACATATCTGTGAAGCAATGATGAGTGCGCTAAATCCAATCAGAGTGGAAAATGAATTTTAACAGGCTTGTCGTTACAGTTTAAGCCTCATAAGGAACTACTCCTTCTGTCATGTTAATTCAATTCCCCGTCATGATGATCTTGGCAGAATGCAGAAACTTCTCAGTCATAAAACAGGCCTTTAAGGGCAAGGATTGCATGTTTTAGAGGGAAAGATATGTCCTCTAATTGAATAATAAACAATGTCTAAATTGCATTATAGTTCTTCAGAGTAATTGGATTAGGAAGGGGGGAAAATGCAAGCAACCTCATAATAATAGCATATAAAGAAATGGATTGGGAGCGGTATGCTGGTCATTGATGGAACAGGAAGGGTTTGTGCTGCACTGTGAATGAGCCACTTTTACCCTGCCTTGTCTGCAGGCGAATCTTCACAGTCTGGTAAATGAACACGAAAAGCTCGCCCATATTTGGGTACAAACTCTTTAACTATGACTTAAAATATGTAAAATTAAGAGATTAATACTAAATGTAAAAAAAATATATATTTTTTTCTCAGGCTCCTGCTCCAGTTTTGTCTATCATATTCATTCTCTCAGGGTTCAGAAAATTATATTAAAGATGAAAGAGATTCTGTCCTAATTATTTAAATCCATCTCTCATGACAGAGGTTGTGTTTTAATTTTTTTTCCCTCGAAAAGGAAAACCACGAAACGATTAAACAATGTTAATGCATTGAGGGGGAAGAAAATGTGAAGAGCTCAATCAGATCATTACGCTTGGGGAGACGTAGAAATTTGGTGGAAATAAATCAATGAAGGTAATGCACCAACGTTAGTTCTAACAAAATTTGCTTGAGCCAAACTAAGTGCTGCAAGGATGCTTCCCAAACACTCAGATGCAAAAGTTTGTTTATAATCTGTATAAGTCAAAACAATCCCAAACATATATAAGTGAGTATATTTTATGGTTTTTGTTATATAAAAAAAACCCTTTTTCTATTAATTCTTTTAAAATGTCATTGAATGACATTGTTTAATTCCATAAACACAGCAAATGGAATCCTGGTTATTAAAATTATTTTTATGATCTGAAAGAAAATCCTGGAAAAGAAGGATTGTCTGTATGCCTACTAATATCTTATTTCATTATTTTGACATTTAAAAACCTTTTAAACATCCAATGAGTGTTAAACTTTAAAAAATGAATAAAATGATTATTGACATGAACTTTTTAAATAGAGCTATTTCTTTTTAGAAAATTTACATTTTAAAGCTTAGGATAATTTACAACTACAAGGATATATGTATATTTATTTTTTTTTTCAAAAATGTTTTGGTCTGTATGATTTTTATTGAATGTGATTGAAAATCAATAGAAGCTCTTTTCAGTTGTTTTTAACGTTTTGTTACTGCACATCTCTGAGAGTCTGCCTCTGATTGGTTGATGAGGCCCTTATAATGATGCTCACCAAGCAGCAGATTGACTTAAAAAGCAAAACTATGTATCAGATTCTCCCGCAATAAATCTTCTGTTTTTATAAATACAGTTTTCTGTTTTATTGTCATTTTTCATGGAATTGCTGCAAGATTTCTATATTGAATTGTAACTCAGTTTATAGTTCAGAGGTTAATCACTGCCGGAACATCTGACCAACTGAACTAGAACCAATAGCCTTCTCACCGCTAACTGCTGAATAACTTCCCATATGCAGACAGAGCTTCTGCTTGTGTAAAATGGTAAAGGAGCTCCAAAGCTGAGAGAAATTTACGTTGGTCAAAAAAAAAAAACATTTTCGAATTCCTTGATTTAATATTATCCACACCATCCATCCATCTTCATACACTATCCATCACCAGCAGACTATGGGTGAAAGGCGTAGCACACAGGTCCTCAGTCTGTCATAGGGCAACACAGAAACACAAGACCATTTGAAGAAACTGACACCTAAATAAAATTTAGAGATGCTAATTAACCTAACAGTCATGTTTTTAGAGCGTGGGAGGAAGCCAGAGTACCCGGAGAGAGCCTACACATGCGCAGGGAGAACATGCAATTATTTTTTAAACCTTATATCTTAAATCAAAATTAAACAATAAAACTTTGATTTCATAGCCATAGAGCTCTTTTACCCAGATGCACCACAGAGCGCCACAGGAAATCATTCCTGCCTGTGGTCATCAATTTCTATAATACCTTCCTCAAGTGATTCACACACCCCCCCTCTGTAATTGACATTTATGCACTATTTTTGCATGTCACTATCACTTTACTTGGATTTAGTTATAAATATGCATATATATACAGAAGAGTTATATGTGTATATATTTATATCTTTATTATCTTGTGTGGTTGGTTGTGTATATCTATATATATCTATATATCTATATCTATATCTATATATATATATATATATATATATATATATATATATATATATATATATATATATATATATATATATATATATATATATATATATATATATATATATATATATATATATATATATATATATATATATATATATATATATATATATATATATATATATTTATATATTTAATTTAATATATTTGATTTAAACTTTTGACATTTGACTCATTTAATCAATGTTGACATTGTTAGATTTTTTTCTATAAATAAAATTCCTAGCTGCAACAGTAAACCTTTGGTTAATCAACAAAATAGCAAAAATAATTTATTACATTAATCATTAGTGTTTCCCCAAAATATCTTTTTTTTTTTTACATTTTCTTTCATTGTTGATGTGAAAGAAATCCTAATCAAAGAATCTCCTTGAGTTTTTAAATCTTTTATAAAAGGTCCCATTCATTGCATTAGGGATGCACCTGAGACATTATTGCTAGATAAATCTGGCTTCTGAGATCTTTTGATTTTTTACATACAAGTACTGACTCTGCTGCCTCTTTCAACAAAACACACCTTCACCACAGAGTCTCTGTTTTCCCACCGGAGGAGTTAAAGCAGAGTGAATGCCTCAGTTCTACTCAGTCTGCATGCCTTGTCGTGCTTGGCGTAATCTGATAATATCAATCATAATTGTGTTAGATGTAATCCATCTGACTTTCAGTTTGTCAGGGTCAGGGTAGGAAGCAAGGCCCCACTTGCCATCAATTATCAGACATAAGAGAGTAAGAGGATGGAGCTCTCCTCTATAAATAATATGGTGTGGCCCCAGCCCTGCCGATCGATGTTGTACAGTTCCACTGTCATGGCTTTAATGGCAGCTGGCTTTCTTGGCTGCGTGGATCAATAGCGTGTCTCCTCAGAGCTCAGTCTGGGTCCAGGTCACGCCTGGTGACGGGGGCGTAAATGACACCTCTGTTGTGATTGGAAAAATGCAAGCCTTTTGGGTTATTTAGTGCCACCACTGGTTGTTTTTGCTTTTTTGTCCGACAGAACCTGTGGGGATGGATGACACCTGTTGAAACGAGTCACACATTTCACTTATAATCTGCTGCAACTCACAATAACAATTTCCTAATTTTTAACCAATCTGTTATAAAAAATATGATTTTTCTTTTCACGTTTTTAATGGTTTTATGTGATGTAACCTGGGATAACAGGCTGCTTAAATTCTAAACAGGCTTACTTGAGGTGATGTCTAATTGATAAACCTGAAGAACCATAGTGGTTCTGTTTGAATGTCAATAGATGCAAGAATGACAGGCAGCACAGCAGGCAGCCAGGCCAGGAAAGCTTGGCCACGACCTACAAGACACATAAACAAACAACAATCTGTGTGTTCACACGGAGAAACGGACAGGGAGCCAAACTAAGCTGTATCAGGTTCTAAACAACAGCATAGACATAAAACCCAAAAATGACAGGCAGAGATGTTCAAAGAGTTTCACCCTCAAAGAAACACAAGCAGAGCCATGAAACCAAGATGTTTTCCATAAGAACAAAGTTCTGGTTGCATGAAAATATCCTTAACACTTCGTTAACTTCTAAGTGCTTCTCCTTCAAAACAAAACAGGGATAAATCATTAATGTGAGGGTTCAAAACAGGGGCTTAAAATAAAAAAAAAAGAAAAGAAAACAATCTATCATTACAACTGGTTCTCAAATGTCATGTGAAAATACTGCAGCAGCTTCTCATGAGTGAACCGATAGCAGCAAGACACGAGTTGTTGGTGTCACGGAGAGGCCACAGAGCTGACACAAATCTGTCCACTTTTATGGGGGAAGTGGCCTGAGTGAAAGAGCTGGTTTGTGAGAGCTAAACTCTGACAGTAATTATCAGAGGGAAGTGGGTGTCCAGTTCTACACACTTTCAGCTTCTAAAGCTGGGCTTTGTAAGAAAATTAGCGGAGATAATTTTTTACAATACAGATAATCTCTGTTTTTGTTTTAATTACACAAAGGCTGAGGTAAATGAATCAGGTTTCTGTAAAACTCTGGTGATTGGATACCAGTTCCACGATAAGCCTTACTGAATCAAAGATGGATACACCTTTTCTGGTTTAAGTGACAGTGTGGATAGGGCATGACACTTATATAAGTACAAAAATAAGACGACAGAGAAGGGAATTGTGGCTTAGTGGTTAGGTGAGCTTTGAATCCAGAGGTTCTGAGATCAAGCACCACTCCCGTGGACTGACATTCTAGGTCCCTGAGCAAGACTCTTAACCCCAGGCGCTCCACCATTGCAGCCCACTGCTCCCCGAGAGGATGGGTTATAATGCAGTTAATCTTGTTGCTCTGTACTTGTGACAGTGTAATGTCAATAAAAAAGCTGAAGAAAAGTGTAGAGATGTGAAAAAAGTAGAGATTTTCTTTATTTCACAGGTATCCAATTAAGCTATTGCTGTTTCCATCCAGTTCTCATCAAAATTTGATAAAACCTTCAAAATATTGAAAAAATAGTATACAAATTAAATGTGTTTCTAATCATTGGAGAGAATTAATCAGGCAATGCAAAGCGTGATGTTGTCTTAAGTTGACATTACACTTGGATGTAATAGATAGGGGAAAAAAACAGATCAGTCAGGTCAGCTAGTATTAGCAGTGGCATAATGCCATCCCAAGATCTCAATAGAGAAGTGTAATTCTAAGGCTCACATTCAGGAAGCGCAAGCACAGAGATCATCTCTTCTGACATTATTTCTTGAAAGATTAGGCTTCAGTGTAAAGCTGAACTCAGGATAAGAAATCACCTCTTAAAATCTAAAAGAACCAGATGCTTTGCAGTGTACCATGAGGAATTTCTCTAAGCAAAAATTGAATCAGCTTGGTACTAGCAAGGAATCATTATATCAAAGAGATACTTTTGAATTAAGAGTTAAAAATGCTGTATTCTATCAGCTTTTTTTAATAGAAGGATAAAAATAAGAAAAGTCAATTTTGAAGACCAAAGCATCTTGACGCAGACTGCATTGTGCCTTGTCCATGCTTAAGCTTGTTACATTCATACCGTACATAGAAATGTTTTGTTGTTCACAAAGTTGCAAAAACAAAAAAGAAGTTTGTTTTGACTCTGACTATTGATACCTAATGAGAAACTTGTAGAAAGTCCCGCCACTGTGGATGTCAACAGAATAGCAGAGTGGGCTCTTTTAGTGTGATGAATGGGGACGGGGTGTAGCTAAGTAAATCTTTATTAATTAGAAAACACACATTGTCCCACCACCTTGGTCAGCTGTTCCTAAGTTGCCTTATTTCACTGCACAGATTCCTAAACCCAAGAAAAAGGCGAATTTCTACACCTGAAAACAAAGGATAAAGATCTTCTCTGTTTTTCACTCAGAACAAATTAGTGCTCAGATGATGTGTTGGAAACAAGCAGCTGGACCCCTAAAGAAAGGGATGGAAAAGTAGAATGATGTGATTTTGTTCTGGTCCTGCTCTAAGTTCAGGGGTTTGTCTAAAAAGAATTAAAACAAAATATAAAAAAGGCAGTGCAAATTAAAATGAGCTCCTTGCTCCGGAGGCTGAACCCATTGACCATTGAACTCTTCCATTAAGAGGTAATTGAGAGTAGACTCTGCTCCTGTGGTGCCACCATCAGCCACTCAGGACCTGTGTCTGCCCTGGAACTAATAGAGCTTCACCCAGGCTGCCCCCTATCTTCCCCTCAGATGGGCACAGCCGGTGGGTGATCAGCCACCTATTGTGGGGTCACATCCCCCTACTGCTACAGTTCCCTTGAACTGCAGTGGAGTTACAGGCCCTTTTCAGGCATTAAAAAGCATGCCCTAAGAGATATGGCAACCCCCATTTTTAAAGTGCAGGTTCTCCCATAAAGATCATGAAGCAGACTGGCTGAAACAACATGACCATCCAGCAAGCCATTGAAATCACCTCTGGACCTGAGGGTGGTCGGCCTTTTGATGTCACTTCCACCTTACTAATCTTTTACATGACCCTTGAGATGAGTTTAGGAAAAAAAATACTAACATCATAAAAATATTACTAGAGAGCTGTGAAGCAGGCACAAAGGGCTGAAGTTTGATGTTTTGTTTGATGCAAAAAAAAAAAATCATCCATTACTGTTGTTATGCTTTGACCTCTCATCCAACCCTTAAAGTTTTAAGTGTATTAACAATGTAGGGCAGATAAATAAACATTGAACAAATACATTTTTTTTTATAAATTTGTCACACAAACAATAGAAGAGGCATAATGCTCTGAAGTGAAGATGTTTTTTTTTTTCCAACAAGGCAAAAGAGCTACAAGGGGACTACTTTCCAGTACACGGGCATCAGAGTGTGTGAGAGCACACACACAGGTTACAAAAAAGTGTACCTCCATGCGGTAGAACTTGTAAAACATGGCAAAGGTTACACTCTTTGCAGTCAACCAGCAGGATCCAATTAGTTATCTTATCTTCTAATTATGTTCCTTTTTCAATGTGCATTTCCAAGTTTTTCTAGAAAAAAATAAATAAACAAAAAATTAAAAAAACATGCTGTCCCGTTTCTTTGTATTAAGTCTCTAAATTAATTAGATTGCTCTATAATTGAACTATTTCATGGGTCCCTTAGCAGGAAAAATATGCTAAGTTAAATTTGTATTAACAGTGCATCAATCATAGCAGATCAACTGATAAACAGTGTTGATGGCGGCAGGCTGTAAGTGGTTGCACCTTCATGTAAATTCAGTGTCCAGCTTGCAGCAGATGCAATTTAGATTGGAGGGGCTGAGAGAGCAGGGGAGGAAATGTGTCCCAAACTCGGCCACTGTGAGGCACTACGCTACAAATCACAGAATGTCACTCCAGGAACACTAAAACATTCAAAATGGACATGTCTGTGTGTTCAAAGGAGGCACACAGAAAAGTTTCTCTATTGAACTGTGCTTCCATACTGTGCTGATCTCAATGTGTTTGAAGGTGTAGTTCAGATATTCAGTTAAATATGTAAAATATGAATGTTAAAAAAAAAAAATATTTTTTTTTTGGTTAATTGTGTCTTTCACTACTAATTATACTGTCTGGAAATGTCAGTCTTATGTGAACTCAAGGGAAAGGCTGAAGAAGGGTCACATGAAGACGCCTGTTTGTGCCTTATGACATGAAACTGATCTCAGGTTAAACAAAGTCACAAGTTTTAGTATGAAAAAGGAAAAAAAAAATCACCGGGTTCATTCAATTTCCACAAACACATCTTCCATGAATGTCAATTAAATCAAACAGACCTTGCATAACTTGACCTGTGTGTGCAGATCACGAATGATCTGAACTGCAAACATAGTGCTAACGGTTACATAAAACTTAACAGATAACCCCTAAAAAGAAAATAATAGATTATAATCTTAGTATATTAAAAGATCAGCTCATGAAACTACTTCATTAAACCTTATAGTTTACTTTGAATTATCGATTTAAGGATTTTTTTTGGTCTGACAATAAACACTTTTTTCTTCCGCAGTATAAATAAAAAAAATGCACCTCAAAAATTATCCATGTAAATTATTTTTTTTTTGTCTTTGCAATCACATTCCAGAAGTCAAGTGTTCTCAGAGTTTAACAGGTGCTTGAGACTCAAGAGGGGGAGACACTGTGAAAGGTTGGCAAAGGTATGCAGAGTGGAGTTCAGCTGATCAGCACTATGAGCACTGAAAAAGGGAGAACATCCATCAGAAAGGGGCCAAAGAATCATGGTTAATTGTCTAGTATTTGCGCTGCATAAATATTTTCTGGCCTGCATACAATGTGATATGTGGATAAGAAAACAAACAAAATAGACAAAAAAACCTGTACATAATCCTGAATACAAGTTTAAATTGACACATGGTTGTGGTGGTAGCATCATGCTATGGAGATCTTTGGATGCAAGGATGGTGAACCATGTTACTGTTTGGATGGATGAAGTAAAATACAAGGGAATCCTAGAAAAGCTTGTAGAAGCTGCAATAGAAAGGTTGGGTTGAAGGTTCATCTCCCTTCAGAACCACATGCTCCACCTTAAAGAGCTTCAGGTTTCCAGCAAAGCAAAACAGTTAAATATTAAAGCAAAGGGGATGGAAACTTTAAAGTGTAGCTAAAGAAGAGCTAATAAAAGCTTCCCACAAAACATTGAGTAAGATTTTTAAGATTTTTTATTTTTTTTTTGCAATTAAGCACCACTTTAGAGCCACTTAAAATCTCCTTTTAATAAACACATTAAAGTAAAATAAAATAATCTTTTTTTTTTTTTCATTTTGCACCATAGAGGTAAAACTTGCCCTGTCCCTAGCTGTATCTGAGCCTCTTTAACTTTCAAAAAGAGTGCTTATCATTCTTTTTTCTTTTCAGCAGTTAATATTCACAAGGAACCTGGTGATTTATAATTGTTAATACATGTGATCTCTAACCTGAGGGCTGTGTCACAGATAGTCACTCATGTCTCACAAAGAGCTGAACAAGAAGGACAACAGAGCGAAGGTGACTGGAAGGGGCAGCTGCTTTCTAGTGAGGCTGGGCTCACTTTATTAGCATTGATTCCCTTTTTTATGTATTTTGTCACAGCTAATGTTATTGATCACCACTGCCACTGATCATAGCTCCAATAAAACTTGAAAAAAATGAAATAATATATATTTTGTTTGCATAGTTTTACTTTTATAATGGATCTGATTAATATTTTTCTGAATAATATCATCTGGACATAAAAATTTCCTTTTAATAAATAACAGAAATAATTTTATGAAAATGTGACTTTTTGCAGATATTTATTTTCATTTTTTTTTTTTTATTTCTCTTTAATTAATAAATCACCAAAGAGTAAAAAACAGCTGCTGATTTAATTGTATTCTTACTGGAAGAAATAGATAAAAAAGTTTGCTTCTAATGGCTATCTGGATGCCCTGTCGCCTGAACCCACCCCCGCATCGCCCAGCATACTGAAAGGACAGCCCAGGGAAGCAGCTACACAGATCGAATGGAGTTGGCTAGTCCCCTCCCTCTCAAACAGGATCCCTACTGTGTCAGAGAATAGCAATTAGCATGCTAAAGGTATTGCAAATGCAAGACCATCTTTGAATCAGCCCTGAACCAATTTTCCCATTACAGGATCTTTTAATGTGCAGACTGGCTCTGTGTTTATGCAAGATTATCTACCATGTGGGGTTAAGGGAACAGATTTGGGAGGCTAACACGTGTTAAGCTGTGGGTCGGAGAGTTAGAAAGGACCTTTAATTGGAATATCACACATGGCTATACTTTAGTTTTGTACTCTAAAAAAGTACAAATAACACTTTTATAATGTTGAAAGAAAGTGCAGTTGAGAAATTACTTAAATTTTGATTCAATTTAGATTTTTTGGCTTTATATTCACCTAATACATTTAGTGGTAAATTTGGCATGACTAGTCTCTTCCTCTGTTGTTTGCAATCCTTTATATTTGTTATATTTAGTAGACAAAACTATGAAAAACATGACTTTTATAACTTCTGCTGTTATGTAACAATTGGTTTATAACACTACATTCATATTGTCTTTTACACACACTGAAAATGATAAAACAATTTTCTTGAAGCAAATCTAGGGCTAATTTCCTTTTTAACAAACAGCATTTTCATATTGTTAAAAGATTAAGTGAATGATTCATTCAGGAGGAGTGAATCCTGCAAACTCAATGCAATCAGCTGACTTTCCCTAGATAGAAATTTTAACCGATCTCTCTGTATGATTTGACTAAGTTGAGTGCTTAAAGTGTTTTGAGAGGAAATGTTTTGGGATTTGGTGCTATACAAAAAATAAACTGAATTAAAATGAGTAAAATTTCCAATAAAGGAGTTTATAAATATACACAAAAAAGAAAAACAAAACAAAAATTTTTAAGTTATGAAAAAACTGGTCAATTGATGTCATCAACCCTGCTGAGGCTTGAGATCAGATGGCGAGAGTAACAATAAAGAGCTGGATTTGACACAAATAAGAGGTTTTTAGGGCAGGGTGGTGTAGGGGTGTGTGTGTGTTTGGGGGGGGTGATGGGGTGGGTTGGTTTTAGTAAAGACAATGATAAATTAGAAACCTTTAACACTTTGGTGCACTTTTATCAAGAAGGACTTTTGTTCTCAAAATATAAGTGACATAACATTATTAAGAGATCATATTTTATACATTTCTGCATATACAGTCATATAAATGGCAAAAAAAATATGGACCATAACTTAGGAAATTTGCAGCCTTCTGATTTCTTGGGGAGCATTTTACAACAAGGTTTTATAATGAATGAACAAACAAACCAAATAGATGTACTTTTTAAACAGCTTGAAAGGAGAGATTACTTGTTAACAAGGCACAATGACTTTCTGTGCTACAACACAAAAACACAAAGGTTGTTTTTATGGTTTTAGTCTTACTTTGTCTTTCCTGTGCTTCTTTTAACCCATCAACTAAAATGTTCCGTCCACGGGACGTATGTTGCGCCTCCAAATTTGTAGCCTCATACTGCCACAAGAAAGTTACTGTCTGCCAACGGTTTTATATGGCAGGCTAGAACCGCTCAACGATTAAAGAGCAGCAGCTGCTATAATTCCCACTTTTTCAGTTGTTTCAAAATTATTTTTTGGTGTTTTGGTTTGCTAGAGAAGTGCATGGCATAGAGATTTAAAGAAACTTTTTTTGATTGGAATCCCAAACACAGAGAAAATCTTTTTTAAAAAAAAGGCAAAACTAAATTCAAATAATTGCTGGATCAGTGTATTTGTTATAAACATTTACTAACTTCTGCATAACTAAATCTGGTGCTGCTTCCTAAATTCACTTGTCAATACATTTTAATGTGCATGTTGTATTCCATAACCTCCTTTGGTTCATATTTACTGCTTAGTCCAGAAATAATATCTTGTGCTCACTCTTCCCACTGGTTCTGGGTAGACTAAAGGGCTGGTTATACTCCCGCAGCAGTGTGTCGCAGTGAGCTTGTCACAGATATTTTTGATTTATGCCCAATTTTGAAGCGTGGTCTGCTGTATTATTCCACACCACAACGCAAGAGGGACTATTATAAACTAGCTGTGGGTCTAGATACAGCAGAGGCGAATAGGAAGTGGGGGCAAGTTTGTACGACAACGGAGGGACATGAGGGTGGAAAAGAGCAGGGACCCAGGTTAAAAAATGGTCCCAGCGTTCTCGCGCACCTCGCTCTTCTAGCTGGTCCAACTTCACGAGTCATACAAACAAAACAAGCCGGTAAGGTACCAAACAGGAAATATGCATAGTGTAGAGAGGATGTAGATTTGACCAATCAGAGGCCACCTGTCTGCAGTCACCTACAATTTTGGAGAGGTGCACCACAGAGTCTGCGGCAGGGGTGGAGGCACATTTGCATTCACTGCAACACACATGCAGAAAACCTGGTTTCTGAGTATAAATCAGCCTTAAGTTTTATGGAGATGCAGATGGCAGATCCCAGCATGAAATAATAGTTATTTTCTTAGAAATGAAACCTGGCCATATTAGTATTTGGTCCTTCATGAAAACGTTTCATGTGTTTTTGTAGCAAAATAACCTTTAGTCCTCTGTAACGTTTGTTCAACATTTCCCTTTGTAAAAGTTTGCAGAATTCAGTTGTGTAAAATGGTCTCTTTCTGACATCTGGTAATGCAACAGTTGGTTTTTGTGAAGATACATTTTTTCCAGTTTAATCATAACTTTAACAAAAAATAAAAATAAAATAAAAAATATTGTTGAATCAAGTTTGGTTAATTGTGAATTTATTTTTAAGAGAAACTTGGCTGATAAATTTAAGTTAGTTCTAATCTCCTAATTTCTCAGTTTCAATACAATGCTGATTTTAAGTCAATGGGAGCACATGGCAGAGTGAAAGAAAAGATGTCTGTTGAGATGCAGGAGCTGTGGCGTTGACACAGTCCGAGCCTCTTGTGTGACATCCCAAGCCTTCCTCATCAGCTTATGGTAATGTCGCGAACAGTGTGACTGCTCCAATAGAGGGCCAGCTGACAGCCCCTACCATGGCCTGCCTGTCACCTGACACCTGCCAATAGAAAGGGGGGAGGCCCACACACATACACACGACACATACATCAATGCACGCGCGCAGAAACACACACACACACACCTGATAATCATTGAATTATACACAGAGCGTCTCTTTCACTAACCTCTCCTCTCCTGGGACCCAGCTGTTCATGAAATACCTCCCAGTAAGGCGGTGGGGATGGAGGAAAAGGGGCAGCTGGGGGAGGGAGGCAGGAGGGAGGGGATGACGGAGAAAAGGCATGAAAAAGAAAAAAAAACATCACGCATCACCGACTCTCAATACCATGCACATTTTTAAGAGAGACAAAGTGAAAAGATACAATTTCACTCAATAAAGCTGGCTCCAAAGGAAGGCACAAAGGAGACAAGATAGTGCAATCTAGAGGTCACTGACACTGCCTCTGCTGTAATTACTACACTTCCTTTAATACTTCTGCACCACCTCCACCTCTGTACCCCTTCAGAGCACCTCAGCACACTCTTCCCTTCCAGACAAACATGTACATATCAGTCAGAACAAGGGTGCACTGTATAGCTTATGTTCAATACTGGCTTCATTTATTCAGGATTTTTTATTAGATAACAGCGAGGTTGCTGACCCTGCCCGGAAACATATCCTTTCTCTTAACTTTACGACTCACTCTGCTGACTATCAATAGGTGTAGGTGCAAGATATACAGAGCAATAGCAGCACTTTGGTTTCTGGTAACATGGCATTTGTACTTATCTTCAGACTGCAGTGTTGATGGTCACACCAGCTGAAATTGATGGAACAAACCTGAACACACACTAACTCAAGTGAACATGAAAGGTATTGCAAGCCCACGGGGTTGGCTGGGCCCCCATAGGGGCTTTAAATGCTGTTATTTGGCCTTATTCTGTTTGGTCAAAATATAGGGCTGCCACAACCTTCCTTTAAACTATGGGGTTACTGCGAGATTATCCCAAACAGCTTTCAATTTGTGATTGAAGTTCAAATTTCCAATTTTCAAAGCCTGTTGAAAAATTTCAAAAGAACTCAAGATGCGGCTGTTGTTTGTACACTAGGTGACATTTTAGCATTTTTCAATTCAAAGTTTTGTCCCAGAAAAGATATTCGTGGCGTGAGTGGCAATGAATCACATCAGAGGTGATGTGGTGCATTTGTCTTCTTGGGTTCAGTTTTGATGCGTGTGCTTTTGTTGCCGTTTTAAAGGATTGCAAGGAGGGTAAAAAGGAAAGGACTGCAGTCAACAAAATGCATTATACACCGCGCCTGGGCCAACCACTTAAGATATCTTTGAAGATGAATCAATCACTATATTATAGTGGAGGTCCACGAGGTGCCTGGCTCATGATCGAACTCTCTGCACTTCATAGCAGTCTACACGGCATTGATGCTCTGATTGATCGCAGAATGGAAGTGACTGGAAAGAAGAAAAGGATTACGCTTGTCAAATGCAGTCAATACACCAGTCCGGTGGTCAAATGTTTGCAGTAAATCTGAAATAGCGTCTGCAAAGCTAAAAAGGAAGAAAAAAAAAAATCATTTGCTCAGAGGACCTTCTCCATTCAAACTGACAGCCCTGCAAATATGCAGTGGGATGAGTAGCCTAAAGCTTTTGGAGATTAGCGATGCTTTAGACATCAAAACAACTCTTCCTATTATCTCAAGGGGGACCTGCCATCCAAAACTGAACCGATTAAACTCACACCAAAGAACACAGTGTTTCATACTATCAATATTCATCATTGTTTCACTGCTTTCACTGCTTCAAAAAATTGTTTTTTGAAACTTTTTTCATGTTCCTCCCCTGGTAGAGCAGGTATTAGGTGGTGCTCCATTAGAAATAAATAGGCAGAAACGTCAAAGCGTCAAATCCCCGCTTTGGCAGGAAGAATGCGAAAACAGGCTACAATGATATCTGCAAATGAACCGGAGCTCTGCGAGACTGTTACTGAGCCTAGTGTATTCAATAGCTTGAGTGTTATTTACAGAGGGGTTTTCTTTTATGGAAAAATCAAGGCGTGATTGATTCAGGTTAATGTGACTGCAAGCCAGCACCATGCAGCATCTCTGTGCTCAGGTTAACAGAAAACACTAACTTCCATAAAGTGCTATGGAGATAAATCACTGTTATCCTGACAGCACTGACAGCAGTTTAAGCAGCGGCAATCATCGGAAGCACCTCGGGAGCCCCTGTGCCGCCTTTTGCAAAAATGTCATTTGGGGGGGTTGATGGAAGGGGAGGAGACGGGTGGGCTATCAGAGCGACTGGAGGGGTAATGGTGAGGGGGGGGTGTCACCAGCAGAGATGGTCATATGAACAATCTATCTCACTGCAAGGGCTTTACATAAACATCCCAAAGCTGTAAGCAAATTGTGTTGACGAATAAAGGCAATAAAAACAGAGAGATGTTGACTGGGTGACCGATCCCCAGTGGGTTTCTCTCACACCCTGCGTTCACTCAATCTCCAGCTCACAAAAGCGAGATTATGCTGTTTGCTTTTATCTGTCGGAGATCAATATTTCAAATGTCCGATAAAAGAGGAAATTGAACTGGGAATAGACTGAAGTGCTGTAAAAGTACAAAGCACAATTATCAAAACGCACTTAAACTGCCTAATAGTATACACATATTAAAAATTCTCAAATGGATGTCTTGCAGCCATAATGAGAGCCAACTCAGGTCTCCCATTCCCTGTGGCCTCACTGCTGTCTTTTGATCACAACTGTATGCAACCTCAGTGGTCGATGCTCTTTGGGAGGAATATGGACCCCTGGAGGCTATGCACACTGTGTTTTAACATGCTGCCATTAGGTGTGATTGGGCACTTTCATCCTTTATGAGAAATGCATTAGGAATTTAAACTTTGCATAAGAACACCACCTCTATAGATACAAGGACGTATAAGAGGCTCCTGGAAAGAAAATGAAAACTATTGAAGTCCATAACACTCTTATGTTAGCAAAAGATCTCAATGTTTACTTTTTGTTAGGGTTAATCTGCTGCCAAGATTTTAGCTTGATGCAATCACAAGTTTATATTACCGAATGTAATTAATGTGTAGGGGTAATGAGATAATATAACTGTCCTCCCTATAGCTTTAAACTGAACCAAAACTATTCCCTATGACCCACAACCAGGGCTTTCTCTTAAGTAAAACTGCTTTATTTGACTAAATTCAGCTTTGTTTGTTTTATTAAAATAAAATACTAATGAACACAAAGTAGGAAAGAAAGAAAGAGAGAAATCTAAAGGGCTTGTTCCATGGATAAAAGGCAGAACGGATAGGAAGGAGGGAGGAATGACACAAGGAATAAAAGAAAAAAAAGAAATAAAACAATAAAGGAAGGAAACAAGAAAGGGCAGAAAGGGGAGGGGAAAACTGTATAGCCCTAAATAGGAAATATAAATATTTTTCATACACTCACTTTTCCCTTTCATTGCTTTACGAATTCTAAAATTCAGTTGCCGCCTAGTGAGGTACCATTGTCCAGATGGAGCACACACCTGTCTCCAAATTTCAGCCTTCTGACTAGGGGTGTAAATCACATCCATCGTGGCGATTCGATTCAGTATCGATTTCCTGACCCAACGATTAGATTATTTTCGATACTTAAGAATACACCACGATATGATTTGATTCGATTCTATTAATCGGTTAATTTTCTTTTTTTTTTTTTTACTCTTTACAGGCTAAACAAAGTTTAAAGTTTGAAGTAAATCAATGAAAGCTGTAATATCGTTATGCATTTTTTTTAGAAACAAAAGCAAATAACAGAAGTAGAAAAGTTGCATCAAAAAATACTGCAAAAATACTGGACATAATCAGTGCAATGAGTGCAATGCAATACCTCGGCTCCAGACGTCTCCGCCCCTTCCACAGATGCTCCGCTGCACCTCTCCCAAATTGTAGCTGACCGCAAACAGTGCCGCAGACATGAGGCCAGCTTCTTTTGTTTTTATGACCGAAATTGCGGAAAACAATTCGTGAAGTTTGACCCTCTAGAAGAGCGAGGTGCGCGAGAACGCTGGGACCCTTTTTCCACCTGGATCTCTGCTCTTTTTGGCTCTCATGTCCCTCCGTCGTCGGACTAAACTCGCCCCCACTTCCTCGCTGCCCCGGCCGTAGGGAGAGTTACGCCCAGGAGCAAATGGATTAAATTAGACCGGAGGAAAAAATAAAACATGAATCTATTCTCTTGCGGACATGTCGATGCATCGGATCGTCAGCTGTTGGATCGATGCATCGATACAAAATGATTATTATTTACATCCCTACTTCTGACCCACATTTTCACTCTCACATGAAATACATTTATTTAGGATTTTCAGGAAAAAACACGAAGCAAACAAATCCAAGCCTCTCATTTGAGTAAAAAATGCTGGAATAGCAGTGTAACTGTAATTAAGCATTTCTATTTTCATTGGCCACAATGAAAATATGAATGTTTTTGGTAATCTAAAACATCAGGTTTTCAAATGTATTTATTCTTTACTTTTAAGCATGGCAGTGGGAAAGTTGTGTATAGTTTACTAATGCATTATTTCACAGAATTAGTGGAATAAAGAAGACACAAGACCAGTTATGGATTTCTTAAGTCTAAAACTGGCACCCCACTTGCAGTTTCTTCATTCAAAGATTTATTTGGAGAATTTAGATAAGGTAAGCAGTTTGTCTTTGACGGGCTTTATGGTCTATAGGGTTCTGAGGATTATAGGACAGTTAACCAATGCCAGTGGAGAAACAAATCTAGAAGTGCTGTAGTGGGAAAGCTGTTAGATATTGGATACTTTTAAATGCTGCATGGCACAGGCTGGGGGTGGGGGGTGGTATGGTATCCTAGTGCCAGAGCAGAGCTATTTTACAAAGAGGTTGAGGGGAAGATGAGAGTTGGACTGTATGGGTGTAGAGGTCTGATGGAGAAGGAAGAGCTGTTTGTCTAAGTACTTTCCTGTAGTAAGATATATTTTATAAAGTTTGGCTTTCTTGAGAGGTTTAGGTTGGTAAAGGAACTCATGGAAGTTCTTCAACCTGATTGGCATAGAGATTGGGGTAAAACTCTCAAGAGGTATTTAAGTGGTACACAGCAGCTCTACCCAGAAATGGTTGACCATTAAATGAAGATTAGAAGTTGCCAGGCTCCTTAAATCTCCGGCAGATAGAGGGAATTCAAAGCAGGTGTGCAGCCAGTCGCCAGCAGCCTAGTGTTTCCCTCCAAATAAAATCCTCTATTGCACACAGCACCAACGATTTGCAGGAAAGAACATGCTGGACTTTTTCTGGGCTGCTTACTGGTCTCTGAGCCCCCAGTCCCTTCTTTCATTAGGGAAGGTGTGATGGCCAGGTTGAGGAGATCCTCAAAGTATTCCCTCGACCGACTGACTGTGAACGTCACAGGCTTCACACTCCCACTGAACACAGAGTCAATGTATCAGGCTTCCCCCTCTGGAGGTGTTGGATGGTTCGCTTGAATGACACTTAGGCCAATCAAGTCTTTCTCCATGGTCTCCCCAAACTCTGCCCAGGTCTGAGTTTTTGTCTCTGCCCGGGCAGTAGCATGCTTAGGTTCACATTAGAAGCTTACCCCCTTAAGAGTCCTTCAAGCCACCCAGGCTCAGTTCCACTAATTCTTTAGCTTAATCACATCCCTTACTGCCAGTCTCCATCACTGAGTTTGGGCATTCCTGCTGCATTTGTAAAGGCCAATTTACAATTCTGACCCATAGCTTTTGTAACCTTCAAATCTGTCTCTGTGCACAACCACGCCCTCCGCGCAGAGGCTCTGCAACCATCGTCGCGCACCTCAAAAAAATCCTGACTACGCGTCGGACGGTCGCAAACCCGCACAGACCTCGAGCGGAAGTGTGCAGACAAAAAGCAGCTGTGATTGGTCCTTGGTATGCCTTTCCGGCTGTCTGTGTGGTCGTCCTTCTCGATTCAGAGCCGGGGCTTGCCATTTTTAAAAACCAAGTAACAATGGAAAAATACAACGAAAGGTTAATCGAGGAGGTTCAGAAGTACAACCAATTGTACGATACAAATTATATACAAAAATATATCCTCTTCCATGTCTAGCAACTCTAGATCCATCTCTGTGACCGCAATATCTTGCAGATGCGCCATTGTGCTTTGGCAGGAAACTGCTGTGCGTCCTAGAAATTCCAGACCAACTGTGCAAAAGCATACCAGCTGTCATGATTTTATCTAAGGCTCGGACCCACATGCAGTGAAGCCAAACAGAGAGACACAGAATAAAAGTTCAACGGGTTTTATTGAAGAGATTTAAGCTCGGTGCAGAGTTTCTCCGAACTCTGCTCAGCCGAAACTGGAAGGCGAGGGGAAGACAGACTGTTAGTTCAGGCTCAATGGGGAAATTTGATTTGTTGATCTTGAAGGAGAGGATCTGTTTTTTGACTCACTTTTCCAGAGAATTGAAGAACCCTTGACTCCAATCTGTGTGTAGGTTTTCCAGAGTATGCCTGATTCGGCGGAGGGCGGAACAGGGTTAAACCAGAACTTGGGCGGTGAAGGTAGATGGAGATGCTGATTGCCACTCAGATTTCCTGCGGTACTTGAACGGGTCGTGGTGAAGATGATTCCCTTGCTCAGAGAGTAATTTCAACGTTCTCAAAGGAGACCCAATCCAAACCTCCTGTTTGAATCCCTCGCTCTGTTTAAGACTCAGTTGACCCCTCCTGGGAGAGGAGGTCCGAAAAGGTCCAGTTTGCAGGATGACTTCCTGCCGAAACGCAAAGACAAAAACAAAGTTAAATCTCAGGGAGACAAGCACTCAGTCTAGCTAAGTGAGAACTCAGCTTGGCTAGAGTACCAAAAACTGGCAAAACAAAAACTCAGGTTAGACTCTGATAAACAAAGCATGGCTAGAGTACCCCAAACTGGCAAACACTCTGGCGTCGAGGTAGTGGCAACCAGCAGCTTAAGAGCACTCCGATAATGAGGTAAACGTCCGCAGGTGTGTGAGGAGGCGGACCGGAACCAGGCGACTCCTGCTGATGGAAGGGAGAACAACACAAAAGACAAACACACAGACTGGAGTCCTGACACCAGCAAAACTGGTTCGCGACCAGACCGAGGCGACAATTGATGTGTGCGGTTGGAGAAGTCTAATCTGCCCTTAAGTGTTAGTGGGACTTATTGTATTTACAACAGCAATTGTGGAACATATTGTTTTCAAGTGGATTGAGGAGAAAACTCATTTAAAATAAAAACATACACTTTAAAGATTTCAAGTGGAATTTTTACGGAACCCTGGAGAATGAAATAATAATTCAACAATAATTCGAAAATAATTCAACAGTATAATTAAATTCATAAAAAGTATAAATCATTCTGATAAGTGGACTTATCTCAAACAACAATTATAAACACATTGAACATTATTGGTACAAATGTGTTTTTTTTTAACTGGCTGAAAGACTGTAAAACAAGGTGTATGAGTGTAGAAAATAAATTGTAAAGATAAAATAATATTTGATTAAAACAGTTGTTTCTGCATAAACAAGAAAACAACAACAAAAAATAAAAAAACACTTTAAAAATATGGTGTTGAGACTGATGCTTATTAACATACTTATACTGATTCTTAGAATAAGAAAAAGGTTTTGTATATTATGTTCTTGCATACATTTACAGATAAAGACATGGCATATCAGTGGCACTATACATACCAAGAACAATCTGCTGGTTATAGTTGGAAAACCATTTAAGGCATTAAACAGAGGATAATGAAACAACAATAGTGCACATTTCCATTATGAACATATTAAAGGTCAGCTTTTAGTGATTGCTGAAAATCTTCAGATAAAGCCATCCTATTACTCGCTAACATGAAATGAAACGCCTGCCTGTTCTTCTCCTCCTATCTCAATGATCCTTCATTAGAAAACTGATCAATATGCTCCCTTGATTAAGTGGGATGAGAGACACTCATTTCATTTTCAAGCATTTTTACAAATCAATGACAAGATTATCTCAAGTTCACTGACAGAGATGCAATGAAGGTTCTTTGTAGGCAGGCAAATAACATAATAACATCATCTCTCACCACCATTTTTTAACCCCCCAGCTGCCAAATAACAAAAATACATCAAAAAATAACACTCTACTTTTATGCCTAACTTACACAAGCATAAGATTATACAACATAAACAAATGCACACTTTCACTGCAGACTTTTACACTAAGTTATGGGACCCAACATAATTGCAGAAGGAGGCTGAACTGGAACATCGACATTAAGTAAATGAGTTTTTAAAGATGTCGAAAGATTTAATTTGCAGATACCTCAGAATCAGTGTAGGAGGGGTAATCACTGTTGATTGAAACTGACTGATTCTTGAGCAGCTGTAAATGTGTCAACACAAGGAAAAACACTGCCTCTGCTGATGCTGAGTTCCAGGAATCTCATGTCAGCAGTGTGCACATGCTACATACTTGTCTGCTCCTACATTAGCTTTTTATGCAGGTTCCAATCTATTGCCACACATCTTTTAGACTGAATGAGTGAATGCAGTTTCATTGTTTAAAAGTAAAAATGCAATGAAAATATAACAGGTAACATCAATGTGAATGTTTAATAAATGTTAGTGTTACCATTAAAATGAGTAAAATGGTTCATTTTGTATGTTAAGGCCAATTATACACTAAGGTAGGGTTGGGCCGTAGGTACATAATATCCCCCTGCCTTCTGTAATTCTAAGCTAACTTCTCTGATGTGAGTAAGATTACAATTTCTATCAAAATCTATTGTCATGTCTCATTGTTATTGAATACATATAAAGTTATTTAAAAAGTTTTTTAAAGAGTTTGTCGAGTGATCTCTTTTCAGGAAAAAGAACTGGAGAGAGAAAGGTCCAAGGTGTAGACACAGAGAGCCTATCTTTCTTTCATTTTTGTACAAAAAATATTGTGTTGTAGTATTACTGTTATTTTAATTTTTGACATATTGGCCTAACATTGAAGACAATCTTATCTGATGTTGTGATGGAAAGTGAAGAAATTTAGACTTAAATATTCTCATCTTTCACCAAAAAAAAAAAAAACAAAAGCCAGAAAGTGACAGAATTGGAACAATTCAAACATGTATTCAAAAATAGATAAAACCTGAAATGTTCTATCCAAAAATTGTGAAGTCAACTGTCCCCATGAGGTAGACAGTAACCACCTCAGCTGAAAATGAAAAAAAAAACCCACCACCAAGCTGTACATTATGTAAGTACTGAATTCCATGTGCATGTTTTTTCTTCTTTCATTTTTTTATGTCTCTTACATTAGTGTTCACACAGAGCGCACATTCCATAGGAGTCTTCTGCTGATAGTCGTTTGGCATTCCAAACCCCACATCACAACCAAATCTAGTTGCTGATTGGTCAACGTGACTTAAATTAAAAGAGATGATCAGATCTTTCTACCTCTGCAAAATGTAGCTTGGCTTGGGACACTGTGCCTGCACTGGTGATGCTGCTTTGCTGTGATTGCCAAAAATACTTTTGCATCATTGACCTCTTAGTTGCTGCTGAACACACCTCTACATCTAGGAATAACATGGAAATCCCCTGCTCCATTCACGTCATTTACGCTTGGTGTGGATACACCTTAAGGATGTTATTAATTAATGTCTGTGTACTACATGAGCTATTTGAACCGATGTCTCTGGGATATTTTATCATGGTTACATCATAACAATCAAGGGTCCTAATAATCAGAGAAGCACCAAACGTCTGAAAAAATCTCTAACCTATGCAGGAGTGGTGAGAATAAAGACGCTGTTAAAATGAAAAGATTTAAGAGGATTTAAAAGTCTTGCAATCTACTAAATAACAACTACATTCAAAGCATAAATACATAAACCCTCTTTAAATAATGGAGTTTTACAATTTTTTTTAAGTATTATCCTTTTGTTGTTAAACTGATAGATGTTGGTTATAAGCCAGGCCACACCTGACTTGCCCTATAAAGAGCAAGGAAAAGGGAAAAAGAGGCCCATAGGAGGATGTATATCTTTCTATCCTTCAGAAATCCAACATTTTATGAGTTGCCCCGTTAATAAGAGGGCACCTGAGTCCCTTCTGGGACTTCAATTAACCTCTGGGGCAGTTTGGTTTGCAGCTCACTGACTGTCGCTCTGGAATCCCTTGGTTTTGCCTTGCAGTCCCAGCCAGCTGACAGTCATCTAAACAGACTCAATTGATGGTGTAGAAAAAAAGTGAGGCTATGTATTTCCTCCCATTGAAGCACACCCGTCCTCCTTCCGTTGCCCTTCGGCTTTAATTTTTCCCAAGATTCAAATCACATTTTTGATATTTGCCCTATATGATAGAAATCTGAAGAGAAAAATCTTCAGGGAAGAATCAGAGCCATCGTGCTTGCCTCAAGGGCGCTGATCTGGGGCTCAAACTAATTTGGAAAAATAGAAAGGTCTTGCTGTGTTATTATCATTTGTGCTGGTGCATTTGATACTGAGCTGCTGTGGGGATGTGAGCAAACAGACGCCAAAGGCATAAGACGACATTTTAAAGTGAAAACTCACTTTTGTGGACTGTCTTCCCTTAAACAAAAGTTCAAAAACATATTATATCTTACATTAGTCGCCCAAGGGTTCTACAAACTTCCAGGCACTTTCTTGATTGGATCAAATAAAAAAACTGTTTACAGAGTAGTGCAAAAGCCATCGCTGGCTTCATTCTGTCCAGTTATCTTTTACTTCTGGTTGAGCATAACAGGATTTCTGACGCGAAGACCTTAAAACTGTCATCTTGAACATGAAGAAGAGGGACCGGGTATAATCCTGAACTGGGTCAGATCAGTGTGGGAAAATTCAGCCCTGAGTTCAATAAATTCAAACAGCTCCATAATATGAGACGTGGGATAATGCAGCTTACACACACTGTCTCAGCCCCTGTGAGGATAATTCATTAACTTTCTTAATCCTCTCATGTGGTGTTCCTACAGAAAAAAAGATGAAAAAGCTCACTGAATATCAAAAAAAAAAAAAGATTTCTGAGCACCCCATTACAGCCCACTTACACTTTCAGAAATGTCTCTGCTAAAAGAAAAAAAAAAGGATGCTACATGCTCCTAGCATGCATGTCTTGTGTTAATGAGCTTCCAAATACATTTTCGGCAGCTTATGGCCTCGGCGCACCGCTGTGGGATGAGAATAGCTCAATAAAATATACACAGGAGGTCGAAACGGTAGGGAAATAAAAACCCTTTTTGACAATGTTAAGCCTCACAGCTGCTTTGAGGCAACTGGAGGGTTTTTATCAGCTCTTCAGATGTTGGATCATAGGGCACAGAAAGCTTTCCAAGGGTAAGCAAAGTCAAAGGAGTCACTACTGTACCAACACATGTATACCACATCATTAAAACCCATAACAGTTTTTTTTTGTGTCTTAATATTTAGGCCTGGCTTTTCAATTGCACACTTCAATTTGTTGCCTTTAGGATAAAAGCCCTTAATATGAATGCTTCTCTTCATCCAAATATCTGTGATAAAGCACACTACATTATAATAAAGGAAACTCTAAATAAGGATTTACAAATTATTTCATACAGTGTGTCACGGTAAAACAGTAAAAATCATGATTTATTCTTAGCCCTGATGATCAAACCTGGAAGACCTTTAATCCTTCGCATCATTTTGCTCCCCATAACAGAAATAGCCCTAATTGAATAGTAATTCAACCTGAAAAGACTCACAAAGAAGACAAGCAGCAATCAGAGAGCAACAATTAGAGAGCCTCTGAAATGAGAAATTCTTTGGCGCTCAGATCCTGGGTGAAGACATTAGTATAGAGAAATATACATTTTTGTGTCATGATTGAGCAGATCAATTAGGATAGGTGTGTCACACCGGAACTTGTTCTCTAAACCAGTCAGAACAAGTTTCATATAGTATCTCAGTTACAATCTCAATGCAGTTATTTTATCATCTAACAAATGCGCCAGAACCTACAATGGACCTTCCTAAATGTAGATAGGTACATATACCTAACATAAAGTTATCTTAGGGTTAAAGGTACGTTATGTGATATAAAATATCACATAATGTATATTCCTATATATTATATAGGAATTTTATGATAGAAATGTACATTATACATAAATATGTTCCTTATTATCATATTCAAATTGAAAGTCTCGACCCTTATGTCTACCTTACCTTAGAAATTGCTATTTATATTTACACAGGGGCAGGTCAAGCATTTATGGAGGCAGACGTCTTTGCTCTACGGCACCACTGAGCTGACAGACTGGTGACTAAAACAATTGCCATTAGACTTGAATGAGACTATGGCAAGTTAGGCTTATATAACATCTATATCCTACTCTGGATAATAAAAGTATTTATAAAATGTTCTATGTAAAATAGACCTACAACGGCAATTACTGCCAAAAGGCTGGTTGTTGCAACACTCCTCTTTCTCCTGGACTTGGTCCATTTTTGTTTTGATCACAGTGCCCAAACCTGGGTGGGGCAAATCACCTTGACATAGAGTTAAGGTGAGATGCCATTCTGAAGCTGATGATGGAGTAGCAGGACATCAGTTTTAGAACACTGGTTGAGATATCTCCTGTACTAGGACTAGGTGGCCAGCCATGTCCCCCTCTGGAGATAAGGACCCCAGCACTAGAAGCGGCAGTTTGCCGGTGCTAGCTCAGGAAGAGAGCTGAGGAATACAGTTGGATAAAAAGAGTGCTGAAGGATAGCTATAGCCAAAGAGGCTTCTTGTGGAGGTTCAAAGCAGGAAAATAAGACATCGATGAAGGGGTGACAGAGCAGGAAGTAACAGCAGCAGGCTGGGGATAGTCTCTAGAGAATTACTGCTGGAGGTGGAAGGAGGACCGCTGAGGAACAGTGAAGTCTGGAGGGCAGACAGACCAACAGAGCTGGGGAGAAAAGGAAGCAGTTGGTCGGAACCTGTCTCTGGAGGTAGGATGATAAAACAGTCCTACTATCGCTAAATTAAAACAGCTATTTTAAAAGCCACTCATGTTCCTCTTTAGAGCATTCCCATTTCATCCTTTGTTAAAAATATTTAATCTATTTAATCATTTCTAGCACAAAAGAAAATCTATGGAGCACATAAAATAATATCCAACATAAATTGTAAATTGATTAGTCCAATTGCCATTTTTTTCAGTATCATTTTAAGTGCTGATGAAGGTTCTCAGTCATCCAGGTCATAGTCATTCCGTAAAATTCCAAAAATATCCACTGGACTTGTTTTTCAAGATTTGAAGACGTTTCGCCACCTCTCCAGGAAGCTTTCTCAATTCAAATGCAAATATCATTTTAAGTCTGTGTATCATTTCTTTTTCAACTTAAAAAAATACAAGAAACAACTTTTTTCCTGAATTTTGTGACATAATATAGCAATGGAAAACAGTTACTTTTGCTTGCCAAACAACATTAAATATGTATATATAAACAAATGAATAGGAAATACATTAATCAGATTTCTATTTAATTTTTGACTCTTATAGCATTTCTTTTTTATTCCCTTCAGCTTAAGACGCACATGTTCACTGCGTAGTGCAATGCTGTGTGATTTGTTTGCCAATTTCAAGTACACAATGAAGAAAAAATAACTCTTCTTTTTTATGTGTGCTACATTTCAAGCATCCAGTGCTGATTGTGAAAGAAGATTTAGTTGAATGAATCATATCAAAACAGCATCGAGAAATCTGTTCGTAAGAAGGATGGACATGGAAAATAGAAACAACTAAAGTCAGATTTGTCCACCCATCTATCCATTTTCATCGAGCTTATCCCTTTTGGGGTTGCAAGGGATTCTGGTGCCTTTCTCCAGCTCTCAATCAATGAGAGGCGGGGTACACCCTGGACAGGTCACCTGTCCAACGCAGGGCAGCACAGAGACAAACATGACAAACAACGATTCACACACTCATATCTAAGGAGAATTTAGAGAAGCCAATGAACCTAACAGTCATGTTTTTGGAGCATGGGAGGAAGTCGAAGTACCCGGAGACAACCTATGCTCAGGGAAAGACCCCGGGCCAGAAATCAAACCCTTAACCTTCTTGCTGCAAGGCAGCAATGCTACCCACTACTCCACTGTGCAGCCTCCAGATTTGTTAATACTCTAGTGAGTGTATTTATTTATTTATTTTTGGATAGTAATCATGAAATGCTTGTACTTTTATATAATTTATAGTAGAAACACTAAAAAAGGTGTCAAAAACATTTACAGACAAAGAGTTATAGGAATGCATACTGCATCATAAGATAAAACATACAATTTTATTGTGCAAAATGTGAATGTCTTAATGTGAATCAATATTTTTTAAAGGTGTAACGTCTTATTTCTTCCAGAGCAGGACCATTCAATTTAGTTTTTCTCATAGATATAGCAATTAATGAATCCAATGCTGTCAGTAGCTGTGTTCTTAAACAAAGATGGCAGTCTTTCGTGTTTTCTCTCTGTCCTCTCAGCCTCTAGTGGCTCATATCAGATAGACTTTTAGCCTCTGGTGGGTTTTGCATGATACGACTTCCTTTTAAAAGGGTTTTTTTTTTTTTCTTTCAATATCCTTGCACAGGAGAAGGAATGGGTGAAATTGTAAATGATTAAAAAGTTTTTTCTTGCTAAGTTTCTATATGCAGAATATTTATATGAGCAAAATTTGTAGATTTTGTAAGAAAAACATGCACGTTATTTCCCTACCTGAACTGTGGGTTGTTGCAGCTCCTCCATAGTTAAAATTATAGATGACAATTATTTTGCTTTATCTACATGCCAATCTCTGAGATACGCTCACCTAGTGATGCCATTGATGTTTCCCTACTAGTTTCCTCTTGTTGTGCATGAAGACTTCTAACATTTATTTAGAACTTCGGTTATAGCCATCTATTGTAGCCCCACTGCTCTCCCCATATACATTAAACAGTGTTGATAGACCATAAACAAAGTTCTGTTCATTAGGTCAAGAGGGCCTGTGCATCAACATTTGACTGGTGTTGTCTGTAAGGAGCAAAAGAGCAGGTTGGATGGTCTTGTTCATGTGCACTTAAATAAAATCAGTGTATTGAGCATCCACTACACCTGTAACATCATTCTCTTGTAATTTTAAAAGCTCTTGCAACTTAGTAGGTAAGTTTGGTAATTTCTTATACAAGTTTCCTTTGCACACGTGTGTATTAATCTCATATGGACATTTCTATTTCCATTTCAAAAATAGATTGACATTTGTGAATAAAATGAAAATATTGCAAATGGTCCATCTACCTACCTGAAATAAAATAATCTCAAATTAGAGAGAAAAAAAAAAACTTTAATCTCTTGGCTTGTATTTGGCCATATTTTACAGTTTCTCACAATATATACACTGCAGCAGTATCTAACATAATAAAGATAAAAGAGGCCCAGAAACCATGAAAAAAGTCAGACTGTAAATAAAATCATGGCTTATACCTCCTCTGAACTAAGATAGGTAAAAAACAGATTTAAAACAGTACCATTTCATGATCAGTAGGCTCTCCACCTATTATTTCTACATGTTTCTGGAATAATTCTTTTTGAGAGGCTTTTGGGTGATGCATGTGTTGATGATCATTTTTGGGTGTGCATAAATTCAAAGACTGTCTATGTCGACTCTGCGGATGATAAACTGAGAGGCACTTATGGCAATTCCTCTAATAATGCACCTGACCTCATGGCGGATGATAAAATCAAAAGCACTTCCACATGCAGGTCATAGTCTCAACCATCTATCCAGTCAGTCCATTAAGTCTAAACATGCAAACTTCAGCTTCCTGCTGGTATATAATGAAGTTACACTGCACTAAATGGGACTAAGCTTTTCTAGGATAGGGGAGCAAATATGCAATGAAAAATTATTGTTAACTGCACTTACATTTCTATTTCGTAGATTTCTACAGCTGAATTATATGTATTATTTCCTCTTGGCAATGTAACTGTTGTGGATATAATGCAATCTGCATCTTTTACTACCTCCTTTCCTTTTGAAGGCGGAGCTTAATAGTGCTTTCCTCTGGCTTTTCATGTCAGCATTCATACAAGCCCTCTCTAAATGGCCCAAGGTTTGTTGCTGGTCGATTGTTTTTGACATAAAAAATGATTATATAGGCCGTAGGCAATAAATAAGAGAGTAAATATGTAGACAGGAAGCATAATGACAAATAACAGCACTAGCTGCAGCTCATTAATTGTTGACAGCTTCTGCTTGAAATGCTTTGCGGCCTGTATTTCTGTCTCATTACCACACTGGCCTGCACTTCCTCCCTCAGACATTTAATTCATCTGTTATAGTTTACCTCTCTCTGGCCTTTGATTTATTGCAAACTAAGTTCCGCGTTAAGATGCCTGATTTATGGCAGTCATTCAGCGCCTACAAATCAGAGAATATTTTCATTGATTACTTCAAATTGTTCAATCGTTGCTATGTTCCTGGGTCCTGATTGGGTGGTGTTTACAGACTGCCTCCTCCTAAATTAAAAATCAATAAGGAGTTAGAATCACAGTGGTTGGATGAATCTAAGCCAAGGCAAACTGCTCTTCCTCCATAAAGCCAGTCAAATAATGAGGCATCTACTGAATTCTGTTTATGTTAATATTCCAATCATTTTTCTCTCATTGAAAAATCTACAACATCATAAAAACAATATCCAAGATTTGAAAGCAACATTATGGTCAGAAAACACTGTGAAATAGCCTTTCTGTCCTGAACTAGACATTGTTCACATTTTATAGTACTTATTTAGGTTAAGGGAAATATCTTAACTTGGTTTTAAGGTTTGAAAATTTTCTATTTTTCATGAGGTAGCAATTTCTTTTTCCCTTATTGCAGAACGAGCATTATTCATTCAAATCATGGTTCTTATCATTATAAACCATTTGGTTCTGGTATTTGAGACATTTACCGTAGATTGTAAAATTGTGCTCATCAAGTTTAACTCTAAATGACACAAAAAAATGCTTTTTATCATTGAAGTGTTATGAGTCATACATAACCTTTACAGGTAGAGCAAAATAATAATATTTTGGTGGAGTACAACGAAAATAAAATATATTTTCAGCTTGTTTCTTTTGTTTAATACGAAACTCCTTTCTTTACAGCAAAATTGCTGATTTAATGTCTGGCTTTGACCTTTTCAGATTTACAATGATCAGTCATCAGGTGAAGTAAACAAGAAAAAACACTGACAGTCTGTAGTCATGGTACTTCATAGGCGTTGGGATAAATTACAGTTGGTTGCATGTGAACATTTTTTACCTAAAAGTTTAAGTGGGAGAAGCAGTTATAAACAGACAGACTTAGGGGAGGCAGTTGATCAACCACATCAGAGCATCTCCAAGAAACTAAGAATATGATTGTGTTTCAACAGCCTGCAGTTGTCAGAGTCTATCAAAAGTAGGCTAAAGTCTGAATAATGGGAAACCAGGATTGTGGTTTGTGGACCACAATTCATTGATGCACGTAGGGAGTGAATGTGTACCTGTACAGTTCAACCAAATGGACAGACTCCTGCGGCTCAAATTACTAAATAACTAAATTTTATGTTTATAAGCCTCTTTGGTTGTAGAGCATTCAGGGTGCAAGTGATCTCCCTGTCCAAAACCATTCTGCAAAGCACGTCATTACACTGCCACAAGTACAGAGCAACTAAATGAACTCTCTGCATTAACCAATCCCCTTGGGAAGCAGTGGGCTGCCATTGTGCAGGGCCTGGGGAGCAGTGTGGGGTTTAAGGTCTTGCTCAGGGACCCAGAGTGGCAGTTTCTGGGAGTGGGGCTTGAACTCAGGACCACTGGATTCCAAACACAGTCTCCTAACCACTAGGCCACCACTCCTCAAATTTCCAAAAAACGCTGCTGTCGTTTGTCTGAACCTGGACATACTGAACACACACAAGACATGCATGGACTGGGCCTAAAATGCTGCCACAACCAAAACACTCGAGACATGGGAGATGATAGCAGACTTCTAGAGAATGCCTCCCATATTGCCTCTCCTTACCACCCTCATCAACACCTTCTGCTGTGGATCTCTTCTTTCTCAGGACCTGCAATTGTTGGTATGCTCTGTGTTTGTGGGTTTCTTCTAGCACATTTCATCCAGTATTTCTTTTACTTACCTTCATGCCTCTTTCCACCAATTTCAGCCAGCTTGTCTGTCCTTGCAAAGAAAATCGTTCCCACTGCATAATGCTGCCATCTACTGTGTTTTCCCCTGGAGATAGTACGTTGAGAGTAATGTGCATTATTTGTTCACCACATTTAGGCCAAAAAAGTTTCATTCTGATTAGATCTGATGAGGGCTTTTTTTTACGGGTTTCTTTGTCTCTTGGATGGGAATGCAACTACAGTGCATTGGCATCCTGCCAATGGGACTTTTGACTTTATGACTTTTTCTAGTGCATTTTTAATAAGAGAATTTTGGAATCCTGTTACAATGTCATAGTGTCAGAATGACTTCCAAAGCTAAATGTAAAACTGGGACAATACAAATAATCCAAAGTCGGTATGTCTGTAGCATATATGGCATTTCTAGTATGTCAATAGAGGATGAAATAGAATCACTCGCCTTTATGTTGCTCCTTCGGCCCTTTGTCACAATGAGACTCATTTTCCTGACAGTGACCTCAGCTTCACTTGCACTTTTGACATGGATTGACTTCCTGACACAAGGTGCGATGGATAATTATAGAATGGATTCAGGGCAGTGGAGGTGTGCTGCTGTCCGAGCCAAATCTAATGCCGTCACATCTGTTTAACTTCACTATGCAGGAGCACCTACAGGTCTAGGAGGAAAAAAAAACAAAGGGACACAGAAATGGAGCACTGTCGGTGAGACTGGACAGGTTTATTGCTCTGGCCACTGGCATCTCGGATGGTATCGAGCAACCAGGGCAAAGCTGTAGAGGGGGACGTGGGATCATGGTGTGTGATATGAGTCTGCGATGACAAGTGCTGATTTATATTGAGGTAGACGTAGATGTACAGAGCCCTGAGGGCAGCTCACCTACTCTCGCATTAACATCACTGTCAGAAAGGGACAATGAGAGTGAGAGAGAATTTATTTATCCAAGGTAACTACAACAGCTGATAGAAGACATTCTTTTTTACATTTTCAGCAGAGCCTTATACCATAAAAGCATAAGATATTGAATGGTAATCATTCCAAGACTTAATTTATTGCAAAAGCAGACAAGAGTTAAGATTTAGATGAGAAGGAGGTAGGGTAAGTCTACAGCCAGCCACACAAGCTAAGAAAATGGTTTGTTTTACATTGCCATCTACTACATTATAATTGGTCTCATAAATAGTTTTAGGTTCCAAAACCACTTGGTAATGTGTAGAGAGCTAATAAGAGTTTGTTGTGTTTTAACAATAATCATTCATTTCAAGGCTGACATCTACAAGTTTGTCCTAAGCTAATTTTTTCTACCTCTTTCTACTCTTTCTAGGTCAGCATTTTATTTTAATTTAAAGGTCAATATTCACATTATATACCTAAACAAAAAATAGCAAAAAAGAAAGTTGATCTTGAAAACATAAGGTTATTTACGCCAACTGTCTGTCTTGATAGTGTTTTGGTAATTCTTTCTGAGCCTAAATAGAAACCCAGCACTGGGAATGATGAGCAGACATAAGCAAATGTGATGCCATCTGCTGGCAGTAAAACAAAACTTCCAGAAAGCCAGATGGCGACAAGTAATAGCATTTGTTAGCAAATGCAAACAGGGACACGGTATCAAGGTAAGAACCAAGCAGTGCCAATGTGGGGTGGATGTTGGTTGGGGACCCAAATGCAGAGATAAGTTTTTGCTGGTTTAATGGCAAACAGAAACAAAATCCAAGAACAGAATGCAGAAAACCAAACACCAGGAGACATCAGGGGAAAACACACATAAGGAGCCAAGTAACAGCAACGAAACCAGCAAGGAGTAACTGGACAGCAGGTGTATATATGGCAGACAGAAACAATTGTTGGACTAATTATTTGATAGGAAGCAGGTGTGGAAAGAAGTAACCAGAAGGAACTAGGAATGTAGACTTTAGAGACTAAGAATGTAGACTTTAGGGACTAAAAATAGCATTGGTATCATTACTAGTGTGATTATTATTAAGTAGTTTTGTTCACACATCTTTCAAGTCTACAGCCACATCTGCATCAATGCTCCTGTTGTGTTCCGAGCATAGTTTGATGCTCAATCTCTCTTCGAATCAGATATAATCAGTAATGTTATATAGTTTAAATGATAACATGATGCAGCGCCTAATAAATTGGAATATTTGCTCATCAGAGTCAGAAGGTAGCCATGGTGCACAATGCTTTAGTTGGTAGGTAGGATTACTCATTAAGATAATATTACCATAATCTAATGAAGAGTATGGTGCAGTATTACTTTTTTTCAAATGTTAGTGTCAGAAGCAAAACCAGTAGTGATGATGGGATTGCTCCTGTTAGTATGGAAGAAACGGGTGATGTTACAACGTGTAAACAAACAAGCAAAAGTTCTACATCCTTCCTATACCCAAGCCATATAATAATAATAATAATAACAATAATAATAATAATAATAACAATAACAACAACAACAATAATAATAATAATAATAATAATAATAATAATAATAATAATAATAATAATAATAATAATAATTGAACTTGATTTATCTCACACTATAGAAATTTACGTCTGCATTTAACCCATCCCCTTGGGGAGCAGTGGGCTGCCACTGTACGGTGCTATTCCGCAGTCTTCTTAAGGATATTGTCTTTGATGCCTGTCCTTACTTAATTTCTTAAATGCATATAACTGATGCTCAACTTTAAGCACCAAGCCTACTGTATTTGTGGCTCCTGTTTATATTGCCTAAATATTAGGCAGACAGAAATGATGAAACAGATGCATGAAGCAGCTTTCTGTGCTTCCCACCCTTTTAGAGAAATTTAGAGGTCTAGCACTGTAAATCAAATGTAAACTTCTGTTTTGCTGCTATTCCCACTGATAATAGGTTTAATACATTTATTGATAAACATATTTACTCTAAAGCAAATAAAAAGTTATTTACATTATGTACACGGCACATGATAAAGATTTGCAAAGAGCCTAAAACTAAATTTACTTTCATTGCAGTGGCATAATCTAATCTTTTATGACATGGAAAAAAACTCCCCCATTAGGAAATAATTATGCACATGGCCATTGCACATGGTACCTTGAGGTCACAATTCTTCAAAACAACTATTAGATGCTATTTACATACCATGCGGTTTCAGAGGCATGCAAGATAAAAAAAAAATCTGTCCTACTAGAACAGACATAAATGTTTGAACATTGCTTAACAACCATGGAAATTTCCCTGGAGGTGTGTTCCTTGGTCAGTTGAGACTTTAGCTACATAACCTGAAAGGTGGGTTTGATCTAAAACAAAGATTAAAATAATAATAATAAAAAAAGATCCGACTTACTGTAAGTTGGGTAATTTACAGTATGATGCTGATGTTCTTTGTAGTTTCATGATAACATGTTTTTTTCACTGTACTTGTAATATATCCAGTGGCCCGTGTGAGAACATTTCTATTGGGTTATCATTTCAACATGATAACGATCCAGAAAAAAGACAAATCCATAAGAAATAATTAGCTTGACACAAAATCAAATGTCTTCCCATGTTAGGGTCTCAATACCTAGACTCTAATCCTATAGAAAACCTATATAGTGAGCATTAGAGGAAGAATCGAAAGAGTGGAACTACAGTAGGACTCTTTATGGTCTAGAAATATGTATGTGCACAGTAGAAGAGTAAACTTCTTTAAAATGATCTGAATTATTGCAAGTTTAAAGGAAAGGAATGGTCTTTTTGCAAAAGAGCATATATATATATATATATATATATATATATATATATATATATATACTGCAAAAATGGAAATCTAAAAGGTTAATTTTCTCTCAAAATAAGGGCATTTTGACTGGAATTGAGGAGGTATGTGAGACACTTTGCCAATGAAACAAGACAATTTACATTTAAAATAGGAAAAAGCAACTGTCCTGTCTTATTACAAGTGCATATTACCTAATTTTCTTATTTTAAGAGTAAAAATAATCATTCCATTGGCAAATCATCTCATTAACCTAGTAAAATTAAGGGTAAATACACTTGATTTAAGATATGTTTTACTTATTTCTAGATCATTTTTGCAGTGTATATAATAGCTGCAGAAATGTCAATGCTGCTGGCACTAGTCTTGATTAATTCCTTTTCCCCCTATTTACCAAAGGCACTTAAAACAAATTGATTTAGCCTATGTACTGCTGCAAACTAATTTTTAAAGATATTTTAGCTTTTTAATTGTCTTTACGATGGTTCCTACTGATTCTGTTCATGTCTGCAAATTCAGCCTCTCATGTTTGGCTGAAATATTGCTTACAAAAACCATTTTGAATAGAGGTAAAGGCTACGACTGATCACTGCAGGCTTTTCTATGGTGGTAAGATATGTATCATGACTAAAACAATGTTGGATCCAGTGCCAGGGGAGGCTGATATACAGACCTGGTTAAAACCAAAACGTCGTCCTATAATTCTCTTCTTGACGACTTAAAATTGAAGCTAAGTTTTATAAAAATTCAAAGTTCTTAAAAAGCAGAAAAAGTCTCAAACAAGGATCAAAAAATTTAGACAGAGGCCGCTGAGTCCAGGTCCAGTGAGTTTATTGCTAAACACTACATATTTACACAGCGCTGGTGAGCCGAAGCTGACAAATGGTGAAACCATCTCCCTTTTATACATTTCTTATCGGTGGAAAAACCCCCTTCAGAACATATTTCAGTCATTGGTAAAGGTCACATTGATATTTATCTGCAAAACACGGTAACATTCATAGACACATCTCATACTTGTGAGAGCACTCTCTCAGGCCATGCAGAAACTTATGACGGTTTAGTCAAAAACATGTTGAAACTTATCCTTTCCCTACTTTAAGCCATGTCAGTCTGGCCTAGTGTTCCTCTTTGTGTCTCAGTCAAAGCATCACCCCTTCTGGGATCAGTACTGCACATTGTGCCTTGAAAATAACAACTCTATTTATCACAAGTTGTATGGCCAAATTTTGCTGGGCTGGTTAACCTTGATATGTCAAATACTTCATTTTTATGAGGGTGCTTTTTCTTATCACTAAGGGCCTTAATCCTGTGCTTTCCAGCAGATGAGTGTGCTTTTCTTCCTCTTACAGTCAGGTGCAGCAGTTACACACACTCATTGCTCTGTTTTTCTCCTCTTGGCCTACATAAATATATTCATGAACACAATTCTCTTTAATCATTTAAAACTTTTAATTCTTGTTTTATTCTAATCATTTATGACAAATAATACACTACATTTCCCCCCTTTGATCCTAAAAAGGATCAATTTACGTGATTATGCAGGTGATAACTAATCTAAAACACTTTAAATGTGAACTCACCCAAGTGACAAAAGTTTATATATATATTGTGCACACTAAACTAAACGTGAGATTAAATACACACCATATAGTAGAAGTGAGTAATATAAGATGTGGTGGTGTCTGAGTAAATATTAAACTAATAAAATGCAGAAAACAGAATATATAAAAACAAAGAGGGATCCCCCTCTTGGCTCCCTTAAGAGGACCCGTCCTCGTTGCTTACTTTTTTTCTTTTAGCAAGATGTTCTAATTCTGTTTATTATTTCAGCAGAGGAAAATTCCAATGCCCAAGCAGCATCTTGTGTTGCGAAGTCATCGCATCCCCCTCTGCATAGGTGTCAAGACACACCCATAAATAACCAAGAAAAGCCACATCATGCCTGGACTAAGGCAGGCGCGCACGTCATCTAATGGTCAATGACCGTCATTACAACCAACATAGGAGTAACCAAGTGGCACTCTCCTGCACAGTACGTGTACTGTCACATGTAGTATACACAATGATTATGTCACTTATTTTTAACATAGGTATATATAATCAGCAATTATCAGCATTGTCCTTATATCCAGTATGGTGTTGAAGTTGATATTAATAATAATAATGGCCTCCATAATTCTGTCCATAATTCTGCCCTCCGTCCGGGCCCCCCTGGGTATACGGAGCCATACGCTGCAGATCAGCGGTCAGCTGCATCACTTGCTCTTGTAGGTCGATAATGGTCTGCTGTGCATCCCGAAGTTGCTGCCTCAGTTCCAGATTGTCTCGGGTCAGCTGCCGATTCCCAGCCTTTACTTTGCGTTTGTACATGGTGCCGCGCATTCGTTCAAAGGACCGTCGTGGCTCGGGGTGCATCAGACCCTTCATGAATTGGGCATAAAATGTTTTGGTCATAGAGGTGATTTCAGGCTTGAGATCACTGTTGGTGTTGTATGACTCCAGCGGATGAGCCAAGAACTTTGCAACATGATGAGCTTCGGCAAGATCAAGCTTTATGTCATCTGCTATGACCATGAACATAGCCAGTACGCCTGGAATGGGTGGTGGCGGATAATTATATTGGTGGGGTGACGGTGGTCGTCGATCCTCGGGATTCTCAGGGCTGGCAGGGGTGCTGGTTGGGCCGAGATCAATACTGAGGTCCCCTGGTGGCATCGAGATGGACAGTGGCTTCCCAGTAGGTGATGGTGGTTGATCATCAGGCTGCCTGCTGGGTGTCATCATAGGTTGATCCTCAGGCTGCCTGCTGGGTGTCATCATAGGTTTGCTCCAACCCAAAGGTGCACTGCTTGGCCCCTCTGCAGGATCTAGTAGGTACCTGGGAGGAAGATATGGGCATCCTACCCCTAGTGATGGGCCTAACGACGCCAGTGCAGCTCGTAAATTCATTTGGTTTTCTTCATATTCATCATAACTAGCCTCTGCCATGTTCAATAATCTACCTGTGGGGACATAGTATGGCAAATTTAGGCATCATCTGAAGGCATATTATCTCTTATATCTATGGATTATTCAGCATGCAAGTTGCTATATCTACGTGAGTAAGTATATAAGTCATTGTTATGCAAAATATTTATATATATACACTGTTGTTATTAAAGAAATGCACGTACCTGGTGAGGGTGGAAGGTGATCATGGTTATGTTTTATATCTCTTGGTCCAATTGTATCTCTACAACTGGGAACTGACCAGTTACACTTACAACAAGTCTTGAGACCAGTCCCCGAACAAGGGGTATGATGCAACACACAACTATCAATATAATCAGCATTACTGCCCCTAGAATCATTCCTGCTGCCTCAAGATATTTTCCCCTTCCAAGCTTGTGAAACCAATCCCAGAATCCCTTCAGCTGAATGTTCCAATTAGCCGGGAATAATCTGAAGGGCTGGTAATTTTTTAGCATTATAGCAGGCTATACAATCATCTTTAGGGCGCTTTTTGGCTTTGAACATTGCCTGGACAGAGTACTGAATCCATTGTTGGAACATATTGGTTTCCCAGTGTGCAGTCTTTAATTTGTCTAGATCTCTTTTCTGCCTTTTGTTTACCAATTTTAACATTCTATGCGCTTTCCCTACCGTCATTACCTGCTCTGTTAATGTATTTTGGCATATGTACATTTTGCATCTTACCTCAATGATCACCATCCCATCCTCACGGCAGTCCATGCTTTGTGGAACTCCAAGCCAATGTTTCCCCATTGAGTTACCTAAAATTTCTTCAGACATTACATAATCATATCCTTTGACTTGCACATGCATTAGTGATAAATTTTCTCCATCATTATTATTGATTACCCCTTGGTTAGTAGCTAGTGTTACCATTGCTAGTGCACATGTTTGTGTGTGACGCATTAAATGTGTGTGTGCACTGTTAGTATTAATTTTCATAAGATCCCCCCTTGTTAACCCACAAAGGGTTAATACAACAAGAAGTTAATCAAAGTCTGAAGAAGGCGCATACGGGAGACGCCCAGACGGCGATGGGGTGGGCGGGACCGAGTGGATCGGCGGCCCACTCGTCGTGGAGGAGGAAGGGGAGAGGGAGGGGAAGAAAGGGAAAGGTGCAGGTGAGGGATGTTAAGGGGACAGGACTCCACCAGCATCTGATGGGCCAGAAGAAAGAAGTTCGTCCAGTGCCTGAACGACGGATGGATCTGGGTGAGACCCAGAAGAAGTCTCAGTGGCAGAAGGATCATCATCATTGCATTGGTCAACCTGTAAGCATTTCATGAGGAGTAAGATGGGTTATGCGGTTAGTTTGAGAACGCATTGCCATTAATGCAACAGGCAAGGCGTCCACCCAAGTCAAACGGTTGTTGCTGTCAGCTATTATCTTAGCAATCTTCGATTTCAGGATCCCGTTAGCTCGTTCCACGGATCCCTGTGACTGGGGATGATACACACAACCAAACTTCTGTGTTATGCACAACAGTTTAAACATTTGCTGGATCACCTGTGAAACAAAATGAGGTCCATTATCAGATGATATTGTATCAGGCATGCCAAATCTGGGAAAAACTTCTTTACACAAAAATCTTGCTGCAGCTTTGTGGTCATTCTTAGCAGTGGGGCATGCCTCCACCCATCTGCTAAACCTACAGACAACCACCAACATATATCTCTTTCCCTGAACCCGAGTTATCATGTCAACGTAATCCATCATCAGATGGCGGAACGGACCGTCTGGCTTAGGGATATGTGCTAAGGGCTGGGTAAACATTTTGCGCACATTATACTTAGGACAATGCGGACATAAAGCCAATTCTCTGTCTACCATTGGTGTCATATAAGGTGACCACCAGACTGCCTGTAACTTTTGAACAACTTGGGCTCGAGAACAATGATCAGGTCCATGCATTATTTTAATCGCCGTTGGTAATAAGGACAAAGGTAATACAAAATGTCCTCGAGAACTACGCCACAACCCAGCGTGAGGGTGTGTTAGCCGAGCCGCCCCCCTTTGCACCCAGAGACGTTTTTCTGCTTCTGAGACGTTGTTTTGGGCTTCTATTAATGAGGCTAGATTAGTAATGGGTTCACACTCAGTTACATGAATCATTGGTCCCTGCACTGCTGATCCTGTGGCTTCTTTAGCTGCCTCATCTGCTAAGTTATTTCCTATGGCTATAGGGTGTTTTTGCTGTTTGGTGGGCTGCACATTTTACAACAGCCAATGCAGATGGAAGTTGCATAGCTTTAATTAACTATACTACTGCTTGCCCATGTGTCACTGGGGTACCATCTGTTCTAACAAACCCTCGTTGTTTCCAGATGCTAGCATTTATATGACATACCCCATAGCCATAAGCACTGTCAGTATAGATTTTTACCATTAGCCAATTTACATGCTGCTGTTAATGCTTTTATCTCTGCCAATTGGGCAGAGCAAGGTTGATCTAGGCTCATTGATTGTACTTTGGTAAAGGTCCCATCAGGGTTAAGTTGGACTATTCCATATCCCGCTCTATTACCTGTCTCACCTCTGACACATGATCCGTCTACGAACAGTGTCAAATCAGATGGGATTGGATGATTGTATAAGTCCTCTCTTACCTTCATGAAGGTGTCCGTCTCCTGGAGACAATCATGGGGCTCACCTTCTGTGGGCAATACCATTCTTGTGGCTGGATTAATGGTGGTACAGCGTTGTATTGTTAAGTCAGGTCCTGAAAGCAGAACTTCATAACCTGTTCGACGAGCTTGTGTTATCACAAAGCGTGGGCTGGTGAGCAGTGCATGTAATTGATGTGATGTGTACAGAATAATAGGGTGGCCCATAGTAATAACTGAGGCCTTTTTGTATGCGAAGGCTGCTGCTGCCAAGCCCTGGTAGCAGGGAGGCAAACCCTCTTCGACACCATCTAATTTTGTGCTGTAATAAGAAATTGGCTGTTTACCTGTTGGGGTGTCTTGCATCAATACTGCACATGCATACCCTTGTCGCTCAGCCACATAGAGATGGAATGGTTTGCCATAATCTGGATTGGCCAGAGCAGGAGCAGTTTGGAGATCCTGTTTCAGCAGCTGGAACGCACCCTCTGCCTCATCTGTCCATTGCAATTGAGCCGACTGGTGTCCTTGACCTGCGGCTTTAATCAGTGCTCTCAGTGGAGCCGTTTTGATGGCATAATCACACACCCACGGTCTGCTGTAACCTGCCATGCCAAGGAAAGACAACATGTGACCAACAGTCCGAGGTTTGGGCATTTGAGTTATGGCTTCCAGTTGGGACGGTGCAATACACCTCTTGTCCCCACTGAGTTGCCTGCCGAGATATTCCACTGTTTGCTGGCAGAATTGCAATTTTTGTTTACTTACTTTGTGTCCTCCTTCTGCCAAAGCAGTCAACACTGTAATGGAGTCACTCTCACACTGCTCTTTAGAAACAGAACAAATCAGAATATCATCAACATACATCAACATTGTAGATGGTATGTCAAGGTGATTTAAGTCATTTGCCAGTACATGATTGAAAATTGATGGTGAGTGTACAAAACCCTGTGGTAATCGCGAATATGTATATTGTTGGCCTTTGTACATAAATGCAAATAAATACTGGGAATCTGGATGGACCGGTACACTGAAAAATGCTGAGCACAGATCTATCACAGTAAACCATTTGGTACCTGGGGGTATATTACTCAGTAATGTGTGCGGGTCTGGTACCACTGGTATCTCTTTAGCTACAATGGCATTAATTAATCTTAGATCATGGACTAGTCTATAGTCATTACTGTTGGGTTTTCTGATGGGAAAAATTGGCGTGTTACAGGGACTTGCTGTTGGTTTAAGAACTCCTGCTGTTTCTAATCCTGTAATAATAGGCTGTATTCCTTCTACTGCTTCTCTTTTAAGTGGGTATTGTCTTTGGAAGGGCAATTTAGCATTTGGTTTGATGGTGAATTTGATGGGGTCTACTGATTTTACTAATCCTACATCTGTTTTACTTTTAGACCATACTTGCTCTGGAACCTGTTCTAATAGGGATTCATGTTCTGCTGCCACTGCCATTTGTTTTTTCCCAGGAACTTTAATGTGTTCTGCTATGGCTTCATCAGCTTGTGAGAATGAGATCTTAAAGAACAGTCCATCTTTGGATAATTTAATGCAGTCCCATGCTGTGTTGACCCATTCAGTGACTTGCTTTGCTTTTTGAACCATGGGTCCTAAGTCATGTGACTCATACTCGTCTGCAATCAGTAACGTGACATGTGGGGCTGAGTTGGTAACTTGGAACCATTCTGCTACATCTTTATCAGGAAATGTGACAACAGCTGCAGCTCCTTGTGATCCAACCATTATGTCAGCATATTGGATGACAGTTGTTTTGTTGTTAATTTCTTCATCCCAGCTTTTCTCGTAGTCTTCATGTGTTTTGCCTTTGTCATAAAACATGGTACAATGGAGGGGGAGAAAGGGTTCTTTGGAGTTCTCGTAGTGATTCATTATCAGGGGTCTCCATGTTTCCCACTCTAGTTGGAGGAAGGAGGTTGGTGATGTTAGTTTCAGCCAAAATACTTGGTCTTCTGGCTCATGGCTTGTTATCTGGGGGGTCATTTGCGGGCCCATTGGCATCATGTAGGCTTCATTCTTGTCTGTTGCTTCAAAAGAAATTCCATTAGGGGTACATTTAATTTTTGCATTAAGCTGGCACAGCACATCTCTACCCAGCAGATTTATGGGCGTATCTTCTGAGTAAAGTAGTGGTGCATACACAGTTTTTTCACCTATGATCATGGGAACTGGCTTAGTCATGGGTATTATTTGGGTCTTCCCAGAGAAACCTACTGTTCGAATCTTTGATGCTGAGAGAGGCAGGCCAATTCCACTTTTTCCTATACAGGAGTAGGCCGCTCCTGTATCAATCATGAAGCGATGATGGCTGTCATATATTGTGACATCAATGGTGGGTTCTGTTTGTGGACGTTGGGTTAATACAGGTAGAATAGCCTCTCCATCAGGTTTCTCTGGGCACCCCTATAGCCAGTACGTGTCTTGTCCCGTTCCATAGATGGCTGGTCCCGCAGTAGGGGGCTGGGGTCCCATCCATGGGTTAGTGGGGCAGTCTCTTTGTATGTGTCCAATTTGTCCACATCCCCAGCATTGCATTCTCACTCGCTGTTGTCCCATGTCTGGACCTGCTTGTGGCATCTGCTGGTATTGGCCTTGAGGGGGCCTTCTTGGGGCTCCTTGTGGGCCTCTCCATCTTCCCCGCATGGGTGGCCCCCCTCGTCCCCTTCCGAACGTTGCTTGTTGGGGACCTCCTCCTTGGTTTAGATGCACATAAATAGGAGGGACTGGTTGGGGTTGGGTCTGCTGTGGCAGGGCTCCTCCCACGAGTGGCGCTGCTGGATACTGCATCTGTTGTGTGGGCGGAGGAATGACAGGAGACACTACTGGTGCTTGTACCACTGCCTCCCCTGTTGGTGTACTCTCAGTTGAGGGTGTGGCTGCCACAGTCAGTGCTGCTTGGTGTTTGGGTCTCTCTTTTTCCTTTTTAGCCTTGGACAATTCTCCGATCTGCAGCTGGGTTAACTTGGTGGCCAGCATCTTGCTCTGGTCCTCAAAGGCCCGTTTTTCGGCCCGATGCATGTTCACATAGTGGATAACATGCTCAGAGAACAGAGGCCACTCCATCTTCATGAGTCCCACAACTCCATCCAGTTTGGCTTGTACTTCTTTGGGCATGGCCTCTCTGATGTAGGTTCTGAACAAGGGGCCAGATGTTTTCAGTTCACTCCCATCACTTCCAGTCTCTGTTTTCCATTTCTGTTGGAACCTGTGCAGAAACTGGGCGGGGCTTTCATCATCCTTTAGGCATTCTTGTCTCAGCTTAGTTGGATCACTGCAGGTGGGGTATTTGTTCCTTACGGCTGCCCACACCTTGGGTCTTATTTGGTTGAATGGTATCTTGTCATACTGGTGTGAGGTCATGACCCTTGGAAGCTGGGCTTCGTCAAACACTTCTCTGGCTGCTGAGTGTCCTGCTGTCTTAATCAGCAATGCCTTGATGTCTCCAGCTGCCAGATTGATGCCTCCAGTGATTTCTTCCAGCTTTTCTATCCACCTGTCAGCACCATCTGCCAACGGGGTCAGCCTTCCAGCAAGTGTGATCATGTCCATAAATGACCATGGCACTTGAGGTCTTGAGGTCCTTTAGACAGCAGGGGAGCCATATAGGCCTTTTTTTGATCTGACTCTGTCTTCTGCTGTCGTGCTTGGTACCTGGTCATCATTGAGTGAGGGCCGCTTTTTTCTATTTGCAGGTCAACTTCACATTCAGCTGTGAGTGGCTCCCGTCCTTTGGTCGCTGGTTTGTCTTTCTCCTTTAACTCCTTATGGCATGGGCCTGTTGACAGTGGCATGTCTGAGCCTTCTTCTTCCATTCCATCAGGCAACCAGTCGGTCTCCTCACTCTCTATGAAGACTTCCTCCTCGCTTCTTCTCTCCTCTCCCTCTTTTATTTTAGCTTCTTCAATCAAGGCCTTAGTCCATGGATTTGCCTGATCTGGGGCGTCATTTCGGGCCTGTAGTATGAGCTGCTCTGCTTCCATCCTTTTCTGTTTTTCTAATACTTCCTCAAATTTCTTCAATTTTTCTTTCAAATGCTTTAGTCGTTTCCTTTGTACTTCTTTTTCCAATTTCTCCTCCTTCGCTATGAGTTTTACATATTCTTCCGTCAGCTCCACCACCTCCTGGTTTATTTGTTCCATTAGTTCTGGCGATTCATCCAAGACTAGCTTGGTCACAGGCTCTGAGTGTTTTGCTGATTTTTTCAACGATGACTTGGTCCTGGGTTCTGAGTGGCTTATGGGGCCTCTTTGATATGGTGAATGCCTGCGACGTGCTGGGGGTAGGGAACGACTATGGGGAGCTTTTCTCCTTACTTCTGGGGTTCTCTCCCAATCGTCTTCTCCATCACGGTATTTACACTCTGTCTGTGATGTGTTGTTTATTTCTTCTTCTGTTATTTCTATTTCTTCCTCTTCCTCTTCTAATACTAATTTAAGTTGTCCAGTAATTTTTCCCTTGCTCCCTGATTCTACTACTACTGGGTACAGGCCTGCTATGCTAGGGCGATAGGGTGGTGGCTTATGATCAGTGTAGTCAGGGGCTGTTGGGCTCTTTTGATGTTCAACTTTAAAATATCTCAGGATATCTCTCTGTTCAGCATGTTTCTGTTTCTTATGCAAATGCACTCGGTCACGCCTTTTTTCCTTATTTCTTAATTGTTCTTCAACCTCGTCACAGCATGAAGGATCAAAGCTGCCCTCTTTAGGCCAACGATTTTTTCCAGATGTCATCTTATGCCATTTGGTCATGCATTTTTGAATTTTGCGTTTATTGGATGGGTGTGTCAACATTACCAATTTGGCTGGCGTCAGCCCGTCAGACTGTTGTTTGCTCATATTGATTCCCATGGCTACTAGCAGTCACTCAACCGTCAGGTCCGTGCTTATTCACCAGTCTTTGTAATCCTCAGTTAATTTTTATCTTAACTGGTTCTGCTCTCTTCAATACAGATCGTGTTTATTTTCTTTTAGTTTCTTTCCAGTTAATTTACTTCCTAAATTTAGATCTCTTCAATTTTGAGATAAAATCTTTAATAAAACAAATTTGTAATTTTATTTTGCACTTTCACTAATTTTATACCTTATATATTTTACTTTATGTAGACTATAGTTTGTAATAATATATACTTATAATATCTTTATCTTATAAAGCTTACAATTTTTTCCAATCTTATTTAGGAATTTTGTTATTTTTATTTCATTCTCATAACTCTAGTGTTTTTTGTTTTTTTGTTTTTGTTTTTTCCTTCAGTTATCAATTTTGTTTTCCAATCCTTATTAATTTTCAGGTTATTCTTTTTAACTATATTCTGTACTAATTACTTCTATTAATTTATTATTATATCTTTAATCTTTATTTATTAATATCACCCACCCCTTACTTCCCCTCAGTCACTCAACTCTTTCACTCGACACACTAACAAAGACACACAAGACAAATGATTATATATATTTACAGTGCACTTCCTTTTCCTCACTGTTTCCTACAGTGGCACATACGTTTTTCCCTGCTGCCCCCGGCTACACCCAGATAACTGGAAATGCATAGACGTCCTCCGGTTGGTCGAGCGGTACTATTCTCCGATTATCGCTTAATCGGTAATATTCTGGCTATCCCTTAGCCTGGCTATCGCTTAGCCTCTCAATACCTTTTCCTCACTGTTTCCCTACAGTGGCACAATACCTTTTCCTCACTGTTTCCCTACAGTGGCACAATACCTTTTACCTTAAGACTACTTAAGCCTTCTCGTGGAGCACCCTGACTACCTTAGTCACTGATACCCTCACGTAACACGCGTACACTATTGGTTCCGGATTTTATGGCTTCCACAGACTATGTCAAAACGCTTTGACCAATCTGTCCCTTTACCAATCATCCGCTCAGAACAACACGTGTTAAGCTTAACTTATTTACAAAATAATCCAAACACAAAACAGTTTAACACAAACATTAATAACACCTAAAACATACATTCATACATACACATTCATACGTACCTGGACCCTTCCTCAGCTTAGTCTGCCTTTGGCATATTCTTATATAAATTCTTATAAAATTTGGAAATTACTTTATTAAATTTGGAAAACTAGGTTCTTTTAGAAGAGCTTTGTGACGCCTGACACCCACAAGCAGTCGCCGGAGGCTGGTTCCCCACTAATTTAGAAAATTATAACAAATTAGCTCACCTTTAACCGGTGAATTTCTGGGCCCGTTTGGGGGTTCCACGCCTTCCAGCTGGTGCCTGCAGATCGTCCGACGTCCCCTTTTTGCTTTTCTCCTGGCTGGCTCCGCCAATTATGTCGTCCTATAATTCTCTTCTTGACGACTTAAAATTGAAGCTAAGTTTTATAAAAATTCAAAGTTCTTAAAAAGCAGAAAAAGTCTCAAACAAGGATCAAAAAATTTAGACAGAGGCCGCTGAGTCCAGGTCCAGTGAGTTTATTGCTAAACACTACATATTTACACAGCGCTGGTGAGCCGAAGCTGACAAATGGTGAAACCATCTCCCTTTTATACATTTCTTATCGGTGGAAAAACCCCCTTCAGAACATATTTCAGTCATTGGTAAAGGTCACATTGATATTTATCTGCAAAACACGGTAACATTCATAGACACATCTCATACTTGTGAGAGCACTCTCTCAGGCCATGCAGAAACTTATGACGGTTTAGTCAAAAACATGTTGAAACTTATCCTTTCCCTACTTTAAGCCATGTCAGTCTGGCCTAGTGTTCCTCTTTGTGTCTCAGTCAAAGCATCACCCCTTCTGGGATCAGTACTGCACATTGTGCCTTGAAAATAACAACTCTATTTATCACAAGTTGTATGGCCAAATTTTGCTGGGCTGGTTAACCTTGATATGTCAAATACTTCATTTTTATGAGGGTGCTTTTTCTTATCACTAAGGGCCTTAATCCTGTGCTTTCCAGCAGATGAGTGTGCTTTTCTTCCTCTTACAGTCAGGTGCAGCAGTTACACACACTCATTGCTCTGTTTTTCTCCTCTTGGCCTACATAAATATATTCATGAACACAATTCTCTTTAATCATTTAAAACTTTTAATTCTTGTTTTATTCTAATCATTTATGACAAATAATACACTACAGGATAAGGGTGAGTTAGGAACTTTAGAAAGAGGAACAGTCACAGTGATCTTCAGTTCATTTCAGAAAAATTTCTGTAATGTCCAGCAGATATTTGGGGTATGGAATTGAAATGAAGCATATTCAGGAGTTCTGTTTGGTATGCCTCCAGGAGCTTTGGCGATATAAGACTGTCGGTGCCTGAGTAATACTATATTATGGAAGCCACTGGAAGCCGATTGGTGGAAAGACTCAGAACTTTTGTTGGGGAAAAGCAGATCACAGACAGTCAGATAAGTGGAAGGATGGATGGTGGATGGTCACAGGCAAAAGTAACATACCCTGACCTGATGCAGAAGAATCTGGAAGTTCTTGATATACATACACTTTTCACCACCAGACTGTATTAAATATGACTTAAATCAATCAAAGACATGGCAGAACATTATATTTCAGAAATAATCCTTCATTTTGTTATGTGTAAAACAACACAAACTATGTCTTTCATTAAAGCATCATGTGTGGAAATATAAGATAGATCACTGCAGCAAGTCACTGCTAGAGGAGACCAAAATGTGTGTAAGAAAAGGTAGTGAAGGCAAAAGACCCTGTCAATGTGTGAGAGCGATTATCAACAGTAACTTTATCTGCTGACATAAACATTGCAGGATGATTTTAAAACTGCAGGTCTGAAATGGGAATTTTAAGTTGAGCCATTAAAACTAAGGAATTCAAATAACTTTCCTTATTGAGAAGTTTATAGATTCCACATTAGAAATGACCTTGAAAGCAGAAAAAAAAGATACTAATGAAAAAGTGCTGTCTGGGTTAGAGTTACAGATTAAGAATGAAATGGTTTAAAGGGCTGATAAAGGTTCAGTGTGAGAAGTGAACGTTACTGGAGTCCAGTGTCGTTAAAGCTCTGTAGTGTGCATTCTGCAACATTATTAGATGAAAGGTGCTGGCCGGGGAATCAGGCTCATCACATGGCAGTGATAACGCTGTGGTTATGCAGGACGGCAATTACAACAATCAGGAGATCAGTTTTTTGTATCATGTTCCCAACTCAATTGCATTATTACATTTTTTGCTCTTTGATGATATCTTGGTCTGTGATCTTTTGGAGGAAAAAGCATTATGAAGAAAAACTGTTCCGTTGCAATCAACTCCTGATGAGAAAGCCATCTTTCACTGATTAAACACTCAAACTTCCATTTTTTGGGGACTTCCTGTTTGGTCTGTCTTACATCCCTGCCCACAAATAGCGCTTTGCCTTTGTGTTTTTTTCTTTGCTCTCAAATATTTACCGGATGCCTTTTAATAACTGCATTTCAATCATAGCTCCTTTCCTGTATTCCTGTACATAACCGTCTCTACAGCTTCGGAACAATTTTAAGTTTAAAGTGATAAGAAACTCTAAACATCCGCCAGTTTTATCCTTTACAGAGCTTGTTTTTTCATTGAATCCATTGTGTCTGACAATTAGCCCTGAGAAATGGAGTCCTTGGTCGCTGGCTTTGCCTTTATTGTATGCTGACAGACAATTCCCCCGGGGGTCACAGCTTTGCAGCCAAACTGAAACAATAGATTAAACAATAGAAGAGACCACATAAATGATCTATGGAGAGCAGTAGGGCTTTAAGCTCCAACAACAAGTAAAGGCATCTAACATCAAACTCATCCTCTTTTGACCTTCCCTGATTTGCTATCTGCAGTTTTCTTTTCATATCCACACCAGCAAGCCCCTCAACATCCCCTCTCCAGCCCCACCAGCTCAACCCCTACCTTCAGCCATCCTCGTCAATAAATCCATCCAGGGGATCAATGCCACAGCGAATCACTAAAAGTTATCAGCTGAAGCGCGGCCAAATCAGCAAACACAATCACTATGTAAATCCATGTGAACTTCTTCTCCTCAAACAAATTCTTTCTCCGAGTGGAAGAGAGTCCGGAGGATGAGCAAAGCCTTGAGGACCTGCAGACATAATGGATGTTTTGTAGTTTGGCTTGTGGCAAAATCTCAGCACATTAAAGCATATAATTGGATCAACATACGACTACTTGATATGTCATCAGAAATTACTTATAATTGTTTTTTTTTATTTACTACTTGTTGAACAAGGAAAAACATGTTCATAAACTTTAGGTTAGGTCAATTATTATCAAGTTGTCGTTTCATTGGTAGATTCTGCATTTCTAAAATTATCAGTTTTTTAATTATATTTTCTTACATTTGCTTAATTCAAAGCAAATTGTTGTATGTTTCTTTTTCACTGAAGTTATGACTAAATCCATGTTAAAAACCTTAGATTAAGGCTTTAGTGTCTGCTTTTTTACATTTATTTAGAAAAAAATATGGTTACATCAAAAAGGTAGATGATGAGAAAAAAAAGACTATTAAGTAAATACAAAAAGACCCAAAGAGCTCCCTCTGGTTCTTATGAAAGAAAATGTCAAAGGCACACAGAGGTTGCTTCCAAACTTTTAGCATTGAGTGTACATTTAGGGTAAGCAGTGAATGTGGTTACCAGTAAGTATTCATGATCATTTTATTGCCTTACACTAGAACAATATCCATACAAAGACAACAATGTTTTTTTTTTAATGGTTTTAACCATCTAATTTTTCCCCTGATTATCTTGCATGTACTGTTGTAACTTGCTGCCTAAACATAGTTCACATATTTAAGTAACTTTTTAACTTCTTACTCAACAACCGACTGTATCATCTGGTTGAATTATCTCTGTAATGTGCCTTGAGATTACATTTGTTGTGAATTGGTGCTATAGAAATAAACTAAACAGAAGTAAATGAACACACTGGCAGAAAGAATGATTTATTCTCAATGGACCAAAACAGAATTGAATGATTTCAGAGCAAAAAACAGCAGCTACTTTGTATGTTTTAATGCTGACTTGAAAGTTGCCACAGGCTGGTCATTTATATGCCTAGATTTAGCTCTGATGGTGACATCTGTGCTTCTGTCAGTCACGATGATGCAGCAACCCCCAATGTCCACATGGCCGAGGGCTAACCCTCCTCTGTGTTTCCCCTGCCTCCTTCTCGCTCTTTCCTTCAGCCCATGTGCCTTTCTCTAATGTGGTCACCTAGGCCTGTAGGAGGGAGACTTTCTGTGATGAAATAGAGGTAGGCAGATGTTCCTTCACCCCCAGGGTCATTATTTGAAAAGTGACACAGAGTCCAGTGAGTGAACACGATAGAGAGTGGGAGGGAGCAGATCACTCAAGAACGAACGGACCCAGGGATGCGGGAGGTGGGGGTAGGGAGTGGGGTGGGCTCAGTTGTGCAGGTGTATTGTCCAGTGGAGGGAGAGGGTGCCGGGAGACAAATGAATCCAGCAGGCATTTGGTACACACCGGAGATTGCTTATCGATCCAGATCGCAGTATCAGGCGGGCCTGAGAGAGGGCTGAGAATTTTCTGAGGGAGTTAATAACCTGGCAGCTCAGCTGTCTTGTCCAATTCACCAAAGGCAGAGGCCTAATCAGGGCAGGATTCCTTTTTCTGTCTGAGGAGGGGGCTCAAGCCCTTCACCCTGTGTTTCAGTGTTGGCTGTATGCTCTGTCTATCCATTTCTCCTGCCCCCACAGCACCCTCATCTTCCCTCCCTCCTTAGTCCCTCACTTCCACTCCATCGGAGCTCTGAAAGTGATTGAAATGACAGCCTATAGAAAGAGGCTAATCAAATTGTTTATTATCAGTCTGAATCAATATGTATGGATTGTTAAAACATCAAAGTCAGCCCCTGGAAAAGTAATAGTGGCCGGCCAGCAGCAGCTGCTCAGCCAAGGCTGTGTCCCTGGGAGCTTCGCTCCATTTAAAGCGACTTTCACTCTTACTTAAGTCCTGATGACCCGACGAGGTCAGTTGGCTGAAGGGGATGTAAAGGCTGTTCTACCACAGCAGAACTGCTTCTTTAAAGCCTACCAAACTTCCCTCCAGCTACTTAAAAGAACCACAACTCTGACTGACTGATAAACAATTGATCACACAGTAAAATAAACCAACATGCTTGTAAGATAAAGACCAATGCTCACCTACTGCACAATATTTTGGACTCCTGGTGATTGGTTCCCCTAAATTTAATATTTTACACCGATCATCTTCTTTGAATTACGCCTTTCTCTCTCTGGATAGCGGGTCTAGATTGCAAATGAGATCAGGCTGATGAATGAGTCAGCTGAATGGATCAAATTGCTTTGGGATGGACATTGTAGTTGGTTTCAGGCTCCGAGACATGCTGACATAGAAGATTGATGGATAACTATTGTCCATTCATTGGTGCTGCTGAGTGTGACACCTGATGTTTGGCCTGGGCCTTTTTCCATCTCTGACAACCCTTAAATACAAGTTGCGCCACAGCCTGATAGGCTGATTACATGCTGAATGATGTCTTCCTCTGCAGCTTTCCATCTTTATATATCTGCATGTGGGAAATATTAAAACAGATCACAACCACAAGTTTAAATGTGAATGAAATGATTGTTGCTTCACAACTTGTTATGTAACTTGGAGTCAAGCCACCTCATCCAGGAGGATTACAAAATGAAGATTCTCGAGAAAATGACTGCAGCTGATATTGGTACTTCAAGAGGTTCTGCACACAGATATATATATATACATATATATATATATATATATATATATATATATATATATATATATATATACATATATATATATATATATATATATATATATATATATATATATATATATATATATATATATATATATATATATATATATATATATATATATATATATATATATATATATATATATATATATAACATGTGCTACAATTGCTGGATTCCCTGAGTAAAAAAGTCCTCAATCATGGACATTAGACATCTTTTAACTTGGCTAAAGAAAAAGGGACCATTCCTATAGATGGATGAACACAAATTGGGTTTCACTTAAAAATCATGGCCTTGGCCTCTGGAGAAAGAGGGGAGAAAATCAGAAAGTTCAATTGCTTAAGGTTCAGTTTGAAGTTTCTACAGTGAATCTATGTGATGTTGTCAGTAGGAAGATGAAATACACCAGACCCAATAATGCAGATGACCTGAAGGCCATTGAAAAGGCAATCTGGTTTTCCTTAACATCAATAAAGTGCAGCAAACTGATTGCCTTGTTTCCATGCCGCAATGCTGAAGACATGTGAGGGCCTTAATTATGCAGATTCTGCATGATTCAGCCTTAATCGTGCATAATCAACTTCTTTGAGTTTTCAACTTCAAAATCATGCCCAAAGTAGTATGTTGCTTAATTCATGCATTTCTGAATTATCCTATGTAAATTCTGCACCCTGAGTAGCAACCCCTCCTGTTTTGAAGAGTCACCATCATAGTTTTACATAGAACAGTAAATACCCGCCCCATCCAGAAAGCACCAAACCTTAAAAGTTGGTTGTCAGGTCACCAACATTTAACTTACCTGTTTAGAAGGAAAGCGGAAACCTCAGCCTGCCCCTTTAGTTCCTTAAGTTGGCAGCAATGCTCAAAAGCTTGTCCGACATTCACCCTTATAGTGCTTCTTTTTTGGTCAGCAATCTATGTCACAACATTGTTTAGGCTACAAACACAACTGGAAAGGATGTTTAACGATACAGTATTTCACCATACAGAATAGTTTTGCTGCTCTCCACCATGTTGAAATGAAACTTGGCAACTCGGTTTTTGGTATTTACCGTAATTACGATACCACTTGAAGGCACAATAAAACCTTCTATTCTTTTTGGCACAGTGTGCTTGTGTGTTGACCTGGAATTGTAATTAAAGGCCAACATTTATATTTTCATTTACCCATTTACACTCATGAAGGAATTCTAAATGTAAATGCAATTACTGACATATATATATATATATATATATATATATATATATATATATATATATATATATATATATATATATATATATATATATATATATATATATATATATATATATATATATATATATATACATATATATATATATATATATATTAAAGTAATATAAATTATTTTATTTTACAACCATCAAAACTTATTTTAAAATTGGGTACTTTTTAATTTTATTTGAGTTATATGTTAGACCATTAGCTAGTAGTTAAGCATAATTTTAAAGGGATCAGAGGAATAGGTGTTTTTATCTGATTAAAATTTGCTTGCATTCTTGGCGCGCTTTGTGATGTGACATGTAAATAATCTGGGGAGATATCCTGCTTTTTCATTGGTGTGAGCCTTGGTTGACAAAATGAATTCAAATAAATGCCTCAAATGTTCTGTATCACTGTGTCTATAATCAGATATCATTATATATTTGTATTACTTTTTAAATAGAATGACTTCAAATATAAGTTTTGCAGTACTATTACTATCCTTCACATTCTGAATGTGTTTTTGTCTTTTCATCTCTGGTTATGATGGAAGAACAGGGCCAGAGGGGAATTACTGAGTATTACAAAATGAAGGGAAGACTGCAGCAGTGAAATATCTGCTAATTGCTCTAATAACCATGACCAGGAAAAAACAAACAAAAAAACACAAAACACCTTTTTGTTTACCGGTAATATAAATTTTATGATGTACAAGAAACATTTAACATTTTTTGGTCCCTTTAAAATGTATGGTATTTTAAGTTACTTTCTACTGCTTTGAAAGTTACCACAACTCTGCATGATTCAACATTTCCTTTTTGCCCCAGTTAATAATCAATAAAACACACTAAAACACCTAGCTAATTTGTTATTTTATCCTTCCCTAATCTTAATACTGGTGCCAAATTCTGATAACTTGTTAAAAGTATCTTAGCTGTAGTGAACTTCTAAGAAATGTTGCATTCATAGTGGTGGTGTTTTTTTGGTGAATCAGTGTTTGTTTCAATGTGTGTCAGCACAGGAGTATGGAGTCAAACAAAAAGTGAGACATCTCTATTGCATTTTCTTTCTCTTTAATCACTATCCAGCACTGAATTAGAAATCCAGCACATACCCCTTTTCCCACTTGTTTCTTCATTGAACCTCTTCTCCCCCTACCTGCCTTTTTGTCTCCCACAGGAAAAGCCATAGTGGTAGCTGACGGCAGTGTTACAGTGGAGTTCCTGCCAAAACGCATTGGGCAAGTGGCTGCATAGTAAACAGCTCCTGCTCTTGACATGATGGGGGTCTCTAATTAAAGAGTGCAACGAGACACCCCTAGTTGAGGCTCTCCCTATTTGCCCCTACACCCACAATTAAGTCCTCCTTGGGATGCGAGGCGCTGCATTATTGATGGAGCAGAACGTTTGATTAGAAACTCTTACCACAGCTCCGGAACAGGACAACAAGTCCATTGTCATTAAACACCACTTAAACTGAGTCAAAACATACCAGTTGGACATGCTTCTTAAATATCCGGGTTATGACAGACTTGGAGTAGCAGGGTGGTGGTGGTGGAGGGGTTTGGTAAGGGATCTTGGGGTGGTGGAGACTGGATAATGTATCAGTGATTTGCACAGTACCGCCGGGTAGCATATGCTGAGGGGTTGCGACCATGCGGTCTAAAGAAGTAAACAATATACCTGCATGGCACTTCACAGAGGGCTTCTTGATGATTTGCAGAGGGAAAGCAAATGGTGGATTTCACATCCAGGAAACACATGTATTACATAAAAATAATTCTGTGAACCGAAACCGTGTCAGCACTCTGTATGATGAGTCAATGAATGTTTGAAATTATAACAAGCCCTTCACCAGGAAATATGTACGTACATCAAAGTAAGCCCCCTCTAAGTGGGGCTAAACAGTATTACCGGCCCGCAGTTAATCAGCTATTGCCTTGTGCGTAGATAATGCATCACTTCATATCAAAAGCCCCTGCTAATGAGAACAGGATGATGTATACAATGCTTAAAGATGCATGTGGACGTAACATGTAGATGGGGATGAAATGGGGTGTCAAATTAAAGCATGACACAGCCCTGCAGGAACATGTAAGGGAGGATATGCAAGCTTTTATTTAAACATGTATGTTTTTTTTCCTGTATGAAAATAAATATTAGCCCGGCACACAGGAGTCTGCATGTGATTTTTACATTTTCCTGTGTTCTGCATGTGTGTTCAAGTGTGCCTGCAGGAGGGTAGAGGGAATACTCTATATTCACAGGGTACGGCTCTACAATAGGCCTAATTAATACACACTCAAGGGTTGATAACATTGTGGCTGAAAGTGGATCTCCTTAAGAGATACTTAATCCAGCTAAAGATTGCCCTGCTCTCCTCTCCTTCATGGCATCACAATCAAAGGTATTGGGTGGGTCTCTTGTGGACTCATTAGTTGACTGTTCAGTGGTGTGTTTCGCTGCTAAGGTGCAGCCCCCGTTCCTTCGAAAGCACATTCACTACAAACAAACCCCCACACCACTCAATGACCCGAGCAATCAGAGAGGCTGGTGTTATTATGACATTCATTAAACGTCACTGATGGAAACCCAACACGCTCTCATCAACAATGTAATTAATCACTACCTTATCAGCGAGCTGCAAACTTCCCACTATCTCTGAGTGTGTATGTGTGTGTTTGTGTTTCAGTCTCTTCTTACAAGAGCAAAGGTCAGATATCAGGGACAGGAGTGATCAGTACCTACTCAATGAGTATCATTCAGGCTAATGAATGTTGAGGCATCATTTGTGTTGCCTCCTTTATGTTGCTGACAGTGATCATTTAAAGCAGCCTGGTAAAGCACTATGACTTTATGAATTCCCATATCAGAATTTCATTCTAGTTGCATATTAAGGCTTTCTGATCCAATTATGTAGCCTTATTGCTGTGTTATGTTTCATTTCTGTGTTTTACATTTTGTTTATGGTTCACTTGTTAGCAAACCTTGGCATTTTTAGATTTCACCATAACAAGACCAACTGACCGCAGGTATGATAATGCACATGTGCCCAAAAAGTAAAAAAAGAAAGTAGTGAAGCCAGGCAGGTCAGCAAATCACTGCCCCTTTCCCTTTCTTTGAGAAGGAAAACCATTACCAAGGATGTTCGGACTGCTCTACTGACTTTGAAGAGACTTTAGCCTTCCAAATGTAATCATATGACAAAAACTCTAGTTGGTGCTAATGTTAGTCCAGTAAGGACTACAGCCTTCTGAAAAAGAAATGTCCAACAAATGTAGAGAATGGCTGAAGCTCTCCAAATCAAACTATGTAATGTGTGCAATTCCATCACACAGGGTACATGTGAGGTGATCTGTGCCTACATGACATCTCACACAAAGGATTGTGGGATTCTTTATAACATTTTAGGACCAGTTAGGGATAGTGTCAGGTCCTTTTGCTAAAGGAACTATCATAGAGAGCATACAGGCTCCTTTTCCTACCTCATTCCTAACTGCCAGCTCTATTCGGACAACACTTATAATGGTGAGCATTGAGGCTTTTCCAGTTTGGATTAAGAGTCCTTACCGATTTGATGAATTTGGATAGAGCCAGCATTTCCCTAATAGAAGTGTGAAACAGGAGAAGTCCCAGATCAAGTGTGAAAAAGCACAAAAATACCAGATGCCAAAAGAGATAAGACATGGAAAGTGCTCGAAATACAATTTAAATATGGGTTATTAAAAATGGGGCTACTAAAACTGCAAATTAATAGTTAGCTAACAGATGTGTGATTAAAAACCACCAGCAGATACTGACATTGTAAAAACAATGTGTATGTTCGCTGTTTATGAAATTCAATTCAATTCAGTTTATTATATAGCTCCAATTCACAACACATGTCATCTCAAGGCACTTTACAGTTCACCAGATCATAGAGTGAAATGGATTCAAAGTTTTCTATCTACGGAAAACCAGTTGATTGCATCAACTCAATGACTCGAAGATAATCCCTCACACTAAGCATGCTAGTAGCGACAGTGGAGAGGAAAAACTTCCTTTTAACAGGAAGAAACCTCAAGCAGAACCAGGCTCAGTGCGAGCGTCCATCTGCCGAGGCCGACTGGAGTTTAAGGAGAAAGAAGCAAAGATACAAAAAGCAACTGTAAAAGGCGGCCCCTTCCAGGAAAAACACAGCCAGGGAGACGAGTTCCGAGCCAACTCCCATGTCAAAGGATGAAGAGAGCAAATCCAGCCAGTCACAGTCAGAGAAACAGGACTACACTGGAAAACAGGCAGATATCAAACATCTATAAATAAGGGTGTTGATGGCAGCAGCACAGATGATATTTCTCTCCGTGGTGGTGTCACAGCCAAACAGGAACAGACGAGGCAAAGCTGCTATGAGAAAAGAGAGAGAGATCATAACGTTAGAGGTTGAACTAACAGATTCTGTAGAGTGGGAGTATGGAGAAACAGAATAATGAAATAGGGGCCCCTATGTTCTCTAGAAGTCTAAGCCTAGCAGCATAACTATAGAGATAGCTCAGGATAACCCCAGCCACTCTAACTATAAGATTTATCAAAAAGGAAAGTTTTAAGCCTAGCCTTAAAAGTAGAAAGTGCAAAAATAGGTATCAAAGGAGTAAGTAAACACTCTCGGTATGAACTCTTGAAAAATATTGCTCTATTTCTTGCAAAGCATGTGACTAGGCCACTTTCAAACAGTGACCAAAAAAAAAAAATCTGATTCTTGCTTAGATTCCTACACACAACTTTGAACATTCCTCAGCCTACAACCTATTCTTATTCATTCTATAAACCAGCACAAAATTACAACGCGATTATCAAGGGAGTGTAAACAGAAAAAAGGAGAAGCACAGAAACCGTAGTTTTTGTCTTGCCACTCTTCCTTAAATGATGAATCCTTTCCCACCTCAGCTGTGGATCTCTTTAGCCCCTTCAGAGTTACAACTGACTGGCTGATTTTCTGCTTATCTGTCTCCTTGCACTTTCAGTTTAGGAGGACCAGTTTGTTCTTTGTTGTGCTCTTTTTTTTGTTACTGTCAATATGCTGGTGAAGATTCTCAGTCATCCAGGTAATAGTCATTCCAAAAGAGTAAAAAAAAAAAAAACATTCCACTGGGCTTTATTTCCAAGTTTGAAGACGTTTCGATTCCCATCCCAGAAGTTTTTTCCAATTCAAAATGTCAGAAAGAATCAAACTCAAGGCCATTTCTGACATCTGACATTTTGAATTGAAAAAGCTTCCTGGATGGGAAGCAAAACATTTCATACTTGGAAACAAAGTCCAGTGGATTGTTTTTTTTTTTACTTTTTTGGAATACCGTTTGTCAACTAATTTTCTCTGACAAACATTTGAGGCCTCCAAAGAATAGTGAGCACTATATAGTAATTATGTGAATTTTTAAGAGATTTGGTCACACCTAAAAAGGTTTCAGAGTAAAGAGGAGTGAATTGGAGTAAAGTTTGATCTGATTTGATTTGAAAAGAGTTTGGAAATTATGCATATTTTGTATATATATATATCATATACAAATAATAAGACAATAATGCACTACTTTCTGTTAATCTATGAAGTCTTGGTAAAATTTGTTTAAAACTGTGGCCTTTAATTTAGTTAAATCTGAACAATGTGGTGAAAACTTTTTCCGAATTGGTATAAAGAACCACTTTGGGCTTCTTAAGCGGTATCATTTGTATATCTACCAGTGTACCTGATCAGAATTCATATGACTGCCAGATAGCAAGTGGAATAAGGTTAAAGACTGGTGAGCCATGTTAAACCAGTGCAACACATGAGCATGCATCATGTCTGTGCATTAATAAAAAGCTAAAATGCTATCATTATGAGCACCATACGTGCCCAGGCTTCACTTCTTGGCTGCTCTAATAGCTAACTGGTCAAGGGTGATTTATCTGATAAACTGCTTTTGTGTTCCACCGGCCTGAGAAATGGCTGAGTTTAGCCTAGTCTCCCATAATGCGCTTTATAAATACAAAAACAAATGGTTGCCTAGGGAGGAGGAAAGATGTAGCTTGTATATTTGTATTGGGTGGGGTGGGTGTAGGTCAAATTGTATCCTCTTGTGCCTTCGGGGCGAGACAGGAAAAGCCTGAGTTATAACTCTTCCATCACCTGCCTTGTGCCTCCAATGCATTACTCAGGATATAGCGCAAATTGCAGCCGGCATCCATTAGTTCTTTTCAGGGTTAATATTGATGTAGATATCATTCGTATCTGCTGTGTCATTTATTTGAAATACTATGTGCAAGTAGTAGCTCCGGCAGTGAATCAAATCAATTGATAGAGCAGTTAGCCTTGCAGCGCATGCTGCCTGGGAGCTGCCGAGCGAGCATGAAATATTATGGAGATTGTTCTTTAAAGTGATCTCTTCATCATCATTTGTCTACAGCCTGGGTGATCCTATCCACCCCACACTCTGCTGAGTTCCTCTTGGGCACCAGCTGTCATAACTAAATCAGCCGGATAATGCAGTGGCGCGCACAGTTAAATCGCAGGGCCCATGCTGCAAACACCCAAACTCAGCCCCCTCCCTAATTCAACACCCGCTGCCTCCCTCGTCTGCTCCCCTCACCCTCTCTCTGCTTCAGCCACACACGTCAAGGAGCATCCGAGGAGTTGCTCATCATTGCTACTGATGGCCCTCCTCTCTGGGGCCTGCTTGTTTGTGTCACTTCCTATGTGCAGGGCTGCTAGTTCATGTCATCCTCTGTAGCAGGGGAGGCCATGCATGCTGTTTTACTCTATGACTAGTTACGTGTGACGGACAAAGAGTCACCAAGCTAAGTGACTATCCTCTTGCATGTTATGACAGCTAGTCGAGTCTGCACCACACTGTATGCTTTAAGTGAATATGACGGAGGCTGTTTTTATGGGGCTCTTCACAGTCTGTTAGCATGAGGTTGGGCGACTGTCTTTACTGCCCATAAATGGAGCGCTGTGCAAATTTTCTGAGCGATTAGGAGGGCTGTCAAGAGACACACTTAGAGCAAACTCCTGCCTCTTATGCATAGTCGTTTTCCGTTGTCAAAACCTCATCAGCAAGCCTCTCAGCGTGATGTAAGCTTATGCTCTAAGAACATGTCCATGTGTCAGTGAGAGGCGAGATGAGAGGGTAGCTTCGGTGTCACGGCCGGAGAGGAAAAACCTGCATTATTCAGCATCGGAACATGTGGATCCAGGAGTCAGACATGCCACCCTGATCATTGCTTCACAGCTTACTGGTATTACAGTTGATGTATCTACTATAGTAGCAGTGAGGAGGGATCAATCTTCAACTCTGCTGTTAGAAAGTCATTTTACTACACAAGTGTAATGAAAGCTAATAACAATGCTTTTGAACATGTTTCTTCTTTTTTAAAACACTGATGGAATCTGTTATCAGAAAAGGATGAATCATTTTAGGGTTGTTTATTTTATATATTGCATTTTTTTGTTTTGTTTTTAATGACAAAAAGTAGACTGAAAATTCCATTTTTTGCATTTTCATAAATATAAGAAAGACTTCAATCTCAAAATTTCTTCAGAAATCTCATTTCATTTTTAAATGATCACATTCAGACTAACTGCCATTTACCAATTTAGATTGGAATCCTGATTTCCTTAAACCATTGAAATTTTTTTTTTTGTCTAGTCTAATTTGTTGATACAGACACCAAGTTTAAAGCTCTCACCTTCATATCTAGAGCTAATGACAGTATATTAGCTTGGACTTGAACAGGACTCCTAAAATTAACTAGAGTTATTTCAGAATTTAGACATTCCAAGATCCAAGATCTTCTCTCTAACACCCTGACAAATGACCCTAAACATCCAAAAGAAAAAAAATAATATTAAAAAGATAACAGTGAGGTGAAACCCCCCCCCCCGTACCTTTTCATTTACCTCTGAAGTCATATTGTATGTTTAATCTAGTAGCTTTTAGTGTTGTAAAGGCAATTTGGAAAATCTGTGGGATGTTTCAAATGTTGTGATCAGGTTAATTATTAACAACTTACTATAAGCCGATATTTTTTTTTACTTCTAAACACTAATGAAACTTCCATGCATTAAATACATCAGTATGTCAGGTACTTGGTGAGATAACAAACAGAAGCAGTTGACCAGGGAAACCTTTCCAAACATATTTTTTGTACATTTTGAAGGGGAATTAAAGAAAAAAAAAAAAAAAAAAACAATTTCTTTTTCTTTTGCAACAAAACACAACAAATGGGGGGAGGGGGAATCTCAACTCCTTTCATAATTTAAAAATGTCCCAACCCCCGAATGGTACTGGTTATAAAAAGTCTGAAAACCACTGTTTTGAAGCATAGATAACTTACTGTCAAACTGCATCAAGTCATACATTCATAAAGATTATCTGCTGACAAAATAAGCATTTATATTATAGAGACAATGATGTTATACACAAGCACACTTACATTTATATTTGCCTAACAATTCACTCTGGGCGGCCTGGCCGAGGCGGTGACATCTGCATGACTCTCGGTCAGTGGAACAATGAGGTCTCTTAGCAGAGAACAGAACTACTATTTGTCACAGTATGCTGATAATATTCATACAGAGCCATTGTATGGTCTTGAAAATGGATGTTAAATCCATTAATCAAAGCCAGATGGATTATGTGCTCTATGGCTTATGTCTCATTGCTTACTCTTGGAGATACAGAGGTTTAAAAGGCCACGTGTGTGGGTACATACACATGCACTTGTGCGTGTCAGTTCCCAATGACTGATGATGACCACTGGCTCACCATATTGATCAGGTGAGCCTGTGGAGGGGTTTAAGATAGATAGCACCACACCAAAGAAGACAACAGGGGCTGTATCTCAGCAGTCGGGGATAAGAAAGTTGATTTTCACCTCAGCGTGTACTTTTTTGCATAATATAACCATTAAAAGCAGTAACAACAAGAGGTATGTGAGTAAATAAAAAAAAAGAAAACCAAAATTTAAAAAAAGAAAGAGGATCAAGCAGTGCAAAGAATGTCAGGCTTAATAAAAAATGATGGTTTAGGATACTGCTGAGACCACCCTTAGAAAAAATGCACGCTATGCACTCAAGCCACTGTGAGATACAGTTGGCATGTGCTACGCAGATGGGAAATTAGATGAGAAACTGCATTTTAGCACTAACACATGTCCAAAGGTGTATAAAGTACTCAACAAAAATAACTAAGTAAAAGTAAAAACACTGTCCCAGAAAATTACTTTGGTAAAAGTGAAAATCACTGATAAGAAAAGTACGCAAGTCAAAGTTTGAAAAAGTGAAAGTACTCAGTATTTTGTACATAAAAAAAGAAAACAAAGGAGGTTTGAATTTGTTAAAAACCTCCATTAGCCTTAAGAAAACTCTGTATTCAAACTGTACTATCCACAAGAAGAAAACACAAAAGCCTTTATGTTGAATGAAATGCATCCACTACTGCTAAGTCTGTCTTAGAAAAAGTATCTTCTTTAGGAATATAATCAAATTTGTCTATCTTGTCTTAGAGCAGAAAAAAGATGCATTGTTTAAAAATAACTTACAAGCCAAAACAAAGTAATTTCAACACAGTTTATCACCAACAATCCAGAATGGTTTAGAGGTAACTTTTGATGCAATATTTAGAATAAAATGCAGCTGTAGAAAAAACTTTCAAGGAAATAGAAGGGATTAAAATTTCCTTTTTTAAAGAAACATACAAAAAAAAAAAAGAATATAAAATAACCAAACGGCAATGTAACGCACTGACCAGTGCGTTACATTGCCGTTACATGACCAGTTTTTAAGTAAAGAAGTTTATACATTTTCTTCTGTCTCTAATTTCACAAAACAAAAAGTATAAACAAAAGAAGTTTATTCGAGTAAAAGAATAAACAAAAGTCTCAATTTAAAAAAGTAAAGTACAGCTCTTCAAAAATCTTACTTAAGCACTTAAAGTTAATGCACATAGTCACTATAAGAAAACAGTTTGATCAAGGAAAACAGAAATTCAAATTCAAATTTACAATTGTTTTAAAAATCATTTTAGGTCAAGAAAATGTAAAAAAGAAAGGTTTGGAAAAAAAATGCAGATTTGCTTTTTGTTGCATTTAAATAAAACCCAGTTTTCATGGGTTTTGCCTGGCAACTTTGCCACTAAACCTTTGTGCATTTTGTCATGTCATGTCATCAAGCTTATAACAGGCAAAGGTGGAGTATATTTGTGAAACAGAACAGAAAGGAAAGGATGGTTTTGAAGAATCTTCGTAGTAAAAGCTGAAAACTGTGGCCTATCTATACATCAGCTTTTAGCTTAAACTACAGCTGTCTCTTTGCTTCTACCAGTTTTGCACATATAGAGACAGAACTTGCAGCTGGATTCAACCACATAGTATAAGGAAGCTTTGCAGCCTCCATGCTGCCACAAAAGAGTTCGGTTTAAGTCTCATTTTCCAAAAACAGCTGGATGCCATCCCTTTACTCCGTCTCACTGCTGATTGGACAGGTAGATGCGAAGAGCACGCTGCCTCTCTCTACAATTTTCCACAGATTCAGCAGAAAGTGTTTTATAGTGCTTTTTCTTTGTCTCACCAATCAGTGTGTGTAAGCTCTATGCACACAGCCATGCACGTGGCACTGCTGTGACTTGGAAAACTGGAATTCATCCTCCTTTTTTCACTGTGGTTATTAATTATAGAGATATTGTTCTGGCGCAGAGTGGGCAAGGGCTGCTAGATAGCTTTGGAGCTTCATCTAACGTCAGTTTAATTTCAGCTTTGGACTTTAATCTCCGTTTGCGTGGTCCAAGCAGTGCTCTGTTCTCTCTCTGTCTGTAGTGTGTAGGGGGGAGCAGCTCACATAGGACATCTTGTCATTGCTCCCTGGGGGCAGATCTGTAAAAACTACACTACAAATTACACAGTGGGTTGCTGTGCACCCTGAGCTAGTGTAAACAACAACATTGTTTCCCCTCGACTACCATCAAACTGAACTTATACGACCCATGACTGAGTCCACACCCATACTTTGTGCACCCCACCAGACCCTTTTAATGACACACCTACGTAGTAGTGTTTAACCTCCAGCTAGCTTCCTTTCTCCTCCCACTCCCACTGACTTCATTCATGAAAACTCCTCCTTCCCTCTCCCTGCTGCTCTCAGTGTGTCACTCTCGGCAGCTGTTTCATTTTAGGAAGTGGGGGGGACTGCAGAGGTTTGCCTCTCAGCCACCAGACTGCTCTGAGAGCCAAGGGGAAACCGCAGCCAAAACTTGTCCGAAGTGCTCTGGCAAAGTTAAATATAGAGCCCCGAAGTTGTTGTAAGAGATTTAATAAATTCCTCCTTCAAAGTTAGCGTAATACTCTCCAGTTTAAAAGACCAAAGTCCCCTTTGCTTGTAATTTCCCAGGGCTATTTGTTGATCACTCATTGCTGGAATATATCATTTCCAAAAGCAGCTCATGTGTTTAATAAACTTTTCTGTGCCTGAGCCTGGAAGCAGCCTCTCACTTAGCTGTAGTCAGAGAGAGGACAGCAGCGAAAAATGGGTTATTAACACGGCTACTTTAACAATAAAGCTATTGAACTAATTATCTGCAGTTTGTAAGCTGTCAAGTTCTGGCTTTTTGAAATGTTATCTAACATAAAAATAGTTGAGCACAAGTCCACCAAGAAAAATATTCTGGAGAAATGTAAAAGATAAAGAGACATAATACAATTCAATTTCAATTCAATTCAATTCAGTTTATTTATATAGCGCCAAATTCACAACACATGTCATCTCAAGGCACTTTACAGTTCAACCAGATCATACAGTCAAATTGATACAAAGTTTTCTATCTAAGGAAAACCAGTTGATTGCATTGACTCATTGACTCAAATACAATCCCTCACACTAAGCATGCTTGTAGCGACAGTGGAGAGGAAAAACTCCCTTTTAACAGGAAGAAACCTCCAGCAGAACCAGGCTCAGTGTGAGCGGCCATCTGCCAAGGCCGACTGGGGTTCAAGGAGACAGAAGCAGAGATACAAAAAGCAGCTGTAAAAGGCGGCCCCGTCCAGGAAACACACAGCCAGGCAGACGAGCTCCAAGGCAGCTCCCATGCCAGAGGATGAAGAGAGCACATCCACCCAGCCACGGCCAGAGAAACAGGTTCTACAGTGTTCTCAATATTAGATACAACAAATATCTTATTGTAATGTAGAATTCCATTCCCACTATGATTTCCTTAAGGAAATGTGAAAAACAATATTTATTTCTAATTAAACCACTACAAACTTTTAAACATCTAAACTTGTATTTAGAGAAACACAGTAATTTTTTAATGAAATATAAAATGTATTGAATCTAATTAAGAATCGGCAAAAGGCAAAATACATTCCATTAACACCACATTTCACATTAACTGGGAATAATAATAAAATGTGTAACATGATGTAAAAGTTTTTTTTTTTTTTGAAGTTAGATTATTTCCTACTGAAAAGCATAATTTTTCTCCCCATCGTCCTCACCGTACATGGCTCGTCATTCAGCCGTCTGTCACAGCTCCTGCACTGCAAAAACGATCTGGAAACGAGTAAAAATGTCTTAAAATTAGTGCATTTAGCATAATTCAAGCAAGTAAATAATAAGATTTGCCAATGGAATGAGTATTTTTACTCTTAAAATAAGATAATTAGATAATATCCACTTGGAATAAGACAACGCAATTGTTTTTTCTTATTTTAGATGTAAATTGCCTTATTCCATTGGCAAAGTGTATCACTTAACTGCTTAATTCAAGAAAGAAATGCTCTTTTTTAAATAAAAATAAACTTAGATTTTAATTTTTTGCAGTGTGTTGGTTTAAACTAATTATTTCCTCTTTGATAGAATTGTTTTTTTCCTGTTTGATGAATCATATTTATCTGGCCAGTTGAAAATTTGACAGTAAAATATTAAATAAAACATGCTTTAGTGCAATTAATTCTATAGGCAAGGTAGACTTGTTAATAAGTCTTTCACCAGTATTTCTATAAAAAAATGTTTTTAATCAGAGATAATTGGCTTGATGAGAACAACACTGAAATAATTTGAATAGTGATCTTAGACCATTTAAGTGTTTCAATTGCACTTAGTATAAAATAAGTGCAATTGAAACACATGCAGAAGATAAGGGTTGGCAATAATTATTTGTCCGCTTATATTCTTATGAAATGTAATCTTATGTTTGTGTTTGAGTGTGTATCATGTTTTATAAATTAAGTAAAATTAAAACGTTTTATTTGACTACATTTCTAACTGTATTATTACATTGACATTATAAAAGGTAAATTGTGATTTTTTTTAGTCTGTACGTTGTCTTTGTTGAACACTGATTTGTTTTTAAAATTTTCTCTGTATTTACCCTTTACTTTTGATTTAGCAGCGTAAAGGTCCAACATTCATGTCCTTTGAACTTTGTCATTGATCTCATTTCACTTTTCTGTTGAGGCGTTAAAACCTGAAGCTGCGGTGGCACATGATGGCAAACCGTGCCCTCAGATATGGCTAACGGGAGACAGCCTGGCAGAGCCCGTCGCCAATATGCGTACCAGCTGCAGGCCTCGACCAGTCGGCGAGGTCTGCTTCAGACAGAGGGGGCTCTGTGGTGGAGGCTGTGTCACGCCATCAGAATGTGTGGCAGTGTGCTGTGGGTCCTGAGAAAAAGAGCCCGGAGCTCGGCTTTATCAGCTTACTTGATAACAGCATGGAAACACTGAGACCAACAGGAAAGACACGCAGGGATCCTTCCCAGACCTGGTCTATGTTCTCTTTTCAGAGCCTGGGATCTATGTACTACAGTGAATACGTTGGAAAGTCTTTTGCACAAGGCTGGTCAGTAAATGCTAAGCACACTCTCGGGGAAGATTTTAAAGGATGATGTTATAAGGGCATATGCTGAGTTTTATTTCACTCTCCTTTTGTTCATACAGAGGATAGAATTGTTAAAATGAGATTCTGTTAATGAAATTTGCAGATATCTAGTGGCTCTCAAACGTGCACATATTGCATACTTCTGTTTCACAACTATACACAACAACCGATAATGTTGTTGATAATTAATCTTGATGAACCTTTAATGGCATATATCTACAAATAAACAAAAAAGATGCTCTATTTAGGAAAAAAAACAATACAAAGAACACAAAAACTGCAAAACCTAGTGTTATAAATTTGCAGAAACCGTAAGTACCCCAGTGACAACCACGGATCAAAACAGAGCATTAAAGCTGCTCAGTGACGGAACAGAGAGACAAACAACAAAATTAAAGAACCTGCTGCAAGAACCTGTTGGGTTCTACATCAAACAACTATCTGCTGAATTGTATTTCTAGACATGAGAAGAAGAGTTGCAAGTTAGAAACCTTTTAGTCCTTAGAGCAGCTCAACACCTAGCTAATATCTCCCTTATCCTTTTAGGACGAAATACTATAGTCAGAAGAAACTAAACTCCCTAACCCACTTTAGAAAAAAAGTACTCAGATTTAGTTATTTTCCATCACACATACAAAAATAAATAAATACATAATAATTTGTATGTCACAATATTGAAATATTACATTCACTGAAAAAACTTCTCTGATCCTGAATATAATGGAATTCTAACTCAGATTAAATTACTATCTGGTAAAAAGTAATACGACCCAGTGAAATGATATGACTGGCATAAAATCAAATACAAACAGCATAAAAATAAAACAACAAGCCGGTCCAATCTAGGTGTAATCGGAGACAATGACAGACAAAGTGTGCTCCTGATGTCCAGTCTGCTCCGTAGCTTTGTTTTGGTCGCTGTAACCGCAGAAAATCCCGCTTCACAAAGATAGGATGTTATAGATAGGATGAGTCTTGAACTGAATCAACCTGTGTCAAGAGGCACAGATACACTGACTGATGTAACTGGGAGAGAATACCGCAATTTTTTACATTTTTCAAAATAAAACATCACTCAGACTCTGATCGTCGATAAATTATATATATATATATATATATATATATATATATATATATATATATATATATATATATATATATATATATATATATATATATAATAGCTGCAGAAATGTCAATGTTGCTGGCACTCGTCTTGATTAATTCCGTTTCCCCCTATTTACCAAAGTTACTTAAAACAAATTGATTCAGCCTATGTACTGCTGCAAACAAATTTTTAAAGGTATTTTAGCTTTTAATATATATATATATATATATATATATATATATATATATATATATATATATATATATATATATATTTATTTATTTAGTTTTTTTTTTTCTGTGCGGCCCGGTACCAAATGACCCACGGACCGGTACCGGCCCGGTGGTTGGGGACCGCTGTTCTACACCAAACAAAACTTCTGCCGCCCTGGCGTCCTCTTACACAACATCTTCGTCCCCGCTTTCCTCCTCTAAATAAAAAATGTATGATGGAGGAGACTCATCCACGACCTCCAACACAAAACTCTCCTCCTCTTGCATGTTTCCACTGTCCCTAGCGTTCCTTGACAGTGTCGTTGCTAAGTGCTACTTGGTCCCAATGTAATATCCCATTAGGGAACCTACAGTGGGCACTGGTTGGAAATGGACAGTTTCCTGCGTGATTCCTGTGTGATTCCTGTGTGAATCACGATGTATTTCCTGAGGCCAGTTTTTTTATTTCAAAAAGAACTGCAATGTACCCGGAACACCACCAGGTGGCGCTTGGGACCTCTGCCGTGCTGAGGGTGACCTTTGTGCTGCCTGCAGTCAACTGAAAAGCAGGTTTATTGGGGATCTTGGTGTGATATTGTGCTATTTTATTTTGTTTTTGATTAAAATAAAGTTAAAGAATTAATTTAACATAGGGACTGCATAATCTTATTTTATGAAAATGGTTGCATAGTTATAGATACACCTCCGATCTTATCTGAGATCTGTTTATTTCTATTTATCTGCATCTCTATTATTTAATGAAAAATAAAATGAATTAAGTTGGAGCCGGGGATACGGACTGAGGCGCAACCAGAGAAAGGCGACAGAGACAGTGCTGCGGCTGGTGATTTTGAAATTAAAATCATATCCAAAGTTGATTCCTCATTAAGATAAGCCAAAGTTATTCAAAAGGGTATGTAAGAAAATATATTTTCTTTAGTTTTGTAAAATATAAGTGCCGTTGACAGCTTTGAGGATCAAAAGTCAAGCTAATCTTTAACAGTGTTCATTAAAATCCATCGAGAGTTTCTGTGCTTGGTCTGTAATAAAAAAAAGCAGCCACCTGTTGCTACCACACCGTTTTTTATTACATTAGATCATAGGGATTATCATTCTACTGCCTCAACATCTTACTCTTATAATAACAGGCGTATTGTTATACTGTTTTTGTGTACTTTCTTGCCGTGCAATACGTGACACCCCTCCCAGTCTGGTCAAGAAGCAGACTGCGAGGGGTGTCACGTGTTGCGAGCTGATAGCCTAGAGGTTAGGCCTAGTGGTCTGTGGTTCAACAGATTGCGGGTTTGATCCCAACTGTGGCCGAGTTGCCTTAAATGTTTTTTTTTATTTTTATCGCTTTTTTTATTACATTAGACCATAGGGATTATCATTCTACAGCCTCAACATCTTACTCTGATAATAACAGGCGTATTGTTATACTGTTTTTGTGTGTTGTTATTATTTATTATTATTATTATCATTACATAGTTTCCAGTGATGGGCAGTAGCGCCGCTGCATTATTTATCAAGTAACTTTCCAGTAGTGACGTTATTGTTTTTATCAAGTAGCGACGTAGCATCCACAAACGCTACAACATCCAGGGCAAAACTAAGTAATGAAACCAGGTTTTCTATTTTTGAAACAACAATTGGAGTTATTCGTTGCACATTCACGCATGAGCCTCCCATGTATAAAAAGAGGAGCTGAGCAGCTCCTTTAGTCAGAGACTTACAGTAGACACCCTGTCTGTAAGAAGGAGCGCTACCGCAGGTCATTCGTTCCTGCTGCCACCAGACTCTATAATAATGCACTATATCAACAATAACTCCTGTAAAAACCACTGTGCAGCTACATTATAGTTTTGTATTTATTGACTGTGAGCAATATGCTGTGCAATATTTCTACACCTGTATATAAGCCATCCGGATTGTACATATCTTTAGTTCTTATTTTTTTTATTTCCTATTTTTGTTTTGTTTTTCATTGTGTGTGATACATGTACACATGCACCTTAATCCCATTTATCTTGATATACTGTATATACCTGGATATACGGTATATATATTGCTTATTCTTAATGCACCTTTTTCCTCCATGTTTGCACCTTCAGTAACTTCTATGCCAATATGTGACGAGTGAATTTCTCCGCTGTGAGATCAATAAAGCTCATCTAATCACATCTAATCCAATCTAAATAAATACATAAATATATACATGTTTAATAAATAAATAAGCATTCAAATAATTACCCCCCAATAAATGGTGAAATGATATGTTCTCATAATAAATCATTTATTTAAAAAATGCTGTTATGTTCCTTTTTTGTAAAGATGCTTTTAAAATGCTTAACTGTTTTTATTTTTTTATTTTCTTTCAAAAAATCACTCGTTTTTGAAAACACTCACAGTTTTTTAAAGGTATTATATATATAGAAACTAAAACGCTCGGATCTTTCTTTCTGTCATTTTGTGTGCGTGTGTGGCATCTGCAATGTTTTCGTTAAATATTCAAATAAATAAGATGGACTTTAAACTAGCAGACACGTTTGGATTTTTGCCATTTAATTTTTTTATTTAATTTTAAAAACTAAAGAAATGGAAATGGGGTTTTTTGTCATGATCTTGGCGCTGATGGTTTGGTTTTTTCCTTTGCTCCTTGCTCCCTGTCTAATTGGTTCTGCGGTTCTAAGTTGTGTGTTTGCCTCCCATCAGCGCCAGGTTATTTGTGTGTTTTGGTGAGACGTTTCCTAGCTTTCTTTAGTCTGTCTGCTTCCCTGATTATGACCAGTTTTCTGTCCTGTGGATCAGCGGCGTCTGCTGCTCGCTCTCTAGAAACTCTGGGGGCGTGGCCGCCGTAACTGCGGTCAAATCTCCCTTCTGGATTCTGCTGAGTTCTCCGCGAATGAACTGAACTTTGAATCAAGTCAGTGACTTTGCTCCAAGTCGTATTCAGCTCCACATCCAGTCTCTGACCTGTATTCTCCCATCCCTGTAGAGATCCGCCCCGCAGCAGACGAGCAGCCCCGCGCACCTGTTTTGATTAATAAACGCTTTGAACTTTCCCACTGCCTGTCTAATATTCTGAGATCATTACAGAATAACCTGGGAATATTACATGCCAGTCGCTGCTCCATTCAAGGCTATGACCTCATCGTTGTCTTGGAAAAACCGATGTGTAGACATTTACTCTCTTGTTCTCTGACAATAGAGTTCAAGCACCGCTATTTACAGTAGTAGCGAACATTCCTGCATTAAGTGGTTTGTTTATTAATTGGTGATGTTTAGAACAGGAACCCATTATATCCAGATTACGTTCTGGTCATACGTGGTTAAACAGTACATGATTTAAAATAGGAATACACCGGATTAGCTCACTGACTTGCGCGTTGATCACATAACTATGTTCTTCTCTCCAAAACACACAGCTGCACCGCAGGCTTTGGAAGAAAAATCCAATCCAATCCGTCACGGCGGGACGGTGCTGATCCCCGCAATATTAACCCTTCATTTCGTATTGATGATTAAAAGTATTATTTATAACTATATTATTTTACAGTACAGCACAGTAGTTAACGTTTATACCGTACTTTTATTTGTTAAACAAATGCTTGGGCCTGTATAAAGTTTTGATTCCCTGATTTCAATGTTGTATGGAGTATTTCATTGTATGATAACTCTAAAAAAAAAGGTTTCTACTTCACGGATTTCACCTATCGCGGGTTCTTTTTGGAATGTAACCTCCGCGATAAATGAGGGTTCACTGTATTTAAAATGGGAATACTCCGGATTAGCTCACTGACTTTTGGGTGGATCACAGCCATCCCTGACAACAGTTTAGAAACGCCACTATTAATCGCGGCAGCAAGCAGCATTCTTGCATAATGTGACCAAAAAGCCTGGTGGTTGGGCCTTTTATGCTTGTTGTAAGGCATCATAGCGTCCTTTTCCAGATCAAACTGAAAATTTTACCAGCTAGATGATAGTAAAAATAACAAAAATATTATAACAATATGCCTATTATTATCAGAGTAAGATATTGAGGCTGTAGAATGATAATCCCTATGGTCTAATGTAATTCCTTGGAAAGGTGGTGCGCACATCAGCTGATCTAAATAAAAGAAAGATACCATAAAGTTAAACAGCATAATAGGCTAGTATCCGTAATATATATAAATAAGTTAAATAAGTTATTGTACAATTTCTGATATCATAGGCCATCAAGTGATTAAAAAAAAAAGAAAAACATTTAAAGCAACATTAATAACTTGACCACAGCTGGGACCAACCCTTAACCTTTTGAATTGCAGACCATTCACCCTACCCTCACGCTAAACCTGGGGATCAATAATCTGCTCAGCTCGCAACACGTCATACCACTCCCAGTCTGCTCATTCACCTATCTAATCCTGACTCATGGGACGCCGAAATGGACTCAGCCTGCCACCTAGTGGCTATAGTAGTCACATGTTTTTCACACAATTTGTGAAACACGCGGAGCGTGAGTGAAGTGTCCATTTCCAACCATCACCCACTGTACTAGCACGAAGTGGCTAACTGGTTAGCAAGACACTCCAAACACACTGGCCACGACCAAACTTGCTTGTGAACCTTCCGCCACAACAATCACATTCACTTTTTTCACTCATGTAAAGTTGGGCACCACTCAGGAGAACTCGGAAATGCAACGGTTGAAACAGCCTCTTCCCTACGACTTTAAGAAGGCAGGACTTAGACCTAGACTAGACTCACCCCCGGCTCACACCGACTCCGGTCTTACCGTTGCGGTGCGGTGGGTGCGGCGCCGCAGTGATTCCAAGTCATTAAAAAGACGTAAACCTCTCTCACCGGCTGCTGAGCTGTTCGGCTGCGGTTACCAAGACACTCCGGCGCTGCAGAAAATTCGGCAAGAAAGCTATCCTTGCGGCGTGCCGGAGCCCTCCGTAACAAGCTCTCGCAAATATCCTTATTTCGGCCGTGTTATCGCGTGAAGTTACGTGAACTCAAGTGAAATTCTCTTCTCGCGAGTTAAATCTCCGGACCTGTTGCCAGAGCCGCAGAGCCGCACCGCACCGTAATCAAAAGGGCGGTGTGAGAGGGGGTGTGCGGGAGTTGCGGTCTCCGTCGGCTCGGTAACCGCACCGGAGCCAGTGTGAGCAAGGGGTTAGTGTAAGTCCTGCTGTCTTAAAGATATAACAAGGTTCATTTTAGGGTTTAAAAAGGCAGGAAACACCATGGTTCATTTAAAAAAGAACAGAACCATTTTTAAGAGATAGTTGTGACACCAACATGTTCTTTGGATATATTTCCTCCAGATGGAACCAGGGTTTGCATCTCTCATTGCAAGACACTGTGAGCAGTTCCTAATAAGATTTAGATCTTTCCATAGATCATCAAACATTTAAAGGTGTATTATTTTCTAAGCAGCATAAATTTAAACTACGGTAACAAAGTCATTGGTTTACTTGATAAAATCAGATCAGGATGTTTTATTTGAATATTTTCTCAAAAAAGTTTTGTTCTTTCTGTTGATTTTTTCAGGGAGTGTTTTAAAAAACTGTAAAAATGGTTTAACATAATCTCACATTCTTTATCCTCATAAAAACTGATGTTTTAACAGAAACATTAAATCCAGTGTATAAAAGAAAATGATTTTCATATTTCAGCGTCTTGGTGATTTAACGGTAAAGGCTCATAAAACACCTCTATCCCTGTGGGCCCTCTTTGTTTTACTCGTACACAATGTTACTTCCAAGCATAAACACATAGTGGGAAGCGGACATGTGAAGGCAGGGCTGTAATTAATACCATGAACAATTTCCCTTATCCCCCCCAAAACCCCTACCCTCCTCTTATGTGTCCCCCAGCCCCACATTAACCGGAGGAGAGTAGCTGAACAAAACGCCCCTCTCCCTAGCCCTTTCTTCCTCCTCAGAGAGGAAGAGTGCAGATGTGAGGAGGGTCAAATAAATAGCCGGCGATTCAGCAGCAATTCCACTTTGACATCCACTTAGCCTCAGGTTCCCTCTGCCAGCAGCCACCTGTTGCTCCTCTTTAAACACTGCCTGTTGAGGAGGAAGTCCTCTCATGTGGAACTGAGCCCCTTACCTCCTCTTAATGCACTCCCAGGCACTGTAATGGCCTAAATATAATTGCGTAGAGCCTTGGCAACATGATTTATGTCTTTTACATGATGAAGGATTATAAGGGGAAGAAAAAGATGGAAATATAGCAGCATGGGTGAGGAGGGGCAGCTAGAGAAGGAAAAATGGAAATTGTGCTGTGTGGCCATATGGTTAGACTATGTCTGATAGTCTTAACTTGGGGTTGTATACGAAGACACAGACGGAACAGTCATTATACATAGGTCAACATTTATTCTCATTACATACAGTATATTCCTGGACCCATGAGATGAAAAATGCAACAACCAAAGTGAGCTACACCTACAGAACATTAAAAAATAGTCAGTTTGGTGTAGAATAAAATGGAATATCAATATGTATTGAATAAGTAAAGAGCTAAAAAAAAAAGTTCTTTAAAAATTTACATTGTTGAAAAATTAGACAATATATAATACAGAAAAGTCTTCATTAAACTTCTTAATTTTCAAGAAATAACTTTTTGGGTCATTATCCATAAGGAAAGGAACATTACCTCACTATACAACGCCAGGTACTTTTCCAAGATTTCTGTTGGAGAAAATCCTTAGAAGAGCTGCCCATACACAAAAGGCCAATTGTGGAGAGCTGATAAATTAGATGGAATTAGCAAATACAGTTTATTTTTTCCAATAAAAATGTAAGTTATTAATTTTAAATGTAGTGATAAACATGAAGAATCCACTGTGAAAATAAAAGCATGTTGAAACTTATTCAAGGTTTTCTTTTCACACAGTGTGTTTCGGAAAAATGTACTGATTAAGTCTCCAAAGATTAATCGTTTTTAAGTAAAACAATGATTCCAATAGATATAACAGTTAAGAAGGATCTCAAAAGTGAATACATTTCAAGTGTATTAGATACATGTTTATCATGTGACTCCCTTTATTCCCCAAATCAGAATTTATAATTCATAAAATCATCTGTGTTGATGTATTTATTTGCATGGACTGCTTGGAAAGTTTCTGAAATCTGCCTTGAATTTCAGATTAATATTTACAATAAAAACAATTATTGTGTTAAGTACATTCATTCCCTGCTTTACCGTAGAAGGATTTAAAATTCAGGTCCTGTTTGCTGTGTTGCTGCAAAACTGTTAAATCACTATAATGCAGCTGTCTTAATAAAATAATGGTGCAGGAAAATACTCAGGCTTTAGCCACCAATGAACCGGAAGTTCAAGTTGTTGTAAATCTCCCTCTAATCAATTTGAATTCAACCCACTAAAGTGAAATTAGTTGCATTTAAAAGCCTCCATTTACTTGATTAAAGTAAGATAATGAGAGTGAGATAAGTCAAGACCAATGCCCAAGAAGATGAAAGCAATAGTCCTGGATATTGGGTGTCAGGTGAAGCACACAGAGTATCTGATAGGGACTGTGACGAACAAAAAAAGGTAAATAAATGAAGAGCGATGACCGTGTCACATCCTACTCGTCGAGCTCCACTAGGTATCGTGTGAAGCTCAGACCTTTTGATCCGGGAGTGTCAAATGCTTCTGTGCATGTGTGTTAGAGCCTCCTGTTACAAGGCTGAGAAATCCTGTCTGCTTAGACTCAGCTCTGTCAGCGTGGGCAGAACGAAGATTAAAGGATAAGGCGTACCAGAAAGTAAATGTATAAGAGTCAAGATTTGTTGAGTCTCTCATACATATGACGGAAAACTGACATGGATTACTGTAATTCCATTAGCGCTGTTGTTGTTGCTTCTAATAAGTGTCCTATTGTTAAGCACTCCATAAACAAAATAAAACCCTCAGGACAGAAAAAAACCCAACAAAAACTGAACAAAAAATAAAATGAGTCCGGTCTGCTCTGGCTGCACATGGGGAAGATTTTTAACTGCATCTGTCCCCGATTATAAATCCAAAAGCAAAGAGGAGCAGGTCCTGGTATCATTCCTGGTACTCACACAGATGCCATAAAACAGTCCCTAGTCATTCATCCAATCACAACCATTTAGCTGAGCCTCTCTGTCTCTGCAATAATTAGCTCACGCAGACCTGCGTCTTCCATTCACTCCCAGCATCTCTCTTTATTCAAGCACTGATATGAATAATGAGTTGAGAGGTTAACGGCAGGTCACCCATACCTCCCTATCTGCCATGTTATTTATTCAGCAGAATGAGAAATTGATCACATTATTGTGTTAAGGGGGACCTGATTCGTTATAATCAGCCCAGTATTGGCAGGCTGGGCCCGCGGGCCCTGCTATTGCATTAGGAATGCTCAGGCAGCCATAGGTCAGCCCTGCTCAGGCCATTTTACAACTTCACATCACCTTACTGACCTTTTGATTATCACCATCAAAGACAAAAGAAACAGAGCAATATAAGCTGCAGGCTAAACATAATGAATTTCTACCATAGGAGGTGAAGAGCAAAGAGTTACAGGTATACCTCATAAAACAAACTAGCACTCACATGTTTATTTATTTCAGCAATACAGTTGAAATCAAGAATTTCTGTAGAGTTATTGTAGAGCGATTTAATTCAGTTATTGTTTTTGTTTGATGATCACAGATTAGAGTTAATGAACACCAAATATTGTCTGAACTCTTCCTTCCAGCTTCAGACTTGATTTCCAAATGATAATACTACTTTGAGCAACGGAGTAAATATTAGCGTTTGTTTTCTCTGTAATTCAGGTAAGAACTCAGAAGTTGTCCCTGTTGAGGGGGAGCATAATGGAGAAAATTATGTACTTTCAAGGAAGTTTTTAAATTAGACAGATTTATATTTTCATTGATCTTTTGGGATCATGAATTGTTTCAAAGACTGATTTTGGGATTTTTCATTGCGTTTAAGCCACAACTAGGCAAATACACCAAAAAAGCATCTTGTACAGTAACTGATAACTTATAAAAAGTTTTTTTTTAAGTCATTATAATTACTGAAAGAGATAAATATTGTATTAAAATTAAAGCTATGAAGCTGAACATGCTTCTCCTGCTGCAATGGATCCTTTTTTATCACTAACTCATAAATAGAGACAGTATATGTTTGAGCTCCATAAAGAAAAAACTGGCAGGTCATGACCAATACGCTATATTTCTATCAAAAAGGTTTACATTTATGGGGGAACTTTGACCCAAAATTAGCAGAAGATTGGCCTTTCAGATACTCAGAAAATTGTACAATCCTGTGTAGTGGCTGGTTTTGAAATGGTTTCCTTGACAATTTGCTCAATTTTCCCAATGAAAGAATAACTGTGTAAATGTCCAGGTGCAGAAACCTATTTCCCTCTGTGGTTACATCATGCCAGCTCATTAATCAAATGAGTCTGCTGTGCTGTTTGCATTAGGCCAGAAAGCATCGGTCAGTGCTTGTTGATTTAACCATAACACCTCAGCACATAAAAATGGCCATGGATCTCAGTTTAATTTTCACCAAGGCTGCATGCTGTTAAATTTCATCCGGGTAGCAACATTTTCATCCTGGTGCGATCTGAGGCTCGGGTTATAGAGGTAAATTTTTTATTCATATTTCGGGTAAATGGCACGTATGATAGTTTCAGTTATGCTAAACACAAGTCAAGAAAAATGTTTCTGGACATTTCTGAGTGTCAATGTTTAACGGCCTTTTCACAGCTAACATAACTGTTTCTGATTTCAAAATGTTTTTCTATATTAAAACATAAGGAAGACATTTTCCATATGGCACAGCTTTAAAGGTCAAATATTGTAAAAATCAATGAAGGCTCACACTTATACAACATCTCGTCTGTCCTTTGTTTTTAAAGTGGACAGGCAATTTTAAAACCTACTCAGAGCTTGATCAGTCATGTGATAAAACTAAGAAGGATGACGTAACCGTTGTCAAGAATCTGTGAAAGAGATGTCAGCAAGCTCTGAAGACGACAGATTTCTTTTTAAACCTCATTTTCCCCAATATTGTAAAATAGCTGAGTTCTTGGGTTTGAGACAAGGAACCATTTAAACCAGGTGGAAGAGAAAACATAACATTTCATGCCTTCACCAAGGACAAAGAGCTCAAACAGGTAGTCAGCAGCCAGACCAGTGAATTGATTGTGGGTGTTGTTTGTGAACCTTAACTTTAGCAGGTAAAGAAGTGTTCTATTATTGGGGTTTTGACTTTTCATTTGCTCCAAGTGAGATACTTATGTTTTTGGCTTTCAACCCATGGATTTCTGGAACATGGGTGGTATGTGCGGGTGTAGTAATTATCTTGTTGATAGTTGGTCTATGTTTTTTTTTATTTTGTGTGATGTCGGTGTGATGTAAATATGCAGCCCTTTAGCTTTGTCTCGTTTTGTTTTGTATGCCCTGGACGGGATGTCGGTTGGTTTAATATGATAAACTAATAAAAACAATTTGATTATTATTATTATTTGCTCCAAGTCAGACAGTGTATTCTCATTATCAGTTCGTATAAAATCGTACGAAAAGTTATGCACAGTAATTTCGTACGTTTTTGACGTTTTTTTCGTCATATTTCGTCGTATTTTTACATCTTGCCTGGAGACAAGATATCCTTGAGCATGCCATCTTACGCTCCATTCAATAACATAGAATTTAACCAACAATTAACCTTAACCCTGACCCTAACCCTAACCCTAAGATACAAAACAGCAAGCAACGTAGTTAGAGACATAAAGAAGTAATCATTGCACTGTTTTTCCCAGTTTTACGTCCGTCCGCGGATCTGCTTTTTTCGTTTGTCTGGCTGCGCATGCCCACTGATCTGTTTTTTCGAAGAAAAACGTCAAAAACATACGAAATACTATGCAAAACTTTTCGTCCGATTTCATACGAACTGAAAATGAGAATATGTTGAGTCAGAACAGATAAAATTATAGAGTGTACGGATTACGTGAAACAATTAATCAATGATTGTTCTCTCCACGAATTTCTCCTACACATTTTTAACTATTGATGATTAGCTTCTCCTGTGACCTGTTTTTTGTTCAGCTGTAAGTCAAATTCGTTGTTGGGAAGTCAAATAAAAAACCAAGTCAACCTCCCTTCAATATGACTAAAATTAGAAAAAATTTGCCTAAGTTTCAGAGGTTTTCCAGAAGTTTGCCTCCTCTGTTGACAAGTGGAAAATATACCAGACATGACATGAGTGGGAGTAAAAAAAATCCTCGCCAACTTTAGGTGCGTAATGTTATCTCAGGAAAGAAAGTCATACATACGTGGCCGTGCACATGCTCACGTAATATGACCAGAATCAATCTGTCATGAATTGACTAATGGCGCCTATAAAAGCCACTGTGGCAAATACAGGAAAGATAATTTTACACACAGGGCAACTGTAAGGGCATATATGGGAAAGAGAAATAAATAAATCATATTTAACATTTAAACTTGCATAATACATTCATGCACTGCTATAGAGCAGATATCTTTATTGAAAACAAAGTTATCTAATTTGCTGTCCAGCTTCACTCCACATAACTGCAGAAGGATTTACAAGCCTTAACATTTTGTGACTTACCCAGTTTAGGTTTTTTTCCCGCTTCAAAATGACCAAAAACATTTTTTAAAGTATATTAAATAGGCAAGCTTCCCACCACCAGAAAACCTTCCTTACCCTTTCTCACACTAGTTTTCATCCTCCTCACTCCCAGACCGCTTTAGCTGTTTACAGTGAAAAACATCTGCATTGAAATTATTCCACTTCCTGAGGCTTGAATAAAATCAAGTCTTTACAGAACAACAACAACAGGAAGAGGGCCATTTTTACAATAGCCGTGCTTAAATATGCACAAGAATCCTGGGATGCCTGTGAGCAGATAGTCAACAGTTAATGCCGGTAAAAAACTAGGACCCTGTTCACACATGAGGTGATGCTTTAAAGCCACTTTAAATGCTGAAACATTTTCTCTCTTTCTGCTTAGTTGTTAAGTTTTTTCAAATAAACAAAAAATAATCTGAACAAACTAAAGAAACTAATTTTCTTTCTTCAAGTTATTTTGTATAACATAAAAAATATATTAAGTATTTTTTTCTTGTATTTATCACTGTTCTTTTAGTAATATGTTATGTTTATGTATTTTTTTCCCCCCTCCTTGTCTGACATCCTGTGAGAAAATGGAAAACCCGCCACCTGGTCAATCATTGGCCAGTAGCAGCCTCTGTCTCAGCTTCAGTGCCTAAAGACAAACAGGCCATTTGCTTTCATCTCAGTGAAGCAGTAATGACACCACAGAGAAATTTTATTTTATTTTCCACTTATTTAGATTTTAATTATAATTATTAAACTTTTCTTTTTCCTAGAAGAAATCAAGACATTGTCAGAAATTGAAAAGTTCAACAAAAGTCAAGAAACTACGACAAATTAATGGAAAACACCTATTATTTATTCAACTAAAGAAAAGGGTAAATAATTTTTTTTAAATAAATGTACATTATTTATTCAACTATTCCAGCTTTTCTTGAAACTCTTCCCTACCTGTTTGTAGAGAAACACCCCAGAGTATTTAACACTAAAATGAGTATGCCACACAGAAAAAGCCTTAAGCCCTGCTGTAAACAATCCCTGTCACTCTGTGTGCTGCTTGAAAGTTGTTTAAAAATGTCTCAACGTCGCTCTGAAACGTTTACACAAGCAGTTGTGCAAGCAGAATTAATCTTACGGGCTTACGATTAAGACATTGAGGAATTTCCCTCGACATGAGATGAGGCTGGCAGCCTCATTCTCTCCACCTAACAGTAGCCTTGAGAAAGTGTGTGTACACAAACCCCTTGTGGTTACTCCAATGTTGTAAACTGTATAACTGAAGCTTAGGCCTCATTCATAAGCTGTTTACCCTGTCGATAAATCACAGTGTCCCTCAAGCGACAAGTCATGACAGGAGGCCAAAGAGAAGGAGGGATGGATGTGACTTGTAAAACCTAAGCCAAAGTAAACTTGAATGGATGGAAGAGTCTAAACCCACAACCTTTTTGTGTTTGGAGTGTACGGCTCAGAAACAAGAAACGTGGATACTTTAAGTCAGAGACAACAAACAGAATTTATCTGTTTAAATAACTTAATGGGAAGGTGTGTGCTCAGGCACACGTTGGAGAGAAGATTTAGAGAAAAAAAATTTCCTGTGTTAAAAAACAAAAAGAAAAACAAAAGGATTATAACATATTCTTAAAATTTCCCTCCCAAAGAGCCACGTATAGCTTCAGTGACTGAAAAGAGATTTTAAATTTGTAAAACAAAAACTCTTAAGTCATGATAAATAAAAATAAACCCTTGTGAATTGTAAGGTTTGAAATTGAAATGACTTGTCTTAAATGGGTTAAAAGATTATTCCTACTTTTAAGGATCATAATCTTATAAATTAAAGACCTATGAATTAAAAAAGTTATTAAATTTAATAAAATTCAAGAAACAAGAATCAATCTGGAATAGTTATCTTCCTTAAAAAAACACAAAGTGTACATGAATAAGAAAAAAATTATTATGAAATGAACAAAGATAAGTATCTTAAGCAGGTATTCTTAAAAAATGCACACATTTAGCAGAAAAAACACAAATTATTATAATATTAAACACCATTAGAGAAAATGTGGCTGAGAAACTGATTAAGGAAAAATAAGCAGCACTTGAAGAAGATATAAAACTAATTTGGAAGAAAAAAATGCATATGGGAATTATAGTATTAACATAAAGTGCAGCATGTGCCAAAACATCTATGAAATGGGCTGGTGGTCTTATTGATGGTCAACAGGGGTGTTTATGTTTAGCTTATTTAAGTTTACCTGATATAGTAAGCAAAGGTAATAACTGTATATGAGGTTGTTTTTTTTTTTAACTATTTACAGATTTTACTTTTAAGTTACCAAATTTACTGCATACAGAAAGATTTGTTGTTTTCAAACAGAAATTGTTTTCACCAACTGTTAAATTCTTAGTTTTTAAGCCAAACCTCTCCAAATACGTTATCTCCAATGTTTGTGTTTTTTTTATGTGGAAAATTGAAATGGAGGCTTTAGATGTCCAAAGAGAAAACACTAAAATGTTAATGATTTTCTCTATTTGGACTTTTTTTAAAGCTACAAGAAAAAGCCATGAAGAAAACCCATTGCAAAATAAATAAAAAAAATAATATATATATATATTTTTTCAAAAGTTTCATTCTTTGAAAACAAAGTGACTAAAGGAAGGATGAGTAGGAGGATTTTGGATTAAATTGTGTCACCTAATTTTTCGTGCACCTGTATTTTCTAAAGCAGAATGTAAAAAACAAAATCTATAAAACCTATATCTAAGCATAAAATGCTTTAAATATAAATCTATCTGATAATATTTATAGCCCTGACAAGTTCTTATATTAAAGCAATATTAAAGTCAACAATGTGCAAAGACAATGATTTGAATAACTACTTTTCATTTGACAACTTTGAAATGTGCTTTTAGCTTTGATGAAACTTTCTCAGACACTCTGTATCCTCTGAAAGCCTTTTTTTATTAGCATGAGTTGCAATTAAGTTTATAAACACATGAGCACGGATTAAAGCCATTAAAACCAATAGTCATCAATAATGTTGAACATTATTCCTGATATTGACAGCTTCACTCTGTCATTTGGGTTTTTCAGAGATACCCTACTGTGGCTCCCTGTCTCTCAGGTTATGGCTTTGTTTTGCTTTCAACATAGCGCAGGGCCAATTGTTGGGGGGAAAAAAATGTCTCATAACTGCCCCTTTAGAAGGTGCTATAAAGCAGATAGCGTGAAGCTGAAATGACAGCTTACACACAGACTGAGTTGTGTTTACAAGCTGCTGAAATGGCCTAACTGATCTGTCTGAGGAGGGAACTTCTTTCTAAGTGAGACAACAGATTATGCACGTTTCTCCACAGCTGCAGGTTAGTGTTCACTTGATACCTTCTTCAAAAGGATCACATGGAAGGCCTGTGCCACGCGTCATGCGGGGGGTGATGAATGGGTATTATATCTTCAAACAGACAGCAAAATGTGCTTAAATTTAATCTGAACATAAAGTATATCTTTTTTTGTCAGGACAACAGTATGCATTACAGCCTTCTGAATTGTGAGGGTATGAAACTGTCAGCAACACAAATACACTCATGTCCAACTATTGCCTCACAACAGTATCACATCCCTGTGTATCCTTAACACTGCGGCTCAGTTACATGTCTGAGGAAAGGCACCTGCTGCTACGGAGGCCACAGGGGTTGCGACACTGGTTTGGTGAGCTGCAGCCGGGTCGATCTGGTCTTCTGAGGGGCTTGCCAGGTCAACCACAGTGACTCCACCTCGGATCGATGATGACTTGACTCCATAGTCCATAACAAATGCCTTGAAAGGAAAGAGCAGAAATAGGTTTTTGTAAAAGGAGCACATGTCCCTTCTCATTTTTCTTCTATCCATCATATTTTATTTTAATATAGCTGACTGCATAATTATGTTTTTTTTTATATGTAACTAGTGAAATCTCTGATCTCTGATTTCTCTTGCACTCTCCCTCATATCGCAAAAAAAATCTTTCAGGAGTGCCAACTTTTATCTTCTTTCAGCCTGCTCCATCAATCTCAAAGGTTTTTGCACCACACTGAACTGGCACATCTCATCTTCATTATAATAATACACATTTTTACAATCAACAAACTATTTTCAATATATATATTAACATTAATGCAAACAATTTCCATAATCATGCATATCAGCAATATTTTTTTTTTTTCGTTCTTTTTTCAACTGAATACCTGCTATTATCCGGCTTACCGTATGGGATTTTAGGAGTCACTCATGCAAAAGTGCTTACTAACACTCTTTCATTATGTATGATATCACTGAGGAAGTATGTAAGTGGAAACGACTAGTTTTACATTTTTGGTCATGGAACTCAGTGGCGGCACATGGCCTCTTTGTCAGAGCGGGATTATCAGGAGTGAGCGCTCACAAAAGGAAATGCTTGTGGAGCTACAGTAACAGAAGGATAAAATCAGCCGTGTGATGATTGGAGTGACACATTTGTTTGGCTGTAACGAAAATAAGCCCATTGATGGAGCATTCAGTCGCAGGCCAGAGCCCCCCTGCCCTCCCCACTCCACATCCTGTCTCTTTATCCTTCATGCGAGTGGCAGACAGATAGAGGCTCGGGGGATATTGCAGCAGCCAGTGGGTGACAGGGATTCAGTGTGTGTGTGTGTGTGCAGATCGCTCTGCCTGTCTCTTTACATATACTACTGATGTGCATGACAGAGATTTTTGTGGTGTTTTGTTCAAACTGAACAGCTCATAAAAATTACACTTTCACAAAAAAAAACATAAATGTGATAAGCAATCAAAACAAACAGCAAATTATTTTAATGAAAATGCAAAAATGCTTTGATATGTTTTAAAAATTGCATTCTAAGGTTGTTTTCTTTTTTTTTTTCTCATAACACTGAAGAAAAAATTCTAACCCACAAAAATAAATAATATGTATCTAAAAACAAACAAATTTTATTTAAACAGAAATATGTTAATCTGTAAAAACTTTTTGTCGCTGGTGAAAAGTAGGTTTTGACAGTAAATGTTAAATGATCTAATATTGTAATCTCTGTTTTAGGATATTTCCAGTACAACTCAACTATAACTCTATAGTTAAATATAATATTGTGTTATAAAACATCTCTTTATGTGTTAAATAAGGTGCCAGTTTGATGACTTAATAACTTTTTAACTTTTTTTACACTTATTCTTTGAGTATCATGATGGATATATTATTAAACTGTGTCAAACAGAACTTTTATGTGAGATCTATATATGTTTGTTTTGGTGTAACCAAGTGTGTGTTTGCCCATTTTAATGCGTATGGATTTTTATTTGCATTGTATGTATTGTTGCATCTCTCTTGTTTATCTTTCTTTTTCTTTTCTTTGTTTTGTTCTGTGTTCTCATGTGGGTTATCCTCTCAAATTTTAAAAAATGAAAAAAATATACAATAGCATTGCAATTTAATAGACACAAAATAAACACGTCTAATCCTAAAGAAAGTGAAACATTATGTCTCCTAGCAAAAAATACTCAATGCTGAAACTGAATTAAACCTTTTAGAGCAAAATATCTGCTAAACAATGTGCATATTTTTCCAGATTATAGCAATTTGTATGCCTTTTTAAAATGTTTATAATTGTTTTTACACCTTTGTCACCAACAGGTTTGTTTGTTATTCAGTTAGATATATGGAACGTTATTGTTTGAAGCATTCTTTAAATTATTTAAAAGGTCTCCCTTTTTATGGATGATATATCCCCATGGAGGAAGAAAAGCAGGTGACCATCTGGCAGAACCCTGAAATATAAGATCTGGCTATTAAAATTGTGTTAACATCATGCAGCAGAGTGTGGGGTTTTAGAGTTCTTAACCTTCGTATCACTATTTCTTTAAAGGCAGTATAGAGCCCTCAGAGCTGATAAAACATCAGGGCTGATGGTGAACCAGGGCCTATGGGAAGTGTTTGATCTCTGAATAGACAGTGAAACAGACTTTTCTCTGTGTTTTTTCACTCCACAGGCATGTGAACACACACATTTCTCTGCTTCTAACCTGCTGTCTGCGGGCTCTAAGTGTAGCCGGATGTCTTCAGGATTACTGTATCCGCCAGAAATCTATCCTGCCACACCAGAGCCCAAGGATCAGACATGCCCCACACAGGACTGGGATCAGTGTTGGACTTCTAAATCTTCACACTGCTAAATGTCTCAGTAGCTCCATGCAGCTGTTTCGTCAGGCCTTCTGAAGGGGCTCAGAAGATGATAAAGACAGCCTCCTGTGTAAATGTGAACCTTTACCAATTTTGCTCACCGCATTTTTCACACATTTTTTTAGAATATCAAATAAATTTGGGTATAACTCAGTTAACTGAAAATGTCCTGAGTCTAAATGGTTTGATAAAAAAAAAGAAGTGCACAATAAAGTGTTATATCTATAAAATTCCAGAGTAGGGATATTTGTCTGTTCTTACACAATGTTTTTGATCTATGAAATGTCCTAACATAAATTCAATACCTTGTAGGAATTTCTGTGGAGTACAGCCTCCTTTTCACAGAAATCCCTGGAATTTAAAGCCTCAGCATTTCTTTTATCCAGGTTAAAGGAATCCCAGAGAATTTGTCAGCCGACTGTTCACATCCATCTGAAAAGCTGCCTTTTAAAAAAAAAGAAAGAGCCTGAGAAAGACTTCACATCACCTTTAATTGATATACGACATAGATTAGTTATAGCTTTCTACTTACTGTTGTTGTTTCAACTGATAAATAAAAGTAAATGACCAACTAACCAATTATTTCCATCAATTATTAAGTTGAACTGGATCAGTATGTAGGAATATCATTGTTTGAGATCTGAATTTTATTTTTCTTTCATTATAATTGTGACGCCCCCGTGTATCTCAAATTAGGAATCTACAGCACCAAGAGAAATAATATTAGCCCATATTTTATTTGTAATTCTGAATGGATACATTTCCTGTCTTAATACAGTATAAGCAAATATTTATGTCAAGTAGAGTTGAACAGACAATGGAGCTGGCAGTAGCAAAACTATCCTGGAGCTTGAGGCTGAAGAGCTGTCAGCGTGAAAAAAAATGAAGTGAAAAAAATATGATTTACAATTATGTCAAACTTGTAAAAATCAAACAAGAAATGAAGAAGATATAACCATTGACTGTTGGTACTCTGCAAAGAGCATTAAGGAGAAACCTGGACTCATAGTCTTATTAGATAGGAAGCTAGCTGGGTGGTTACAAAAGCTCTTAATTTGAAAATCTTTGCATATCATACCTCTCCCAGCAGTACTTCTCAACAGAGGCTTCATGTCAACTAACTGCACTATTTTCTATGTTAAGTTAAATTACTGCACCTCATGACATATTTGTCTTACAACTGTGCATTTCAAAAACAAACATCTCTCAGATATCCAAAAGACTACAACAACTCTAACAGTAAAACAAAACCATGACAAAAACTTAAAAACTTGATATTTACTAAACTGGTAAATGTCAACTATTAATTTTTTCTCTTTGTATGTTTTTGGTGTCTGCAAGTTGTCATTAGACTGCAAATTGATCAGAAAAAAATTTGTATGCTGAAAGACAGAAGTTTGAAAAGGTGTTACTCTATGATGCAGTAATTTGAACAACACCCATCAATTGACGGGCTCCACCTCTCCAAGATCGTGGCGATCGTGGATCTTTGCAGAAGTGCAAGCCAGTGTAAGCAACGCTTCAACAAATGCAGGATAGATTTATTGGTGAAATAGTATAGCACAACTTTACCTAAGGCATTTAATAAGGTATTTGGCCTTTAGCCAAATAAAACTGGCAGTATTTTCCTCTACATCATGTACAGTAAGTAAAGTTATTTCAAGGCAGCAATAGAAAATCTAAGTTAAAGCCCACGTATCCTACAGACAGAGGAAAAATAATAGGAGAAACAATTAGGTCAGCAGTGAGTTTCATTACAGGTAGATGCCTTTCGTGGTTACAAACAGGAGTTGAGAGAACATAGCACGTAAACGAGAGGGTTAAAAACGGCCAACTCTTGATTATTGTCGCACTAAGCTACTTGTCCATCTTTTATAGAAATATATAAAGTATATTCTTTTATATAAATATATAAAGTAATCCTTTTTGGTTTAGAAAATATAATTAACCGTGTTCCCCCACCTAAATATTATAGGGTGAAGTGAAACATTTAATTTTCATTAAATGGCTTTTTTTTTTTTTACAAAATTTTTATGTCCACCTTTCCTCCCTAATACAAAATAAAAATAGATGCATCTTCTTCTTTAGGAGATGGCACACTTACTTCAGGATTATACGCTATTGCTTATTGGTAAGTTGCTGATGAGCCTCCAGGATATTTGGAAAAGTGGCCTGACGTCAACTGTTATATATAGAGGGTTTTTAGCAGCTTTGTATAGCAGCAGTAATCTAACAGGACATATAGATTGAATCCTAGTTCTGTATTACACTCAACATAGTTACATTTTGTTTATTGTGCTTAATTTGTTTCCTCATTTTTCTCTCTGTTAAAATATTCAATCTTTGTAAATTTTTCTCCTTGATAGGAAAAAAGCAGTTATGTTGTGTGGAAGTATATGCACCATTATTGGTGCAAAATTAGTTTAAAGTTTTGTTTTATTTTAAGATTTTAATTTCTTCCTTTTATGTAGTCTGCCAAGCAGCATCAACCTTTTTTTGTCACTTTTTTGACCAAGCGCAGTAGAAAAAGTTGTATCAACTCAGAGGAAAATGCGTTACCTGTTCCTATCTAATCTATCTAATTATAAATGGCATCACAAAAACAAAACACAAATATAAAGATCAAGACTCTCAGTTTGTAGATGATAATAAATAACATAGTTACTATATCACATTGCTATTAGTAAATCCCCTTTAATTATTACATGCTTTAAAAACTATACCTCAGGTATGGGACAAAAGCCGTGGGAAAGTAAAATTTACCCTGGAGAGCAGTATTTAGAAAATATTCAATATATATTTATACAGGTAACACAATCATATTCTTCAACATCTTTCTATCTAAGGATAACCAGGTGATTGCGTGGACTCATTGACTCTATGCAATCCCTCGCACTGAGCATACTTGTAGCAACAGTGGAGAGCAAAACCTCCATTTTAACAAGAAGAAACCTCCAGCAGAGTCAGGCTCAGTGTGAGCAGCCATCTGTCGGAGCCAACTGGGGTTCAAAGAGGCAGAAGCAGATAAAGACAGAAACAAAATAAGTTCTTTGGTGCTCGGGCCCCGGCAATAGACTTTGATGGCAAGCCATTTCTTCCAGATATCTTGTTTTTGAGTGTTTGTTGTAGTTGTTTTTACCCACAATGCCCTGCACTGTAATAAACTTCTCGCGTTTAGTTTCTGCTTTCATGCTTTTGGGATGATTTGATCTATACCATAACTTGATTGCAGAAGTTATGGTATAAATGTGCAATGCCAGAGCATACCAGGACAAGTGTCTTAGCCAATGAGCAAATAAGTAGGGCTGATCTGAAGCGCTATTTAACCTTAGTTTAACACTAAGTTGAATTTTCATAATTTCAATGTTTTTCTTTTCTTCTTTTGGCAGTATGTTGCTTGCACTCTTTCATTATAGCCCTCCAAACTACTGAAACTGCTTTGATTAGAGTTGTAAACAACATAGTAATAGCAACTACCTTGTCACCCCCCTGGTGATGTCAGATCTCAAAGCAGCTCCTTACACAGGCAACCATAAAAATGAAAATACACACTTTGCTATAGTTACAGAAAAAGATGTAAAACTCAGTTTGGTTTGAGTCACTTTTTTATTTATGTAATTGATTTGAAAACATCTGGGTTAGACTGGCGACCAGTCCAGGGTGTACCCCGCCTCCGTTTGGAATAAGAATGATGGAAAATCGATGGATTTAAAAACATTATTTTACTTTTATAAAGTAAACAGCTCACAATGAAAAAAATATTTAAACTTGACTGCTGTTTTTTGTGGGTGTTTTTAATGGGCGGGGATGTGTGTGTATGTGGAGTGGGGCAGATAAACTATGAGCAAAAAAAGTTCTACAGGAAAACCGAAGATATATAATGTTTAAATGACTGTTCTGAGCCGGAACATCTACAACCACCAACCGCCCCCTTACACTTACCCTCAGAGAGGCTCTGACATTGTGTTGGTGGTATTAGGTGTTACACAGGGGTCTATTTCCCTCTCAGTTGTCTGAGTGGAACAAACCCGCTGCGGCTGGGCAACCCCTTGGCTCCATGTGTGACAGTAATTTTACACAGCCGGGGCCCTCGGTCCCGGAGGTGGGCCATTAAAGTTCAGGTGAGGTTAATTACAGAGAATTGTTCAGGCTGCTGCTGTGCGCCGAGCTGGTGGGAGGGATTTGACGCCTCCAATGCTGATTTCTGTTTGACATGGTTCCGCAGGCTCCGCGGGTGTTCAGCAGCAGATTTACACACAACACCTACAGACGCCAATCACTCAGTGAAACACCTCAAAATTAAAGCCCACAACACAGCCACATGAAAATACTACAGCTTGTTATTACACCCGACAAATAAATTACAACACACAACATGAACGTAGCCCACATGAAAAACACACAAATTGAGTGTAACTGAACAGCCAAATTTAGGAATATTATTTTGCAGAAAGAACAGATTCTTTAAGAAGTGAATACAAGGAAGGAGTTGCAAAAACAAGAACAATTCAAAGACGCAGTCTGTTCTCTTTGAGTAAGCATGAGATTATATTGGATTAAAGAGGATTTTTGCAATGCAAATGAATGCACCTCAAATCAATAAGGCCTGTTCTACTCAATATACAAACTAATTAAGAGGTAATATAATCAAACCTGAATAAAATAGATTGTGCAGCTTCCTCAGAAAGAAATCCAATCAAACCTTTTTATGTGAAAAGATAAAATCTAAAGCGATCTTTCTTTGTACGAATAATGACCTCGGCTTTGTGTCCATTTAATAAGAAAAACTTGTCTTAAGAGGTTACGCTCAATGTGCATATTCTAATCAATATGAATTACATAGGGTTTTATCTATGTTATCTGCTCCAGACTGCTAAGCTAATTAATGTTTTATCGAGTCTTTTAACTCAGTTATTTCGCAAAGTCAAAGAGGTTCAATGCAATTTTGCACGACCAGGCTGAGCATTGTGCATGGAGAGGAAACTCTTGGGTTCTGAAATGTATAAAGGAGATACAACTGCACTGTTTTTTGTTTTTTTTTTAACTTAGAAAAGCATTTACATAAAATTACTTAAGCACATTTTTAAAGATTGTTATGTACACGTATCTCTAACATTTTACGTTGGACTTCCTGTGTTTCATGGGCAAAGTTTGGAATCCTCCTTCCTTCTTGCGCTTCATTCCAGCTGATTACCCATTTTCTAATGTTAATGGTGCTAGACTGGAGCTAGGGTTTCTCCCCTGTCAGCTGGCCACTGGGGCTGTGGGACAGATCTAATGGGCTCTGACAGGAGGGAACTGATCTCATTCAAAGGGGATTTGATATATGGCATGAATGTGGTGACCCTCAATGGACATTTTAATGACTATTATCATTCACAGACTCTTGCCATTCATAACACTTCCTATTTTGCTTGACATATCGGTGCTGCATTGAATGCCATGACTTATGGATGAGCTTGCCATATATTGTTTTCTTCACATTTTAGGTAGCACCTCAACATGGCTTGGAGCTCTGTTCCACCTGTTGCTCTGATAGTTTGAGCAGCAGTAAAAAATAACAGTGTGGGTGTTGCTTACAATTCAATTACAAGCACAGGCTGGCAGTGAGAAAGACAAAGGCTTGGAGTCACTGGAGACATAGGAATGAAGTCAAACTGTCAATATTTAACCTCATCCAAACTGCTATACATTATAGGTTTATTTAATAAATTAAAAATGATTATTTAAACCATTTTCTAACTTTACTGCATCCATTTCAAATTCTGTCACCATTATATATATATATATATATATATATATATATAAATCTTAATGTATTTTATTGGGATTTTATGTAAAAGACAGACATGAAATACTCCATAGCTGAAGTGCAAGGTAAGAAAAGTGTTTTTAAATCAATGTTTTTCAAATACAAACCTTTAAAATGAGGCATGTGTGGTAATCCCAAATTCCCAGAGGTTGTTTAGAGAGGATTAATGAATAAACAAAACCGTGAAACAGTATAGCTAGAAAGTTGTGTGGAAGTTAAAATTAACATATAAAAAATGTTCAAAGGTTCAAACATCTAACAGTTTATTGTTCAATTCATCATCCAACAACACAAATCATGTAGCAGAGTTGTACACCAACAAAGACATTATCCTCTGCAAAAAAAAAAAAAAAGTGTACTGATGAGATGAGGGCATAAATGAAAGAAAAAGTCATAATAAGAGGAATACTTGTGGAAGAGCAGGACAGATCTACAACTCAGTAAGAATGAAAACTAAATTCATAGAATCAACAAAAACTATTTCTGAAAGAAAGCAACTCAAATTCTCATTTGCAGTTTACCACAAGCCATGTAACGGACACAACAAATATCAGGAAGAATGTGCTTTGGCAAAATGAGAAAGCAGCATTTTTTGGAGTGCATTCAAAACCCTGTGTTTCCGAAAATAACAACCCAAATGATAAAACATATTAGTGGCAAGATCATGCAAGGTTGTTTTTTTTCGCCATTGGTTTTCAAATTAAGATAAGGATGGAGAGGTCTTGATCTTAGAAAAAAAATGGTTTGAGGCCACGAAAATATTGAGAGTGGAGTGGAGGTTTACCCTCCAACAGGAAACAGGAAAACAATCATGAATACACAGAAAGAGCTACATTGAAATGGTTTACATTAAAGCATATCACTGTGTTAAGATAGACTGGTCTAGACCAAACTCTAAATAATTGTCTGTAGCAAGACTGAAAACTGCTGTTCACAGATGTTCTCCATCTAATTCGGCCATTCTTCAGCTATTTTGAAAAGGAATAAAAACAATGTGATTGTAAAAAATGACTAAAAAAGAATATTTCATGATTTTCCCAAACTTATACATGGATTTTATACCTGTAGTATTCTTCCTGATACATTCAGTCCTCTGGTTAAAGCATTTAAAAATATTAATAATTTTTATTCATAGGTATATTTTTACAAGGCACATATTGTTTGAATAAATTCTAATAAACCAGATCCAGAATCAATCATGAGATGCAAAAAAGAAAAAAAAACTAAAGAGAAGTTACAATCATTGAGTAAATGTTTTTGAATAAACAGATCTGAAAAAGGCACAGCTTGTGCACAAAATTGTACAGCCACAATTAAACATCTCAGGCAGGATGTTCATCAGAGTGTGGTTTCCCAAAAAAATCCAAAGCAGTTCCAGTTGTACTATAAAGAGGAGAAAAAGACAGCCAAGGAAAGTCATATTCAGCCATTCAAGCATCCGGCTAGTGAAAATGATGACCCTTCTATATACAAGAGCAACCACCAACAAACACGTGGTTCAATGGCTGCAACTTGAGCTATTCTTTTTGTTACCTGGTTAAAATATCTGTCAAAATACCAATGTGAGCAAACTCACAATTTAAAGTTCAAACACTCGTGCATCATAGATAAGTTACTATGTTACAGTCTTGTACCATAAAATATTCTGGTGTTTGTCTTTCAAAGTAATGTTTGGTAGTTGAAATTGGATCAAAGGGATATACGTGCTTTCCTTTAAGAATGAATTACATGAGTCAAATGGTTGCTATTACAATTTTATCATTAACCCCTGATTTTAAGGCTATTTTGATTAATTATAAGCATATTCCAAGCATTTTTCACTCAGCCAGATTCCCTGCATGCTCTATTAGCAGAGCTGAGGTGCAGACCCGAACGCGGCGGCAGCAGCTTGGGAGGTGCCGAGAAGTGTTTCTCAACAGCTGTGCAGGAAGTCACATCCTTCCACACATGGAGGTGTCACAGGCAGTATTTTAACATTTCCAATTTTAATCTATGAGTCCTGCTTTGTGTCAGCTTTAAAGGCAAGTTCTGTTCCTACACCTTGTTGCCTTGCATTATAACACCAGCTAGCAAAACCTTAAAGGATTGCATATCCCTTCTAATTTCTCTGTTCTGATATTTTTATTGTGTTCTCACTAATGAAGAATGGAACTGCTTGAAATGACCGTTAAAGCAGAGTGAAATGTTTGAATAAAGTTCAAAAAATGATTTAAAGCACAGGATGTAAAACCACATGGGCTGCTAAATGTACCGTTAAATCACGTGTGTTCAAGTAGGAATAAATGGCATATCTTAATATCCTAATAAAGATCAGGTGGAAAATATTGGTGAATAAAAAAGAGCATATTTATATAACTAAGACATAGTCATTTATCTAAGACATTTATTATGTTAAAATAATGTTTATTTTGTAATTTCAGTTTAAAAGTTGCTGCATACCAAAAATAACCTTAAAATAAGTTATAAGAATTGAAGAAATGTTTTGATTAAAATTTATTTATTTAAAATTTTTACATCCTGAATTGCTGGCAGGTTATGTATCTTTGATTAACAAGATTTATTGTTATAACACAAATAACAGTGCAAAAATAAATCTCTTATCCTGCATAATTGCCTTTTTTGTCTAATTTTATATACCACATATGCATATGTGCATTGCTTTTAAATTCATAGAAATTAGTGTACATTTATTTTTTATGAAGCTACAAAGGAACTATATAGTTCTTGCTACTGTCATTTTCATAATTTATCATCAGTCAGTCAAACTCTTGAAATAAAGATGAACATTTTCATTTGGCAATTTGCATTAAAATGAAATTAAACAAATGTGATTTCTGTATATATCATTTACATTTTAGACAAGGAAAATAACACTTTAGCTTAAGCTTAAGTGGACAGTAACAAATTCATTTCAATTATATTCAATTAATTGAATCAATTACAAAAAGGCTTGTTGATCCAATAGTAAGATTAAATCAAATAAGACAACAAATTAATTAAATAAAAAGCTTACTCATTAGTTAAACCGAAAAGAAATACATATATTTTTGACATAACACTGTTTTATATTTTTTAAAACACTGTTTAAAGATATAGGAATTTTACAATTAGTACATAAAAAAAATTCATATAAATGTCAAATTGTAACATTCCATTCTATACTATTCGGAAGCTCAGTCTACACCAATGAAAGGTAACTCACCTTAGGACGCTAAATGGTCTCTTATTATTCAACCTTCATTGTTGAATAATGTCTAATGTACACTGTAATGTGTGTGTAACTGTATCTCCAGATAACCTTTAACTTTGGAGAATTGAAATCGAACAAAGTCTTGACATCACAACAATGCTAATCTGCCTTAACCAGATACAACACTGAATTGTTTACAAAAGCAGTTGCAACTGGAAATGGTGTACAGGAAACATCCATTTCTACTTTAGACCTACATAAGACATGTTTTTGGTTTTTCCTTTTTCATAAAAGCAAAAGAAATAGTGTAAAAGCAGCTTTACTTCTTCATCAGAAGTCTTTAGTATATACTTTGCTAAAATCAGTAAAAAAAAAAAAAACCTTCTATCCAATTCTTCAAACATAGAAGCATAGATTAAAAGCTTAACATGGTGCCAAGCAGAAAAGCAAAACCGTAGTTCTTTGTTAAGAAAAAAAATGTAACTAACATATTAAACCAAGAATGAAATGTAATACTCATCAAAAAATATATTTTGCTACTTATTATTCATTGAATGATGAAAAGGACATTTTGACCTAACATAAAGCCTTAACGCGGTTTAATCTGGATGCTAGGTCTGCTAACAGTTATTGCTCTTATTAAACGACATCAACAGACCTGATGGGACAGCAAACTAAGAAAGCGCTGTTCTTCACTTTGAAGCTGAGGCAGCAGGAAACCTTTGCCTGACTTCATGCACAGCCTGGAAAATCCTTGTCACATTGCTACCATTGTGAGAGCTACTTTGCTTTCACAGTCCAAAGATCAAAAAAGCAGCCATGTTTCTAAGGAACAAATGTCTTACCAGCAGGGTTGGTGTGAACACAGATATAATGCTGACAGGAAGCTGGGGCAGTCACTTGTAGAGCCAATTATGGGCAGAGCCGTGGGGGCAGGTTTACAAACACTGCTTTTCTTGCATGGCACTGTTCTGAGGTGTATGATTAACTTCCTCGCCAAAAGTACCCAGGCAACCCAGAGACTGCCCTCTTCGTAGGTGGCAAAACTAGTGAATCGCGGCATATTACAGACAACAACATACTACAAGGAAAAACAGAAAACTGGGTAGGAATCAAGATGTTCATTTTCGCTTTCTTATTACTGACTTTACTTGCAAAGTCTTTGGCTTTTAATCGTTCATTTCTAAGACACATTTAGCTATGGGTTGGGTTTTACTATCCTGTTTTCAATGGAAGAATGCAGGTTACAAACCTCTTTCAAAGCCACAGAGGCTTGGCGTTCTATATCAGAGTCAGGAGGAATTGTAATAGGCCCATCTGATGTAAATACCTTTGCTTTTGGAGGTCTAATTATAGGCTTTCCTATGAATGGTGGATGGAAGAGCAACATAATTAAACAGCCTCCAGATTACTCGGTACCATTCCACCCTGCCTCCTCACAACCAGTTATTTTTTTAGAAGATTATACAACGTTGGTTAACAGTTGTGTAAAAAGTAGGGGAAAACTTTAATCCCCGTCCTCAATCTTGTTTGAATCAAAATAAGGAGCGTCCACTCTAAATGCTTCCTCCCATGTGGCATTGCATTCATGGCAGCCGAGGAGGGTTGCCACCAAATACCAGATTTCTTTAACTATCCACACCCCAGCAGCCCTACTTCAATGCAGAATTTAAAAAGTTTCTTTCAACACATCTGCCCTATCTGTGAGCCTTTTCTTCACCTGACTTGCTCAAGAGTTTCGTTTTATCTTAAAGGTCATTTCATTCAACTGAGCAACAAACAGACATGAATATAACTGTCCCAAATCTTTCCTTCACAGAATTCATGCTTGACTTGCCACATATAAAGAAGGTCCCTGCCAGCTCAAAGAAGGAGCGCACAATCCAGGCAGCTCAATAGAAAAGACTCCCTGTATCATAAAGTCCCCCCTTTTACAACTCTACATTTCCATTTAATGACAGCCTACATATTAACCCCGGTCACCATCCAATTACACAGAATAAGTAAATAATCTCTACCAGTGTGCAAATGGAAATGTTTTTCATGAAACACAGAGATGAATATGGAGCAGGGGGCCTCTTTTAACACCCAACCTGGGGTGATTAAAGAGCAAGCACAAGAGTTATTTCAAATCAATTAAATCTAAATACATGTGATTTCCAGCTCTGTTTAATGCAGGACCACCAAGATCCTCGTCATGGAGGGCCACAGGAGTATAGAGTGTCACCAACAGTACTGACTGATTGAGCTTTTCTTCCTTTTCAACAAAACAGGCAACCAGCAGCTCTCCATCCATATTTAATTAAAGGTGGCTACCATGACTGCCGAATAAAATCACACCCAACACACATAAAGATGAGAACTTGTATGAAAGTGTGAAAAGTTTACCAGGTGAAAAATGTACTTATTCTGAAAAAACAGAGACAACTTTTACAGTTTCTCATAAAAAATCATCATCAAAACAATTTCCAGCTCACATCTCCTTGTCAAAGGCATGTAAATAACACCAGGTGGTGAATATTAAATACCAAACCAAGCACACACCTCTGTGAGTGCAAAGTCACTGTTGGCCTCGGGCGACAAGCTTGTATGTGCGTGTTTTGTGTGTCAGTAGATGAAATTAGGTTGGGGGGGGGGTGTTGCAGATGACCAGATGAGAGGCGGTTAGGTCCAGCCGAGCAATGTCAGTTTGCTCTGCCCCTCTGACTCACCACTGAGTAGATACAATAGCAGGGCAAGCTTGTTACATGATAGTTGGTCTTCTTTCTTCTTTTTTGTGATGCACTTAAAAGCAGAGTTAAACAATATTTTTTTTTTCATCACATTTTCAAGTCAATGTTACGTATCTTTCTTTTTAAAGCATAATAAAAAAATACACAAAAAAATGCTATCTGGTCCCTGAACTTTCCATTGGTGTTCATTAGTGACCTCTTCTGCTCATTCAAGATCAGTTTGTCTGGGGAAAACAAGGAATCATTCTACTGCATAAGAAACATACCTGAACACCTCTGCCCAAGCCAGAGCCTTCCTCTCCATATCTAGGATAAAATACATGTTTTCTGTTGAAAGTCAAAGGCTGAGACTTAAAGAAGAGAGCTCTTAAACCCACCACTTATAGTTTGTTGAGCATTTTTCTACAGCAAGCTGAGAATCATGGCTTGTAAACAGCTTTATGGAAAATTAATATATATAAGGCAATAAGATATAATAATTTCAGCTAAATGCAGTCATTGGTGTGTGCTGGTTCTCAGTAGCTTACAGTTCTCAGAACATATTTTTTCTTTCACCCGCAACAGAATGCACAAACTAAGTCAGAGGATGGTTACAAAAAGAGCACTTTAAGCCGTCAATGAAGGAAGACCACATCCAGTAAAAAAAAGTATGCCAACATACAATCATAGGGTAATTCCTGGATCACAAAGAGACTGGTTTTACATGTTTATTCTTAACTGTATCAAGCGAAAATGTGCCATGATGCCTCTATAAGGTGCTGATTGTTCCTTGGTTAATTTTTGTAATCATGAAAGATAATTCGATTTTTTCTTTTCTCCTTATTCCTCCATTAAAGTTTTAACACCCTAACCTGTATCCGGAGCACTATAAAGACATCCACCTCATCACTTAATAGCTTGCAGATGCATGAACACACTTACCCTGGTATTCATGCTTCTCCATCTGTGGAGACAGAAAGACAGTCATTAGGAGCCTTCACCATGGAAACAAAACACTGCCCACTTTCACAATGACCTGTCTTCATGGTATAGACACTGCAGGTAGGGGTTAAATTATACAAGAGAACCATCACATGGGTGAGCAAAGAAGCTCATGAGACATATACACACACACTCCCAAAGTGTCATGGTCTCCTGGCATGCTGGCGCCTGTCACTCAGTAAGGTCCCAGAATATGCACCAGGTTCATCGACAGCCGTCCCTGTCAATGCCTGACAAACCTCAAGGCACCAGGCTGTGATTGGAATGACTGGCCTAATCCTCAGATCAAGACAGACTCATTGACAATCTAGGTGGGCGGCAACCTATTAGGGGAGTTGGACTCTTTGCTGGGAGCAGCTGTGTCATTGACCACTGGCTCGAGATGTTTTTGTGCTATGAAATAAACAGTTACATAAACAAAAATGCTCTGTCATGGAAGCTGCAGTTGGACAAATTAAAGGAATATTGGCTTCATTGAGAGTTTCAACTGTTTAGAAGTATGTACAGTAACAGTTAGAGGTATGTTCGCCAATCAAAGTTTAAATTCTGGACCTTTAAAATAAATAAACCTGTAGACAAAAAAATATATAAACCCTAAAAAATTATTTACTGAAGGGGGGTGTTTTGCAAAGTATGTCTTTGTACCTATATATATATATTTTATATATATTTTTTTTTATTATATATTTTTTTGGACCATGTATGTGAATTAGATCCTTCCCACTCCCACTATGAACAGTTTTCGAGAAGCACTGCTTCCCTATCGAGGGTAGTTGGACAGATAGCCAGAATCCCTTTCAGGCTGAACTGTTCTGTCTTCCATTGGTCTCTCCAACCTTTTTCCAGCCCAGAGTTTCTCCCTCTGTAACTGCCAAGGACAGTTGTCAGGTCATTTGGAGTTTGTCACAAGCCATACGTGACGCAGCCAACAGGTAGAAAGCTATACTCTAGTTGGATAAGAGCAAAATGCTATGTGTAGAGCAATATGAAAATTGCTCACCTCCCAACACATTATTCCCATACTGGAACATGGTGGTGGCAGTATCATGGCTTTGATTTATCTATCTTTGGACCTATGATGAAATGGTTTACAGGAAAGCAAAATTTTATCTTAGAATTTTCAAATCAAAGCCCAAATTAATTTAGAAATTTGAAAGAAGAAAACTGAAAGTGGATGTTTACCATAGATCTTTGTCAGCTATGACAGAGCAAAAATTCCAGATGTGTAAAGTTTAAGAGGAAACCCGGATAGATGTGCAGATATAGAACATGTTCAGCAAAACAATATGTGAGATAGAAAAAACAGATATTTCTTTGAAACAATATTTATTTCCTTTCATTACACAATGAAGCACTGCTTTGTGTTTTGCGAAATCAAATCCTGATAAATTAATTGAAATAAAACTTTTTGTATTGTGTTAAAACGTAAAGTGGTATGAATAACTCTTAAGACACAGAAGAGATTCAAGATACATTTTTTTGGGATATCTCAGTTGAATGTTATATATTTCTGCACACATCTCATGTTGCTGAAACTTTTAACCACCACCCATAAACAAATTGTTTGGAGAAGCATCAGATAAATTTTACATAGCCCTACTCACCCAGACATGACTCCTGACCTTCTGATGCAGTATCTGAGAAACCATCAGTTGTGCCAGACAGGCAGCAGATCTGTTGCTGTGCTTCTTCATTTGGTAGTTGCGAGGAGGCCAGTGCTCTTTCAGAGTTAACCTGTGCTCCCCTGTCTCACTTTATACCTAAGCTCTCTGCTTCTTGGTGGAGGGAGGTCAGCTCTGACACCTTCTAGGCACAGTCACATTCTCATGGCATCTAGCTTTCATCTGAAAAACCTAGATGCTCATTTCTTAACTGCCATTTAAGTGTCTAGAAACCCATGTCTTATTATGTGGGAAGGTTTGACCTGAGCAGACACAGTATGAACACTCAAGATGCAACATGTTTTTGTGGTTGAGTGTCTTGGAAATAAATGTCACAAATCCTTGAACACAGCTCTGACAGACTTTTGGATGGAAAAGCGATTGGAACATTCATTGAGTAATTATTTACCTTCATAAAACTATTAAATTTCAAATCATAACAAGCTGCCAAGTATAAAAAGGATATATGATATTGCAATAAGTCACTGCAACTCATTTCAAAGGATACATAATGTACTTTTTTCAGCGTGTTAAGTAATACTTGGCTAAACTTAAGAGCCATCAGCTTCATGCAGTGCATGACAAAAGTGTTTCTATACGTGTGTGTATGTGTGTTTAAAGTTCCTGGCTTTTGTAATGGCACCAGGAAGCTCAAACCGTCTTCCCAGGCATGCCTGTGCAGTGTAACCAAGGCTGACTGGCTGACCTCAGACTGTGTGGGCCCTTTAGTACAAGATGAAGGAGCTTTTTCATTGAGACAGGAACAGGAGGTATCGCCTTCCCTTTGCAGCAGCACTCATTCATGCCAGACACAATGCGTTATTATTGGTTTTGAATTGAAATGTTAATTTTGAGGAGCTGGGTAGCTGGGTTTGGGAGCTTGCTCCTGCTCATTTCTCATTTTTCATTTGGCTAAGGTTTTCTTTTTTTTCAGTTAACCCTCAAAGCTCCTTGTGTTACAGCACTTTATGGTTAAGACAGGCAATAGTTTTCAGCCTTTCTTCTTTTTCCTGATGTGGAACAGAAACACTCCTAGACAAGTTTAAATGTGAATGTTCAGAGGTAAAACTTGCAAGACATTCGCCCATAACCACAGGGCAGCCCATATTGATCCTGAAGCCATAGAAGGGATAAAAGGCATCTTTCTTTCAGACCTGATGGTGTGAAGCAGGCAGGTCAGCATTCTGCTGTACAACACTCCCAGAAATGAGTGCATCAGCAGGCCCGGCAGATCTATATGACAGGAATTAAACAGCATAATCAAATTGTTTGCGCAACCATTTAGCATCTCATTCCCTTGCTGCCCTGGGCCAAACTGACCACTGGAGACTGGCCATCCACAGCAGTAACAAAGTGGGGCAATAACTAACAGCGATTAAAGGAATATTGATGGCCTGTGACATAGAGCATCCTGAAAAAATGCTATTTGGTCAAATAGCTGCAATAATTAAGTATATGAGGGTCAGTCAATTTTATCTGCTGCTTTTATTTGGATCGATTCTTTCGTAAACTGGCAAAGCTTCAGAGAGCATTATTGCTGAGTGGGGTGTTGATTTCATAGCGCAGATGCTTTGGCCCACTAACACAACAGCAGCTCCCAGTGCAGAGCACACAGACTATGTCAAACATGGAGGAAAATCTGATAATGAATAATTTGCAATATTAATGAACTTACTGGAAAATTTAGATTTAAACATATAGAATGTTCATTATTCTTTTAGACCTTAAATTCTTTTTCTATCTGTGCTTTAGTTCGAAAACATTGCATTACTGATAGCAGCCTTGTTTTTCAACTTTCCTAAGCTTGTCAGATAAGCTTGATAAAAATTCCCACCACGGATTGATAAACGTTAGCTCAAAGCAAAAATAATTAGACTCGGCTACACAATGCCTTGGTGCTGTTAATGCAATGAATACGATAGTTAAAAATAAACCAGCCCATTTAGAGGCTCCTCACTCAGTTGATTGATTAAACATTAACCTGCTGGATCTGGGATATTTCTTATTAATCACAGGTGGCACAAACTTAACTGAGCATTAAGAAAGCATTCTTTCAGGAAAAAGGTCCACCCTGGATACTGCGATCACACACTTGAATAAAATAATATAAATACAACATATGTCATTCATTGGATACTCGGGGGATACCTTCTTATCACTAGAAGCACAAGTCGGAGATAGATGTCCTGGTGGTGCAGCTGAGTTATGGACCGACTCACACACTCGTGCAGAGACACACATCGCCGCATCAAGCAGAACATTGTGGGATTTACCATGACCTAATGCATCGCTTATCTTACCTTTGATTGTACAATTCACAGAGGAAAGCACTTTTCTCATGTCTCCAATACCATGTCCAATGAGAAAACTAAGACTAACAAAGATTTTAAAAGGGTCGGTTGGCCAACCTGTGATAATGTTCCATCAGATATGCCAAACAGAGGCCATCAATACCATCACTGGAAGCAAAATACAGGAACTCTGTATCTGAGTGAACCTGGATATTGAATCATTGCTTCTCTGACTTTATTCTATAGTGGGTGGTCACCATTTACAACTGCAACTGCGAGATCTTTGAGTTCTGTATGCAAATTCTTATGTATTGGTAGAAATGGTAAGATTGTACATCACCTTGGATGCACAATATTCATATTCAAGCATTGTGATGCCAGCTTCATTCTGTGGGCTTGCTTTTCTTTGCAGGGACAGTGAAGCCGGTCATACCTGATTTAGTTAAATAGAAGACAATACTGAAAAGAACCCTTTTAACTCCCAGAAAATATTTTAGCATGACAATTTATTTTACATATAGTCAGATTTGTATTTAAATGGTTTTAATTATAGACTATTAATGTGTTCGAACTGTCTAATCAAACCTACTGGCTTTGAGTATTTGTACTCTTTTTTTCAGAAAGGTGAGTTCTTTTCTTTTGATCATTGTGTGGGGCAGTGTTTCCTGTTTAAGAATCTAGACATGATTAAAAGACTTCATACATTATTCAAAAGTATTCACTCAGCTGCTTTGAATCACATATGAGCTTAATTGACATCATATTTCCATTGCTTAGGGGTTCATTATAACGTTGGTCCACCCTTTGCAGTTAAAACAGCTTGAACTCTTCTGGGAAGTCTGTCCACAAAGTTTATGAAAGTATATATGAAAGTTTTTAACCATCCTGCAACATGAGTATTTGTGAGGTCACACATGGACACTGAACGAGAAGGCCTTGCTCTCAGTCTTCACTCTAATTCATCCCAAAGGTGTTCAGCTTGAGGTCAGAACTCTGCAGGCTGGTCAAGTTCATTCCAATCAGACTCTGTCACCCATGTCTTTATGGACCTTGCTCTGTGCACTGCTACACAGTCATGTTGGGAGAGGAAGGGGCTGGCTCCAAACTGTTCCTACAAAGTCGAGAGTATTGAATTGACCAAAACGTATTTTTATACTGAAACATTCAGAGTTCCTTTCACTGGAACAAAGAGGCCAAGCCAAGCTCCTGAAAAACAACCCCACACCATATGGCCCCCTCCACCAAACCTTAATTTTGTCCCAATGCAGTCAGAAAAGCAGCGTTATCCTGGCAACCAGCGAACCAAGACTCGTCCAACAGATTTAGAGATGGAGAAGCAAAATTTGTCACTCCAGATATGCGTCTTTACTGCTCTGGAGTTCGTTGGTGGCATGCTTTACACCACTCCATCTGACACTTGGCATTGCACTTGGTAATGCAGCTGCCCCATCATGGAAATCCATTCCACGAAGCTCTGCTCAATATTTTTAAGCTCATGTGAAGGCCTCATCAAGTTTGAAACTGTGTAGTGATTGACTCTGCAGAAAGTTGGCAACCTCTTCACACTATGTCCATCAGCATCCACTGACCCCACTCAATTAAATTCAATTCAATTCAGTTTATTTATATAGCGCCAAATTCACAACACATGTCATCTCAAGGCACTTTACAGTTCAACCAGATCATACAGTCAAATTGATACAAAGTTTTCTATCTAAGGAAAACCAGTTGATTGCATTGACTCATTGACTCAAATACAATCCCTCACACTAAGCATGCAGTTTAGATCAGTCAGTTTAGATGACCTGCCAGTTTGTGGGTGAGTGGTTAACATTCCCAAGGACTTCGATTTACAGTTAAGAGGGCATGTGAAATATTTAGGAGCAAGGAAAGTTCACGACTAGATTTGCTGCAAAGGTGGCATCTTATCACAGTTCTGCTCTGGAATTCACTAATTTGGGTTGCCTCTTAGAGCACCAAATTTCACCAAAATTTTTTAAAATTTTTGGCCTTTTTTTCAGTGTAGTCCTGTTTCTCTGACTGTGATTAATTGTATGTGCTCTCTTCATCCTCTGACATGGGAGCTGGCTCAGAGCTAGACTCGTGAGAACATCCTGATCTCGCGAGGTTTCAAGGTTTCACTCGCAGATCAGTCTGGAGACTCTCCGTTAAAGAAAAATTGGAGCCGTTCAGCAAACGAACGTCGAATCAGCGTTGGCTTTGAGGCAGGTTGAGGTGTGATGCAACGAGAAGCGCGACAGTTCAATCTAAAGAACATGGCGGCTTCAGCTGATGAAACTAGCGTTAGCTTGTCTATCGAGCAAGTTTTATCCGAATTACAAAGTATTTCTTCACTGAAAGAAGAGCAAAACACTGCTCTGGGGGCTTTTCTCAGAGGAAAAGATGTTTTTGCTCTTCTCCCGACTGGTTTCGGCAAGAGTAGCCTGGCTTGTGGTTGTGTTTTCGTCGTCGCTCTGTTAGTACGTCATATGCTTCGTTGATCTGATTGGTTTATTTGGCCCATCTATCACCAACATAGGCCAATCAGCTAACCAGTATTTTTGCCCCTTCCCAAAATTACTTCAACGGAAGGTTTCCAGATAGATATGTGAAGTAAACCCATCTGGCGGAGTCAGGTTAGCTCAGAGCTCGTCTGCCTGGCTGTGTGTTTTAGTAGACAGGGCTTTTTTTTTGCAGTTGCCTTTTTTATCTCTGCTTCTTTTTGTATTACTGCTTCTGGCTCCTTGAATCCCCGTCGACCTAAGCCGATGGTTGCTCACATTGAGTCTAGTTTTGTTGGAGGTTTCTTCCTGTTAAAAGGGAGTTTTTCCTCTCCACTGTCACTACAAGCATGCTTAGCCTGAGGGATTGCCTTCGAGTCAACAAGTCGATGCAATCAACTGGTTTTCCTTAGATAGAAAACTTTGAATCAATTTGATCTGATCTAATAAATTGTAAAGTGCCTTGAGATGACATGTGTTGTGAATTGGCACTATATAAAGAAACCGAATTGAGTTGAAAAGCTGTCTGCATACCTGGGTGTTTGATTTTACACACATAAGCCTATGCAAGTGAATTAAAATCAATATGCAAAGAGGAGTGCACCTCAATCCCTCCCCAGTGATGTAAGGAGTTATTGAGATTTTATTCTAAGGGCTTTTGAAAGCAGTTTAAAATAGGAAAGATTAACCAAGCAAGTCATTAGATTTAAGGTCGCAATTACTTTTTAAACATAGAGTATGATATGTTAGGATAGCCTACATTAGTTATCTTCATTTGATCTTAAACCTCAAGTATTCAATTATGCAGAAACATGCAGATTTGATATTTGTCCAAATGAAATCCAATGCAATCTTTTGGTGGAAAGAGATATTTAATAACTTGCCACTCATTCTTTAGTTCGGACAGAGCATTGGACCTCATTTGAAATAGTTAGATTTTTTCAATGAAGCATGACTGTTTCCCCTTCCTTTTCTTAACCTTGTTTTCCCCTTCATGATAAAACTGACAAAGTAAGTATCCTTTCAGCTGTTTCACCTTATGAATAATGTACACAGGAGAGTGATGGGATGCTTTCAAAAGAATAAAAAATCAACAGCTTCAGGCTTGTCCATGCACATCAGATGTCAACGTTAATGCAGGTGGCAGGCTCTCACTGCAGCGCACAGGTGCCCCTTTCACTCCCAGGCCGAAAATGACAAATTCAATAAAATCAAGACAGATCTCCAGTTCACCTATGGAATCAAACGCACCTGACAAGGTGCTGAGGGGCTTCTCCGAGCCACACTTACATCTCCTCTTGACATCCAAATATCAATACCTTATTCTGCAACCAAAGAATATATCTCAGACTGACTAGAAGGCTTTGACACTGTGAGAAAGAATATATGTCAGAGGTTGTGGGACTCGAGGTAAGATTGCGATTAGGAAACTGAATCTCTGAGATGACATTAACAGAGAACGTCCCTAACTGTGTGTGTGTTTAAGCCCCAGAGCAGACAGGCTGGTCTAGGGTTACCAGGCGTAATTCTGATGGTGAAAGCGCCACAATCAGCCTACTTAATCTTAAAGCTGTTCTTTAAAACCAGAGAAAGACGATCTGTCTCCATTCTACTGTACAAAACAGGGAAACATCTGATTTATCTTGAAATGGAAATGCACATTAAATTCAATTCAAATTCAATTGCCTTTAATGGCAAAGAGGACAACCTGTGACACCAGGTTTGCTTGCGATAACAAAAAAGGTGTTTGTATGCTGTCAAAATGATCCAGTCTTATAAACTTTTCCTGACCTAAAAAGAACAAAACCTAGACTTCAAGTCTTAAGGAATTAGCATCATAATGGCGTAAATGTCTGTCTCAAAGTACGAGCCCAGGATAACGGTCTTTCAATTTCAGTGGTGATGAGAAAGTAGGAGATAGAAGTGCTGTGTTTGAGACAAACCTCTCATGAATGGTCATTAGCATCCCAGAATGTTCCCATCTAACATTTGGGAAAACTGAGAACAGAGGCCGTTCTGCAAGCATAGGTGCCTTAATAAAGAATGACCCAAAGAACCCAAAGTTTGGTGAGTCAGGTTCATGACTAGCTCCCATTAGGGCTTCCACCTGTTTGCCTGGGTACACCTTAGACACAATAGGTCATGAAATGCAATATGTACCGACTCGACTCTTTCTCACCACACAAAAGCCAAGGAGTGGACGCACTGCAAGATAAATGAGTCTGACTGTTGTATGGTCTCCACATGGCAGAACCAAAGAAATAAACCAAGCAAAGAAAATTGTAAAAAAGGAGACAAACAATTAAGGCAAGAGAAAATGAAAAGCTGAGCAGAACAAAGCACAAAATGCAATAATATTGACAAACTGATTGTTTCTTCTTTAATAGTTGACCTCTTTGTGTTTAGTGTTTTAGCATATTAACAGAGTGTTTGTTGGTGCAGTTTGTATCACTGCTGGCCTTCCCCTGGGTTTCTATCCTCGTGTGCACATATGGTTTTTTGTCTTGTGTGCTTGTGAGTTGTCCTGTGGTGCCCTACTTGTACAAGCGGATATAGCCAATGGATGAATGGATAGAGAGTGGGCCAGGAGGAAAACAGTAGTATAAGCATTAGGGGCTCAACTCAGAGCAGTTCCTGCTTAATCCTAAGGTGAACCAGACATCAGCCACACTGTTCACACCTGATAGGTTTTGGACCTTTAAGGAGAAGTACTCTTAAACACTATGATGCAGGATTTTGCCATGTCTCGACTTGAATTCCTCTGTTTCAGGTCTTTTTAGGTTACTGCTGTCAACAGCCAGACTGTGATTATTATTAAACAGTTTTAGTTTGGAAAAGTTAAGTAGCTGTTTTTTGTTTATTTTTGTTGCACTTAACATTTCTGTGGGTGCCATCTTTATTTATTTACTTATTTTTTAATTATAAAACCTTCTCTCTCTTTTTGAAAACTAAAGTTACATCTCGATTAATTAGGTTATTATTCAAAAGTCAATTCATTAAGCACTTCAGTAAAAATCTAAGGCCTACATTCATTTTTTTTTATGGCCATGGCTTAGTAGCCAAAAAAATACAAAACAAAATCAAAGAAAGTTTTATACAGACTACAAATAAGATTACAACTGAACATCAGACCAAAACAAGATATTTTCCTAAACAGACATATTTTATTTTGATATATTTTTTTTCTTCCACTTAACTTTCCACAAGCTTGGATGCAGCATTGTTTGATTACCCTGCTTCATTGGCAATTACCTTATAAAACTTCCTCCTCTCACAGTGTTTGATAATTACTGTTTATTTAATAGATTTTGATAAAGGGAAACAATCTTTTGGTTTTCTTCAATATTTGTAGGAAACTGAATTTCTGGTCTTTGTAAGGTGCAAGGTACAATTATTTAAATAAACAAAAATTAACATTTGAAATAGACCATCATTTGCTCCATGGTCTTGGAATAATTTGCAAAACTTGCTGCATTTAAATGATCTAGTCCCATTAAATGAATTTAAGGCCATGTTAAAATGTCATGTAATTGCCCTATGTGACCTGTCTTTTCCTCTATGTGAGATTTTGTCTATGCTGTATTTCTGTTTGTATTTTAACTGGTGTGCCGTCTTGGCCAGGTCTCCCTCGAAAAAGAGATTTCAATCTCAAGGGACTTCCTGGTTAAATAAAGGTTAAATAAAATAAAAAATATTGGCATTAGACTGAATAAACTGAATTTGTGAAATTCAAATAATTGATGAGAATAAGTTGCAAATGTTTGTAACAACACATACAATGTTTTGGGGAGTCACAAAAATAATAATAAAAAAACGAAGGTGACACAATTCTAATTAGATTTTGAAAATGAGGTCAATGCTAAAAGGACAAGGATCAAAAAGAGAGTAAAATACTTAAAGTTGATGGGAACAACAGATGAAAGACAGCAGAGACCATATGATCAAATCACACACAGGTATGCTGTTGAAGTGTTAAACTCCTTCAAGATCCATCAACAGAGTGTGACTGACAGCATGAGCAGGTGTATGTGCAAAGTGGCGGCTGCCTGGTTCACTATTGTTCCCAGTGGGTCTTTGATCTCCCGGTGTTAGGCCAAAACCCCACAGTGGGGAGCCCCGGCTGGGCTTCAGGATACGGTTAGTACCGACTCAGGAGGCCTGACAGCACAAGGCAAATGAGTAGTGGGGGTGGGTGTGTGTGGGGTCAGTCGCCAAACATTAACTTCATGCAGATTCATCTTACCCTGACCTGCACACTGAAGGATGGAACAGATAATAAAACAACTAAAGCCTTAGTCAAGAATGAGCTATTTCTTGCTTTCATTCCTGTCTTCTTCCTGCTGTTGTTTTCCTCTGTCGGATTCAATTTAATGCACACCGACATGACAAGATCCACTGGATCTTGCTGCCCAGCCCAGCTATAATTTTTATATATAATGCTATATGTTGCATCAGGTCTGTCTATACTTTTAAACTAATTTAAGCTTATATGATGATTTTACGGTATCGAATACTTGACTGAAGGATTTCTAGCACAACGTGACTTTCCTTGTAGATGAATGGTTTGATTCTTGCAATGCAGCAGCTGCACACACAGCCCTTACTTAAGGCCAATCCTTTAATGAACCTTCGAGTGTACAGTAAGTGCTCAGGAGTGACTTACAGCAAAAGAGAGTAATATTTCTGAACTGAAGCTTCTCATCCTCTTCAGCCACTGCAGGCCATCAGGCCATTTGGCTCAAATGAGGAAAATAAAACTGAAAATAAATCCAACTTTGTAAATGCATATAGATAATAGATACTAGATACTCTTGCCAGCACTAGAACAGACTGTGAGCAAAGCAGATTGGGGCAGCCTCCCATCTCTTAGTGAACAGCGATTGTGTTTCAGTGTGTTTGCCTAGCTCTTCCTGTGGTGCAGCATGTTGTTGAGCAAAAAGCCACTGCTGGGGAGCCACAGTAGAGCAGATCAATTGTAAACATTCCAGCCACCTGAGATTCAAGTGTTTCTGTAATACTGCACGGCTTAATCAATATCTAGGCAAGAAACTGGGATGGGAAGGAGCCCATTCTCTGCTTGGTGCTGTTTGGGCTCACATAGTGGCAAAGACAGGTTTTACTGGATTTTTCTGATCCTCTTTAAAGCCAGGAACGTACTGACATTCATAATTTGCAGAAGTTACATTTGCAACTAAAAGAGACTTTATTTTATTTATTTAGAATAATTATTTTGTTTCCTACAAATAATAATTAATTTAATTGTACTTCAAATGTGAGCTATAAAAATATATAAAAAAAACTCAGAGAGGAAGCATTTTTTCTAATTAGAGAAGAATGTGGATCAGTTTTGTTTTCTTTCTGTCTTTAAAGGAATCTTTCAGGAAGCCGACAGTTGCGCCAACACAGCTCAGGGGAACACATGTGACTGTTAAGAAGAAAGCGGGCGCTGTGGGCAAGGATCATTTAGCTTCAACGTTTTGAAATTTAAAACGTAAATATTGGGGATTTAGGGGGAAGAGGCATCGCTAAGAGATGAGGAAAGGAGGGAGCGCGCCGAGGATGCTGAACTGGGTAGAAAAGAGCGGATCCTGGGCTGCAGGATGTGCAGTGATGTGTTAAATTAAATGCAGCTGGAGAATTCCTTTTTTCCCCTTTTTTTTGAGTAAGACAAAAAAAAAATTACTCTTGTATTTATAAACAGAATTTTGGCATCATCTTTTAGAGCTTATTTGATTGGATTTTTGCAGTATATATATATATATATATACACTATATTGCCAAAAGTATTTGCTCACCCATCCAAATTATTGGAATCAGGTGTTCCAATCACTTCCATGGCCACAGGTGTATAAATTCAAGCACCTAGGCATGCAGACTGTTTTTACAAACATTTGTGAAAGAATGGGTCGCTCTCAGGAGCTCAGTGAATTCCAGCGTGGAACTGTGATAGGATGCCACCTGTGCAACAAATCCAGTCGTGAAATTTCCTCGCTCCTAAATATTCCACAGTCAACTGTCAGCTGTATTATAAGAAAATGGAAGTGTTTGGGAACGACAGCAACTCAGCCACGAAGTGGTAGGCCACGTAAACTGACGGAGCGGGGTCAGCGGATGCTGAAGCGCATAGTGCGAAGAGGTCGCCAACTTTCTGCAGAGTCAATCACTACAGACCTCCAAACTTCATGTGGCCTTCAGATTAGCTCAAGAACAGTGCGCAGAGAGCTTCATGGAATGGGTTTCCATGGTCGAGCAGCTGCATCCAAGCCATACATAACCAAGTGCAATGCAAAGCGTCGGATGCGGTGGTGTAAAGCACGCCGCCACTGGACTCTAGAGCAGTGGAGACGCGTTCTCTGGAGTGACGAATCGCGCTTCTCCATCTGGCAATCTGATGGACGGGTCTGGGTTTGGCGGTTGCCAGGAGAACGGTACTTGTCTGACTGCATTGTGCCAAGTGTAAAGTTTGATGGAGGGGGGATTATGGTGTGGGGTTGTTTTTCAGGAGCTGGGCTTGGCCCCTTAGTTCCAGTGAAAGGAACTCTGAATGCTTCAGCATACCAAGACATTTTGGACAATTCCATGCTCCCAACTTTGTGGGAACAGTTTGGAGCTGGCCCCTTCCTCTTCCAACATGACTGTGCACCAGTGCACAAAGCAAGGTCCATAAAGACATGGATGACAGAGTCTGGTGTGGATGAACTTGACTGGCCTGCACAGAGTGCTGACCTCAACCCGATAGAACACCTTTGGGATGAATTAGAGCGGAGACTGAGAGCCAGGCCTTCTCGTCCAACATCAGTGTGCGACCTCACAAATGCGCTTCTGGAAGAATGGTCAAAAATTCCCATAAACACACTCCTAAACCTTGTGGACAGCCTTCCCAGAAGAGTTGAAGCTGTTCTAGCTGCAAAGGGTGGACCGACGTCATATTGAACCCTATGGATTAGGAACGGGATGTCACTTAAGCTCATATGTGAGTCAAGGCAGGTGAGCAAATACTTTTGGCAATATAGTGTATATATATATATATATATATATATATATATATATATATATATATATATATATATATATATATATATATATATATATATATATATATAAATAAATATATATAAATAAAAATATTTATCAATTATCATTCTAAACATATTGCTTTGCTAAACAAAAGCTTTCTTATTTTCCCTACGATTCTATTTCACATTGGGCCTAAAACTTTTTTTTGATATTTTGTATATAAAAAAGGTGGCAACCTTTAGTGTCATTTTTTAAAATAAGACAAATAATATAAAAAGAATAAGGAGCTCAAAAAAAGAATCCAAGTTTTATAAAACAAAATAAGTGTAAAATCTTAAAAACAACTTTTAATGAAAAAGTTAAAAGGCTTTAAGTTTTCATTATGAGTGAGGAAATAAAAGCACACAAACACACACAAAATGTTTCTTTTGGAAAACTGATGTATTTGATTATTAGAGTAAAGAATTACAGTATCTTAGTTGTTAGTAGGTATTAAAGTGTAGAGAAACCGGACCCATAAAGATCTTCCAACTTTCCAAGAAAGTGCATGTAACAGTCCGAAGGTTGTCATACCCTATATATATATTTATATTTATAAAAACGCTCTCAGTTTGTACCACCCCACCCCCTCCCATTTCTTGCTGAGATGGGATTCTCATGTGATCATTATATACATTATCCCACAAGGAGGTTGCATTTCCAAATCTGAACTTATTTACAGAAGCTTTAACACACAACTTTGCACTTGATGACATACAGTAGGGAGGATGCTGGGACATAGCAGCAATGTGGAAATCCAGTTGAGAAACAACAGGAGAGTCCATCTCGACTGATTGGCTGCCACGGCTCCAAGTAAAATAAACCCGATAGAATACTCCTCCTCTGTGTAACCATCTTGCTCTCTTCAAGACAAGAGCAACCAAGACAAAAGGAAAAAAGGTAAGTAAACTAAGAGTGAAAACTAAAATAGACAGAAAATGTAACAATAAAACAAATTAACACTAAAGAAACTCTTCAAATATAGCAAACTTTAATATTTTGCCTTCCTTAAATAAGATAAATGTAAATAACAACTAGGAAATAGGAACTACCACATCATTTTGTCCCTTGCTTGAATGTCATTGTTTTGTCTCAAAAAGGAGAAGAAAAAACACATGGATGTTAGCACATCTACAGGAGATCAGTGTACATTATTTACAGCACGTTTGCTTTGTTTATTACAGGACTAACGTATCACATGAACACAGACAGCTCGATTATAGCAACTACAGACAGAAAATAACTTAATGCCAAGGTTAGGTTATCCAAACCAGATTCTCAAAGTCTCTGAAGCACATACTCAAAGCACCCATACATAGTCATTCTGGTTTTAAAAATAAACAAACCCTAACTGTTAATGCTTCCACTTGTTTCAAGCAAGGTTATAATCACTAATAAATAAGCTCCATAAAACTATAACATGTACATTGTACAAAAAACAACTTGTCTTCACACAACTGTTCGTAAAGATTCAATGGCGAGCAAAGTAGTTAAGTTAATTTTTTATCCTCGTCTTGTTCTCTTCCCAATTCTTCTTCTCCGGTATAAACATGCTCACTGTGCCTAGAGGCACATTTGCGTGTCTCTTCCCAACACCAGTACATGCACTCTAATTGGTGACAATTTCTTTATTGTCCTCCATGAAACGTGTGAACCGAAAGTGGGATCCATTCTCTGTGTTGGCCATTTTCTCGAGGCCGGCGAGAGCAGCGTTGGGCTCAGCGCTGTGCAGTTTGTCCAGGCTACCAGTCAGGCCACCGATAGGAGAGCTGCCCCCGTTTCCCATGCCGCCGGAAAGAGGTGGGATGCCTCCATTCTGAATAACCGAGATTTCATTTGTCTTCATTGCCAGCCCATTTGAGAAGGCTGCTGCGTACTGGTTCCAGAAGCTGGCCGGGTCGCCATTGCTTGCTCTGGATGCCATGTCTTTCTGAAAGATGTCAGGGAACTTCACTGGGTTTGTGCCCAAAAAGGCCATTGGACCGTCCACAGAGAGCCTACGGCCTCGTCTGGCAGGAGCACTGTTCCACATGTGTGTGCCCATGTGGACCTATGCAGGTGGAGAGGGAGGGGGATAAACGGAACAGAAGTAGGGAGGGACAGACAGAGAGAGGGATGAAAATTAGTGTTGTTTACAAACTTGGCCACAGGAGCTGCACATGAGATGATGCAATGGAAAAAAATAATCATAATGCTTGACGGCATTTAAATGGATTCACACCCTCGGCGCAGCAGCCTGGTTAGCTGCCTATGCTGTGTGAGGTACCAATAGGCTGTAAACGTCTTATTTTGGCAAGAATGATCCTAGGTGTTTAATCTGGACCTTAATTTGTTCATCTCACGGAGACCCACAGGGTTTGTACCAAAATGACTCTCAAGTTGCAGACCTCATTAAATGTGACTCGTAAGCTTTTAAATATCACGTTTTCACAAGTACCTCTTCCTTCTCTTCTTTATAATCCTTAAGTTCAATCTCAAAACTGCTTAAAACATTTTAGGTAAAACTGCCAAAGCTAAACATAAATATACTAAGTAAAGCAAACTATGATTTTTTTTGGGGGGGGGGGAACAATTTGCAACACAGATTTTTCTCTGATCAGTGCATTCTAGTTACATGTTTCTGTACAGCAATGAGCAGATGCTTTTTTGATGTAAGCCTGTGACTTTTTTTTTTTTTAGAAATGCCTGTGGAAAAATACATTCTGATATAGATCACTGTTGAAATGAACTCTGTGCAGTGATCTCATTTTTAGTTAATCAAATTTAACTTCAGCTTAGATGACAAGCAGTGCATAACTAACCAGAGGCCTAGCACCATATGTATTATTATTTTGACTTTCATTTACCTTGAGGTTTCCTTTGGTGGTGAAAGCCCGACCACAGATGCTGCAGGCAAATGGTTTTTCCCCTGTGTGGGTTCTCTCATGGATCTGTAGAGCACTGGATGAGGAAAAACACTTTCCACAGGTGTTGCAGAAATGTTGTTTGGGAGTCCTGCGAGGTGGAGCAGCAGACAGAACTGGGGAGGTGGATGCAGATGACACGACCAAGTTTGGGGTATTGTCTTTGTTGTCTTGGTGGATAACATGGAGGAAACCATTGGCCTCTGGTTTACTGAGAGACCCAACAGAGAGGAGAGAAGGGGTTGGACTGGAGGACAGGCTGGTGTTTGATGGCTCAAAGAGCTGTGAGGGAAGGTCTCTCATTTGATGAGTTAACATGTGCTGCTTGAGATTACCCTTGGTAGAAAAACCCCTGTTACACGCCGTGCAAATGAATGGTCGCTCTTTGGTATGGCTTCGATAGTGAATGTCCAAGGCACTCTGACAAGCAAAGGTTTTCCCACAGATGTCACATGATGTGTTTTTGATGGTGCTACGCTCACGGAAAGGAAATATCATGCCCAGAGGATCTTTAGAGGGATTGACAGATGTCAGGTCTAGAGCTCCGATGTTGGAGGGATGAGAGTGCAGGAGGCTAGCACTGTTGTGGTCCATAGATAAAGCCCTCTGGTGCCTTTCTTCAAGGCTAGGAGATTTGCGGGTTTGTTGATGCATGCTAGTGGGGGATGGCGCCTGCATGGAGGAGGTAGATTCTGACACAGCTGGACTGCCGGCACTTTGGCTTTCAACATCCCCCCCCAGAGATGAGGAGTCATTGGTGAGGCAATCCCCCTCAACAAAGCCATTTGCATTAAGCTTCAACTGGCTGCTTGGGACCTCTTCCATTTCATCGCTCCTAGGATTTTCTTGACCATTTTTGTCTTGCCCCTCCTGGTTTACCATTTCATGGGAAGTTGGTGAGTTACAAAAACTGTCTTGGGAGGCATCGACTGACCTGGGTGTGTCTGGCACACTGCTATCTGGGCCTTCCTCCATCCCTTCAATGTTGTCATCAGAGAAATTATCAAGATCATCAAAGTTTCTTTCCTCAAATGAGCCTGTATCAGAGGCCATGGATTCTGGATAGCTATCTGGCAGAGGGGTGTTGGGGATTTGTCCACCCATGTGCATGCGGATATGTTGTTGAAGAACCACAGCATTTGTGAACTTCTTCTGACATATGGGGCAGGAGTGTTGAACTCTTAGAGGGGGCATAGCCCTGTGAACACTGTAGTGTGTCTTTAGATTTCCCTTGGTGGTAAATGCTCTGCCACATATTTTACATTTGAAGGGCCTCTCCCCTGTGTGAGTGCGATAGTGCATTTTTAGAGCACTCTGGCAGCTCAGCACCCGGTGGCAGATGACACATTCGTTTGGGTCTGTCACCTTCCTGTCAATGTTTTCCACAAGCTGCTGTAGTTTGGAGGTCTCTGACCCCTGGAGAGGATCCAGGATACCTCCAAAAGGGAACTTAGCCTTGAACTGATCAGTCAGAAGAGGCATGAGTGGGTTGGTCATCATAGGTGGGCTGTTAGAAGCTGTATACTCTGAAGTACTCTCTGGTGCAGAGTTCACATTTGTCATTAAGACTGAAGAGTGGCTTCCTTCTTCAGTTTTTCCATTTGAGGTAGGCAAAGTTGCACCTTCACCCTGTTCAGACGCTCCATCATTACTTTTAGCAGTGGGCTCAGAAGCACATGAGTCATTCTTTGCAAACACAGAAGGGCTAGCAATGGCTATAGAATGATCTTCTTTTTTGATGAAATGCGGCAAGCTCGGCATAGTTGGTGGAAGAAGCATTCCAACTGAGGTTGTCAGAGTGGGTAAAACTGGCTTGCTGTCCAGCCAGCTAGTGACGGGTTTCTCGGGTGGCATAGACATGCCATATGGTATACCAGTGCTTGTTGGTATGTTGTCTAGATGCTCAGGAACAGGATAAGGGTTCATTTGGATATGTGGGTATTTTTCTTTATGACGCTGGAAATGCACTTTCAGGTTGCCTCTGGTGGAGAAGCGGTTACCACAGATATTACACTTGTATGGTCTCTCACCAGTGTGAGAGCGAAGATGAATTTGCAAGGCACTGTCACTCCCAAAAACCTTGCCACAAAACCTGCACTTATGTTTGAAGAAAGCTTCATCAGAAGTAGTCTTATGTTCAAATGACGTTACATTTGGTGGCTTGCCTTTTCTCTGCTGGGCCAGAACAGCCAAAGAGTTTAGGTCCTCAACAGTGGTGCCTACACTGGGCAGAGAGCTTGAGAACATGGGGTTTCCAGGTGGAGGCTGAGGTAGAAGGGGATTTACTGCAGCACTTAACAAGCTACCAATTCCAAATGCTGGTGTTGATGATTTAACAAGTGATGAGTTACCTAATTGAGAGTGGAGGCTACTCATAACACTAGGCCTCTTGTCAGAGGACTGAGGATTGACTGTTGATGGTCCCAGTGTTGTAACACTCTGAGATGTCTCACTGCTGCTTGGGTTGGATTGAGGTAGCTGCGCTGCTGCAGCCAGCTGTTTTAGGCTACTAATGCTGGCTGACTGACTTGCCAGGTTCTGCGCAAGGCCTGCGGCTGCAGCCAGCTGTTGGGAGAGATGGGAGCTGAGTGTGGTCAGTGGGCTGGCAGCAGGCCCCATTGTGCCTGGAGCAGAAGTTGGGGGTACCTGCATTTCTGGGGACTGTGAAGCTAATAATAGTATCTGGTGGCGAATTTGCTCTATGAGCTGTAGCTGGTGGATCTGCTGCTGTTGCAGGGCCAAAAGCTGCTCCATTAGGGCTGGCACAGCCACTCTGGGGCCCCCAGTGGACCGGGTCTCTTGGGAGAATTGAGCCACGGCTACTTTAGTGCTCTGGAGATTTTCAATTATTACATTGCTGTTGATCATGGAGAAGTTTCCCAGTTCAGTGAGGTTACTAAGCTGAGGTAGTGAGGCAGCAATAGTTGAAGTACCTACTGCAGGGCCGGAAGTACCCCCTCCTGCATGGCCGCTGACTGTATCAATAGAGCTCCCACTCTCTGTTTGACCAACTTCCTCTTCTTGGCCACTGCTCATTCCGGAAACATCCACATCCATGGATTCGTCTTTTTCAAGGGTGTTGGGCTCTAAAAGGTCACTGCACTCTGTTTGATCAGTATTATTAGCTGTGTCATTCATCTGATCATCAGGATTATTGGAAGGAGACCCAGGCGAGAAGCTTCCAGCAGGGGAAGCTGGATTTTCATTTACTATTAAAACTAACTGATTCTTAGTGCAATTTTTCTGGTGTTCCTCAAGATCTGGAAGTTCAAAGAACTCAGCGCAACATCTGCTGCAGACGTGGGCATCTGACTCCTTGAAGGGGGGGTCCTCAGAGCAAAGTTCTGTGTCCCCTGAAAAAGAGGAAACAGAGGATTAGTGATTAGAAATGATTTGCAGCTGAAAAAGCTGCGTTATCTTCCCAGATTCCATTGTTGCTAATCTTAAATTAATCAGTTTTACACTTATCCATTTGATGTGCTCACAGACACAATGATTGTAAGACAAAAATAAGCCAACAAAATTAGAAAAGGCTTTATTCAACACAGTGGCTAAAAAAACATGATGAGATAGAAAATCAATGGGAACTACGCAAATACTGTTTAAGAGTGATCTTTGAAGATGCATGTCTGAGTTTCATCAGCCCAGCAAAAGGTAATCATTTTCTTCAGATAATCAAAATCAAAATATAGAACAAAGCGAAGCGAAGACATTGGCTCTTAATGAAATTTCATAGAAAAGGATTGATTTCCTATAATTCTTGCCCTTCAAAGTCTTGTTGTCCATCCCGTGAATAAAAGCAAACGTATTTGAGGGTCTTATTAGACGTTCAATTTGCTGTCAACTTTGCTCATTTTCAGCCAACTATGGGCATCTTGGACAGGTTATCTTTGCCACTAAACTAATTTGTCTCGGGCGTCCCTGCAGTCGTAGAGGCTAAAAAGCTACATAGCTTGTGGCACCCACAGGTATTTAAAAAAAATATAATCTTATTATCATACCCCGATTTATTTTGAAGAAAAAATCTGTTTGTAAAATCTGCACTTTACCTTAAAATCATAAAATGTTTTCAGAAGCAAAACAAAAAATCCATGCTATTTCACAGAGAGAGAATCTAGAAGGGTAAAAAAGGGTAGGATTATACACTTGGATGCATGCCTCACAAACTTGCTAAAACTGACAAACTGGAATCAACAACCCATAAAACAAGCAATGAAACTTCTGCTTTTCCTCAGATAATAATTTAAAAGCAATTACACAAACTGACATGCACACAGAAATAGTGTTTTTAAATGTTCCTTTATAATAAAACGATACGAGTCAGACAGTGAAAAGGCAATATGACACCCTACCCCCAGATTTCCCACTGCTTCACAGACTATCCTCATTCAGTTTTCTCTTTGTCACACTAAAATCTTGCTATTTAACATACAAGTTGATTTACAAATTGAATTTCTCTATGAAACCCTTTCATTGAAACTCCGGCCTCTCAAAACACTTTCATCACCGCCAAGAATTCATTTGCAAATGAAACCCAGAGGAGCGCAGCCCTGCCCCACAGAGAGACAGGATGCCTTCCCATTGTTTGCGCAGCATGGGAGCGGCGGGGATCGTCGGCACAGCCTGGCCCTCTGCTCATCCCAGTCGACTCAAAGCAGATCCTGTTTAATTCAGGGATTATCTCCTTCAATGTTTCTATGCTCAGAGACACTGCAAACGCAAAGTTGCCATGACAGTAAACCCCAGCCCTCACACCACCAAACCATGCAAACACGGAAGATTCAACTTTAATGATAACTTTTCATGTTAAATCCCCCCTTCCACCCACCCACCGGCCTACAATCAGAGTGTTTAATTTGGGGGAAAAAAGCTTTGCATGTAAGGGAAAACTTTTAAAAGGTAATTAAAAATATATAAAATATATTTTCTTCCCTCCAACTTACATGAATAATACAAAGTGATGCAAATTAAAAAATGCATGGCAAAATGGGATATAGGTAGAGAAAAAAAATATTAATTAATTTTTAGAGAAATGCAATAAAATGTGTATTTGTATTATTTATAAAACCAAATAATACAATGATAACTTGCAGAAAAACACTGGTAACCCAAAATTAATGTTCGAGATTAAAATCCTAAACCATCCAATAAATGATTTTTTTATATGATTAATTTAAAGCTGGTCAAAAAAATATATAAAAAAGATTTTAGTGCAAATGTAGTAAAACGTTTGTTGTAAGATTAAGTTAAAAAATGTAACAAAAACAAACATGTGCATGTATAATACATAATATTTATGTAATACTGCAATTGGAGGTCTCAACTTGCCTTAAATTAAAACGGTGACAGAATAAAACAGAATAAAACCATAATGATATTTGTTGAAGCTGTATTTTTTCTTTCTTTTAAGTCAATAAGTTCCCACGGCTACAAAATTGGATCTACACACTCTGCCTTACTTTACTTGATGACCAAAGAAGGATCAAATCTTAGTCAATTCATCACAACAGATCCACTGACCACATACGACAAGTATAACAAACAACACAGATGCTAGCATTAGGCTTAAGTCCCGGAATAGCAAGGATTAACTTCGAATTAAAATTAAGATGAAGTCAAGTAGGTATGAAGGATTGTGTAAAATGTCTATAGAGTCTGTGTATACAGAAAGAGTGTAGGACTAAAAGGTGTTAGGAAAAACAAAGAGCTAGAAGACAGATTTTCAAAAGTGAAGATTAGTGGAAAAAGTCAGAGGCGAGCTTCAAGAGATCCTACATTATTTTTTGCGCAGGGGGCCTCTGAGCTTCCTGACACTTGTAACTTCAGAGGGGTTTCTGTTCACGTCGTCTTCAGCCCATCGAACACTAAATGGGATTCCACTAAGAGCTGCGGAAGGTCCAGGAAGAGATGCAAGACTTGGAGGCTCTGCCTTGGTGACACGGTCTAAGCTTAAGGGGAGGGAAAGACACAAAGCAAGTCTTTCGTGCTACACCTAGACTCCCACCTCACAAACACTGGCAGGTTGACAGGCAACTGCACTCAGTCTTTGAAGGGAACAACAGTGTTTAAAAAAAAGGGGGTGGGGGGTGCCCAGTCTTCTCTTCTAGGGGGGCCCACTCTGATAGGGCATGAAGGGGATGGACACAACATTGATAAGGCCCTGAAGTCACACCACACACACTTAAATAAAAAGCTGAGGCCTTGCTGGGCCGCCCGCAGCTCCGATCAGCACGCTCAATGACAAGGCTGAGAGGAGCACACTGGGCCCTGAACACTGATCACCTCCACACAGAGGGGCCACTGGCAAAGGTTAAAACAGCTCAACATCCCACCCTCCGCGGCTCTCATTCCCGACCTCCCAGGCAAATGCAGCACCTTCATCATCACAACTTTTTGTTTCACTTTTCCATCACAACCCTCACAAAACACTTTTTTAACAACACTGGCACTCTCTCTGTTAACTATTTCTGACATCATTCGTCAACAAGCAGATTAGCACTGGAAAAACTTTAGGGAAATGACTTCTAGGTCACTAGATTTAAGTAAAAATGCTGAAAAAACATTCATTTACTACGAAGGAATTTACCCCTGACAAAAAAAAATCACATAAACTTTTAAGTGCATTCAGATTACTATCTCAAGAAATAAAAAAAATATGTTTTGTTACCATTTTGAAGGATAGCTATATTTCATTATCTTGTCATGTACAGGATATCGATATTATATAAAAAAAATATACGTTCTATTTGTATTTATTTATTTTCTTCTCATGTAAAGATTTGCAAACTCATTAGTAAAATAAGGTGATAACTAAAAATGTTCAAAGAATAATATTTGATTAATTTTGATTACTTTTTAAGTTAAATAAATTCAAATATTATCTGCTTAGCTGTGAAAGCCTTGTATTAAATACCTATAAACAAAAGACAGATCAGATAAGTTAATCTTACTTTCTAAGGTATGTTTTTATTGGATTTATTTCTTTTCATTTATTTTTTTATTTTTTACAGTTTAGAGCCAAATCTCGTCATAATGTAATCAGTTTCATGCCGTTTGCTTTAGTTCTAAATACAATCGCAGTTTCACATGCCACAATGTGAAAACCCGTCTCACATTTTGATTGGAAAAAAACAATCACCAAGCATTCACGCGCCCCATAAACAAAATACCTTGATAAGCAACAAAAATGTTAGTAAATAAACGAATCACGCTGATTTAATGTGCACTATTAAATGTTTTAACAAAAAATTACACTTCCATAATTATGTGCCTCTCATACTAAGAGAGATATAACTTTTTTTCGTGCAACAACTCTAAAGGATGAGCCAATAGTTTTAGAAAATGAAAAATATGTAGAAATGTTATGATTTTTTTTTCTATTTCTGTTTTGAAATGGGTTTCTTTCCGCTTCATGGTTAGAAATAAAATGCAAAACAGTGGAAGAACAGAAAACAAGGATTGAGTTGTTTAAGAGACAAACTCTAAGTGCGCTTCGGCTTTCCAGCGAATGTGGAAAGCTGTGGCCCCGGCCGTAGCCACAGGGCGCTCCGTGGCGGCGCACTAAGCGATGACCATCATATTGCGCACGGAGTGAATTTTAAATCTGAATTAAAATGTATTTTTTAATTTAGAATAAAAAAATAAATGGATCAGAAACTGTTAAAGAATTGAAAACATAAAGGAAGTGTAAATTGTAACAACTTTCTAAGTTAGTTTAAGTTATTAAGTGACTATAAACCTGGTTAAAATCTTATTTGGGGTTAATGCACAGAAATCCTAAAGCTTTGCAGCAGAAAAAAAGAGAAACAAGTCCAAACTTTAAGGCACAGGGTCCCGATCAGTTTTTAGGAAACATAGTTTAAAAAAAAAAAGAAAAAGTGGCCACAGTCGCAGAGGAGCAGCGGCAGACTCACCATTGTGCTCCGGTAAAGGGAGATGAGGGTCGGACTGGAAGTGTTGCGGCTTCGCTTGTTTCCTCCGCGACATGCTGGCTGGCACATCAGCAGGCAAAGAATAAAAAAAATGACTACAAAACCTCCTCAAAAATTACGTAAATCGAGCCCATCCACCGCGCATGTGCCCCGTTATGATTATCAATAATGCCGTGCGATTAATCATACGGAGACGGTGGAGGGGTGGGGTGGGAGGGGGGGTTCTTTGAGAGGCGATTGGCACCTCGCCAGCCCCCCTCCTATTCAAATGAAGTCTCTTTAATCAATTAGCTCCTGATTTGCTGGGGACTCTTGTCTCTCTCTCAGCTCCCACCCAATGAGTTGATCCGTACGGAAAGAAAGGCTGGCTTTTCCAAACTCCCTTTAGATACGGTTTAACCCCTTCTATGAGCCAAGCCAGGGGTTTATGTAGACTACTACAGGGGAATGTCAGCTTCTCCAGATCATTCCTGTGGCCGGATCTTTTCAGTCTTTAACGCGGATTCTGCAGCAACCAGTTTGGACGGATGCGCGCAGCAGACTCCGCCGTTCTCTCAGCAAACTTCCTTCTGTCTTTATCTCTGCGCCCTGGCATTAAGCTGCTCGGGTTTCGGACTCTTATGATGAACACACTGTCGGGATAGTTTGGTGCTCCAAAAAACAAACAACAATAACAAAAAAAAGAAGGCATAAACGATCCACGCAAAAAGAAAATGTGTTCCTTTAAAAAGTCCACGGTGCTGATTCTTAACACCCCTCCCACCTAAGAAAATAAAACTATACTTTATTGAATATAATTAGTAGAAAGGGAGTTACTCTACTAACACGTTTTCGTCAGGCACAGCGCTCTGCGAATAAACAAACTTTGAGGGCCCGTGGAGCGGCAGCGGGACCAAAGCGGAGCCCGGCCCATCGAGGACGCGATTGGTCACCAGGCTGTTCAGTCACTCCGACACTCACCTCCACCTCCTTCCAACAGCCCCACTCCTTCTCTCTCTCTCTCCCCTCTTTCTCTCTCTCCTCTGATTTTGCATTGAGGATCCAAACGCGCCGTGCGCGCCGGGATGTTGCCAGGAAGCGCATAGGGAGAGGAGAGCGCAGTAGTCTCATCTGAATTAAGAGAAATATAGGTTTTAATTTTAGAGCGGAAAATGGGAAATGTCAGAGTTTCACAAAAAGCAGGGTTTGTTTTCATAAAAGAAATATTTTTTCTTAAAACTTTTGTAGGTATTTTGGCTATATCGCCTATAATAAAGATATTTCGCAAATATTATTATCATCATTATAATAATAATTATAACAATTAATATTATTATTACTTTTATTAGTAAAGGGGGCAAGGGGTCCCAGAGGGTTCTTCACCTGAGCGCTGAGTCGAGCAGATTTATTACCTGAAAAAGATAAACGAAGCTCTCAGTCGCCGGCTGATCTTGAGAAATGAAGATAATAACGTTACTATAGGTGATGCCTCGATGCCATTATTTTTCCCTGAATATTTAAAGAGCAGCTGCAGGCTATAGATGGATCTGGTCCACTCTTGTGTCAGCTATCTTTTTGTTTCGACTAGCTTACTCTTTACTTATTCATGGGAAGAAAAAATGGAGAGAGAAAGAGAGGAAAATCAGATAACTTCTGATGGTTCCGAGTGATTTCCTTCTTGTGTTATATCAAAAAACAAAAAAAAAAAACATAAATAAAGATATAACATAAATAATAATAAAAAAAGCACAAAATATAAATAAAAAAATTCATTATTACTGTTAATGATTTGTAGCAAATTTGCAAAATGGAACTAGAAGCTGTTCTGAGCTGAACCATAAAAGCGCCCATTAATAGGAGCGCCAATTAAGATCAGCGGAACTTAAGGATGTTGCAGGAGGAGAGACGAAAAAAAAAGAAGGGGTGGGGGGCTGTAATATTGTAATGTCCCGGGCGGGAAAATCAATGGCCAGTTAATTGATGTGAGTGTTGGTGTGAGATTGTAAACAGGGTGATTTGAAGCCCAGGAGAAAGGCAGACACTGTTAAAAAAAGGGGGTTCACTCAGGACGCTGATGATGCGGTGTTAAAAGTCATAGGAGGAATGGATAATAGTGCTTTGCCTACTTGCCTGAAATATTATAATAACATATCATTAATATTTTTGTCTTTTAATGATATAAAAGTCAAAATCCTCTGAAAAAATATCTGAACATTCTAAGACATTAGTGCTTTAAAAAGTATTAAAAAAACAACAATACAATATTACCACTACTTCCACTGCTAATATTAAACCTATAAATATATTAGTAAAATTCAGCAAAAATAAATATCTTCTTATCAAACTTTTTTAATGTAATTAAATTAATTCACATCTTTTCCACCAGTTGCCCCTCGTAGAAAAATGATAAAACTAATAAAGAAAAAATATATATATGTCTTATACTGACGCTCCTAAACTTGCACACGTCTATCACGCGCAATCAATAGCGCGCGCACCATATCTGAACCCGCGCGCCATCATTCACCATTATCGCTGACACGTCAGGATTGATCATATATGGCTGTGGAACAGCGGCGCGTTTGAGCGCATAATGCGGTAGTTAAAGCGTTGGATTCTTCCAAACCGGGGCTGTTAGTGATCCTCACACGGTGTATTTCTTACCAAGGAGACCCCCTCACCCCCACCCAAATGTTTTTTTTTTTTTTTCTTTTTCGGTCTGACACCGTATTCAACACGTGGTGGGGTTTCTGTGCCCTGCTGCTCCAAGCAAGACGCAGAGAGAATTACAACGAGCTTGATCGGGCCTTCATCTGGGCCAGTTGCGCATCAGTGTCCCTTGAGCAGGGGCTTGTGCGAGCTAGAGTTACCTGAAAAGTTTAAAGTTCATAAAAATGCTCTGATCTGCAGCAACTGTACACTGATTACTATTAGTGCCACATGAATTCAAATTTTACTTTACAAGACAGCTGAATAAAAAATATAAGGGGATAAAATCAACAAATAATACATTTGTTTATTTTATTCTAAAATTAAAATAACAATTCACGATTAATAATAAATGCATGACGATTATTTTACATTGAGACCAAACACTGAAGTCTTTAACCTTCTCGATTCTTAACACACATATGAAGTAGTGCGTGGCCTTATTAATGGCATACTGACGTCTTTCAAAAGGATTAGGAGCTTGATTAAAGGGATTGTTGAAAGCTGGCCTCAAGCTCAAAGAAATAGAAAAATAAGCCCACATTTTCCATCCATCAAGCGGCACATGCTGTCATTGTAAAGCCTGTAAAACTTGACATAAATGTGTTCAAGGTGTCCAACAATGAATCTATCTGGGGGGAAAAAATACCAACAACAACAAGGAAACTACTGCTTTAAAAGTTGTTTTATATATTTATATTGTCTCAAATCTGCATAGTTTAACTATAGAGTTTTAGGCCATTACTCAGAGAGGGAAAATATATTTAAAGGATGAGGGAAATTTAAGGCTCTACTTGTGGCCCAGGAAGCCTCAATAATTAAAATTCACTACCTGCAGCAGCACGAGCCAACCACCATTAATTAAGAGATCAAACCCTCTCCATTGTCCTCCAGCAACCCTGCCACCACTTGTCTGCACAGATTGCCCCCTCCTCATTGTCCCCCTCCCCCCGTCCCCTAAAACTTCCTGGAGCATCACCCAATATCAATGGCTTGTGTTTGTTTTTACATTATCCCAGCTGCAGTTTCAGACACCTCTCCCTCCTCTCAGTACTTTTCTGTTTGGGGTAAAAAAAACAAACAAACATTTCGAGGGTGTCAGTGAAGTGCAGGAGGTCGATGGGGCTTCATGCCTGCCCGACAACACTGTGTTTGTGTAAATGTGTGGGAGTCTGTAAATGTGGGTCAGGTTTGACCAGTACTGTGGAGGAAAAATCACATAAATGCACTAAAGTAACACAACAAATATGCAATGAACAATAAATTAAGACTAATCAGAGCTTTTTAGTAACTATTTATTCAGTCAGAATCAGAGCTGTCCTTATTGTCATTGCATTCACAGGAGCATGTGCACGACAGTATGTTAATTGGATCACAGCTTTGAGAAGTAAAAACAGCATGCCACATTTATAATACTTTTTTCCTGGGATCAGAGTTGGAGCATTAAAGTGAAGTTCCCTAAAATAGTAAAGAGCAAGTAAAAGTCCAAAGGGGAGTGATGACTTTGATAGCTCTAGGGAAGAAGGTGCCTTTGAGTCTTTTGAGCCTCTTTTCCCATTGAAATTAGCAGGTAAACGCTGGTTTTTCAAACACGGGTCGACCCACAAACAATCAGCATTTGGCTCCCTTCCAATCGGCAAAAAAAACTGGGTCTGACCCCCTGCTTGGCCTCTGTCTTCCCACAGCTGCATGTCTGGTGACACCATCACGCTGGTTTATCGATGATGATGTCACCAGTACGACAGAAATCAGGAAAGTAAGCAATGGAAAGAAACATAGAAAGGACTTAGCATGTAGAAAGTGTGCTTTATTGTTTTGTTTTTTTGTCCCTCCGAATTTCTCACACCAGTGCAGCACCATGTTTATTGAATGTAAGAAGAGTTGTTTTGCAAAGTGTGTTGTTGTCCGTACATTGCGCTCAATTGTACCACGGAAATCAACTTGTTGACCTGGGTGTGATGTTCCCATTGTGTATATATGCCGTTCGGAGCTGAGTCATTAGAAGGCGATATAAACCTGGGATAACTTGCTGAGTCGTTCGGCACAAGATGAAAGAGGTCAGTGAGCCTCTTTCAAAATGTATTGTATTCAAAATGCATTTTTTACAAAAAATGCTACATTTATTTAATAATAAATCATCACAAGAAAAAGAGAATCTGGCTATGCTTAAAAATATTTTTTAGAATTTTGTTAACATAAAAGAAATAGCTTAATTTTTAAAATTTGAACCAGTTGACTCTGGATGAATTATTTATAACTTTGGGGGATGAAGTGGGACTTGGGACTTACATCTTTGGTGTAAAGGTTTGAGACTTTCTTGAGACTTGCATACAATGACTTGGTCCCGCACCTGGCTGTGACCCACTGGACTTCTGTGTCAGCATCAGCCATAACTGCTCAAGAACGAGTGTTAAAGAGAGATGTGCTCATGGATGGCAGACGAGGGGCCTCCACCTTCTTGGAATTAGGAAGAAAAAGGAGGCAGAAACTGGTTGAACTAGAAAACCAGATACCCAAATCCCCATATCTATGTGTGCTTTGTAAAAAATTGTCATTCTGATGTAAAACCTGACATTAAGTATATGTATTTTACTCTTCTATTCAGAAAATCAATAATTTTATTGAATCTCCCACATGTATATAACTTGCACCCAGTTTAAATTTTTTTTTTATCAATCAGCAAAATTCCTGTTTCACATTATTGTGCACTTGACTTTTTCCCCACATAGATTTTCTTAGTCACCAAAGCTCAATCATCAGATCCTTCAATTGTTATGAACCAAATTCTCCTGATTGTATCTGATTAAGCATGCTCGCTTGAGTTGCAGTAATGAGAAACACCATGGCACTGGACGACCACCAAGACTACAAATTTTAGCTCCTTCGGATTCTTGAAAAAAAAAATAAAAATTTCGCTTTCATATGACATTGACGGATGATATTTGGACAAAATGAGATGCTTAGGTGGTTAGACATTTTGCAGGATGGAGGTGGATTGCGCCGAAGCACACAAAACCCGCTTAAAGGACTGGAGGTTGGAGGGGACTTGCGCCCTTCAAAAGCATCTTGAAAAGATTATCGGCATAACCCCCCAAACACAGAGTGTTTATGTATTTTTAAGAACCTGGAAGCAAAACTAAAAATTACACATCGAATTATCCCCGCATTACTTCACACGCTCATAAACACTGAACATACAGTATATACACATGTGATGTCTGTGTCAAAGCCACAAAGCAAGCCGGGTGAGGGCACAACAAAGCGTTGTGCAGGTAACCACTAAGCCAGTAGAGACGCCACGTAAAACAAAAAAAAACAAAAAAAAAAAAAAACAGAAAAACACTCACATTCTTACAGTAAATACACCCACAGAGTTTAAACATATCAAGTGGTTTTATTTGCTGCAACTCTGGGCACAAGATGTTTATCAACTGCTGCCAGACAGCTGTGTTGGTCTGCCAGCAGTTAACTGTGTCTCAGACAGGCTCTCATTGCTATTGATAGTTAGCATCAGTGTCCTGGCTGAGGAATGGCACGGCTATAAGCAGGCACAAACTATTGATCTCCAGCCTGGAGCAAAAGAGAGGGAAGAATGGATTCAGGGCATCCTTGGAGCTTGCAGACTCTTTGTCTGGCACCTGAAGGAGCTACTGGTGAAGCTGGACTGTATGGTTCGAATTCCTTGCTTAGAAGTGACAAACAGCATTATTTATGTTAACAAGAGCTTATAAAAAAACTATACTAAACAAAAAAAAAAAAATAAACTTTTTAGTGAAACATCTGTTTTCTAAAACACTTAAAGTTCGATTTTCCTCACCTTCTTATTTGCCAAAATAAAATCAGCATTATTTTCACAATATCAACTGAGTCGGCAACACATAATTAATCAAAACTCCCCAGATTATGTTTTTCTTCGCATTGCCCCATTTGATATATCCAGATACAGAAAACAGCACTAAATATGACGCCTCACAATCCTTAATTGCTATTTAAAACAGCACTAGCACATAATAGAAAGCTCTGAGGTTTCAGTGGTTAAAAATCAGCAATGTGTTATTGGGAGGAACAGTGTGACAAACTCTATGTGAGGTCCTGTTATTTCTCCCTGTAACCACACAAGAGCTCTGAATGTTAGTTTGCATGCATGCACGTCAGAGAGGAAGTCTGTGTTCATGACCGCATCATAAAACATGAAGGGCAAATTCTTTTTTTTTAATGCAGGAAAAAAAAAACGACATGTAAATCCAAGATGAATTCAGACATCATCCTTATGTATTGTTTAATCTGAAGCATGTTGACATGGAATGGTCCAGGGATGAGTTTAAAAAGAAAACCTGCTTGAAAGTGAAAGGAGGAGGTACTTGTCATTCTTTCTTTTTACCCCACTTGAAGTACAGGAGTCTGATGATTGGACAGAATGCAACTACTACTACCCTACTTCAGGGGTAAACCAAACTTCCTCTATTTACTGTGTTTTTTCCATCTCTCTTTCCTCCACTGGTTCTTGAATTTTTTCCTTCTTCTTAAATGTGCTATGTCATTATTTAAAAAATAAAATAGCAAAAATAATTAAAAAAGCTCTAAAAAAATTACATGAATGAAATTTATAGAACTCGAGCTGGGAAAATGGTATAACATAGTGAACATCTGGCTCACTAGAGATTGTGAGGAATGACACTAGTATAAGTAGTGAACAGATCTAACTGAGACAACTATATAAGTTTAAAGCTGATTTGTTGTTGTAAACTCTAGCTTGGGTGAACGCAGACTTCAGATTCTAAAACATGTCCCTCTAAATACGACTATTTCCCTGAGCAATAAAACTCTGACAAACATGATGTGATATGCTTTATAAAGGAGTCTAAAGCCTACAAGAGGTCCAAATTTGGATGTCTGGGGTAAAATAGACCTGAAGAACCACTGAGGGGATGGGAAGGAATCTGTAATGGGTTTAATGAATGTCTTAAGCCTATAAATCACCTTATTCCTGCAAATACACATATAAAAAAGTTAACTCTTACCCACATAACCAAAGTCGGAGTTGTGTTCTATGTTTCAGCTGAAGCAATGGTGATGGCAAATCCTTTACCCTGGGTAGAGGCATTTTGTGGCTGAAAGTTCTACTTCAGACGATGCATGTTGAGGTGGATGATGCAGCTATTTTGCAGATTGCAGCAGGATACAAAGTTGTAACATGAACATTTATTCTGGCCATTCTAGTCAAGATGTTTGCTTGCATTATTTGATGAAAAGCTGGCTACAAACCCTAGCAGTGTTCTTAAATACATCTAGAATGCATCAGACGCGTGTTGTCTCTAACAGACATACTCTGATGTCACTTTCTATGATGTTTAGAGTGACATACACAGATAGAAGCAAATGCTTTTTTCTTTCTTTTGCAAGGCTTTATCTTACCAAGTTAGACAAGGATTAACAAAAAAAAATGTTAGAAAAAAAGAACCTGTTTCTTCTTTGCTCTTTTTATAGTTTTCCTGCCTTGAGATGCTGAAACAGCTTCCACACTTTTAGTTTAAACTATTTCTATAAAATACAAAGTAATTTAAAGCCAAATGATTATAGCATCTTCACCTCTGCTTACATATGAAAGGTAAAACAACTGTGCTATGCTAGCAATAGAAAAACACTTTGTGAGACCCGATGGAAGTATGATGCACAGATCAAACATCATTGATCTTTTATTCTCATTTTGTCTTTTTGTTGTTTCATAAATTAGCATTTTTTTTCTCTTTTTTTTATGTCCAATTTGTAATGGTATTTAATAGCACATATTACTGATCACCAAGTATATACTTTTTTGTGTGTTTTTATTTGGTTATTCTACTTTAAAAAATGTTATTTAGCATCATGACGCTAGTTGTGGCTTTTTCAGGGTTTCGCATAATCTGAACCTGAACAAAGTTCCGAATGAAGATATAACAAAGAACTGTTCTAATAATGATTTGTGATTTAATTAATATTTTATGTTTCATTTGGGTTTTCATTATTTTTATGGTCCTTTTTCTGTATGACATGTAAAATTTCATAAGCACAGAGGAAACCTGATGAGGCACAGGTGAGATGAATGGATACCACATAGTTTAAAGCTTTCAAAGGAGAGTAAGAATGACTAATATGTAGCAGTATGTAATATTGACCTTCGAACTGGAGAAAGCTGGTATTAACTCATAGCCATTCATGCTACCTCCTAAATTTCGGATTTTCTTGTCTATTTTTTTTTTTAACCCTCCTTTTTTGAGATGTTCAGTTAGGAAATCCAGTACATTATGTCCCCGCTTCTTCCTAAGACCTCTTATTAATCTATAAGAAAATTTGTGACAATCATAATTTAAAAGAATAATCACTCAGGTAAGCTATAAGGTCTCATCATTCAGGCAGACAGCTGCATCTAAATCCTTCAAAAACATTAACCGGAGCTCAGACACACGCAAACACACACAGAGAACTCTTTTCAAAGAGGTTTGCTTTTTTTATTACTTCCTTTCCCATTCAGCGGCCTCCCCACTTTTCCAGAGAGGCCTGGTTGTGCAGTGAAAGGGCCGTGCTTATTATGTGCTCTGGGTCCTCCAAAAGCAGCTTTGTTTTGTCCAGATACGTATCTCACTCCCTCTCTCTATCTACCTCTCTCTCTGTCCCCCTCTCTCTTTAATATTCACAGTAAGAGACTTGGCTCTCACAAGATGGCTGTTTTCCCAGTTTTCTTCCCCACAGCCAAGCGCAGGTCCCCATGAGTGTAAACATGCAGAAGGGAGGGACATCTCCTGACAAACATCTCCAAGGATGTGCCACCTTGCCCCGTGTCATTCATTTTCTATCTGGCACCGGAGCTTAACTGTTAACACAAATGTGTGAGCACCCAGAGCCCACAGGGCTGCCAGCGGCGGCACATACTTGCTCTGCCGAAAAATCACACCACATTTACATCTGCTGGTTACACAGAACAGAATGTGAGTGCCCCATGAAAAGCATGACTTCCACTAAAAACACAGTGTTATTTGCAGAGATTGGTGTAATTGTTCTTTAGAATAATTTGTGACTTATGAATATTTAACCAACTCAGAAATGTTCACTGGAAACATATCCATAGCTGCCAATGAACTTCTAGGTTGCCTCTAGGTCAGTTTTGATTTTAGAAAAATGAGATGTAAACAAACATTTGAATGGAAACACTGCCACATTTATTGCACTGGGGACCCAATCCTACTTCTAATGCTTGCTGTGACTTCTGTCTGTCAGAGATAGGTGCAGAACCCACAAATTGTTTTGGCCTTATATCTAGTCCCGCAGTTTTCAACTGATTCCAGCAATTTTGGAAACAAAACTTTCAGCTTCTTCTGAAGGGTTATGCTATGTCTTTTTGTATTTTTTCTATATTTTTTGTAGTTTCACGATATTCAGCCTTTTCTGCGTTTTTTTGTCCCATTCCCCTTGCTAATTTTTCACTCAAATTAAATGATTATACATCAAAACCTAGGAATTTTTGTCAGGATTAGGGAAATGTAACCCTCATTGGTGTGGAGTTTATAGTTTTCTTCCAGTTGACAAAAATCCAAAACCAACCATGTTTTCATATCGTTGCCACTTCTAAACAGTTTGATGTAGAAAACTTGTTATAGAACATCTCCAGACCGTTCTAGCGCTCAGGTTGAAGGAATTATTTCAATATCATTTATGGTTCAGTTGTTTAGCTGAGCTGTTCGGGCATAGGAAAATGTTGATCTCTGGGAAAAGGTCTCAGACTGAAATCTAAATCATATTTTTACATCGTCACCGTGACCAAATAGTTTTTGGTAGAAACATGAAAGTTGGCATGTTTGTTCATTAAAGCCTGCTGATTCCTACGGTCTAAACATTATTTCTGTATCTATTATGGTTTTTTAGGTATTAGACATAGTTCAACACAAACTTTTACGCTTTTTTCAAATTTTGCCAATTTTCCTCTTTTTTTCACAAAGTGCAGTGTCTTTTCCAAAACATTTCGAACAAAAACAGTCCTAAAGCTTCGTTCCCCTATCCGTCATAAATTCAATTGTGCAAGAATGACATCGGTATGACATATATTGCCAGAGTTACAGGCATTTGTCCGACACAACATCATACAGGCGATAAAGCTAGGAAAGTAATGCGAGACAGTGGCTGAACAACACACCGCTGCCTCTCCCAAACCATTTCATGTACAAACATGAAACTTGGCAAATATCAACAACAGACCTGTATAGCACTTATGTTGACAATTTTTTTCAGATATTATGTATGGTTTGGCTGTGCAGCTACTTTGTTTCAGGGCATCAAATCATTCCAACTGAAATTTTTCAGTTGGAATTTTGTTTCAAAGATGTTTCAATTTCTTTGTTTCTGTATCTTTTACACTTTTTGTTGTATTTATCGTAGTTAAACTCAACATTTTACACATCCTTTACATTTAGCAAATTCTGCTCTCTTCTTTTACAAAGATCTTTATCTTTCTAAGAATATTTTCAGTTCAACTTCTGTCAACTTCCTGGTAAATCAATACTTTTGGACTTTTTCTTCTGGTTAATCAAATTTCACAAATGTTCTGCTTTTAAGATGAGTGTTTTTCTGACACTATTCTGCCAAATGATTCTACCCTACAAAATCCTCTGATGATTCAATTGTTTTCTGCAGTTTGAAGTTTCTAATGACTTCCTATCACATTGTCATATGTTCTTCAGCTAATTTCAGTTTTTTCTTTCTTTATTCAGTTTCTTTGGCTAATTTTTCTTTATTCATTCAGCAGAAAAAAGCATTCCCACTTTGCTGTTTCTCCGAAACAGCTTTTTCTAGTTTACTTTATTGTGGATTTTACATCAACAAACTTTGATCATCAAGTGGTCCAAACAGCTGCTTCTTTTCTGTCTCTGTCATTCATTGTTTACAGCCTACTCTTCTGCCTTTCATACTCCTTTTTTACATCTCTGGTCAGGTACCACCTTAGTCACTGGCTTGGCATAAGAGTTATGGGCGGCTCCTTTGGGTTTATGCAATTTCCTCTTTACGATCATACTTTCAGTGTAAATATTTTACAGAGCACTCTTTGGAAGACTAAAGAGAAAAATAAATTATATTTGTAGTCTTGAAAAGAATGTAAAAATACAGAATTTAGCTGTTGCAGTTTCTAGGTTTTATCATGGAAAAAGAAAACTGATTATTACAAAACTTCTCAACTTCCAGAATTTACACAGATCTATCATTCTCATTGTTTTGTGATTTAAGAAATTAAAATTACTATGTAAAAAAATACCTTTGTATTTAAAAAAAAAAGGATGCTGCAGGGATGCTGCAGGGATGCTGCAACGAGGAGACTATGAAGTTGATATATGTATCTTGGATTCAAAGCATTTGCTAGGCCAGTAATTGGATCATACAACTGAGTTCATCTAATTTTGCCATTTTAAAAAGAATGGTATTGGGTGACTTTTTACACATTTTATTCAAAGTGATGATCTCTCGTCATCCTGCACCAGCTTTATTTTTAAAACCTTATAGATGTGTGATTTATCACTTAGCACTTGTGATTCACTAATGACACTAGTAGCTCATCATTGTGGGTTTATGGAGGAAATGTGTGGTTAAAGATATTTTTGAAGTCTTTATATTCTATCTTAAGTGCATTTTCATCTTTCTTTCTCTCCAGCATTTTATTGTCATTATACCGTCACAAGTACAGAGAAACCAAAGGAACTCTTTGCATTTAACCCATCCCCTTGGGGAGCAGTGGGGGGGTTAAGGGCTGTTGCCATCAACACCTTTGTTTATAGATGTTGGAGATCTGCCTTTTTTTCAGTCTAGTCCTGTTTCTCTGACTGTGACTGGCTGGATGTGCTCTCTTCATCCTCTGACATGGGAGCTGGATTGGAGCTCTGCCTGGCTGTGTGTTTTCTGAACAGGGCCGCCTTTTACAGTTGGCTTTTGTACCTCTGCTTCTGTCTCCTTGAACCCCAGTCGGCCTCGATCGATGGTTGCTCACACTGAGCCTGGTTCCGCTGGGGGTTTCTTCCTGTTAAAAGGGAGTTTTTCCTCTCCACTGTTGCTACAAGCATGCTCAGTGTCAGGGATTGCCTTCGATTCAATGAATTAATGTAATCAGCTGATTTTCCTTAGATAGAAAACTTTGAATCAATTTGACTGTATGATGTGGTGAATTGTTTAGTGCCCTGAGATGACATGTGTTGTGTATTGGTGCTGTGTAAACTGAATTGAATTGAATTAATAAAATTATCAATTTCCCCCCCAGCCTTAGTATCAACCAATTAAAGCCCAACATTAGCAAGTACCGTGAGCTAAATGTGTAGCCTGTGTTAAAAAACAAGATAATTTCAAGCACAGGTATGGTAGTACTCTGCTTTGTCTTCAGCCCCTGATGGTTTTTTAGAACACAACACTCTGCTTTAACCGCCTATAACCACATTTACATCTTAATTACCAGCCTAATTGATGGGGCTGCACTTAGACATTGTGACATTCATGAAACCGGATTTAGTATAAAGATAGGTAGCCGAGGGCATGGAATAGCACTGATTTTTCACAAAGGTACAATAGGACTGACTTTCAAAGGCAAGATCACACTATATCCAAATGCTGACAAAGGATGGCTCTCAAAATGACCAAGGATATTGGAGAGATGTGTAACATATGACAGAAAACGGATGGCTTGCTGAGCTTGAGCAGGATGATTTAAATGGCAAGTGATTGAACAACAAATTCACATTAAAACCTTATTGATGAGTTCAGTGTTTCGTTTGGGATCAATAAGACGACTGGGAGAGGCTGAAGCTGATGCATCCAGCTGAGAGACACTGCAGGATATATCGAATGTCTTGCTTCATCGCTGAAAAGACAAAATGCTGAATTTCATCAAGATGAGGAAAACTTGTGCAATGCCACTACTTCATGTAGGAAGCAGATCTTTGTTAGACTGTATGTATGTATGTATGTATGTATGTATGTATGTATGTATGTATGTATGTATGTATACATATATATAGCTATATGTAACTATAAGTGCAAAATCCACTAGGTTTGATGTCTATTTGTAGCAGGACATCAGTGTTTAACACACAGCCAGAGCTACAGTATAATGATTCAGATCAAAGCCTGCACAAGTAATGGAATGACCAAAGTCTAGACCTAAATCAAATTAAATAATTGTGGCAAGACTTAAAAGCTGACGTCCTCAGACAATCTCTCTCTCAACCTGGGGCGCTTAAAGTAAAACCTGGAGGCTATTTGGAAGATTCGTTAAAAATGAGGCCCAACCCCTTTATGTATTTTTTCCTCACGGATTAAAAAAGGTATAATAATTGTATTCAATAGACTGCATTTCAAAAATGGGAGAAATCTGCCCCCCCCCCCCCATTGGACTGGAGCTTATGCAGACTGAAATTGTTATAATTTATTTTAAAATAAAGAATTTAAGGGAAAACATATATATTCCCATAAGGAAAATGTTTGGCACAAAGAACATTTTCTCTTTATTGGCAATGTTTATGTTTTTTCTGCTGTCATTCAGGGCCACAACTATCCGGTAACATTTTCTTAAAGCTACAGGGGCTTACAGTTGTTCTACTTGTAAAACATTGATAAAAACATAATTTTGACATGTAGTTTGAACAACATCCATGCTATATGCTGCCTCAGGACTAGAGATTAAAAGACTAAAAGCATACAATCTTTATGAATTCCAGGTCCAGTCCATCTGCAAAGGTAAAGTTACCAGCGCTGGAAAGCTCTAATTCCACAGCGTGACAGATGATGCTAACAATGAACATTTCATTTTGAGACGCCACACAAGCTCTCATACGACAGAGATGAAGTACATTGGCTGTGATGAATTACACGACAGTGATTTATCATGACAAGCCAATAGCAAAAATATAAATGAACAATTAGCAGACGCAGCCCTAATTAACCGCTCCGAGACAAAAGATGGGCTTGTTCAGTGTGTGCGAACATGTTTTAAAACAGTCAGAGCAATAGACTAATCTTCAGGCAGCTTATAGAATATTACTGTGTTAATTTGGGTTAATTGAATAATTTGCCTCACTGCATAGCTATTATGGATGTCAAACACAGAAGGGCATTCCTGATTAAACAGGAGGTTGATTTATAATGAATTAACTGCATTAGTTTTAGACACATTGAATTGTAAAGAATAAATATATACCTATTAGCTCTAATTTACATAACACGTCATTTTTAATGTTCAGCAACAAATAAATCCCATTTGATGACTTTCTGTAAACAGCACAATCAGACATATATGTCACATGTTTTCAGTTTTTCAGTGGGAAAACGTTATTTCCCACACAGTCTCCTCATGAGTCCTAATGTAATTCACCGACCAAAACAATATGGAGTGAGACTTCAGCGCACGCAACCTTCTTTTCATCGCCTGCTCAACATTTAACAAGATCTCTGTATTAACAGTGCACAAACGATGCAGACATGCGTGCACACTCTCAGACACAAATGCAACTAAAACAAATTAGGCCATATCTCATAATTCAATGTCACCAAATCCAATAGAAATTGGGAAAACTCGATTTGTCGCAAGTCCTAAAACTTCTCTTAAGTTAAGTCACCTGAACTAAGGATGAAAATGATACTTCAGTGACTACACGATAACTGATTACTAAGTTACAGAAATAAATGGATAATTGGAATTTAAAACTACGTTCCTGGTCACAGAGAGATCAAAATAAAAAGACTGAAAAATATTTTAAATGGTAAGTCTCTTTCAGTGAGTTTGTGCTATTTACACAATGTGTTTGTGTGTGTTTGCTGTAGAGAAATTGGATGATGCCATCATCCAAGGACTTGGCAGCAAATATCTAGCTAACAAATGATGATGTGAATACATTGCCTCATAAGCCTATAAATCAGACTCCCCCCTTACAAATTAATAGAGTTCACAGTTGACAGCAGCAGAGGAAAATCATAAATTATGCCTGACACATGAAAATGGCACAACAGGAAGAAAGACCTGTAAAAGGAAATTAGAGCCCTCTTTAACTATTTTGCTTCTAAAAAAAACACTTCAAATAAAATGAACATTCAAATAAAAACATGCTACGTTTTAAACATTCAAACACATTTTGTTGGTTTTAGATAGGCATATTTTCTAACCTTTTCAATACAGGACAAAACCTTTTTTTTAAGAACTTAATTTTTTTAATTACAGTGCTACCTTTTGTTTTTTTATTTGCAGTTTGTCTAATTAAAATGTGTAATAGAAGCAAAAATCAACAGGATAAAATAGGAAACAAAGGATTTAAAGTTCGAACAAAGATGGTATAGAAAAACCGTGGAAAACCAAGAGAGACGGGGAGGATGGGAGGAGGGCTAAGTACCAGGGAGTGACAATGTGAGGGGGCTTATGCTGAAGGTACCAAGGTTGCAAGCAATTTCTCTTTGTTATCAAGTGAAATGACTCTGCAAATATGACAATAAATCACAGCTGAAATCAATCTGAGAGGAGGCGACTGTGAGCCACTGATAATGCATCAATCAATATTTAATGTTTAGACTTTAATTAATCCACAGGCGCCAAGCGTTCTTTAAGTGACAATGGGGGGGGGGGGGGGGGGTGAAAATGAGCAGGGAGTGCTTTTGCATAGAAAAGCTCTTATATCAAACAGAGACACTGAGCTAAGGGCCCTCATCAGTCGATTTCCAACTGCTTACTGGCTTTTATTCCCTTTTTACTGTGTACAAAAGACAAAAACTGAGGAGATTAAAAGAAAAGAGTAGATAACACGTGCAGTTCCTTGCTAAAGTATTCACACCCCTCAAACTTTTCTGTTTTTCATACTACTCATTGTAAATACAATTCCAAGTGTATTTTACTGGAAGAAGAGAAGAAATATCAAAGTTGGATATACTTGTGAAAAGGTTGAAAGGACATCTGTACAATGTGCGCAGGGGTTAGGTTCTCAGGAAGTTTATGTTTCCCACCCGTTTAGAATATTTTGAATATGTATACATAATTACAAATATATCCATATGATATAGAATTGAAGCATCAGCAATAAGACCTTGAACTAAAACAATTTGCTACAAAAAAGGTTTAAAATAAAATACTCTATGCCATGCTTCAGTTTCCTGTTTTGTTCATATAACACCATTAGAGAAGGAGGGAGAATTTGTTGACCAGAAAAATGAAGCCTAGGTGGAAGTTCAATTGAAGAAACTAGATTACTTCCACAAAGTCCAATCAGCATCCCGAGTTCATCTTAAAAGGTCTCAAAATTGAAAACTCAGTGTGCTACCCAGCCAAAGTGCAGGCAGTGGTTGGACTATGTTAGACTTGATTCAGATGACCCTGATTCAACCTACCTGCATCCCCTTCTCCACCACCGTAGGTTAAGGCTTCATCCGACTTCTACTTTGTCCCCATCAGAGTGTAATTCCTCCCGGACCCTTACTACATTCCCTGTCTCCCCTCAACCGGTTCACCCGAAATCCGCCATGTTGAGCCTGGTTTTGCCAGAGGTTCTTCCCAAAGGGGAGTTTTCCCTCTCCACTATCACTTCATGCTTGCTCATCATGGACAGGTTCATGCAACCTGTGTTATCATAACTGGCCTGCTATCTTCCAGGTCCCTGAGTGAAGCACTAGTATCTGCTCTCACAATCGACTGGATCTCTCCATACAGCTCAAGCATGCCGTTTCGCCAACCAGCAGTGTGTGGACTAAACCAACTTCCTCCATCTCCACTCCACCACCGCTTTCAGGCCTGGGGTCACACATCCCTGTTCTTATACTCCTGCTTATGCATATCACAGCAAAATTCAGCGTTAATCTTTCCTGCCAAGGTCTGAGCACCAAAGACTAAAGTAATTATATCAATAAAATTCTTCTAATTATCTTTTTCTTTCCTTGTGAGTTTTTCAGATTGAACTGTCAGTGATGCAATTCACAAAGAAAGCCTTTGTGGAAGTTGGGGAAGTAAAAGGCTATTGCTAAAAAAAAAATAGAACTTTTGATTTTTGTACCCTTATATGGATACGTTCATATCAGCTTGTTTTTTGCTTTTTATTTGTCATTTTGTTTAGATTTTGTTGACATACCAAAGATTTGGCTGCATTAATTAAATGTCATAAATTTCTCCCAAAACCAGGTTGACTCTTAGATTATTGTCTGACTTAGCCCCCAAAACCTCAGTTTGAGTGCTTCTGTGATCTTTGGTCATTCATGGTAAGTTAAATCATTCCAGGACTTAGGATGACCAACAAAACAAATAAAGCAGCATCAGAAATGTTCTTACAGTGTGATGCTGCTGTGATTAATTTAAGCTTTTTTGGCCTCATCTGAGCGCTTCTCCTGCAGTCTTCCTCCTTTCATCCTCTCTTTCACTTTTCATTATTTGACTATAATAATAAGCATATTAATATCATCTTGCTTTTAATTTATGGTTGTTTCTATATATTTGTCAGATCTGTGTGACACATTTAATGCTTCATCAGCTAATCCTGCAGTCTGGCATCCTCCACCCTGCAGTGCAAGATGAGTTAATATCATCTCAGACCTTCACAGTAAAATATCCTGTAAATTTGTTGAAAGTGTTTCACTTCAAAATAAAAAGAAAAAAATCCCTCTTAAATATTTTTCCTTGGTCATTTAAATTTATATTACCAGATAAGATAATTGTAATTAAACATTGAGGGGATGTCTAAAAGCCAAGCAAACAGTTTTCTTTCAAAAAGCCCCAATAATAACATTTTTTGTTATAACAGTTTTAGAGTTAAGACAAACAGATATGAAGTCAGATATGTCTTAGAGATACACCTAAAATATCTGCTTTTAATGTCTTCCATTGACAGTCTCACCAGGTTACTTTAAAACTTACAGTCATACTTCTTTCTACTAATTGTGGGAATGCAATTCTTAAGGCTGTGAGAACTCAAAGATCCCCCTCCGTACACCGGTTGGGCTAGACCTCCGTACACACGTGGCTGGCACTTCTGTAACGTCTGATTCAGTGGCTTCATCGAACAAAAATCCCTCTCTAAAAAAGGCAACCATGTAGCTGTTATGAAGGACCGCTTCAGTGTAGAGCTGTGCTTAGCCCTCGCCCTCTGATCACTCTGACACATCCCACAGGTACTAATTACTGAATCTACTCCTCAGAGGAGTTGCAAGTGAAATAACATGGAAGTCGCTTGACATTTGGACACCTGCTGGAAGATTCGCAGGGATAATTGGGACGCAGCTGAGAGGGAGGTCCACCATGTCTGCATTAGCTGATAAAATGGATTTAGCTAACTCTCAGCATAAGTCGCATCACCAAAATGTGGCCTTAGGGGAGCATTGAGAGGGTCAACACGGGAGGGGGTGAAAGGGCATGAATGTTTCAAGTTTAACAACTAGTCTGTGGACAATTATTTGAGAAGTTTCTTGAGATGTAGATAAAAGGCTTACTCGTAACAAGTTCTGATATTCTTGGCTGCACATATTGTATTTGATCCATTGTGCCACTGTCTTTGAATTTAAGGGTCTTTAATCTTCAAAGAGAACTTACCTGAAGCTAGGAGGAATGCTCCCCTTACAAAGTACCCCAAAGTGCACCTTGAAACAGTCTCTGTTGAGAGTCCAACTTTTAAATATCAGTTTATGTATATCACAAAGGACGGCTTTTATTGAATGATACATTGTACATGTTCTACATGTTTTAGCCACATCTTTTCAACAGAGAATAGGCTTTCTAAAAACTTGCTTCTTGTTGTGAAATATGCTGTATTGTTTGGATGTAGGGGGTTGGAGATGGGGGAGGGCAGCGTTTAACTGACTTTTATGACAGTTGTTAAGTCATTTCCTGCAGCAGTGGTTTATGACTTTGCAATAACCTCCATGAATGATGTAATGAGAGATTATCTTACTTCCTCCCTCTTTTATTATCTGCACTTCTTAACACTAACAAGCATGCGTGCACTCAAGGAGGTTAAGCTGTTATCGGTATTGTCTACATTTATTAGACAGGGTGGTATGATATTATTCAGTTTGATCTGGTTCAGAGAAAACAAATAGATGGACACAGTCTGTAAAGCATCAAATTTATGCTAGATCAGATCGCTACCTTTTTAATTTGAACAATATTTCAACTAAGAATATGATTCAAGGGAGATGCCATCAGGTTCATTCAGCCAGAAAAACTGTGACATAGGCAAAATGTAGGTCATAACAAATAAGTGTCTATTGTTATAAACAAAAAACAGGTTGTGTCCTTAGAAAAAAAGAAAACAAACTCCATCGTGTGGCATTTATGGGTGGCCATTCACTGGAAAAAAGACATCTCAGAAGTGGGTATTCCTTCTTTTGCTAAAGAGTCTGCAATGCAGAAAGACGGGGTGCACTTAGTAAACATTAACAGATCAAGAAGATGGATCTTCTCCTTACATGCTAAGAGAAGTCTCTTTGTTAGAAACCATTTCTGCTCAAGGATTATGAAACTATAGTGGTATTCCATGACTGAGGTGTGAAGACATCACACAGGAAATTTGTATCATTAAATAAACAGCTAACCAAGACAAAGTTTTTGAAGTATTATAAAAATTGACAGGCCCCAAGATTGATTGCCTGGGCCCAACCGTTTTTTAACATTTCTCTCTGTCATGATCTGGCCTGTTTGCTCTCCCCTAATAAGTAATTCCTCTCACCTGCCCTCTTCCTTCCCAGCCTCAATTATAATTTATTCCCCTCACCTGTTTCCTCTGGTTTATATTCAGTTCATCCTGAGCATTCAGTGCCAGATCATTACTTGTCTTTCTGTTAGTCTGTCTGTTTGGTTTTTTGTCATGGTTCCTGTCCTGGATCCTAGCTGCCAGTGGAAAGAGGGTTTTGGTGTTTGTCTCGTCTCCTGATCGTCCACTGTTCCTCCTCCGCGGAGTCCTCTGGGTTTTTGGCTCATTATGGGGGGAGGTTCAGTTTTTATCAAAGTAAGCCTGGCTCCAGGGAGGAGACCAGTTTAAAGTCCAGCTTCAAGTTCCGGTTCCTACGTCCTGTCTCGGCTACCCTCTTCCACTGAGCCTGCCTGTCTTCACCTGATCCTGTCTGCTCCTGTGCATGACCACCTGGTCATGCTTCTGGTCCCAGTCTGACTCTGAACCCTCCTGGAAGCCTGTGCATGCCTGGAAGTCTGGATCCTGCCACCTGTCTCTGTTCCTGTCTGATCTGGATCCTGACTGTTCCTGTCTGTTCTGGATCCCTCACCAGGATCAGCTTCCAGATTGACCTCTGGGACTGCAGCACTGGGGACACTCATAGTCTGGACTGTTAAACCAGGTAAGTGGCCAACACAGATAATCATATATCAGTTTATCGTCGGCACTTACCTGTGTTTCCTCCCCTAGAGTGTCTGAGATTGGGCGGCTCTTCCCCCTTGGTTGGTATCTGATCCTAGTCCCTTTTGTTTTAAAGTTAGAGGGGCCTGCCCCTGCAAACTACAAGATGTTGGGGAGCTCCTCCTGGGTCTGTGGGGTGGTGGACTGGTCCCTAGACCTAGGAGGGTAGTGTTTGTATGAGGTCTCATGGGAGCACCAGACATTCTGGGGCCAGGCCCCTCTGAAGTTGGTCCCCTCTGGGGTTGGACCCCAGGGACTCTCTTCTGCCCTTCTTGGCCATCCCTATGTCTGCTCTCCCTGTGTCCCCGTAGTTTGGGGTCTTGTCTGATATCTGGGGCTCTGGTCACCGTGCCTGGGCTCTGCAGTGTGAGTCTGGGGCCACTCACACCTACTGTTGGGCACTTTGTCATTCTGAAGAAGCATTGTAAACCCATTTAACACAAGCATATCCATACATATAGAGCACATAATATTGGTTCCAGGTGTCCATAGGTACAACTGAAACTAAGTATTAAGCTGCCGCAACAGATATTTACAACTTCAAGCAACTGTGTACTCATAATGGGTTTTATTTAATATATATATGTATTGACCAGTTGTCTATAGAAAAGTTATTTTTCTTACTAGGACTTAACTACAGACAGTATACATATGTAATTTATAAAATTAAACAGGTTGTAGCAATAAAACCTGTCAAAGAATGAGTCACAGAAACATTTTTTTGCTGTGACCTACACATTAAAAATCTGTTGACCCCTATCAATTTCTGTTTTTTCTTCTTCACAATGAACCAGTGTTATAGAAGAGCCAGGCAGTTGCCAACTGAACATATCCAATTGGCCATGCCTATTAAAAAGACAGAATAAAATAAGCTAAACAGAAACCAAGTTATCTGAGTGGGGAAACAGAGTAGGAGTCACTGCTAAAGATATTAAGACGTATAAGTGTGAAAAAAAAGAAGTGAGTAAGAAAATAATCCAAAGTGTGAGAAGCAGTAAGCTGCAGACAGTGCAATAAATCTGTTTTTATGACAACAGCGCAAGAGAGGCAGTGAGAGCGAAGCATATCTTAATTCCCTCAGACATATTTGAACATGTGTAGCCGCATCATCAAATCCCTGAAACAGCACTGTCAGATTTGGCTGCAGTCACGGTTAAGTCTGAAACAGGGAGCTTATAGCATGCTGCTGTCATCCCCCTCCTCTGTCAAAGGGCTTATTTGTTAAAAGTTATTTGGTAAGAGTATGCATCAAGCTGTCTTTTTATAAAATAATTACTGGCATTTTACTGGTCAAATGCATTACTTTACTTTTTCTAAATATAATGAAAATGTGATGTTTTTTTTACTCAAGGTTATGCTCTAAGAATGATAGATTTAGATAATATTGTAGTAAATTATATTTCCTCCTATTGGTGTATCTGACACAGTGCAAAAGAGAGCTCAATTTGCTAATCTACATCCTAAACTTCCTCTGACGTTTTTAGCCTTTCAGCATTTTTTTTAGTTCAAGAACTTTTACCCAGGACTGACAACAAAGATGAACATGTAACTACAGTGATCCATACTTGTTTATAATAGAGAATGTGAACAGTATATACATAAAAGCAAAACTTGCCATTAGCTTGTGATTTCACCATCATAATTTTTGGTACAGAACTAATGTAGACAGACTGCTTATTTAGTCCTCATATACATTTATTTCGGCAGAAAACAAATACCTCAACTGTTTTAAACTGAGAAACTTTCAGAGGATTTTTAACGGATTCTTGTAAAGGGTCAGATAATATAAGTTTTAGTTATTCAGACCATTTTTCAGAAGGTGCTCTATTTGGGCAAAAGTTAACAATATTTATAAAAGCTAGTTGAACAGTACATTAAAATGCAAATAAGTTTAATACAAATGTTTAAAACACTTAAACACTCTAAGCTTGACCTTCACATGTTTTCTGTGTATTAAAACAGGAGCAAGCTTGATAGCATGTATAAAGCTGAGCTCTGTGCCAACAGTACTGTATTGTAGGCATCAATGGTGCAGTACAGCATGTGCAAACTTTTTTGCACAAGTTTGTGCAGAATAAGTATATGTGATTCTAAAGGCAAAAATGTGCAAATGTATGCATTGATGTTAACTAAAAAACTTAACACCACAATAGATCCTTAAACTGATGAAAGTAGCTTTGCAGTTTTAACACTTTTAAAAAGCTTTGAAGGTACTCCGCAAATTACAGTTGTTTCTGTTTTACTTAATAAATTACCCTACGTGGTTTGCAGTAGTTTGGGTGAAGCATTATGTAATTTCTAAACTTCAAGTTGTGGTATCTTATTTCTCTATATATGTAGGACTTTTTGAATGTACTTGCTTTTCAAAGCTTTTCCGTAAAGGTTCTGTACTTCTACACAGGTCATTACATAGGCTGGCATACAGGACAAAAATTAGAACAAGATGTGTGCAACACTCTGACCTAAGGGCAAAGTGGAATGACCAATTAACCTTGGCTTTGCTTAGGCCTGTGGAAGGAAGCTGGAGTCCCCAGAGGAATCTCAGGGACACAGAAGGAGAACATACAAATTCCATGCAAAAAAATCTCACCAGGATTTTAAGCTCTGGGCCTTCTTGCTGCAATGAATCGATGCATTAGCCTATCATTTTATCATCAGATTTATTTTTTCTCATAAAAGGCTAAGTTAATGATAGAATGGAAAAAGGAATTAATAACTTTTGATTTTGTTTCTAAAGGAAAACACGCTATTAAAACAGATGTATTCCAACATAGGAAGGTAAACTCACTGTAAACGTAATTAGTGGTTGTCCCACATGTCAACTCCTGTCATGTGTTTATAATAAGACTCAAATAACTGTGATAGAACTTTGACCCAATGCTAGAGAATTGTTTTTAATCAGTTGCACTAAAGGTTTATTTAAGATCATGCTTGTTTGGTTTTTTACCTGTTTGAAAATTTGTACAGACAGTACACATGACATTTTATTTGTAAATATACCAGTTTACCCAAATTGGCAGATTTTCATCTATAGATCCTGGAGCAGGTGACATGAGCACTACAGTAATTAAAATATATGAACTAATATATGAACTATTTAAAAATACAGTCATAAAGTCATAATTTTAGATTTTGATAGCTGGAGGAACAATTCAGGTATAAGTCACTCGCACTTAGAAGGGTCCCGAACAAAAGCATGTGTCAACAGATGTTTTTGCATGTCTGAAATAAACAAAATGATCCCAGCTCCATAGGTCTAATTTGTGACACTATACCAGTTAGGACAAGTATTTGTCTTTCTGGCCAGTAGTTTCACAGCTTAATACCAAACTACATGTATCGCGGTTAAACTTTTGTAGGAGGCTTGTTCTTAACCAGTCAGACAGATTTAATACATTAATGATATTAAAATAGAGTGTTTCACTCTTAGTTTACAGTGATTCTCTGATGTGACAGAAATTTAAAAAGTGCTATTCATAAACATTCCTATTTTAACCATTCAGGGGAAGGGTTTAGATTACTGTTCCAGATAAACCAAGTGTTGCCAAGGTGATTGTCACAACTTGATAGCTGCTTTGCTTCAGAATTTACAACAGGAGAGCAGAAATTATGATTTCATTAATTATTATTACAAGTCATCCAGGCGCTGCAGCAGCAAAACAGCCCATGACTATCACCACCCTCCTCACTATCACTATTAGTCCTCAATTCTGCTCAGACCAGAGTGTTTTTCTAAAAGTATTGTATATTATCAAAATGTTTTTAAGACCTGAGAGAAGCTTTTGTTCTATTTTTGAACAAAAATGTTTTTGACCATGGAAGTATTTTGTGTCAATGTTTCAGTATGAATGTTGCTAGAATTTTCTATTTTTAGAATGAAAATATCTGTCACAATATTGTTACTGTGGTCAATCACAGTCAGCACTTTATAAACTGACTGGATTAAGACGCTGTCGCTGCCTTATCTTTGTCTGGCCTCTGTATCGTAAGTCTGTCTTGGTCCCCCCCCCCCCCCCTCCCACTGTATCCTGCATCACAGATGCCAACCTTAATCGAAGTACAGGTGCTGGTCATAAAATTAGAATATCATGAAAAAGTAGATTGATTTCAGTAATTCCATTTAAAAAGTGAAACTTGTATATTATATTCATACATTACATACAAACTCATATATTTCAGATGTTTATTTTGTTTAATTTTGATGATTACAAATGACAACAAATGAAAATCTCAAATTCATCATATCAGAAAATTAGAATATTGTGAAAAGGTTCAAAATTGATGGCCCCTGGTGCCACACTCTAATCAGCTAATTAAGTCAAACCACCTGCAAAAGCCTTTAAATGGTCTTTCAGTCTAGTTCTATAGGCTACACAATCATGGGGAAGACTGCTGACTTGACAGTTGTCCAAAAGACGACCATCGACACCTTGCACAAGGAGGGCAAGACACAAAAGGTCATCGCTAAAGAGGCTGGCTGTTCACAGAGCTCAGTGTCCAAGCACATTAATAGAGAGGCGAAGGGAAGGAAAAGATGTGGTCGAAAAAAGTGTACAAGCAAGAGAGATAACCGCACCCTGGAGAGGATTGTGAAACAAAACCCATTCAAAAATGTGGGGGAGATTCACAAAGAGTGGACTGCAGCTGGAGTGAGTGCTTCAAGAACCACCACACACAGACGTATGAAAGACATGGGTTTCTGCTGTCGCATTCCTTGTGTCAAGCCACTCTTGAACCACAGACAGCGTCAGAAGCGTCTTGCCTGGGCTAAAGAGAAACAGGACTGGACTGCTGGTGAGTGGTCCAAAGTCATGTTCTCTGATGAAAGTAAATTTTGCATTTCCTTTGGAAATCAAGGTCCCAGAGTCTGGAGGAAAAGAAGAGAGGCACTTCATCCACGTTGCTTGAAGTCCAGTGTAAAGTTTCCACAGTCAGTGATGGTTTGGGGTGCCATGTCATCTGCTGGTGTTGGTCCATTGTGTTTTCTGAGGTCCAGGGTCAACGCAGCCACATACCAGGAAGTTTTAGAGCACTTCATGCTTCCTGCAGCTGACCAACTTTTTGGAGATGCAGATTTCATTTTCCAACAGGACTTGGCACCTGCACACAGTGCCAAAGCTACCAGTACCTGGTTGAAGGACCATGGTATCCCTGTTCTTAATTGGCCAGCAAACTCTCCTGACCTTAACCCCATAGAAAATCTATGGGGTATTGTGAAGAAGAAGATGCAATACACCAGACCCAACAATTCAGAAGAGCTAAAAGCCACTATTAGAGCAACCTGGGCTATCATAACACCTGAGCAGTGCCACAGACTGATCGACTCCATGCCACGCCGCATTGCTGCAGTAATACAGGCCAAAGGAGGCCCAACTAAATACTGAGTGCTGTACATGCTCATACTTTTCATGTTCATACTTTTCAGTTGGCCAACATTTCTATAAATCCTTTGTTTTTATTGGTCTTCAGTAATATTCTAATTTTCTGATATGATGAATTTGAGATTTTCATTTGTTGTCATTTGTAATCATCAAAATTAAACAAAATAAACATCTGAAATATATGAGTTTGTATGTAATGTATGAATATAATATACAAGTTTCACTTTTTAAATGGAATTACTGAAATCAATCTACTTTTTCATGATATTCTAATTTTATGACCAGCACCTGTAAGTGTGGCCTGCAACTCTTTAGATGTTTTCTGCATCATTTTGCCACTCCAGGGAAGGCTTAGATTCCAATGTTCCATGTTTTCCCATAATTAATGATTATCATAGAAGTTCCAAAGCCTCAGGAATGTGAGACAATCTAACTTCTTCAGATGTAAACACAATTAGCAGATTTCTGTTTTTATAAACTATTACATGTTGTCAACCAGCTCTTCTGTAATATTTAGAGATTTTACAGGTAAAACTATGTCTTCGGTTTGGCTTGTAAAATTGTTCTCTGAAGAAATGCTTAATCACAGTTAATTAAAGTAAGGTGTATAGCCTTTTAAACTAGGGCCAGTATAGCTTGGATACAGTCTACTTTTAAATAATAAGTAATTTTAAGCATAATTAAAAAGTGCACTTTGTGTAAATTTGTCCCTTATGTGTCTTCTTAAATCTGTGGTGGAACAAATACTTTTCACAGCACTCTTCTGTTCCATTTATAATATAAATAAATACATAAATAAATAAATAAATAAATCTAATTTCAGAGATCTATAGTAACTCCTAACAAGTTGGGCTTGGTTACTTGCAAATCATATTTTCTGCCATAACTTACAGCAGAACTGTCCTTTTCAGAGATGAGTTATAACAAAAAATCTTTATTTGTCCTTTATGAAATTACCAATAAAAAGAGAAACAAGCTGTAGTTTTCGGGCTTTGGGGGGCCAACAAAAAACTTTATCTCTATTTGAGCTTAACTAATGATTTTGTCCATTTTTAAGTCTCACTAATTAATCCCTGGTTCCATCAGAACTCCATTATAATACTGCTGATATAAGACTGTACCCAAACATGACCAATGCTTTAACGCATGCCAGTGTCTTCAAATGTCTCCAGTCTTAACTCGGAGGCAAGTTTCCACTTTTTAATCCACACTAATTCAGCAAACATGTATGTCTTTTTTTTTGGGTGTGACCAAATCTAATTCCTATATTTTCTAGTGCTAAAAAAAATGCTATTCCTTTTGAGATGTCTTCAGGCACACAGAATTGTGGAAGACGGATTTAATCAGACTAAGACTTATGCTTAGATTGGACATAAGATTAGGATTTCGGACCAGTATTTTCAATAATTATTCTCTAGCTGTATTACAGATATCCTCTTAAAAAACATACGCTTGCAAAGCATGCTTGGACATCTGTAGGGTTTTAATCCTAAAATATAAATTAAGCAAAAGAGAATCGCCAATGCACAGTCAGGAATAAATTCAGCTCGCTGTGTCTGTAGTTTTTCACTCTGCAAAACCCCAATAGAACTTTATCTAAAGTTCTTAAAATTCCTTTACTAAAACATTTATTTCTGCTTTTAATTAGAAGAGTGATACAATTATAATGTTACAGTTTTTCTACAATATTTTGAAAATACCTGCACCACAACATTGGACAGCTGCTAGGAAACTTTGACGCTGGTCATCAACTCACATTCCTAAATCAAAGTGTTTTTCTTTCTTCTTTTTTTCCCCAATGACAAAAGAATGCCTGGGCTTGTTTGCTAATTGATGGCAATTTGCCCAGGCCATTCATCCTCAGACCCTTGTTTGTCAGTTCGTAGACATGAAGCCAGATGTGCACATCAAGAATGAGGTTGACTAACCAGCCTATTGTTCTTTTTATCACTGACCATTTTAGTACATCTCAGGTGGTAATCTCTAAGCACCACCCATCAGATACTCCTTATATTGCATGTAAAAACAGTTACCTGTTCCTACAACAGCTTTATTGACAGACTTTATCTGTTGACCCAACTAATAAAAGCAGTTGACCCACTGGACATGGGTACAAGCTTTACACTTAAACAAGCCTCCATTCTTTGAGTGTATGAAACCAGGATGAGTTAGAATCCAGGGAATATCCCCAAATAAATATTATTTGGAACATTTAAAGACCTATTCTATTCTCATATTTGTGGGAATGTCTAAATGTATATAAAATTGTGTGTATTAGGGTTTATATAGCTCAGTAAAAGAAGAAACAGCACAAAAGTGCGACAATCTGCAGTTAGGCATGAAAAACAAAGTGGTATGTTTAAGATGTCATTAAGAGGTCCTAGCACAGTCCATTTGATTTTCACTAGGAGGCAAGCCATTGCCAGCAGTGAATAATGTATTCATTTTTTTTAAAGTTTTTTTTTTTTTTTGCTCCCCTCTTTCAGTGATCTCCATCTGGTCAAGTGTGAAGTAGGACAGAGCAAGATTAGAGAATACTGTGTTATCTTATCTGAGCTTGGGCTTAATGTCTGCACAGTCAACGCTCTTCCAACAAGTGGTTCATTAAAATAGAATGGCAGTGTTTAATTCCACGTATTACAGATGTGCTTTCCCACAAAGTCCACCAAGATGAAAAGCTCAAAGTGAGATGTGGATTTACATTACACTTGCCACAAAATTTAACTTGGATGGAAATTTGTGAAAAGGAACCATGTTATGGTCTGGCGACCTGCACAGGCTGTACTCCAGACAGCGATCTATGCAACCAGAGTCATGGAAAATTGATCAGACCATCCTTGTTTTCAAAAACAATGGTTATGCAATCAAGTTCTAATTCCTGTGTGCATTATGTGACTAAAAAGGGTCGGTCTTAGGCGATAAAACTCAATGGATGTTGATGAAAGAACTAAAGTGATTTGAGTTCTAGTAAAAAAAGTAAAAATCTGCTCTGAAATTAAACTCATATTTATATTGCTCTTAATAAATTTGTGAAAACAAATGTAAGAAATCAAGGAAAGAGAGGAGGGCCTAATAATGTCATCAATGCTTGCTTTGTTTCTTTTCAGCTAGTAGATTTCGAGTTTTTGTCAAGCAAAACCTTAGTGATTCCTCACAATAAAAGGCGTTTTTTCATTTTTATCAAAGATTTTTAGATTTTCTTCAAGGGACTTATGGGAAAGAGCTGGGGTCTATTTAAACCCAAAACTGACAAGGCAGCTACAGGGAAAAAAACACACCAGGACTTACTAAAAGCTACAATCTCTCCTGCTGCAAGAGCTGTTCATGAACATGAGCAAAGCTGCCAGGTTAGACAACATGGCACAGACAGGGAGCCTCTGGATCCTTAAGACAGCTGTTAAACAAAGCTTATTCAACAGTTTGGGAGGAATTCCTAGGGTGTGGACTATGAATTCTGTGCTTGAAATGCCAGAAATACCAATTCCCAGTTTAATGACCAGGGGACAGTGTGATTGATTGGCCAGCAAACTAAGTGCTATTTAAACAACCTGGGCTTCCTAACACCTCTGCAGAGTCACAGGCTTATTGCCTGCATGCCACGTTATATGGGCCGGCAATTCATGCAAACTGAGACCAGGCCAAGTATTGAGTTTATAGACTGCTCAGTACAAGGCCATGCTTTTCAGTATGCCTCCATTTCTGTATTAAAAATTGCTTTTAAAGGCCGTATGTGATAATGATATCATAGTAGGTAATAGCTGAAAGGCATATATCAAAAATATTGAAATACATTACTTTTTGAATAAAGAATGGGGTTTCTTTATTCTGAACTGAATCATTAAAATCAGTACAATTTTCCAATTTATTGAGATTTATTGAGTTTTTATAGTATATGCTAAATAACAGAGGGGGGAATGGTGATACTGTATTTAATCATGAAGGTTTGAGAAAACGATGAGAAAACGTTGATGAGCTGCCAAAGCAGGAAGGTTACTTTTCCTGCGATATTGTTTTATGCTAATTATGAGGCTTTTTTGTGGGTTTTAATGATTAAACCTGGTTATACAGTACAGTTCATGATTATTATTTAAAAAAATATTTACCAGTAAATCCCATGTGGAATGACTGCTCTTTATAAAAAGCTGACTTTTTTTATCATAAACTTAACTAATCAAGACAGGCACCACTTGCAGGCAATATGGCAGAGATACATAAACCACCAGAAAGCCTCCAGCGTCACATAGTATCAATTTGAACTTACGCTCAGAAAAAATGTTTTTTTAAAATGTTTTATTCCCACTACATGAACAGGCAAAAAACAAACAAAAAAACCTTCTCTAGCTGAAACTGTCAAGAAGCTAACAGTGATTTAATAAACACTAATCTGTTTTGTAACTTCTCACATTTACTGGATTGCAGGAGCTGTAGCAGAGACTATGATAAAAGCTAAGAAAATAACTCTACTCTGGCTGCAGGGTGTAATTTATCTCTGACAGACATATTTTAATAGACAAGGGGATTATAAATGTATAAGTGTCATAAAATTTAGAATATTAAAACATATCACTAATAATGATTATATTAATGTGAAAACCCCCCCTGTGATGTGGATGGCCAAGGATGTGTCTTTGCTGGTTGCTGCAGGGAAGGCATCTTGTGCAAAAGCCATTGGCTCTGTGTGCAAGTTTTAATCCTTGCTGTAGACACTCCTCACACTGATGTGAATCTTCAGTGGATAGTGATGAATTTGCACACAAAAATCATGATAGTCAGAATCATGATTCTTTTCCTATCAGCTATGATTTTATGTTTACCAAATTCTTGAAAAAGAATCATGTCTGTGAATTTACTGTGATGATATATATTTTTTTCATATTATCTACCATTGCTATGAAGTGAAAAACTTTTGGAGTTGGTTGTTTAGGACGGTTCAAAGTTACTCTCCATGCTGAGTTGCTCCTATTCACTACATAATTAGAACATTTAACTTGAATATTGCAAAGCTAAGAATACTCATTCAAAATAATCATTTATAATCTTGAAGTATTTTTCCTTAAAATATATGTTCCATTAAACAACTTCATCCATTCAACTTCACAACTGTAAATCAATATGGACTCTGTTACCCAGGATTACAGTTACAGGTGCTTCCTGTCCTGTCCTGTCCTATCTTGTCTGTCCACCATTCACCTTTATTATTCAGCCTTATATCTAAAATTCATGAAGGTCCTTTGGCTCTGTCTTTGCCACCTCCCCCTGTAGAGGAGTTCAGAGGTATAAAGCTGCTTACTGCCAGTATCTTTTCATGCTCAGAATTGCAATTGCTTGGACCAATCTTCATCCATCAACTGGACCAGACAAGGACGGCCATGATTTCACTTAAATATTATTAAAACTTTGCACTTCCTACACACATAAATTAGGACCGGCATTGCCATTGCGTGGGGAGAATGTATGGGTGGTGAAGCGACAGAATAATTACACAGCAAGAAAAGAAGACTGGTGCCGCATTTTGAGGACAAAGCAGGACATAATGGAGGAAAATTAACTTGTAGGTTTATTAAAGTTCTCATTGTCTGTATTAAGAAGTAAGCACTTTTTGAGTGAAGAAACCATTTTGGCTCTTGTGAAGAAAAAAAAAACACAGTGAAGAAAAGTGACTCAATAATGTGCCTGTCTGGTAACAAGTGTTTTGACATCCTCTCAGGCGAGAAGCTGCAGCCCCACTAGTGGACGGAAGACAGCAGAGAAGTAGGAATGAGGACAACTACAAAAATTACTGTGTGCCAATAAAGCTCTTTTTTTATTGGCTTAAAAGCAAAGATATGTTTCATTCACACACTAGGTCAGACCAACCTGGAAGTGGAAACATTAGGAGAGATAAAGAGACCAAACATCTGATGTTAAATGCAAGCAGGCTGCACTGTGACATGTTTGCAGTTTTGTCCTCTTTAGAAGTTTAGCCTACAGTGATCCACTTCAAACACTTGGCTTGTGACATTCTTTTCCTTCAGCTACAGCTCTTTCTTTATCCTTGTTATCTTCCTCTGGGTCAGTTTTACTCAAAGAACACCCTTCTTACTTGTTTTCTTCATTTCATTTCCCCACTCTGCAAAGTGTGTGTGGTGTTCTTTTATTCTTAACTTTAAATTTTGGGTGTCTAATATTTCTCTTAGATAATCAAATGATATATTGTAATTCTATTAATCATATTTTGGTACAACAAAAACTAATGTAATTCAGTAGGGCTTTATTTTAGCAACAGACAAAAACTCAGTTAGCTCTGAATTTCTTTCTTTTTTTTTTTTTTTTTACAAATTTAAATATGATGGTACCAGTCAGCTTTTGTATTCACTCCTCTTGATATTGACAATATGGTCAAATTTTGATTTGGACCAGTTTATTAATCCCACCAGAGGCAATATGTTTGAGCAGCCAGAAGACAAAAAAAGAATAAATAAAAATATAGTATAGTATAAAAAAAAGAAAAAAAAAAACATCACAGGGAGCTTAGTGATGGAGAATAAAAATGATTAAAAACACAAAAATAGTAAAAAAAAAAAAAATAGCACAGTTTAAGAAGAAGAGAATAAAAGTTACCCTACAGAGTTTAGAAGTCATACGTTTTACAGTTAAGACATGACAAAGAAGGAAAAAATGAGAGGCTGCACGGTGATGCTATTTGTAGCACTGTCGCCTTGTAGCAAGAAGGGTCTATGTTCGATTTCCGGCCCAAGGTCTTTGGAGTTTCCCCTTGTACTCTGGCTTCCTTCCAAAGATGCCATTTAGGTCTAAGCATGTTGATGGTTGTACTACTATGTTGCCCTGTGATAGACTGGTGAGCCCTCCAGGGTTTAACCCGCCTCTTGTCCAAAGTCTGGGAAATTGGCATCGGCTCAAATGCAATCCTGATGAAATAAGTGAGAGAAGACGGACGGATGGAAAAAAAATGATAATACAATGCAATAAAACCCATCACCATTTAAAAGTTCTCTAGGTAGTAAATAAAGCCTGTTTGATAATTTATTACTGGGCAGGAGTCAGTGGTTGCGTCAGCATTGATTTTAATTGAACAGCAAAAAATGCAATGAATAAAACCAATAAATCGATCAATGAAAACAACTAAATACAGCTTGTGGTCATCCTCAGATTTTTAACCAACATAACTTCAGTCACCAATAAATTATATTTCACCTACTGATCTTACATACTTAGAATAAACCAAACTAAATTTGACATTCTTTTTTTCCAGAATGAAACACAGTTCAACCAAGTATCAGAATAAACAAACAGGCCAGAAAACACAAAGACAAAACCAAGCATTTAGCACTTCCTGTCACTTTCGTATGGACTCATACAGAATTCTGAGCATAGATCATTTTCATATGATCTAACTTAGACAGGAGCTATAAAACTGCTTTCTTGATGTTTGACAATAGTAGAAGAAAAATAGTAGCAATTACAGATTTTTTCCTTTGCACATGCTTTGGTCAAATGAAACCAAAGTTAAATTTCATATCTAATTTTGTTGCTGATTGTCTTTAATTTTGCTTTACTTATTTCTTTTTCCAATCTCTGGGAGACTGTCTTACTCAACGGGTTACTACACAATCTTTGTCTGAAGACCAAAGAATACTCTCTTTGAGACAGGGGTAAATGTTCATCTTCCAGTACCCTAATAAACCTGACAATACTGGCAGCATGTTTATAGCTGTACACAGTGTTTTAGTTCACAATAAAGTTTTAGGGTGATCCAGCCAAACCTCAGGCCTAGGTCCAAGTGAGAAACCATGGCAGATATTGTAAACTCAGGCTCACACTACTCACTTTGAGTTGAGCTTGAGTTATTTTGCAAAGAACTGGAAGATTTTAGGTGTGTGGCAATGGCGTAACAACACAACAAAAGGTCCGTACGGAAAAGTATCTGGGTGGACTCCATATGAAGTACAACAACACCCCATTGCTGCTTAAGATGGTTCTAAAAAGTTCTACAAATTTTTCCCTTTGAGCAAGAGGGTAATAAAGAATGCACACCTCACGCTTAAGTTTGTGTTTGAAAAAAACACCAATGCATGATTTTAACCTCCAGTTGTGAGCAACTCTGGATTAATCTGACACTTAAATTCCTAAAATATATTAAATATGTGGTTGTACTTTGCAGGTAAGTAGACACTTTTGTAAGGCATTTCACTTAAAAAGTTGAAGTTTTTAGACAGCCATTTAAAGCCAGTATACTTTGTGTTGTCTTAATCTCTCTTGTCATGATTGTTCAGATCCTTGTTGTTGCTTCACCTTTATATTGGGCCTCTTCAGGCTTACGTGCTTAGTGATGATGAGATTTGATCCCACATGCTGGATGATCCCTACCTGATATCCCACGCAGGGCTGATTGTTAAGCAGGTTACCTTCTAAGCCTTAAGACGAAAGGACACAGTGCTTCATTTTATCACGCTCTAAATGCAGCAAGCTGTCACAACACTTGGCCCATCAAACCTGTATCATTTGGCAGTTTTCACATTGTATTTTTTTTTCAAAGAAAATAATAAAATAAAGGCAAATAAAGAGCAATGACGAAGGAAAAGGTGATTGGAGCAGAGTATAAAGCTGATCTAAGTAGAAAAGGACAACTTCCAGGAATTAGGAGTGCATGCTTGCAGGGTCCAGATAAGGAGGAGAAAGGAGTGATAACTAATGGGACATTTGCTAAACTGCAAATGTTTTCCTACTATCAAGGGGGTCATAATTTTGATCTAGAAACATGATATTCTTATATCCAGGATATGAATACTGTTATAACATTAAGCAGGGAAGGCTGAAAATGAATGCTGATGATTTCACTACAGGGTATCAATAAGGTGAATTTGGGTAAAAAAAAAGATAAACTGTCATAGTAGAACAAATATCTTCATGATGAGAATGCTAGACGCCTAAAGATAAACAATATTTGTACTTATAGGTAATTGAGTGACATATTCTGACAGTGTTTATTTTCACAAGATAAAGCGTATTCAAACAACTGTTTTGTTGACTAATAAACTCATTGTCTTGGCTCACCACTGGGCTAAAAATCAAAAGCTCGGCATCTCAGGAATTCATCCCACATCAAACGTTGTTAGGTACCTAAGTACTGATGCCTGACAGATTTGACACAACATCATGAGATCTAAGCTTAAATCTTATGCCCAGACAGCTTTAATGCCCTCATCATGACTTCAGAAGAAAGGCATTGCAAAGTCTTACACGAGGATGAATGTTAAAACAGCTACACTTGCCCAAAAATGAAGAAGAAGACATTATGTTTTTGCAAATACAGCTGGCAGGCAACTTAAAAGGACCATTAGACTGCTCTTGTAATTGTTGAAAGATAAGAGAACAGAGAATTTGGAAAAATGCAACCAGGGCAGAGACTGGAAAGAGGAGAGAGAGGGGGCATTCTTCAAAGCAATATCAATTTTACCATTACCTCAATTTGAATTGATTTTTCCCCCCCTTGATCACTAAAAAACAGATGCTGGATACTTTTCTTCTACAGTCGCTCAAAGAAAAGGATGTAGTCTTCCACATAGAAAAAATAAGGAAGAAAGAGACAGGGAAGGAGGGAGACCACAGAGCTTAGCATCTCTTTGATTGCTATCTTGGGGCTACACTGAGCAATTACTAGCTGGAACATTTCAAGAAGCTGATTACAGACAGTCAGTGACTGCAAAGCAGACAGACCTGGTCCCAGGTAAGACCCAGCTGTCCTGTGGCAATCCCACCAGTGTGGGAGTGTGTGAAGCAGTGTGTGAAGCAGAATAAGAACGTACATGTTTTGGTTTAGTAAGGTGAAATTTCCCTATTTAGGCTATTTTTAGGTTATGCACAACAGAAAACACAGAAATCCAAGATGTAATATTTATTTACTTCAAAAAGGCACAGATGTAATTTTTTTTCTACAGCAAGTGCATTTATTTATTTAAGTCCCACAAAATGAAGCCAGAACCGAAGTTAATCTCTTTTTATATATAAACATGAAATAAATAATTAAAATAAAATGCCTCTATTGTGCAGAATCTACTTCTTAGGATTTTTCCTTTGTTACAATGCAATTCCATCATCATGTACAAAGTTGTATTTTGCTTGATCAATGCATGTCTGAGTAATCCTCATGAATTCTGGTTTCAGCACTCCCTAACTCTCCAGTTAAAACTAGCAGCCACCATCTTGCTACATATGAAAGTGTTAGGAGAGTGCAAAGTGATTCTTTTAGAAACTAATCTGCAGAGGGACAGGAACTGTTCTTTCTTAGCAAATGTATTAGTTGAGAAACAAAAATATTATTAACCGTAAGAGGTCTCGGACTTTGTTTAGCCTATCATATTGCCTTAAGAGACGATATGTATTGGGGACGTCATGAAATGGGAGGCACCCAGAAGAAGACAGGTGGCTTCGCTTTGAAGCCATTATGTGTCATCATATGTATTCCATGCATAAAGTAAATGAATCTAAACTAAGCCATGGCTCCCCCAAGATAAGGTCAAAACGTCATAAGAGTTATGCCCACAAAGAATATCTACCAATATTCTCATTAAGTCGTTTTCTGAGAGAACAAGGGAGCTCAAGGATTCTTTGGGGCCCATCGTTAAACTGTAACTTTGTCAAAATGTGTTTGTAATTGCAGCAAAAAAAGGCTGTATTTAAATTTTGCTTGTTGTAGCTTCAAACCTCTCCTCACTATCAGTGTTACTTGAGTTAATAAAAAGCTTAGTAAGCATGTTAACACCAGCTACTATTGTCTGTTGAATTTAATAGACTAACAGACACACAAAAAGAGACTGAATTAACCTTTTTTTGCAACTTGTAACTGTAAATTAGCAAAGTTAAAAGTGACATTATTCCCAAATCTGAGTTCCGTTGTCAGGAAAATGGAACTCTGCATTAGGTGTTGAGAGCAGGGGAGGGGAGACAGAGGGAGCAGGGGAAGAGAGAGATCATTTGTTTCCAGTTTCCTCACAGCTCTAGGGTTGGCACTCCTGCTTCTGTTGATTTACAACCTTTCTCAACATGACCACATCTGAGAGAAGAATAATTAGAAGGCTCTAAAACTGTGCAGTTTAGGGTTGTAATGAAATTTGTTTGCCGGCGGTTGTGTTTGGGAGTGGAGTTAAGGTAGCGAGGAAGACAAAAGGACATAGTTTCTTTTGATATTCTGTTACTCCTTGCAAGGACATGAGAGCAGAAACACACAGATGCATACACAGTCAAAAGCTCTTGTACTATAAACCCATGCATAAAACGGAGTTAAAAAGATAATTTTTATTCACAGCAATTTCTTGTTATGGTGATTAAATATATCCCAAGAGCAAGGGTTCAATTACTGAGCAGTCAAGCACCACAAAGGGGCCAGGCTGAGGGCTAATGCTGGGGAGTGGGCTTGCCTGGCTGGGTGACGAGTTGGCTTGGTGGCTGCTACCCTGGCTTAGATGTACCAGAAGAAGCAGTTCCAGACCTTCTCTGTCCCCAGTTCAGCTTCAGAGTAGCATGGAGGAGAGAAAAGCTGCAGGGCCTGGCAGAGGGGAGCTCTGGCTGTGTGAGCAAGCAGCTGCCTCCCTGGCTCCAGAGAACGCTGGAACATCCAGGGAAAGCCGGAAACCCCTTTTCCTAGCTCTAAATTTGTTGCGTAGACATGAGTGCTCAGAAAAATAAATGCTTTAAAGTCTTGCTTGTACAAGCTAAAACAGCAATAAAAAAATAGTCTCTTGCTGCAGTATGAAAAGGAAATAAGTAAATAATATAGACATGAGGGTCACTTGATCAGAGGACACAAAACACCAATATACCGATCAGCAAGGATGGTAGCTCTGTAGGTTGGTGGCCTTTCCTTAGTGGCACATTGCCTCTTATTCATTGATCCTGGGGCATGCATCATTTACTCTGGAGCTACTGGTTTTCGTCCACCTGCTACCTGACCCTGTATACCACTGCTGCAGGGGCTATGGGGCTCAGGTGGCATTAAAATAGGGGAGGGATTACAGGAGCTGTCGGTCATCCCCAGGAATGGTATACCACAAACAGATACATTCCCTTCCATAAATCATTTTTCACATCAAATATAAACATTTAAATTCTGATTAAGCTGCATACAATGAGGACAATATAAAAGATGCATTTTAATACATATGGTCATATTTTGAAGATACATGCTTATGGATGGTTGGGATAATTGTCCTGGCAAAAAGGGAAATCTTAGGCACAGTCTTGGGTCTTTTACAGTCTCTGACAGGTATTATTCCAAGATCAACCTGCATTCATCTCCCTTTTTACAATCATCTTATCACCTTTTTGTCCCAACTCCATAAAGGCAACCCCTAAGCATGATATTTACAATATATTTCATGGTGGAAATGCTATTTTTTAGGGCTTTGTAACATTAGTTTCCTCACACAAACATTTTGCATGAAGCAAAAAATGAGACATCTGAGTAATAAGAGTAATATCTGACCAGAACAGCTTTTTCAGCATCTGTACTGTGTTCCCTACATGGAAAAATTCAATTAGGACTTCCCATGGCTGTCTTCCAACATTTGCCTTTTTCCTGCTGCTTTTCTATTAAGGGGAACAATTTGAAGTGCAAATAATATAGCTTGCCTTCCAAAAGATTCTCTCACCTGAGCTCAGGATTTTTGTAGCTCCTCCAGAGTTACTGCTGGTATAGTGGCTGCTTCTAAATAAGATAAAAGCTTTGTATGTTTCCACCTGTGTGTGCATACTATTTTCTGTTTTAGGACTGAAGATGAAAAAACAATCCCTTGTGAATTGTCATAACCTAATTATGATTAAATGTTGTTCAGTTTATTTATATAGCACTAATATACAGCACATGTTGTCTCAAGGCGCAAGTTAACCTAATCAATTAATCCAGACAGATTTTTCAATTCATTTTCATGATCCAAGTCCAAATGATGCTATTAAGTTACATTTATTTTTAAAATGAGTTTTCCATTTTTTTATTTAAGGAAATGTTACTTTTTTTGTTTAGTTATTTTTAAAACTTCACCATCTTACTTCACGTGTCTTGTTTGGCAAAATGAGGCTGTTTGGTCACAGATTTTGTCTAAAAAAACAGAAGACAATAAAAAATATAAGTAATTCATAACATCCTGAATTTTTAAATATATTAGAGAAAAACACTTAGCCTAAACAGTTTTCTTCATTGAGATGTTATTGCCTCCTATATTGAAGCACACTTGCTGATGGTTGTGATTTTAACATCACTATCCCATTACATGTTTTAATAGCATGCATAAGAATTAATTGAGTCAATGGACCCACTTGATCACTGCTGCACTTTACGAAAAGGAAATGTCATGAAAGCTGCACAAAACTAAATTTCGTTTTGTATTCACTCTGTCTATACCAAATGATAATAAAGTTTGTCTAAGTCTACGTCTAAAAGTCTAAGGACATGAGCAACCAAGGCAAAAAGTGCATCAATAGTAAGTAAAAGCAATAAACATTAATAATCACACTTGACACATAAAACACATTCAACTGTGAAATGTAAAGATTTGATGCTTATACAAATACAGGGTTTGAATATCAGGCGTCTTCTTGAACAAAGACTGGTAATTCTATTCAGACTAAAATAACATTTTCTAGATTTGGCATTGTGATTAATGGATTCCTTTTTTTGTCTTAAATGGATGGTTAACATTTGTTGAATTAAGGTTCTGTTGATACATTATGTGCAGATAGTATTTTACCTGCAGCTAGAACCTCAATTCAAAAAACCAACGAGCTAATGTTAAGTTTGAAAGCAGATTTCTGCCACACTGAGACAACTCTAATCTGGTAAAAAAAAAAAAAAAAAAGACACAATCACAGGCAGAAGGCAAAATCTTTTTTTACTAAACTATGAACAGTTAAAGTATCAGTCCATGTGAAATATATGGCAATAAATAATTATGCAGTACAATGATTAAATAAATGATTTACTTTGGTGCATTAGAATTGTTGTATAATAAACTCTTCCTTTCAATTTTTCTATTAACTTTTGTTTATGCACCCCCTCTTTGGGCATGTTATGCAAAACATTTATTCTACTCTCTCACTGTGCATTTTTCTTTAACTTATTTTAAAGTCAGTACATCTGTGCAGTACTTTTTGTATGCATTCTTGTACTATATACACTCTTTTTAGACAGTCTGTAGCATTTTTATCTTTAATGGCATCTTGGTTTAGCTCTTTGTACTCTATATAAGCTACAGGAATCAGAATTTCACAGAAGGAGTAATCCCTGAAAATCTGTGAAATGTTTTAAATCTGTGTTGTTGTTTTTTTAAGATAGAAATTTCTGGCATAACACATTTGCTTTTACTTTTGCTGTATTACTGAAATTTCTTTAGTATGTTTCCAAACTTAGATTTTTAAGAGCAATTTTTCAAATGGGTCAAATACTAACTTTTCAATAGAGCCCTACTTTAAAGAACCCAACCTATTCCTTTCAGCCTGTTTATGTACTACTAAATCAGTCTTCACAATTACTGAACAGACAGGATTACTGATAAGACATAACCTTCTCCATACAACAGTGAAACACTTCATTGGACATGTGTGGGCCCTTTTTCTGTGTCCAGCCAGCCTTTCCCTGCTCACGTTCTAATCAGGGAAGGGGAGGGTTAAGGGGCGGCTGGCCAAGAGGACTGAAGACTCTTACTAGGATGTAATCCCGTCCAAGTGGCACTGGCTCTTTCTTTCTGTTGTTAGGATTCTTTATAGGACTGCAGGGCTTGGGGCCTGGAAGGGAGCAGAGGATAGGTGGCGAAAGTGACAGCAGGGCCTGAGTAAAGGTAGATTGAAAGCGGTGCCTAGGAACCTTTAGACCCCCCCCAAAAAAGAAAAAAAAAAATTAACTAATATAACATTCACAGCAATCAAATCTTTGGAAGTTGTTAAATAAGGTTCAAGTCTCTTAGGATCATATATTATAGATTTAAGAATATTTCATATTTATTTTCTGATTGACATCATCAGTCATTGTAGTCTGGTAAGAAATACCTAAAAACGTAAAAATAAAACAATGAAAGAAGCAAATAAAAAAATACCAAAAAGAATGAAAAAATAAATAGGCCCACAACTGAAAGATGCATTAAAACTAAAAATGTAATGATTGGAAAACTGTCCTTATTACTCTAGCAATAAAAAGAAACCGGCAAGTTAAATCTCTAGCTCTAATATGGTTTTGTACAAGAACAACTATTGGCAATTAGACTAAAAATAAACAGCAAGTCAGAACATTTGCTGTCAGTGGAGGCTAAATTGGATCAACACTGACTTATAGGTTCACAGTTGCTATAATTTATGTACAATTATAACCCTTTTACATATAATGCAGTTTTTGTTATGTTTAAAGCATAAATCTTCAGCTTTTATAGATAAGAGGTTTGAAAGCAACAGCAGCTTTTACTGTAGTTATGAAACAGAAAATGAAACATGAAATGATTATCTGAATAACGGTCATTTCAAAATCACAGTATTTTTATTTATTGGATATAAAATAGCATTTTTTTTGCCTTTTACTGTTCCGTGAAAGGAGGGTCCAAAAAAAAAAAAATATGGTTTATAAAAAACAGGGTATGTTGTTCAAATTAAGAGATCTAATGTCTATCATCCTCCTTTAAAAAAAAAAGGTTTAAACTGGCATGGCTCCACAACAGTAATTTGAAGATGAATGGAATATGTATCCATATATTTACATGTGTAGGCTATATATCTTTTTTACTAAAGCCTATTTGTATGACAGAAGTGCCACTGGACCATCTGTGTGCACCCTGCTTGTATTTCTGCTCTTCAGAAAGAGGCTGTCTAGTTAGGCATTAAACGGGTGGGAATCAAGCTTAGTAGGAATGTGGCCCTGTATATTGTTTGTAAAAAATAAACCAGCTGCACTGAAATATTTGGAGAGAATTTATATTATACAGCTGCAAAAGCAAGTTTCTGTGTGTAGAGTGGTGATGCAACAGGACCACACCACAAGATGGAATCTGATCATATTCCGGTAGTAGGAAATAAAGAAATTAGAAGAGTTGTTTTTTCTGTTGTTTTTTTTCAGGGCACTAAAGGTCACTCAAAAGTAGGAGCACCCAGCCTCTGTTGAAGTGAAAACGAAAGGCTAACTGTGTAAGTATGTAGAACAAAACTGGGTGGAGAGGAAAGCCCTGTTGCATAAAGCTAAGACACTCTGCTGGCACATCACAAGGAGCAGATGTGAAGACCCAAGATGCCTGCTGCATGCGACTGGCCATCTGGCCAAGCTAAATATTGCCTCAGTGCACCCCTATTCTATTTGCCTTTGGCACATTTGCATTGTCCATGGTCACACATAGGTACACTCTAATCACTGTCAACAGGGAGGGGGTTTATGGAGGTGCCATGAGGGTGATTAGTTCCACTGGTAAACAATGACCCAACCTCGTTGTGTTTGACTCTCAGCGCTCTACAGCAGGCGTGAATGGCACGCAGCAGAAAAGCACTGCCACTGCTCAATGGTGTCTGTCTCTTTCTGCGAAAGTAACATCAAACAAACACAGCAAACAAAGGCGGCGGCTGAACACAGACACAGAATCAAAGGCCTGATGTCTGCATAGAGGGGCTGCAACACTTCACTGCTTCTAAAATGCCCTCTGCCCAAGACGGCCAACATTTCTGGACACAAACAACTGAGTACAGCACAGCTGTGGACTGCGGCCACCTGTATCATGTTGCTTTTAGTGTGGAGCATCTTTACTAAAGGGCTTAAACTAACAATGGTATTTTTTGCATTGTTAATGAATAAGTTATAGATTTTTAAAAGTCAGTCATTTTAGCTCTGATGTTCTGATTAAGGCTTCAGACTACCTTTTATAAGTGATATTAACATAAACAAGTTGATTTTCTGCAGTTTTGAAATTGCCATATTTTCTTAAAAGTTTTATTCTGTTTAGCTACATTATGTGCTGTTGAAAAAAAAGCTTGATCTGATTAAACATCTCTATAAAAAAGCTATTCCATTCATGTCCACAAAACGGGTAAACAGAACTTTAATGCATTACTCTGGGACACTTGACACCCGGTGAAATCAAGACATTGTAAATATACAGTATGATGCAATAATTTGGACTCTATCTGCAGAGCAAAGGCTTAATAAGGAAAAAATTGTTATAGCAACACTTAGACATAACTGTAGCTTTTCTCCTGATTTTAAGCCACTATAAACTTAGAATATTTAGTTTGCAGTGTTGATATTTGTGGTTGTTAACTCCTTGACCCAAATGTCAACACATTCTCATTTGCATATAAGGAATTAGATAATAGCCCAAAGGCATCGGGTAGGTTTACAATATAGGTGCAATATAGCAATATACGTAGGTGCTTCAGTACAACTAATCCTAAAAAGGACAAAATGTGAATAAGGTAGTGCATTGGTTAGCCTAGTAGCAAATACAAGGTAGTTGTTGGCAATATTAACCCTTCAACAAGTTCTCCCATTGAAGCTTTTTTTATTCGAACAGAACTGATTAAAAACTAAAATAACAGCCAACTTGGTTTTTAAATAGTTTGCATGTCTTACAGCGCATCTGAAGAATCCTGGGTACTGTATTACAACAGTATGATGAAGAGGATGCAGAGGACTGTCTGTCATTTCCTTAATTTCATTTAAAATTCTCTATTATCTTTATCAGTCGGTACTTTTTTTCTCTTTTTTGTGAGTGTTGAAGATATGCATGTGTTTTTGCTTTCGTTTACTAAAAAAAATTGTGTTCATTTCTATTTATGTTTAAGGTATGATTAAATATGTGGATTAAGTATGCAAATTTATACTAACAGTCAGTAAGGACTAAAGACGGCGTACTTTTAGCCAATATGGTCTTGTAAACTGATTCATTCTATTTTTAACAACAGCTTCTGCCTAACAGTGTACGAATATAAATATTTGGGACATTAAAACTGCCGTTTTACAAATTTTCTAGAAATTCTGCATCTTATCTCTTCCAACATCCTCACTTTCATTCCAACTGATTCACTGTCTAATCTGGTTTTGTAATATCTACTAGGACAAATTAGAACTATTCCTAATCCCATTGGCTGGAGGAATATTGCAAACCTCCATGCAATACATTAAAAGACTGTAAAATGTACAACAATAGAAAATACAAATAATTTAATCTATAACCAGGTACTAAATTATTATAAAGTGTTTAGTGTAAAACTTCTGTCTACTTTGGGACATTTTATACTGTAAAAGGTTGGGCACTAAACAGCAAAAACTACAAAGGTACTTAAAAGCCTTGTGACTGGTAACAATAAAAAATATATTTTATGTCAAAAAAGTGACTTTATTCTAAATACCTTTAATACTTAGAATATCCTTATATTTATTTAAGAACATTCTAACTATGAAGAAGTTATTCTCAACTTTTTTGAGAAATACATATATCCCTGAAGAAAACCCTTATGATGCCCGATATGCATCATTATGCAAGTATTATAAGGCGGAAAATAACTTGATATAAATCTAAGCCATGCTTTAAAACATAATCTTAGAGATAAGCTGTAGATAGTATTTATTTCTTGCTATAGTGTTGCAGCCATATGCTGCAGGATAGAGCCTCATTTATTCGACATTTACAAAAATGCATCTGTCATTAGTCTCACCTTGGTCTGCTTGTATCACAGACCAGGCATTCCATGTCTTCCTCTAATCATCCAAGGACCAATATCCTGCAATTAGTTCATTTTCCACACACTGCCCTCAGGTCCTACTTCGGCCTGGGAAATGGGATCCAGTCCCCATGCTAAGCCTTTGCGTTTCAGAGACATGCGCTCAAAGGGAAGCTCTGATGAGGCTGTTATCTGTCGTTTGCATGGGAACCACATGTTTTCCATACATTCCTTTTATACAGTATGGCTTGTTAGTTAGCACAGGATAAGACCGTCTGGAGAAGGTCTTTCTTGATTAAGTACAGCTATGGTTTAAACTAGATATTTACACATGGTGTATGTAAAGACAAGAAACCTTTTTCTCACTGTCTGACATTAAATCAGACTAAATTGTTCAATTTTCTCTTAAATGTTAGAATGAAATAATGTTTTTCCATAAATGTATATTAAATTCAGATGTTCCTCAGTTATATATAATATTTGCCTCAAATTGAGCTTGGAAAATTAAAGGAAGGAACTGAAGTATTAGGAAAATAACTGTTGACTTACACAAGTACATCTTAGACTTAGATCACCTTTATTGTCATTTTGTATACACAGAGTGTATATAAAACGAAATTTCGATTTGTACAGCTTTTGCAGCAGTGATCAAATGTAAAGAGAAAAAAATATTGTAAAAAACATTGATATAGAAGCTCAGAGTGTTAAATATGTATGGTGCAAATATGCAAAATTTTTGGATGGTGAGATCAGCGTGATGCAGAGTCAGTGACATGATTTAGAGTTTTTTTCAACAGTTCAGCAGTCTGATGACAGTGGAGAAGAAGCTGTTTTGGAATCTGCTGGACCTGGATTGAATGCAGCAAAGCCTCTTCCCAGAGGGCAGCAGGGAGAACAGTCCATGTTGGGGGTGTGAGGGGTCGTTGATGATGTTACCGGCTCGGGACACGCAGCGCTGAGATGAAATGTCTTTTATGGAGGGAAGAGGAGCCCCGATGATTCTCTCTGCTGTTCTCTCTACTCTTCTCACTTTCTTCAGGTCTGAGATGCTGCAGCCTCCACACCACACAGAGAAAGCTACAGTTGTCAGGACACCCATCAGATGACAGACACTACTGACGGATTTGTTCACAGATATTTTTATCTTTAAATATTGATGAATGAAGAAAAGCAGATGAATGAAGCACACAAAGGCCTTATGTGGAAAGGTGGCCTACAAACCTAATTCAATGTCAGGGAGAATAGGACAAAGTATCAGCAAACTATTGTGAGAAGGTTGGACCGGAAGTTATACAACTTTAAAATAAATTCTTATAAAGACTGAATATAAATATCTCGTTCTATCTGGAACTGTCACACAAAGGCTGGTATGATCTATCGTTTACATTTAGGTTGAAATGAAAACCTACCAAACAAAACAAAACAAATAATAATCTAAAATGTATTTGGTAAATCAGCTAACAATGCTAGACATAATGAATCTTTACTTACTTTCCATTTACTAGCATTGAATCATTCTGATGCACTACAAATAAAAGTTCTTGAAAGAACAGCATCTATCCAGTGAATTGTTGGATTCAAATCAACCTTAAAAAGCACATGGAAACAATTATATGTGTGATACATGCATCAGTTGGCCCCTTCTTATCGCATCGCACAAAGCTAATAATAGCTTGAGAATAGCAGTCTTTAGAATGTGACTCAAGTGATTTAAAGAATCGCCAATTCTCCCACAGGAGTCATCTTCACTAAACTGCCTCAAGCCTAAGCAGAATCAAACTAGGTCGGTGTCATGGAGTCAAACACTGTTGTGGGGAGAAGACTGCGGGGTGAATAGTGTATGTCGGTGTAGGTGGGTGTATGTGTAGAGTGCCTGGACAGAAGTTGGGTGTGTTGTAGACTCTCAGATCATCTGAACACGACAAACCAATTGGATTAGCAGATTACTTAAAGATTTGCACTATGACCTTTGCAGAGCTCCAAGGCAGCTAAGTATTTGGGTAGGTTGGTGCAGAATGCAGAAAACACACACCCAGACATACAGGCTTATAGGTATAGTCCAACCTTTCCCTGACAGGAAGGACACAGCTAAAGACACTTCAAACTAATGTTCCAATTTCAGGATTACAAGTTTGAGAGAGATTAGCCCATCAGATGCAATGATAAGTAGGGATAAACATAGTGTGCCTGTGTTTAAGACAGATAGATAGATAGATAGATAGATAGATAGATAGATAGATAGATAGATAGATAGATAGATAGATAGATAGATAGATAGATAGATAGATAGATAGATAGATAGATAGATAGATAGATAGATAGATAGATAGATAGATAGATAGATAGATAGATAGATAGATAGATAGATAGATAGATAGATGATAGATTCATTTTCAATAAAGCTTTCGAATGCCCTAAAACACACAGAGAATATGTAGGTTTTCGCAGGACATTTTTTTTCCACTTCATTCAGCAAGGCTGAACTCACTAGGTCACGCATGGCTGCTTGTGGTTAGAAGGCATCCTCCCCAGGAGACTGAAGTGAGCTTGTTTTGCCCCTGCAACCCCAGTGTGTAAACGCATTTTCTCCAAGCTCAAAAGTGGCGTGCCAGTGGCCCTTGCTGTATCTGATGACCCCCATATCACCTCTGCTGCTCCGTGATGTATTTCATTTCCCATGTCTCTTGGCTGTCTGACAAACGCAGGTCTTTCACACATGTTGCTGGTGTTGTTCCTAATCCATTACGCAGCTCACATGTCCAGGTCTGCCAGTAGCTGCGCTCTAAACAAGCAGAAAAGACATAGCAATGCTTCTGCTGCTGCCAAAAGCCTTTGAACAAAATTACTTCCTCTCACACGCCACTGCTTTAATTATGTGTTGGAGAACATAAAACAGGTCAGACAATTTGTAGTGGGAAATCATATTTCCATTGAAAGAGGTTCAGGATCTAACCAATGATTTATAAGAGGAATGTCATAATTATTTTTCTGCACTAGGGCAAGTATCGGGTTTCAGCTAATGGGTGTCGAGCTGAAAGCACTAATTAGGTTTTGTAGTCCACTGACACCAGCAGAGAAAGAGAAGGTGCCACAATAAATAAGTTCTCACCGTGTAACTCTAAGCCTGTAATTTGAGTCCATGCTTCTGTATTGGGTTGTGGGAATAATAAACATCTCAACATAATGCAGATTAGTAATTGTGAGGTGTCTCACTATGACAGGGGCTCTAACAAGTATGATTACTGGAATAAGCCTGGAAGAAACAAAAGAGTCCTGCTTCATGCATACATACAAAAACAAATCACATCCCCCTGTGTCACACAGTAAAATACAAAGAAAGACCATTTAGTTATCATTTTAAACAAATTAGGTTAGGTTTTATGGAAATTGAGACCCTCTACAAAGATAGATTGCTTAGACTTGTCCAAACATGACATAAATCTTCAACTAACTTAAAGGCAGGATTTGTTTTTCTTTTTGGTGCGTGACATAAAAAAGCTATAAAATTATGTAAACATAGACAGTTACGTTTTTCTGTCTTCCATGAGCAAACAAAAGACGGTCTGGTAGCATAAGTGCATGACCTCCAAGGTTTGGAATTTTCCATCTCTTCCTTTTAAACAGACCTAAACATGACAATTAGAGAGCAGATCACATGAACTCTTGATTCATGGCTGTGCGCTAAAGGCTGCATGTACTCAGACTTTTGTAAAAAACTGCTTTTGGCATCCGCCAATGCCAGGAAGTTTCAGTCAGGTGCTCTCATCAGGCTGTCATCTTGTGTAACACACTCAGTAAGGAGTATCTCCCCGCAACACACACAAAGGCACATCCAAATGACACCTTCCTGCAAACAAATAACACGTGGCAATGGGACATGGCATGGGCTGCTCTGTCCCTCCTCTGACACTGATGGCTTATGTCCCTTGTGCATTAGTGCTCTCCTCCGGCTCTAAGGAGCAAGCCGGCTGGACAAGTCATGACACCAGATAGTTCCCTGGCTGCATGAACCTGAAGCAACAGTTTTAAATAGCAGAAGAGATGCGAGTGATTTGAAGCTAGAACATTTTACCATAAGACAAATTTAAAAGATACATCGCACAGTAATAAAACAACAGCACAATAAAACAAGTTTTTATATTATGTTTTAAACAGCTATTTGTAAAATTAAAAAAAAGAAATTGAAAATAAAATAAATACAGTGTGTCTTTATAATATGAGTATCTTTTCGACATGTCTTCTATTTTTTTTTCAAAATACTGAATGAAAATAGTGTTTTTAATCAGGATTTTTTTTTACTAAAACATTGAATGGATGGTTGGATGGATGGATGGATGGACTTAAGACTTAAAGACTCAGACAAACTTTATTGTCATTTTGCATACCCACAGTATATACAAAACCAAATTTCAATGCATACAGCTTAGCATTAAGAGCAGCTTAGCAGTGAAGTGAAATGATGGCTGGATGGCTGGCTGGCTGGCTGGCTGGATGGATGGATGGATGGATGGATGGATGGATGGATGGATGGATGGATGGATGGATGTCCAATTCAATTCAAAGCTCAAATTCCTTTTCACCAAGACAAGAAAGGGAGAAAATACCAATGATGGCAACATCTTTGTAGAGGTTTAACAAGATCTCGATATAACAAAAACTATAGAGTCAGTATTCTGAAACTCAAGTACAAAGGAAGGTTGGCACCTGCTACTTTGCTTACTATAGGTGCTATAGATATAACAACTCCAGATTGCCTTTGACCCTCTCAGATTCAAAATTTTAAGAAAGAGAAATAAATAAAATAAAAAGATAAGTGGTCTGAATAAGCAGTTTACGATAAGAGGTTAAAGACACACAAGAAACTGTAATTTGTGAAATATTAATCAATCGATGTTGCTTTTTAAATCTAAATAGTTTGAGTTTTTTTTTTAAACAATTCAGATTTCCCTGTGACAGACTGGCGACTTGGTGGGTGTCCTCTGCCTCCCGTCCACATTCTAAAGAATAGATGGGATAAGATGGATGGATTTTTCTGATCTGAACAGGAACAGTTAGCAGCTCTGCTGTTACATCAATTTTTTGTTGTTTAAAAAAAAACATGACACAAACAGAGAGTGTGAGGCGTGAAACAGGACAACACCACAACAATGTGATTAAGTGACAGCTTCTTGTCCACTGTACATATACACATCGGTCCACTGAAATCTCTTTGTGCAAACACTTAAGTGGTCTCAACGACAAGGTTGATGAGATGGGAGTGTTGGAAGAGAAATGAGTTATATATGTGCAAATGCACAGACAAACACACACTCCCACACACAGCACTGGCCTGTTTCAGTCACAGAGCAGATTCCCTGGCCCCTGTCATTCATTAGTTTACAAAAGCTGTGTGAAGCAGACATGAGGTCAGCCCGGAGCTTTGAAGACAGAAACACACATGCAGTGTATTAGAAGGTAGAGAGCATCAGTGCCTCAGACCAAAACGGAATACTTATTAACCCGGTCAATGAGTGCTGCCATTGTGTCTCTCTCTCTCTCACCTCCCTGATCAGCAGGAGCTGCTATGAACAAGATGTTTTGTGTGTGTATGAGGCAAGACAGGTCAAATCTCTTCCTGCACTTGCCACTAAATAATATCTCCCCAATACTGTGAGAACGCACTGCTCTGCTGCAGACTGTGCAAATATAGACTCAAATACTTCATGTAACAATGCAGTTATCCTCAGAAAAAAAAAGAGGATCACTTCATAGCAGCACAACATGCAAGCACTCACAAGCTTTAGGTACACACACTCAGATACACACATACAAACGCTGGCTGGCTGCTGAGTCAGTGTGTGTGGTTGCTGGTGTATGAAATAAGGGGAGTACCTTTCATTTCCTCCCACTGGTTTCTGCCAGCAGCAGTATGGAGCCTCCACTTTGGCTTTTTTCACCGCATCATGGCTGTGACTCACAGTTAAGGGAGCAAACAGGAAGGATTTTAATTACTGTGAAACACATACACTCATACATCACATTCCCACAAACACATATATTTAAGGTGGAAAAAAGGATTTGGACCGGTTAGAAAAGTACACTAATTCAAAAAATGTTTAACTGAAAAACTTGAACTTTAAGTTAAACTTTCATAAGGATAATGACTCATTAAATTTAGCCAGAACTATATTGGAATGGTTCAGATCAAAACATTTTCATATGATAGAATGGCCCAGTCAAAGTCCAAACCGAAATTTGACAGGACTTAAATATTTTTGTCTTATATGACTGTTCTTGAAATATTTCGCAAACCATAATAAAAAAAAACAACAACTTTTGAATTCTACATGTGCAAACTTTATTTTAGGTTATGTGTCTACCCCCGTAGAAACATTTGCCAAAGAAATAGAAAGGGATGCAACTACAGTGAAAGGTGGTTCTAGATGGTACTGGATCAGTTTGCACAAAAGTAAAAGCCATATTTTGTTTGACTTCTATATGATGCAGTTCTTTTTGTTTGTCTATCAAATAAGATAAAAAAAAATATAATAAAATTAATTAAAGATTGTAGTTTAGTGAGGCGATAAGATGTGAAAAAGTTCAAAGGGTGAGAAGTTTTTTTTTTCCTTTCCCAATACTGTGCACACAGTATCTGTAAATTAAAAAGTTATCCCATGCATAATTGCACATGCACAACAACTTAGATGTTCGAATTTGTTTTTATCTGCAGCAAACAACCAAGCAAAAAAGTCAACTCTCATTTGTTTTCGAAGCCTGGTTGAAAAAGTGCAAAGGTGTGACAGAATGGCGGGCATCTGAGAAGTGGAAGTGGGTCAAGATGGGGGACAGATGACAGTGAGAAAGACGGACAAAGTAGAAGAGGTAGAAAGTAAGATGCTGCCGAGTTGGTCAGTTGCTGTCAATCACCTCCGTCTTCACCTGGTAACTTTTCTGTCACCTCATGCCATCACCCCGTCACCATGTGTCCGTACCACCCTGTCACCTATCCCCTTAGCAACTAAGACTGTCAACCCGTTGTCATGCGACCAGATTCACCCCTGACCCATATGTCTCCCCTATATGCTTTAGAAAAAAAGCGCTAAGGCACAGCATGGAGGGCAGTTACGTCTCGACATGCCTATCAACCTAGATCACAAAAGCAGATATAAATACTACAGGAGCCACAAATTTATGAGGATGTTTAATAATGTGGGTATACTCTATCTTCACCCTTCACGTCAACTCCCTAAATTCTCCTACAAACACGTGTTGGATGTCTGGTCAGGTCACATGGACATGTACACATAAACTCACCTGCAAAAAAAATGCAATTGAAATGACAGAGGCCTTTTTTCTAGAAACAAAGAAAAATTGCTTTTGTGGGTAGAAATGTTTCCATACGTGTGGAAACTTTCACGTGTAATCTTTCTGTATTTTACAAGAGTTTAGTCATCAAGTGACTAAAGCTGACTCACATCTACGTCACAAAAATGTAAAGACTTGCTTGTCAGGTGGTGATGGCAAATCTATAAAATATAATGAAGTTGAGGAAATACTTTTAATTTTGAGACCACAAGCCAATTATGACCAAACACATCATAGCTGGGATATCTTTGTGTAACCAAGGACCTTTAGTTATATATACAGCTTACTCTGTTGACTCTTGATTTTATGGTCTGTGTAAATCCTTGTTCTTATATTTAATGCATGTTAGCTCACAAGGGAGCATAGGTTAGAGTGTCAATGACTGGAAATGTTCCTGTTCAGATACTGCTGAGGTGCTACTGAAAAGGAACTAACCTCGAAACCACTGCATTGCTCCTTTATGGTCTGGATAGAGCTCCGTGGTTGTACAGTACAGTTACATTTGAGAATGGATGCTCAACTGAAGCCTGCTGTTTCTAGGCAACATCTACGGAATAATTAACTTTTTATTTATATTTTTTATGGATTGTATATGTTAGAAATAAACATTTACTCTCCCTTTTTATTTTTAAAAGAAACATTTTTATTGTAAAGGATTTTTTTTATATCTCACTAAAGTAATGCACATTTAAAGGGGGCAGCAGCCTCAGCAGAGTCTCCCAGACCTACCTCTCTGCAGACACCTTCTCCAGCTCTTCTTAGAGAAGCCCAAGGCACGCCCAGGCAAGCTGAGAGACATAGACCTTCCACCATGTCCTGGTTTGTCCACTAGGACTCCTACAGGTGGGATATGACTAGAAAAGGGAGGCGTCCAGGGGCATCTGAAAAATGCTTCTGTGCCACCTCAGCTGACACCTCTTGATGTTGAGGAGAAATGGCTCTACTCTGAGTCTCTCCTGAAAGACTAAGCTCCTCACCCTATGATTAAGACAGTTCTCAGCCACCCTACATAAAAAGCTAATTTCAGGCGCTCGCATCTCGTTCTTTCCTAATATCCAATCCAACTTTATTTACAAAGAACTTTAAAATTTCTCAAAGGACCAAAGTGCTGTACAGTTAAACAACATAACACCATTACACATACTCAAAAAACATACATGCATAAAAGACACATTTAAAATAAGAACCATCAAATCTATAATAAAATAAAAATTATTTAAAATAATGTATCACAGATTAAAATCAACATCTTACACAGTTTAGAAAGCCAAGGCAAAGAGATGAGTTTTAAGAACGATTTAAAATCAGACAAAGAAGTTGACAATTTAATTTACAATAGGTCATTCCACATTTTTGGAGCTGCCACAGAGAAAGCATGATCGCCCATAAGCTTCCGTTTAGTTTTTGGCACTTGAAGAAGCAGCTGATCGGCTGACCAGCGTGAACGGGAGGGTGCATGAAAGTGCAGCAAATCAAAACGTCTCTTGAATTTAAGATCAGAATCCACTTTGACACCAAGCCTTGTGATAACTGACTTCCTATACTGGGCTAGGTAACATAGATCAGTGAAGGGAAACTCAGCCGTGCCGCTAAAAACCATGACCTCGGTCTTAAGTTAAGGGCCATCCAGCTATTTAGGTCTTCAAGGCAATTTACAGCACACTAATAGAGTTCCCATCTTTTTTGCTTAAGGGAATATAAATTTGGCTGTCACCAGCATAACAATTGAAAGGGAGACCATGCTTCCTCATTTTGGAGCCAAGCGGTAGTAGAAGAAGGGAAAAAGAGAAGTGCACCCAAAACTGTGCCCTGTGGCATCCCACACAATAGGGTAACAGAGGAAGACTTGCAATTGCTAAGAGAGACATAGAAAGTTTGGTTTTATAAATATGATTTAAACCAATCCATTGGCGTATCCCGTATGCCAACCAACTGTGCCAGACGAGAAAGTAAAAGTCTGTGGTCTACCGTATCAAAGGCTGCAGTTAAGTCCAAAAGAACAAGAATCACATAGTCACCAGAATCTGTAGCTAAGAAAATATCATTAAAAACCCTCTAAAGACCCGATTCAGTGCTATGTATTGTTTTAAAAGCAGGCTGGAAAACCTCTAAAATATCATGCTCTTCCAAAAGGCCATCAGTTGATCGTAAACCACTTTCTCAATAATGCATGTTATCCATGTATTCATGTTAGCCACACCAATCCATCTTTTATTCTCCCTCTGAAGTCTCCCCTCATTCATGAAAGGTACTCCAAGATACTTGAACTCTTCTGCTTGAGGCAGGAACTCTCCTCCAACCTGAGGGGGACAAGCCTCCTTTTTGAGGTGTAGAACCATGGCCTCAGACATAGATGAGCTGATTTTACTGCTTCACACTCGGCTGCAAACCTTGCCTGTGCTTGCTGTATGTCTTGGAAAGAAGAAGCCAGCAGCACAAAGTCATCCGCAAAAAACAGGGATGATATCCGCTGGTCCCCAAACTGGACCACCACCAGCATTTGGCTGCAACTAGAAATCCTGTCCATAAAGATTAAGAAAAGGACCGGTCACAGCGGGCAGCCCTGTCCAATATGCACACGCAACAGGTCCAACTTAATGCTGGCAGAGACCAAATAGACCCTAGGACTCCCGATCATGAAGCACCCCTTACAGGGCACCACGAGGGGTGTGGCCAAAGTCTTTCTCCAAGTCCAGAAATCACATGTCGACCAGTTGGCCAAACCATGAACTGTCAAGTATCCTGCCGGGGGGGTGTAGAGCTTGTCCACTGTTCTACCGATGGTATGAAAACTAAACTGCTTCTCTTCTTATAAAGAGGAACCACTACCCCAGTCTGCCATTCCGGGGGCACTGTCCCCGACCACAATCAATGCTGAAGAGGCATGTCAATCATGAAAACCAAACAACTTCAAGAGCTCTAAGGTGCTCAGGGCGGTTCTTGACCGTTGTGAATCAAATCATGAATGTGATAGATCACAGCTGCTACTGCTGCTGTTATCAGCTAAAAGCGCAGCATGGGGGGCAGATGCTAGTTGGGGATTTACAGAATTAGCTTAAAGAATTATGCAGCTATTTACATAATTTAGAAACAATGCATTCTAGCAATATTTGCTGGGTTTTACTTTCCAGTTATGATAAAATCTTGTTTAAATTATGTTTCTGGAAAGACTGCTTTAATTAACAACTAAAAAATGATTTGGAAAGAGTTTGATTTAAATTTCTTTAACTACAAGTGAGTTTTTCTGCTCCTTCTCACATATATGCTGTATAACTGGAATCATGAACAAAAGACCTAAGCCTTAAAGGATTAAACAGTAGTAAATGCAACCAGTTTTAGATTGCACCTCAGCACAACAGATGACAAAAGAAAAGAAGTCTAAAAAGTTCAGGGTCAGTTCTGCTCTTTGGCAGTTTTCATTTGTACCCTGTTGTTTCATACATTCGTTTGTCATAAACTCAAAATCTTGAAACCGAAAATTCAAAGTAGACAGATCTGGATTACTTCAAAACAAGTCTTTATAGAATACTCAGCATGCGGCTGCTCGTCAGCTGAAGCGGATAAACCGAACAGAAACTCAGGTCAGTGACTAATAACAGGCTAATAACAACTAAGAGAAAATACGGACCTGGTTCAGAGTCCGTTCCCAGAAGAAGGAGATGATTCCATGGTGGAGATTGTCCTCCGCTTGAAGCGGGCACCGCCCCTGGAGCTCTGGGTGAAGAGTGGAGCTGAAGCCAGCCGATGCAGAGGTTCAACAGAGTCCTGAAGGGAATATCCGAAGCCGTAGTAGAACCAAGTTCACAGACAAGAAGATCAGGGAGCCGATGAGGTACAGAAGGGGAATCCAAGCCGAGGTCAGAAGAAAAGTCCAAGTTCGGTAAGCCAGTAGAATCCATGAATCAGTCCAGAACAGAGCAGATTAACGGAGCAGACAGAGGCAAAGCAAAACTCATCCACAAGGCAGAAACAGGTCAGAATCAGATAATCAGAACAGCAAACAGAACGTTAGAGTTACACCAAACAGCATAAATATTCTGGCATTGGTAGCTGGAAAACACGCAGCATATATAGGAGCTGAAAAAACAGGTGGATGAGATAAACCTTTTAGGTCTGTTTTTTATGAAAAAAAAAAATGAATTAAACCTGGTTTGATGATTGATTTAATTTGGTTTAACTGAATCTCTGTCTTTATACATTTTTTATGACACTACTTACATTTATTTTTGAACTAATTCCTTTTTTGGCCTATTGAACCTTGTGTTATAAATGAACTAAGCCTTATAAACTCCTGCTAGGATTTGAAATCGTATTAAACTTTAAAGAGAGTCATGAGAGACTTTTACTTCATATCATTATTCTCCATTGTGAAAAAAAAAATGTTCTCCAGTGGATATGAATTCACATTTACCATAAACACAAAAGTATGAAATAGCAAAATGGCTAGATTTATTACCCAAAAGATGTTGGCCATATGGAGCAATAGGGTCCAACCTGTAGACATACAGGTTTGTGACCTGTTAATGAGATATAACCGGTAAAACTGCTTAGAAATGCATACATCAACATTTGAGCAAAACTTAAGAGGGAAGCATCTGGGACTCATCCATGGCAACACAGGATAATTACAAAGAGAGCCAGGGCTGACTAAGTTTAAAAGAGCCAGTAAGCAACTCTCTTCCTCCTCCCCTCTCCCTGCTCCAGCAGCTCCCACACTGATATTTAACTAAACATTAATCTTCTTGCCAGTGGCTCCAAAGAATACTGGTGATGTAGCTTCAACACAGAGACTGGGGCAATAGTAATTCCATTGTTGAGTTTTTTTTTCTTTTATTTATGCCTTGGCTCTACCAGGCAGATTAGGTAAGTCTTCTTTTTCTCCACGTTATTATTCAGATGTGGAGATACATAAAGCCAGATTACACAAATGTCTCTCTGTTTCACAGCACCACCAACTCACACCTCCCTCTCTAAAACTTAATGTGACCCCCCCTCCAACCACCTCCAATCTGCTCAGCCCTCTTGCCTTCCCCCTTTCTTCCACTGGCTTTGAATAGCACATTTCCCCTTTCTCCCCCTCTTTTCTAAATCACTCTCAACATTTGCATGTGAATTGCTTGTATATCTTCTTTTATATGATGCACCGACAACACTGGCTTTCGAAAGAGAGAGGGTAGGAAAGCTGCCCAACAATACCCCCTGCCCTACCCCCCTCAACACTCTCACCCTCTCCGCCCGTCTATGAAACACGTACACATATTACAAACTCCCCCCCCACCACACACAAAAAAAGAAAAACGAAGATGTTACTCTAACTCCCCTCCCAGGGCTGGCATAGAGGCAGTTTCATTAAAAAAGCAGGGGAACAGAGCAGGTTTTATGATATGGAGACAAGTTCTTTTGTGTTCTCTAGAGACAAGCCCTCTGTCTGTCCATGTTACTGGGGGGATAATCCTGTTGGAATTTCTCCTAAGCACTTTTACTGGCATTTTCAATTATCTCAATGCCAAGTAAATGGCATTTAAGAGGCCCCGTCATCTCCATGTTGAATCATATCTGTGAGTAAAACAGCAATATAATTGTGGTTGCAGTCCAGGAAAAGGTAAAGAAAATGAGCAATGTGGCTCCATGAGAGGCTGGGATGACATATTTATATGAACATGCTTAAAGTGAGTAGCAAACAGACACAGAGACTGACAGGCTTAGCGAAACAAACCGACTATGTAATTTACGATGTCAGCACGGGCATTCCCTCTTCTCAAACAGAGCGCATGGTCCTGGCTCAGAAAACCAAACAGACAGGTTGACCTCCCCGGTGCACAGTGCATGAGGTCAGACTTGTTTTCTCTTCACCTCTGACTAGATCCATTTACACATAGACTCCAAAAGCACTCTACTTCCATAGCTAGAGTTACATGCTCACATGCCTGTAATAATTCAGAGAAGTATTACAAGGAGATTTCTTTTCCACCTTCGCTCCCCCGCATTCTGTTTCACTGAACTCTGCTTTGCTTCAAAAGTGGCTGAACTTCAAAGCAGACACAGAGACAGAATGATAGCTCAGGGCTAATGAAATTTGATGAGATAGACAGTTTGGAGACTGATTTCTGAAAAAGAAGTAGCAGTTGCACCAACCAAATCTGCATCAACCATCTAGATCCGTTTGTGGTCAAAAGAACATGAGTTAAGGTTCTTGCTGTTGACCAGTAAAAGGTGAAACACTCAGAGTTTCCTTGCATTTTTTTTAAAGTATATGTAAATAAATCAGAATATTACATATTAGTTATTTCAGAAGTTTAATGCTATGAATTAAAAGTATATATATACATATATATATATATATATATATATATATATATATATAGCTATATATATATATATATATATATATGTGTGTGTGTGTGTGTGTATAATGCAAACATTTCTTTCTGTGGATTGGAATCCTAAATAATTTTTACATAGACTGGCTCTGAAAGGTTGTAACAAAAATAGACGTAATACAAACATCGTGGTAGCTAGAAAAGAGATTCATCCTTTTCAGGTTTTTGAGAAGTCACAAATAATGTTGAAGATTTCTCTCTACTCATTTGTATAGGTTATTGCGTCTCTGCAGAATTGCATGAAGACCATTAGCTGGTGATGTAGTGATTATTATGAGCTATAATACTTTTGGCATCTTGGACAAGCCCAATGTTTGACTGGAGAATAAAGTCAGCATCTATTTATCTCTTTTCTGTGGATGGTAGTGTTAAATACCATGAAATGTCCAACGGTAGTGTTGCACTTAGGGCTAAGCAATAACTCGAAATATAGCTCAATGATCAATATCAATAGTAAAAAAATCCAATAAAATTTAAAATAAATCCACTTAACACTGCTAAATAACAAAACAAAACACATGGTGTTCTGGGGGATTTGGCAGAGAAAAATATTTATTCAACCACCTTCTAACAGCCAAGTTAAGCTAGGTTGGTACTAGGGCTGACTTATTTTTAAAGGTCAAAGGTTATGTTTAAACAGGTTTTTAAACAGGTGTTGTCCAATCTATCTGATATTGTTTCATTAAAAGAACATCAGAGAACGGCTTTGAAGGCTTTTGTTGGTGGAAACGTTGTTTTCGCCCTTCTCCCGACCGGATTTGGCAAGAGCTTGATCTACCAAATGACTCCTCCTCTCACAGCGTCATGGGTTAGCTTCGCTGTGAGTGGTTGAAATAGCACGTCAATAAAGATGACAGACAAGGGGCTTATCCAATCATATGCAAGGAGTTTTGATAAGGCCCAGCCTTCAGTAAAGGCAATTCCTATGGCGGGTTCCCAGATGTATGTGAGTGGAGCTAGGCGGAGCGAGACATGCATCTGGCTGTTGTCAGGTTATGTGAGCAGCCCTTTTCTCTTACATTGTGCGATTTGCCCTCATTGTGGACGCTGTCAGTGACAAGTTTTGCACCCTGAAAAGGTGAGCAGCATAGGGTAAACCCACATAGACATTTATTCACATTGAGAGCTAATTAAGAGAGAACAGCTAACCTAACAGGCTTGTTTTTAGACAGAGTAGTACCCGGTAAGTATCAACTCATATGCTCAGAGAGAACATGCAAACATCATGCTAAAAGAGCCCAGGATCTCCAAATGCTCCACGTGAAATTCAAGGGTTTCATTAGTTTAAAATCCTAGAAGTAGATCACTTATTGAGTTTATAATGAATCTATATTATAAAGGATTTCGGCTTTTTGAATTATTTCACTGAAATACATTTACTTCTAATTAATTAAGTGATCTCATTTAATGAGATGCACTATTAACAGCAACGTTGAGCAGCAAACTCTTGTTTCCTAAATATGACAGACACCAATTAACAGGGTCAACTTCTCAAGTACCCACAAACATGAAACCATTGTGTTCTGTGATAACATCACAAACACACAACACATTTTCACACCCCACAGAACCACAGACAATCACAGAACAGCTGTTTACTTGCCTGCGTGCCTCCCCTCCTCATCCGCCAGACTGACATCACTCCTAACATCTCCTCCTTCCTGTCTGGCTTTTTGGATGGGTTCTGTTATGACAGGTTTAATTGTAGGTTGTCAAGCCATAACATTTTTGTAAATATTACACATGCCAAGAGCGTCAATAAGAGGAAATGGTGCTACAGTGCATTTGTGTTTCTCAGAAGCACAATGTGTGCCTTTGTAAGACAAATGCCATGAGGTATTTTGATACTTGGTTTTGTCCCATTGGGCTCGTAATAATCATAGTCACATTCTCACCATAGAACTGCCTGCATTCAAATATTAAATTACTACTAAATTCATAAGAATATTAGATTGATAAACAAAGGAAACATTCCTTTTTAGCATGGTAAAAGCTATGTTGCTAGTGTGAATCCATCTCTTTTTGGGAGAAATATGTCTTATTTTTTCCCCTTTTTTGCAGTCTCGTTCATAGATAAAAGCAAAGGTGACATCATCTCATTTGTCTGAGTACACACAACTCTCCCCACTGGTCACAGCGTTGACAACTTTGGCTATGAATGTTCATTTGTTATTTTAATCCCATTTTTCTATATTTAAAGAGCACCTGGACTGATGCATGCTGGATATTTTGAGCTTGAAGGGGTGGTGATGGTGAGGTATGTGGTTGTAGAGAAAGGCAAAGAAAACTGTCCTCTGAGTCATTAGCAAAGGCCTTTTTTTTTTTTTTTTTTTTTTTACACGGATGGATGTGTTTGGTTATGGTTCTGTGAGGTATCCATTGTATTTTTGGAGAGGGTGTTCCAGTAAGTGACACAGAACAGCACTCACCTAAGGGGGGTCTAGAGTGAGTCAATATGCATCATCAGTCATGACTCGCCAGGCAGGGGCCCTTACACTGATGTGGGATTTTTGGGTCAAAATGAACTGGCACATTTATGGATAGAATGGAGCTATTACTGTGGTGTGAGAGCAAATAAAGGTTATTTATTTTCCTCCAGATGTAGACACCAAGAACCTTTAAATTAACCCTTCCAGTCAGCAGTTAAATCATGTTCTAAGGTTTTAATCGGCAATATATCTATATTTGAAACTAAAATAACCGTTCATTAACATTTACAGTAGCTTGTAAAAAAATCATGTGTTTTAAAAGTATTTTCTTTTTCCAGCTCCAAACAGAATGTTCAGCTTTACTGAGATTGTAAGAAAGAGAATATAACAACTTTGTAGTTTATTGTTTATTTGAAAAGACCTGTTTTTCAGCCTAAATTTTCTTCCACAACAGCAGTTCCAAAAGTGGGGCTGGAGACCCCCGGGAGGTCACAAGTAGGGGGTCACAAGAGGGTTTTGACAATCACTGGATCACTGGGATATGATCAATGAGGTATATGCAGGGCCAAAATAATAAATGTTCCATGATATGATGTAACATTCATTTTTTTAATACATGATCCAAATATGAAATAAACCATTACATAGAAAAATGCATCATTAAATAATTGGAAATAAATTTCAAGATATTCTTTAGGCATTATTTGGCCTCTTATTGAGAGAGAGTAGGCAACACATTTGACAAAGGTCAATATGTCTTAGAACTAAGCCCTCTGTACAGGTGAAGCTATTAACTTCTGCTGCAAGCCACTAAAATTACATTTGAAATAATAAATAGAATATTCAAGAAACATGCATTTTTTTAGAAATGGATATAACTGCTTCACTATTTCTAGTGAGGGAGGTCACAGGCTGAAATGTTTGGAACCTCTGTTCTACAATTACATGTATCTTAAAAAAAAGGTTAACTGCATTAATATTCTAATGCCCCCAAATATATTTCATTTAAGATTTTTGCCTTCAGAAGCGACATGATTTGTAAAATAAACTCATTAGCCCCATAGATTATGTGAGATTCACTCTATATTTCAACGTAAACACACCCTCCTCGCCACGGTGGTGGCAGATTTATATTGTCATATCATTCATCAGGTATTATCTGGATGTATGTGTATCTGACCACCATGTTGTCTCTCATGTCTAATACTGTGCAAACTTATTTTAGCAATTTATCTACATTGGTTTATAAAAGTTTATATCAGTATAGTTTATATGCCGAGTTTTGAAAAGTCTCGTATTTTCTCTTTTCTCTCTTGTATTGCTTCTGTTTAAACTATACCGGTGCTAATATCAAGTTTTTGGCAATGATAATAATAAAAAACACAACTAGGCCTGGAAAATAAATATATTTTAAGTTAAAAAAATTGTAATGAGATCCAAATATCAGATCTGTTGGTGGCTTAGATGACAGGACAATATATGTTGTGGCTTTGTGTTTTCTTTGTAAAAGTGGAAAGGTCGGATACCTAAGGAACAATTTTGATACTAGCCTTCAATTGAAGTTGATTGGTATTACAACCGGATCAGCCAGCTTAAAGCCGTCTTTGAACAGAATCCTAGAAACGGACAACTGCTGGATACATTCCAAAAACAACTAAAATTGTTGTAAAAGTTGATTCCAAATAGTATTGACTTCACAGATTTCATATGTACATTTAAATTCAATATGATAGATTAATAATGATACATTAATAATAATTCATTATGAGCCATCTCATAAAATATATTAAAAAATGTAAAATAGTGTGAATAAAATCATAATCTATTTTTATTCACTATTTATTTTTGTAAAGGCACTCCAATAAGAAATGAAAAACCATTATAGTTATGAAAATAATCAAACCCTTTTAATAACTGACAAACTTTATATACACTATATTGCCAAAAGTATTTGCTCACCCATCCAAATTATTGGAATCAGGTGTTCCAATCACTTCCATGGCCACAGGTGTATAAATTCAAGCACCTAGGCATGCAGACTGTTTTTACAAACATTTGTGAAAGAATGGGTCGCTCTCAGGAGCTCAGTGAATTCCAGCGTGGAACTGTGATAGGATGCCACCTGTGCAACAAATCCAGTCGTGAAATTTCCTCGCTCCTAAATATTCCACAGTCAACTGTCAGCTGTATTATAAGAAAATGGAAGTGTTTGGGAACGACAGCAACTCAGCCACGAAGTGGTAGGCCACGTAAACTGACGGAGCGGGGTCAGCGGATGCTGAAGCGCATAGTGCGAAGAGGTCGCCAACTTTCTGCAGAGTCAATCACTACAGACCTCCAAACTTCATGTGGCCTTCAGATTAGCTCAAGAACAGTGCGCAGAGAGCTTCATGGAATGGGTTTCCATGGTCGAGCAGCTGCATCCAAGCCATACATAACCAAGTGCAATGCAAAGCGTCGGATGCGGTGGTGTAAAGCACGCCGCCACTGGACTCTAGAGCAGTGGAGACGCGTTCTCTGGAGTGACGAATCGCGCTTCTCCATCTGGCAATCTGATGGACGGGTCTGGGTTTGGCGGTTGCCAGGAGAACGGTACTTGTCTGACTGCATTGTGCCAAGTGTAAAGTTTGGTGGAGGGGGGATTATGGTGTGGGGTTGTTTTTCAGGAGCTGGGCTTGGCCCCTTAGTTCCAGTGAAAGGAACTCTGAATGCTTCAGCATACCAAGACATTTTGGACAATTCCATGCTCCCAACTTTGTGGGAACAGTTTGGAGCTGGCCCCTTCCTCTTCCAACATGACTGTGCACCAGTGCACAAAGCAAGGTCCATAAAGACATGGATGACAGAGTCTGGTGTGGATGAACTTGACTGGCCTGCACAGAGTCCTGACCTCAACCCGATAGAACACCTTTGGGATGAATTAGAGCGGAGACTGAGAGCCAGGCCTTCTCGTCCAACATCAGTGTGCGACCTCACAAATGCGCTTCTGGAAGAATGGTCAAAAATTCCCATAAACACACTCCTAAACCTTGTGGACAGCCTTCCCAGAAGAGTTGAAGCTGTTCTAGCTGCAAAGGGTGGACCGACGTCATATTGAACCCTATGGATTAGGAACGGGATGTCACTTAAGCTCATATGTGAGTCAAGGCAGGTGAGCAAATACTTTTGGCAATATAGTGTATGATGTCCTTGGTAATTTCACAGCAAATCTTTGGAGAATGCACTCAAAAGTAGGTTCCAGTTATACGCTGGGAAAATTATTTTTTTATTGTTTAAACCTAAATCTACCAAAGCTATAAATATTATTAGGTCAATTTTATTTGTGTTAGTTTGTGTTTATATACAGTATAACAGAAATTCCCTATAAAAGTTGCACCCACATGACATATGTGAAAAATGTGTAGTACTGCATGTTAGTCGCTAATGAAAACAAATACAATTCATATACTTCAAAATAGAAAGGCTTATAAACAGGTTTCCTTCTCAGATTTAAATGGCATATCCAAGTGAACAATGTGACAATGCCTGCAACACCATTTCAGCTGAAATATAAATGATTAGTAGTGTTTTAAGGCTGTTACCTCTGTTCTATATCACATGTTTTATTACATTGTTTGAGTTGGTTTTAACCATTCCAAAAATTCCAAAAAGTAAAAAAGAACAAAACAAAAAACACATGCAAAATGAACCAGAAGACTCCCCCCTTTCAGAGGCATAGACCAGTATTAGGTATTGAAGGCTAACAAAGACCTCAAACGACTCCCCATTCCTAAGAGGTGGACCTGTTCTTCCGGTTTAATTTGCATGTTTTCTAAGCCAAAACAAGGCTTTGTTTGGGCTACCCTATAAAGCTTGGAACACCATTTCTGACATTTTGAACTGAAAAAGCTTTTTGGATGGGAAGCGAAACGTCTTGAAACTTGGAAACAAAGTCCACTGGAATATTTTTTTACTTTTTTGGAATGACTATGACCTAGATGTCTGAGAATCGTCACCATCACAGTATGAATTAAGTTAACTAGAAATGCTTACACATCTATATGCCGTTTTCACATTTATCAGCTTGACTGAATGTATTTATTATATCTGAAATACATTTCTTCATAGTCGAAATAATATAAACGCTGACCAGTATTATAGCAATGTGGACAAATCTGAAAATAATTTCTAGAGATCCAGAATATTTGTTCTAGATGTGAAGATTGTCATTTTGTTTAAAATGGTCATTTTGACAAAGAAAAGAAGTTTTTTTCATATATCAGGAATGCGTATTTGAGTAAAACTAATACATATCCAAATTGCTTACCATAGTTTGTTGTGATACCAATAACATTATGGGGTTATTTCTTGAATGATGGTAGATTGATGTATGTATTTAGGACCAAATCATCTGGCAGCAGGTGAAAATGAAAAATAATTTTGTTGTTCTAATAGATAGGACCTGTTCATCATCTCATGGGGTTCCTCCTCAGTCTGATTTTGTCTTCCATTACACAGTAAGAGGTTGTTTGCAACCGCTTTGAACGTTATCATCCCAATAGATGTTGGTCATTAGCGGTTATCAGTACCATACAATGGGTATAGACTCTGCCAGTAGGCTCAGAAGGTTATAAACAAGTGAATCCTAATCCTAACCCTAAAGTAACCCCCCCTCACGTAATTAATGAATATATTAATGTGTAATCTGAAAATAATTTCAGTAGGTCTTCATGTAATGTAAAAATTAATACATAAAAATAAAATGATCTGTATGTCACTTGTATTAAACAAACCAAAAAGAAATAAATCTCATATTCCGTCTATTGAGTTGTTGAATCCTCTCCCTATAAATATTTAATTCGAACTGTAAAATTGCCAATCATTGTTTAAAATATTATCATCAAACGGACATATGCACCTAATGTGTCTAACGTACCTTGTGAATTTTGTTTATTTTTAATAACATTTCTAATTAAATTAATATAAAAAATATATATTATTTTAGGTTTTAATCCACAAAACTATGACAAAAATCAGACTAAAATAAAAATAAAACAACCTGATTTTAAGGCTTAGACAACTTAAGAGTTTTCAGTAAACCTGCGTAATGAAACTGACCCAGGCTGACAGAGCACACATGAGCTAGTGAAGCAAAAGCAAATGACATGGAAGAGCGATAAAGAAAGTGAGATGTTCTGATAGAGATGAGTAGGCAGAGGCAGGCATAAGTAGGCTGGTGAACAGGTGAAGTGAGTAACTAATTAGTGGGAACAGGTGGAGATAATCTACAGTGGGGTGGTGGCTGGAGGCAGACTGAATTGGTAGGATAACTGCTGGTGGCTGAATAGTGACATGGTGAACACAAAAAGGTCCTCATAAGTCCAAAACCAAACTAAAGATTACTAAAGATTGTTGCTTGGTTACATGAAAGTCAAGGTATTCTATCTGGATTGCTTTCCCCTGCAATCTGATCTCACCTTGCATGACAAACAATGACTAGTCTACAATATTTTACAGTGTGTACATTTATTTTTTTATTAGTTTTTTAAATTTATGGAGCAGAGCCTTGTGAGTTGAACAGAGTTTCAAGAGGAGGTGAATATACCCAGAGTTGAAGTTGGGATTTATGAGGCCTAAGTCTGCATGTGACATTGCCTCTCAGCAGCCTCACTGCATTAGAGGAAAAATCATTATCTACACCTGCCTTTCATATTCCACTATTTATTAGGCCCAGAGTCATCAGATATAACCTGGCAGAGTGTAGTTAATGACTGGAATTGTAGTGCAGACAAACAGTTTATGGAGAAAGCAAGGACAAAACCAAATTGATGTTTAATTATGAAGACGATGATACTATTTTTGCAAATAATGGCAGATATTCTGTGTTTGGCAGCACAAAGACGTACTTCCCTTTAGTCCTTCAGATTAGAGCTGAGTAGTGGGGATACGCTGGAGGATGGAAAGGGCAGGTAAGTAAAGAAAAGGAGACTTTGGAAAGGCTACAAGAGAAGCATAACAACATGGGTATTATGTTATCTTGAAAAAATGCTTAATTTAGAAAGATCTATATTATCTACTTCATTCTTAAGACTGGCATTTGAAACACATGCTTAAAAGAGTCAACCACCATTCTGAATAAAATTTCCAAGACAGGAAGCTATTATTTGAATAAACAGTATCATTGTCTTCATAATTAAAACATCAATTTGGTTTCTTCCTTGCTTTCTCCATAAACTGTTTGTCAACACTACAAATGCAGTCCTTAACTAGGCTCTGCCGGGGTTATATCTCACGACTCTGGGCCTAATAAATAGTGAAATATGAAAATTGACAGCACCATCAGAGCAGAAAGGTAGCATGTTTATTGGCCAGCATCTTAACTGGGTGCTTCTGATCTTCATAAGTTGTATGGAGAGTGCTCATCATAGAGCAGGGATTTATGAGGCCTGAGTCTGCATGTGACATTGCTTCTCTGCAGCCCAGCTGCATTAAAGGGGAAATCATTATCTACATCTGCCTGGTAGAAGTTTCATTGACTAAAGGAAACCATCTCCAGGTCTGTGTTCTCTAGCTTATGTTGACAACTAAGAAGCTTGAAGTAATTATAAAAGGATGGATGGATTTAATATATTTACTTTATACTAAGTGCAAAAGAATAAACCAAAAAAGTTCCTGTCTTTAAAAGTCCATTATCATATAATGTAACCCCCTGGCAATTTTACAGAATATGTTGATGTGTAGATATTTAGCATAAGATTGGGCAGAAATTTGAGGACTACATATTTTTAATCACTTTGGAAAGGTTTTAATACTTAGATGAGGGATTGGATCAGAGGTAGTGGAATGCAGGATAGCTTTTGGAAAACATACAGGGATCTTGCCTTTCATATGTGAATAAAGTACGGTCAGACTGGATGATACAGGTAGCATTGGAACTTTTATTGTTTTTCCTTCAGTATTTGTGATGTTTAAATTTGGTTTGACATTGTTTTGGGTTAGCAATGAAGTTCAGCGTGGAGTGAGCAACTGGACATACAGTGTCATTGGTGAAAAAAAATCTTAAGTAAAGCTTCAGTTTATCCTCCTTGCCTTGCACCTGGAAAAATAGTCTATCAGAAAGCAAAATAAAAAGGAGGCTGCAAAATTTTTACTTCATAAATGTTAAACAAGACTGGGGAAAAAGTTTAACATTTAAAGGAGATGCAAATTTACCTGGTGGAGGTACTTTACCACACAACAGTGCTGTTTAAAAATGTTGCCATTTTCATTAGATGAGATATATGTTTAACTATTCAGGTAAATAAAATTGAGTGCTGGATATGAGTCTGTTTCCAACAAGACTCATATCAGTTTAGATAAATAAAGGTTGCCATAGATTGGATAATAATTGAGGTTTACTTAAATGTATGTATGGAGCTGTATGGTTTTTACATTCTTCTATGCTGGCTCCCAATTTCAAACATTAGCTAGCTTTCACATACTGAGGACATGCATAAAATACAATCTGTTAACATGTTATGTAAAGGTTTTTATGAAATCCAAGTGTGTTTACATTTTTGCACAGAAAATGTGTGACATCAGCGGGCATTTAGCCAGGAGAAGACAACAACCATTACAACAGGGAGGCTGAGGATGAATGGTCATGTTGCCTTTGTGCTGAGTTCTGGGGCAGCATGACCTCAATCTGACACTAAGCTGTATCCAAAACTTGTTCTAACAAAAACATCATAAAAGAAGGTGAAAAACTCACTGCATTATTTACCAGGGGGAAAATTTGACTAACAATGAGAAAAAGTAAAAACTTTTTACATTCTTCAAACTTTTAACTCAACAGTGAGTTTATCTTGTAGCTAAACTTCAACTGGGTGATATGGGTCATACTGTGAAATAAACAAAGGAAACAGCTCCTGCTCAGCCGGAAAGTTGTTTGGCTGCCACTGAGACTGACACCCATGCAAATTATAACAGAGATGACTGACCAAGTTCGCCCACCACCCACCCGACCAGCCAGGCACTTCAACTAGTTTGCCAACCACTCAGTCTGCCAACCCGACAGACGACATACCCCACCCGAGGTTCCATCCCTGTGGATGCGCAGACTGGGACAAATTGGGACAATGCCCCCTCCATTACAACCCACTCTCCCACTCCAGTGTGCGTTGCAACAGCCTCTGCTCAGGGGGCTAATTCCACGTTCAGATCACCATTTGTACTTATTATGCTGACATAATTAATCCCCTGTTGTGATCAGCAGGGGCATGAGGGCCTCCGCGCTCCATTGGTCTACCCTTACTATGACACAGCCTCTCCCCCGCCTTTGCTTCCCATACAAATCTCATCCTAACTCCCTCCCGTGTCTGTCTTGTCTGGTTGGAGAGGCTTCTTGTCTGACTAGCTATAATCTCCATGCTGTCTGTCTGTTTTATAGATTGCCCCGTTGGAACTATAGGCATAATGTTTAGATGATGCATTCATGTATCAACAGGAATACTTGTAAGTTGACAAAAAGTAGTTCACAGTTTGTGGTGGTACATCTTACAAGGTAAATTAAAATGCTTCTCAACTTTTAAAAAAAATATATACTTTATATATGTAAATCTCTAATTTATATTAAATAGATCCATCATTCATAGAGTGACACATTTAATAAAATATAGTTGTTAATTATGATGTTTATTCTTTAGAAACTGGTGAAAACTGGAAATATTCTCAACATAGATAAACAACCTAAATCATGAAAAACTTTAATACAGATATGATTGGTGACTGAAAAATAAATATCCAAACTCCACATTACATACACTTATTGCTCTGTCTGAGATCCAACAGCATAAACTGTTGCACCAAAGCAGCATGGTATAGAGGTGATCGGCTCAGGCTACTGTTGTTTACGGCTTTCAGATCATCTGCATTTTAGTTTGTCATCCTGTATTGTTTTTCCGTAAAAGTTTAAAAAACAATCCACTGGACTTGGTTTCCAAGGTTTGAAGACATTTCGCTTCCCGTCCAGGAATGTTTTTTAATAAAAAATTTTTTGAATGACTATGACCTGGATGACTGAGAATCTTCATCAGCATATCCTTTATAGTTTGTTCACGGGTTTCAGGTCAGGCCAGTTTGCTGGTCAGCCAAGTCCTGTGATATCATTAAACCAGGTAATGGTACTTTTGTACTTAGACTTAGAAATTATGAATCAAACTCCACAAGTTTCAGTGTTAGGAGCCCTTTTTTATCTTTGTATTTGCTGCCCCTGGGGTCCATCTTGACAAGGCATGACTTCTCTTATTTCTATCCTGATGACAGTCAGATATATGTGCTAGTAAAAAAAAGAAATGTATTTTCCCTCACACCACTACTGACATGCCTTGATGACATTAAAGCTTGGTTGGCTCTTAACTCTTTATATCTTCTGTAACAAGAAGAAATATGAAGTGAGGGTGTTTGGTCCCAGTAGCCTTTATGAATTATTTAATCCCTTACAGTGATTCTTTTAAAGACAGTCTTTTCAAACTTGGGTTTAAGATGGACAGTGATTCTACAATGGATTTGCAAATCTTTGTTACATCTCAGTTGGACTACTATAACACAGTTTATTTTGGGGTGAGCCAGTCCTCCCTCGTACGTTTCCAGTTGGTGATAAATACAGCCGCACGGCTTTTAAGTGGAGCAAATAACTACGTACATAACCCCCCATCCTCGTCTCCCTCCATTGGCTGTGTGTGCATTTTTGAGCTAATTTTAAGAAGTCCTTGCCTCTCTGAGCTTCTCCATCCCTACGCTCCTACTTTGCTTCAGGTCAGCTGACCTGCTGCAGGAACAGAGCTTTTTCAGTTGCTGCTCCTAGATAGTGGATTACCTTACCTCTCCTCATTAGATAATCCTCCTAACTGTCCAATTTTTAAACTTACCTTAAAACCAATTTCTATTCTTTAGCTTTCAAAATAGTATTAGACTATATTTTTTTGCTTTGAGGTTTGTTCTATTTGTTAGTTTTTATTTAGTTTTATTTGTTTTAATTTAATGTGATTTTTTTTTACTTGTTTTATTCCTTTTAACTGTTTTGTTGTTTTATACCATTTTATTTCCTTGGTATGCACAGCACTTTGTGAAAACTGTGGTTGGTTTAAAGGGCTCTTTAAATAAAGTTGGGTTGAGTTTGCCACTATTTGGAGGTCCAAGTCCTGCTGGAATATTATACCAGCACTAACCAGATCTAATTCCTGACTTAACTAGGGGCCTCATTAAATATCGCTCTGTGACAGCTACAATATCAACAGTTATGGTTACAGAAAACCACTGTTGTGTTATAAGTAATTCTGGTATAATTCCCCCCCCCGTGATTGGTCCAATCTAATGGAAAGTCTAAGCCCTACCAGACCGACTTTCTCTGCATTGCCACTAAGAGCCGATGCTTTGTAGGGAATATGAAGAGTCGGCTCCTTTCAGTGCTAAATTCTTATTGAGTGGGCTACACCCAGCAGACCTTTGTTTTGCTGACATCATAGGGGTCTGGTTGGAATGTGGGATAATATAATTTTTCGGGAAAAAAAAACAGAGATGGGAAGAAACGAGCGAGCAAGATGGAGTTTGCTTCTGTTTCTGTTATGGTTCTGTTTGTTGGATTAGTTTGCTGTCTTCTGTTCCTTGGTTTTTGGGTTAAATGAAAGTTAGAAATTTGAATAAAATATGAAAAAAAAAAGTAAGAATACCTCTTTTGTAACAGAACTAATGCATAAAAATTTGGCAAGCAAAAAGGCTTCTTATAAAATAAAAGCCAAACACAAAAAATTATTTATTACTCTGATAAGTGATAACACTTAAAATTAAATGGAGCCATTTGGCAGATGAAAGAGCAGGCTCTTTTATGGGATTCAAGCCAAAACAGCCAGCTCTGTAAGAAGAATCAAACTTCCTGTCACTACTGGCCAGGCTAGTTGTAACCAAACAGCTTTTAAACTTCCAGTGCACCATTCTGTCTGTTTTAATGTTAAATAATCCTCGAAATGTTCTTCAGGGGCAAAAAAGGCTGACCTGGTAACTTAATTTATGTGCCTCCAAAGGTTCAGGTATGAGTCCATCATGATACCAAGATTTGGGCTATAGTGAGTATTAGGTTACTTCTAAAACCAACTTATCCTGAGAAATATAATCTTGGCTTTGCTATGATCCTAAACATAATGAAAATAAAAAAAAATCAATCTCTATGGGTAATCCAAAAGTTATATTAACCTTTGAAGAAAATTATTAAAATAAATAATATTTTCCATTATAGTGTAATTTATTGAGATACAAATAATTACATGACATAATAATTACGTACAATATATATATATATATCTATATATCAATATATATATATATATATCTATATATATATATATATATCTATATATCAATATATATATATATATATATTATATATATCTATATATATATATATATATATATATATATATATAATATCTATATATATATATATATATATATATATATATATATATATATATATATATATATATATATATATATATATATATATATATGGGAAGAATGTCGGTTGTATGGGTAAAAATGCAGGGAAAAAATATAAAAGATACTGTGGTCATTCTAATTAAAACAGTTCCATCTCAAGGCCGTAAATATATGTCACCAAGGTTGCATTAACAGTAATAGTAAGATCTGAGAAGATGATTACATCTGTTAGCCTAAAAGTGCCTTTAAGCAACAGGCTGGACCTGTGCACCAACTGCTGCTTCCAAGAAATCAGGGACCTGACAGCTGAACTCTGATTCCTCGCAGCGCAGTGACGTGTGTATCTGTGAGGGTGAAGCTTTACAAGAAAAAAATGTTTTTATTTGAATATGTACAGGACAAACATACAGTTCAGGGAAGCAATTTTATTTTTAACCTCCTGCATGCTGTGCAAACATTAAGGAAAAACAAAACTATTTAAAGAGATCACAGCTGAATTGGTACATAAAAAGTTTAAGTCAAAATGCTCAAAATAATTCTACAATTGTTCAGTAAAGTTTTATCTTCAAGCATGTTGGCTCTCAATATTGTGGGTAAACTCTGATAATGTTTGTGTTTATCATGAAACAAAATTTTCTTTTTTTGCTTCATTCTAATACTTTTGTAGCTTTTCTTAATCAGACTGCTCCTGCTGTTTAAAAAAAGGTACATTATATTTTACTTTTTTATGATTGTCACATGGATTATATCATAATTAGTTTTTGTGCCATTCTTCATTCCTTCTTAAGTCTGCCTAATTTCACTGATGCTGAGTCTCTTTATCTGTTTTTGTTTGCTTTTCATTTTTTGTGCCTCTCTTAGTTTATTTAATCTGTCCTTATTATCTCTGCATCTTGCACTTTCCTCTTTGGAACAACAGTCATATCCTCTCAAACTGAAGTCCTAATTCTACCATCAAATTGTTCAGAACTCAGCAAATCTTTGAACTTAATAACCAACCATTCTGAGATCAACATAAGACTGGATCATACAGCACCTGTTGATTTTAAATTATTCAGACCAGGGCAGAAAGACACTGTGAACAGCTTGTATCTGTTAACTAAAGTCAGTAAAGCACAAAGGAAAAGATGCAGAACAGAAGACAGTAAAAACCTCAGAGTATTTTGTAAAACTTGGCCCAGACTGTTATCCTGTCAATCACAATGAATTGATGTGAATTACATGCACTTTTCACCTTGCACTTTGATGAGATTTTCACATTTACCTTTCTTTTATGTTTCAGGCAGTATTTGGCTAATATTTGCTTATTGTGTAAAAGCTTGAAAAAAAAAATTAGATAAGGGATGCAGCATGGTTTGGTCTGATGAGAAGCTGAATGCTACCATATGTGTATCACTCTAAATACACCAGTGCCATGGTTAAACATGGTGATGGCAGCATCATGCTGTGGGGAACTTTTCTTCATCATCACCTGACATAGACTAAGCTTATAGTCAGAGCGACGTTGTAATGTTTTAGATGATAACCACAAGACAGGCTAGAATCAGAGGAAACCAGACTTTTGCTCAGTCTTCCGATTTAAGCCTTTGGTTGCCATGACCCAGATGAGCTAGAATTTCCACAGACAAGTTTTAAATAACAGTACAGGTACATTGAAATAATATAAATCCTATTGTGAAAAAAATGTATGTTCATATGTTATAATATACTTTTTATTATTTTGAAAAAAATGCTTTTCTCTTTAACCACGTAAGTACACAGTACTTCTGATAGTACCACCTGGTACCATGTGTTCTTTAGGTAAGTGGTCCAGCTCTAATGCTCCTGTGCTTATTGTTACTTTCAGTGTTTGATAGGAGTCAGCATTGATATTTGGTCTGACATCTATGAGAAACAGCTTAACATCATCAACAATATAAGTTACAGAAGCTTATATGTCAAATTAGACTCCACTAACCATTTTTTTCTCCTGATTCAATATAAGGTAAGGTATAATGTTAACACCTTTTGCAAATTTGATATCCAGCTATCTATCCATATCTTTTTTTTTCTCCTTGTCCATTTTATGCTTTTTTTCAACTTTGCAAACAAAAGTTTGACTGCGTAATATATCCCATCAGCAAATAGGTGAATGAGAAATAATTAGTGTTGTGGCGGTCTCATATACATTAAAAAGGTTTTTCATTATTTTTCCCCTTCTTCAAGTTATAAGATCATTGTTAAACTCTTCCACAACCATTACCAAAACCCTGGCAATCTTCCCCTATACTTGTATCCCTACAACTCCTCATCTTAACATAAAAAAATCAGGCTGCATATTAAAGGGAGCTAAAATATTCACACTGTCAAAGGTGGTCAAAGGCTTCTACGTTCACACAGAAGCTGACAAAGAGGAGGCACCCAGTGCTTGGCCGAAAGAGCACTGTTGAAATAAATCAGCACATACAAAGACACAGAGAGATAATGGGGCTAAAGCTGGGCCTGGTCCAGAAACAGAAACACATACACACACTGAGACACAAACACACACAGCAGCCGAGTGGGAACAAAGTCTGCGAATGGATTAATATTTATTTTCAGGGCACAAAATGTTCAGGACATACAGTATCAGGAGACTGAAAACAACACAACTCCCACAGCATGCAACCTTGCCACGAATCTCATACAAATAACAAAACAAGGGTCCACAGATGGTTTCACATGGTGAGGAACCAGCTTTTCCTATCAGCTGTAGGTAGGTGCTGGTATGCATCTGTATGTGAAAAGTGTTTCAAATGTAAAGCATTCCTATTACTGGATAGATTGAACCCTTTAGAGTGCCCCATAAGCTATAGCTTAAAATGAATAAAGTAGTGCTACTTAAATGACAGACGTGAGTGCCATTAATAACAAAGAAGGCATTTTTTGCAGCAGACTAACTTTCAGGGAGTATGTTACACATTAAATAGATATGGCTAAATATTAATTTTGGGTAGAAATTGTGCAAAACTAAATTAAACCTCTGTTCTATGTTAATCCTTCGCAGTAGCTTTCCAAGAACATGTGCCTAAGGTATTGACAGAATGACAGATCTTCCATCATAACTGTGCTTATTCTGAAAATACTATAAGCCTTCAGCTTAATTTCAGTGGCAGGACCCTGAGGCTCTCATGAAGTGGGACTGCACATTTATGCTGCTTTTTTATTTGCCCCTATATCAACAGTGGGAGGAAACAGAGGCCTCCCTGAACTAATTTTGCTCATGAACACTCAGTCATTTGTTGAGCGCCACACAGCAGGCCCCGCTGTCTGAGGCTCGAGGATTAGGGCTCGATATTTGTAAACCTAAGGTTGGCTTTAGTGCGGAAATGGAGGAGAAGGAGAAAAATGGGAAGCCTTGGCAAACCAAAGTGTGAAAAACTATCAAATTGTCAGCCATGACAGAAACAGTTACACACACTGGCTTCTGGCTGACGCAGAAACAAAACACTGTTAAGTCTGTGAAACACTAAAGCCTTATGGGACTGGGTTTATAGATTTCAGGCTTTGTCTGCAGTAAAAAGCAATTCTCTAAATAAATTTATTTACCAGTTATTATTTAGCAAATATTTCCCAGTCTTATTACCACAGACATTCCTTGATCTATTGAGCCTTCTGTCTGTTTGCAATAATGGTGGAATAATTTTCTTACCACTAAACCTCTTTAGCCAAGCTGCTGATCTCCTCCCATAGTCTTTAACCCCTTCTTCCTTAGAATATACTCCCACAATGCACATTATCAGCCTCACTATGGGCCCATAAAGCACTTACACTCCCAGGGCCTTATTTCCAGCTGTGCCACACAACCCAGACCCACTTAAGTCTTCTACTTTGACCTTTGTTTGAAAAGTCCCATTCAGCCAGAGGCCCCAGTGGTAAATTCATAGAGCTATGAAATTCATGTCAAGCTTGTGTTTGATGAAGAACAGAAAAGGAAAAAGGAGGTTTCCAAAGGCCTGTTTTCTTTTTATCTTTCTTTAAACTATTTTTTGCATGATTATTGATTATTGATGCCATTTTCACTTAATAGCATTTCTCTGAAGGCAAGGGTAGCATGTTGATGCATTGGACAGATTCAACTATTTTAAAAGGTATTTAAATGATCAAACTTTGTAAAGTCCTCTGTTAGCATGCCTTTATAGTTGACGATGCCATATAGTTTGAAGCTGTTAAAGGAACTACATCTGGCTTTGATTAACACAGTGAACTAAGTTCATATATAAAGAGGCAGTCAGACGTACACTTCACCTGAGAAGGTGACCTGAAGTGTATCAACCGTAAGGTTAAATGTACAGCCATTGAACCATACCACTGTCAATGAGGCGTTGTGTCTGGTTGCGGGTATTAAACATCAGCAGCGTGGCCAGTCACTCTATGGAACACTCAGCATGGTGCTTAATTAGAGACATTGTGAGCAGCAAAGTCAGAGCAGGAAATGACAACTGAGCGGCACTCACTTCCAGCACAGAGGCATATAAAAGCATTCTGCAAAAGCAGCCCTAAACTCTCAATGTTCCTTCTGGCCTTAGGGGAATGAATCCGACTGAAAGTGGTGCTGCTTTCTGTTCTGTCAAGGAAAATTAAAATCTGACATTTTAACATGAAAATGGTGAAAATCGAACTTAGGTGATTAATGTATAATGTAAAAAGTACTGCACTCAAGACTTAAATTCGTTTCCTTTCTTATCTAAAATTCTTGAGAAAGTAGTTGCCACACAAGTGTGCGATCACTTACACCATAATGAACTTTTTGAAGAGTTTCAGTCTGGCTTTAGAGCTCATCATAGCACTGAAACAGCTCTGGTGAAAGTCACTAATGACATTCTCATGGACTCAGATAATGGACTTGTATCTGTGTTTATGCTGTTAGATCTCAGTGCTGCATTTGATCATAGACTTGAATATTTCGTATGTTAAAGGAACAGCTGTAGACTGGTTTAAATCTTATCTATCTGATCGATTTACGTTTGTTCATGTTAATGACAAATCTTCCTCATGCTCAAGGGTTACCTGTGGAGTACCACAGGGATCAGAGCTAAGACCAATTCTCTTTACCAAATATATGGTCCCAATCAGTAGAATTATAAATCCACATTAAGCTAACCCATTACATAGATTACAGGCATGTCTTGAAGACATAGAATATATATAGTCTTTGGACAGAGTCTTTGAAAGGAAGCTGATTAGTCAGCCACTTATTTTAGACAATAAAGTAAAAAATATTGGTGTTATTTTCAGGAGCTGTCATTTAAATCCCATATCAAAGAGGTTTCTAGAATTTCCTTCTTTCATCTGCGGAATATGTAAAAAATTACAAATATCCTGTCCAGGGGTGATGCTGAGAAACTAGTCCATGCATTTGTTACTTCAAGGCTAGACTATTGTAATTCATTACTATCAGGAAGTCCCCAAAATGTAGTTAAAAGCCTCCAGCTGATCCAAAAAAGCTGTAGCAAGAGTTCTGAATAAAATTAAGATCATATCTCTCCTATCCTGGCTTCTCTTCATTGGTTTCCTGTTAAATCCAGAATAGAATTTAAAATCCTCCTTCTCACATATAAAGCCTTAAATGGCCAAGCTCCATCTTATTTCAGAGATCTAATTGTTCCTTGTGTTCCTAACTGAGCACTTTCCTCTTAATCTGCAGGTTTATTAGTGGTTCCTAGAATTTCTAAAAGTACAATAGGCGGCAGATCTTTTAATTATCAGACTCCTCTCCTGTGGAACCAACTACCAGTTTTAGTTTGTGAGGCAGACACCCTGTCTTTCTTTAGGGTTGGCTTAAAACTTTTGTTTTTTAATAAAGCTTATAGTTAGAGTGGCTCAGGGTATCCTGAGCTGTCTCTCTGGTTGTTCTGCTGTGGGTTTGGACTTCTGGTGGACATAGGGACCCCTATTTCATCATTCTTCTTTACTCTATCTCTCCCCAGAATCTGTTAGTTCAATCTCTAACGTTATGCTCTCTCTGCTTTTTCTCTTAGTAGCTTCATCTGGTCTGTTCCTGTTTGTCTGTGACACCACCCTGGAGAGAAATATCAGCTGTGCTGCTGCCTTTAACACCTTTGTTTTTAGATGTTGAATATCGGCCTGTTTTTCAGTGTAGTCCTGTTTCTCTGACTGTGACTGGCTGGATGTGCTCTCTTCTTCTTCTGACATGGGAGCTGGCATGGAGCTCGTCTGCCTGGCTGTGTGTTTCCAGTCCGCCTTTTACAGCTGCTTTTTGTATCTCTGCTTCTGTCTCCTTGAACCCCAGTCAGCCTCAGCAGATAGCGGCTCACACTGAGCCTGGTTCTGCTGGAGGTTTCTTCCTGTTAAAAGGGAGTTTTTCCTCACCACTGTCGCTACAAGCCTGCTTAGTGTGAGGGATTAATTTTCTATCCCTACTACAACCTGTAAACAAACTGTAGTATGTTTCCTCCAATGGATGAAATGCTAGTTATAAGATTAAAGGCAAACAGATCGAATGAATACACAAAAACTATCGAGACAAAGTTTTTTTCATTAAAAAGTGTGGCAGAATTAAGGTGAAAAATTGCATGTACATGTCTGCTCATTTTAGAAAAGAGTAGAATAGGAAATCCCTTTATTGTCCCACAATGGGGAAATTCTGGTGTTAAAGCAGCAAAAAGATTATAGAAAAAATGGTCACAAAAATATAGACCTCATAATAACATAACAGTGACAAATTAAAAAATAAACAAATGAACTAAAATATCAGGTTATCTTCAATTACTGTCAAATCTTGAGGGAATGGTGGTTTATAATTTTTGTACTAGTTCACATGTCAAAGTCTTCCAGTCATAATTTCTACAGACTTCTGGATGTCTGTGTGAAGCTCAACATCTACTTTAAGCTTGACGGATTTTATGTAGACAGAGAGATTAATTTGTATTTATTATATTTAAATTAAATTATTTTAAAATTTCTTTAAAAAGCTCCCTTTTTCATTTTTAGTAAAGGCTTTACAACTCATTTCCTCAGAGAAAACCCTATGTGTTACCATGGCCTCATAAAAAAAATCATCGGAAATTTTTTTTTTTTGCACGTGTGCCATTAGAACACTTGATTGTTGGTGTATTGGTGGAGTGGCGGCCTAGTGGTTAGGGCATAGGGCTTGGAATCCTTTGGTTGTGATTTCGAAACTCACTCCCACAGACTGCCACTCTGGGTCTCTGAGGAAGGCCCTTAACCCCCGATTGCTCCCAGGGTGCTGCACAATGGCAGCTCACTGCTCTCCAAAGGGATGGGTTAAATACAGAGATTTATCTTCTCCATTGTGAGATCAATAAAGTTCAATTTATTTAAAGTGTTACCTTACTTGTGTTGCAACAATAATTGGCATCCTCTTGATATCACTGGACATTCAAATTATTCATTTTCTAGTGTGCAGTTTCATAATAGAAAACATCACATGGCTGTTGCTGTTTTTGATATTTGTTGGGATCACTGAGTTATAATTGTTTAAAATAAATATACCATTGTTCAATAAACAGCAACTGGGCAAGTAAACATGTTTTTTAAAGTAAGTGCATGTTTGTCCTCTGAAGCTATAACTCCCAATGCCTTCTTGCTGGCATTAAGTTGACAGCTCCAACCCAGTTCTGGCTTTAATAAGTTGATCATTAGCAGCATAGTTGTTACTCCCAGGCTCCCTTGATAATATTAGGTGAATGATGGGAGAGAGAGGGCGGGAAGCCCTAATGTTTAGTTGCATATGAGTGGACACATGCATTGGAGGCAGGTGCACACCCATTGTTCTTTTTCATGTGATTATTTCCACCTCTCAGTGCAGGAAAACAGGTATCATCAAAAGGCAGTCTACATTTACAAAAGCTGGATTTAGGTTTTCTTCTCTTTCTCTCTCTATCCAGGTTCTGTAATTACAGCTCCTCTGTAATTAGGGGCAGAGCCTTTGGGACCACGGTGACTACTGTCTACTTTAAAAGGATTTTGCAAAGTACAAGATTTCAGACTGGGGGATGGGGTGAAAGTAAGGAACTCCAGTTTTCCCATTAAGATATAAAATAATGGTGCTTTCAGAACTTTTAACCTGAGGTCAGCTGCACATCACTAAGTTTTAGAACAATTTCTTTGCATTGTTTAACAGGAGCAGACAATTGTGCAGTGGTTACCTGCCTCTTAGACAGCTGCTCTTTATGGGCAAAGGTATTATTAGGAGGCAACATGAGAGAACTGTGTGCTACTATAGAGAAAGTAGGATTAAGGGAAAATTTGCTGCCTTTTATCTGTGCAAACTCAAATTATGTGTATATGTCAGTGATAAAAAAGGGTTAAATGTAATAACTACCTCATGTTGCACCTACTTGTCGAACCCTATCTCTGCATCTCCTGTGAGAAGGCACTCATTACTTCACAAGCCTGCCTATTGGTATTAATAAGACAAATGCTCCAAATTAACTTTTGAAACAACACTCGAAACTGAAGTTTAACAGTAAAGGAATCTGGGCATGGAAGCAGGGTGACAGTAGCAGAGGAATCCAGCTGTGAAAAATAAAACCAGCTCAAGCTTAAAATCTGTGAAGAAATAAAATAAACACTGACAGAACATGGAAAGGGCTGGATAAAACAACAACAAAATACTTACGAACCAAAAGAAAATGAGGTAAAATTTAAAACATAGTACAAAAAGAGTAGAATACAGCAAATAAAAAAGGGGAATCAACACAATGAAATTACCACATATGGAAACACATTAATAACAATAACAACTCAAACAATGTACATCAATCACTGTCTGCCTGTTGGGCACAAAATGTGGGAAAAAGTAAAAAAAAAATCTATCAAAGTTGTTTAAAAATGTGTAAAGCTTGTTATTAGATATAAACAATACAAAACAAACTTGCACCAGGCAGAAGGTGGAGAAGATGGCGTCCTCCTACTTCACCTGTCACCTATCACCTGTGTTTGGAAAAGGCCCCACCAGTCAGGTGCAGGAAAGAGACAGTGGGATGAGTTGTGCAAAATGAGGATGATCTCATCAAACTTAAAACTAGGGGTGTCATGGCTAACTCAATTTCCTATTAAATATTTATTTTAATGTATGGTTAGCACAAATGCTTCTGTAATGTTGTAAGTAATATTGACGGGTCAACACTGTCCATGTCCACTTCAGCTCTTCTACTTGCCGGTGGTGCGATCCAAGCAGCTGAGACAGAGATAAACAAAATAAGCAGTGCAGTTTCTAACTATTGTAGTTCAAGCATCATTTCACGTGCAGGTGATCACTACTGAAACAATAAACTTCTTTGAGCAAAACGAAAAAAGAACAATTATAAACACTGAAGCAACAAGTACATTATTTTTTTATTGAACAAAGAAAAGTAAGTATCCCATATTAAGTCTATTGCAGACTGTAATTTAAAAGATTTTCTCTGAACATCATTTTCCGTCTGTTTAAAAAAACTTATAGAAAGTCTGCAGATTTTTAGTTTTTTTAAGCTCCTTGAAATAAATGTTCCTCAGGAAAACAACATTTTTCACAATCATATACTGTTACTCATTTCATTCTTGAAGTCAAACTTAAAAAAAAAATTAAGGCTTTGTATTAGATAAGCAAAAACTGTGAAAACATAACTATTTGGTCATTCAGAACATTATAGAAATACTCCTAGTTTGCATTACACTCCCTATTATTACATTTGCTTTGATTAATTTTCTCTTTTTAACACCAATTAAAATCTGCTGTGTTCCTTCTTCTCTATGGCAGGTAAAACACTGTTATCTTGTACACAAATACATGCATTTGACTGACTGTGAAGATTTATTTTAATGAAGGCATCTTTATAAATTTGTCTATAGAATATTCTTGAGAACTACTATGTTCGCTGCTGATGCTGCAATCATAATAAAAATACATTTGCATAAAGAGGTATATTTGTCCAACCTGATGTCTAAATAATTATTCAAAAGACGATAAAAATATTTTGTAATAGAAACCATTTTTTTCTTTTGTGGAAACCAAATTTAGTTAACACGAGGAAAGATGTCACAATATGTCACTTTTTTTTAAATGAATCTATACTATAATTGAGTTCTATTTTTCTATCAATTCATGAAATACATTTTTTTAAGCTACATCTATAATCAAACATTCAAGAATCTGAGATTCTTTTTAGCTCCCAGTTGTGACATCATTTCAGAAATCTAAACAGCACTAAGAGGAAACATATGCTCAAGTGAGAAGCAGTCACTCTTGACCTTCCCTACCAGGGTGCTCTGCAGCTAAGCTGCAGGGATTTGCACCAGCTCAACATTTACACCATATGGATGCTTTATTACAGAGTAATTATGTCTCTTTCTGTCTCCCTCACTTCTTTGTCTAACTAGAAATAATTTGAAAAAAAAACCCAACCAAACATCCTAATGTGTAACCAGGTGATTAAGGCGGCTTAACTAGGATTACCAAACTCTTCTGAGGAATGCAGGGAATATTTCAGCTTGTTCCAAGATGAGCCGTCAAATGCAGAGCATTGCGACATATCTAAAACTAAAGTCATCAAATAAATTAAACATTTCATAACTAAGGGTTATAAAACAAAGTAACTGTAAGCTTGATTCACATCAGCTAATTAAGCTCTGAGGTCACCATAAGGCCAAACTATAAACACACCTCAAATACATGGAAAAAGGAGCTTATTTAATTGGTAAACATTGTAATTTTGTTTAACAAATCCTCCATTATACAGCAGCAAATGATGAAATAAGATGCCAGCCCATTTCCTCACTAATTTCTTCATCTTGAACAATAAAAATAATTGGATTTATATTGAAATGAGAGCTGGACTGCCTATTGACTTTTGCTAGTGCATATTAGCAGTGAATAATCAATAAAGTGGATTCGATGCTTATTAAAGTGGAAAAGGTGAGATTTTTTTCCATATGCAAGTCAATGACTGTTAATCTCATAACTCCTCATGCTAAATAATGCAATGCTCCAACTTGGAGCACAACAGCATTGTCAACAAATCAGATTACAGCAATTTCATTGATTATTATATAGTATTGTATTTGTTTGTGCACCAGCATTCAAAGATAACTGGCATGGGGTTCTGACTAAATCCTAACCAATAAATCAAGTAAATCCTGAGCTTATTGTTAATTCCAAGCAGTTAATCCTGGTATTTTATACTTGTGGCACTTTAGTAACATTTTGACTTTTAAATGTCATGATTAGTGTTCTACAGCGCAGGAGAGCATTTTCACAAGGAAAAAAAAACATTAACAATAAAGTTCTTATCTATACTTTCTTTTCTTTGAATTAAATTACAATAATATTTAAGTTACCCAGTTCAAACAGGGCCCATATTTCAGAAAGCCATAAAACCTAACATTCCTAAGACTATGAGAAAAATCGTAATAAGCCTTTGATTTAAAGAAGCATAGCACAAATTTTACAGTTTTTGCAGATGTTTTCCCCCTCTAGTGACAAGTTTAAATAACACCAGTGCAAATGCAGGAGAAGACAGAAAAAGCTCAAAAGTCTGTATCTGCGACTGAACAAGTCTTTTGTTTAGAGTTGTAATGTCATTTAATACACTTATCAAAGTTTGTTATTTTGAAAGGAGCATCTTACCTTTTCAGAAAAATGGCTCTTACTCTGTGTTTTACTCTATTCTTTTCCTCATTGCCCTTCAGACCCCAACTTTGCTTTTTTTGTCACGATAGAAATTTGAATAGGTTGTGTGGGATATAACACGGGTGTCCATTTAATTTCGACACAGAAAAAGGATAAAGTAAGTGCTTCCCCAACAAATATCTGCACCAGGATTGTAGGATTTCTTTCTTTATTTATTTATGTCAACTGCAAAAAACATTATCCCTGTCTGAAAACCCCTTCCTTAAAGTTATTATAATAAAATGTCAATCCTGTTTTAAAGGGAGAAAACAAAAAAATGTCGACAGAGGACAAAACATATATGTTACTGGTGCAAGTTTATGGAATCACAAAATGCTTTCTTTTCGAAATATGTTTAGCTGGAGATGCCATCAAAGTATTTTACCCTCTGAACTGGAGCAGCATTGCTTACCTAGTTCTTTTTTTTTTGAAATTGTGAAAATGATCATATATGCTGTTTTGGATAAACATTGTGGGCTGTTTGTGATATTGTGACACACTCCACAAAAGGGAAGTCTAATGTTAATTTATTAATGATTTGCAATCTTTTTACCAAAAAAGCCAAGGCAACTGCTCTGTCATGACCCAAATGAAATTAGAGCTCTTCTTGAGTTGAAGAAACAAAGGCATCTCCCCCAACAAGTGAGTTCCCAGTCTGGCACAGTGAGGTCAGTCGGCTGGGGCCTTTAGCCAACCCTAAGCTGAGCTGCAGTGCTGTGTGCAAATCAGCTGCTTTTCTCCCATTTCATTTCTCATGCACTGCATTTGTGCTCCTCTTTTCATGAATGTAGAAGCCTATCTTTGGCCCTCCCCTTTGAAAGGGCTTTCCCACTGACGAAGGTGACCTGCCACTGGGAAAAAGGAGGACTTGCCATGAACTGAGTGTCAGCCATTAAATATGATTTCGCCCCTGAATGGGACGCAAACACATTCAACCACTGAAACTCATTAAGGCTGCATAATCTCTCTTTTCTTAAGCATAACAATGATTTCAGCTGGAAAATGCAATGTTTTTGGGGAGCTAAGCCATTGATTTGAGTTGTATTCAAAGTAATAAATCAAGTCCAACTTCACATTCTGGGCCCATTTGCCTAATTCAGCGCCTCTCACCATACTGGTCAATTAGTTTAGAGCGAATATATTCAATACACGCCGCAATTCACTGACAAGGCATAATAAATCCTTTGGTTTGGAGAATGTCCAAGACAACCGTTACTGCTATTCCAACTCTTAACTCAACAACAGTAGGAAAAAGTAACTAACATAGTAATGTAACTATAGCTGCAATGTGAGGTTTACGTTGATGAAAAGTACATTTTATAAATCATAAAGTGACATTAATGTGGTTAATTTGTTATGATGGTTTATACTGCTTTAGTTCAAATGAGGTCAACAAGAGAGAAAAGCGGAAATGGGAAAGTGCCAACTTTAGTCTCACAAGCCTGGCTGCTTTTTTTTTCTTTTTTTTTTTTCTTTAGTCGTCTACTCTGGCCTTCTCATCTCAACCTCAGGCAAATGTGGATAAAGAGCTACATTTTAGTTGATTATTATTTTTATATCATCAAGTCAAAGTTTTTAATTTCTACTGACTTGGCTTCAAAGGTTTCAGAGAGAAGCCGTCTGGCCAGCCTTCTAAATTACAGCCATGTGCACTGGAAGAGGTGGGAGCAGCTGTTAGGAAGGCTCTCAGTAGTCCAAACCATTGTAATCTGCATTAACCACATTGCACGAGAGTGCAAAAAGGTCAAAGTCTTTAAGTGCCTGCTGGGACGGGCGCTTGTGGATTACATGGTATTGCTCCTAGATGTTGTCATAATAGTATGGTACTACAAGTTTGCTACCTGATGTTCACCTGTAATGATGCATATTGACTATTTAAGAGAGCCTTCAATACTTGGGTCGGAACAGTGGGGCAAATTACATCCTTTTAAGAGAATATAACAGCAAGTATGCAACAAAAATTATCAAATTTAATTCTGTTAAGACCATTATAGATATTGTTGTAACCTCTGTGTTGTTGGTTGCACATTAAAAGCATTTCAGTTTATTGTGGATTTTACACTAACACTGTTTGCTCCTCTACACTTTTTAAGTGGAACAGTTTACTTTTTTCTCAATCCGTGTTTTTTTTTCTGCCTGCTCCTTTTCTGCTTGTTTGTGTTAACATTACTTCAATCCTGCCTGGCATTGCATAAGAGGCCTATTACCAGTATCATGTGTTATCAGATGTGAGTATATAACAAATAATTGATACAAATAATTAATACAATAAAAACATTATTCAAGTAGAGGGAATGTTTCTCCAAACCTATTTTTTTCAGCATAAAACTTACAGAATCAATATTTACAGTACTGAAGGTTTAATAGTACTTCCAATTAGAAGATCTCTCCCATAATGTATATAAACTTGACCTCCTAACTTTGTAGATTGCTCAGCAGATGCTGGTGTAAAAGTATAACCTAAAACTGCATCTATATTATGGGGTTCCTCATGTAAATTTAAGTACAGTAATTACTATGCTGATTGGAATAAATATTATAGCTCCATCAGGTCCAAATGAGCTCAGACCTTTCAGTGTGGAAACATTCTTAGTTGTCTGTAGATGACTAAAAGGTGCTAATGCTTAGCGTTTAAATTAATACAATTTACAGCAGAAATTATGATTAAGGCAGCAATCTGTGTGCTAAACATTCATAATAAAACTAAAAAGAATGTGTATGTCTGGTATAAATGCATCTCTGCTTCGATTGTTTATTTAATTTTTTTTTTATTATTTCTGCATCTACAGTTTTGGGTGTTTTTACATGCGAGCAAGCAAATTATTCTACACTGAAAAAAGTGATTTTTTTTTTTGTTTCGGTAAACTCTATCAGAGTATGTCATAATTTCTACTCTGTATTTGTAAGCTTCATTAAAAACTAGAGTATCTGAAGTATAATAAACCTTCTTTTATGTAATACATGAATTTTGGGAAAAGAGAGTTTTACTTAGATTCCCAAATGTTTGATAGCAGTATGTACATAAACCTAAAAATACAAGCTTTGCTCTTAAAAAATGTAATGTTTTGAAACGCACGGACGGTGCATGATCCGAGTCAAGATGTTACTGTAAATAATCACACACAGAGCAAGAGTTAGTCCCGACGACATTCATATTGGCAGGGTGCAGCAGTACTGCAAAAGCCTGCTTGCTGCTCATGGGACTGATATATGCCCTGAACTTGGTATACCCTCCCACTTTGTGCTACACTTTTGAAGTCTTCCAAAAACTTTTCCTGGAGTTGGATGGATCTAAAGTGTCCCCAAAAGTAAACACCTTGGAGCTGAAGTTGCTTCCCTAAATTAATTCATGACTTTGTCATCTTTGGGTAGGAAAATGTGGCATCAAATGCCGAGAATAAGCAGTGGGTTCCAGTTAATCTTAATGGAAGGTTGAGTGTCATTAATGTTTTTTATTTTTTGCTATATAAGGTATATGTTATTTCACAAATAATAACCGATACCTTTATTCAAATATCTAGTAGAGATATTATTCTTGCTCTTACATATGAATACATTTCTGTAACGAATGTTGAAACTCACAATTTTAGACTTAAACTTAGACAGACTTTATTATAATTTTTTATACACAGGGTGTATACAAAAATAAATTTTGTTCAGTACAGCTCTCAAGACATTTCTCATCTTTTTAAAGTGCAGCCGTGACAAAGGTAAGCAGCAGTGATAAAGTAACCCTACTACTGTATATTGGTCACAGTTCCAACATTTAGTTTTTTTTTCTTTTTTTTGAAATCCAGTTTTATACTGTACAACATTCGGCAGTCTAATGGCAGTGGGGAAGAAACTATTCTGGAATCTGCTGGACCTGTATTGGATGCTTCGAAGCCTCACAGTCCAGAAGACGGTGTCTCTGGACTGGACTGGACTCACACCTGCTTCTTATTCAGCTCATTAGTCCATCCTTTGTTCTGTTCCCCTTACAGTATATACTCCACCTATACAGTCACTCAGTGCTGCTTCCTTGTTATTGTTTTTTTTGCCCTCGTCTCTGGTTTCCCATGTGAGATTTCCCTGATGCATTCTGGTTTTTGGTTTTTTACTATTTTGGGTTTTTGGTTGTCTACCTCTGTTCTTCATTAAATCTGCAAGATTCAACTCTTCTCCTCTCTGCATTTGGGTCCTAAACCAACCTCTATAAAAATATTGATAATCTTCACAACTGTTATGTCTTATGGAATTGAAGTCAAATTTAATTGATTGTGGCAACTGGTGTTACTTGATATTGCAGCATTACATTTTATTTGAATCATTTGTGTGCAAAGAGTTACAATATATTTTTTAAGTAAATCTTATGAGTTGTTTTTTTTCAGTGTACCTTCAAAAAAAAAAAAACATGTAATCTATTTGTCTATCAGAGCAGAATATTATTGGATCTGTAGAATAAGAATCTTATCTGAACCTGGTTCATATTAAAATCATTGTTGACAAGTACAGTTCTCTCAGTTTTACTACCAGGTATGGTGCTGATGGTGGTAAAAAAAATTATTAAATTTTGAGAAGGATTTTAAACTTAGCATTCTGAGTAATTCCTTCCCTTTGCTTATTAGCAAATCATGTCTCAAATGGATCAATGTATTTTCTAAGTTCGAGGAAGTCCTGACTAGATTAGGTGCTTTTCCTGGAAGGTGTGCTGAAGCAGCTTTGGCAGAAGCTAGATCCTCAAGATGATCTGGGTCTTATATGTTGACACAGCTTAAAATAGGCAGATGAGCAGATGTAACACTCTTACTGCATGGCCTTTCTTAAGATGCTGGCACTATCTCTTTCTTCTCCTGCACTATTCAATATATTTTTCTTGTGCATGTAATTTCTCAAGCAGAAAGTGAGTAAAAATAATTTCAAAGAATTAATGAGCAAAAGTCTCCCCTTGCACCGGCATTATGAATAATTTATGGCTATATTTCAAAGTGATTGAAATTGTGAATTAATCCCATTAACCTCTCTGATAGCCAGAATTAAAGCATATGTCTTGACTAATGTTTGCTGGGCTTAGATTTAGTGCTTTTGAAAGAAGCCCACCAGATGGATAGTCACACGGTTCTTATATAGATCCTCGCAGCCTCTGTCCGATTCTGTGGAGGAATGACAGAGAGCTCATTGGAGGCGTCTGTCTCCTAGCAAGACATCTCATATCGTCCTTTACCCTTATAGCTCATAGCCTGTGATGAATGCATGGATCGACCCCCCCCCCACCACCACCACCACCACCACACAGATACATCTGACATTATTAACACAATATAAAATGTGATGGAGCACTCTGCCACTCTGCCAACGCCCCTCTCATCCAGTCCAACACAGCTACCTTGTGATTTATTCCCACAGCCATGAAAAAGTAAGCGTGTTGTTAAAATGGCAGGTGTTTGCAGGCCACACGACTCACCAGGCACGATCAATAATGTCGCTCTTTTACATGCCTCATTTTGAGGCAGCCGCAGCATCATATGCCATTAGTGAGGCCATGATCTATTGGGGAGAAAACCTCTGTCTGCACTGAAACAGGCTAACAAGGTAACTGCACATGCACACACATCCACTCTCTCAAAACACACATGCATACACACTTCTGTTTGTATTGCTTCTACCTGCACTCCCACATAATTTAAGTGAGCTAATGTAGGGGATAATGTACTGTAAATGGCAAGTGCTTTGATTGATACCTGCACTTAGAACAATTACTGGTGTAAAAACTTTGGGAAGGGACAAAAGTTGGTGCTACTTATCGTGAGGTTACCTGCTTGTGTCCCGGGAAAGTGATTTGTTACTGTTTGTTGAGCATTTTCCTGAGGCTATAAAGTGTGACACAGCCAACAAATAAGGACTAATGTTCTTGTTCCAAATGAAAACTTAGCACAAGCTGCGAAAGAATTTGCTGTCCCTGCCATTTCGCAAGTGAACAGATTATCTCCAAATTATCTGGTTCAATGTCCTAACGTTAGAAGTTGGTTCCAGACAAGTATCTCATTTATCATAGGTTTAATGGTAGCAAGGTATTTATATACTGGAATATCTTCTTTGTTATAAAAAATATCTTAATTTTGATTCATTGCAAAAAAGTTTTTAATTTCTTCCTGACAATAATTTATCAAGTAAAGGCATGTAGAACGTTAAGAGAAAACAACAATTTATGCACATTGTTCCCTGTTAAAGTTAAAGTTTTGATATTTTTGGGAAGCAGTAAGTCTTCTGAATACCCCCATTGGAAAGCATTGCACAGGATCCTGTTGTTACAAAGGAAGGACAATATATTTAAAACCACAGCAGTAAAAAAGCAACTGATTTGCAAATGACTCCGCATGGAACATGTTTAAAGTTTACAGCTTTGACATTTTTGCATTTATTGGGTTGTTTTTCACTATTCCTCAAACCATCAACTCTGCTTTTGCCTTTATACACTGTGCTTTTTCTGCCATTAATATGAACTATTAATCTTTTTTCCAAAGGAATTCCTCATGCCACATAGACCTGACAGCCACAGAGCGATGGTTGTTGTGCGGTCAACAAACAATTTTCCCGGGCTTCACTGCCTCTCAAAGGCACTTTTTCCTGCAGCCCTGATCATTTGAAAAATTTCATTGTCAAAAGGTTCCTCTGCTTTTCTTCTCACACAAAGATGTCAGACGGAGAGAGTTAGAATTTCTAAACATGTTAATCCGCCTGAGCATAAGCTCGGCCCCTTCCTCCACACAGCTCTTCAGTCTAAGTCAGTGGGTTACAAATTTCCTGTTCTTAAGTAACACAAGTGTACCTTTTGAGTTAAGATGCAATATGAATACAGAATTCTTTTGGTGTGACACAATCTTGTCACAAAATTCATCAAGTTTACTTAGTTGTTTCTTCATCAAGCCTTTGTTTCATGAAAAAAAATGACACCTGTTGGGTAAAAGTGGACATCTATAAATGTTGTGAAATGAGTGACAGATAAGTTCAGTGCTGGATCAAGCAGAAAGATTCACTTAAGGTGCCTTGCAAAATTATTCAGCATTATATATGCCGAATAGTTTTGCTTTGACATTTTCCCAGTGTCCCATTAAAAGCAGAACATTTTATGAAATGTTTGGCAGAAAAACAGTTGAACAGCTTAAGTAAAACTTGAATTGTCAAACTCTAGAAGACATTTCCTTGCTCTGCCCCACACCCCCAATAAGACCATCTTTCAGCATCTCAGCAGAGGGAGTTGATATGTTGGTCTCCTCATTATGAACAGATCCTCTCCGCCTCTTCCTGCCTGCCACCCCAGCTCTGTTCATATTGTCCCACCTTTTTCCACATTCAACCTCTCATCAGTGGTCTTTCCTGTCGTCATACACACACACACACACAGCCCCCCGTCACACAACCGTCTGATTGATGAGGCCACTTTTGATAATGGCATCAGGAACCGGGGTGTCTGCCTTGTCATTAGATACTATCAGTGCTGTCTTATTACAGCTGGGGAAGACCTCGGGCAGATAGAGGGTTTCCTCTGTGCACAGATATGGCCAGCTGATAATGAAGCTCTACAACTGTGTGCTCTAATATACCTGGCTGAGTTAATCCATCCATCACAAATGCCAAAGCTCAGGGAGCTCCTTCACAACCTATAAACTTCTGACTGTCAAGGTAACACCTGTACTTTTCTGTGGTGGGGGGTACTAACACAGGAATAAAATATGGTGTCATGTTTGTGTCAAGATCAAAAAGATAGCATGTAGTGCTGTGAAAATTCAACCCTTTATATCATCTGGGGCATTTCAAAATCAAAGCAGAGTTATACATGCAGTTTGTTTTCTCATAATGCTGAAAAAAAAAAAACTCCACCTCTTATGCTTTAACAATACAGCTTAAGATATAGACTTCGGTAGTTATGAAGGTTCTGAAGAGAGTTATTTAGATTTGCATTTGTAAAAATCATGAATATGTATCTTATTTCTGAGTTGCAGGAAAAGGGCTTAAAGTATATATTTCTATTCGAGAAATTGAATGTATGTAAATATTCCTTGAAGCTAGGAATCAAAACCGAATAGTGAGTAAGTTTAATACAGAAACAGTTTCATCATCATTCAAAAGATCCCGAAAGATAAGGAGCAAATCAGAGACCAAACATGAATCTGAATCACAGAACTGGAAACCGCAGTTAACCCCGCACACCTCACCATTAGCAAAATAGCAAGTGAGGACTGGCAAAATGTCCTCTTTGCAACAACTGGTCCTCAATTTGATGGTGAAATTGGAAAAGACAGGTACACACAGACACACACACACAAACACACATGAAAAAAAAAATCACATTGCTGAAAAATAATTCAACTAACTTTCACGTTACAGTAGTTAATTGTTATGATTTCAGATGTAAAATATCCACCTTTAATATTGGAAAAGTTTTATTGGTAAAGAAATACATGTTGATCCTTCGCTAGGGAAAATACAGCTTGAACGGCCACTAAATATGGTACCAGAATACCACTGAATGAACAATAGTGATGTGTGTTATCTGGAAGCTTTCTTTTATTTTTGAACAAAGGTGAAGTAATGATCAAAAGACTGCAAAGGAGAAGGGGGCCCTGCAAGCCAGGATAAGAACAACACTCACAAAGGCTCCTGGCTCACTGGTGAAAGAATAACTGCGGTTTGAATTATGGATACATCTGAATGGTGTCTCCTCTCCACAGATGGCTGCACACATGAGAATCCCTAGGCCTGTATAATTGTATTGCTAATAAGGAGCAAAGCCAATTAGGCATTTAAGTGTGCTGTAATCACTTGGACTGGAAGAGATGAAGAGACAACCCATGGAGGAGATGGAAAATCAGGCCAAAGGACAAATGAATGCCTCCACTAATTCCCCGGCACACTGACAAAAATAATTAGACATAAACTGTGCACGCTGAAAAGTCTCCACTGGGATTGAAAAGCTTCAGAGTTTCACAGTTCCTTCCCTGCTCCGTCTATTTTGAGGCGCTCCAAGTGATCTTCATGAAAAGGAGGTACTGGAAGTGTTTTACCACACCCATATAAAAACACATTATCTTTATGTTTTAACATCTTATTTGGAATTTGGTAAGTTATGCACTTTTACCAAATCTTTTATTTTTCTCATGCTTTTCAAGACACTAAAGCAGAAGAGAACAAAACAGCACATAATGTGAACGTCAAAAGTAAATGTTTGTAGCATTAGCTCTTCAGGGGGCTGGTGTACCCATGTACAAACTGCACAGACGGGCCATAAAATTCTCTAGACAAGCTGTCTGTCACAACATTTGTTTGCCAGACTACATTCTTTTTCTGCCACAGAAAGTGGCAGTAAAAGGGGTCAGATTATCTGAGCCGCATTGCAATGCTCTCTCTAACTGCAATATGTCTGTAGTGAAATATGTTTAGTGGCAGGATTGTCAGCACAAAGCCGGATGCCGAGTAGGTTTTTTCTCATGTTCGGGAACTTTTTAGAAATCAGCCAGCCAGGAGGACAAAGGGCTGGGATGTCTATGAGGACTATCAATACATTTAAACAGGGGCATGCATTTCTCATAAAGCGTCTCCAAAAGCGTTGCAAGCCAATGGGAGGAGAAGGGGTGGGGTGAGGTGGGGCTGTGGGGGGCGGGTGCTGCTTGATCAACCCATAAAGGGAAACTCAGTTATGAGCAAGGAGAAGAAAAAGAGGAAGAAAGAACTGGGTGAAGGGGGAGAGAGAGAGAAAATTGAAAGAAAGGGTCATGAGTGGCAGTTGATTTGAGAAGTTTCTGCAAACCCCACAAAGGGCCATGACATCATCAGGTATTGAAGTGAGAGCGGACAAGAAGGGTTCTTTAAAAATCTACCCGCTTACTGAGGCTGTAATTACATTTGTGCTAAACATGCCCAAGTGCTCTTGGGCTGAGGGAGGGGGGATCATTTTTTTGTGGCGGAGGCTGAATTAATCAGCTCTGTTTGCTATGCAGACTAAAAAAATTTATATTTTTCATCTAAAGCCAATTTCCCCCCCACCTATTTCTTGATGTTCCCTTTCTTTAAAGTTTATTTGTTTTTTAAATTCTCAGTTTTGCTTTTCATACTTTTGCACCAATTCTGCAGGCCTCCTCAACTTTGAGCTGCTCCAAATCACCGGGAGCTTTTAAAGCCTTTGCAATGCATGCTGGGTAGGCATGGTGTGCAGTGTACAAAAAAGGAATGCCATCAAGTAAGTTATGCATATATTGAAGCAATGTTTGGGAAGAAACTTTAACATGCATTAGTCTTTCAGTTTAGCCTTTTTTTCAATGAAAGGAGCAGTATGAATAGGGAACACGGTAAATCATTCTTTAGTTCTGCCAGTGAGGTTTTCACCCAGAGCCACTGCCCACAAAGTCTTTATCTATCCACTGCCTTGCTGTGAGTCCAACCTAGTGTCAGCTTTCTAAATATACAATACTCCCCCTGTTCGTTGTGTCACTTTTTTCACTGCAGTAATGAATCAAAGTAAATCTGTCATGTTGCAGCAGATTGACAAAATCCTGAAATGCGCTTTAACCACCATCTAACTCGTCGGCTAATATAAATCAAGCTTGAACAGTTGTGGTGGCTGCGGTGTGATGTAAGGGTGACAAATTCATCAGTCTGATGATATTTGCGGACCTTGGGCTTTTCCTCCCAGTTACTGACATGCTGGAGAGCAACATGACGTGTCGTCACTGCCGTGACAGACCCACAGTGGCTGCGCCACGGCACACTCAGCCAGCAAATCCAATTAGCTTTCCCACGACAATACGCCCTGCTGTCAGAATGGTGCACTGTAATATGATAAAATTACAGACAAACACTTCCCTTAGGGATACGAGTGTCAAGAAACAGATGGAAACACGTTAATACCAAGCTTACAGCTCACTGGCTGCATATTTTGATTCATAATTCTCCCTTTGACAGGATATAAAGCATCCATGTCATTACATATTTTTATGCCAGATCTTTTGGACCGCGGGCTAGTTTTGTACAGTATGCCTGTTACCACATGCAGCTTAGGAAGTACAGCGGCTTGCAGAGAAACCAGTTACACATTTCAATGTTTTTGACATTACTGTATACCCAGAACACTATTTGAATTTTATGGGATAGACTAACACAGACTTGTGCAATATTATGAACTGAAAATAAGAAATATTTTTTTAACTCTAAACTCTGTAAACAATGCAGCATGCACTTAGATTAAGTTCCCCTAATTCAAGAAATTACCAAAGCATATTTTTACAACAGTGAAATACCACATACCACAAAAGCTTTAAATCTTTTGTGGTGTGTCTATTAGCTCTCCACATCTTAAAACTGAAATACTTTAATTTGTTTTTGCAAATTAGCTTAAGATCAGCTCAGTCAGACAACGTGAGGAGTTTTTTCTGAATACCATCCATCCACCTTCACATAGCACCCATCCATCTTCCCCGTTGCTGTGAAAAATAGCCTTCCCACAGCAGGACCCTGCCCTGCCACCACCATGTATCACTGGTGCTGTTTAGTTTAATGAGCGGTGCTTGGTGTGTATGACAAACTGCATTTTGAATGTGGAACAAAATTCAAAGTTATAACTAAAACAACTTTTGCTATATATTTGCTGTTTCCACTACATGGCTTTTGAAGGAGCACGACATTTTTGAAACATGAGCTTGTTTTTGGGCCCTCTTGCATGAAGTTAATATTTTGGAGCGAACAATCGATTCCCCATCTGAGCTGTGGAACCATGCAGCTCCTCATGAGTTGATTTTTGTATTAATCCCTTTCGTTTCTTCTACCGTACCACTTTATAATCTAAACTTGCTTTAACCTTCTCCAGCTGCTGGATTTTATCTCAGAGTATCAAAGTAAAAAAGTTTTGTTGGAAAGTTGGTAATTGTCATTAGCTTAAAGGAATAGTACACCCAAAACATGATTAGCCTTCATTTTCTACTCACCCCCTACGCTGAACAACACTCTGGAGTACTTTTTTGATATCTCAAATGCATCTGGAGATCTGGGAGGCTTCTTGCTGTCTGCTGGCATTCAAATAATGGAGGTCTATGGTGCCCGAGGCAGAAAGGTCCATAAAAGTCCACAAAAAACGTGTCAATATTCCTCCATACTGCTCGTCCAATGTATTCCAAGTGTCCTGAGTGGGTAGCGTCCATAATTTACTCGAAACAAAGTCATTTAGAATGTTTTTAGAGCATAAACAGTAGTGTATAGGATTTCCTAAAAGCGCGCGCCTGCGAGTTCACGAGCCTACGGAAACCGCGGCAGACCAAACCAGATGAAAGTGCGCATTCAGCGTCTGCTCTTGTTAATGCAAGCGTAGAAGAAGAAATGTGCTGTTTACCTGTGCAAAGAAAGAAACAACGAAAGAAAAATGTCTGAGGACTTCAGTGTTGAGGAAGAGCATGAGTTCTTTGCCGAGCTGAATGCGCACTTTCATCTGGTTTGGTCTGCCGCGGTTTCCGTAGGCTCGTGAACTCGCAGGTGGGCGCTTTTAGGAAATCCTATACACTACTGTTTATGCTCTAAAAACATTCTAAATGACTTTGTTTCGAGTAAATTATGGACGCTACCCACTCAAGACACGGGGAATACATTGGACGAGCAATATGGAGGAATATTGACACGTTTTTTGTGGACTTTTATGGACCTTTCTGCCTCGGGCACCATAGACCTCCATTATTTGAATGCCAGCAGACAGCAAGAAGCCTCCCAGATCTCCAGATGCATTTGAGATATCAAAAAAGTACTCCAGAGTGTTGTTCAGCATGGGGGTGAGTAGAAAATGAAGGCTAATCATGTTTTGGGTGTACTATTCCTTTAACAGTTTTTTCACAGCTTTACCCTTTATTGGGTGTAATCTATCAGTTAAAATGTTGTTAAGATGCCTTGAGGTTTTTGAAATGTAAAATCTTAAAATGAGGCAAATCTAAAAAGCCTTAATAGATGGTAATACTTCTGCAAGCTACCATAATGCATGTTTAGAATAAAACCGTAGAAGTAAGGAAAAAACTGCTTTTTGAAAGATTTTCTAAGACCTTAGTTTTGCAGCCAGTAATGATTCGCAGTTAGATTGGATCTCTATAACCTCCAGCTCTGATCCATTTTCTCCTTGCCATGATCTATTTTATGGATGTTCCTCCATGATTGCTGCATGTTGCCATTGATGATTTCCTGTCTTTATTTCTCCGAGGACCAAAGATACCTGCCGCTTTAATCACTAAATCCTTCCCAGCAGGAATGGCATCACTGAATGGACAGCAGGGTGTTATCTGACATTGATAGAAACAACATCATGTGGATTCTGTATATGACAGCAACAAAGAAGTGGTTAAAAAAAAGATGAAGAAGAAAATGGGTCCTAGTAAAGTCTGCTGCCATGTGAGTCATTGAAATAACAGGAAATCTACTGGAGTCTAAGGTCTGATTCACTGCACAGACATAAAACATGAAAACATATTTTTTTATGACTCACCTCTATCAAATGAAGGGTCATACTCATATTAAACGTGTCATGTCTGTGGTTTTCCCAGAAGTTAGGTTAATCATCTAATCTATAAACCACTGTCATGGTTTTTAATACATTACCAGATGAAACAACATAAGTGTTTTTCTTTTAAGGTGTTTTTCTTATAGATTTCTATGATTTTTTTTTTTGATTTTTTTTAGGTCAAACTGGAGAATGTTATAATTCCCTGGCCCCTATTACATCACATCAGGAAGAAGCTTAAATCATTCTGAAATTTGTTCCAAACAGGTTAAGATGTCTCTGTTTGCCCTGCTGGACAACAGCCTTGACAGCTATGAAATAATCTACCAGTAAGGCTAACAACAGCACTGTTTTTGTGGCTGATAAACTAATCAACCATGGCTCAGTTTGACTGAAGGCGAGCCAAAGTTTGCATTACCCATCAACATGTTGCCTCTCGATGGAATTTTTCTCTGAACACAAATAATGACTAAAGTTTGCACAGAGATGAACAGATGTTTTTATCAGGTTTTCATGGAAAACTATTTGTCCTTGAATGGACAAAGTTTGTACACATGGACTTTTATGAAAGATCCCATTTACAAATTCACATGAAACCTCCCTACCCACACAAATCCCCTTAGTGAGAGATAAGCAATGGAGATTAATCAATATCTAACTTAACAGAAACACAAGCACACATTCAGAGTAGGTTACTATCAGAGTCACTGGTTTTGCTTTTACTGGCCACACCTTAAGTTTTTGAAATAGGAAATTGACTCCACTATTATTAATATCAGAAAGAAAACATACTTTTTTAAGTTTATGGATCAATGTCAGTGAGACGTGATCTTCTATGCAGAATAAAACCGATGCTACACCATTGTATTGGTAGGAACATTTAAGTCTATAAACTATACGTGTGTCATAATGCAGAATCAAAGGGATTTTCCTGGCCATAACTTTTTTAATTGCATAATAATCTTACCCTTCAGTTATCTAATAACAGGAAACGGACACTACAATTCATACATGCTCACTAATTTTGGGCAATAATAGTTTGGAAAAAAGGTTGACTGGTCTGATAAGTCAAGATTTCAGTCACAGCATTTAGTTTGTAAGGTCATAATTACCTATAGGTAGAAATGAATAGGTTTACATAGAAATGTAATAACTTACTGTAATTGTTATCAGTATGACTATGATAAAAGTTTTGTATGTGGGTAATTAATCATAAAGTATTCCAAGTACTCAGGCTTCCAACAGCTCAAAAACATGCAGGTATAGTTTACCGCCCCCTATGTGATGGTTTCTTGGTCTGTGTATGATTTCATTGCAAGTAGCTGGGATTGTGGATCAAAAGGTCCATAACCTATGACTTAACATTTACCTGAGCAACTAACTTAACATTTGTTTCAGGATCTCCCTTCATCCAATTTGCTCTTGCAAATCATTGTATAACTATTCACCAAAAGGTCAGCTATTATTGCTTCAAACTCAGTGTTGAGTGCTTTTCTCACTATAGTTGAATACTACAGAATGATTCAGTGTTTCTGCTCTCCTTTCACTTGCAAATCTCTGCTGCAGTGATTATCTCCCATTTGTATTATATCACCATAAAATTCTAGCTTATTCTATTTTCTTGTGGCTGGTACACCTACCTCAAGAAACAGATCAGTGGTGTAACCACCTGCTTTCAAATGTTATTGTTTAACATGAAGGGCAGGTGCAGACAGAAGATTTGAAGTATGAAAAAGGGGCAGCTGCCTCTCTGGGATATTAGTGATTCTTCAGTGCTTACAACAGATCTTTCCCAGTCGTGCTGAAGTTGGCCCATCTACAACGCCCCCAGGATTAACTGAGTGATAAAAATATCAGAATTCCTGTCTCATTGGAAGCCTCCACTTATGATAAGTCAATCATAAATTAAAAGCCAAAGAGTTACCAACTCAAAAGTGTTTATGCTTATCATATAGCTACTTATACATTTTGGACTTCTGTACCAGCAAATATTTAACTGTATGTCCTGCACTTAGATAGGTCACTCACACAGAAATGATGTAAAACTATGATAAGAAACATTAACAAGTGTAGGCTTGATTTTCTAAAAGACCAGATGTGTTTCCATCAAAGTTTCTTATGCGCATTAAATAGCTTGATAAAAACAGCAAAATTAGAATGAATGAACTAAATAAAAAAATAAATAAAATAATTATTTGAGGTGTTTTTTTACATTTTCTAAAATAATAAATGCAATAAAGAGGAGATGGAAACATGTTTGTCAAATCAGTTCAGATGCACTAAACATTTACCTTACTTGTCAGATCAGCTGTTTCCTCTGCTGGCTTCCTGAATTAGAATCGCTTTTCTCTCTCCACATCTCTGGGTAGGTTTAACCATCTCTAATACAAGCTGATAAAGAAGTACAACTTGCCTTAAGGCAACGCATTCATTAAAACCTTGCTCAACTACTGATATGTGGTCCATGCTGGTTTGCAAACTCCACTGTAATTCCTGCTTATTACAGCCATGCCTAATGTCATTGTACCTGTATGATGACATCACGCTTGGCTTCTCTTGGTTATTTTGCTCCAAGAGATAAAAACATCTCATTTGGATTTTCTTTTTTTCAGCATTTTAAAAGTCCACTTGTAATTCCAATGAAATTATGATAAAGTTGAGACTTCTAAATAGAGTTTAGCCTAATCTGATCCAATTGTCATGCAAATTTTGAGCAAACTTTAAAAATATTGAAAAATAGGAAAATGCGAATTAGACGTGTTATGATCCGATGGATCAAAGATCAGTACTGGGGTTTTAATGAGTTTAATGAGGAAAGTTAGAGATGCTTCATATCAACTTGTGTCATTGATGCTACATTTCATGTGGAGACATTGAGAGATAAATGCTATTCTTATGGAAGAAAATCAGTCTCATTGGAATCTGCCTTTTTTTGTACACCAAACATTAAACACTGAATTTTTTTACACATTGAACTCCTTACACTGAGTTTTTATCCGGTACAAATTCAGCTGCAAAAAATTCACCTGCAAATGTGTGACCTTTTGGTGAACTCAAGCCATAGCAATCTAAACTCAGTGCAGTCGAGCAATTTCTAGCCAATGAAATTTGCTTATTTGGTCATGTGACACAACAGTAGGGTGGCCAGATGTCCGGCTTTAGGGCGGACAGTCCGGATTTTCATTGCACTGTCCAGCGCAGCATCCAGCCGGACGTGTATTTGTCCTCCTTTATGAGGCACTAGGCTTGTATAGCAGATTTTTATGTATTTATTTATTTTTTGCTGTGCTGCAGCACAATATCCAATCATCAAAATGCATCACTATCTGATCTAACAGATGATTGGCTAAGAGTGGTGGCGTCAGATAAAGATCTGCATACACAGACACTTAAGATAAGTTCCCAAAAGACTGAGGCCCTTAAAAATCAAGCTATTCTTATAGAGTAGTTGAATGTGTTTTCCACAATCTCTTTTGTTGTTTAAAAATAATATTAGGCTATTTTATTATGAATGTTTCTTGTTAAAAAGATTTTTTTAACGTTTAAGCCCACACATCTTATGCTTTGTGGTATTCTGCACTTTAAAGATTAATCTCGGTGGTCACTTTTTAAACACCACAATGTATTAAATACATACAAATGCTGGGAACCAATTCTTTTTTACATTTCTTTAATATTTTGTTCTGTTCAGCTACACAAGCATCCTCTTAAAACTACTAAGAATTGTACTATAAATGTGACTTTACCCGATTCTTATGTACACCTTAGTAATTTATTGATATGCCGCACAATGTCCTCCTTTTTGCTGCTATAGAATTGGCCACCCTACACAACAGTTGGGCATTGCTTTGTTCCCGGCTGAATGAAACTGAATATGGATTTTATCTTGTTAAATATATATGATTACAAGACGTCAGGTAACTACTAGTAGACAGCCAATAGAATTTTTCATCTAATCGGACTGAGTAATATAATTAGGCCGATCACAGGTAGCATGGCACCCCTGTCTGCGAAGGCTCTTGGTTTGATCTGGAAGAAGCGGCCGGTGGCTAACGATTTTTTTGATACCAAATGAGCTAATTTCATTGGCTAGAAGCTGCTCGGCTGCATCGGGAGTAGATTGCTTTGGTTTGAGTTCACCAAAAGGTCAACATATTTGCAGTCGAATCTTTTGCAGGCAAATTTTTTGGAGGCAAATTTTTTGCAGGAGAATTTTCTGCAGCTGTATTTTTTTATCGATTTTAACCAGATAAAAATTCAGTGTACGGATTTGAATGTGTAAAAAAAAAAAGAAAAATCAGTGTTTTAAATTTGGTGCTAAAAAAATCTGTGTTTAATCAGTGTTTGATTTTTTCAAAATGTGCATCAAAGATTTAAATTTATGGAAACACAACTAATTAGGCAAGATATCCTGTGATTTGTTCTATTTGAACCTAACACTGAAATTTATTAAATCACTAGTAATCAAGCCAAATTGTATGAGCATTAAAGATTAACACATCTAAAAAGCATATCTTGAGAATACAAGGTGGATTAATTGCAAACACATATAGGAAAGAGAGCAAATTCACAGCGGTTGCTGAGGAGCAGCGATGGAACCCCACAGAGTTCAAAGATGACAAGTTTCCCACAGAGAAACACAGAGACTCATTTAAAATTGTCTCTTTCTGTCTCTTTAGAAGAACTTTCAGCCTGTTGTGAAATAAGATTGTGCTTCATTAGCTTTTAGAAAGATTTGCATATCTTACAGCTCTTCTAATTGACATAGTCGAGATATCCAGGAGGTTTCCAATGGGATTATTCTCCAGCTGTGGGGTTGGTATGCTGTAGCCTGTTTGTCTAGCAAACAGGCTCTAATGCTCACTGACCAGTCAGTTTAGAGACTGGTCACTTCTGGCTCTGAGCCTGCTTAAAGATTTCCTTTGCTGTGTGGCCGAAGAGAGGTCAAGAGGTCACTGTGTAGGATGGGATTCTCTGAGTTATTGTTCTCGAGGGCCTTGGGTGTTGGATCTATCATCATTAGTGCTGCGCTTTTTCCTTATTAAGTGATTGCCCAATTATGATGGAGGGAAAAATATTCCAGGTCTGTTGTGGTTGCATTTTTTTATTTTACTTCATAACTTTTTCCAAATAGGACAAATAAATCTAAATGCTTAGTCAAATTTAAATAACCAAGATCTTAATAGAAATATGTTACCTGTAAGTTTATATTAGTCTTAGCTTTGTTTCCGAGGTGGAATTCCATTATCTGATGTATGAATATGTGATTTCTAAAACAATATACAACAGCCATCTGCCATATGACTTCCTTTTAGAAAGACCACCAGAGCAGTTTCCATAGGCTGTGTTCAGGTTTCATGAAGACAGCTGGGGAGTCTCACACTGATGAATATGGCCAAACACATGCATTCATGGAAATGTTTACCTAAAGATTGTGAACCTGGGTTAGAAATTGCGACCGAGGGCTAACATGAGCATCCTCCATCAACCCGGTCACTTTAGTTCACCACTATTAAAGCTGTCCGCATGATATAGGTGAGAGAAGCCAGCTGTTAGTCAGCGTGCTGCCTTTCATCCCCCATATGCTCTCCAAAGCAAACGATTCCCCAATTTTATCATTGTCCCAGTTTAACCTTTGACCCCATATGGGAAACTGAATAATGAATTCCATATTTCCCAAAGGCAAATGGTAGGATTGGCTGTTAGTGACCATCAATCAAACGGAGAATCCCTGACCAATGCTTCACATGCTGTCTCCAGGTATATATGTTTTTTTGATTGCTTGCTAGTAGGCCATGTTTAAGTTATAAACGCATTTCAAACACAAAAAGTGAAATGTATTTATGAAAATCTAATGGTTTTGTCCAATTCTGAGGTGGACATACAACGTAATATTAATCTGTGAAGTAGAAGAAAATGATAGCCTACATGATTTAAAATGTTTTACAAATGGAAATCTGAAATACTGTATGTGATATGATTTTTAATCTTATAGCAATACATATAATCCAGTGAAGTCCAGTGTGGAGCTTATTTTCATTTTAAATTGGGATAATTATATTTTTAGAGAATTTGGGTTGGAGTTGTTAAAACATTTAAAGCAAGATTACGATTTGAAGCTCTCTAATTTTTTTTAACATTAAAAGGCTGTTACATTCACATTCTGAACACAGGCCGTCCTCTTATAAACAGAGGCCTTGACCAATTAGGGAAGAAGTCAGATCTGGAGACGCTGTGAAGATTCAGAGGTTTGGTGGGAAATTTGTGGACTAATAAAATATTTCTTCATTCATTGTGGTTACAACAGTATCGTATGGGAATGCTTTTCTTAAGCAGGGACAGGGATGGCCATCAGAGCTGATAGGAAGATAATTTGAGCTAAATAGAGGCAAGTAATATAAAGAAGACTAGATGGTTGATTTAGGGGGTTATTTTTGGGAGGAAAACTAAACATACAGTTGCAGCTTCAGTGAAATAGATCACATCAAAGCGTCTCAGTTTGACCCAATCAATAGGCAAGGCAAAGCAAGGCAATGCAAGGCAAATTTATTTGTATAGCACAATTCAGTACAAAGACAATGCAAAGTGCTTTACATGATTAAAATACAGGAAGATAAAACAGAATCAAAGCAAGTAGAATGTAGAAAAAAATACACAATAGACAGATTATTTAAGAATTTGTGGTTAGAATTGAAATTGTTAACAGAATTTCTGTATCTAACCCAACTGAGCAGAGTCTTTGCATGAAGAAGGATTGGCAGAAATGTTTGGGCTCTACGATTGCAGAGTCTGAGACAGACTCTTAGAAGATGACTGAAATGGAATGTAGACTGGGACATAACATCTGAAGTGACACCTTTTTTTGATAGTTGAAAACAAAGCAAAAGAAAAAGAAAAACTTTTAAAAGTATTGGCTTAGATAAGAACCGTGTGAAAAATCAATGTGGAAGCTCAGTTGTCAGTATGACGATGTGCTGACCAACTCTCACAGGAGTAATGCAGAGTGGGAAGAGGGTTTTAAGGACGCCCACTGGAGATAAGAGACTATTCACATGGGAACAACACTAGCCCTCCTCTTTATTTCTAAAGTCACCAAATCTTTAGAGGAACAGAGTTGAGTATTTGCCTTCCTCAGACTGAGACTGGGATGACAGCTTGGGGCCCAGTGGCAAGCGCTGTTGACAGTGGGAAAAGGGGAACAGGACGAGCAAAGTAATCTCCCTCTAAGCCATGCCTATTTATCACAGAGGTAATGATAAGAATCAGATTTAAAGGTGAACCCTGAGATGGGTCAGAGACTCACACAGGCAGTAACGTGATCTGCAGGAGAGCGCTGATAACCCTGGACAATGTGGGGGGACGTCTGTCAGATAAATAAAACAAACGGTCTAGAGCTATAAAAAAATGCCGGGGGGGGGGGGGGGGGGGGGGGGGGGACAAGCACGTGATTCTGGCTTCACAGTACACATTCAGATTCAACAACAATGGTCGGATAGTAAAAGCCGAGGGGGAGGAAAGAGGGATGCTCAGGAAGATATAAAGAGGGTGAAAAGTGTTGGAAGGCAGAAAGGGATAGCCAGTCAGGATGGGCTTTACATTAAATACATGCTATAGTAAAACTTTGTACCAATTGACAATAGCTATCACAGATGTAAACATTTCTTTTTTAGATAAACTGCTTTTATATACAGCTTTACTTGGGGCACAAGTTGAGCCACTTCGTCACCACTCCTTCCTCAACAAAAGGGAGACTTCCGTTTACAAGCAGGAGTTTGCCCTGAAATGCAAGGGTTGTTGGTTTGAGCCCTGGCTCCGGCTATCAATGTTGTTGAGTACGCTGGTAAGAATCTTCACTCACATATCCTACTGATGTTGGTCAGAGTTTATTTGGCAGTGATCCACAGGGCAGCTGTGGCTACAATCTAGCTTGCCATTAAAAAATTATTTGAATTTGATTTAAATGCTCTAAAATAACCTCAATCAATCTCATACATCAGATGTAAACGAGGGACTGAGAGTTATATTCAAATTTTGGTTGCATTTGTTGAGGTTATGAGTGGGGTAACCAGTTATTTAAGCATTTAATTTTTCCCAGGTTATTTTGACACTTCATTTGCCTAAATTCCATAATGATAAACCTAGAAGTATATCTATATGTCAGGATTGCTGTGAAAAAGTGTTTGCCTCCTACCTTATCAATGTAAAAAAAAAATAATGGCTGTGGAATAGCAAGATTTAACCATTTGACCTAATTTCATTAGAGTGATGGTAATAGGCCTTTACAATTACAAACAGTTTTTTGTATTTGCCCAAAATAGCATACCTTTGTAAATAAATGCTGTTGTATGCAGTAAAGAGTCAGAATACAATGTAACTTTGATGTCCTTTTTATCCAAATAAAAGCATTGTATTCACTGGGTTTATGGCAACCACTGGTTGATTTTTATGACACAACTACAAACAGAAACAAGGATCTAATCAGTGCAGTGCACCACTATGGATTGAACCCTCTTTTCCGACTGTGCTACTAGTGGGCGTCTGAAGCAGATTGCCCTTTGCCCTAAATGTCGCCTGCTGAGGTCACTCTACAGCCTCAGGGACCCCTAGGTCATTTCCCCTCAGAGGAACAACAGTGCTCTGACCTCTGGGAATCTTCTCCTGCGCTGCAACGCGTGTGAGGTCATGTTTTCCAGGACTTGTGCTCAGATTTGTGTTTTCCTGTCCTCTGTGTGCACTGTATCAACACAGCTCTGCAGTTATGAAAATATAGCAAGGCCGACCAAAGCATATCCCATGCCATCTAGCGAACAATGGTGAAAAAACAAGTCACTGATATTGCACAGGTCGGTAACTAGTGAGATAAAATGTGCAAAATGTGTAGGCTGTGTTTGTCCCTCTAAAAAAGTCAATAGGACTGAGGGGTGGACAGCAGTGTCCCACGCAGTAAATTAATGGCTGGAGCTCCTGGGTGGAGATGAATGATGACTTTAATAGAGACCTCTGGAGCCCTGTTGCCACTGTCCCCTTAATGTCTTAGACACTGGATCTTTTAAAGGGACAGAAATGAATCTTACTTCAGTTTCAAGAGTTAATTATGGCGCTTCTTCTGATTCAAGCAATCTACCTGTAAAGTTAGTGATTTGCCACAGAAAACTAGTTTCCTACACATAAGCATGGAGGCATTAAAAATTCTGTAGTAACTCATGAGGAAAAACCCATTTTCGAACAAAGCACATGTTTTTTCATCATTCTTTAAACAGTAGTCGAAACATTATGGTCTGATCTTTAAAAGGTTGTCATGTCCTAAAACACAAACATTTGTTAGAACATGCAGAGAAGATTCGAAGTGGAAACCTCTTTCTGCATGTGTGCCGGCATCAATATGCAGAACGTATTCTAAAGCAAACTGAGGAAATTCGTGGGTAGAGGATACATAAAATATTGACATAGAATGCAATTTTCCAAGTCTAAAATCCTAACCATGGCTAGTTTTTTGCTTTTTTTTTTAGTATCTCTGAAAGTTAGGTGTAAACTTACACACATATATTTCTTTGGTCATTGTTTCCGGGCATTTTTATTCACAATTTACATATAAACATATTTGGAACATAAGAGATAATAATAGTAGAATAACAACAACTAATAAAATCTATGCATGGCAAAAATTATTGCAAGAGAAAAATGAAATATTGTGGTGTTTAAATACTTAAAATTTCAAATTTGATCTCCTTCGACTCAACAAAGCACATAGCTTGGTTATCTTTTATGTTTGCACACAAAATTTGGAAGCAGTGGCGGGCGTCAACAAACATACTGTAGTTTCTAATGTTTTTATACGATTTTTAGTGCTTTAGTATTTTTAATTTAAACATTTTATTTTCCTCCCGCTCCTAGCACTTAGTGTTTGGCTGCCTACATAAGTTGCTCTAGAAATATTTGAATTTATAATTATATATATATATAAATTTACTGTTATAATGATTACCATAATGATTTTTTTCAGATTTTTCTTTTTAACATTATTACAAATATATAGCTTAGAACCTCATCTTTCTTTTATGACCACTCTCGAACTGCCTATAGAAAATGCAATTTGCTAATTTTCACCGGTTGAAACCCAACTGGTTTGCATTAATTAACAGCAGCAATCTTTGCATATCACGCTCTACATTTTACGAAATTTAGATTAAGACCATAGTCCATTTCAAAATTTGTATATATTGAAATTTCATTTTTGTGTGAAATTAAAGTAGCTACAGTAGTAGTAGTTAAGACTGTAAAAATCTTGAGCATAATACATATGTTTACTTTTGAACAGAAAAGTGACTTAAAATGGAGATCTGGAAAGGAAAAGAAAGGAATTGGGATAACCACATTCAACCACATCCTTGTATTAAAATGTGTTTTCTCCAGGGGGCTGATGACAAATGCGTACAAAAAAAATTCACTTCACTTCCACATGATAATATTCTCCACGTTGTAACTTAAAATATGAGAAAGTCCAGGTAGTTTGCATACTTGAAGTGTACTTAGGTTTTAAAGTGACCAGCTGCTTTCTGTAGCATGAGAAGACAGTATCAGTCTTTCTGTAAAAGCAAAAGCCAAGGAAGTTATAAGTAAACACCACAGTGTGATTCTGATGAGTCACCAGATCACACAGCTACAGTATGAGGCTATGCTGTTTATATCTCCCATGAGGTAATGTCTTCCTCATATCATCTAAACACACAATTATAATGCCAGCCGTGCCCAATCAGAATGTCCAAAACCCTCCATCCATATGATTAGCACATGAATCACACAGTCACACAATGACTGGATTGTTCTTAAAATCCATGGTGAATTTAGCCCTATCCGTTAACACATGATGTTATATGCAAAACTGAAGATATCCACTTTTTAGCTTAACTTTTGGGTGTATATGCATAGGATAAGATATGTGTAACACCTCAGAGGATAAAAAAGCAAAGAAAAAATCTGGTAACCTTTAAACGTTTCAATGGCTGTTTTCTCACATTTTTCATTAGACAGCGAGCAGAAGCTAACTGCATGCAGCCTGCTCCAAACCTGCAGTTTAGAAACAACAACAGTAAACATATTCACACCAACCCCCTCCTCACATTCCACAAGTTTTCAGCTCCATGTGTGTCGGAAACTTAGTTAGCTCCTGGCCACATAATTGCAAGAGCATTCTCTTAACTGCATATTCCCTAGGTTTTCAAAACACTTCCTTCACACATCGACTGAAAGAAGTTATTTCTCCCAATTCAGAGAGTTTCTTTTCATATATCATTAAGGTTTCCCCTTTGCACTCAGCCTTGCTTTCTCCGTTTTTCTTATCCCCCTTTTCTTTGACTCCCTTGGCCACTTGTATGCTAGTGTCTTCAGCTGTATTTTTAATCAAGTGAAGGATCCATAGAGAAATGGGCATTTCTTTCAGGAGCATTACATTCTTGCCCCTCCTGTCTGTGCTCATGGATCACTGGTTAGCTTAGAAATACAGCCGACACAAAAGCAGCAGCTGACATGTGGAGCTTAATGGCAATAATGGCCATTTTTAGACCCAATCAATCACATTTAGTGGACATCTCCATTTTTTGCCAGTGAAAAGGTATAAATAATAATAATGATAATAAAAAAGAGAAACGGGATGCAGAAAATGCTGGGTAGAAAGAAAAAAAAGCCCCGCCTCGGTAAATATTTTAACTGCTTATTAAGATTTGGAGCGCACCACAAAAGGAGCATCTGTGCTCCACAGACCGGAGTGAAAGGAGAGACCCAGATGGTTCTCAGAACATAACTGTAAAAACTGATCTATGAACTGGGCAAAGAAAAGGCTGTTTAATTCACAATTTATCCATTTTGTGTGTATTTGAGTGCCAGTTCAAGTGCGTGTGAGGTTGCCTTTATACATAAGATGATTTTATTGCAGCTTTGAAATCTCAGCGTTGCATCACCAAAGAGTTCTTGAGCAGACAGAAATTCAAAGGCCAGCCCATAAACTGAGCAATGAATACCCCAGTTTGTTTATCTTTGCAAGGTCCAGATATTTCAGTGTATCTTCAATTCTCCTTTTATAAGTCTCCATGACTTGTGACACGATTCTTTGACATGTAAAAACAGAGAGCAAAAGACGGAGAAAGCCTAGCTGTCTGCAAAACAATGGACTGGAGTCATGACCAAGACCAAGACTGGTAAAAGAAATGCATGTCAAAACAGTAAAGTAAAAAAAAAAAAATCATGCCATCCATAAGTGAGCCTGCAGGGAATGACTCACAAAAGGTTCATATTACTCCTACTTTGGCTCTGTCCTTCAGAATAATTAAGGTAAATGTAACAAGAGAGAGCAGAGGACATAGCTTCTCACAAGATAATATGGAAAATTTTACAGCTTTCATCCCTTCCTAATCCTCCATGCTCTTTTATCTTGTTGCCTTTTTATTGGCCGTGCAGCTCCTGGGAACTTCAGTCCAATAAAAAACAATCCTGTGGAATTTTCCACTGATTTAATGCGGAATGCAAAAAAAGATGGGTATGCACTTTTTTCACTGGACAACTCACATTTGTGTTTTGGTTATTAATCAGAGTAAATAAACCCATGGGAGGTCATGAGTGCTAATTAGAGACAAGCTACAGGGAGAACAGTAGCACGAAAGTGGTGAAGATCCTGCTTGTTGTTACCAAACAGTGAAATCAACAGATAAATGCGACTGTTTTATTTGAGAAAATTTAAAAAGCAAATGAAATGACTCTCGATCCTGCCTGAATGTTTCTTTTTGGGAAAACTTTGAAATCGCCCTTGTCAGAAAATTTAAAATCTAAAATAAAAAAGAATAAAAAGATGATGATGATTTTTTTTAGTAAAGCTTATAACATAGAGTAAAATGTTGACTTCACATAATAACTCACTGTACATTTCATCTGCAACTGACCTCCGTATTGAAAAAACTCTTGCTCATAAAAGCATCATAGACGCAGTAACTGAAGAGAGCCCCATGTGAATTTACATATTAATCCAATGTTAGAAATGCAGCTCTATAAAACTTTACTGGCCGGAATAAAACAGAAAATGCTTTGTGACAAAATGAATATGTCCTCCACCAACACACTTAAAACCTACACACAAAAATTCAGTGTTGCCACATACTAAAAAGTTCTAGGTTGGAATTGACCCAATCCGTAAACGGTGCTGGGTCAGTTTTGGACCAATCCAGCCCTGGGTTGCATTTAACAGGGTTGCATTCTTGGTTAAACCCAACATAGCTGGGTAGGATAACTATCCAAAGACTGGGTTAACTTGACCAATATTCAAAGGCAATTTTACCAAATCCAAGTTTAAAACTCTAATAAGATGTGTTGTACCACTAACCTTTGTGTAATCCTAAAACCAGATTTTTCTTTGTAAGTAGAAACAAGTATAGCTTCCTTTATCAAACGCATAGCTAATGTCCTTGACAGGACTTTTAATAATAGTCATTAAATCCAAGAATAGACAATCCGCTTATCTATTATCTATACCCCTTGGGCCCAGCTGCATCTCCAGGGGTCAGCAGTGCTGGTCTCTATAGGTGAGACGTGGGTCACACTGTAGACAAGTTGACAATCTGTTGCAGGTTTTTATCCCCCACCAAAACACACATATAGTACTTGTGGGTAATCTAAGAGGCATCATATTCTATATGTACCCACTGTCTTTTGCAGTTAGTTTTCATCAAGAATTTTCTCTTTAGCTTCATAGTGAAAAATCCTCGACACAACTGTATAATGATATCACTTACCCAGTTAAAAAGCTGCACTTTTGTAAAATAAAATATAATAAATAAAATAAAATATAATAAAATATAGATAAATAAATAAATAAAATAATTAGGTTTAAAAAGAATAAACTAATCTGGCCAAGCTATCAGTTAATGGATAATTGGTTATCTATATCCTACAGTATAAGTAAAATTTTCCAAAGCAAAACATTTTTGAAATTTGAAAAACCAGTGTCAAGATTTTGCCATCAATTTATTCTAAATTAACTCAAAATACATTTCAGTTGTGTCTATCCACATATCACATATTGATTCCATTTAGCTAAAGCCTTAAAGGGCTCATAGAATGATTATATAAGGTATTTGGTGCTGGTCCTTAAGGTCTCTGAATACGGTGTGTAACATTGGTTGGGCTGAAAATGGCATATTTGCTGTTCTACGAGACCTAATGCAAGCCTGGGTAAAAGCCCCAGAATGAAACAACAAGTTTTCTTCCTTTTATGGTATGCTCATGAATATTTAGTTAAAGCTACAGTGTGTAATAATTACAGGGATATACAGTCAGAAATGTAATATATTATACATAACTATGTTATTTATCATCATCTACGAGCTCAGCCTCTTAACCTTAATATTTGCGTTGCCTTAGAATTCGTTATTTATAATTACATAGGAGCGGGTCTCGCAGCCATGGAGGCAGACATCTTTGCGCTACAGCAGCGCAGAGCCAACAAACTAGCGATTGCGAGATCGCCCATTATAATAACATGCTGCGTGATGATGCTGTTACTCTCCAGAATACTTATTCAGCAACGTCCCTGACGTTTCACAGGTAATGATTCAGTAATTTTCTGTAAAATAATTTTCTGGATATATACCTCGGTTACTTCTCTCCGGCTCCTTTGGAGATCTTCAAGCCTTTCCTCCTCTGCTCTAGTCACCCCGCTGGCACCTCTCCCTCGCCTGGCCCTGGCTGCACGCCCACCCCGGCCTCTCTGCCCTCTTCCTCGCCCTCTTCCTCTCCCTCTTCCTCGCCTTGTAACCCCCACAAAACAAACAAGACTTGGACTCTGTAAATGGGGAATATATATTCTTCCAGCGAACACAATCTTGCTGTTAAACTAATGACTACAATTACTTCGTCTGTTTATATCACCATGCAAAGCAGCTCACCAAAACGTCACAACGATGTAGAAATAATAACGGGTATATTTATTATCTTAAGTCTACATGAAATCTATACCCTACACAGACTAATGAAATACTATCTGTAAAATTATCTATGTAAACAAACCTCATCACTTGAGAAGGTAGGTGATGCGGACGTCGTGGAAGACATTTTGTCCCGTAACGCTCGCCGTACTGTTGGGGGGGAGAAGCGGTGGGGGGGAGATGTTCATGTTGCTGCGGTCTGCAGTCTGGACGTTAGATGTCGCTGAAAATTACACACTGTAGCTTTAAGCCTTGTGCTGATTGGTTGGTTTACAATGAGCAAAGCTGCAAGAAGCACTCACTCAATGAAACATTAAATTGTTGATATGGTAGAGTGACCAGACGTCCTCTTTTTCCCAGACATGTCCTACTATTCAAACCAAAAAAAATTATTTCAAAATTGTCCGGGATTTTGGTTGACTACAGTGCAGCAGAACCGAGCCGTGAGCTCTGGGGCTGGTCCGGTATCCCTGGCGGCTGGGGACAGAGCGACAGAACCCGACCTAGTGATGGTAGCCTGGACACCGGCGGTCCCATGCTTCCCCTCCTGCCCAGTAAGACATTCCGTCACCGGGTGGGGTTCGGTCGCTCCGTCCCCAGCAAAAAGAGTGTCCTCCTTTTCAGACACCCAAATCTGGTCACCAGAGAAAGGAGGTGTCAATGGGGTTTGAACTTCTCTGTACGTCCATTTCACCCACTGAACTATTGCTATTCATCCATGACAATGTAAGCTCAGTTTTGCATTCTATGACCCCTTTAAAGTTGGTAAACAGATTACTTAAAACAGATTATTACAGGACATTTCAAAATGCTCCACAGCCTTATGTATATACCATGGTACACTGAAGGTACCATCAATACTTGAAAAAAATGGGAAAACAGAAGCATAACCAATTGGATATCTTTTTAACTAATTATGAAAGGTCAACCGAAAACCAACATAGCTGTTAGAAACCAAGAAAAAGTTTAGTTCTTTATGTAACAATAACCTGCTTTTGTTCAGTATGTAAAGATTAAGGGATGGGAGTTGTGACCTAGGCATAAAGAATCTACTGGGATGCTATATATGAAGATTGGTTTAATTTTGAATAATTATAGGAAGTCCAAAAATAAATCAAAAAAGATAAATAAGGTTACTGGTAATAAATAAATAATAAATGACCCATTCAGACAAGTTGTGGGGAAATTTGTGAGCATCATCTAAATAAAATTGTGGACAAATATCTCTCAAGTGCTCTCACAATCAGATTTACATTTGATGAAGATGCTAGTTGTAATGAAATAAACCTGCCATTTTATGTTCTTTGTGCTCTAACTTATTTGTTTGTTTTTCAGCTAATTTGCATACAAAATTCATGTCAAATATGTGGGAAAAGCATTAAAATTAATTACTATAGTCTAAGGTGTGCACAACTGAAAGGCTCTCCTGATTGAATTTCCTGGAGAGGGAAAAAAAATCCAACAACAAAAATTTTCTGCTTGTCCTCGATTCTTACCAACATAGCTCCTCCTTTTGATTATGCTTTTGGATTTTTTTCTTACCAGTCTGCTCCGTGTTTCTAGTTAGTACTAGTTAGTTAAGGATAACCAGCAGAGCAGCAGGATATTGACTGTGGGTCACACAGTCCACAATCTGAGAACAGAGGCCCACCCGCGGTTTAAATGGTCAGACCCTGTGTGCTTCCATGGTGTGAAAATAATCCAATTACAGACGCTCAGCATCAGATTGATGTGAAACCGATTCATTCATCATCTGAAGTGACAGCCGCAGGTCAGCTGCTGTGTCCTGTTGCCTCATGGGCTGCCCTTTTGCTTTTTTCGCTAAACACGCCTACAATCTTTTGTCAAGTGATGGAGAGAGCCCCAAAAAATGTACGGTGGTGCTACATTTTTTTCAGTTTGAGACCAAACACTTCAGCAAGCATCACAATCCATAACATATTTATTGTCAGTGTATCCACCTCCCAGACCACTCAGGCCTTCTAGTACCAGCCTGCTCTGTCCAACCAGAACTAGAACCAAACATGGAGAAGCAGCATTTAGTTCCTTTGCTCCACTGATATGGAACAAACTCCCAGAAGACTGGAAAATTGCTGAAAGCCTGACTTAAAAATCATTTGTTTAGAACTGCCTTTGACTGTTGAAGTTAAACTGCTAACTTAGTATTACTAGTTTAATGTTGTTGTCCTATTGTTTTATTTGTTTTACTATTAACTTTTATCAAGTTTTTATATTTAATTGCTATTATTCTGCTGTTATTTTTCATCTATTATGTTGTTTAATTCGTGTAAACTAGTTTAATTTGTCTTCGTACTTAATTGTGCTATACAAATAAACTTTTTTGCCATAAATCGGTCAATGTATTTTGCCCTGTTCAAAGCTTGGTAGCATAAAAATCCTAAAATGGGTGTGCCACACTCAAATAAACATTGCTCCCCCGTGATTTGTGAGCACAATTGTGTGACTAAAAGTAGCTGGATAATTAATCTGAATCCTTTCTATATTGCAACCATTCCTTATATATATATATATATATTAGAGTAAAGGACATAAAAATTTCAATAATGACTGCAGTAACATCATTTTTAGTGGGGCGACAGTGGCGTCGACACTTCACCTGCATTGTCCACTGATGGTGGTCAGAGGGCCCGGTGGCGCCAGTGTACGGCAGCTTTGCTTCTTTCAGTGAGCCCCAGGGCAACTGTGGCTACAGTGTAGCTTGCCACCATCAGTGAGTGTGTGTGTGTGTGTGTGAATGGGTGAATGACTGAATGTAGTGTAAAGCGCTTTGGTGTAGTCTCCTGACTTGAAAAAGTGCGATATAAGTACAGGCCATTTACCATTTAGTCTGTTTAAGTTTTGGTTACTGAATTACATTTCTGGATGTGATAAGAATATCCTAATACAATTATTTACAATATTACAACAAAAACTGAAGCAAATATGTATAACTATTTCAAGCAGCTTGTTAGCTATAGTTCTTTCCCCATACTATATTAAATGTTAGATTCCCCCATAATACCTGCAATATAGATCAGTCTTCATTAGGTTCCACACTTTAATCCTGAATGATTTTCACATTGAAAAAATATCATATTGGTCTTCTCTGCAAAAATGAATAAACAGAGCACTTCACTCAGCCAGCAGGTAGAACAGTGTTATGTTTTGCAGCAGCCACCAAAACAAGTCCACATTACTGCTGCCCCTCCCTACCAGATGCCTGAAGCCTCTCAAACAGCTGTGTCTGTCATTGTGGCGTATCACACTAATCTGATTACAGCACCCAGCGACAGTCACTAGTAACAAAAAGAGCTTGCTGATTCCTAAATGGAACCAGATTTGACAACAATGTCAAATGTAAAAAGGCCTGCATAAATCAGGATGGTGCTGCTGTACTAAGGAGGAGATCTTTGATCCCATTGGTGGAAATGCAGGACTTTGCTAGTGCTACTGCAATCATCAGAATGCATCCCCCCTGCTACAAAGTAGCATTTTATTAATTCAACAGGCTGATGCAGGGACTATGATTTTTGTCATGGACAAAAGCACATCACAGAAAGCAAAAATCCAATAAACAATTTATCTCAACACTGTTTTTAAAAGAGCAAGATTGTTCTAATCCTTAAGTGCTTGTTTTTTTTTGTTAGCTTTCTTTAAGATAAAGACGCTGAAGGCATTAAAATGTGTCTCTGACAAGACATAAGTGGCAGACCATTGTCCTGCTCCAGTTAAAGCACTATTATGCCTGTTTTTACCGTTTGTCATTTTTCTGAAGCTGACATCAACCCAATGGTCCCATAAATCCGGTCTCTTAAAGTGCCTGTGGAAACACAAGCTGGTGTCACAGCTTGATTTGTGCAATGAAAGGATGGAGGAAGGAGCATGGGCAGCGAGACCTGTGGGTTCCCTGAGATATCCTCTTCCAGGACAATTGAGCGCCTATCAAAGACCAAACAGCTCCTCTGTTCTGACCTGCTGGCAATGTCAAAGGGAGTCTGAGAAAATGTTAACACTGTAAGTCCTTGTTATGATAGAACCAAGTGCTGATTTCAAAGCTTAGGAAGTCAGCTTGTGTATGGGCTGAGTGCTATAAACTGTTTGCCATTCCCAGGACCAGAACAAAAAGTCCCAACAACAATATGCTGCTTTTAATATGATTACCATTTTTATTGGATTTTTATTATCAAAGTGACAAAAGCACCATCTGCCTGAAGTAGCCAAGGCAGCAGGCTCTAGGGTCAGTAAGGATATATGCTGGAAAACAGATCAAATAAGGTGAGGTAAAATAATTTTGAAGGAGGATTGTTTTATTTACGTTCTGTAAAAACATAAAACACAAAATATGCGTCCATCAATATTTGTGACAGATTACATTGTGCTTTATTTGTATTCTTATTTAAAGATATGAACGTAAAAATATGTTGAAAACATAAAGGATTTAACTGCATGTCAAGAAGACAATGCTTTTGTTTTTTTTCAAAGACATACAGAGTTTACTAACAGTGACCTTGTGCAGTAATAGCGGAAATCATGTTTAGCACAAATGTAGGTTAAATAAGTAAAATATCCTGATACATAAACAAGGAGGCAATGCATAACTTCTGGACTTATAGTTTTTCCATCAACCCACACGCAATAAGCTGGTTAACAGTACTTTCATATCTGCTGGGGTCCATATAGTTCAAGATAGAGAATCCTTCAAATTTCAGTCTCTGTTATCTATATTTTTTCTCTTGACACTTGATTTGAGCACTTACCTGAAAGAATTACCTTAATGTAGAGCTAAAAACAGTGTAAGAGAGATGGGTGACACACCATTAGTTTTCAGGCTGGGTTTTGTTTTTTGTGATCAAAAATATGTTCCAATAGCAAAATTTGTTTCTTTTCAGAAGGGAACCAAATTCTCAGCAATCCTCTTTCAGGTAGTTAAAGGAGCAGTACACTGCAACAGTTTAGGAAGACGGATTATTACTTACGTACAATACCACATAAATCCAGAGAAAACACCAGTTACTCTAGCACCGTTTGTGGCATCCCATTTATTGTATTGCTGCACCTGTTGCACCTGCAAGATATAGTAATTTTAATCTGTGGTCTGTTTGGTTTTAGCTGTTCTTGGCTGCAGTTTTCAGAAGAATAAAATCTTGAATCAAAAACACACAACTAACTACTTAAACAGATAGCCCAACTATTTAACTAGCCAATATGAGGTTATCAAATTACACTGTAAAGAGCAGAGGGGCAAATATGTTTATTATTCCACAAAAAGGTACTATCAAGGTTAATGAGTGTTTGTTCCAAAATCTTTATGACCTGGAGAGCATTGTTAAAATTGTAGTGATCAATAACATCTTATGGATCATGTTTTTTTCATTTCTGTACTAATCTAATTGTTTGGTTTATCGGACCATATCTGATATTTTATACTCAAAGTTGTCATAATATGAAATAATTTGCGAGAAAATTAAATTGCACATCATAAAGATTGAATATGCAATTGCAGAAAGTGAACACCAATTCCCTGTTTCCCAGCTGGCTCTTTTGCGTCATTTTGGTGTCCCTCCACACAAAGAGGTAAGAGGCCTGTTAAAGAGGCTCCACTGGGAGCAAGGAAAGTGGAGAGACCGCCTTGTTCCCCCTCTCCCTCTCTCTTGCTAGGATCGTATTTCTTAGGGTTATCAAGCGGCTCATTTAAATGAGGGCTGGTCACAGCAGGAACCAGCTGAACAAAGTTACTATTACCAACGCCTCTCTGGCACTGCTCTCACTCTCCCCTAATTGGGGTTGACTGCATTTGTTTAAACCAACAGAAGAAGGAGAAAGGAGGGTGGAGAGGTCGGAGTGAAACCGAAGTGTCTCAGTTTGTCCAGACATTGCAGCCCTTTAGAAAAAAAATGGGACTACCTCTCTGTGAGCTTATTAACCCAAGATTGAAGGGGTTGAAACTTGGTGGTTCATAGAGCAGACCCAGTCATTGGCTAGAACAAGCCAATTCTAGTCTCCAATTGCACAAACACAATCACCTCTGGTGGTCCAAGCTCATTTCCTCAGTCAGCAGGAGCACTGACAAGCTGTGTAATGCAGTGCATGGACACCCACATAGACAAGTTAGACATGGACATGTATGCAAGCCCCAATCTATAACCAGTCCCACTATTGGCAAGTTTGTGAGTCCAACAGTGTTGGCTTCCACAATGTTTTCTGAATAAAACAAAACAAACACCTTTGATCTGAAGTACCTGAACATTCAACAAAAAAAGAGGGGAGAGCATGAACCGCTCAATATGTCTGAATCAGCAGGTTTTCTACATCAAAAGGACAACTCTGATACTTCCCTCAACTGCAACAGTGATCTCCTCTGACATCCTGCAAAGTCAGATGATGTTGAGCATCATCCTGCTGTATTCTAAGGTAGTCGGGGACACAGCCGATCAAACGCTATTTAAATGTCAGCCATCTGTAGTTCCTGATCCACATAAACAAAGACAAACGATAACTTTAATGGCCCGCTACTTTTTCAGGCATGATTCTGCCCCTCTTGACCACGCTTTGCCTCGCATCACGCTAAAAAGGGATTCCTTGTAAATTTTATTACAGCACTGTCAAAAAGACTCCCATCGAAGAAGCAGTAAATATTCTAACAACGTCTAGATGCAAGGCCATTCCTGCTGGCTCCAGGCACTGAATTAGTCCAGCCTGTTTCTAGTTAGACAGTCATTAAAGAGATCTTACAGCCACAGCAAATGGTTTCCTGTCCTGAGTGCTTAACTCCTGTAGTAGGAAATGTCCTAGGCCGTAAAGGGTGAACCAAACTTCCTGAACATTTTTTAAAGTTACCACAGAGGGTATCCAACATGCTCCATTCACTCAGTGTGGCCAATCATAGAGAAACCTGCTTGACCCTGACATGTCACTGACCGTTTAAACAGGTGGTGTCCATTTATTAGTGTTTAATATGGGAGCAACAGGCTTATTCAGTGCTCAGGAAAACACTCAATCTAGTATGAAAAAAAACATTAAGAAAAAGAATAAAAAATCAACAAAGGCCTCATTGCTACAAAAATATCATTCATCAAGTCTTTTTTAAAGGTTTTCCCTGTGGGTCAAGCTACTTTGGGTTTAGGTTCCAACTGGTGTTGGTACTGTGTTATAATGTTAACACATTTTACACAAAGAGGCAACTTCTCTGTGGCAAAAGTAAATCTCTCTTTCCCTTCTCAAAAGCAGCTGGTTAGCAGGCAGCTCATTCCCTCCCCAGACAGCAAAGGTGTTGAGACCTGAGAGGCTGAGCACCTGCTTACTGCACTCTACAACTGGCTTTGCCTTTCTTTGAAAACCTGGCCTTCCTGTTCCCATCGCACACTCTCTGGACTCTGAGGTGAAAATAAAGTAAAAACTTACACTGGCACACAGCATGCATCATCCATTAGTCATGTGAAAACACAGTCAGCTTAGCTGGATGTATAATGTAGCACAATAGCTGGGTTTATGGCACGCTGGTTTGTGAGGCCAAGCATAGATCCCTATGCCAGGAGCTCTAACTAAGACAAAAAAAGAAATTATGATATTACAACAGCAACATCATGTGTGACTAACAGCCACGGAGATGAGTATATGACCGTTATGACTCAGAGCAGCCCGAAGTCATTAAAAGTAGTATAAATGTCAAGTTAACGGAAGGCTATTGATGGCTCAGTCATTTTCAAAGAAAAACACAGACAACAGTCACATTTTGAAAAGATGAAGGGTTGTTGGCAGGTCAGGTTTCATAAACAGTCTAGAGGTGTAATAATTTACAGATGATTAGTGATAGATTTGAAATGTAAAACAGAGGAAAGAAAAATGAGCTGCTGAAAACACAATGTAATAGAAGGTTAAACTGGTTTGTTTTCTAGTCATTAACATTAATGATTTCACAATTTGTTACATTACAAAAACATCTTGTAGTTTTATGAGATAGACCAAAACACATTTACGCATAGTCAAAAGGTGGCTGTAAAGAAACACGGGGTCAGAATTGGTGGAACTTGTTTAAATTATTTTCTAAATTTGATTTAAGGCTAGATTTTCATCAGACCAAGATCTTTTGATTGCATCAACCATAATATTATTTTGGCTTTGTTGTTAGGGTCTCTCCTTTACTGGAAGTTCAACCATTGCCCCAATCTAATGTTTTAAAGCAGCCTCGCAAGCAATTTCAGACATAATTCCAATTACCATTTAATTAGACAGTCAGTCTAGGTAGGACAGCAGTTGTGCCAAACTATTTCAATTTTTAGATAAAGAACTAAATTAAAGCTTGTAATATATAGCAAACCAAGCTTTAAATGTATCAAAGACTTTATTCAGAACATGTCTTGTGTATTCTTTGGTCTTCATGATCCTGGTTAGCCACTAATGTCATCAAAGTATATAAGACTTTGCAGAATATATGCATGACGCTCTTTCTATTCCATTCTATTTCTATTCAATTTGCAAAAAAATGTAAAACCATGTATTAATTTCGTTTTTGTCCACTTTACAATTATGCCTCACGTACAGTATGTTGTTCTGTCACACAATTCTAACACAAAACCCCCAAAATACATGGTTGTAATGTGACAAATGAAATAGTCTTTGGTAGACTATGTTTGCAGAGCACCATATATTCATTTTGTGTTTAGATTGTGACAATTTCTACAAAATCATATATAAAACTCAAAAAGCAGAGCCTTAGTAATAATGCTGTCCAGTCATTAATCACTGGCTCTGCTGAAGAGAAAACAGAGAGTTCACTCATGGCAGAAACTGCCTGGCCTTGGGACGGAGATTAGAGGCCTAATGAAAGCAAAACAAAGCTAGACATGTGAAATTTATTGGCACATTTAGAAAAGCAGCCCCAGAAGGACACTGCCACCAATAATCATTTCTGAATCCCAGTCAAGTGCCGTTTCCTTAGCCAGACACAATCTAGAGAAGGGATATTTGTGGAGTGGCTGAACAAACACAGATTTGCTGGTATCTTCATCTTTCCCAGCAGCTGGGAAGGCACAGGGAAGGCAGATCGCTGGTGCTGGCTGACGCCCCTCCTCAATGCATTTGGCCTCTGGGAACAACACTCTCTGTCCTCCCAGCTCCTCTTATGACCTGCTATGCTGTAATATGTAACCTCGCAATACGCACCTCTTTTGGTTTTGAACATTTCATCCCACTGGCTCTGCATGTTTACCCCCTAATAGGGTGGGATTATTTTGTTGGTAAATATTTGAGGTGTTGCTAAGCACACATGCTTATGTTTTTTGACAGTTATTAAAATCACCAGGCTCTATGGACAGTGCTTAAATGCTCATTGTTTATAGCTTGATCAAGTCAAACTTCAATTAATTACATGATCTCAGTTTGAAAACAATTAGTATTTGTTAAAATACAGAAACAGAGAACAGTCTTTATGTATTTTCTCTGTTTAAAATACGAAACAATATTCTACAAATAACAATATATTTGAGCTAGTTGGCAAATTGCCTAATTTGTATGAAATTCAACATGTAGAAATTAAGACAAAATTATTCCATTTAGACTTAGACCTTTTGTATACAGAGTGTATAAAAAAAAGGACATTTCCTTACACTCAGCTTTTCGACAGTGAATGAGCAGAGGCTTAGCATTGACAATGAACATTTCCATTTATAAAGTGCAGCAGTGATAAAAAATAAAATAAGTATTGTTTAAATTTAAAACCAGTTTGGAGATACTGACAAAACCGTTATTAGGAGACATTCTTGGATAACATTTCTCTCCTCTACTACTGTCATCATCAGAGTGCTGTAACCTTTTTTTTTGGGGTTGTTCTTTTTATGGCTTTGCTACAGGGACTTTTAGTAGAAAATTCTCATACACTAAACTGTATCTGGCATTTAACTAATCCAAATCAATTAATATAACTTTTATTCATCTTTCTGTGCTTATTTATGTTGGATGAACAGCCTCTATGCTTGTCTAATTTTACTCTTGCTCCACAGTAACCACAAATTGGAGGTGATTCTTAGATGTGACCTTTACCCTTAGTAATTTGGCCTTTCTAACCCATTCTCCTTGTATTGTAATACTATACCACCCCCATGAGCACAGTTTAAATTATTAACAAACCAAAATCGGACATTTGGAACCAGGGAAGCTCAGTGACCTCTAGCCAACAGCACAACTATAAAATCTATATTTTTTTTAATTTCTGTTTTTTTTTTTTTGCTCATTCTATAGAAAAAAGAAGGTTAAAGATATGGAATTAACATTAAAGCTAAATACGACAGAGAGTTAAATAGAAAAGGGTAAACAAGAAAGGATATAAGTGTCAGGGCCCAGAACAGTGGACGCAGTATTGAAGCCAAACAGACAGTCAGAAAATTCAATGGCATTTATTTTAAAATGACGGATCTGCAAAAACAGCAAGGACGTCTAAGCCAGGAATCTCTGCAGGAGGAAAACTCAGGTTAGTGACTGCGTTAATCTGACAGAGGATGATTAAGAATGTGTGACTCACTAACTTGGTTTTATAGTTTAGTCCATGCCCAAAGAATGAGGTGGGATCCCAGATGCCATAGCCGTGGAGGAGAGAGAACATGCAGGAGATCAGATGCAAGCAGACAAAGGAAGGCAGGACAATCCAGAGGGCGAGGCAAAAGCCTGTTTTGAGGACATGCTCAGGATCAGAACCAGGAGATCAGAAGTCCGAAGAGGTTCCGAATGGAAATCCAGGCAATTGACTAGAAGCAGCTCCAAGCTAAGCAAACAGACAAAATCCATCAAAGGTCAAAAGACAGGTTAGGTAAACAGTTCAGACGGGAACCGGCAGATTCAGTGGTCGAGAGGCAGTACAGGTCAGGATCAGGAAATCAGAAACGCTAATGTAATGCTGAAACACTCTGAAACGCCAATGAGAAACTGGGCGGAGTTAGGCAGGTGAATGAAATGAGTAATCCAGCCAGTCATCAGCCAATAACTGTATATTGGTTGATGCATAGGGATAAAATTATTAAGGAGCTACAGCTGCGATCAGCAGCATTAATGGTATAGTCTTGATGTAAGGTACTGCGATGGTCTTATCAGTGCTAAACTTGACTAAAAATATATTTATAATATTTTTGAGTTGTTTGAAATTCCTAAAATCACTTAAAACTCATATAACAGAATTAATTGTTAGTTTCTTCTATTCAGAATGATTTATCCACAAAATCGTGTTGCACAAGTTTAAAGTGATAAGACATTTTTCTACTGTAGGTAAAAGAACTACTACTAATATTGACTTCAGACAACCTCTCCTAAAAAGAAATGCAATAGAGACCATCATAATCCACTCTGTTTTTATTTACAAAAAAATCCATGAGCTCTAACATCAACGATCGTTAGACATTTGGTCTTAAAGGGTTCCAAACAAAACTAAACCGACTGTCTACATGCGTAGCTCTCATTTAAATTTGTATGGAAGTAACATTTAAGGTCACAGGGCCGGATCTATCAAAGGTTTGCGTGTATAAAAACGTGAGCTATTTCACTGCGCACGCTAAAAAATGTACAAACTGATCTATCAACAGCGTGCTAAAAGGATTTGCTCTTTAAAACGTGCTACATAGCGCCTCTTATCCATTTAATACTTTTTCTGCAATGAATATGCAATAGGGGGCGTTTACACGCAAAAGTGCGTCTTGTGGGAGGAGAACATGTAAATATATTAATTTAGCACTCGCAAAGTGATTTATCAAACCTGAAAGCAATTTTGCTAACGGTATCTGACTCTATATTTAACACGTTTCAAAAGAAGGTGCAAATGGTCTGTATGTGTAATTGCGCACACATGGCAGCGGTTATTGTCGCAAGAAGGAGACATCGAAATGAAGCAAGGAGACGCAGAGGACGCATTTTTTCACTCCGTGTGAATATTTTTGGAATGAACGAGGAAACGATCATCAAAACATATCGTTTATCCAGCATTGCCATTTTGGAGCTGTTGGGGGAACTCCGAATGGATTTGGAGCCAGCCACAAGGAGGACCCACGCAACACCAGATATCACAAAACTCCTTGCAACATTGCACTTTTTTGCATCTGGGTCATTCCAGCGTACGGTTGCAGCGAGAGCTGGGATCTCCCAATCTCGTTTTTCAGAAGTGCTGTCTGATGTTCTAAATGCCATGTCGCCCTGACGCCCTAACGGAGAACCCCGACCTCTGGGCCTGTGGAGCAACATGCCAATGCTGCGGAGATGTGTACGCGCAGTCATCTCATCCACAGTCCCATTGTGAGCCATTTGGTATGTGCATTTTTCTACAGGCCAATACAAAACACCTGTTTTTTTTTTTTTTTTTTTAATGCAGTGAAGTAGAAATTCAGCCACATACCACCTTAGGGAATAAAGGTAGCCAAGGTTTATTTATTTATTTATATATATATATTTTTTTTATTTTTTTTTTTTTTTTGGAGGGGGTGGGGGTGTCACTGTAAGATTGAAATTTCTTAATGCACTAGTTTGCACAAACTACTTTGCCGCAAAACACAAAACGCGCAAAACCATCATTTAAATAGGGCGTCTCCAACAGTTTTGCACCTGCCACCAGTTACACAATCGCTCCTGTTAAATCACCCGCAAACCATGGTTCAGCCCCTCGCGCAAAATTCCAGTTTGCGAGCGCAAATTACTGCACGCAAAATTGGATCTTGATAAATCCGGCCCACAGTCTTTTACGGATATTACCCAAACTCAGCAGTAAATAGGTAATCATCAAACAAAGAACTGAGGACATAAATGTTAATAAAATACTACAGAGAAGTAGATGGAAACAATACTGTACTAATGCCTGAATGTCTAATTGGCATTGATTCACAAATGAATGCAGCTTATGCAAGCCCCTCCCTCTGTCCTCACCTGACCACCTGACCGAGCACAGGCTAAAATCCCTGATGAGCACCTTTCTGAAAACAAAGTAGCCTTTCATCATGTCACTTGATACGAACGTTAAGATAAAAAAAATAATAATAATTTGCTCAATATTCTCCCTTAACAACACATTTTGGTAGATGATCTTTGACAGAAACGTAACATATATATATTGTTGGATAACAGTGGCCTTTACAGTATTTTAGATTCTGTAACACTAAGTTTAGTATCAATAGCCATTTGCTGTTAAAAGCTTTATTTTCATATGTGCTTGGACAATGCAAAAAATCAAGGGGAACTGCAAACTTCTTTGGGATATGTATATATTTTGGCGATTTAATTTAATTTAGGACAACTCAATTTTGGTAGAAAACTGCAAAGCATTAAGCAAAAGTGCTGCTGCTTTTAAAGGTAAATAAATGACAAGAGTAAAGATATTTACCTAAAAAATGTAATTGCTTTATCCATGACTTTTTCAGTGTGCAAGCTCAAACAAGTGTGTCTGGTGTTTGGCAGAGCAGGGACTTGGAAATTCAGCAGGGTGCCACCGCTGACACGGAGACACTTTAACCCACAGGCTCTAATCCCTTTTGAACCAGCCCAAGCACTAACATTAGGCCATATGTTTGGAAGTGCACAAGAGCTCCCCTATGCTATTTTAAGTGGGCAAGAAAGACGAAAACATTTTGCCAGCCTCTCTTCCCGCTGCAATCGGATCAGTCATCAAGTCATCCTGCGAGGACGGATGACAGATCTCAGGGGATAGAAAGGAAAACAAACACTTGTGCTCATAGCACAAAGTCTCCTTGAGGAGACAGAAAAGAAAATTTCATAAAGTGGACATATGCCATTCTGATTCCTCTCAAATTGTGGATTACTGCTTTGATTAATCACACTTTAATCTGAGTGCTGAATTTATATGTCCATCCCCCCCATCAAGGAGAAATAATCTTATTCCTCCCCAGCACAAGGCTAGATTATTTCTTTCCTCTTACTGAGCTATTCTTCAGTGCCTGAGGATTTCAACTCAATTATCTTTGTGTCAGAAGATTATCTCCAGTTTAATTTAATCGTCATTACTCCCCTGTCATATTTCAATTAAACAGGCTTTCATAGCATTAACACATACTGTACTCAAACATATTATTTCTTCAGTTAATGTTGTGCTAAGAGCTAGCGTGGAGGGTTATGGATGTCATAATTATGTACTCAATTTCACACTTGTCTGTGCTGGCAGTATGTCAAGACTCCTGCAAGCAGTGATATTAATCTAATGACAATATGCTCTTTATGTGATCTATAATACTGCCATGCTCTGCTTGAGTTCCTGCTTAATTGTGACACAGAGACCGAGTGCAAGCGAGTGGGGTTGAGAGGTTCACTAATTACTAGATTACTCAGCATTCTCGTTGTATATCACACGTGTGCATGTGAATCAAATTCTCAGAAATGTGATGTATGGGAAGTATGTTTTTCCACATCGTATACAAACTGCCTGTGTAAATAAGTCTACATGTATATTATTAACCAGGGATTTGTTCTGGCTGGTTTCCAGGATGCAGAAGCTTTCATAAGGTTTGTGCTGAATGCCTTTGCACTAATGTTTGAGCCATTGTAGTTTTGTTTTTTTGCTATAACCACAGGCTTTAGAATGGATTTTATCTAACAGACAAGCACAATATAATGCATAATTGAGAAATGAATGAATAAGGAAAGCAGTTTTAATATTTTTAATAAATGTATTGTACATTTATATTTATATCTTAATGTGTTACACCTAAATACAGTCCATTGCAATTAAATGCATTAAAAAGTGCCTTATTTATCAAATTATGTCAAGCTGTTTGGATATTTTACACTTATTATAGCTTCAACATTTCTGACAGTTCTGAGCCTCAGCAACTTGTTAGAGGACATTAGTGAAGAGGGCATTAAAAAACAGGCAGGAAACTCTCCTAAAAAGGGAGAAAACAATAATACAGGTTACACTTGTACAGAAGTAACACCTCACTGGTCATTGTTTTATACATATTCTGAAAATGTGGAAAACATGGCATTTTAGCAAAACTATCAAAATATGCTTGGAGTTTTAAACTGATAAGATCAGTCATTATTAAAAAGGAGCATTGTTTAGAGAAAACAGCTAAGATGTCAACGGTGAACACGAAAGCCCAGCAGTGATCCATATCTCAGAGCAGAATCTGGACATTGTTATTGATAAAAATCTGTCTATTTAAGATGAGAGGCAAAAAAGCAGCCATTGCTGAAAGAAAGGACAATCCTGTAAGAGAACTTGTTTCGGGAAAAGTTAATTTTTTAAATCCTTTTCCTTCACCTTTAGAAATGTTCAGGGTGTATGAATATTATTTTAAGGCACATCTAATGCATTTATCTCTTGGCAATGAACCTGTGTAAATCAACCACTATCATCTCTGTGCAAATAAAACATAAAAAAATATGTTGACACCAAGGTTAGGATTGCAGAGCTGCATGTGCGTGTGCATATCTGCCATATGGTGGCCCTATTCCCTTAAGTGTATTTTTAAAGAAACTGGAAGGACTCATAAACATTTATTATCTTTAAAAGATAAGATACTTGAACTTAAAAGATTAAAATGTTTCAGATCTGTGTATGCCACAAATATTAAATCAGTGCTCCTTGAACTCATTCTGCATCCTTGTTCTTTCTTCTTTTAACAAGGACGTTATTTTTGTTTTTGCTTTTTTTTTTATCTCATAGTGCTGTTTATTATGGACAGTGTTATCAAAGCACTTTCAAGTGTGAGGTTTTTATGTAGTACAATTTAGTAAGTTTTTAATTTTTTCCACTAAGGGGGAAATAAAAAGCCAATATATAATAATAATAATAATAATAATAAGTTATAGACATGTACAAGTAGTGCTTTTGATTTGAAGACCTACTGTTTGGAGATGGATCATCAGTAAAATCTGCTCTAGGTGAGCTGGATCTCTTCAGAGATTATCAATGTATTTACTTCCTGAGGATAAGAAGTGCATATCACTCCATAACACTTCTGCAAATAAAGAGAGAGTATTGCATAGACATGCAGCAAGTCCTAAATGTGATGGGGTTTTCATGTGTTTAAACTACAGAGGTCCATAGTTTAGAAATAAGGGAAAGACAGCTGAGTTTGTTCCAGCATCAAACCCAGCATGGTAATGCTCTAACTGTGTTGCCAGCTCAATGAATTCAGACAGTGGCTGCCCAAGTTTCTTCCTACTAAGAGGGCGAGAATGGATTACCAATAGCTCAGGCAGGGAGGCAAGCAAACATACAAATAAGCTCCACTCATTCAGGCAACGTTTTGCAATTAAAGCAAAATACTTGTGATGCCCACAAGATGGAAAATGTGTGGGACATGAACCAAACGTGCAAAGCAGAGCTACCAGGCCGCCCACATTGAGCGGAAGAGCTTCAGGGCAGTCTGTCAAACACGGAGGAAGCAAGGTTGAAATCTTGAATTAGTTAAAGGAGAAACAAAGGTTTTTGTGAAAGTCTCAATAAAATCATCACTCAGATTAATTTTATCAAATAAATCTATAGACTGAGGTAGGAATGATGGATTTGTTTTTTATAGGAAATATGAAAAAGAAGGAAAACCACATCACCCACAATTATCCTCAGCCAATGCAGAACAGCACCTGATTGAAGCCCTGAAACAATCACCAGCTTAGACATGCTGTGCGATATGCTAACTGGATCTGGGAAGGATTTGAAGTTTCTCTTAATCTCTGCAATCTTGCACTCATATCCTGGAAACTAATTTTTTAAAATTGACAGTAATGGAAATAATATGTGCGAGGGGCCTTGTTGCCGTTGGCTACTTACAATATTTTCTGCAGTGAAACAGACAGACAGATTACTCACAGAACTGCACACTTAGACAAATCAGGCACAGGCATGCACACACATACATTTACAGGTTTATGGCTTTGAAAAGTAGGAGTCTCTAAGAATGCTAACACAGAGGGTAAGTGGAGAGAACACATGCTTTTCCGAAATATGCTCTAAAAATGCTCGATAACCTCTTCAAGTTTTAAATAAGTAAAAACTTCATTCTATATTTAGAATCTCTTTAAATCCATGCTATTTTTATATGACTAATCAGAACATATTTATTGGGATTTTCTGGTGCCTGACTGGTTCAGATCTTTTTTGGCAAAGCAGTCCTTTTTTAATATATTACAAGATAAATTAGAATGAAAAAATATGTAGAAAATTTTTTATTTCTGTGTTATCATATGACAACAGTTCTTTACATCCACAGATGTAGTTGTGAACATTTAAATCTGAGAGAATGGGTCGAATTTTTCTCAGATTTTTTTGCAAAACAGACAGATTGTATTAGTCCTAAAAATACAAGATCAGACAATAGCACTTAAACAGATACAACAAGGTTAGAAATCGCAATAAAGTAACCTAGGGGGCGTTAAGTCCCAGGCCTTGATTCAACTAAACTAACTTTTTTCAGTCTTGTAACATTGCCAGAACACATAGGCAGATGATCAGATAAGTCTGCCGGGGAAAGCAGCAGCAGGCCGGTGTCTGCCCATGAGGTAAAGAACACAAAATAGTCCTCCTAAGGCTAAATTAAATCGGCTCTTATAGAAGCCGCCCTCAAACTTCTTAAGAGAATCTTCCCACTTCATTTCCCACTTCATGTCAACATTATTGTCTCTATCTCCCATTTTGATTACAAAAGCTAGTCTCTGCTGCATAAAGACCTACAATGTCAATGCCAACTACACACGTAGGTCCACTTTGACTTTGAACTCCAGGTTTTGCCAATTTCACCGATCCTTGCACCAAAGCTGATCTTCTTGATCCTTTCTCTCTTGGAAAATGATAGAAAGACGGTTCGTCTACCTTCCAAGCATGATTGATTGACTTTTTTGATCTCACAGGGGAGAAATTTACTCGTTACATCAGCACAAATAGTCAAATGAGAAGAAGAAGGTGCCAGAGGAAGATGACTACTGCTTCCATAATCCACACAAGACTGGTATCAAGACTTTGGTATCTGGGCCTATCGATATACATTCACAACCATTTGTTACCACATAGTCATTGACCCCTCCTGTAATTGATCCGTGCATTCGTGAGATGGGGTATATGTGGATTTATGATGACACATGATGCAATGTATAAGGTGGTATCTATCAGAATAAAACAGAAAAAACTACTACTGTGAGACTTACGTAAAAGTCTTTACTGCTACAAACTGGCTATATAAAGAATGTAAACTACGCCATAAGTAGCACAGATTCTGTAATTGTTAATAGAGATAGTTTTGTTTATATACAAACAGCGATTTGCCCAGTTTCTGATCTGCTCAGTGTGTGTTTTTGTACATCTTTAGAGATGTTATCACTGTTTGCAGTTTGCTGCTCTGGAAGTCTTTTGCTGTTTGATAATGCTTATTGCACAGATTTGACTTTAACTAGCATTTATTTATTCATTTATTTTTTATTTTACTTAAGTGTTTCTCCTTTTTACCTGAATATTCTTTTTTGAGTTACAACAAAAGTTTTTTTTTTCTTCAAATTATTCCGCCTGCATATCTGTAATATTTCTTCTGTATACTTATCTTTGCCAATATTCACATTGTGGAATAACAAAAGGTACAGTATTTGTATTCTATTTCCCAAAGGTTTGCTTCCACTTTTGGCATTTTTCCTGGTTAAAAAAACAACAACAAAAAAACCCATAACAAAAAGAAAACAAAAACCAAACAGCTATGGGCGAAAAACATCTCAGTTAGGTATAAGCTACACCACTTAGGTCATTGGTCATCTGTTAAATCCTGACTGAACACATTGTTGATTAAAATAGTTTTCTCATCTCAATATCACTGAAATGGTTAATTTATATACAGGTGCTGGTCATAAAATTAGAATATCATGAAAAAGTAGATTGATTTCAGTAATTCCATTTAAAAAGTGAAACTTGTATATTATATTCATACATTACATACAAACTCATATATTTCAGATGTTTATTTTGTTTAATTTTGATGATTACAAATGACAACAAATGAAAATCTCAAATTCATCATATCAGAAAATTAGAATATTACTGAAGACCAATAAAAACAAAGGATTTATAGAAATGTTGGCCAACTGAAAAGTATGAACATGAAAAGTATGAGCATGTACAGCACTCAGTATTTAGTTGGGCCTCCTTTGGCCTGTATTACTGCAGCAATGCGGCGTGGCATGGAGTCGATCAGTCTGTGGCACTGCTCAGGTGTTATGATAGCCCAGGTTGCTCTAATAGTGGCTTTTAGCTCTTCTGAATTGTTGGGTCTGGTGTATTGCATCTTCTTCTTCACAATACCCCATAGATTTTCTATGGGGTTAAGGTCAGGAGAGTTTGCTGGCCAATTAAGAACAGGGATACCATGGTCCTTCAACCAGGTACTGGTAGCTTTGGCACTGTGTGCAGGTGCCAAGTCCTGTTGGAAAATGAAATCTGCATCTCCAAAAAGTTGGTCAGCTGCAGGAAGCATGAAGTGCTCTAAAACTTCCTGGTATGTGGCTGCGTTGACCCTGGACCTCAGAAAACACAATGGACCAACACCAGCAGATGACATGGCACCCCAAACCATCACTGACTGTGGAAACTTTACACTGGACTTCAAGCAACGTGGATGAAGTGCCTCTCTTCTTTTCCTCCAGACTCTGGGACCTTGATTTCCAAAGGAAATGCAAAATTTACTTTCATCAGAGAACATGACTTTGGACCACTCACCAGCAGTCCAGTCCTGTTTCTCTTTAGCCCAGGCAAGACGCTTCTGACGCTGTCTGTGGTTCAAGAGTGGCTTGACACAAGGAATGCGACAGCAGAAACCCATGTCTTTCATACGTCTGTGTGTGGTGGTTCTTGAAGCACTCACTCCAGCTGCAGTCCACTCTTTGTGAATCTCCCCCACATTTTTGAATGGGTTTTGTTTCACAATCCTCTCCAGGGTGCGGTTATCTCTCTTGCTTGTACACTTTTTTCGACCACATCTTTTCCTTCCCTTCGCCTCTCTATTAATGTGCTTGGACACTGAGCTCTGTGAACAGCCAGCCTCTTTAGCGATGACCTTTTGTGTCTTGCCCTCCTTGTGCAAGGTGTCGATGGTCGTCTTTTGGACAACTGTCAAGTCAGCAGTCTTCCCCATGATTGTGTAGCCTATAGAACTAGACTGAAAGACCATTTAAAGGCTTTTGCAGGTGGTTTGAGTTAATTAGCTGATTAGAGTGTGGCACCAGGGGCCATCAATTTTGAACCTTTTCACAATATTCTAATTTTCTGATATGATGAATTTGAGATTTTCATTTGTTGTCATTTGTAATCATCAAAATTAAACAAAATAAACATCTGAAATATATGAGTTTGTATGTAATGTATGAATATAATATACAAGTTTCACTTTTTAAATGGAATTACTGAAATCAATCTACTTTTTCATGATATTCTAATTTTATGACCAGCACCTGTAATGTTTTATATATTTTTTTATTTAATATTTTAATCTGTTATTTTCATTTCATGAGAAGTTTCCCTTTCTTTTTGGACTGCATCACTTTTGGTTATTTTCAAAGTACAAAAAGTTAAATGAAAATAAGCCTGTGTTGCCTTCAGGTGAGGTGGACAGGGGGGAGTTACAGGAGGAGTAAAGGCAATCAGGGCTTATTGCCACTGACAGGGCTGCACCTTGATAGGCTAGGCGCTGCATTGTTTGTCACCTAACCAACCTCAATCAATCAATCATCTCCCTCAGCTCCTATCACCGATCAATCAGATGGCGCTGCACCTTGAAAGGGCCTTCTTCTTTTCTTCCCCACCTGGCTCGGGTTACACCAAACAATCAAGTGTCCCACCAGCAGAACCCAAATCACCTGGAAATAATCTAAATCATAAGGGAACATCTGTTGAATTTTCATTTGCTTGCCCTGAGAACTAATTGTATGGAATAGTTTATATTAATGTAATTTAATTTCTGTCACGACATTTGAATAGTGAAGAGCCAGGTGGAGCAGCACAGGTAATTAGCCTCACTATCATCCAACAGTCCTGGCACCATGCAGTCGTTATGCTCGAAGGGTGTTTGCAAAGTGTCCTGAATTACATCCTATTTTGGATCCTATGTGATATTTTACACCATGTTTGTCTGTTGACTTTAGATTGTTCAAAGTTATGTTGCATGGTTTATCCTCTGTCTGTTACATTTAAGTGTTTTGTTGAAGTTTTTTGTCAATAACAGATAAACAGTCACCGCAAACATTCAAAATAAACATGAAAATTACAGCTGCCAACACAAACTGTTGTTAATGTTCCCCATCATGCAGATGTTTCAGGGCAAAGCTCTGGAATTCATCAGTGAGATTGAAATGTCCACATGGCGTGGTATGGCTTCAGGGGTTTTTGATAGATAAAGGATATGGCTGTATGTGTGATGCTACATTATAACTGCTTTGAAATACTAAACAAACTACATTACTCATAATTGAATTCAGACACAGCCACTGACTTATCCGTATATAGGTTTTCAAAATTTGATTTGTTTTGTAAGTGATCTCTAAGGTTGCCTTTATATAGATTATATTATTATACATCAGTAGAAAAGTAAAATGCCTGATCTATTTTATTTCTATTTTTCGACTTGAAAAACACCTCCCAAAGTATTTCTATTATGTTCTTGTATTTTTCAAATTGTAATGTCTTACGTGCCTTTGTCTATAATGAATGCAAATGTATTGAATGACCATGTCCATCAGCTCTCTATTGATCCACTCTGTGTTGTGTGTAAGGTGTGTTTCATCCTGCTTAGGATTGTCTCTCCCAGAGTCCCAACTGGGGCTGATGTTGGTTTTTTTCAGCACATTAGGTTGCACCCTTAGGGGTGCTTTGACCAGTGGATCAATGGCTCTAGCGCTCTTGTCACCATTCATTTAGAGTGAGCGAGCTCTGGCTCCAGTCCTTGTCTGCCGCTAGCCCTCCTCTCACCTGGTCTCCCCTGTCCCTTCCCCTGAGCTCCCCCTGACAGCTGGCTGCCACAACCAGCAGCAGACAGTCGACCAGTCCTACAGCTCGGCGGACCCCCTCCACCGCTACAAAGACACACATCAGACTGTCTGTAGTGCATGTCGGGGCCTTGTGCCCCCACTTTTTCCTCTTACTCAAGCTTATCTTCTTCAACATTTCCCTGCCCTTCCCTTTCTCTCACTTTTTACACATTTGGCTGTTCTGCTTTTACTTGTTTTCTTGGTTTCTCAGCCTCTTCCTATTGGCCTCTGGAGTAAGGAAGTAGGTAATCATCTTGTTGGAGGGGAACCAGCAACTATACCATTAACATAGTGCATCAACTTACATTTTAAAATTAAAACTCTTTAAATATATGTAATACCCTAACCCTTTACAATACAAACTTCATGGCAGAATAATCCTGTATTTTTAAAACAGGCCTAAGCGGCACAGAAAAGAGTTCATACCACCTCTGTTATGGTCCAAATCAACGAGAATGTATATTGGCCCAGTGGCTACAAGATTTGCATTAAGAAAACATAGTCAAAAACAATTCTCAATATAAAAAATAAAAGGGTGAGATTAATGTATATCTTAGTATTTGCTTGAACAGCAACAGCGCTGTGCAGTAACAGCCAACTACTGCTTAAGACATGGATTAAATTCAAAGGACATGGATTCGGGTTGCACTTAAAAAAAATGGGTCGTAATTTATTAAATTGCACTGAGAATATTTTCACTATTGTTGTATGCACTTATATTTTAATGGCCCAAAAGTGCAGAGAGGCATCTTTTTTGGGTAATGATCAGAATGGCTATAGCTCTACTATATCCTTTGTTTATTTATCTAACATCTATGCTAATTGTTGATAGAAAACCCAATAGTATATTTCTTAGAAAAAAAAACTATGTTAATAAAATTAATTCTACTACAAAAAGTTTATGGCCTATACAATAATGGGGAAAGGGGTCAGTTTCAAGTAAATGGTCACCGACACCCTTCATGCAGCAGGAAGGGCAAGCTACAGCTGCATCTTACCTTTGCTAAGGAGAAAAAAATCCAAAGTATCTTTTTTTAAATCAGGGTCCTAAGTTCAGTGATAATTTCATAAAGCAATAACATCTGCTGTTGTCAGCCAAGTGCTTCTAAAATTAACAATGATTAATTATGATATATTTTCCAGCAGAATTTCATACCTATCCACATGGTCCAAAGCACCAGTGCATAATTTAATGTCCATGGAGCCACCAAAAGAAAATCAATGAAGTATTACCAAGGTAAGGATTGGAGACACCTGAGACAAAAATGCAGATACATGTCTCCATGTTGAGCTGCCCTCATACAACCCACCATACAAAAAAAGTATTGGCCAAAATACAGCACAGAACACAGACATAACTCTATTTGTTTGCATTTTTCACACTAGAATTCCCCCATTGTTGGACAATAAAGGGATTTTCTGTTCTATTTTCACACCAAAAATCACACAAAGTAATAGAAATGAAAGTTTGAAATACTCTACTGTGTGTAAGGAATCAACGTATCATTTTCACATAATCAAACGACTAAAATTGCTGGTGTTTCCTAATATATATTCTAATTTACAGAGACAAAACTTTATAAAAGTATTTCACCATTTTGAATTTGAATGGGATACAATTAGTTTTTCAAGTTCTGCCATGCAAAATCAAAACAGATCAAATGGCTTTTTAGTGTGACATTAAAACTGTTTACTATTCGGGAACAACAGGCACTTCTAAATATCCCCACTAGTTATTGTGCCCTTGTGCTATAGAGAACATATTGCACTGTATGTAAAAATGAACAAACATCGGCTGGGCGTCAGCCATCGACGAGCAGCCTTGTTTTATCGCCTGTACTTTATTACAGTTTGCCATCTGCACAGAGGAATGTTAATAGCTTGCTGCGACTATTTACACATATGAAAAAGTACATCCATCTGCCATGATCCGCTCGTCTCACATGAATCAGTCCCGCCTTTCCTGATGAACAACTGCTGTTTATTCACAAGGTGACAAGCAGCACCAAAGCCTAGCGACACCTGCACCTTACATCCTGCCGTCTGACATATGTGAACCCCACATGCATACACACACAGAAATATACACACAGAAACACCTCAGCTAACCATGTCACACCCACATCTCCATCAACACATTTTTCAAGGTTACAATACATAATATGTTTTGCCCCCACCACACTCCTTCTCCTCCTCTTTGACATTTGTGTTTGCCACTTTGTTTGCACAGGATTCATAATGATGGGCATGAATGTCAATTGAGAAACAACCCATCAATTCTAATCAGTCAAAAAGGGATTATGAGGGTAATTACTTATATAGTGATTCAGGTTAATTCCTTAGCCAGGACTTGGCTTAATGCTTTGCCAGGTGACAAACAGTGGTAGGCCACTTATAGGGCAGCTGCAAAATCCATGGAAATTACGATCTCTAGAAAGAGCTTTGCACACATTGTTATGAAGTGACCTAGATAAGTGTTAAAACAAAGCTAAGCTCCATTTAACCACGAGCAATAATAAATTAATATAAGATCGTGTAAGCCTGTTTTACACCCACTCCACTTTGCATCAAATTACAGTTTTTCCTGACTGTGAGCACATTTTTTTGGATGAATGATAACGAGCAATATGAGCTAAATATCAGCACAGAAACTAAGAAAAATTAATCTTTATTATGCACAGAGAAACCACTCTGGCTTTAGCACCTACAAGCTGTAAGTGTGGAGTAAATAATGCTGTGTAAAAATGCAGAACTCTGCACCAACCAACATTAGCAATATTCTGACTAATCTGTAGTTTATGCAGCAATAGAAGACATACATTTCTAAGTAAACAGCAGAAAAAGCAAAAGCAGATTATTAACTTTAACATACATAATTTGCATTCTATTGTTCTCTTACTCCCTCAGAAAAACTCCTGTTTATCAACCTGGCAGATGCGAAATACATTATGCCAGGTAGAGAGCTCTACAGTACACTACTATATGTCGGAGGTGGTGAAACATTAAGCATTAATCCCCACCTGACACTAATACTTGATGTATGATTGACCCTGAACCAGGACACTGCACATTACAATCTGGGCCATATGGCAAGACATTAGCCCTTCAACCCTCTAGCAGGATAATCTCTTAGTTCTGGCAATGCTTTTTCTTACCAGATTTCTTTGCACAATTGTTGCATGACAGTATTAAAGTACTCGGACGGATTTAGCAAGTCTTGCGTCACTGACAGGAGGAGGGGCTTTTAATAGGAGAAGAAAGAAAAAAATGATGTGAGCAAGAAGTTCACGCATACAGTCCTTTCAAGTCTCAAAGGTTATCATTGGTTATTTAGGCCTAAGCAGAGAAAGTTCTGCAATGGTTTAATGACATTTGAATGCCCATCACTATTCTCTCCAAAAATAAAGTAGATTAGGGAGACCTAAATGTATATTCTAATGACCACATTTTGAATTTAATTCAGCACTTAGTTAAACTGTAGTATTTCAATTGTGGTAAAATGGTACATATGCTTAAAGCACTCAACTGTGACACCCTACACTTAGCCACAGCAATTAGCATAACATAAAAAATTTAAATTTGTTATGCAAAACCCTCCACAAGGCTCCTGCAGGTATGCTCATAACCAAACAGGAGGTCAGAGATATATATATATATATATATATATATATATATATATATATATATATATATATATATATATATATATATATATGTCTTTTTTTTTATAACCAAGCTAGACAGAAGTTAAAAACTATACAATATTGAGTTTAAGTCAGTCCTCAGACTGCCCTTTCGCTGCCTTTTGATCATCATCTAGGGCATGCCATATAAAAATAAGCAATCCCTTTTTGGACTTGAAAAAAAAAATACCCCTTTGACGGCCTTCACCAAATTAACTCCAACCAAATCAAAAGGAAGATAACCAGTTGGCTTCATTTACTTCCAATGTCAGAGACCTTTTGTTGGATGGTGTTGCTGTGAACACCTAACAATGTTTAATGTTTTGCCATGCCTATCTGTTTCACTAGGCTATAATTTCCTTAATCTCATCAGAGTGTAGTCTTAGAGCATAAAAAAGTGCTACAACAAAAAATATGGTAAGCTAAGCATTAAAATATTGACTTCTTCCAGCAAAGACAAACAAGTTGTAAAAACAGCATATTTACAGGTAATAAACGGACTCACTTTAGCTACACCTTGCAAGAAGAAATGACCACAACTTCTATCAGAAGGTTACATTTTGAAGACCTCTCACGAGCACCAAAGTGAACTTTATTGATGGTAATTTTAAGGCTTGCAAGGATTACTGCCTTCTACCGCAAGTGAACAAATTTAGTGGCAGACTATATGGAGGCATTGAGTGCCTAAACAAACACTAATTGTAGCTTTAATTTTGTTGTGGTTAGTAACAAAATGTATTCTTTCTGAATTTTTCTTCAGCTTTATTCAAACATTTTTCAAGTTTTCCACATTGTGACAAAACTTCACAATTGGTTGAGATTTTTGGTTAAGCCCCCCCCTAAAAATTGTGCATAACTGGTAAGTGGAAGAGATGGATTTCAAATGTTATTATAAATAAATCTCTGCACAGTGAGGTATGGATGTGTTTTTAGCCCCTTAAATACATTATAAAAATGAATTGCAACCAGTTGCCTACACAGGTCACCAAATTGGTAATTATAGACCACCAGTTTTTTTTTTTTTTTAGCGTGGACTAAATTGTTAAAATATTACCTTCTAATCTAGAACTGCTGACTCATTTTAAAATTGAAAGGGTGTGGCAAACCCACTAAGATATGACCTGAAGTGACACACTGAGCAAATAGAAATGTGAATCAGCATTACACCTCTAATTCCAGAAAAGCTAGAGATGTTCAGATGAAACAATCTGTTAATAATAAATATACCAGGATGAAGGAAAATGGAAAATGACCTGTAGTGATATAGCACTTTTTCAAGTCAAGAGACCAAAGTGCTTTACACTACAGTCATTCACCCATTTATACACTCATGCACTGACCTTGGCAAAATATATTTTAGCCATAGCTGCCTTGGGGCTAACTGATGGGAGGCTGCTGTACACTGGCACCACCGGGCCCCCTGACCACCATCAGTAGACAATGTGGGTGAAGTGTCTTGACCAAAGACACAACAACACTTAGATAGTAAATGGTAAATGGCATGTACTTATTTAGCGCCTTTATTCAGGTCAGGAGGCTTGACCAAAGCGCTTTACACTACATTCATTCACCCATTCACACACACACTGATGGCGGCAAGATACATTGTAGCCACAGCTGCCCTGGGGCTCACTGTCAGAAGCGGGGCTGCCATACACTGGTGCCACCGGGCCCTCTGACCACCATCAGTAGGCAATGCAGGTAAAGTGTCTTGCCCAAGGACACAACGACATTGAAAGTCGGAGCCATGGCTTGAACCATCAATCCTTTGATTTCAGGGCAAACTCCTACATCCAACGCCACTGTCGCCCAAGGCCAAAGCCTTGGCTATAACCGCCAACCCTTAGATTTCAGGGAAAACTCCTGCATCCGGCGCCACTCTCAAGAGAGACATTGTTGAGGGAAAACCATCTTAAGTCACATTGGCAGTTTAGCATAAACCATGTTGGAGTTAAAAAACAATATGTGAGAGATGATTCTCTGGTCAGAAGTTGAGCTTTTTGGTCTACGCAACTGGTAAATGGAGGGAATTTCTACAGCACTTTTCTAGTCATACTGAATGTAAAACAGGACACTTGACAAACAGCTAAAGCTATTCATAAGATAGCTTACTAAATTGAAGTCTTAAAAATGGCTATGTTACAGTCCAGACCTACCTACTCTATCCAGAGTTTCAAATAATGAGATTCTTAAAAGAAATATATTGACAAACCTTTGTCTTTTGATAAAATAAATAGTATAGGCATTCCAAATAAATTGCAGTTGTAATTCAACTTAAGAATATCAATTCAAAGGAGCAGATTCACAGAGCATATTTGTTATTTTATTATTTTTTTGTTATTAGGGCATGTACAATTTACATTACCTTAACATTTGTGTAATTGTCTTTATTGGGCAATCATATAAAATGAGAACAAAATACATTGTGGTTTTGCATGACAGCACAACAATTTTTATTGAAACAATAGAAATGAAGAGGGAAAATAAAGAGTAATCTGTGCATATTCCAAGAATCAGTTCCCAAATGGTTTCAGCACTGTGTCCAACCCTGCCACACAGAAACAATCTGCCTGCAAACTGTCCACATCATACATCTAATCTAAATGCACACACAATCCAAACACGCACACACCCCAAAACCAATATCAAGCTCTCCCCTAAAAGTCTAAAGCAGCCTCTCTCTGTAGGAGTGAGGGGTAAACCTCAGCCCTCTCTTCTCCAACCTGAGCTAGTAATGAACAAATTCACTGCACATTACTCTGGACTTGATCTCTAGCAAAATAGTGCTGGAACAAACAATTTGGTTTGTCAACACCTTTCTCTGGACTCCTCCATCAATGTCAGGGGTCCAAATTTAAACAGCAAAGTGCATTTGACTGGAGGACCCTGAGCTGATTAGTCTTCCCAGCTCAGCGAATTGCTCCAGACAGGACAGCTGCTCTGATTGCTAACCCGGCTTGAAAATAGTCTCCCACTGCCCTGGATTAGCATGAATATTTTGATATAGATCGATAAGCAATCTCCACTCCATAAGACATGCCAGCAGCCTTCATTTGGCTGATCAAAGGCACATCAGCCAACAGGCGACAGCTAGCTATTGTTTTTAGGCCAGGTTGAGTTGAGGGAGCGAAACTGTGGGAGGGATCCATGAGCACTCCCGCTCCACACTGCTCACCTAATTGTGGAAACAATCACTGCCTCACAGGATCCCATCTTCCAGGGATGGACCACTCAAATAAGGAAGGCAGAGGGCCTGGCCGCAGGGGGACAGACTTCATTACAGCTATGGTCTCAAACCACTTCGCCACTGACCACCACTCACCTGGAAGGAAAAACATGGTTACATGTATACACACTCATATATGGGAATTTCATTTCAAGCTAAAAGGTAGACTGGAGTTTAAATTAAAAAAAGTTTTTAATCTACCACATTCACCATCATACACCAAATATATACAGCACCTTCTACAATATTTTTTACTGTTTGAACTTTTGCCCATTTGGACACATTACAATTGCATGCCGGATATTTTAAAAACTCATATAAGCAGGCGCTGGATACTGATACTGTTGAAAAATTCTGTGAAAGTAAATTTCTCCAGAACTACAGTATTCGGTTAACACGGGGCAAGTGGTGCATAATTTAATGCAAGTTTAAAAACAGTTGCTCTGTGACGGCCTCAATGTTTCTGAGAAATAATTAGCAAACAAACAGAATGGGAAAAGATCAAGAAACACAGCTGACATAAATCAGGGACAAAATAATAGAGATTTATTTTTCACAGAATGTTCACTTCATCATCTAGAGCCAGTGCATGGAACAAACACATCATTTAAAGGACAGAGCCATCCACAACAAATTACAAGGTGGTTTAAGAACTTTAAAAAGAGAAGAAGGCAGGGAGCCCACAAATCTGATAGAAGGAGGGCTTAAGGGTACACATGAAACTGCTCTGATCAAAATATGCCTTTTAGCTTACAGTACATGCATAATGTCTTGGATAGAGCAAAACCAATCGAAATAGTCCCACTGTGCTACTGTACAGCAGCATCATGCTTTGGGGCTTTTCTCTTTTGCAGGACCAGGTAAGCTAGTAAGAGTTGCTAACATGACGATTCGACACAGATACCCTAGAAGTTTTGAAGCAGAATGACATGTCTCATTACACAGCAAGAGATGCAATGACAAATTTCAAATCAAATACTTATGTGCTCAAACTACCCAGCAATAAGTAGCAACGGATTTAAATTCAATTGAGTATAGAATAAACAAAATATTAGGTATTGTTGTTTACAGTACCTGTCAATGCAATTTGACTATGTTAGAGGTATTTTGCCAATAACAGAGAAAAATAGTTTTAGACATGCCAAACTGGAGACACCGAAAAAGACTTACTGGTGCAATTGCTGAAAAAGTTGTCTTATTTTTTTTACAATTCACAATGATGTGTTCTTAGAGTGGCTAATGGGAGGACTCAAGCTCTTCTGAGCTACCTCTATAGTTATGCTGCTATAAGCTTAGGCTGCTGGTGAACAAAGTGAACACTTTTCATCATTTTCCTTCATTCTACTTCTATTCTCTAATTCTGCAGTATTTGGCAGTTCAATTTCTAACTTTATGTTTACTCTGCTTTTTCTCTTCATAGTAGTTTTATCTAGCCTGGCAGCATCGACAGCAGCCTGGAAGCATCAGCTGGTCTGTTGACTGCAACATCTTCCTTTACAGACATAGCTATGGCTCAGCTTTTACTATGACTAACCATGTGGGCTCTTTTCTTCCTTTTTGCCATAAAAACTGGCTCAGAGCTCAATTTTTCTTTCCTTGACAGATTCACCTATTTAACGCCTATTTAGAGCTGCTGTGTTTCATTTGTGTTTGGGCTTCTGAGTCTTTGGAACCCAGTCTGAACAGAAGGCCACTCGCACTTATCCTTGTTCTGGTTCTTTTGGACGTGTCCTCCTTGTTAAAGGAAGTTTTTTTTCTCTCCACTGGCACTCCATTCATGCTTGCCATGAGGGATTGCTGCAGAGTCAACGACACAATGCAAGCAAATATATACTGTTACTACACGCTCATCCAGGAAGAGCAAATCCTGTAAAGTCAAATTCTTTAGGCAATCAACTGGCTTTCCTTAAATATAAACATTTCTAAAAGCACTCTAATTGTATGATTTTATTAAAATGAAGTGTTGCGAATTGGCGCTACACATATCTATACCTATATAGATACATATATATATAGATATGTCTCTCTATACATAAAGAGATATACAGTATCAATAAATATTTAAACCTAATTGGATTGACATAATCAATTAAAGTTTGTGAAAAAAATTGGGGAACATGTCAGTGGCTATTTAGTTTTGTAAGGCACAGTAATGTTCTAAATCTAATCATTTTTAACTGAAATGAAAGGCAGACCCCATTGAGGTGCACAGGTGTGATTTAGCAGTAAACTTGAGAAGAGGGAGACCATACTGCCCCCACACAAAACTAACATAAGATGCTAAAAAAATGTTGGCAACAGAAGGTTTAATTTATTAGGAAGGGTTGGTTTATTCCAGGGCACCCTTAGCAGGCTGATTAAAAAGTAGTAATCAGGATTAATAAGGATATATATGAGGATAAGAAGGTCTCACCCATGTCTCCCTTTCTATTTTCTTCTATCATTTCTAGGGCTCTTCTCTGAAAGTCTCCTTTTGTCTCCACCTTATTTATATCACACCACGTAAGCTTCAGAAACATCTTGGTTATGATTTTAACAATGTAATAGACCATTATGCAGAATGATCTGTTTTAGTGCCACTTGTCTGCAACATTCATGTTATATGTGTGTAACTACAGTGGGCTGTCATCAAAAAGTTTTAATATTGTATGCTTTATTGCTCATGTGTTGGGATTCAATTAAGGTGATGTACAGTGCTTCAAATAGACACCTGCATATACATCTCCACACAAAATAATCTACTTTTAAACAGTGTTGGGTACGTTACTTTGAAAAAGTAATTAGTTATAGTTACTAGTTACTTCTCCCAAAAAGTAACTGAGTTACTGAGTTACTCCACAATAAAAGTAACTAGTTACTAGATAAAGTAACTATTGCGTTACTTTTGCGTTTCTCGCCCCCGTACCCCTCACCACCCAGCCCCCACCTTCTCGCTGTGTGTTTCCAAAGCCAGCTGAATAGAGCGGACGACAAAGACAAGAACCTGCAGAGAGTTTTGCATTTCTTGTAACTCAACGTAAATGACATCAGGGGGGAACGCCATGTGAAGTTTTTTAACAGGGCATTCAGATCTGGTGAGTATATGAAATTAATAACTGGGGATGTCTAATTCTGAAATCCTGTGTGTTTGGGTTGTTATAGATACTGTAACATCTATCTATCTAGATGTATACTCTGTGTGTGACATAAAATATGGATCTCCATCCCTGCCACAAAGGCCATCAAATAATGTTTAAAATAAAAAATACAGTAGGTTGAAAAGTCAGAGTATCCATCCATCCATACATCCATACATCCATCCAGATTTCTCCCTTTCTCCATATAGGCTATTTGATCGTTCACGCTCTCCATAGTTCTCCTGTGGCGCGAGCACAGGGCGACTGTTGCGCGCCTTTAGCGAGCATGCGCGTTTCCTGTCGCTTGCGCGGTGACTCTTGCTGCCTGCGCTGTGCGGAGATGCGGAGGAAACCGTTATGTGGTGGGGAAACGCAGCTCGACGTAACACCGGTATTTCCATCTGGAAAACGCTTTTTGCTGCTGGATCCTCCTCACTCTCCATCTCTCTGTGTGTGCTGTACGTTAACACCCGCCAGCGGAAACACCCACCTACCCAACTGATAGACGGAATCTCACTATACATCAGCCATTCTCATCCTCCCCTCTCCCATGACAAGGCGCGCACCTCTGGATGACCTAAAAAATAATCTTTAATATCTCTTAAACAAAAGTAGCACAAACAATATTTTTTTTCTGCACAAATCTGCACTAACGTTGCACTAACCATTCAGTCTATTTGCAGAGTTTTTTGACGTGGGTGGGGTGTCAGCTTCACGCAGCTGCGCACGAGTCCTATCATGAAAAAAGTTTAATTGTGCGACCTGAGTAACGCGCAGTAACGGGGTGTCTGCAATGGTAACTGCGTTATAGTTACAGTCAAAGTAATTAGTTAGATTACTCGTTACTAAACGCCGTTAGTCCCATCACTGCTTTTAAACAATGATTCTAGTTATCAAGCTGTTACAGTTGGTAAACCGTGTTATTTTCCAAGAATTAAGCTGGCTGTGCCACCCCTGACAAAGACATCAGGAGGTTTGAAAAACAAGCAATTCATTTAATTTTTCAGCATTTCAATACTTTTGGAGTCTGGTAATTTACTAGGAAACTTCAAAATTTAATTTTGTTTTCAAGACATTTTTAAGTGGACTTGTTCCTCAGATGATTTTTCTATAGCATAACACAGGTCTGCTTAAAATAAATTTGTGCTGCAGGATGTTTTTTGCAAGAGGATAATTACTTTATTAGGTGCATGCCTTTGTAATATATTTTAGAATAAAGAATAAACCTAGCAAACAATACCTCCAAAGCCTCTGCAATGAAATGTGAAGCTGAACAGCTGCATAATGGGAGACTTTAACAGTAACAACCCCTTGATGTTGTCACTAATTTCAGCCATGCCCCCTCTGGCCAGATTTATTACTGAAATCTACCAAACTGCTGGTTTATCACAGTGTTTATATTATTGCTTCAACATGTTTCAGTTAACATAACCTTGAATCACAGCAGTTCAAGTGTAAGGATGGGCTGTTTTGCTTGCGGTGCAGCCCCATCATTGATGTTAGCAGATGACGCATGCCCTGTTCCTTGGCATGAGCTCAGACCAAATCTTTCATCCAGCTTCACCTCTCAAGTGCAGCTGGGGTGGGGCTGTAACATTTGGGCATTAATATAAATTCCAGACAGCCTTTATTTTGATTTGGCTTCGATGAGAAAATAATACAGCTGGCAACAGATTTTAGAGTTTTTGTTAAATGTGTGAACAGGAGATAAGATGCAGGCATCTGGGTGTATGAGTTGGGAAAGCTGAACACAGACAAGGTCAAAACACATAAAATGCTTCAAGTGCTGTTAGGCTGCTATATACTGGTTCATATTCAAGAGCTGAAGTGAACCAAAGTCAACAGACCACACAAGGTGGCCAAACAAAGTGAAAAGAAAGACGATAAAGGCTAAATGCTTAACAAAAACTGTCTGTGTATACCTAGCATTTGAATGGAAGTGAGAAATGCAAGATGTGAATGTTATTCAAACCATCTTGAGTGCAAAGACAAACAGAGAACAAATAAGAAAGCATATATCAGGTACAGTCAACAGGGATACATTAGAAGCAGTTTGGGTATTTCCTCCACTTCCAATAATTACCAACACGGTTTACTTCACTGTGCAATTTACTGATTTTGTGGGTCTGAAAACAGGTTTGGGTAAAGCCAAGGACTTAAATAATAGCAGGAGAAGTATTGAACCTCTTCGCAGAAGATCAAATGCAGCTTTCATTAGTTTAGTATAGCGCAAGGGCTCATTGATGACTTGTCAGACAGTCTTCCCTTCAATACACAGCGAGAGGCTCTAAAAATCATCCTTTTACTGAGCCCTCTCAGCTGTAAATTCAGCCCAGCTCAATACTTTTCTCCCCCTCCTCTCTCTCCAAGTCTCCATTATTTCTTACCATGGATTAACCCTGTGCTGCTGATCAAAAGGAAACTTCTCTGAGTGTCTGCTTAGACCTGGACCTGTCCACCCATTAGTCAGTCATAATGAAATCTTCAGCTTATTATTATAGAAAAATCTATTGTTTGTCCACAGGTACCATATTTAGTGGGAGAGCATGATCTTCTGGAGGATTAAGGAAATGCTTCAGGGGGTTGCCCTGCTGCTTCAGAGGCAAAGAGGAGGGGGGTAAGTGGAAGGGTGGTGGGAAAGGGGAGCAATGAGATTGCCTTACCAAATCAAGGGTCTCATGCCTCTTTTTGTGGGGTGAGACTGTTTTCAATTTAGACAGCAATATCACATTGTCACGCAGTAAAGAGCACTCAGATTCCCACTGAAATGGGACTGCTGTCCTGGTCTTCTGCACAGTTTAAACAACTTAATAGAGACAAAACCTGAATGTGCATCAAAGAATGAGACACTGATCATATTTAGTCTCTGTGTTCAGGATTTGACCTGGGCTCAAATACAATCCTTACTCATCCTGGTTGCATTAGCCTGTCCTTGTGTTTGAAGTGTACTTACAGTAAATATGATACATACACCAGGGCTAAAAGCTTTACATAAAACTGTCTCCAAAGAGCATATTAAGCCATCTTTGTTTACAAGAGACGAGTCGGAGAAAGAAGACAGTTTGGCACAATGGTCGTAAAACGCAGCGCTCCTCACCTCGCTGGCACACAGAAATACACACAGCGGTAGGCGTGCTCAGCAGACAGCACAGACAAGATGTTAAATCACTTGGGATGGGGGCATTTAGGATGGAGTGTCACATTTCTGTGTAATAAATAGCAAAGATTGATTTGACCTCCCTGTCGGGTTCTGCAGTTTACTTATACACAAGAAGAAAAAAAACAAAATTTCTCATTCTCTTGGGATCCCTCAAAAGAAAATTTAATAGCCTTTTATATTTCTAAAGTTATCCCAATTCAGTCTCCTCAATATGGTGCAGCTACAGGATGAGATGGGTCATCCTCTTTACCAGCTCTTACATAAAGATCAGAGGATTGAATGAGAAAAAATAACATCTCCAACTGTTATGTCAGCTCCGCTCCTGGTTTGTGGAAGGAGAGAAGGTCAAAGGGTTTCTCTTACAGTTCTGCATTACTTAACAATACCTAAACATGCAAAAAAAGTGCCCAGGTCATATGAGACTAATCTGACCTTTTTAAACAAAATAATAATAAAAAAAAAAATATGTCACCCCAAATCTAATTATATCCCTGGAAGATACAGCTTTAAAGTAATTACATCTATTAAAATAGTTTTTAATATATTGATGATTGGAAAGGTCCAGCTAGATTTCCAAAAGGGAATATAATAGAAAATTTAGGGGATGGAGCAAAAGAAGGGTGATGGTGACTTTCTTTTACCAAAGGCTTGAACCTTGTGACAAAAGATGTTTCATTAAGTTAATTAGCTGTAACTTAGCTATTCACTTAGTGCTTACAGATCAGCCTTCTGCATGTGCTAAGCTATTAGCTTGATCATTTAATGCCAAAGCTTTGTCATTTGCAACTGAAAAGATTATTTTTGAGATGTCCCCTTTTATAATTATAATGAAAATATATACTTTTTTATAGATTTTTTTGGCTGTTACCTATCTACAGCAGTCTATGGGCAAAAGACGGGGGAAAACACTGCACAGGGTGCCAGTCTGTCACAGGGCAACACAGACCACCACAACCACGCACACTCTCACCTACCATAAGGACACAGTTGGAAGAACCCGGATTACCCGGTGCATGGGGAGAACATGTAAGCTCCATGCATAAAAAACATAGGCCAGAAATCGAATACAGGACTTTCTTGCTTCTGGGCAACAGTGCTGTACACTCTACCACTGTAAAGCCTGTTTTATTTTATCTGATGTTAAAATGTCATATATGTGATAAATGAAAATATTTTTTATTCAAAATCTGTCAGAAAATGTAAATGATTTTGGGCTTACCGATTGCATATGAAATGTAACTATTGTTGTAATTTACTTTATCCAAACTATTTCAACCGCAAAATATAATAGTTGATTCATCATACCTTGGAGATTTTTTGAAAGACTCTGAAATACTGGTAACTAAAGCAAACTCAGGATTACCTCAAACAATGGCAGGGACCATTAAAGGTGTAGTAGAGGATTTTTCGCAAATTTTTGAAAAGACCAGTCCTCTCCCCTTAAAAAAAACAAAAAAACAACACTTTACCGCTCCTGAGAGGGAGCGCATACTTAACGTATGCGAGAGCATGCATGAGGCTATTTCTCCTCGTGCGCACTCTGTTTAAAAGTTGCTGTTTGCATCGCTCATACAATCTTACTTTCTAAAAAATTTTTGCAATTTTTCCAATATGTCAGACTCACCACTGGTAAGTGAAAATGGGGGCGAGCACATAGCCTTACGAAAGATAACACCAGAATGATTGACAACTAGGAAGACCACTTACTGAGATGATCCACCCCGAAAAAGACCATATTCCACAATACCATTAACATGCAAACAGGCCTGCAATGAAATGGTTTAGATCAAAACATATTTACGCATTGGAATGACCTTGTTAGAGTCTGGATCTAAATCAAATTGAGAAAGATTACCATTACTTAATCCTTGATGTTTACCTCACTGCCAGCTCTCACTGCAGGATTAAAGGAACACATTTAAGGAACAAATATTTTCAGTTATTTTCTCACAGCAGAATTAGGTTGGGAGAACATTTGTATTCTATAACTTTTTTTTCACCCCTATTGTCCAAATACAACATCAGCTTTGTATAAAAGAATAAAAGTCAAATTCAGAAAAATATTTTTTTTTCTGTGCAGATGTAACTCATGTGATTATTAAAAGTTAATTGAGGGAGCATCCAGCAGCAGGTGTAGGTCTTAACTGAAGCACATGCCCAGCGGCCCAATAACTTTTTTTCTAATATTGGACATATTTATTCAATTCAGTTTATTTATATAGCACCAATTCAAAACACATGTCATCTCAAGGCACTTCACAGTTCAACCAGATCATACAGTCAAATATTTGCACCCCTAAACAGGGGGCAGGATTTCTATAGGCATTTACATTGACATTAGAGGGGGAAATTGTTTTGGACAGAAGGTAATGTACTTTTGTCTGGCGCCCACCTGGAGAAAGGATCCCCTATAACATTTTGTTGCCATGGAGTGTATTGTATTCTATACAGACCAGACAGCATCCTGGTTAATTTAACATGGTCTCCTCCACAAGCTTTTCATGAATACTGTGCTGAGGTTTTTCCCAAACACCATATGTGGTGGCTATAAACCTCATATACAAATTGCAACAGCCACATGACTTATCAATTATTTAACATGTAGTTAACTAGTCCTCGTAGCGCATCAGAAAAAAAACAGGTGGTACCAGTCCTGATGATAAAACATTGCCCAAAGAATGAGATATAACCAACTCTGGGAATGTTGACCTGGTAGTCAGAGCCTGGCTAGCTCAGTCGGTAGAGCATGAGACTCTTAATCTCAAGGGTGTGGGTTCGAGCCCCACGTTGGGTGCAAATTTCTTGGTGGAATGGCAGCCTACGGGCAGGGGCATAGACCTTGGAGTTCAAGCCCACTCCTACAGATTGCTACTGGTCTGAGCAACACCCATATAACCCCACGCTGCTCCCAAGGCACCGCACAATGGCACCACACTGCTCCCCAAGGGATGGCTTATATGCAGAGAATTCATTTTGTTGCTCTGTACTTGTGACAGTGGAATGAAAATAAATTTGAATTCTATTCTATTCTAATTGCACTTGGATCTCAGAGGTTCTGAGTTCAAGCATTACTCCCACAGACTGCAACTCTGAGTCCCTGAGCAAGACACTTACCCCCACACTGCTCCCTGTGCACCACACAATGACAGCCCACTACTCCCCAAAGGGATGGGTGAAATGCAGAGAGGGAATTTCCTTGCTTTGTGCTTCTTACAGTGTAATGACAATAAAGTTGAATTCAGTTAATTCTCTTCTATTCTATTCTACAGCAGCAAATAGCAGTTCAGAGTGTAAACAAAGCACTGCTTCCCACAGAGGCCCCGGGCAGTTTGCCAGTCCTTTGGAGGCTCCTTGAACCAGACATGGGCAATGTGGAGTCAACAAGTCATCTCCATGTCATGTATTTAATCTACCCAGCCAATTAACCAGGTGAGTCCAATCTGCACAGGTTAATTCACGGTGAAGATTGGACTCACCTGCTTCAGTGGCTGGGTAGAACAAATACATGACATGGAGATGACTTTTGACTCCACATTGCCCATGTCTGCCTTGAACTTAACAGCATCCGTTACTGGAAGTATCCACCACCGGGTTTGGGGATTGCCACCATGGCTAGCACCACAGATATTATGGCCACAGCTACGGGCTGTCCATCAAAAATGGAGGCAGAGAACATGTTCCACTCAGATTCCCTGTCCCTAAAGCCTCCCTCGGAATCTGGGAGAAGCACTCCCTAAGGTGAGAGTTGGACATGTCGCTGACTGAGGGCTCCACCACACATTCCCAGCAGACCCTCTTTGAGGCTGTCTATTAAGTGAGACAGCCAGAGCTAATGTAATTGATGTAATTTTTCTTATATCAAGGCAAATCGATATGTTAAAATGGCCCAATCAGAGTCCAGACTGACAGGAAACCAAGAATTTGTGGAAAGGCTTCAATATTTGTATAGATATGGTGCCCATTCAAAGGTCTGAACAATTACTCAAATGAACGAAAAGGTTTTTAGATATTTGTGTAAGATTTATTTTGTATAATTCTATCCTTTTGGTTTCTATTAAAGTTTCAGTTTTCAGTTACATTTTGACTTATGCCATTCTGTGTTTTATAGGTCATTGGTTTCATTTTCAATTATCCTTGTTGTTTTCTGGTTATATTTGAGCACCGTTGTTCTTCTTCTTTACTCTCTGGTGCCCCCTTGTGCCAGTCTCCTTGCCCTAGGTAGCATTTAGATACTTCTGTCCACACCTGCCCCCAGTCAGTTGATTACATGCATTGTTCTGTTGGGCATATATACTCCTCCTTTGCAGTTACTGTTTGCTGAATTCTCTTCTTTCCTTAGGTTTATTCCTCCTTTGTGTCATCACAGGGCAACACGGACTCATACAAGTCATGTTTTTGGAAAGTGGGAGGAAGCCAGAGTACCCGGCTATACATATAAATATCTATATAGATAGATAGACAGATAGATAAACTGATGCTCACTAGGCCTTTGCCTCCTTTGTGCTTAGTGTATATTCTGTGGATACTGAATTTGGGGTGCAATCTACCATAGATTATTAGTAAATAGTTTTAACATCAGCCACCCTAATTTACTCCTTTCGCCAGCCCTACGCCAGCTGAGCATATTATGTCTGGGAAGGAATAGTTGTTGATTTTCCTGGAACTTGAAATTACCACTGAGCTGACTTCTCAGGACTTGCCTTACTGTAGCAGGTGTTGGACCATTGCTGGTCCAATTGAGGGCAGTCTAAGGTACACCTGTGCACTAATCATGGTGTGTAATCAGCATCTTGATATGGCACACCTTGGAGGTGGGATGGATTATCTCAGCAAATGACAAGTGCTCACTATCACAGATTTAAAATGGTTTATGAACCATATTTGAGGTAAATGGGGATGTTGTGTAGGTGGAAAAAGTTTTAGATCTTTGAATTCTCCTCATAAAAAAGGGATCAAAACAAGTGTTGCATTTATATATTGTTGTGTGTAACCAAAGGAGGTGTCTGATGGCGGCACCATTTCTAACAAGCAATATAAAGAACAACAAAGGGGAGAGAGAATACAATACTACATAAAATCTCAGTAAATGCTAAAATATGTTGTGAATTGGTTTTATGTAAATAAACTGGAATGAAATTGAGTTGACTACTGAAGATAATATTTACTGTTTAGCTTTTAACATTCTTCTTCTGTCAGACTTGTTTTGATGCAGCTTATCGTGCCATGTACAGTATGTTTGTGTTTTAAAAAGGATTATATTCTTGTGATAAAGCTAGTTTTCTAGTTATTTTGATAGTCTTTTTACATTTCCTCATTTTATTTGTTTAGATTTTTACTAAATATATTTATTTACACTCCCATAAAAAGCACACACCCAGTCCAAGGAATAGACACACCTTCTCATCTAAAAGTTTACCTTTATTTTTAAATTCCTAATCTCCTTTCTACCTGTTAAAAAAATATTTCAGGTGACTATGTGCGTATGCATTAAACAAAGTGTAAAAAACAGTTATCAAAGCAATTTTAAAGAGTCTAAAATGGGAGTTTTTTTTTCTTTATAGTTTTGATGGCTTCACTCTGTATCTTCACTGTAAAGGGTAAATATAAGTAAGGGCCATTGACAAAGGTGTGCATCTGATAGGGCATGTAGACTTTTCTAGAGAAACATTAGAAATGTATCTCATAGTTAGCTTTGAGGACATTTTACACATTGTAAGAAATTCAGAGAATGCCAAAAAAACAGACTACACCTTGACTTCTATTGACTACACAGCTTTCCTTCTTCTCAGCCTTGCAAAACAGAGGGAAACCAGCTAGTGATGAACGATGGCAGCACAGTCAATGAAAAATCAACCAGGAAGCACAAAGCTCTAAATGCTTAGCCATATTGGCTGCTGACGGGAGCAAATAACATCAGCATAGCACTTACAGAGACCAATCATACATTTCCGCCTGCAACGGCGCAAGTTCTGCACAGCAATAAATTTTTTCCCCTGATTAAACAGTAAATTCTGAACACCTATCAGGGTCCCATTAAGTGGGGGCCCGCTTTCAAAAACATCATTAATCAAGCAGGAGATATGGTGCGAAATATCAGTCATCGATCGTAACTGCTTATGACAGTTTACACAGCTTTATATCTGCAGGGAGTGCGCTCTGATGTATCAATTACCAGCAGCCCTTACTGCATGCTAATTGTGCATTTTCCTCTCTAATGCATCTGCACTGTTATCCTATGGGCTAATGAAACCAAACAAATCAATAAATATAAATTATACATGCAAAGATGTACTGCTGTGAACATAAAGACTTTAATTAATTGCACTTGATTAATTTATATACTTTAATTATCTCTCCTAGCTGCAGATGGCATAAATATCTGGACAATCAGCGTATTGCTATGTCAGTCATAAAACGGCAGACACAGTGAAACTATTAGGTGAGGCTTGCTTGTCACTGGAAAACACACAGTTGCTGACATAAAAAAGCTTGCCCCTGAATAATTTAAAAAGAGCAAATTGTCAGACAGTTCAGGGCTCAGAACTCATATAATTTTCTCGTTGGTTTGATATGTTTAGCACCATTTGCCTTTACGTTAGAGAAATAAAACTCTCATACATATTCTTAGTTATGTTCTTTAACTAAAGCTGGTTTATAGCAATATGCTAATATCTTTGTAAAAGATTCAGCAAACTTTAAATATTTATCCAGTAATATGTCTGTAGAATGTCAGTTAAGAAAGAATTAAACAAATACAGTGTTAACATTATGAATTTTTAATTTTGCTTCTTCACAACCAGTAATTGTATAATACTGGTAGTTCTGGTGTACTACAAAATAAACTGTAGTGGAATGGTAAGCAGGCTTGTGTAACATTCTTCATTTAAAGTGGTGTGCAGTTCAAAAATCCAGACAGTTAATATACAATATTGCTGAGTCTCAGTACCGTATAGATACAGGAGGGACGAACAACATAACTTCCAATAATAAAAAATAACCGTCTTTCGTTGCAGTCTCTTTGAAAAGCAGTTGTGGTGCATCAAGCAAAAATTTAACAATAGGGTGTTAGCATGGAAAGAACAATGGTGTAGCTTCTGGGAGTTTTCATCTTGATGTTGCTAATGAGGGTGTTTTTAGTATAATTACCCCAACAGGGTGCCTGGCAGCGTAATTACCAAAAAGACATTACAAAGGAGTATTAGTGTGTCCAGGTACGGTAAATATGTTGTGGCATGAGGTGAAGGGCTTTGCTTTTTATCTGAGGCAAAATCTCTCCTGTGTCAGGTTGTCCTCCTCGAACCTGCAGTTCCATTTACTTCAGGAAACAGCAGGAGTCACTTTAATGCACAAACGTTCAAAATAGTTTGATGTAAAATATATGAATGTTAGAATATACTTTATAGGTTTTATTATGTTGTTGGACACACTGTTGCTTTTAAAAAGTCCTCTTTCATATTACGTATGACAAGCAATGAGAAATCTTATTGTTTCATATTTTGTTTCATTTCATATTACATAGTTTCAAAATACATATGGTTTGCAATTTTTAAGGAGACATATTTGAAAGGTGTGGAATGCATTTGTCTTAAGCCTTTTAGCTTGATTCGAATAAACAAATTCCTCTGCAAATAAGTATCCTCTCAGTTTGTGTACAAAATCCACCTGTTTGTAATTAAATCTCACAATAAATACAGCTGTTCTCTAAAGGGTATCAGAGCTTTGTTTGGGAACATTAGTGAACGAACGTCTCTATGAAGATCAACAAACAAAACAGAATGGCTTGACAAAAAACATAAAAAATGCAAAACAGTAACACAGATTTGTTACTGTGATCTATGTGTTCCCACCTTAGAAAATGTCTCCACTATGATATCAATAAAGTCAATTAATCAATCACCTGTAAAGTAAATGACTTAATGCAAAAGCTGGGTTTCCATTAACCTTTATATCATGTTGGGAAAAAAATGACATTGAATTTTAACAATAATGTATTCATCTTGTTAGAACAGTCAGAAATTTGAGCCACTTAACTTTTGTGTTATTAGATAGATATTTTGATAAGTGACACCCGATAAAATGTTTTATTCCAGCACTATTTTTGAGAACTGTTAAGTGTAAGTTTTAATTTTTCCAAAAGTACATTTCTTTTTATCTAACTTTCTTTCAAACTCTCCATGTTCAACATATTCAGTGTCCTCCACATGATGGGCACAATGTAACCATGTGCCCGTCCGCAGGGTAATTTCTTGCATTTTACACATAGTGCTTGTTTTGCTATCCTCTAAAGGAGGATAGACATGGCATATTTTTTGAGTTTTTTTGCACCTGTATTCGCAGGATCCATTGCATTGCAAGTTAGGTAGATGAAACAGACCTGATTCTTTTAATAAGAGATGCAGTAGAATTTCATCTTCTTGCACTCAAAACTTATAATGCTCACACTCAAAACATGCGCTCTCTCTCAAATATTTTCTCTTCTCTCTCAAATCTTTGTTTCTTCTCTCAGATTTAATGCTTCTTGCACAGATATTTGAAAAGATAAATATTTGAGAGAGAGCGCATGTTTTGAGTATGAGCATTATAAGTTTTGAGTGCAAGAAGATGAAATTCTTTTCTCAAATTAAAATTATGTGCTCTTGCATTATTGCAGGATAATTCTCCCATATGAGCGTTTGTATTAAGCTTGACGTGAGAACAATGTGATCTGTAAACCACAAGTTAAAAAGAATGCAATCTGTAATAATGTAAAAAAAAATAGAAAAATAGGATATGAAAAAAAAAAGAATTGAAAAGAATACTTTCTGAGAAAGCGGAAAAGTTTTTTTTTACTGGACTGTGTTATTTTTTCCATTTACAGAATGTATCTCCATACTAATCAGTCTCTTTGTGAAATAGTTACAGGAAGAGAAAAAAAACATGTAAAAGACACAAAAACATGTGCAAGATGGTGCTTTGGCCACAAGAAACTAAAACCGAACACTTTAAAATCCCACAAAAAAATGCTGTCTAGAGGAAACATGATGGGGGCACCATCTTACTGTGGGAATGCTTGTATTCAGCATGGAGGGGGAAGCGGGAAAACATTGAAATAAAGATAAGTGGAGCCAGTTGCTGTGAAATCAGCAAAAAGTAAGAGGAAAAAAACATAATCTAACAGGATGATGACCCTAAATATAAATCCAGAGATACAGCTGAATGGTTTAGACCAAAGCATAGTAATGAGTAAAATGGCCTAGTCAATGTCCCGCTGGAATACATCTTAGAGTTTGTGGCAAGACATCAGAAAACTGTTGTTTGCAAAGTCTTTGTTATTTAGTTTCCAAAGAAGAAATGCCAAAACATGTTTGTCTCTAAACAGAGAAGCAGGTAGACATAGGTGTGAAAAGTGCTTTTACACAGTATCAACTCATAGGACCAGGAGAAATTACACATTTCTGTACTATTGGAATATATTTTTTCTTCGTCTTTTCACTTCTTCCCTTTATTTTCTACTTTATGTTGCTCTTTCACATAAATCTCATTGTGGTTTTAGGCTGCAAAATGTAAATTGAAAAAAAGTGGGTTAGGGGGCGCAAGGTACTAATTGAAAACAACTTAAACTGAAGGTTTTGTTGCAGAGACACAGAATTAAGCTGCTGACACATCCTTTAGCTTTATCATTCAACCAAAATTACTGTACATAAACTCCCACCTGGAGACAGATTCAATTGTTCCAGCTTTGTGGCTTGACCTCATCTCTGTTTCTTTCTTTACAAAGAAATGTGTTCATCCCGATATGATTTGGTCACTTTTAAAAAATAATGATCACAGCAAGGAGTGTCATTTGAGGATGAGGTGATCAATCTGAGGCTCATTCAGCTTTAATTCATGTAGATGCACACCTTATACTCATTACAAAGATGCAATTTCCAGCCAGTCAACATAGATTAATGGGGGACCATCTCATCTAGTGTTTTTTTTTGCACTGTGCTGTGCCTCCAGCAGGATAGATGGCTTTCATAGAGACAGAAGTGGTTCACAGACTCATTTGTCCAACAGGAAAGCGTATGACGAACTGGCTGGTTGACAGCATATTCATGAAACAGCAATCAAAATGACACAGAGCAGAGTTTTGCTTTGGCAATTTTATTGTTTAATGTGACATATGAACAGAATTAGAGACATGACTGCTTTAATACTAAGAAAGGATATTAATCTGAAAGTTGTGGCAACTTTTTTCTAATCACTGTGGACTCAATAAAATCCTCACTCAACCACACAAATAATCTTTGCTCCATATAACAGATTATATAATGATAGGAAAGTTTCACCCCATAGCTTCTGATTATTTTTTTCATTCAACGTAACACCCATAAGTATTTTCTGAGAAAACATTAGGAAAGTCATTTTTTCCCACATAAACATGCAGTAACCAGTGTAACATTTTCAAAATATAAAGGATATTATTTTACATATTCTTTGCAGAAATGTTGTCATCCAATGTTTAGTTGTCATTCAATCATTTCAATTGATAAACTCAGTATCTATCACTATATAACCAATATCTATTTCTTTAAACAAATTTTGTCTAAAACTTCCTGACCTTCTGACACTTCTTTGTTGGACTAAAAATACTAGGTGCTTCATTCTTTTATTATTTTCTTAGATAGAAATCAATATTTTCTCCTTTGCGGAGATTTGGATAATAATTAAACATGTTGTCTGTGTTTACTTGCATGAGCAATCAAGGTTATTCTTCACTTTACAAATACATTTATAAACCTGTCTTTTAGATTTAAAAAAGTGGTAAATCCATTGCCATTGCCATGAAGAGAAGTTGAAACATAAAAATCTATTAGATTTATTACAGCATCTAATAAACATTTTTCTGTTTTCTCCATGCCAACATAAAATGAAAAAATATGTATTCATATGTATTATTTGTATTATTATTATTATTGTTATTATGAAATAAAATGCATTGCAGTAGAAACTATCACAGTGAAACTCCCTAAAATCTAAGGAATCAGACCCTAAGGCTGAATCCCATTTCCCCGTGTTATCCCTACCCCAAACACTCCCATCTCTTAACATTTGTTTCAGCTAGCGGTCCCCCCTCTTATGATCAGAGCTTTATACAAAACTTCTGGATTTATTTAGATTTTATGGCAGCAGAAGATAAAAAAAGGTGAGTGATTTCTCCTTACAATTTTCCCACGACGCCCACATCTTTCAGCATCTGGGAATTGTTCTGTGTTACTGTCTGCTTTTGACTAACCAATAACTTTTAAAAATAAATTCAAAAAAGAAAAACTAAATGACATCCTATATGCTCTCTGTTAGAAGGGTAAAAAATGGCTTTGGATATTAATACATCTAAAGAGCATCTAGTCATAAAGTTATAAGTCATAAAGTCATAAAGTTATAAGTGTATGAGAAATAAAGTCTAAAAACAGCAAACTGTTACAAATACAGTATGATCTTCAACCACATTAAAAGCATACTGATGATTTGTCTGACTAGACACAATTAGGTACATTCCAAATTTATTTATTTTTCAACAAGGTTGTACTTCAGGATAATTTACCTTTTAATTTTATAAATAAATATAAGAGACGTATAAGGTATTTTGTCTTTATTGGCATGTTGAGAGGGAATACAATTGTGGAAAAAAAATGTTTTATGAATTAAACTGCACAAATTATTTCTTCTTAATTAAATTCAAAGAAAAAATATTTTTAATTTAGATTTGTTTAATGTTTGCAAAATTTGAGAACAATCAGGTTATTGCAACAATTTGTATTACTTAGGAGAATTTTTAATTTATGAGTGTATTTGCAAACACCTTTTTTAGCCTTTTGCTTCATAATGTACCCTGAAAATGTATTTTTAAGGGCTATAAAGCCATTACTCTTAGCCCTTTCATTACTCCAAGTAAAACAACTTTAACACCCTACACCTAGGGAACATGCAGTTATGGAAAAAGAACAAGCACACTGTTTTTTTTTCTAAATATCAACCTTTGCTGACAGTCATAGAGCAACAGACAACAGAGAAGCAAACAGAAAATAAACTCTTCAGTTAGAAGCCCAAATGACAAAGAGAACAATGAGAGTTGTTGAACTTGAAAGAAAACCTGTGGGCTGAAATGGTGAATGTTCTGCACCAATTTGATTTCTGTGTGATTCAGTGCTGCTGGGGGCAAAGCGGAGGGAGCATCATAGCAGGGCATGCTGCCCTCCTAGGGAGCTCTGTTGGCTGGAGTTACCTGTGCTGCCCGGGGCTATGCCACCAACTGTGGCTTGGAGCAGAACCTGTGCCCACAGCCCTCCCTTTCCTCCCTGTAATATCCTCCTCGTCCCTCAGCTTGCCCAGCCATCCATCCTGCATTAATTGGGTTTGCTGCTGGAATCCCTCTCTCACAGCACACGCTCACGTACTACCACTAACCGTAGAGAACAACAACAAAAAAACAAGCATGTTTAACACAACAATTATGGTAATTGAAGCAGAGCCCTCAGCTGAAGGAATAAGCAGATCTGATTAAGGGCCCCCTCTGCATGATCAAATATTAATCTGCTGTGTCTTCTCTCTGACCTGGCTTGAACATAAGAGGTTCTTATGGTCTTATGCATTAACAGATTTGCTCTGGCTCAACTCATAGCATCTAATAATATTAGACGAGCAAGTCAGAGGACTAAAGAAGCCCTCCAGCAGCAGAATCCACTTAAAATAAAACTAAATAAAAATAGCAAGGGTAATTATCAGCCTAAGCTTTATGATAAGTCAATTACCTTAAAGTACTATTGACAGTAAATACCTCCAAGTCAAAATTCTCAGTACCACCTGTTGGATTCGACAATATTCACAAGCTGTGATAAACTTTTTTTCTAAAGGTTTTAATTCTGAAATATGTAGTTGGAAACTACAAGATAAGCACGCACACACACACACACACACCCCGAAACACACACACATGGATAAAACTATAGAGGGATTCTTTATGATCTGTTTTATTCTTTAAATACACAGTTTTTTACAACACAATTTGATCATATATATTATACTATATATACATATATATTATATAAATACATTTAATTCATTGTTTATAAAAATGCAAACCAGGTTTAAAAACAATTTTTAAGTAATTATAATCAGTTGATCTAAAACAATCGAAAGAATACTTTTTTCAGCCTTAAATAAGGAAATTTCACCTTTTTTGCTATAAAACACATATATCCATTTTTAAAAATCTAATTATTTATTTTCTCAGGTTTTAAAAGTAGTGAATATATCATTGCAATCAGTGGAAATGACCTTGTTGCAGTTTATACCAAGGGAAGGTTAGCACAATAAACTTTATAAATAATAAATACAGCTTTTAAAAATTGTAGCTAAACAGCTTGTCTTAAATATTTTTTTATACTTTTTATCCGACCCAAGAAAATAAGTTGTTAGCCTCATACGATGTAACTTGTGTCAAGAATAGAGAGCAAGCAATAAACAACATGGCTGTGAAACAGACGGCAACTGTCAGTTTAAAGGAGATTAGAAAGATATTAAATCAACACAAATACCCAGTAATTAATGGCCCAAAACAGCTTGTAAGAATCATTGGATTATGAATCTGGATTACATCTCTGAGCTTTCAATGTTGAGAGTCATACCGTCTGATAGATGGTTGGGGGTAGTTCAGTTGACCTAATCTACTTACAGAGCATGTTTTAATCCATATGATTCATGCACAATATAAGGTTTATTCTAAAATCAGACCTTAATTCTGATATTTATTCCTTTTTCCTGCTTAATTTCAATTTGAAAGTCAAATTGTTGAACTGGGAGATGTGCAATGTGTAATGGTCAAAGAATGCAGAGCCCAGTAATGCAAACCACCAGATCCTTTAAATAACATTAATGTATACAGTGCAGCACAAACAACTGCACAAAAGTGGACAAGCCGTGTTAGGAGCAAAAAGTCAGGATTGTTATGCTGTAGCCTTAACTAAACTGACTTATGGAGGTTTCATATGAGGTACACATTTTACTTTCTATTTGGATATGGAGACTATATGACAAAAAATGTAGACGATCCAATTTTAATTTAACTAATCTTGCAACTCGTTGCAGCCCTGAATTCAGAAAAGCTATGAAGAAAAGAAATTGTTTATATGTTATGCAGGTTTTCAACACTTTTCAAAATAAAACAGAATAATTCACCAACGCCGTCAGCTTTAATTTAGAGCACAGTTCTCTGAAACCAGTCTATGACTGTCCGTGAGAATGATCCTTGCTGATTAATATGAGATTAACCCAGATGCTTTCCACTCAAATAAAAAGAAAACTTACTGCTACTGTAGATTAATTTCAGATCCATAAAAATACAGCTTATAAAACACTGTTAAATGTGCAATTCTGAATTTTCAGTGGTTTCCTTTTAATCATATTTATAAACAAAGCTAAAATGAGCTGAGCCAATGGATAATCACAGCCATTGTATGTATTTTCAAAACATGTGCGCTCCTGTTGTATGGAATCTTAGAGCAATCTGATTACACACACACACACACACACACACACACTTTAAGAAGAGATTGTAGAAACAATGATGGAAAACAGTGAAGACCTCACAGATGCTGTTAATGACTGTGTCTAAATCCTTTACCTCTATTTATTATTCTTTTAATCATTTTTGATATAGGACTACAAATGTCACTATTTCATCATCCAAAGAGGAATGTTGTTCTGCAGTATTTAAAACTTTGCTGTGGCATCAAATGAGGCAAAAAATTATGTGGGGTACGATTTAATTTGCAAAACTAAGTTAAGTCAGACCGATACAATTAAAAAGCAGCAAATGTTATCTCTAAAAATACACTTTAAATGTAATCTGAAACTGTAAAACAGTATTAAACCAGGCGTATGCAGCAGATTTCTAGTAGTTTCAAGCACCTTTAATTAAGGAAATGCTTAGTTCCAACCAACACTTCAGTCTTAAAGTGAAAAAAAATAAAATGTTTTGCACTTTAAGATTGACAAAGAACTGGAAAATAAAAGTAACACAACATTTTGTCATATAAAAGCAAGTCAAGAGACTATTCATACTAGTACTGCTACTTCTAATAATGATAATTATAATAATAGTAACAATGTTAATTAAATGATTTTTTTCTGTCATTCTAAGTCATAGTCAAAAATAAATCAGACATTTACGTTTGATTTATTAAACAGGATTATGAAAAAATGGGTTATTCAATATTAAAATTATGACATTTACAACTAGAAACTAGAAATTAAAAACTGGGAGAAGGTTAATAGATATTTTTATGGCATGCATAGAAAACTGCTGTAACTACATCTGAAAAAAAAACTAGCTGATTTCTATTGTCTGCATCACAAGTAAGCAAAATCCTTCCTCATCACTCCTGGCAAAATGAAACCTAAAGTCTGCCATTACTTTCCCAGCTATATGTCAGCATATGTGGAGAGAAGGCTGATTCTCTGCTGTTTAACTGTTGTGTCCTCATATATACACAATTAGATTATAGATAATTCCCAGGAGTTCCCAAAAGATTTAATATGCTCCTGGAATTTGATCCATGCAGCAGTCAGGAGCCCCATGATGTGCAACTTGTGACCTTCTATTTGAAATCATGGTGATCCTTAATGTTTTTGGAGACGGCTGAAGAATTTTGTTTCTTCACTTTTAAGAAATTTAGGAAAGCCTTCTCTAAACATAGCATTGAGATTATTTGGTTAAACTTTTTACATTTGAATTATCTGCACAGCCATAAGGCCCATTTGGAAAATGAAATAAATGTAGGGAAAAATGTTTACATTTTAATTACAAAACACAATAGAAGAACGTTATATGTAATAATAGCTTTTGTAAATGTATTTTATGTATGTAATGTATTCATTAATAATAATGTATCTGAGCTTTTGCAATATTTTATAAGAACTGCTTTCATCTCTCTAAAATTTAAGATGTATTTAGTTAATATAGTAAAAGTGTTTTTGTACTTGGACTGGTTGCGTTAGGGCTGATTTACAACAATGGTTTTAAAAGACATTTTCCTCATGTTGTATTATTTGTTTTATGAACTCGGAGATTATTTTATTCAATGCTTATTCGTTTTTTTAAAAGTGCACACTAATAGTAGTTCTTCTTAGTAGTAATGTATTATTGTAAAGTAAATAATTTTTGTCTCTTTATTTTTTCTTTCATCTAGTTTTTCTAAAAACCTGATAATACTTTTACAATCTTCACACATATCTTAACAATTTGAATTGATTTCCAATAACAGTGTCATGAATGTTTTGGTTTTCTATTTAACTATATTGCCTTTTGCAAACAGCAGAGGTGTACTGCTACAAGTGGTTAAGGTTTATTTCCAGCTTGGCGCACACGAAGCCCAGGCAGGTGCACACAGCCCACTGTGGGGTATCAGGTATCCCCCTTGGCCTAGGCCTCTCCCATTTGTCATGGTGAATGAGTGGTGTGCCTGACTGCACTTTCTCATTCCATTTCCTCCCGGGCTACGCTGAGGCCCTACCACCCACTGTACGCTGTCATTTCTTTAACGCCTTTTCCATTCACATGAAGTGTGGGCAATAACGCTTTTTCACATTCCTCCTTTTTAATAGCTTACATGCTATAGTCTACCACCTCAGCCCACCAACCAGGAGAATAATGTTCAATGCTCAACACCAAAAATGTATAAATCCACCTTGATTTAATAATAATAATAATAATAATAATAATAATAATAATAATAAAATAATTATATTAATAATAATTATAATCAGGTAACAAAAAATATAAGATCCAAATAAAGTAAATACATGTTTCCCTTAAAAGTATCAGATTCAAATCAGAAATCACATCAGAAACAATAGATACCAGCCCATAAAGTTATTCATTAACCTGTCCACTCCCAAGGGGTTACTAGCAAAGATATTAAGACTCTTACCCACATCTGTGCATATTAGCTCTGATATTTGGCTCATCTCTCCAATCCATGCAGTAGAACCCTGTATACTGAGTGCACTGGTTCTCAGGCTGCAGCTGCAGGACACAACAGGGACTAAAAACATTGGCTGATCTCATTCATCGAAGGAAAAAGAAAAAAAAAAGTCACTGCACAGCAGTTTTAATACCCTGAATCACATCCTGTGAATAAACTTTGTTTTTTTCTTTTCTAAAAAGAAAGTAAAAAAAATGTAAAAAAACTTTTTTGTGGCAAAAATTAACAGTGATGCAGAGATAAAGTATTTTCTATTTTCTTTTACAAGTGTTTGCATGGCAGTGGAAGGCCGTCAGAGCAGAACATATGGTGTCTAGCTATAATGGAGTGTAGATGCAGTGTGAAGACACTGTAGCACCATCTGCTGGCAACAAGGTAAACAAAGAGGTAACAGTGGGGATCTATGAAGTTTGGAGTTTTAAGAAGCTGGTGAATTGTTTTCTCTTAGGGTTTAACTAATTTGTAATTTATGTTTTTTTGTTTTACAATGGGTATAAAACACTTATGTAACTAAGACAGAAAATAGAAAAAGGCTATAAATACTCTATTACACCAAATTGCAAAGGCAAAGCTTCATAAGACCTTTGCCTTACATCACATTTATAACTTTAACTGCAAGACATATAAACAACCTCTTCTTCTCTTCAGTGGATCCTTTGCACAACTAATAATGGGTTAATCAGGCTGATTGCACATTCGTCACCACGACCTATTTCTTTCGCTTCTTTTTTTTAGGCTGACAAGGGTAAGTGTGTTTTACTTAGGAAATGAAATATTTAGTGACCTTCTCCTTTTGCCCCTAATGCAGAAGATCTAGGCCTTACAGCTGAGTAAACAACAGCGCAGAGCTGCTTAGTGGACAGGTAATAGCTAGCACCCATCTTCCTTCCAGCACTGACCAATAAAATAACCTCTAGCCAAAATGAGAAACGTAAACAGAGACTCTAATTTTTCTTTCAAACATAAATGGAAAATAATTGGGAAAATCAAGACTTTTGAAAATCCTTGATTAGAATGTGTGGTTAAGAAAGGATAAATCTTGGAAGGAAACAGTAGAGTCCATAAGATATATTTTCACTTTTCAATAAAAATACATGGAAGAGATCTCCTGCTTTTATCATTCAGCCATTAACTCTTTACTTCGAGCCTGTCTATGTAAAGCTTTCCAAATAATTAAGAGTGATTTAAAGGGTTGTGAAAAAGTATTTTCTACCTGATACATGTTTCTAGTCATTTTGTTTCAGATCAATAAAGGTAAAATGTACTATATTTTTATATTCAGTTCTAATTAGTATCTAACCTATGGATTTAAAAGACACTTTATAGGGTACCTCTCTGACAGCACAAAGTAAGAAAACAATATTTCAAAAAGCAAAACGTCAGGCATTGATCTAAATAAAATCCAAAAACAGGTGAGAAAAAAATTCACTGACAGTCAAGATCAGTCAAGAAGGCTTTGGGAACTCTAAACTGCAGAAAGTGTCACCAAAAATTGGTGAAAATATGCTGTGATAAGGCAAAAGCTTAATTTTTTAGTAAGGTGTGTATCATTTTAAATCTTGTATAAAACTAAAACTACATTTACTTCCATGGCCTAGGTTTGCTTCGTAGCTTCCGAATCTGGGTGACTTGAAATAAGTGACAAAAAACTGAATTCTGCTGACAGTGCAATAACCTTAAATAGGCCTTTGATACAACAACTGTTTTAGTTTAGGTGAATTGGAACATGTTTTTTTTTTAAAGAAGGGATCACCACATTTCTCTAAAGTGACTTAAAAGAGTGATTGCCGGTTATCAAAATCATTTGATGGCAGCAGCTCCCAGCAAAGTGGCACAACCAGTTAGTAGCTTTAGGGGGCAGAATTATTTCACATATGGCCAGGCTGGTTTGGATATCTTCTGAAATTACGTTTGTGTTAATTTTCCAAGATATCGTTTCTCTCATGCTACACATGATTTAAATTAAAATCAAAGGCAAATATGGAACATATTTTTTTTTACAAAATGTATTTTCGGCTTCTCTTTTTTAATTATATTACAGCTAAATTGATACATTGACACAATTATATTGCCAGTATAGTAAAATATGTCAAAGGAAAGAAACTGGCTTTTAAGGAAAATGTAGACTCCTAATCTAGATTAAGTTTCAGCGGTATAATCAGATAATCTAATCAGATAAATTGGAATATATATATATATATATATTAGACATTTTTCATCACAATGTACTGCTGTACATACTACAACCTGGTACTGTTTTGATTTATTTAAATTTAGAAGTCTGTACCTGATATGATGTGGTATCTACAGCATATCAAAAGAGCTGCTTGAATTAAAGACATTATTCTTAAAAAAAAAAAAAAAAAAGTCTTAAAAATATAGATCAACATAAATCGATAGGGTAGAGATGTATTGTTACATCTCTAACCCAAAACATAAAAAATTGTTATGTTAGGTTTGTAGTTGTATGGCAGTCACTGAAATACATACAAACTTACCCTGCCTCCATTTCTGCACACAAGCCCCATTTGGAAATGGGGTTTGTGGGGACCTAGAGGACTGAAACTGCTTTCTTTAAAATAAATATTTAAAGTCTAACTTAGGGATCTGTTCATTGTTAGTAGGATAACAAAATCTTTCAACACAGTAATCTAAAAATACCAGACTAGAATCTCCTTGGAAATCTGAAATGTTCGCTGACTATACAGCACCTCATAAAACAATAAAAAGCATTAAAATAAACAAATCATTAAAAGCAGAAATGTTGATTTATCACATTTTGTTTTGACTGTTGCTTAAATGCACATAAAATATTGTGTAAACAACATAGGGAATCTTTTATTTTCAACACTATGATAGCATGCAGACTAAAGTACTGCATTTGTTAAACAAGTCAGGCAAGATACCATTTTTTTTATTCAAAGCACACATTCAAAAATATAGGCAAGTAAAACAACCAAATAAAAAAGCAAAATCAAAGGCTTTGAGATAAAATTCTCTTATATAACCATCTAAAACACCTGCATACTGACAGAAACTAAGGATTGATGTAGACCGATTGGCTGTGCCTGATCAAGGTCTATTGAATTCTAAGTCTCACAGCACATCCTCAAATGACCAGTCAGCACTAATGCACCCATATCGTGTCTATAAGTGTGAATTGATTTATATTGCCGCAAAGCATCCTCAAGACATTGAAAGAGCACCATTGGAACCCAATACCAATTATATATGTTTGTTTGTGCGGAAATGGCCACTCAGTACACCGGATCAATGGGCCGTCAAAGGTCAGTGAAACACATTTCTGCAGAAAAGTTGGTGTGCTTTTTAGCAGTTTGGCCTCACTGGAGAGGAGGTGCAGTATAGAGGCTTCTAATATGTTCCAATCCTGGTTTTTAAAACACTGGCTCAAATTTGCTGAAGTTTCCAGGAGGCAACTTGGTGAATCAGTGAATTAAAGGAAAACTGTCCATATCCAAGCCTAACTGTGAGAAAGCCGAAACCCTCGGAGGGATCAGAGTCTATCGATATTCATATGCAAATCTAATTAAAGACCATATTAATTACCTAGACCCCAATGAATGTTGAATGTAACATCTGGCTAACCTGTAGAGAGAATACCCAAGTGCAAGCATTCCTTATAGATTGTTGTCTCTTTTTTTTTCCTCCCTTTTACCGCACACGTCTCTAAGGGCCTCTTGAATCTATATTAATTTCCTCTCTTGCAGTTTTGCTATACAGGGTATGAACCGTGCTATTTCACTTTTAATCTCTGAGTAATTTAGTAATGTGTAAACAAATTATGCCGCAATATTTATGTAATTGGTTCTCAGAGCTGTTCAGAAAAATCAATGTGTTTGCAGAGAGTGCAGTAAATCGCACTGGGTTATTATAATCATGTGTCAAGAGCTGATTATGTTATGAAGCTAAGAAGTAGGTGGCAGCCACAGGTCAATACGACTCAGCTTCATAAAATCTATTCCTCTCAATTCATTAACATGAAAGGAGTCCACGAGCTCTGTCTACATTTTCTCCTCTTCCCCTGCTTGACTGGCAGCTTCCTGCCTATAGATACGGCTGTCAAAAGGCAAATAAAATCGAATGTAAAAGCTGTTTATAATGTTTGAAACATTTAAAATCATGTGTTGAAATTGAATGGCTTGTTCATTTTTAGTCTAGTAAAGTAGCTTTATTTCAGATAAAAGTCTTTATTTTGTTTTCATTTTTGCTTTATACTATTTTAATCTATTTCTATCTTTATTTTTCATTGAATGAACATCCTTGAGGTCCATATTTCAACCTGTCCTGCAGCTGTGAAAAATAATGTTCCCTACCCTTGAAGGATGAAAAACAATCTCATTTTTACCTTTTCACCCACAATAACTCTTTTAACCAGTGATACTATCCAAATTATTTCTTGTGTCTTAAATGCGTGCCACAGTTTTGTCCTGTTTGGATGATTCCAAAGATCGGATTCTTAATTTAAGGGATCCGTGAGAGATATTGAAAGTAATTTGTGATTAGTTTATGTTGATAGCTGATAATTCAAAGTCTAAAGTGTAAACCTGTCTGTTCTGCAGAATGAAAAACGTTGAATGTTAGACATATTTTTTATGTTTATGGTTGCTTACATTTAAGGATTTGCGGCAAGCTTAAAGAATGTGGTAAGAACAACATTCGTTTAGTTTTAACATTGGCCTGTGGGTTAAATTTGGTCAACCATTTTTTAAGACCTTTTTTGGTTGTTTCATCTGCATATGTTGTCAACAGAGAAACAGCAAAATTTCCCAGAAGGATTTTTTCCCAATCGATTTGAACCAAGCCTGATCAACTATATGGTTCCTCCTAAATAATCTACCACATTCTTTTTTACAGAACTTTTTTTTGTTCCTAAAAAGTTCCTAAAAAATCCTTTTTTTTTTTCCTGCTACATATCCCAGTGACATTAAGTAGAAAATACATTTTTCGTTCTCAAATGAAATCCTGCTTTAAAGTAATAAAAGTCCAGGATATAAAATATTCTGGACAAGACAAACCAGCCATCCCTTCTATCCTACTGCCACACAAAATGACCTTCAGAACAGAAAAAATATTGTTATGCTGGAATATTTCCCTCTGAACCAAGCATGATTAAGAAACAGTCGTGTTCACCGAACTGCACCATGCTAAGGTGTTGTGCTTCTTCTGCCAAGCTGTTTTCCTGGTACTTAAAAATGTTACACATTCAGGTTACTCAGGAACTTTAAACCCATCCTTCTATTCTAAACACCCCCCATACTTTATACTTTTCATGGGAAAGGAAATGTATTCTTCCCTCAAAGTATTTTTTTTTACTTTTGTCATATGTATGGTAAGACAAAATAACACTGGATATTTACATATAAGCTAAAGAAGCAATTCAGATCACTTACTGTCATCTTTTAATGAGTTAAAAAAAAAAGAATTACTCATCTGTCGAAGTGATAAGGTGATAAAGTCTATAAGGATATTTGAGTTTCTAAAGTTAGATAAAAAGCCATGAAAACAGGGAATCTAGGTTGACTAAATTGATTTTAAAAAACCTGTAAAATAAATGACTTTTTCCATTCATGGGACTTTGATGAGACCAGCCAGAATACTGAGACTAAACAATGTGTTAATACAGCTTTGAGAGAACTCACTCACTCTGGTAGCAATTACAGCTGTCGTGGGGTTATGATGGATAGCCTTTGTTTACACTGTTTAAAGAGGGAGACAGATTTCAAAACACCATTGTGAGTTATACATAAATAATTGGGTTTAACCTGAATGGTAATCCGGAGTAAAGGCTTTTGCAGTCACCCCAAAAAAGCTCCGATAATCAAACAGCAATAACAGTTCCCATCTTCACAGTGGAATTATGTCCGTTTTATATGCCCGCTCATACATCTTCGCTTGACAGATTTCAGCCAACTGTAACGATTACTGGAGGCGTATATAACAGCGGTTTAGACTTCCCTCTTGTGAAAATGATTAAAATAAAACATCTTGAAAACAAGGGGAGTGTGCTTTAAGCTGCATGCAATATACTACCATAGGAAAGCACAAATGATAATGTGACCAAAAATTAATTGTAAAGAATTATATCACCAAAATAATATAACTATTTATGTGTTAGAAAAATATCCAAACAGATTATTTTGCAGTTGGGGAAAAAAAAAGCCCTGTAAAATCTCAGACATATCTTTCTGACTCAATGAGTCTATTGAAGTTTATATTACACAGTGAAGTCCTTTGGCAGGACCTGTAGGGTGTAATTAACAACTTTAACTGAAGTGGGTATATTGTTTTGCTGTATAGTTGGCCAACAATTATGAGAAGTCCTGATTTGAGGCACAGCAAAAGCACACATCCAGGATGATTGTTCTTAACAACTGTTGCTTGCTATGGAATTTATCAAATGTAGATTTAGCAGATTAACTTGTTTTTCAAAATCAAGATTAGAACATAGGATAAAAATATCTCCTCTTTTGAAAATCTTGTTTTAGTCCATGTTGTTATTCCCTGGGAAAAAAGCAATACCTGCTTTTCCAAGCCAAGTATCATTAGGGACCTTTTTTTTTTTCCTGACGTGATCTGTTGTGCTTCTCAAAGGCCCTTAGTGGCTTGGCTGTGGGGTTATCCTGGACTACTGAAACATCCTTTTATTCCCAAATCAAACTAAACCCCTCTCCTGTTAAACAAATTGCTTGAACCACAGAATTCCTTGTCTGGGGAAGGCTTGATCAAGCTTTGAAGTTTGCAGGTCAGTGTAAGGCCAGCATTTGAAGTCACTGCTGAGGTTCGACTGAATGGGTTTTGTCCAGTAAATGCAGAAGAATTAAAAAAAGCAGATATCCATGCACAAAATCAGTCTTATAAGTTTCTAAACATTTCAAATTAGCAAATTAAAAACCTTAAATATATGATTTACAGTCACCTTCAGAGACATCAAAGTGTGTATAATAGTCCCTACTTTTAGCATGGTTCATTATTCTTACCATATAAACTGGAAAATATTTTTAAATTTGCTGAATTTTGCTTTTTGTAATTTGTTTACTAGACTATACCAAAGACTATGTAGAGAATTAAAATACTTGATGCTTTTTAAATGTGACACAGTCGGTCACTAGGCTATGGAACATAAAATTGCTCTAAATCAAATAAATAAATCATAATAAAAATATGTATATAATAGATAATATATACATATATATTATGACCAATTTTGAATTAACTGAGTGGAAAAAAAAATATCATCTTAATTTTATTAAAACATTTTTCATAATATTAAAATTAAATATTAATGAAAAATATATATTTTTGTATTTATTAGAAATTATTAATACCGATTTTTTATTCATTTCCAGGAATTTTAATTCAAAATATATTTAGGAATTCAGCTTTTATTTCAACGTGATATTTTCCACCATCGCCTTGAGATGAAACCTGCTAAGATGAAAACTAAGATGAAAGATGAAAACTTCAGCCAATTAGTGGCAGCAGGTTGGACCTACTGCTAAATTGCTTGATCCCTAAATAGTGATTAGTATTCCACCTGGCTGCCTGCTTGTACAGCTTGCATATGAGGGGCCGTTTAGGACAGAAACTATTTTTCCTCTCACGTACACCAATAAAACCATGCACACACCTCAGTAGACACACACACACACACACTCAACAAAAACATGTTTTCCTCTCAAACACATTACTATGACATGAACACATCACAGTAGAAACACTCACACACTCTCAAAAAAACTATGTTTTCCTCTCAAACACACTACTATGACATGCACACATCACAGTAGAAACACTCACACACTCTCAAAAAAACTATGTTTTCCTCTCAAACACACTACTATGACATGCACACATCACAGTAGAAACAGTCACACACAATCACAAAACTAAAATTGAATATATGTCTTATGTGTGTGTGTGCACTAATACTAGACTGTATGAGAGGGCATAAGTGTGTGTGTGTGTGAACTAATTCTAGACTAAATGAGAGGATATACATATGTTTGTGTGTCTGTGTTTGTGTGTGTCCGTGTGTGCTCGCGCGTGTGTATGTATGTGACTGATATCGTAGCAGACTGAATGAGAGGCTTGTACTTGTGTGTGAGAAAGTCGGCTTTTCTTCAAATTACGGACAACCGAAAGCAGCAGCAGTAGTACTCCGACAGTAGTGCGGAGAACACCTTTAAATGTAGGTAGTTTTTTTTTTTTTTTTTTTTTAATGAACATCTATTAAAATACATGACGGTAACGGAGCCACCAGAATGTGTAGGAGCAGCTAAAGCTAAAGCTTAGAGCTAACCTGTTGATACAAGATGCTCATCAACAATTAAAAGCCTTCATACAAATGTCACTATTTTTTATTTTAACATACATCTTACTGTACTGATAGCCGAGTCCCTCACTAATCGGATCTATTTATTCTCAAACAGTTTATTACAAAGTATTAGAGCTGTTAAAGCTTAATGCAGCTGAAGAAATAACATTAGTCCAGCTGTACTGGGCTGTTAATACTGCAAACGTTTTGTTTTAATACTCAATAATGTATAGTTAATTTACAGTACAGTATAATACGGTTTAAAGTATAATTCACTTGAAGAACAATACTGGCGTAATTATACAGAACAGTCATTTTGCCTGTTGACTTAACAGAAATATGCTTTACATGTCATTTTGTTCCAGGGAGCAGACAGAGGAGTGGATAAATGACCACTTCATCATCGGGGCCAAAAATACTGCTGCAGGCGGATGGAGGGAAGAGTTGAGGCAGAATTCCATCTACATGTTGCATTTCTATGTAAAAGTCACACAAGTTAAAATAAGTCCTGTTCAAACACCAACGTACAAATACAATCTTTTGATAACAACAAATGATGCTCAGATGCCAGTTTTTGTAAACCTCATATTTGTGATAGAAGTGATCCTTGTGTGGGACAACTTAAAAAAAAAGTATGTTCAGGTTTGGATAATGTAATGAAACACACAGACATATATATATTTATATATGTGTGTGTGTGTGTTTGTAGGGAAATTACATCTTACATTTATTATATTCATGTTAATTTCCACTTTGAGTAAGCTTAAAAAAGTAATCTCCAGGTTACCATTCCAAAGTCTTTTTCTGTAGAATTTCATTAATCCATCCAAATCATGAAACCTTCCTTTTTTCTATCAGCTGTTGATACAAATAGTATTCCTCTACTTTAGGAATGCAAAGATCCAGGGCAGGGGGTCAGTGGGAATCCTACTGCTGCCACCTGGCCCTGGTTTGTCCTCATGGATGAGGAATTAGGACGGAGGCCTTCTGTTGCCCCACCTGTCCTAATTGCCTCCATCCCTGAGGACACACCAGGGCCAGGTGCTGCAGAGGCTGAGCAGCATCAGGGTGACGATGAGGAAGAGAATGAGGATGAGGGAGGAGGGAAAGGAGGAAGAGAAGAAGGAGTGACGATTTGGTGGATTTAATCAGGGAGGATATCAGATGGCAGAGGGAGGTGGGAAAGGATGGACAGATTATTTCATTTATTGGAGAGGATGGTGGACAGTTGTTATTATTTATTTTTTACAAGTTGAGGTTCTGTGTTGCTGTTATTAAATTAAATTATTAAATTGTTTATAAAAGTTATTGTTGTCTGTGTGTTCTTAAAGTCTTTTAACCTTTTTACATTATCTGTTTCATCACTTCTTTATAATTTAAGTAAACTTAAAACAACTTCTCAGTGACATCAGTTTATTTTTAGAGAAGCAAGTATTTAACAATAAACTATTAAAAACATTTTTACCTATTGACATTAGATTTTAAAATTAACTACTACAACTATTTACAGAAGATAGAAAAAAAATATTACTAGAGAACATATATATATATATATATATATATATATATATATATATATATATATATATAATTGTGACTGAGCAGGAGTCCCTGGTGGTGCTGCTGGACTGGACGCGATGCCACACAGATGACCTTGGAGTCTTCTGACTGCGAGTGGGACATCATCTGGGGGGTGGGGGTTGCCTCTCTCCACTGTTCACCACATCGTCCATCTGGGTTTGCAGGGCTGATCCAATTGACGGCTGCCATGTTACTAAAAAAGTTTAAAAAGACGCAGAAAAGAATGACTTCACTAAAACTGTTTTCATAACCCTGAAATGAGAACAGCTAAAATGTGATTCTACTTGCCATCTAAATGTAACAGTGGTCGGGTAGATCCTCCTCCAGAGCAGACACCTCAGCAGACAGCTTGCCCCGCCATGGAGCACCACTGACTGCCTCCAACACGTTCTCCCCCTCCTCATCCTCTGGCATGTCATCCTCTGGGGCCGTAATGTCACCGGCTCCCAGGCAGATGTTGTGCAGGACAGAACATGCTGTTATGACCTGTAGGAAAAAAAAGACAAAAATATTTACTTTTATTCAGTCATCTATCTTCTTTTCATTATCTTTATTACATGATTTATTAGAAATTAAATTTTACTTCATCTAGATCCACTATTTAACTTATTTTTTCATTTTTATATTTTGATTTTTATATATATATATATAATTGCAAATAAAATCAGGCAGTAAGGGGATAACAATTTAGACAAAAAGGGATTTATTTCTCAACAGTTTGGCTTCTCAACACAACATTAGTAATGGTGAAAGTAGCTATTTAAGTCAGTTATTTACAGGGTTTGTACACATTTAACTATTCAATTCAAATTACTAAAGTTACAAACAAATAAATTACAAACTTACAAATAAATATAACATTTGATATTTAAACCTATTCATCAATCTGCTGACAAGCGTTTGTTTAATAACTGGTATATTCTGATCATTAGCAGGCCCCTGTGGGTTAGAATAATAGCAGGTAGATCTTAGCTCTCCACTGCGCTCTGCCAGCCTGAGAAAAATCCGTCGCCGGTTTTGCTGCCGCCGAAGCCGTCAAAGCCGACTCTCCTCCTCCAATAACAAGTAAATAAAAGAAATAAAAATGTCCATATCTATTTTTTTGTTGTTTCTGTCCGTATTTCTCGAGCTATCGGATTTTGTTTCGCGCTGTTTTTGGGGTAAACGTGATGACGTCGTGTCGCAACCAGGAAGTGCTCCAAAGGCTAGACCGTCCCAACGGCTGAGGATCCTCCGGAGCAGCCTACCAAGTCTGGGTCCTCCGGAGGCTAGGTAGGCTGCGTCCTCGGAAGTACGCAGCTTGCGAATTGAGACGCAGCTATACACACACACACGCGCGCACACACACACACATATGTATAGCCTCTCATTCAGTCTAGTATTAGTTCACAAACACACACACAAACACACACACACACACACACATATGTATAGCCTCTCATTCAGTCTAGTATTAGTTCACACACACACACACACACACATATGTATAGCCTCTCATTCAGTCTAGTATTAGTTCACACACGCACACGCACACACACACGTATAGCCTCTTATTCAGTCTAGTATTAGTTCACACACACACACACACACGCACACACAAACAAACATATGTATATCCTCTCATTTAGTCTAGTATTTGTTCACACACACACACTTATGCCCTCTCATACAGTCTAGTACTAGTGCACACACACACATAAGACATATATTCAATTTTAGTTTTGTGATTGTGTGTGACTGTTTCTACTGTAATGTGTGCATGTCATAGTAGTGTGTTTGAGAGGAAAACATATTTTTGTTGAGTGTGTGTGTGTGTCTACTGAGGTGTGTGCATGGTTTTATTGGTGTATGTGAGAGGAAAAATAGTTTCTGTCCTAAACGGCCCCTCATACTTGCAACGTGCTAGATTAAGTTGCATACACATAAGCACATCGTTGGGTGGATTAATTTCCGAAGACCAGTGACGGCTCTACATCGATTTATTATAGGGCCAATACTTTATCATGGTTGCACACAGCAAAAGACAGAAACAAACAAAATAAAGGGGCTCCGTACTCGTCGTCTCCCGCTTTATCCGGAACCGGGTCGCGGGGGCAGCAGACTAAGCAAAGACTCCCAGACTTTCCTCTCCGCAGACACCTCCTCCAGCTCTGTTGGGGGAAGCCCTAGGCGCTCCCAGGCCAGCCGAGAGACATAGTCTCTCCAGCGTGTCCTGGGTCGTCCCCTGGGCCTCCTCCCGGTGGGACGTGCCTGGAACACCTCCCGAGGGAGGCGTCCAGGGGCCATCCGAAGAAGATGTCCGAGCCATCTCAACTGACTCCTCTCGATGTGAAGGAGAACTGGCTCTACACTGAGCCTCTCCCAAATGACCCAGCTCCTCACCCTATCTCTAAGGGAGAGCCCAGCCACCCTGCGGAGAAAGCTCATTTCAGCCGCTTGTATCCAGGATCTCGTTCTTTCGGTCATTATCCATATTTCATGACCATAGGTGAGGGTAGGAACGTAGACCGAACGGCAAATTGAGAGCTTTGCTTTTTCGCTCAGCTCTCTCTTCACCACGACAGACTGGGGCAGCGTCCGCATTATTGCAGCAGCCGCACCAATCCGTCTATCGATCTCCCGCTCCATTCTTCCCTCACTCGTGAACAGGACCCCAAGATACTTGAACTCCTCCACTTGAGGCAGGGACTCTCCTCCAACCTGAAGGGGATAGTTCATTTCTAATTATATTAAATGAATCAAAGAGCTACTAGTTGTTCTAGAGCTGCAGTTTGCAAATGAAAGCTGTGATTCTATCTCACTATGGCTGAAGCTAAAAGCGTAACACCTTATAGTAATCATTGTTAAAATTATAAAGGTAAAAAGTTATATTGGTGCAGGGATCCAATCAGGCTTGGTGGCTGTGCCAGCACATATGAACATAAGAAACTTATTACTATGTTGTCACAAGTACAGTGGCCATAATAGAGGCCAGGAACAGTTCTTCAAGGAGACTGTCCCTGTTGACCCCTGTTTAGAACAGCCCATACAGAAGCGGGAATGTTATCTTGTATATTGTATACATTGTCTATGATCGTATTTTCAAGATGATATTATTTGTATTAAAATTAAATACACCATTGTTAAGAGCCGTTGAGCATAAAGCTGAATTTAGCTTAAGATTGCATCCTACAATTTGGGACACTGCTGAAGGGCTTTTTCACCCATTTTGTTAATAACATCTTAAATCTTTTATAGTTTTACAAATACAATACATCTACTTTTTAAACCTGGATTAAATGAGTCTACTGTAATAGCAAAAAGTTTCAAACCCAGTCTGTAATTTGCAAAAGCTTTATCTTATTTGTGAAAGTTCTTTCCATATTACTCTATAGTAATGGCAGAATTGTTCAAACTTCTCAATGCTAATCTGCCCAGTGACAGCAACTCTGCCCCACCGAGCAAAAATTGGTTAAACAGACATTGAAAAGACAACATGATTTAAGTCAAAATGACATCTAAATTTGGCTGAAAAGCCATAATTTTCAGATCTATTGTTGGACTAAAAATTAGTACGACCGAACAGCCAATGGACCAACCAGATTTAGTCCAAATTGCAACGTCTTAAATACCTCTGTTTGGAGGGTCTGTTTTTAGATCATTTCTAACTTGCAAAAATGTGTTTTCGTTGCAAGCGGTCTTGAAATTGCCAAGCCTTGTCAAGAAACAGACTAATCATCAGCAGGGGCATGGTAAAACACTGCAGCGGCTCTCAGGCAGTCTAAGCTGAGGAGGGGCATCAAGAAGAGGTAAGACAAGGGATTTCTTGCTACTTTCCCACTAAACAAAAAGTGGGTGAAAGGACAACATGATTTACCTCCAAAAAATGTCTAAATTTGATTGAAAAGTGAGGAGAAATCCTGTAATTTACAGATCATTGAAAACTAGGTTTTCAACATCTTTAAAACATCTATTATTGGACTAAAATTGGACAAAATCAGACTGGTCAAACACAGCCCAATTTTCAACAATTATTTTTTAAATAAATCAAAACTATGAGGGACCAACCAGATTTAGCCTAAAAAACATAGTCTGAATGATGTCTTGTGTTTAGAGGGGTTGCATGTTTCTAGTTGAAAATTATGTCATGTTTGGAAAGCTTATAATGTTGGATTAAACAGTTGTTGTAAACTCTGCGTTATTGAGTGACATTATTTGTACATAGTGTCCTATAGTGTAACTGAAAGCTAAGGAAAAAGATGTCATTGTTTAAAAATCATTAACCATACCTGAAAGACAAAAGAAAAGATAAAGGACACATCCACATTCCAAATTGATTGCAGACCAATGCGTTGCATTTATTAGCAACCTGAGTCAAGTGATCACACACAAATCAGATGCAGAAACAATAAAGGTACAGATTTAAGCCATAAATCCTACCATCACCCAGTCAGCAAAAACAAACCAGGTATTTGGCAACATTGACAATGGAAAAGGAATTCTAGTATCAGGGTCAAAAATGTTTTCACTTGTTTGACTTCCCTAACTGCTTAAAACCAGCATTTGATTTAAAGAAACATGTTTTTTTGTGCATAGTTACCGGTTCCATGTAATACAACTGCTCGCTTTTTCAACAGAAGCATTATCGGTTTGAGCTCACATTTCTAAGAACTTTAAAATAAGAAATAAATAGCTGGATATTTATTAATGTACCATCTACCAGTGTTTGTGGTTTATTACAACTGTTATAGGAAAGTTATGGAGGAATTCATATTCACACAAAATGACAAAAGAATGCAAACAGAGGAGTCACTGATTGCATTTAGAAACATTCTACTTAATCAAATTTGGAAACATAGATAAAGCTTAAATAACATTCCTAAACATTTTCTAAGATACGTATGAAAAACTGTCATGATCTTGGCACTGATGACTAGCCTGATTGCTCATTTCATTCACCTATCGAATTCTGCCCAGTCTGATCTGAACTGAATTTATGAACCAGGTTAGTAACTCACGTTCATAATCTTCCCCCATTAGATTTACGTGGTCACTAACCTGTGTTTTCCTCTCTCCTGAGTTTCTTGCCTCAGACGGCCAAGCCGCTGCTACTGTAGATCCACAGCCTGTAGTTTAAATAAACCCCTTTTGTATAATTCCACTGTCTCTCTTGCCTGAATCCACCTGCTCCTGCCTCTATTTAAGCCGCTTACATCCAGTCATCAGATCAAAGTTATTGTTCTCTTTACCCAGTGGTGAGAAATTTTTTCTTGGAGTTCCTTGGTGTTTATGATTTCCTGGCCTTGACCTGTTCTGCCTCTCAACCACTGAGCCTGCCTCTTCCCGTCTGATCTCAGTGGTGAGAGTGTTTTTAGCATACCTGAGTGTTTCTGATTACCAGATCCTGACATGTTCTGCCTCTTAACATCTGAGCCTGCCTGTTCCTGTTCTGATATGTTTGCCTGACCTGGCTTCAGACTCCTGGAACTCTGAGCCTGTCTGTTGCTGTTCAGATCTGTTTGCCTGACCTCACTTCGGACTCGTGGATCTCAAAGGCTGCCTGTTCCTGTTCTGATCTGTTTCCCTGCCCTAGCTTCAAACTTCTGCATGTTCTCCAGGGCTGCAGCATCTGGGACACACTGGGCAGCTTCTTGTTGGCAGCCCACATGCTGGATCCTACCTCATTCTCTGGCTATGGACTGATCTTATAAACCAGCTGAGTGACTCACGTTCATAATCTTACCCCCTTAGATTTATGGGTTACTAAACTGTATTTTCTTCTCTCCAGAGTTTCCTGCCTAGCTGCTGCTACTGCAGATCCTCAGCTTGTAGTTTAAATAAATGCCTTTTGAATATCCCACTGTCTGTCAAGCCTGAATACTGGGTCCTTCTGTTCTGTGTCATGACAAATACAAATCAACAATAAAATATATGAAAAAATGTTAATTCCATGGATCCCAAAAGGACGGCAGAAAAACAAAAACAAAAAACACTGTATAGATAATTCTTAAAATAAAGGACAGTAGAAATGAAAATAGATCAAAAGGTATTAGAAGGAATAAATCAATATTTTAAAGACAATTTAACAGCATTTATAGTACACGGAATATATGAAAATAAAAGAAGCGTTAAAAACATATGGAGTATATAAAATAAAATAAAATAAAAGTTATTAGGAAAGGACAAAAAATAAATTAATTACCCACCAAAGTTTTGCTTCTGATCTCACATGGCTTATCACAATTTGTGTATAACTTGTAAAACTTGTGAAACAGCACATACTGACTGTACATGAACCTAAATTGCCTGTATTCCTAGCACATCCCTTACAACAGGAAATGTCACGAGGAGGTGGAAAAGAGGAGGGAAGAGAATCATTAACTGACTCATTAATTCTGCATAATCACTCTTTTGGACACTTTTCTGACACTTCTGCTATGTGTGCTTCATACTGTTACCAACCAGCGAGAGCTTTACAGAGACTGCAGTTCCATCAACCTCAGACAAAAACAGTAGTTGTGCACTCAATATACAGGTACATTTTTAGGTATTTCTAAAAATGTACATTTAAAATTTGTTTTTTAGATTATATTTTTTGGTAAAACAAATTTTAAGAGTTTTGATTCTATGTTTTATATGGTCCTTTGAAATTTGTGATATCCAGATCAGGCCACTTTCAATCATGTTGACCTCTTTATTTATTAGGCCAAAAAGAAAATAACTCTTGTGTGAAGAAAAGTTAAGTGTATGCAATGATTTCTGTGGAATGCAGCCAAAAAAAAAAAAAAACTGAAAAGGGAAACAAAGCCAATGGGATAGAGGATAACAAATGTTGCAAAAGTAGAAGGGCCAGGTTGAAGATCCCTGGGCTCAAATGCAGCCAGATTTCCCATTTTGCTCCAACAGTAGGAGCCATGGTCATTGATTGAGGCTGAGGAGCTATGGAAGCTGCCATTTAGACTGGAACAATACAGGTGTGATTGTATTGATTGATGGGGTGGTGCTGTTAAAATTATTTATTGGGGGGGCTTACACAGCTCTGCTCGAGTAAGCAGCTCCTTATATTAAGTGGTAATTGATGGCTTGGGAGGCCAAGGCTTTTTCATCCTTCCTTCCCCCTACTCACTGACCCCAGTCCTGTGCAAGTCAGACAGATTGCCTCTAACACAGTTATGATTGATATTATCAGATTACATAACCCGCTACAGCAGCCTTGTAGGCCTAGTCAAGTGGGAATATTGATTTTTGATTAGGACACCAGTCAACACATTTTGAAGCCCCAGGTAAAATATATCCTGTAAGTTAGACTGCCTTTTCCAGATTCCCACAGGTATTCTTGCTGTTTTATGAGTATATACCAACTTTTTGCTCAAATTGAATTATTTTCCATGATGACTTAGTAGAAGAATCTTTTATTATAAACGTGTGTTTATAAGGTGTCACCGACGCAGAGTCCATGGGTACCAAGGGGCCCTCAAGAACCACATTGGGTGCCCTGTGTCTTATGTAAATGGAACAACTCACCAGTGGGCTAAGTTTGACATTTTATATGATCCTTTTTAAATTATATATCAGATAAGATAGACTTTATAGAGCTTACAGTGGAGAAATTCACTTGTCACATTTGCTCATTAGTCAAAAGATAGTGCCACATGGAGGAAAAGGTGCATATATATATATATATATATATATATATATATATATCAGGGAGAAACATGCAAACTCTATGCAGAAAGACCCCGGGCTTCAATAAATTACAGGGTATTAAATGGTGATTGAACATTAGTTATTGCAAAAGTTAAACATTTTATTTCTAAATGGAATTATCTGAAAGAAAATTAGAAATGAAAAAAATAATAATATGTTTATTATGTATGAATTTTAGGTGAACGGTGACCCCTCCAGTTCATAGGTAAGTAGTGGTAGCCCTTCCTACAACTCAGTACCAGTTTATTAGCTCTGTTTTAAAAATGCTTGGTGACCCCGGGTGTATACTGTAATTAAAATGACTTAGATTTCTATGCGATGAACTATACAATTTTCCCCTCATTGACCTCTCTGTCAAAAATAAATGTAAATCCATAGCTTCTGAACAACCAAAAAAGGTTTTACCTTTGAATAAAAAGTGCAGTAATCCACATTGACAATATATTCCATTACTGTAAAACAAAGATGTCTTTTTAAGCCTAGCTGGGCAGTAAAAGACCCAACTGTTCCAGGGTATGTTTTGAGTTCTGTCCCCCAAATAACTCTCACTAAATTACTGCAGTTAGATGGCTGACATCCAGGAGATCTCAAAAGCTTTCTGTGAGTAAGTTGTAATTTTCATTCGGAGCTTATAGTTGGATGAAATCAAAAATTGGATGAAAAAACGTTTTAGCGTTTTCCTTGGGGTTTGTCACAGTTTGTAGTTCCATGTGGTGAAAAGTTGATGATCAAAAGTGTGGAGAATGTGTAACCAAGTAAGTGCTATGAGGGATGTGATTAATGTTTCTTCTTTAGTTTTTTGACACCTCCAGGGTAATAGTTTCTTATTTTAGAATCTGTTAATTATCATTTGGGTTCACTCAAAAATGTTGTCATAGCTGTTTTTTTCCTCTATGACTTAACCAGAGCATAATATTGAACTTTCAGACCAGGAGCCAGGTGTTCAGAATCTTTAATTTCTGGCTGTATTGTAATTAAGTAGTGACAGCATAGAAATGTTATAGATGTGAAATGACCTCGAGCAAACCAGAGGGGGAAGAAGAAGGGACAGAGTAACCACAGAGCAAGGAAAGGAAACATAGAAGATGATAAAAGGTACAACTTGAAAAAATCTGTTTATTTATTGTTGCATTTGAAATCAGAACAATGATCAGACCATTCCTTCTCTGATCTGGCCTCAGCCTACACATTTCAAACAGAATTAGAACAGACATGTAAATATGATAGTAACAAATTGTCCCCACTGTGCCCTTTCACATTGCTCTGTTGCATTTATGGGCTATCTTCCAGTTAGAGCAGAATCAATTGGCTCAATGATCTTAAATCCCTTGTTTTCTTCTGATTCATTCACTAACAGCCCGCCTCCTAACACCCCCAGCCCCCTACTCAGTATCTAATGTTCTAACCCCTGCTGCTTTATCCCACCCTCGCCCTCATCGGTACAAAGGAGAGCTGTGAATATGAACATTATAAGCTTCGGGTTCAAAACTTAATGGTTCACAAATCAGCCACTATGGATTTTCCACTGCTGCGATCAATAACAGCTGGAAGCGTGGTTGTGATTTCCAGCTTTTGAAATATACTCCCACATCTAATTCATATCTATGAGCTTAAAGAGGAGCTCTTAATCTGGACTAATTGGAGGTCATTAAAAGGATTTTAAAATGTGGCAGTGTAGAGTTTCTACTAAATAAACTGCTTTCTGGGAGTTAAATTTTATGGATATTTTTTTGCATATTTTTAATTTTTCATCTTTGGTTACAATTCAGGCCTTAGTGTTATTACAACCACATTTATGAGTTTGTTTCTGGCATCTGATACCCTACAAAAAGAAAGTCATGGTCATATCAATTGAAGTTTTGAAATTGTTTTTCAAAAATGACAATGCAGTAGGAGATATGTGTATTTACAGGTTCCATTGCCTTCACATCAAATAAATATGTTTCTATGAGTAATTCATTAATAAATATGTTTTTTACTGGACTGGAAGGAGATATCAGGCCAAATATATATAGAAAAATTGTTTTAAAATGAACAAACAAGAAAAATATTGCCTAATTAAACTATCCCGTCCATGACTGAACATCCTAGTGAAGGCAGGCGTGCGGGCATCGCTACACTGGCCAAACAACAAAGAGAAACAGAGAACTATTCACTACATGATGGCCTCACATGATTAATGACCTCCAATTAAGGCCTGGATGGCAGGTTTCATGGGTTTCTACTGCTCAAGCCTCCCCCAACCAATAATAAATTTTGTAAGACATGCCTCAGGAGCTCAACTCTCTTAGATCAACATCATCCCAAACTGGGAAAGAAGCCCACAGAAAGCAAAATCCTTGCCCCCTCTTTGAGGTACCTTTTTTTGTTAAGTAATATAATAGAATAGAATAAATGGTCACTCAAATGTGGACCTTAGAAAAATCCACAAGAATAACATACTAGGAAAGAGTTAAAAGATAAACAATAAAATACTGTACTGTAAAGTGTTTAAACTGTGCACTTGGAAAATAAATAACTAATATACAGCTTCGGACATTTTGACAGTAATGCATATTTGCATTAGCAACATCTGAGATATGCCAAATTACAGCATCATGTTATTTAACTGACTAAGGTAGTCATGAATGTAATAACTTATTGAAGTTGTTGGGAACAGTGGTGGTTATAGAGTCTTACAGCTGCTGGGAGGAAGGATCTGTGATAAGCGCTCCCTGCTGCATTTAGGGTGCAGTAGTCGGTCACTGAAGGAGCTCTCCAGTTCTGCAACAGCTTCATGCAACAGCTTCATGGGGCCTATGAAGACAATTCCATATGAATTATTATTTTTATTATAATTTTTATCTATTAGCTTTACTTGTTGCCTTTATAGTTATCTTAACATCTGAAAAAATGTACCCTACTGTAACCCTGTAAAACTGAATTGCTCTTAAAACAACATTCTTGCTACTCAATAAGGAACGCTCAGTTGATCAAAAAAGCGATCAATAGATTTCTTAAAGATATATTGATAGCCAAATCTAATTGTACATTGAAAGCAGGTCCGATATCATAATCAGTACATTATATAAGATTCTACTGTGTCATTAAGAACACAAAAGATCTGTTATCATCTTTTTTTCAGCATCACTTGCTTTTTCAGACTATAAGATAGGACGAGAATAGCCACAAATCCAGAGACCTGCAAAACATTACATAATGTAAATATGGGTAGAATAAATTACAAGTGTTTTACATGCAATAAAATAGAAATGGTTTGCCTTTTCTCAGAAGTCTGGCTTAAAGAGATCAAAGTAAAAAATATATATTTTTATGGCATTTAAATATGTTCAGATATTCTTTTATTGTTACAACTGCTTTAGTTGTCATGACACACTACTCACACAGAACAAGATGATCAACTTGCTGCTAACAAAACAGGTAGGAAATGTTAGTAGTTATTTTACTATTTTTTTTTACAATTTTACAAATTGATATCAGAATTAGAGGGCAGTCAAACATCTCTTAACATAATGTTCACTAAGAAAATATATGCACAAAAATATTGCATGATGAGCAACCAATGAAAAAGTCAGACAAGACTGGCTGAAAATGTGATTAAATCTGTTTATGGAGTCCTATCACTGCCACACAAGAGCAGGACCACCTGCAGTCTGGAAGTCATTACTCCAGGGTCACGGGATATCCTACATGTAAACTTTGAGTCACTTCACCTCAAATTGAGTGTAAAGATCCCATTTCCTCCCTCTGACAAACTGAACCACCTGCAGAGTGATAGGACATGATGTGGGGGGGTCCCTGGTGGAGTTGCCGGATAGCGCCCCTCTGGAGGATTCTATTACTCTTTGGGGACTTCAATGGCCATGTGGGAAATGACAGTGATTGGGAGAAATGGATCCCTGCTCCAAACCTGAATCATATTTCATTATATGACTTTTGTACAAGTTACAGATTATGCGTAATGTCATGTTTGAGGATAAGAATGTTCATCAGTACACTTGGCACTAGGACACCCAAGCTCAGAGATTGATGATGGAATTCTTGGACAATCAGGTGAAGAGAGGGGCAGAGCTCTCCAACTCACGTCCTGGTGCTGAGATGGTAGAGGAGGAAGTGAGATACTTTTGTCCCAAGCGTGTAGTATGGGTATGCTGGAAACATCATGTTGAGCCTTCTGTCAGGGATGTTCAACTTTCTCCTCCTTGAGGCTGAGAAAATAGAATCTGAGGGGACCATGTTTGTAGATGTTGGAGCTTCTCCTGTTTTTTCAGTAGAGTCCTGTTTCTCTGACTGTGACTAACTGTATGTGCCAAGTGTGGGACAGTGATTCAGCTACATGTTATGAAAGCTGGCGTACCATAAAGAATACATTATGAACAGTTTAGTTTGTGCCTTCAAACCGAATATCTTCGGAACAGCTCCAAATAACACCAAACTAATATGTGTGAGTAGAACATGATGTAATAACGTAAAATCAAGGGCCCAATTAAAAAAAAAATGGTGTTCCCCTTTAAACAACACTTGGATTGAAATATCAGAGGAGAGAAATAATCACCTAGCCATACAGTGTATTCTCATTGTCAGTTCGTATGAAATCGTACGAAATGTTATGCACAGTATTTTGTACGTTTTTTTCGTCGTATTTCATCGTATTTTTACGTCTTGCCTCGAGACAAGATATCCTTGCGCATGCGCATCTTACGCACCATTCAATAACATAGAATTTAACATACAATTAACCCTAACCTTGACCCTAACCCTAAGATACAAAACAGCAAGCAACCTAGTAAGAGACTTCAAGAAGCAGTTATTGCACTGTTTCTCAGTTTTACGTCCGTCCGCGGATCTGCTTTTTTCGTCTGTCTGGCTGCGCATGCGCACTGATCTGTTTTTTTAAGGAAAAACGTCAAAAACGTACGAAATACTGTGCATAACTTTTCGTACGATTTCATACGAACTGATAATGAGAATATGTTGAGCCATATGTTAATTTCATATGTTATTAATTATGTTATAATGGAAAACCTTAATAGATATGGCAAAATCATTTTCACAAGTTTTTATATCTGTTGAGGTCATTGCTGGCAGTTTTTCTGAGGCTTTCATGTTGTTTATGTTGAAATCAGAGTTTTATTGTATAGAAATAATTGTGAAATATGGTGTTGTGATACAAGTTTAGCCATATTGTCCAGACATACTGCATGACATTCTCCAAGCAGTTTGGTATTGATTTAGTGTGAAGAATACACCAAGTGAAGTAAGCCAAAACAAATAGAAGTTTGACATTTCAAAGCATTCTTTGCCCTATTAATTCCACAGTGCCAATCATTGGCATCTGTTTTGGTCAAGTTGTAAACTTTTTAAAAGGCTAAGGCTTGCATAAAAGTTACACTGCTGGTTAAAAAAAATATACAGCGTTTACATATTATATAAGTATCATTGGTTCAACAACATTCTTTATAACCATGAGAAGCCATTTGAAGTCATGTCATAGCATGAAATGAAGAAACATTTCCAGAAAGCCAACTTCTAATAAGTAATTAGGGTAATTTCTGATTATTATTACACTTTACACTAATGTTGGAAAAAAAATCTTTATTAATAATTTAAAAATGTAAGGGTATGTATGTTTATATGGTCCTACAGTTAAAAAAGTTTAAAAAGTTAAACTAATAAAAATAATCAACCGGTCTGTCTATTGAATTTAAAAGTTGAAACATGTCTGTTTTTAATCAAACCGTGTACTTTAACTTGTATAGAAATTGTTTTAGTTTATACTAATAATCTGACACAAGAAAAAGCATGTCAAAAAAACCACAGCAAACGAGTTTGTGTTTATCCTTTTCCTCTCTGCTTTGATTTGAAACCATATCTACTAACAGTATGTTTTGCACTTGCTGACAGTTCTGAATCATGGCTTCAACTGCACACACCTCTGGAATGTCTGATAAAATGATATTTATTCCACACATTAATGAGATTAATGAATCAGTGCAACACAATGCAGCTTTTTCTTTTTTGTCTGGTCCTGAAATAATAACAGAAAAGGTAATTATAGTGCATCCATCAATCTGGTGCTGGACAGTCTAATTATCTGGGCATTTCTGAAGTGCTCTCACTTCTTTGCACCCATTTGTATTGTGTGATGTGTTATTTTTTCATTAATGGAGAACTCATCTGCTGCTACCTCTGCATGTTACAGTGGCTGCCTGTCAGCCACTGAGGGAGCTGTGATTGAGAGCTAAAGGAATGAAGATTGAGAGATCCAAAATTTCCATGATGGATTAAGATGCCATACTGCTAAGAGGTACACATCATCGACTCATCACGCATCTTGACAAAGAACTCTTATCCTCCAAAGGGAATAATAAGGGTGTTGACAGCGCACGTCTATAATCAATGGCTCTCAAATGAATAATCAGGTCTACTAATTAAACAAAGAATTTCTTTCTGAAATAAGTGTCTTTGTAAAAAAACAACTATAGATAAACCCAGAGGGTTTTGCTGCAGAGGTGAGCCATGAAGATCATGTTTTCCTAAGGCAAAAAAAACATGATTCAAATTTCAAATGTAATTCTTTACCTTGCTTACGCCAAGTGTTGGTTGTTTAGGGTTGTTGGAAGAAAGATTTTTTTTAAACTGAAATATCCTTCATGCAAGTTATTAATATGATTTCAAAGACTTTTTTACTGTCACTATTTCATACAGGTGCATCTTGATAAATTTGAATGCAATCAAACAGTACAGGAACTTCATTCAAAAAGTGAAACACAGAGATGCCAATACCCATGATCATTAACATTTCAGAAAATTTGGAAAAACAGAATCTAGTTAATACATAAATAGGCTCTCTCTTTAAAGATGTTGTTAATGATCTGATTTGCAAAATCAGACTGATTTATTTTGCATTAGAAGGCCAAATCGTAGAAAAAGGGTTATGTTAACATAAAGTCAAGGGAATATCCTGCATTTAAGTCAATAATTATTCAAATCTTGGCATTCCTTAAAACAGTACATGAGGCGGAATAGCAATCACATTTCAGGAAAATATATTTATTATTTCCAGGTAATTAAATTACCTCAACGTCTTTTTAAACTAACCTCTAGTTTCTCTTATCCAAATTGCAGAATACTAAAACTGAATGGCATCTATAAATCCTCCCTCTGACACAGAAAAAACTGTCCTGGGTATATTCCGCCTCTCGCCCATAGGCTGCCAGGGTCGGGCACCGGCCCAACCCTGTTGGAGTAAGAGGGAGAAAACGGATTAATAGAGGGGTAGAAGTTATGCTACCCGTGTGATGTTGAGGTACTCTCCCCAGCTTTGCTTGATTTACTCAAATATAAAATCTTTTTATAAATGTGCTATCTTGCTAAATTAAAAAATAAAATGTATTAATTTTAAATTAATGGCAAATGGTAACATTTGTCCATTTATCATTTATTTGCTGGCAGGCAAATGGAAAGTGGACTTATATAGCCAAGATATCTGCTATATAATACGTTTAAGTACTGTAGGTAAATGTCAGGTTTGTGCATATATTCCTATAGACAGTTATTTTAAACATACACTGTTGGATAAGTTAAGACATGGTGATTTAAGCTTAGTGATTAAGAAAATGTGCATTCTCTCCCTCATGTATTATTTTATTGTTCATATTGGAATTGCTCTAGTTGTTGGTATATTCATTTGAACCGATTATTTATATTCATTTTGTTTTTGCTGTTTTGCAGAGCATTTTAGGAACAAGGTGAGGAAAAGGGAACATGTATGGAAAAACAAGATAGTCAAGTTGATAAGTATCAGTTAGAAATCTAATTTTGACAATTCTGTGCTAATAAAATCTAACAGTAAATTGCTACAGAATGCATCTTTTGATGATAGAGCAAATGCATAAACTTTTTTAACATAGGTTCTCTTACACAAACTGTCCAAACCAATCGACTGGACAGTAATTGATATCCAAAGCAATGATAATTACATGTGCTGACCAGGGCACAACAAAATTTGGCTTGGCCTGCCTTCCATCCTGACTAATGTGCAGCATATGGAGAGCCACTTCCTGGTGCTTCCTTCCTATTGGTTCCACACAACTGAAGTTTCTAAGAGAGAAAATAAAATCTCCCCGGCTGTCTAAATAGCTACATTTCATTTCCTCCCTTTAGTGTCATGGTAAGAATCCAACAGTTATCCTGTTCTGATCTTTTTTACTCAGTCCCATTACACCTGAACATATTATTTCACTAAGTGCAGCTGCTCATGAAGTTCTTTTTTTATATGCATTGTTTAAGGAGGATCAAGCAATCCAAGTTTCCACTGGCTCAAAAATGAAACAAGAAATGGATCTAATAGCCTGTATATGCCCAGCATGCTACAAATCATTTGGCTCTCCTGTCTATGTTCTGGCTCTGCATTGAGGGCAGAGACATCCCTATCTGATAAACATTCCTCTCCTTCCTTGAAGCCATTGAGTATAGGAGTAAACGGAAAAATGTAGAACTTGTGTTTATGTTACAGCTGCAGAGGTATTCACGGACAAGTTAATGGTAAAACTGTGGCGTAGTTTCAAATTAATTTCAGAAAGACCATAAAAAAAATTGAGACAAGTCTCTTCACTTGATTCAAGTGTCTTGTAAACGACTCATAAATGTCCAGTTCTCTTTGTAAACACTTGGGTTACTTGCTGGCCCTCGAAGGAGACCACTTACTCATAAGTGCTTCTCCTCTTTGTTTTTAAATGGATGCAGAACAGATGACAGTTACCTAAACAAATGAGGAGATGCATTAATGACTCAGACGCCATCTTATCCATTTCAAGCAGGCTCTTATTCATGTGTATTGCTACTTGATTGTAAAAACTAGTTGTTTCATTCCCATTCTTTAAGCCCCAATATCAATTTATGACATCTAAACCACTTATTCCTTCTAAACAGATAAAGGGGCACAGATAACTCCCTTTTGGAATTTTCTTTTATTAAATTATGTTTCACAGATAGGTGCTGACATCCAAACTTAAACCTTGTCTCTAACGTTTAGTGGTGCTACTAATAGAAAAATATCCCATTTTATCCTTTTATAACCACAAACTTGAATTTATGAGTTGTTGCATATTATTTTAATATAAATTAGCCCAAAATTAGTAGAATCATTAAAAAAAACATTTGAAAAAGTTGTCACTCATTTGTTTTTAGCCTTCTTTACTCTGACACTTATAGATCAAATCTGGTGTAACCAGATGGTATCAAAAGTCAACTAATTATTTAATAGACTCCATCTCCGAGTTAGTCATTAAATGTATGGAATTGTATTCTTTTAGGCTGAAGCACCATTCTCAATGCAGAACATTGTGCAATAATAATGAAAAAAAACATTATTTTTAGTTTCTAAAACATGTTTCTCTCGCTGTGCAATAACACACGCCAACTACCGTGCAGCCTGTGTAATGTTTTACTTATTTTATAGGGTCAGTACATCTCTGCAGTACAAGTGCAATAACCCAAGTTGACTACTATGTAGTCTTCCCTTAGCTCTCTACTGTGCATATATTTTTATATCTAAGAGAAACATATTCCAGGACATTAAAACTTTTCTCTTTTTTATGCTTTTTTACACTATATACACTATATTTATATTGTCTGTTGTATTTTTGTCTTTAAAAGCACATTACTTTAATTCTTTGTTTTCTATATAAGCTACAGGAACCAGAATTTCCCTGAAGGAGTAATCCCAAGGGGAAATAAAATTGAGTCTATGTCTTAGTCTATATTTCTTATTTATTTCATCAGGATGCTGTGTGCACCAAATAGATAATTATGACTTTTGGCAAAATGTGCTGTAAAAAATAACATTTCTGTGCCACATACAAGTGTTATCTGTGGAATGACAGGCAGCTGAGCTTCCTTTGCTCTGGAAAAGAAAAATTTAGCACACCCAAGCCTTGGCATCTTTAAGTTGAGTTATTCGCCTCAGCAACTGATAGATCACCTTTCCCGTGTGACTTTTGTGGTTTGGGGCAATTTCATTTTCCAGCCCCACTCAGAAGTTATCTAAATGGATTGTACAATAATCTGCTGTGCCCTCAAACCACACTGAAAATAATTACTCTGTGTTCACATGTTTGACAGGAAAAATTAGTAACGATCACAGAGAGCAGGTGTTTTTCTATTTCTCCTTTTTTTTTCCACCCTTCCCGAGTGCCCGCAGCAGAAAAGCTTGTGTACGAGGCTAGTATTGATTTTGAAACCATTTGACAATGGATAAATAAGACAGGGGAGAAGGGAAGCCTTAGCCATGAGCTTTTTGATCAATCAACATGCCACAGCTGAAACTCGATTCAATTCTTATTTGTCAAAATTGCCTACATGTTTAGTACGCTATGCGAAAATGCTTTTTTGGTTAGCAGTCCACAGCAGTTTGCATGGCTTGCCACAAAGACTTTATCACATGAAGGCTAAAAATGCACATGGACTACATAATTATTGTCAGAATTTTACATGTACCCTTATTCTACCGATGCACTATAATAAGGGTCATGGAATGTGATAATAACAAAAAGTATAATTTATATGCATGATGTTGAGTGACCTTACAGTCTTTGGCTTGTCAGTAGACCATCTCGGTCGCTAGCAGGTTTTATATTAAACTTTGAAGAAAATGGTCAAAAGCCCAGTAATTTTGGAGGGTATTTATGTACATTTCTGAAGCAGAGGTTAAAGGTTCTGATCAAAGCAGTGATTTTACCACAATGCAGTCTGATTAGCTCCGAACACAAAGGGGAATATCACCTGATTGGAAAATCAATTTCCAGGAATACATACATAAAGCGTTGAAACCTTTTTTTGACTTTTGTGATAGTGGAAGATAAGAAAGCAACAAGGTCACATTTTTACTGTCATTAAGCAATCTACCCCCTCATCCATCCATGTGATCAGTCACTAACCCTTCTAACACTTTAGTGGAACTTATGCTAATCTCCTTAACAACAGTGCTGGAACATTTTGAGAAGTTATAGGTTTTAGCAAAAAAAAGGTTAGATGCCAAAATGGTAAAACCCTGTTTTAAAGGCAAGCCATGTATCACAAGGTTATGGCAGACAGTCTCTGCCCTGTGGGTTTTTAAAGTTCAAAAAGAAAGTTGAGAATCAAGAGGAAATTCACTTAAAAGAAAAAGCAGTATTGTTATTCCTTATTCCTTAAAACATAAATGGACAGAAGAATGGGCATGAAAAAATATTTAATGATTAATGTGTTACAGTTCTAACTATATTTCAAACACAAAAGCTGTTTAATGGACCTTAAAAGAAATAGAAAAAAATGTCTTAAAAGTAATTTTGGTCTGTTTTTGTGGACTTCAGTATACATTTGCCATTCTTACAAACTTCTTACAAATTCGGACTACAGCTGATTACTTCAATTACACTGCAAATATCTCAAAACTTAATGTGCTAAAATGCAATTTCATCTGCAAGGTCTTTGCTGACGTCTTTGGTTCTTGACATTGATCTAGACCAGCAAACTGAAAAAAACACCTCCTTTTATAAAAGTGGTCACACCTCCTGAACCATTCTTTTTGTCTTTTTGTTGTTTTTTTTTTTCAGAAGAACCAGGCTGTCACATAAAAACAAGGGTAAGATTAGCTTTTTAGACAGCCTCTCAATTTTTGCCCTTAATCTCACAATCATTTATTGATTTAATGAATAATGGCTATGTTTTGTATATCATTACTTTATTTAATATTAGCTATCGTGCAATACAGCAAGACCAATATATGCCTTATCCTTGTTATATTGCTACAAAATCAAGGACAAGATTTGGGAAATTATGAGTATTTTGACTGTTTAGATTTCAAGTAAGTCTGAATTAATAAGATAATTTTTCACACAAAATGTCCCTTTCAAATTGGGTAGTCCCAATTATGAATTAATAAAGCACTGAATTGAATTGTCTCATGCCATTAACATGTGTCATTAGTTTGCTCCGAGTGCAACAGATTTTATTCTGTTTGACTTCACCATCAAAGGAAGAGCAGGGAGGCTGGTTGGGAGAGAATAACAGTATTTGTATTGAGCAGGGCGCCATTGTGTCAATGTCAAATGAAGTGTTTGTAATGTCATTCTTTGGCTCGGTTCAGCGTGAGCTTTTTTCATTTCAAATATTTTCAGTGATGCATTAGTGTCAGGATGTGTCGGTTCCATTTCTTAGAGATGGGCACAAGCCTGACAGCTTGGACGGATGTGTAAATACAACAGAAAACACTTAACTATGAGATCATCTGCACTGGGTTATTAATCTTGCTCTTTAAAGGCTTGTGTGTCCTGACTCCTTCCATGATCCTCCTTGTCTGGTGTTGCAGTATTCTGAAACATTTTCTTCTGAAAAAATACCCATTAAGGAGATGGATGCATTCTGTAGATTGTTTGAAAACAAAAGGATCACACAACTGCTTTTTCGGGTAGGTTATAAGGTTAAGGGCACCTTTTTACCATGCTTCTTTTGGAGAAAATGTCATGAAGGGCTTAGATGCTCCTTCTCCTCTTGATGATACTAACAATCCCTCAGCTGTTGAGTGACTGCTTACCCATCAAGACAATGCTGACACAAATCCGTTATGAGTAGCAACTGGTGCAAGAAAAAAATCTAAGCTATGCGCCTGTGTGTCTATTAATATTCTAAAACATCAGCAACCAACATGGTGCTACAGTATATCTCTCAACACCTTGGAACTGTTAAATATCCTGCTGCATGACGTTTGTAATCAATTCAATTCAGTTTATTTATATAGCACCAATTCACAACACATGTCATCTCAAGGCACTTTACAGTTCACCAGATCATACAGTCAAATTGATTCAAAGTTTAATATCTAAGGAAAACCAGTTGATTGCATCGACTCATTGACTCGAATGCAATCCCTCACACGAAGCATGCTTGTAGCGACAGTGGAGCAGAAAAACTCCCTTTTAACCATCTGGTCAATCCAGTTCATGTCTCTCATATAGTATGGAGCTCTGTCCTATTAACCAAAAACATGAAGATAGCTGCCAAGCATGTATTGCAATACACAAAATGCTGATAATGTCTATGAAACAGGATCAACAGTCATGAGACGGTTGGGAGCTGTTGTTTTACCATTAGTGTACTTGAGGCAAGTCATTGAGACCATTCTTGGCTTAAGTCAGGGCATTTAGTGCTAAACAAGGAGGTAATGGAAATTATGCAAACAATTAACAACAATTTTTTATTTGAAGTTCAAATATACATGATTTCTAAGAAAAAATGCATAATGCTAACTTTTGAGATCAGAATGTCAAAGGATATGTGTCTTCCCCCTGAACTCAAATCTTTCTCTTCTCACTTCCTTTCCGCTCTGTTTTTGTGTGCTGGGTGGGTTTCCATTCAATTCACACATGTCAACCCAGGGCACTTTACAGAGTCAATTTAATCAAATCATAAAGACATATTGGTTAAAAGATTTATTTCTAAGGAGACTCAGCAGATTGCATCAAGTCATTGACTTTACAGAATGTACTCATCCTCTTGGATTAGCATGTAGCGACAGTGAACATTAGCCTGCAGAGTGTTATTGACTTTGGAGCAATCTCTCCCTGCTATGCATACAGAGTCAGTGGAGAGGAAAACTTACTTATAACAGAAGATGATTCCAGCAGCTCCAGGCTTACAGTGAGGGGCTATCTGTCACCGGGGGTTTGAGGATACACAGGAAGATACAGTAAAGGACGATTAGAAGCACTGATACTGTATTCAAATAATTTCTATGCTAGAGAAGATAAACCAGTTATATATGTGGCTTTGTCTTGGAAAAAAGCAGATATGCACTGAGATTTTACATTTTTACGTGAAAATGACAAAGGAGAATGTATACAACAAGGGAAGAGTCAGTAGCTATATAGGACAGACACACTGCAAAGCAGGGCCAAATGTATTATCTAAAACATAAAGTTAATGACACTACTGTAACAGAACAACTGATGCTTCAATGCAGGATGCTGTCACAGCTAAACAGACTGCCCGGCCAGATTTAACCAGTATAAGGACACACACACACACACACAAAAAAAAATAAAATAAATAAATAAAGTAAAATGTTTAATGAACAAATAATGAAGGATTAAATATTAGAAATCAAACTTTATTGATCTCACAATGTCTCTCTGTATTTAACCCATTCCCTTGGGGAGCAGTGGGCTGCCACTGTGCAGCACCCGGGAAGCAGTGAAGGGTTAACCCCCGGCTCACACCGACTCCGGTCTTACCGTTGCGGTGCGGTGGGTGCGGCGCCGCAGTGATTCCAAGTCATTAAAAAGACGTAAACCTCTCTCACCGGCTGCTGAGCTGTCCGGCTGCGGTTACCGAGACACTCCGGCGCTGCAGAAAATTCAGCAAGAAAACTATCCTTGCGGCGTGCCGGAGCCCTCCGCAACAAGCTCTCGCAAATATCCTTATTTGGGCCATGTTATCGCGTGAAGTTACGTGAACTCAATTGAACTTCTTTTCTCGCGAATTAAATCTCCGGACCTGTTGCCGGAGCCGCAGAGCCGCACCGCATCGTAGTCAAAAGGCCGGTGTGAGAAGGGGTGTGTGGGAGTTGCGGTCTCTGTCGGCTCGGTAACCGCACCAAGTGTGAGCCAGTGTGAGCAAGGGGTAAGGGTCTTGCTTAGAGACCCACAATTGCAGTCTGTGGGGATCGAACTGGGTACTTGCAACCTATTCAGAGCACAAGTGACATGCTCTAATCCACTAGGCCAACACTGAATTAGAGAAAAAATGTTTAATATAGCTGAGTGTGAAAAAAGGATCCTAAAATTCTAGCTTGGATTTCCTAGAGAGCCAATGAAGGGGCACTAAAATAAGAGAAATATATCTATCATTATGATATTGAACAGAACTCCAACCCACAGCAGTTTGGATAAAGTGAAGTGAAGAGCTATACCTGCATTCACTTGACCAGGTATGGCCAGAGTAAATTAGATCAATCAATTTATATATATCCAGATACTTTTAAAATACTTTCAAGTAAAATTAAATGTAAATGCTGCAGCTATTTGTTCTGTTCACTTAATACTCTGCTTTTACTTTGCAACACTAGCCTGTCAAGAAGTGTCTCTCATGACACAAGCACAGAGAGATGTGAGTACTTGGTGCAAGACTGCACTAACGGAGTTACCACAAGCCCATTAAGAAGGCATAACCACAATACTACATTTTGTAACACTGATGAAAATATCATGTCTTCTGGCCTGCTTTCTCTAAGAAATAAATGGTCATCTTTGCGTATGAGCTGACTTGGCTATTGGTATATGTTGATTTATAAGGCTATTCCGATAATGACTACACTTAATTTATCAACTTTTAATCAAAAAATAAAATGAGCTAGAGTGTTTGGTCTAAGAAATTTTAAATGTTACAATACGTTATGTTCAAATTGCATTACATTGCAATTACATTTTTTGCTACAGCCTCTTATTTCCATGCAAAGAGGCCCAATAACATGCTTTTAATGCAGATTTTATAAACAAAATAAAAATATACTATACAACACTTTTTCCTTCCAGTAGCATGGAAAGCATTTTTTTTCTGTCATAATATTCACATTTTTGGCTACAGATAGGTTTAGTGTTTAGCACTCTTATCTCGTTTCAATAAGGTCCTGGATTTGATTCCAGCCTTTAGGTCTTTCTGTGTGGAATATTCACCGTCTCCCTATGGATGCATTGGTTCTTTCCAGGTACCCAGCTTTCTCTCACAGCTTATAAACATGATTGTTAGACTAAATAATGACTCTAAATTGCCCTTTAGCATGCTTGTGCTGTGTGTGGTTGTGTGTATGGTGTACTTCACCATATTATGAATAGTAAAAGGAGTCTTCAATTGACTGCTGGAGATGAGCACTGCATACCATAAAAGATTGATATAGTATTCAAATGTTTTGAAATTAGTTTTTTTGATTTCAATTAACTGAATGAAAATTGTTATTTTTTTAAAATGTAAAGACACCAATGAAGTGACAGAATATTAACTTCAAAATAATACATGCTTTTTAGAGGAACAAATGTTTCATTCAGCTAAACAAAATTACACAGACTTGTTAAGACTGGTCAGACTTATCAATTTTTTAAAATTCTGCTAGATGTACAGTTGTTAGATTAAATCCAATATAATCAGGATACACACATAGGCCACTGGGTTTCTTTTAAGCAGACGTATTTAAGCAAACCCATATTAAATTCAGCCAGGTCAATTAATTAAAACTAAATAAATAATGTTCATGGATCTTATTTAGAGGATTTATTCTAGAGGCATGGAAGCCATTAATTATAAGTTCTAGTTCACGGAAAGGTGATTGTGGAGAACAAGTGAGAATTGTACAAAGTAAAGAAAAGTATCAAAGAAAGCACATTCAAGTCATACAGTATATCAAAACCAAGGTCAAAAACAAACAGTTATTTTTTCAATAAGAAAAAAAGGATGAAAGTGAACAAAACAAAATCTTAAGTCCTGTCCATGAAGTCAGGTAAAGTCCTACTACCAATGTCAGAGATCAAATTAAGCACAAAGAAAGCAAATGATCCCAATGAACTAATGATTAATCCAGCAAGTCTATTTACTAATGTACCAGAATGCATTAAAGGCATAAGTTAATGCCGACAGGACATCAATTCAAATACAAATGAACCACATTTGCATTGGACACTTATTGACTGGTGTAACAAAACGAATTACAAAAGGTAATCTACTTATAAACCTTAGAGATGGATGAAACATGATTCTCAACATATCTACAATTTAACCTGAACCGATTCCTGCCTCTAGAAATGACAGCATCAATACAAACAAATTAACTAATTTGTCGTCAAACTGAAAGATCTGTTCAGATTAAAAGATGCTAGAACTAAATAACCTTATTACCCGGAAGAAGAGAGCAGTCTATTCTGACTGCGCATATCCAGCTAGTTGGGGCTACCCTTCAGTAGTAGTAATAATGGTAAATATATATACAATCCCCTGCATATTTTGATGTGAACACAGTTCTGATGTCAACAAATATTTATTGCATCTCTTCTTTGCAGTGATGGGATTTTCCCACAGTCTCGTCTGCAAGGTAAAGGACACTGTGAGGGATCGTCTGGCATGCCAGAGGCGACACTTCTGTGACACTTCTCACAAAACACCAGCTGAGCGCAGGCTTTTCCCCAGAGTTGAGTAAAAAATAAGGAATACAAACACTCCTCTGACTCAGTAGATCAAAGGCATAGACTAAATCCTCGCTTTGTTCTTCTACATAGATGAACATGAAAGCCCACTTCTGTGGATTGCTTCCCTCTGGGCCCTTGGGCACAGCGTTGTGCCCAGAACACAGTCTTATCAATAATGCTGCACTCTTAACTATAGGCTTAAACGGGTGGAGAATATTCCACGATTTGACGGAAATCTATCCATCCCTTCTTCCCAGCGGTAATGACACTTTTACCAGCTTGTCTAATAGCATCTAGTAAGTGATTTTTGTAAGGGTTGGAGAAAAGGTTTAAAAAAGAGAAAAGCAGCAGTTCTATTTGATGTTTCGATCTGGGATTGATCTTGGAGGAAAGACTCGCATTCTGAAAGTAGGATTATTGTACTCTCTGGCTCTCCTCAGATGTCAAAGATCTTTGAACAGTCTTGTAAAGTGCACTACTTCCAGGCTGACACTGAACTGCTTATGAACTCATCAAAAGAGCACCTGTCTCCATATTAATGAGGCGCCAGACATTTGACAAGGGTCCTCTTCCCACACATACCTGTGCCCTTGAGATACTTCTACTTTTTCCTGGAAAACCACATAACAAAAGTGATTCTGGTTCCTAATTAGTTTATTCACCTTTAAACTTCAACTAAAATAAATGGAAACAAATCGTTTTTTATTAGTAGAGGTGGCATTCTCTTTAATTTTATTTAACCCTCCTGTTATGTTACGGGTCAAATTGACCCGTTTTAAAGTTTGAAGATCTAGGAAAAATAGTTAAAAGTATTTTTTCAGAATGAAACTTCTTCTGCTTGCCTTAAATAGTGTAATCAACATATAATATGAAAATGGTTCATCTCACATATTTGCAACCACCCCCTGCATGTTTATATCACATAGATACTGTTCGGGTCAATTTGACCCAGCAGTCAAACTGGAGGTAAAAGGGTGTCAGAAATGTCAGACTATTTCTTTCTTTGCAACTTTGAGACATGTTTCACCCCAATCTCACACACACACATCCCCCCCCCACCCCCACACACACACACACAAAAATTTGATAATCGAGAGACAAGGGCTGGTACACGGGAGAGAGACAAGCTGGCAGCTGTTAGGACAATGTGGGACAACTGGGTAGAGCAACTTCCACTACTCTATAACCCAGGCCCTAATGTCACAGTGGATGAAAGGCTCGTGGCATTCAGAGGTCGCTGCCCATTTAGGCAATACATGCCTTCCAAACCAGCTAAATATGGGATAAAAATCTGTGCAGCATGTGATGCAAACACCAGCTATGCATTGAACATGCAGGTTTACACTGGAAAGCCGGTAGAGGAGCCCCAGAGAAGAATTAGAGCAGAAGGGTCGTCCTTGACATGGCAAAGGGTTTCAGGGAACAGAACATAACCTGTGACAATTTTTTCACAAAGTACAACTTGGGTCAGGAGCTTCTAAAGAGAAAGCTCACAATGGTCGGAACTGTCCAAAAGAACAGGGCTGAACTCCCTGCTGAGCTGCTGGTAATCAAGGACAGGGCCCCTCAATCTTGTGTCAAAGCTGTACAAGAGGCGCATCTTTCTCGAGGAGCTGGGGAAGGCGCTTGTGACACGGAACATCCAACGGAGGCAGCACCTGCCAAGGACCCTCGCCGCTGCAGCCATGGTGAGGGAGATCCACGAGAGGACTGCATCAAGTACACCAATGTGTGAGGTAAGTAAGTAAGTAAGTGAGTGTGTGTGTGTGTGGCTGTGGGTGTATAAGTGTATGAGAGTGTGTGTCTTGGGATCAGCAAAAAGAGACCATAGTAAAGTAATCATGGTCCTCTTGTTTATATTGTTTATAGGTTGCTGCTGAGGAGAAAAGAAAGAGGAAGAGGTGCCACTTCTGCAGGCCATCTGACGATGTCAAGACAAGCATGACCTGCGCTAAATGTGCAAAATTCATTTGCACAAAGCACAGTGTGATGACATGTCACTCGTGTGCTGTGTAGATGTACAGACAGACAGACAGACACACACGCACATACACCCTGTTCATATTGCAATTGCTTGTTTGTTGTATTGCGACTTTGTTCATTTCTGGTTCACAAACAGTGCATGTATGTAAAACAAAATTTAAATGTTAAGTTTCAATGTTGTGTAAAACTATTGTGTTTTACATGTTGGTCTTTCAAAAGTAATAAAGTGGTGAAACATTAAAAAAAGTTTGAACATGCAGGTTTTTTTTTTTGAAAAACAAGTGAATTATCATAATTGGATCATTACCTGTTAGAGGTAAGGAACACCATTGCACTAAATATACATAGAATAGTTAGTAATGGAGTTAGCAATGAAATATTAACAATGCTTGTTGGGATTTTTTTGGTTTCAGACATCTTTTGGATGATTAAACATGCACTGGGTCAAACTGACCCGGGAACAGCATTGCTGTTCCTAAGAAATGAACATAACAGGAGGGTTAATTTGCCCCAGTTTTTCATACTGTCAACATTTGTAGAAAAGACTAGGAAGCTAATATAGACAAAACAAAATATGTTCTCAAATTAAATTGATGTATATTTATTATACTTGTAACAAAGTTGTTACCTAAAACCTAAAAGGGGTCATAGAATGATTATATAGGGTATTTGGTGCTGGTCCTTAAGGTCTCTGAATAGGGTGTGTAAAAATGGTTGGTTTGTTTGCTGTTCTATGTGCACTAATAGCCTGGTTAAAAGCCCTAAAATGAATCGACAGGTTTTCTTCCTTTTATGGTATGCTCATCAATATTTAGATGAGCTGTGCGCTGATTGGTTGGTTTACAACGAGTGAAGCTGTTGAGCAATGACGCATCATAGCAACAAGCACTCACTTACTGAAATATCAAAAGCGTTGATATGATAGGGTGACCAGACATCCTCTTTTTCACGAACATGTCCTTTTTTTCATACCTAAAAAATTGTCAAAATCGTCCGGGATTTTGGTCAACTACAGTGCAGCATGTAGTCAAAACACACCGGGCACTCCGAGCCATCAGCTCCGGGGCTTGTCCGACAGATGGGGGCACGGCGCTAGCGGGGGACGGAGTGACCATACGTTACCTGGTGATGATAGCCTGGACACAGGCGGCCCCGTGCTTCCCCCCACCTACTTTACTGGCCCCCAGGCCCCCTCCTCCAGCTGAGGACGGTCAGAGAATGGCTGTCTGCTGAGGTCTGGTCCAGTCAGCGGTCCAGCAGTCGACACTAAACCCCCACACCCCCAAAAAAGTGTCCTCCTTTTCAGAAACTCAAATCTGGTCATCCTAGAAATATCAACAGCTTAGTGACAAAACAATGCTTACAGCTTGCGGTTGTGATGGCCTTACGGTCGGATCAGCCCCTCGCTTCAGTAAAAGAAGTTTAGCAAATCCTTCTTTGAACTGTCCAAGATTTTGAAAGCTGTCTTCGGTAAAATGCTTAGAGCAATTTAACAGCTAAGCATCAAACTTTGTTGGGATCTTCTGATAAACAAAAATAATCCATGCCTGCCCAGTCTTCGGATCCTTGGGAAGACTGTGAAAAATTTCCCCTTTCTCCGTGCAGCCTGGAACACTGCATTTATGCCCATTGTTCCGACTCATTTTCAATAGAGAAACTGCCTGCTTTGTAATTCTTGTAGAAGTAAACCCAACTGTAGGCTAAACAGCTAAACTAGTGTCTTACATCTTCGTGACCTCTATTTACGTTCTTGGGCCAGGGAACCAGTGGGCTGCGCTGTATGTAAATTTTGGGGCGTGACAAAAGTGATGGGCCAGAACCAAATAAGACACCATCCCAGAGTTTAAGTCAATTCGGTGCTTCGTTTGGATTCACCTGTTTTATGGTGGAAGTTTTGAATTGTGAGATTTGCAGAGAAAGGAGGTGTTAATTGGGTTTGAACTTTCTGTGTATGTCCATTTCACTCACTGAACTAGTGTTATTTATCTATGACAATGCAAACTTGGTTTTGCATTCTATGACCCCTTTAACCCCAAAAACAAAGTCTGTGATAAGAGTGCACTGGCTACAAAGTTGGAAAGCCTTCAAGAAATTTTTGCTCACTTGTTTATGGCTGCTTAGGCAAAAGAGGACAGTTAAAAGACCTGGGTCAAATGTATATTTTGGCTGGCAGGGTTTCTCACTCCCAGAGACAGTTTTCTTCAATGTAACTTCAGTTTGTAACAAACTAGATTGACTTTTGCTACTTGTCAAGAAAATCAGAGACATTTATTCCTCTTCTGTTTTGTGCTTAACAGAGACTTGGCTTTCTGAACTTATACTGGAATCTGTTCAGAGTGGACATGACACAGAACTCTCTAGCAAAAATATAAGGTAGATGTATCTGTTTTCACATAAATTGCAGTGGTTGTACTGACAGTAATGCAGCAGCACCCCTCTCCTAATCTAAAAAATGTTGTCATTTATTAAAACCTATTTTACAACCCCTGTGAGTTTTCTGCTTTCACTATGGTTTGTATTTGTATTTCGATGTGGGCCACAGTGCATGACGCAAAGCACTTACTTGCCAACCAGGTACTGTCTGTTTAGAAGACAAAGGGAACTTCAGCTAAGAACTCTCTAACCACAGACAGTTTACAAAGTGTTTAACAAGAAAGCAGACAACTACCACTGTTTCAGTATAATAAATATTACTTTTCACGCCATCCCCTTTGCTGCTCTTGGTCAATCTGATTATGTTATGGTCCATCTCATGATTCACAATAGATTGGTGTTTGTGTAATGTGTTTTCTAATTTGGTATTTTGTTGTGAAGTATTGTTTGCATTATTTTAAAATATTCTAAAATGAGATTTATTGCATAGTTTTATTCCAGGGTTTCTGTCAGATATAGACAGACAGACCAGGCAGGCTGTTGGGAAAGCTAAAAATGCACAGGATCCAGGATTTAAGAGATTGAGAAGGACACAAAAGCTAGGCTACAGGCAAGTATTTGGAGCAGGATGGTAAGGTAGCACATACTGTTCAGCTGATTTGGAACCTGATGAATTTGTTGTAAAAAAAAATCTAATAAAAAAATGTAAAGTCTGATCTTCGGGTTCATTTCATAAAAAAATGACATGCCTTACGGTTTTACATATATGAAATTTTATATATATGAAAACCAAAAACATGAAAAGATGGGTAGAGAGGGTTAAGGGGTGTGGCCGAAGTGTAATTGATCATATAAAAGCAGATGGGAGTCTCCAGGGAAACGACAAGAATTCAAGCAGATGGCGAAATTGCTCCTTATTTATGTGAGGCGGAGGACTTCGCCTTTCGGTCCACATGGTAGGATGTATCATTAAAGTATCCATTTATGGATGGCTTAACTAAATAAAGCCAACAAGCAAAAGTGCCATACTTTAAAAATATTGTCAGCTGCATGGAGTTATTATGGAGTTATTATGCCCACCATTGAAGCTATGCATATATATACCTACCTTATGGAACAGACTGACCATCTGTTATAAATGCAGTGGTGTTTACAGAGCTCAGATCAGCAGCTTTCATCTTTTCTCAAAAAGGGCCAGTGTAAAAGTATGATTTTATTTTAGCAACATAAACCTAATTAGGAGTTTTGAAATAAAAATAATCAGGAGTCCAAAGTGAAACACTCCAATAGCCTTTTGATTTTTATGTCTTTCTGAGGACACGCATTTAACACCTCTCATCAAGTGTTGTAGGAGCAGGACACAGACAGATCGGCTAATATTGCTGAGACCCTTTGATCTCACTCTGTCCCTGGGCTAACTCTATTAATGTCACCCCAGACCCCCTATTTCATATTTACTAACGCTTTTATCTCGTTCTGTGGTAATTGATCTTCTAATCTAAGGGTGGTGATGAAGACCATCTACTGGACAAGATGTGCAGAGGGTCTTCTCCCAGCTTCTCATAAAGATGCTTCAATACTAACCAGTTTTTCATGAGTAGGAGATTGTAGCTTAAAGCAACTACTCAAAACCATGTGGAAGGAGTTGTACGTCAATTGGGAAAACATACATGGAATGAAAAACCTGGAACGAGTGATGGTGTGTAAGAATTATATTTAGGGTGAGAGTAAATGATAAATAACATAAAAACACATCAGTATCTAAAAGCAATTGCTACTAAAACATTAATATAAAGTATCAATTTCACTGTCGGAGCCTCTGTATTTTTGAAATGTTTTTATTTTTTCTAACAATGTGTTTTTATGCTTTTTTACGGTGACCTTGAGTGTCCAGAAAGGCACCTTTTTAAATAAAATTTATTATTATTATTATTATTATAAAACAGTTTTGCATTTAACAGAATGTCATGAGTTCCTTTTATGTTTTATCTCTGCTGTTTTTCCAGATTTACTACAACTCTTTTGGCTGCTTCTCTGCATTGTCTTTGCACTACTTGTGCAAAAACATGTCTTTGGTTTACAGTTGTTCCACACTTTATTTCAGATAATGGATTGAATACCACTGTCATATGTATAAAGCTTGAATATTTTTTATAACCCAACCCTGCTTAAAATATCACTACAAAAAAAAAATAAATAAATAAATAAATAAACTGAGTCCTTGACACAACAAGCTCAATTTAAGCATCTATGTACTGAAAAGTGTTATTAATTAAATCACATTTCCAGGTAATAGGTTAAAACATACAGTATTTACAGAATCAGGGTAATTGAGGTTGGTGTATCACATAAATCCTAAGAAAGTGCATTAAATTTATAGGTTTAAAAATGAGAAAATTGAAAAGTATGAAGAGGCAGGTGTACTTTAGCAATGTGCTATATCTAAATGACTGTAGGGCATCTTTGCCTATGAAAATATTTCCTTGCTGTTGCTTGTTTAAGTTTGCCTCAGATAAAGTTGCGTGGGATGGAGGGTCTTAGTAGCAAGGGGCCACATACTGTCCATCTTTATGCACTGATAATTTTTTTTTAAAGTTTTACCTACTTAATTCAACTCATTTGTACTTTTAGTACTAAAGAAAAATCTTTCGAACTTTAAGATAATTCAAAAGCAAATAAAATTAGGCCGAATAAAGCTATCATTTGTGTGCCTTCAAGGTCTTTCCACATCATGTTTTTTGGAATAAAAAGGTCCACTGAACTGGAAAGTAAACATGTCATTAAATATGGAATGTACAACACTTCCCTGGGTCTCCTATATTTTTCATTCCAGAGTATCGCTAGCAAATATTAATATTTGCTTTTTCATTCCATCCAGCAGTGGTGTTCTGTCCAGAACGAGTAAAAAAATTAAAAGAAAAAAAAGCTGACAATGTTTTTATATTACAACGTGAAGAAGGGTGTATGATTCCCCATAGGGTTTTTTTAAGAGAACTATAATAGATATGATATAGAATAAGACATAAATAAATCTGCACAAAGGTCTTTGTCTACAACGAAATGTGAATAAAAAATGTGTCATGTATAAGGAAAATCTGCAGCAAAGCTTTTACAAAGAAGCTGCATTGTCTTACCTAACATCGCTAAAACTAACAAAAAGTAAGTGGTTACTGGTTACATGCAAATATAACATCAACAAAAAAAAAAAAAAAAGAAGAAGGAACTTTACATCAATTTCAGGATGTTTTTTTTTTTTTTAAGTAAGAAAGGTGGGACTAGTGTCAACAAATATATTATTAAACATTTTAAATTGTAGAGGATTGGCAATAAAAATACATGATATGTTGCTAGACAAAGTAATTGGCCCATTTGCTTTCCTATTTAATTAAAATAATTTATCCATTTTTCATGTAATGCCAATAAGCCATCAGATGATAAGAGCAAAATCTCACCAAGTCAACCCTTGAGGGGGGAAGAAACTGATTTATCTTTACTTTAAACATGCTGCTAATCTCTACCCTTTGTGTTTTTGCTGTTTTGGTACTTTCAAATTAGACTTCAGGTATAAAAAAGTGCTGCCTACTGCAGATTCTTCAATGTTACCAGGCATCGACTCAGATCAACCAGGGGGATGTTTAATTGTTGGCAACCATCTATTTAAATTTATTTTATTTATCGTAGGTGAAATATAGTAATATGGCTAACAGATAATCTGTCATGATTGGGTGGAGGTTTTTGATGACCCAAATGTAGAGATGAGGAGCCAGGAAAGGGCAGAGCAACACAGCAACAAGAAACTAGCACTGAGTGAAGGCTGAGCTGCTCTTTAAAGCCCAGAACTCTAATGAGACTGATGAGCTCCACCTGTGTAGGCTACCAAGTTTCTCCACCAATATCCTCTCAGGAGGAATTGCATCACACACACAGGAACCCTGACATAATCAACAAGCAAGAACTTTCAGAATTATTTTTGTTTCATATTGTCACAATCAACAGGCAAAAAACAAAGAGCAGAACCAAAAGCAAATGCAGATATAGTGTAGTAGAAAACATTTAAACAAGAGTAGGAAAGAGTTAGAAATTTTAAAATAGTAACTATGACTTACTGTATAAACATTTTAAACAAATTGATTCACTATTGTATAAAAACAAGGATACTAATTTGTTTGTTTGACGGGTTAAAAAATGTGAGTAAGAAAACATTAAATGAAAACATATGAATATGACATCCTGGAATAGCAGCTGTGTTAGCTATAAAAAAGTCAGACAGACACAGATGAACAAAAAAAATATAGGCAACTTGTTTAAAATGTTGGGTAATTGAGCCTCAGTCAAAAGTAATTTCATAGACCGATGTGCCATAAACCCGCACAGACCCATGCATTTTAAATGCAGATTTGACATTTGACAAGACAGATCATCATGCTTTAGATTTCAGTGTGCCCACTTCCTCTGCATTTCAGATTTTACTGAAAGGACATCAGTGTCTGTATGCAATTTTGGCAACAGCTAAAATAAGAGACAATCTGGAAGCACTTTCAGATAATACAGTTGTACAATACAGTTGTATTTTTGTTAGAATAAGTTATTCCAACTATTGACCTTTTCATTGCCTGAATGGCATTTCCATGTGTTCTTGAAAGGTTGTGCAGCACTTGCACAGAACCTCATACTTCAGTGTGTCACTGTTGTTTAAATTCTCCTCTCCTTGGTGCGGCACAGAGACCATAACTCTGGAATGTCTTTAAAAATCTATTTAACATGCTTATATTTTAATAAATTCCACACAAAGTCTTTGTATGATTGATGTTTAAGTATTTTAAGTGATGCCTGCATCAGTTCCAACTACGTTTTGTTGCTTTGTTTAATTTTCTTACGGGATGTTGCATCAGAAAAAAAGTGAAAAAAATTGTCTTGACAGACACAGAATTCAGTTGTTCATCACCAATATATGGTGCTGTTTATCATCTAACTGACCAACCTCCTTTCACACTACTGCTCCCTTGTGGCGTCTTAAGATATGATAGGCTGCTCCCACAAAAGTGCAAACCCAACTGTCTTGAGATTATTTAGGAACACAAAAAGGGAAATATTGTGTTAATTTCATAAGAGCTAACAACAATGAGATGAAAAAATGTCTAAAAAAAAGATAACTAGGAGGTATTTATTTATTCAAAAATACCAACTTTTGCCAGAAATGTGGTTGATTCTTCAATCATATCTTTTCTTAATCATACAAATTTGTCTCTCTGTCATCCACACTATGCTGCTGCTCCTCTAAACCTCATCATCCCAGCTGCTGATTCACAACACTGCAATCAGGTAAATCCCCATTAACTCCAAGGAAACCCATTAATATTTCACCTGTTTTCAAGCCTGTTTGTGCCATAAATCAATGCCCAGCCACCTACTTCAGAGCCATACATTAGAACTATTTTTAAAATACTTCATTGTCAGCCTGTGGCAGACTCATTATTTATTAAGATAAGAGAAAAGATGTGCAGTTGGTGGCTCAGCTTGCTTTAAAAACTCCCTTGCACTTCTTCCACCTCCTCCATTTGCCTCCTGTTCCATCTCTTTCTCCTCTGTCTCACAGCTTGTTTTTCCTACTCATACTGTTAGTAAACCTTAAGGAAGTTCTATCTCATATAATTGGGATATTGGCTTATTGGTGAAAAAGAGGCCTACTATACAAAAAAAACCTGTTACTTTTTCGCTTTATTAATTTAATGAAAAAATCTATTGTTGCAAATGTATTTATTTATTTTTTTGTAAGGTACAATCACAAAATGAAAATCAATAATCAAAATAAACAGCCCAAAATACCTAATAGCGCTTTTCGTCTGAGATACAAATGATAGGTATCTTTTGCTTTAGGCAAATTGCTTTAGGTATTTGAACAATACAGGTTTAACAAAAGCAAAAAAAAAACAAAAAACAAAAAATGCAATACAAAAATAATCTTTTCTAAGAATAATTATCCTTTCTGCTCTGCATTTAGGATTCTTTTTGGGTACTCTGACTTCCATCCAAATAGAGAGCAAAATTAACACTAACTTTTTATAAATCAATGATTAATTAAAAATTGCTAACTTTGCACTAGTGTGCTTCTTTAAGATTCCTTGTAAGGAGGACATTCTCCATTGAAAAAAGATATTGTTATTAGTATTATTATTATTAATTTTCCACACTGTTATATGAACATTCAAAACACTAAAAAGAATAGGCAATTTTGATCAATTGCTATTCATACTTTATGGTAAAATATTTTATGGTAAAAAACAATGAACACAGTATCTGTTTGGATATGTTTAATCATAAAGGGATCCATTACCGAAAAACAATCCTCATATATTATAAAGCACTGGCATACATTTCCGTCATTCCTGGCTTACTATAAAAGCAAGTTTTGCCTGTTCTTCAAATTAAAGGGAAAATGCTCAATGAATATTACTGGTAAGAGCTTTACCATATGATACAGCAGCAGTCTGAACCGAGTCATAGAACAGTATTGGGTATTGCAGGCTAACAAAGAGCTCAAACGACTCCCCATTCCTAATGGGTGGATCCATTCTTCCGATAAAATTTGCATTTTTTCTAAGCCAAAACATGACTTTGTTTTGGGCTACTTTATAAAGCTTTAAACTCAACGCTATTTCTTTTCTTTTTGAATTGTAAAAGCTTCCTGGATGGGAAGCAAAACCCCCTCAAACTTGGAAACAAATTTTTATGGATTGTTTTTTAACTTTTTTGGAACCCCATAAGATAATGCACAGGCCTCAGACCTACATGTGAAAATTATACATCTCTGTCCTTATAGCTCACCCTGAAAAAGCTGTAAAAAGTTTATGTACAACAAAACATTAAAACATGTTTGATCAAAAAGAACATCTAAAAATCATAATACCGGTAAATAAACATAATCTCTTATTAAGTATATGTGAATTCAGTGTTTGCATACAATTATATCTGGAAACCCTAAAATATAAGAATAGGTATTGCTTTGATACTGACTCAGTTATTGCTTTTACTGATACTACTTAGTTCTGTATCAGACAAGTCACCAATCAAACACCTATCATGTTTGGTTGGTGACAAATATTTTGGGAGCTTTCCTGTCTGAAAAGCTCTTTTATACAATATAATTGGACAAAAGCTCTTGAGTAATTAAAGCCATTATGTCCTGCATGGCCGATAGGGACACATTATCCACCATGAATGCATTTTGAGCAATTTGATGGGCATATGTGCAGTATGGTAACAGCTATATCCCTGATAGTTTACCTTCAGCATAAAACTGAAGCGCTGTACAAAAAATTTGTTCTCGTGTCATATGAGTGACATGTGGCTGAAATTTAAGATACATTTCCTGCTCTGGTAAAAACAGTAATGCCTACAAATTGTATGATTTGTTAGGTTAAAACAAATCTAATCACATGGAGCAGACCGAATAATTGCTCTCCAACATCTACAGGCTCCTCAAGTAAAGTGCTCCACATTTGTAACACTTACCTCATTTCAAATAAAATGCGCAACAAAATCAAGACAAGTAAAAAAAAAACTCCTGCTAGCCACAAGAGATGGTTCACAGAGTCACTTGCAGGATTAACTTGACTTAAGCTGGGCTTACACTGTGAAAATTTTTGATCTTTTCTGGGCGACTTTCCAGTCGTGCGAGCAGTTTTCGATCTGGCCGACTTTCAGCCTGATTGTGCGTTGTGTAGTGTACAGGGGGTAACGAGGGGCAATCAGCCTCTCACGACCACCTCCCGATTAGGAATCTTGAGGTCAGGAGAAAATCAAACATGTTTGATTTTCAGTCGACAGTCGTGGGCAAATCGCTCAGTTAGCATGTGTAAACAAGGATTCTTCTTCTTCTCAGATGAAAACACAGAAGCATGGCAGGGGTGCAAGTGAAATGGAGTTCTTTCTGTAAAATTGACAAACAGTAGCTGCCACGTTTGCTCAGCCATGTCTTTGTCCTAATACTTTGTTGCCTTTTCTTTTTAGGGCTTTCAGTACAAAATTGCAAAATTGCCAAGGCAGTGCATTTCACTCTAGTGAGCTTAAAATTTATTTTCTACTCTTTTAGCTTCTGGATAGAGTCCAAGTAGCGCCATCTCACTGCGGAGCTGAGTCCGACATGGTCTTTAGACGTACAGTGTGAGCAGGTAGATCACATCAGAGGGTCGTGCTAAACATTCATCGTGAGCTGTGAACTCGCACTGTATGACAAACCCCTGCGGTTTCGTCGTACAGTTTGATTGAAAAAATTGCACAGTGTATGCCCAGCTTTAGGATAATAGTTATTTAGCTTTATAAAACCAAAAGTCCTTGGTTTGTATTTATGTACCGCTACATTTATTCTGGCTCTTAACGTACAGTTTCCTGCTTTCTGGATAAAGGCCCTGTGGATATTACAAGATTTTTGGCAGGCCACAAATGGCATGGAAAGACATGTTGTTTAGGCTAAATGCAGATAGCCCAACTAGTTTCCCAGCTCATTTCAGTCTTATTCAAAGTCAAACTCAAACCTCAGGTGCTGGCATCCTATGGCTCTTTGATACTATATCTCCCTGGTCAAACACACCTAAATCAAATGAATGACCCTCTTACTCAACTTGCATGAATGTTCTTAGGATTCCAGTTAATAACCTGGTTATTTGACTTTTGAAGGAAAAATTGCATTGCCCTTGAGTAATTGAGTTTTACATGCATGCTATAGGAAGCAGAATCAATTAGATTCTGTGGAACAAGCATAACTTAATCGAAGTGGTGGTTACTCTATAAGTCAATATATTAAAAGCCAACTAATATTAAATGATGTTATTATAACTATAATAATCAGTAATGTATTTTTTTGTAGGTGTATAAATAATTGTTACTTTTCTGTTTTAGATTCAAAGTATTTTCACAATGTTATACATGTTTAGCTAAATGTCATTGTTAATATCATGGAAATGTGGTATTTTGACTCTAGATGCTCATAAAATGAGATTCTCATCTTTTTTCCTTGGCTTTTGGCACAATTTTGGAGGTTTTACTTTGTTTTATTCTCTTTGTATACTAATTTGTATTTTACACTCGTTTTTTATTTTTTTTATTTTTATTTTTTTATTGTATTTTATGATTGTGTACAGCACTTTGGTCCTGTCCGGTGCATAAAGTGCTTCATAAATAAAATTGGTATGGTATGGTATTCTCACAATGTTGATAACAAAAAATTAAGAGAAATAAACTACAATTCAAAGGAGGATTGCTGCTTTGTTGCCTCATCTTCTGACACAATTCAACAATAAATTCTAAATGCTATGAAGGGTCTTAAAAAAAAAAACTACAAAAGGAAGCAAAGATTAGGGAAGATGTGGGAATTTTGAACATTCTCTGTTCTGTCACTCCTACAGGATGATGGCATACCTTTGCAACTATTCAGAAACTTTTTTTGATGGGTGTTCTGCAGTGTTCTGCTTATGCATCAAAACAATTTTTTTTCTTTTATGTTCAATCATCTCATTACAGACATATAAACCTGGAAAAAGTAAATTACTGTGTCTCTAGAGGAGATACTGGACCCCGGTTGGCTACATATTCCAAACTGTATGACAGCTGGATTGAGACAATCTAACCGCAGGGATCAACTGCCTTTAAAAGTCAAAGAGCTGTTTTTGTTTTGTTTTTTGTACAGCAAAACAAAATTTATTCAAAGCCAAAAAAGCAATATCAACATTTGAAACTAAATTGCTTGTTTTAAATTGAGTCAATAGCAAAACTTTATAAAAGTTCTTAATAATTACAGAGCATTTTTTTTTTTACATTTCTTGTGTGGAGAAATGTATTTCTGTTTAAATTTAAATAAAAAAGCATATAGTTTGCAGCCTACAAGCAAAAATGTATATAAAAATACTGTCCATCAGAAGACATGTTTTGGAAAAGACTGAATGTATGAGATCACACACATTTTATAAACACGTTTGACTGAGGTAGTCAATTAGGTAGTTAACATATCAAACTTCTGTTGTTACTTCATGATGTTTTGGTTCACCTCAGAGGCTATCCAAAAAAAGACAGAGAGAATAATGTTCAGCTAATTTTAAAGATCCATTAGATATTAGTAAAAGGACAGCAAACCAACAGAAATTGTACTGCTTATCAATGGTTTAACATATAAGGAACATAAAAAATTTAACATGTACAGCAGTAAAGACAAAACATTTTCATTTTAAATTCACCTATAAGCATTAAATCACTGATACAATGCCTGTTGCCTCTGTCGGTATCTGTCAGTGTTGCTGTCGGGAAAGAGACTTTAGTAGTCTTGCCTGATGTTAATGGTCAGAGGGCCCAGCTGCACTGATTGTCTGGCAGTCTTGCTTCTGTCATTCTATCCCAGTTTAATTGTAACTATCTTAAATGACGATTTATGTGTTTTAATTACTTTTTCATCTGTAAAACTCTCAAATGCAAAGAGAAAACAAAATATAATGAGACAGAATTGCAAACAGAAATACATTGATTACCTTACAGTGGTTTGAAAAAAAAATAGAAAAGTTATGGGATTATACCTTTTATATAAATGCAAATTGTGTGGTGACTTGTAAATGACTCTAAAGAAGGCCACAAGCCTTAGATCTCAAATTCTGTTCCTGCACTTCAAGGGTTACTGTACTTTTTTTTCCTTCCCAAAAAAGAAAGGTTCCAATGCAACCCAGGATTAACTTTCTGTGGTGACAACAGCTGTTGTCAGGCATTTGTGGAAGAAAACATTGTCTTTTAATCCCTGTAGACTGTAGCCTACTTCTCTATTCTCAGTTGTTTTGACTGAGCCACACAGGGAGATTTAAACATCTTTTTTAAGGTCCAACAATAGTACTGCATCTTAACGCCATCATTAATGTGTTAAAATAACAGGATATGTATTTGTGAAATATAGCCACGCTTTCATTATAATTTCATATTTTGTATAATAATTTGGATTTTGGAAATTATTCAGGTGGAGACTAAATGCTGGCTTTTCCCCCCCATTAATTGATTGAAATAGGCTTAATGGATAAGAAACCAAACATTTTTTTTAGTTTTTAAAGTTAAAGAGCTTCCTCATTTCAGTGAGGCAGAAGTTTCCATCCTGGGCAGTATGTTTGCTGTAACATTGTTTTGTTGCAACAAAGAAATATTCCTTACAGTGATGCAGATACTACATATACTGTACAGATGCTTTTGTGAGTGGATTAAGAGAGCTCTGTTGGGACATCCCTGCACTACGAAGTGCAGCTCCCTTGACAGCCTGGGGTGCCACATCCATCTATGTCTTTTTGCCAAATTTGATTTTAAATATTTATTACACCATACATCTTGGCTGAAACAAATTGCTGGCAAAGTGCTATTGTCTGTGAAACATATAGTAAGAAGGATGGAGGCATTGGAGGGTACATCAATGTTTCATTTCGTAAAATATATGAGAGTGGATTGGACTGCAACTCTGCAGTTTTGAAAAAGGAAGGTCTTACACAAGTGGAACTTTCACAAGTGGAACCTTTGCTAAGAAGAAAGCATCTAGAGACTTATTCACACTTCTCATTCTGCACATGAAATGGATTTGCAGTCTTCAAATAGTTTTAGTGATACAAAAAAAGGTATGAAAATAAATGATAGGCAAATCAGGAATTACATTCAGGATGAAAGTATGTTTTTTAGACCATTTTGTCTAGTTTAGTTTTTAAAGCTTGTTGGTAATTTTGTTTTTGATTAAGGTGTAGAATTTATTCAGGCTAATCTAATGAATTAATGGCAGTTTATCTGAACTATTCCTCCAGCCCTAGTTGGAGGATGGGAGCCCTGTTGTACGAGGGTGTGTACCACTAAAGTTACCCTTTTTTAATTTGTAGACAAAAGGGAAACCCATAATGTATTTTTCATTACATTTAGCAATAACAATCTTTCTATTTTACAAAAAAAAGGTTTTAGGCATACAAATTATTGCCATGGTTTGCAAGTCACGGTATATATTCAGCAGAGGTGTTAAGTAAAAAAGATGTCGAAATATCTGAAAGGTCGGACACAGGCGAGAGCATATCGGGAGATGGAGACGGAGACCAACAAGACCTCCCTCATCCTTGGTCCTATCTCAAAGAATTTTTCAAAATGGTCGAAAAATTGAGCTTTCAATTCATATAGTGGCAAATGGCTGTTTTTTTTTAAAGGTTACTTTATACTTTTATACTTTAAGTAGTTTCTGGAGCACATACTTTTTCACTTTTACTTGAGTAAAGAGGTCAAGATGATACTTCCACTTTTACCAGAGTGTTTTTAAACTGCAGTATCTATACTTCTACTTAAGTAACAAATGTTTGTACTTTTGACAACACTGATATTCAGCCAGTAGGAAGTGTTTCTGGACTTAGCTCTGTTTGTTATGCATAAATTAGCCACATGATGGGGCTGTTGCCTTTTATGTATATTTTTAAAGACTTGAGACCTTTGTTAGAAAACAAGGTCCAGTTGAACAAAATTTTGCAAACAGGGTTCCTATTGCTGTGTTACATATATGTTGTAGTCTGGTTCACCATCTCCATTGTAATTCACATACTCTACATCTCCAAACAGCTAATGAAATATATAATCTGTTATTCATTTAGGCGGGTAGTTTTATGCCTGCCTTATGGTATTTACTACAAACTGTACCTGTGACAGATATTCCAAGTTTTTCGGGGATACATACACATCAACCATGCAACTTTGAACCTTTCTTCTATCAGAACAAAAAAAATCCTCAAACCCACACACTCCACTAGGTGGCAGTAGTGTAACAGCACATTCAGAGTCAATGTCCACTGTGCAGATGCCATTGACTAATTCAGACTCCATTACCTATTTTTGAGAAGGCTAGAAAAACATACATGGATGGTTCATTACTAAATTAGAATTAGTATGCATTATTATCCAGTGTTCAAAGGGAGATACTCAAACAGTACATGTCCCACACACAAAATGACAATGAAGCTTTAAGAGCATTTGTTAATACATCTATCAAAGTTTTTAAGAGCATACATATGTAGTGCTTCTGTGGTTTAATTAGGGAAACTGAAAAACAATTTTTCAAGTTGATATTTGCAAAACCTCATAGATTTCCTCAAAACATTTCTCTATGGGCCTTTCACTTTACTGATCATCATCAAAACTAATACACAATGTAAAGTATGATGACCTTGTAATCTAACAGTTACTTCAGATCTGTATTTATTACAGGATCATGGGCTCTCTTGAAACTGTGGCAGTAGATCAAGGATGTGTTGCTTCATTATAGTGTGGACCTAGCTAAAATAAATATCCTCCAAACCTAAATGGGGCACTGCAGCTTCATAAATTTGTAATAAATTATTTTCATGTATATCACTGGCATGTAATGGGACCTATGGCAGAATACAGTTGGCTTGTCTTAGAATTTCTTTGTCATTTCAGATATTGGAATACCTTTACAGTTGTGAGGAGAGTTTGAAGCCTCAACTACATGTTCAAAATATCTTTTGTTGGTTTTTACCAGGTTACATTTTGACATATTAGGTTACCAAAATGTAATTAGTGCATCCATATTATTTACTGTTATGTGTCACTGGCTTGTGTCTAAATAAAGATAAGACTAGCTTGCAAACAATGCTTGAAAGATGAAATGGTACCATAGGAATATAAAGCATGGAGAGTGATGTCAACTAAGAAAACCAGTAAATCTGAAGAGAGACAATGCTCGAGCTGTAAGGGTTTGTAAACAATAACATTTGTGCCATACAGATAAAAAATGCTTCAAAGGTGGCTGAAATATCTTCAAAAGGAGAGGATATCAGAAGTATGTTTTGGTACGTGAAGCTGATAAACTACAGCAGCAATCATAGAGTAAGAAGTTTGGGCATTAAGCTTCTCCATTAAACATCACATCTTTATTATAAAGAACTCCAATTATATTAGTTCCTTAATTCAAAAGTAAACATTAACAGGACAGGATTGTTTTATTCAAGGGCTATTTGGTGTCTCTTTTATATCAAGAGGCTAAAAAGTTGCTCAGTTTATCTACCTCAAGCCAAACCAAAATCACATAAATAAAGGAGTTATATACATGCAACTAAATAGAACAGTACACTGGGTGTTTCAATACATAGAAAAATCCGGTAGAAAAAAAAAAAAAAAGTATAGCATAAAGACAACATTCAGAGCAAATAATCATATTGTCATATTGTCTGAAGGTTTGAAGGACCCAAATGCACAGATGGAAGCTGAGGTGGTGCCTTGCAAGTTTAATATCCAAAGGGGCAGCAGAAGCAAAAGTCCACAAAAAAAAAATAAATAAATACTGAAATCCAGGGAAAACCCACATAAGGATCAAAAATGTTGAGGAACCTGCAAAGAGTGACTGAACAGGAGGTGTATTTATGGGAGATTAAACAATGTGTGGACTAATTAGCAGAGGAGGAACAGATGTAGTGACACAAGAGGGCATCAGAGGGTACTCAATAAATAATGAGAACCCAAATACAACCAGAAAACAACTTAAAATGGAAATGAAACCAATAAAACTCAAAAATCCAGTGTGTACAGCAGCTATTAGACATTGACAGAGAGAGTTTTTATTATAAAGTATAATACAATAACAAATTTGACCACTCATTAATACAGAGACAATTTCCTTCCTCTTTGGAAAAGAGAATATTAATCAGTTTGTTATATAATTTGTTTTTTAAGTTTTCAAGACATAGTTGCTGAACACTTAACTGGATCATTCTAAGTAAAAGTACCCTAGGGCTAGTGCAAAGTCACTTACTTACAGTTCCTGAACTGAAATTAATCTGGGACCCCTGGATAGTGTGGTAGGACGGCAGGAGTTTGCCCTGCAACTAAAGGGTTGTTGTTTCAAGCTCCGACCTTTAGTGTCATGATGTTCTTGGGTAAAACACTTCACCAGAATTGCCTACTAATGCCGCCAGTGTACACTGATGGCGCCAGTGTACAGCAGCCTCGCTTCTGTCAGTGAGCACCAGGGCAAAAAAAAACGCTATCTAAGTACAGGTTATTTACCATATATTTTACACTTACAACAGTCTGAGTATTTTGACATATCGAAGGAAGACTCTGTCTTTATTGTCTGTCATTGCAGATATATGCTTCCTTCTCGCCACACTAACTACAGAGATTTTGCAAGTCTGCACCATTAAAAAATGCTCAATGTAGAAGAAGCTCCTGCACCTGTGATCTGTTTCAGGTTTTACAAACCACCTGAGATGATAAGTTAATACATTAATATATTGGACTTCATGCAACATTTTCATATTCTTGTAAATTGCACTTATTTTTTTCCATTGTGGGCTTTTACATATGTGATCAGATTCAACAAACATTCCCAGCTTAAGCAAGTAATTGTAATGAATCCTCCTAAATGTGATGCAGTCCACCTTTGCATAAGTAAGCATGCATTCCAAAGAAATCTAAATCTGTACAATTACCACCACAATAGTTGCATATAAGGCTACTAATTCCCATGGCTCTTTTAATGAACATGAAGGTGTTAATTCATAGAAATGGAATTGAAGAAGAGGAAGAAAAACTTTAAAGGTTTGCAAACCGAAGTCTGAGTGAGAGCAGAGCAGCAGAATTAAAGGATCAGTAAAAAGGCAAGCAGTTGTAAATAAATAACAAGATCTACAGAAGTAAAAATAAAACAATAAAAGTAATATAAAGAGAAAAATAATTTGATCTAAAAATAGCCAATAAACCACACTGATGGAGGCAAGAGGGGCAACATATGATGTAAATAGTTAGTATGAGCTCAACATCAACTAACATGATAAGGTTTTGCTAATTCTCCCTTTAATATACAGGCACAAGTGCACTGCATATTTCCAGACCACATCTGTCATCTCAAAACACTAATTTAATGAAGTCAGACAGACCCAAACCCAAATAGTCTACATTTAGTGTAATAACAAAGCCAATGCCGTGCAACGGAGAGAAATGATTACAAGTCTGACCATAAGAGGAGTCTGCTAAACTTTCCATCCATTTTCTGTTCCAGGGGTTATTTCAGTAGAAGCTTGATCTCTGACTGTTCTTTCTTTTGTCAAAATGACAAAAAAGTAAACCAGTGTCCTGTGGATACAATGCCAGCTGCAAGTATTGACTGAGAGAATGAATTTTTAATTTATAATTGTAGAGTTGCAAAAAATATAATGATGTTGCCAATTTTGGATTATTCACGGCATATCTGTGATAAGCAAGTTTGCATGCTTTTGAAAGCCTTTTTATTTTGTAATTTACAAAGCATTTAATCTTTTTCCTTAAGAGTATTTTTCATATGTATTTTTTTTTTTTTTTTCTGCAGAGGCGCTGTGTACAGAAGTCTTTTATTGAGCTTCCCCTCCACCCAATTTGGACTGTGGAGTGTTTAGGTCATGTACTTGTTTCAAAGAATGTTTAACATCACAAGGCATCTTTAGAACCTTCAAAGCTTTTAACTAATTTTGACTCAGGATATGTCAAACAAATTCAACAGGAATTTTAAATTCACAACATTTACACAGTGGAAAAGCATTTCTTTAATGTCAAGCTTCTCTGAAAATGACCCTTACAAATAGATTTGTGTTACACACAAAAATATAAATAAATACACAAAACTAATAAAGAAATATCCTTGAATACAGTACTGTCACCCCTCTCCGGTGGGGCTCTCGGGGAACGGGGCTGCCTATTGGAGTCAGCGGGGGAGCTGGCTCCCTGGTAGTGCAGTAAGCACCCCAGTCCTTTGCTCCCCATCCCCATTAAAGTCAGAATTCTGAGATTAAAGTCAGAATTCTGGGAAAAAAAAGTCAGAATTCTGAAATTAAAGTCAGAGTATTAAACTGAAATAAAATTTTAATTTTTTTTTCAGTGGCCTAATCGTCTTCCGTAAAGATAAATGAAGGACTGTACGACAGATGTTTCATGCCTTGCTTGTTTTGGTCATACAATCTACAAAAAATACGGAACAAATAGACTTTTATTAACAATAAAAGCTGGGAAATTATAAAAACTAGGGCTGGGTATTTTAGCCAAAGTCCTGAATCGATTAAACTTTGATTCATAGAGTTCTAAATCGATTAATTTCGATTCAATCTGTTTCATCTTGAGATGATGACCGGAGAAGAAACTGCAGTTTTTGGCTCATAAACAGCTGTACAACCTCTGAGCTGTTGTTGAAGCTTTATATCACTAGGGGTTCAAACACTGATATAACATTAGTGTTCATGTGTTCCTCATATGCCAATTACACTTTGATTACCAAGTATGACCAACAATATTTTAATGGAATCCTCATGTCTATTCGCTGCTATCTATTTCAAAGAGGTTCAAGAATCATTTCACTGAAGGTTACTGGTTCCTGATTAAGCAAATCATTTAATAAAACATTATTTGGCCAAATAATGTTTTATTCACCTCATGGATTTGCATTGTGAAGCGGTCTGAAAACATTCCAATTTCTCTAAATTAGTGAAAGCTAATTTGATCATATACCGAATTCTTCCAGATAAACTTTGGTTTTCAAACACAAGATCCATCTTAAACTGTAATAGGGTTCTCAACCATGTTTCCCCTTCCTCTTTGTATATAATAGTCTAGTTTAGTTGAGTTTCACTAGTTTTAGTTAAGAGTTTTAAACTGAAATATGTTTGACTTAGAGCTAGATGATTTTTGTTAATAAACTCATATTTTGAACAGAAGTTGTGTTGAATTTATTCCATGTATATGCAGAATTAACTGTTTGACCATGATTTGAGCTTGAATCACTCTTTCATTTATTGTTCTAACACACAGCTAGTAGTGCGTCTGTTCATAAACAATATATAACAGCCCAAATAATATCTGTTTGAATAAGATATTTACCAACCCTACCGGGGAGGGCAATAAACATCTTAAAGTATCAGAAAATATTAATTCCCAGCTGGCTGGTAATTGAATATAACAGTTATTCACAACACAAATATGACATCCAACCTGGATGGGCATTGAATATAAATTCACAACATATATAAATATCAACCTATATAAATACCCATGTAAACACCCTATGCAATAACCTTGTGTAATCCTGCCATTAAAAATAAGCTGTCATATGTGGATGCACTGTATATACTGTATACATCCCATGCACTGTTTTCTTCCTTTCCCACATTCTTCTCTTTTGACTATTTGATCTGATGTAACAAGTACGTTTCTCCACTGTGAGATCAATAAAATCAATCAATTAGTCCACTTGATTAGGCAAATAAAACAGCTGTCAGGATTCCCTTTAGTCTACTTAGAAATATCCTGTACCTGCATTATGCTGAGAAACTAGTCCATGCATTTCTAAATTTAAGGCTGTACTATTTAAATGTTTTACAATCAAAAAGTCAACAAACTGTTGTTAAAATAGAGATCATATCTCCCCTGTCCTAGGTTCTCTTCATATTCTTCCTGACAAATCTAGAATAGAACTTAAAATACTCTTTTCATATATAAAGCTTTAATTGGCCAAGCTCCATTTTACATCAGAGATATGATTGTTCCTTAGGTTCCTAACAGGAACATGAGAACACTTTGCTCTCAATCTGCAGATTTACTAGCAGTTCCTAGAATTTCTAAAAGTAGAATGGGAAGCAGATCTTTTAGTTATCAGGCTCTTCTCCTGAGGAACCAACTACCAGTTTTAATCCATTAGGCAGACAGCCTGTCTTTTAAGGCTAGGTTTAAAACTTTCCTTTTTGATAAAGCTCATAGTAAGAGTGGCTCACGTTATCCTGGGCTATCTGTATAGTTATGTTGCTATAGGCTTAGACTTCTGGAGAAATAGGGACCAGTTTTTCACCATCCCGCTTCATTCTATCTCTTTTCTCCCACTCTGCAGAATTTGCTAGTTCAAGCTCCAACTTTATGCTCTCGCTGCTTTTTCTCATCATACTAGCCTGTTCCTGTTTGGCTGTGTTATGGGAAACTGGTTTTCAATTTTGAGACCCAGTTAAAATAAAGGACATAGATGAATTACTCAGTCTGCAAGTTATTATGCTTCTTTGCAAATAGAGAAAAATGGCAGCCCTTCCAGGTCAATGTTCTGCCCTGTTCTGGTTAGACACAAGTTCCTCTCACTAACTTAAACCATACAGAAAGGTTGTCAGACACAGTTATTCAAAACAATTACAGACAGTTGGAGAAAACAGTAAAATGTGATAAATAAACCCTGAGAAAAAGTTTATAATGTTATGAGAATGGCTATTTTTATCCCAAACACTAATTATTAGGATAAACAGCTCCTCTCCCTTACACACTGTTTACCCTTTGCAACTCTGAGGCTTGAATATAAGAAAGTGAATGAAAAATCAGCACTAATATATCTTACATGTAAAAGGGAATTAGTAGGAGAATTATGTTTTTTCCCCATTACCCTGTGACACCATCCCATAGAGAAACATCATCTGTGCTCCTGTCATCAACACCTTTGTTTGTGGATGTTGGAACTTGGCCTGTTTTTCAGTGTAGTCCTGTTTCTCTGACTATGACTAACTGTAGGTGCCCTGTTTCTTCTTTGACATGGAAGCTAGCTCAGAGCCGGGGTGTGTGTTTCCTGGACGAGGTGCCTGTGGAGATGATTGAAAGTTACCTTTTGTAACTATGCCTCTTTTTCTATACCTGCTTCTGTCCCCTTGAACCCCAGTCGGCCTTGACAGATGCCCGTTCACACTGAGCCTAGTTCTGCTGGAGATTTTTTTTCTACAAGTTTGCTGCAAGCATACTTGGTGTGAGGGATTGCTTTCAAGTCAATGAGTAGAAGCAATCAGCTGGTTTTCCTTAGATAGAAAACTTTGAACCAATCTGAATCATATCTGTAAAGTCGCTTTAGATTACATGTGCTGTGAATTGGCGCTATATAAATAAATTGAATTGAATTGAGCTTATTTTGCACCAACATGTGATGCTTTTTCTTGCTGGACAGGCTTTGATGGATGCAAAACAGATAATGTATGCATATATCAATTTTATCAACTGATCAGAAATCTGACTGGGAAAGTCTAACACATGATGCACTTTGATCTAAACCAGGAGTCTTCAACCTGCTGCTACAGAGCAGCAAGTGGCTCCTTTAATCCTTTCACCATGTCTCTTAATAGTGGCTAAAATTTATGAATAAGGCAAGTAAGGGTTTTAAACATAGTTTGATAGCAAATACCATCTTATTAGTTTTGGCAGGTTTCTTAAAGAAAATGTGAATCAAATTTTCTAAATAAAATGACCAGAAATATTTCTTTAGGTTTATCTCAGTATTACTTTTTTGTTCTTTCTTTTTCTTTTTTTTTTTACATAAATTAAAATATTTGAAACATTGTGTGTTTTTCCCTGTTTTTAAAACCTAAACCAACAAAAAAATCTTTTGGCTGATTTAAATGTCAACACATTTCCTACAGCAAATATTTAACCAAAAATAGGATGTGTTTTTCTTAAAGGACATATAATAAACACTAAACACTTTTTAATCAGCTTCACATAGGACAAAATGGTTCATTGGATTTTAAAGGATGCAGACATTTAATCTGAATACATCCTTCATCCCTGGCTGCAACTTTGGAGTCTTACCCAAAGGTTTAGACACCAGGATTGAGCTCCATATGACCAGGGATTTTACATCAGCAAAAAAAAAAGAAAATTATAATGTCTTTTTACTTCCATTTTAAGATGATCCAACCATTGTTTTAGTCTGTTTGTGTCAATAAAATGTAAAATAAATAAATAAAAATAATAATTGCCACTATTTTCAAGTGAATCTTCATATTCAAGCAGTTGGATATATTTCTGGACTTAATATAATAATTGAATAATAATTTAACTTTATTAATCTCACTCTGGAGAAATTTACCTCTGCATTTAACCCATTCCCTTGGGGATCAATGTGGGCTTTAGGCTCTCGGTCAGGGACCCAAAGTGCAGGTTGTGGGGATTGAACTGGATACTTGCAACCTTCTGAGAGCAAAAGCACACTGCTTTTACCACTAGGTCAACATTCCCGCCCCTTTTCTGTAACAGAGAACACAGTCCTCTGTTATACATACATTAACCACATGATGGGGCTGTTTTCTTTCATAAAAGATCTTTTAAAGACCTCAGACCTTAGTAAGGAAACACTGTGCAACAGTAGTTGATTTTAAAAACGGAGATCAATATTGAAAAATCACAAATACATAATTATATAATTCATCCACTGCCATTTATTTGATATAACCTCCCCTAACAAAGGTCTGTTGAAATGTATCTTACTGTTAATTATGTCTCTTTGTTGTTCTATTTTTTTCTCAGCATTTTTTCATATATCTGAACGAGACATTCATGGTTCATGGTCGTTACATACAATGAGACACAAAACTAATTTGTCTTCCATCATAAAAACAAGACCCTACTGCTCATACTCCACTAGGTGGCAAAAGTGTAACAGCACACTTGGAGTTATAAGCCACAGATAACATTGTAAAATTTAATCACAATTCCCTTTTTGAAAGGGTTGGTTAAAAATACAGGAATGATTAATTACTAAATCAGTATTTGTATGCCTTATTATCCAATGTTCAAAAGGAAGCACACAAACAGAACAGCCCACAAAGACGTAAAGATTCTGGAGCTTTAAATCCATTTGTAAATGGATCTAGCAATGCTTCTTAGTGTATAAATATGCATTACTCGTCAGGTCAATAGACACAGTGGAAAGTAGCCTTTATAAAACCTTATATATCTTCTCAAAGGATTTATCTATGTTTACTTTTTGTTTGTTTGTTGTTTTGTTTTTTTCTTGCTATTATTGATAATCCATCTATGCCAGTAAGTATATTTAGGTTAATCATATAGATTGTGTACTACCAGAACATGGTTCCTCTCATGCACCTGGCTGATGGTGTAGAAGTAGATCAGGACTTATAAAACAGCTTCTTCAAAAGCAGACATGTTGAGCTAGCTACTACACATATTCCTCGAAACCCAAATGGAGAACTGAAGCTTTATTAAATTTGGCAATCACATATTTGAAATACCTCATTGGCTTCTAATCGGAAGTATGGCTGTATCCAATTGGCTTGCATTAGATTGAATTTGTTTGGCATTTCACAGATGGGATACATGTAGAACAGTGAGCAGGCATGAGAAGTGATTGCAAGCACAGTCATAGGCTGCCCTTCTTTATAAGTGTTACCCTTTTTTTATATAAGAATGATTCACCAAATGCTTTTAAGGAATAGACACTATTAGAACCTCAAGTGGATGGCAGAAATGCCTTTGGTTGATTATGACAAGATTGCATTTTGACATATTAAGTAACTTTGACATAATTATTGTAACCACATTCTTTATTGCTATCTACCACTTTTGTCAAAATAAAGATAAGATTGGCTGACAGACTTAGCATACAAGCTGAAATAAGGGCGGAGGGATATAGACAATAAAACAATTGTATTTTTAATCAAATAATACTGAAGCATTTTTCTTAAAATTAAAACAAAAAACATGCAGCTGATAAACCATGGTAGGAAACAGAGAGGACTTAAGCGGTGGGGGCATTAAACATTTCAATTCAGTATCACTTTTTATATACTCAACAGATGCTTGAATAGGATTGTTCTATTTAACGGCCGATTTTTTTTCCTTTACAAGGCACACATGTATAATCCACACGCTAAACAGAAATGATGTAAAGGAAGGAGCTATTTTCATGCAACTCAATTGAGCAGTACACTTGAAAATGCAATAGAATATCAAAAGAAAGACAAGCAAAAAGAAAAGCAAAACTAGTGTATAGAAAAAAAAAATCATAACCTGTTGGGGAAATATAGCTTAAATTGATCATTACCTTGTCTTTTTGGAGCAATACTTAATCCTTTAATAAATACACAAACCAGCTAATCAGATACAATCTGCTGGCAATGTAAAGATACACCCCCTCACAGTGACTTGATAAGATAAATTGTCTATGACCTAAGCCTGACCCCAGATGATGTTCATGAGGCCATTAAATTTCCTGCAAAGAGGGTGCAATTGGGTTTGTGTGTGTGAGCGTGCAGATTTGTGTGTTTGAGGTGAGCATACAATAGGAAGATTGGAGGAGGTACTACAGTAGGAGCAAATGAAACAACAAAGCAAGGGACAGTTATGCAGCCCTAAGACATATCTGCCAGGTCAGTGTTTAACATTGTTTTATTCATCGTTTAAGTTAAAGAAAAAATATCAAGACAAAAGACAAAAGGGTATGGAGTACTTGGAATAATACGTCTGTACCTTACCTAAAAGAAGTAGGATATTTCTACACAATTAACACCTTGGCGTATAATGAGCATGCCTGCAACATCTTACCTGTTTAAAAAAACAAACTATAAATTCCCAAAGCTTGCACTGTTCCAATAGAAAAAGAAAAAATAATACAATCCTAACAAGCAGACCTGGTAAGTGTATACCAGTACTCTTTTAAGAGTACTGGTATACACTTACTGGTAACAAAATTGTGTACACCTTAGTCGTAACTACCTGTTTACCAATTGTCTTTAAAGAATGTCTTCATGCTTTATAACAGAAATAGACCCATTGTTAACTGATAACAACATGCAATTCCTTCAGAACCTCACACCAATAAAGAGCATCTCCTGTTTCATAGCTAACCAAAAGCTTCCTACCCATGACTGAAATTAGGGTCACCGTGAAAGTTACTGGAACTTTCACACTCAGATGCCCAATTAGCCATCTTGATGTTTGAGCTTTGTGACATAGTGCATACTTCTGCAGGAAATAGTCATGGGTAATAGCTATGTTTCTTCTTATACTTCCAATGCCAACCACCTATAAGTAAATCACTTGACTTAAAAGGTTTACTTGGAATTCAGTTTTCTTTTTTTATCAACCTGTATCTGGCTGGCGTTGTTTTTAAACTTTATGATTTATTTAAAATAACCACTAAAAACTATTTTATAGAGTTATTCTCCTTTATTGAAATGACCAGGTAAGACTAAATCAGAGAAACAGTCTACAGCACAGACAGAAAAAGTTTTTTAGTCAAAATGTTATTTATCAAAATCCATGTCCATGTAAGAAAATATTTATATCAATTAGAAGCTCTAGACAGTGGATTAGAGAGTAGAAGGATCCTTGCAAGCCAACAGACTGCATCCAAGTTGTTATTTATTTTGCACCAATATCAGCATAGAATTGTGAGAAATAAAGATAAAGAAAAGTACATATGTTAATAAATGGTTTCTTCAAGGAGAAGTGAAAGACTCCATCAGATCATTATCCATTAAAAGAAAAAAGAAAGTTTTAAACCTTATAGTTTATAATTAATACCTAAATTAACCTAAAATGCCAAACCTTTCTGGTAAAAGTTAGATTCTATATTCTGGCTCTCACAGTTCTTATCTCATTAATGTGTTTTATTCACCTTTAGTCACTACAGACAATTACAGGCAGGGGGAAGCCACTGACTGGGTTTGCCGGCTCTCTTTTGGGATTTCCACTACTAGTAACGCTTGTTACCGTTAATGCTCAGCTAGCCCAGCAAGCAGACTGGTCTAAAGGAGTGTCACTCTAAAAACATATTTAAAAGTCTCTGCATTTAACCCATCCCCTTGGGGAGTAATGGGCTGCCATCGTGTGGTGCCTGGGGAGCAGTGTGGGGTGAAGGGTCTTTGCTCAGGGAACCAGAGTGGCAATCTGAGGGATTGGGGCTTGAACTCCAAACCTCTGGATTCCAAGCACAATGCACTAACCACTAGGCCAACACTCCCCAGAAAGTAAAATGTAAAATCCTGATTTTGATAAAATGACTACACATATCAAGTTTTGAGGTATGAAAGTTTTAATTAATGGGTATCGACTGAATGAAGCTAATGGGCTAATTGGCAGCCCACATGTGGCCTGGATCTGGTACTCTAACCAATTTTAGACCAATTTAAAATAGGCTATTTCTTGACACATTGACTACAAATGGAAAGTTTAAACGAGTAGGCCTACTTTCTTGCCTAAAAACATTTAAACATCTTTAAAAACAAACTTTTTACACTCACCTTCATTGGTAATGCTAGTGCCTCTTGACTAAAGTAATTCAGCCGCAAACCACCCCTGGTAAATGTGACACTGCTCGGGCTTATGAGTGGTAACAGACATTTTTTTTTAAAAACCTTAAGAATACATAAGGAAGATGTTTGTTGATTTCAGATTACTATTAAACTCTGTCAGCCCAGAATAATGATCAACAAACCACAGAAACCGCAATTTAGATTAAGGACTTCTAACGGACCCTTATCCTTAATACTAGTGTCCTCTAGGTATGTTATGTCAGCCAAGTCTTGTATAGGCTGGCATACACATTAGGGCTTTACAAAAAAATCGATACAAAGATTAATATCAATGTTTTGAAAAAAGATTTAATATCAATATTCTGGCTTTCCATAACAATATCCCTCCCAACCCCTAGTGGGCGTTATTACAGCATGTCATTGCTCTTCACAATGAGGAAGTGCAGATGAGACAAATTTTAGAAGTGCTTTCATCCCTAAAATCTGATGTTTGAGCACATTTTGGTTTTAAAGGCCAATGAAAAGAGCCAAGGACTTGACCAAACAAATGCAATATGCAGCCCAGTAATGGTGCAGTAGGCTATAATAAAAACATGACCAGCGTGCTTGCTCCTACAGAGACATCATGCTGATGCAACAGAAACCAGCAGACCCAATGCAAATTACTCTGGACAACACAACGTATAAGATTTCATCTACCTCACCCTGTGCCATCAAAATCACAGACTCACTGGTTCATTTTATGGTTGAATATAGAGGCTTTTACTATATGTTAAATACACTGGAGCCATGTTACATTATCCCAACCTGTTGCTATATTACTGAAATAGTGGTGCCCAAGAAGTATGAAGAAATCTAAGAACATGTCAAAACTTCACTAAGTTCATCTACAGGTTGCCCTTACGTTTAGTGGATGGACGTCTCGAGCCACACAATCATATGTGATGATCACATGTTATTTCATTACAAGGACTAAGAGCTAAAGGCATTGGTTTTACAAACACGAGCCATGCATGACAGCCATAAGGGGACAAACATAGCCGAGTTACTAAAAATGGAGCTTGATGACTTGGGCATAGCAGCCAAAGACCTGGCCATTGTCACAGACAACGCTGCTAACATGACCATTGCATGAGCTAACTGGTTTGTTGCATCAGCGTTCAATGAATTGAACATTGACTGAATGACTGAGCATTAATTTGAAAGTAAAAAATATTGATATGGGAGTCAAATCAAATTAAGGTGAGCCATTGTATATTGAGAATTGCATTGTATCGTGAGTTTTGCATCGAGAATCATTTTGAATCTGCTCACCCTAGATGATACCGATCTGGGGATCACATAGTATATTTTTTGATAAAAAAAATATACTTTTAGGAGTAGTTTTACAGCATTGTACTTTTCAATTTTACTTGAATAAACATATGATAGTATGTTATTACTCCTTCTTGAGCAATTCTTCTGGCTCCTCTATCAATTGTGCATAATTTACTTAATGAAAACAAAGTTGTCTTAAACAAATATGCACCACTGAGAGACACACTTTCTTATTACTTTTTTTTTACTCAAGGCTTATTTCATAAATGTTATTTTCAATCTTTTGAGTCTACTGTGTAATATGGAGGTTGAGTGAAAATAATAAACAGTATACTGTAATATAACATGATTTTAACTTTTACTTGAGTAGAAATTTGATCAAGTATGGCTACTTTTGCTTAAGTAAATTTAATCATTGGCTAGCCATTCTAGTTCAGTCGACTCTCCAGCAGGCCACACAGATCTAGGACAAATCCATATGACCAGGACACTCCTTTCACCAGTTTCTAGCAGACTTAGACTTGTTAGAGCTCAACTAACAGACTGAAAAAATGGTCATGAAACTTTTTCCCCCAGGGCTGTAAAAATATCTGCAACTCTTTCCCACAAAAGCAAAAAAAAAAAAAATAAACTCCAACACCGCACACACAAATACACACACACATAATACAACTCTCTATTTTTGTCAGTCCTTACCATTGACTTCCACTCATTTCTAACCCATTTCTACATTTCTAACTTTGACCCAAATCACAACTTAGTCCTAACAGGCCCCCTGACCCTAAAACACCGGTACCGTTTGTGAGGTTAAGGTATCAGGCCCCACAAGGAGCAGTCAGTTTAAATATATCTAACTGACATTGAAGAGATGCAGCCCAAATTAAATTTTTTGTATCATTAGTGACAACAATTACGCTTCCTCTTCACTGTGGTAATTAAAGGATGGATGCAAATATTCAGGTAAGCTTTAGCTGAATCCAAAAGGATAAATGTTTTCATATTCCATTACACTAACAATAAATATAAAAAACAACTGTTAATAACTACATCTTAAAAAGTTATTCAAAGTAGCCATTTTAGCAATTACACCAGGATAACCAAATATTCAATGCAAAAATCTACGTAAAGTTACTTTTATTTTTACCACATGTTCAAAATTGAATATAAAAATTAAAAAAAACTAATATGTTCTCTCTTACATGCTTACTGTATTTGTAGTGCTCCATATGTAGAAGAGGGAAAGGAACAATATTTGTGGTCTTTGTGAAGACTGATTTTTCTAAACTGAAGAACATGGAAATGTAGACATGTCTTTCTCTGTGGTTGGTATTGACAGAAAACCTACAATGAGACGTTTAGAGTCAAGGTGGTCTAATATAAATGTTTAAACACCTACTGAAGTTCTCTGATGGTATATTTTTGATTATGATTGCAATTTTCTGGTATAAATCAGTGAATCTTTCTCCCATTTAGACAACTCGTTTGCATTCTCTAATATCTCTGCCTAAGATCCTAGAGTCACTCAATCAGGTTTTAGAAGTGGCCATAGCACTATCACTGCTGCCACACTAGTGAAAAATGATATTGTCAGGGCCTTGGACAGAAAACAACACTGTGCTGCATTATTTGTTGATCTTTCCAAGGCGTTCGATTCAGTTGATCATGAATTGTTATTGAACAAATTACGATCAGTTGGCTTATGTGCAAAGGCTGTTACATGGTTCCAGAATTATCTTGTAGATCGTACACAATGTGTCCATGCAGAAGGTTATAAATCTGAATTTCTTGAGATAACCAAAGGGGTCCCACAAGGATCTATCCTGGGGCCCATTCTGTTTTCAATTTTTATAAATGATTTAGGTGCTGATGTTCAAGCAAAAATACATTTATATGCTGATGATACAGTGGTTTACACTCACGCCCCCACCACTTCAGGGGCTGTACAGGAACTTCAGGTTGCATTTCAGGCATTACAAAAGACATTGTTAAGTTTAAAATTGGTTTTAAATACACAGAAAACAAAGTTTATGGTTTTCTCAAAAGCTCGATCACAGCTACTTGACAATTGTAGTATCTTGTCCTTAGATGGGAAATACATTGAGAGAGTGTCTTCATACAAGTACTTGGGAATATGGATAGATGATAAGCTTTCTTTTAAAGTACATATCAATACATTAGTGAAGAAGCTTAAAGTAAAGCTTGGTTTTTACTTCAGAAATAAATCTTGTTTTACCTTCAGTGCTAAGAAGAAACTTGTAGAAGCTACCTTTTTGTCCGTGATTGATTATGGAGATATACTGTACATGCATGCTGCATCCTCCATCTTGCGTCACATTGGCTCAGTGTACCATGCATCATTACGATTCATTACAAATTCTAAGTCCCTTACTCATCACTGCATTCTTTATGATCTAGTTGGTTGGACATCACTAACAATTCGTAGAAAACAGCACTGGCATATCCAGTGATGGGACTAACGGCGTTGAAAGTAACGGCATTACTAACGCCGTTACCTTCTTTTAGTAACGAGTAATCTAACAAATTACTTTGACTGTAACTATAACGCAGTTACCATTGCAGACACCCCGTTACTGCGCGTTACTCAGGTCGCACAATGAACCTTTTTTCATGATAGGACTTGTGCGCAGCTGCGTGAAGCTGACACCCCACCCACGTCAAATAACTCTGCAAATAGACTGAATGGTTAGTGCAACGTTAGTGCAGATTTGTGCAGAAAAAAATATTGTTTGTGCTACTTTTGTTTAAGAGATATTAAAGATTATTTTTTAGGTCATCCAGAGGTGCGCGCCTTGTCATGAGAGAGGGGAGGATGAGAATGGCTGATGTATAGTGAGATTCTGTCTGTCAGTTGGGTAGGTGGGTGTTTCCGCAGGTGGGTGTTAACGTACAGCACACACAGAGAGATGAAGAGTGAGTATGACTCCAGCAGCAAACAGCGTTTTCCTGATGGAAATACCGGTGTTACGTCGAGCTGCGTTTCCCCATCAGATACGGTTTCCTCTGCATCTCCGCACAGCGCAGGCGGCACAAGTCACCGCGCAAGCGACAGGAAACGCGCATGCTCGCTAAAGGCGCGCACCAGTCGCCCTGTGCTCGCGCCACAGGAGAACTATGGAGAGCGGGAACGATCAAATGGAAGGGAGAAATCTGGATGGATGGATGGATGGATGGATGGATGGATGGATGGATGGATGGATGGATGGATGGATGGATGGATGGATGGATGGATGGAAGGATGGATACTCTGACTTTTCAACCTACTGTATTTTTTATTTTAAACATTATTTGATGGCCTTTGTGGCAGGGATGGAGATCCATATTTTATGTCACACACAGAGTATACATCTAGATAGATAGATGTTGCAGTATCTATAACAACCCAAACACACAGGATTTCAGAATTAGACATCCCCAGTTATTAATTTCATATACTCACCAGATCTGAATGCCCTGTTAAAAAACTTCACATCGCGTTCCCCCCTGATGTCCTTTACATTGAGTTGCAATAAATGCAAAACTGTCTGCAGGTTCTTGTCTTTGTCGTCCTCTCTATTCAGCTGGCTTTTGAATCACACCGCGAGAAGGTGGGGGCTGGGTGGTGAGGGTTATGGGGGCGAGAAACGCAAAAGTAACGCAATAGTTACTTTTACTAGTAACTAGTTACTTTTATTGTGGAGTAACTCAGTTAGTAACTCAGTTACTTTTGGGAGAAGTAACTAGTAACTATAACTAATTACTTTTTCAAAGTAACGTGCCCAACACTGGGCATATCTTTATCTACAAAGCAATACTTGGTAAACTCCCACTGTACCTCTGTAACCTCCTCTCTGTGAGTTCCGGTAGTTATCAGTTGCGCTCCTCTCAGTGGTTACTTTTTAATGTACCCCGAGCTTCAACTGAGTTGGGAAAAACTGCATTCTCCTACTCTGCACCTCGGGGATGGAATAACCTCCAGAAAGAGCTCAAATTAGAAACTCTCGTGTCCATTAATGAATTTAAAGCAACCATGAAGAATGTAGTGATGGAGATATGTACTTGTTTTTCTTGAGATGCTCAATGTGTTTTAACATACTGCTCTGATTTTATTTTTTTATGTTTTTAATTTTTTAATTCTTTATTTTTTATTTTGCAAAATTTAATATGATGTAAATATGTATGCACTTCCTGTGGTTTGGCTGCTACCTTGGCCAGGTCTCTCTTGAAAAAGAGATTCTGAATCTCCATGGGATTTCCTGGTTAAATAAAGGTTAAATAAAATAAAAAATAAAATATCTAAAAAATAACACTAATGCCAAGGCACACCTTCCAAATTACAGTTACCAACAATTTAAACAACCACCTCAGTACCTACTAATGCCAAATCACACCCTGCCATCACCATGAATGCAACCAATTAGTGTCATGCCACTGGCAGTGCAGAGTCAGCTCTGTAATCGTTAGCTTATATTAGAAAACAGACAGTGAGAGGAAAATGCCACAGGAGGAAACACACATTTTTAGTTACAAGCAAAATGTTAGTGTTTTCTTTCAATAAACCATATCCAGATGTGTGCAGTTTGCTTTGTAGCATCTTCCTTTTTATCTAATTGATTGCTATAGAGTCCATGGATCCCAATGGTGGGCATCTGTTATTGAAATGTTGTGTTCTATACTTAATAAAATTGCATTAAAACACTTTCCTTTAATGCCCTTCCTCACATGAGCATCTGCTTGTAATTTTATGCCCCACCCACCAGCAGTTTCCCATGTTCATCTAATCCAGAGTGATGTACGCCTAATTTGTATCATCCTTCTAATAACCTTACCATAAGATATTCACAAAAAAAATTTTTTTTTTTTTTTTGCATTTTCACCTTTTGTGCCTCAGAGTAGCACAGGATTTGAATTTGTAATCACAGGCAGAGGCTGAAACGAGGAAACAATTAACCTGCACTGCTAAGTGGCCAAGAGGACAGGACAAAAATAGCTCAAAGAGAAATGCTTCATACTTCATTACTAGTCAAAATCAGGTTGGCTGTTGGTAACAAGGCTTGTAATGTGACATGACGATTTCAACTATGTTGTTGAAGTCAGTGTAAAATGACAGCAAGAGCTTAATATGGATGTTTATAGTGAAAACACTCATCCTGAGATGTGAACTTGTATAATGATACATTTCATAGCAAGTTGTTGAAAGGTGAAGAAAATCTTTCTTTAATCTAAAATGTGTCAGTTTGCCAAGAACTGCAGTTTATGCAGGAAAATAACAGGCCACATCTAAAGTAGTTTAAAACTAGTTCATCAGGCTCTTGTTTCATCAAAAATTATGTTTTTTTCTTGTTTTTTTTTTTTGGTAGTATGTAGGTTTATTTACATAGCATATTTCAGTAACAAGCTGCACTTGTTACTGATGCTTCCGGCATCAATAAATTATCTATAGCAATTGAGGACAAGAGCGTAATATATTTAAAGCTGTGTGAAATGCATAAGGCAATTTGAATATATGGTAGCAGAAGGATGGAAATTTGCAATGTAAAACAAATTCAAAAATGCCTGCAAATACAAAATGTAGACCTGAATACACAATAATTAGAACAATGTAAAAACACACTTGTAAAGGAAAAATATGGCTAAGTAATAATGTTGGAATCACAGAGAACAGATGCCCTGCAAACACAAAACCTGCTGTAAAAACATAAATTATGCAACATACAAACACACAGAAGTAGCAAAGTATCAAAAACAACCACACGTTATGGAAAGCTGACCTAAATTTGCATAATGGAAGTGCTCCAGACCAATACGGAGAGACCGTCATCATCACATACGTTACTAGACAACAAACATTACCACAAGTTATTTTTCTCTGGACCATATCCAGTGCAAAAACATAAATGGGATGCTGCCCAGAGGACACTAAGAAGGGAAAAAACAAGTTTCCTTTTGAATCTTTTTTTCAAACACTCAATCTCTCTGAGCTTCCAATTTATGGGTTACTAATCTCTGGTTCGTTGTAAATCGATGAGCGTCTCCCTTGGTGGTGCTAGTTACAACATTCTCTTTTGCATGTGTTTTGTGTCTCAGTCTAATTTTTGTCTTTATTAAGCATAACAAGCAGTGATCATGACACAAACATGTAGAGCTGTCACAGTAATGATAGTGTTAGTAATGGTAAGGGGGGGGGGGTTAGGTGGAAGAATTCTCTCCAGCGCCTTCACTAGTGTCATCATCTTCAGCTGCTGACCGTAGAGATTCGTGAGAGTACGGCATTTGAGCCACCTGAAGAATCTAACCATAGAATAGGGACCGTTTTTAAGTAGTAAGTTGGTGTTAGCATTGTAGATCACAGTTTATATGTAGATAAGGGTAAACTTTTATATGTATTTCTGTATATATACTTACTTCAATTAGCTATTGCAGTATGGAGCTGAGAGAGAGAGTGAGAGAAAAAAAGAGGGAGAGAAAACAAGCAACTGGATTGCTTTGGTATATGTGAGGCAGGTTTTCATCAGCTGTTTTATTCATGTCTTTAAATGAGATTAAAATGTTGTGACAATTTTAAGCGGATGCATTTATGCACAAAAGTATATTGTCTGTCTGCCTCTATGCCAAGACAACCTTTTTACCTTTGATAAACCAAAACATTCACTCTTCTTTTTATGAGCCTATGGACAAAGGGGGAGAAAAAAATGCTTCTTAGCATCCTTGAATACTAAACAAGTTGTTGAGATTCACCAGAGTTAATTTATTGAGGCAGAAAAACTACAAAGGTAGGCACCATTAGGGTTTGCAAGATAAGGACCCTTTTCTCTTAGTAAAGAAAAAAAGCCATTCTAAAAGCAAGATCTAACTAATCAACAACTCTCTTTTCCAGCCCATCTGATATACAAATTGTGCCTCATGAACCTTGCAAAATCAATTACCTGGGTAATACTTTGCATGCAGGGAAAACCAAACATTGAATGCATGATGAATACGCAAACAGACATTACTCACTGCAGATTATTTTGCTCCATTTACATTGCATTAGAACCTGATAGTGCAAACTATTTCTTGATCATGTCTATTTCATTAAAATGTAACTGGGCCAAATGAAAAAGCTGTATTTTTCAAACATCTAGATAGAATATCCATAAGAGCAAACCCTTTCATCAGATTAATGATCCAACACAAAGCAGACAACAAAGAATATTAAGCATGCATCTTGGTATAAATTGGTTTGTGAATAAAATGAAATAGAAAAATGTATTGAGTGTACTTTCCAGTAATAAATGATTGTACTGTCATTTATATTTGTAAAGCACTGATATTTTTGCAAGCAGGAGTGTAGGGTGTGCCTCTAAAATAACATCCCATTATACACTGCATACTGTGACCATAATGCAGTATATCCTAAAATTGTGTTAAAATTGAGCATTGTTTTTAAATTGCTTTGCTTGCACAGAAATGACCAGTGTTTTAAACATTTATTGCTGTGCCAGATTCCTTAATAAGCAGGCATTTGTAATATGTTAAACATATAATAGATGAAATAATACTGTTGATGTTATACATCCTCCTGTGGTAACTATTGTGTTTGTTGGGATCCAGAGGTTTGCCCTCCTGAGGGCGACGTGGATCCCTTCCTGTGGGCTTCTGTTACTCTTGGGATCCAGGGGTTTGCCCACCAGAGGGCCCTGTGGATCCCTTCTCTGTGGGTTTCTGTTTTTGCCTGTTGGGATCCAGAGGCTTGCCCACCAGAGGGCCCTGTGGATCCTTTCCTGGGAGCTGCTGTTCAGCGCTCACAGCTGACCCCCATCACCTGATTAGGAGATCTCTCTATATTAGCTGTAGAGGAGCTCCATTCTGAGCCGGATTGTTGTCCTTGCCATGGAAGCAAACCTGAGCCACCCTGCCTGTTTAACCCTGCCTGTCTGAACCTGCAAACCTGTGAGTTTGATCCTGAGAACCTGTACCTGAACCTAACCTGCTCTGTCCTCTCTGCCTCCCAGGAGGAAACCTGTGTTTCCAATAAATATTTCACTTTTAACCTGCCTCTTTCTCTGTGAGTTCTGCATCTGGGCTAGTAAACCTGCCACATCATGACAGTGTTAAATGATTAACGATACATAATTTTACTGCAAAGACTATTAGTATGAAAAAGATGATCCATGTGAAGCATTTAGTAAAATAATATAATGTGGAAATTTATTTTTAAGCTTTCAGACACAGCTCTTAGTCTGGCATCAATTATTAAAAGTCCTGTTTTCTTGTTCCTTTTTAGAATACCCAGCACTGGGATAGCTAAGCATGAAATTATTTGGAACTGAGTGAAAATGTCACGAGTAGTTCCAAGTGTGTTGTTTTATATTTGAATATGATGGCAACTGCAGTCAGATGAAACATGAGAAAAGGCTTTTTCAGTGTAAACATGAAGAGTCAACTAAAGGGTTGTAGTCTCTTTTTACATGTCCTCTCTCACCAAGCTATTGTTTTCAATATATGCAAAGAAACAAGGCATTAGTGTGTCCTATATAGGGATAAGATGTCAATAAAGTAGCGTATTTGCTTTTTTTTCAAATTAGCAAAAAACTAAAAGGTTTGGTTTAGAGTACCACTTGTAGATAAATCACCTCTGTCACCATTGCCTCATGCTTTCAGAAAAAACATTTACAAAGCTATTCATCTTACCCCTTAAAGTGTTTCCAAATGTCAGTTAAATCTCTGCAGGGACATTACATGCAGAATTTCCTCCACTCAATTTGGACTGTGGAGTGTTTGGGTCATATACTTTTTTCAGATCCTTTCACAGCATCAAAAGTCATATTTAGGGCCTCACAGCTTAGACTAGCTTAGACTTGGAGTCTATCTTAATGGATGATTTGATACACCTTTCAGATTTTTAGGCTCTCAGCTTACATCATTCTAAGATCCTGGTGACCACAAGCCAGTCTACTCAGAAACAAATGGAAAAATGTGACTCTATCTCGAATAAAAATCCCTTTCTAGATTATGTTTTAAAATGTATATGGCATATTCCAATTTAAATTTACATGTTAACCTTTGAGCTAACTTGAGTAGTTAGGTGCCCCTTTAAGGTTGAGGGAGAATTTCTGCCTTAAGAGTTCAAATGTCTTGGGGTCCTGTTCACGAGTGAGGGGAGAATGGAGTGGAAGAATGATAGATGGATCTGTGTTATAGTAGGAGCTCTTGCAGTAAATAGAGAGCTGAGGCAGAAGGCAAAGCTCTTGATTTACCAGTCGCTCTACATTTCTAATCTCACCTAAGGTCATGAAATCTGGATGATGACAAAAAAACCAAGATCCCGATACAAGCAACTGAAATGAGCTTTCTTTCACAGGTTGGCTGGGTATTCCCTTAGAGATGGGATGAGGAGCTAAGTCATCAAGGTGAGTCTTGGAGTACAGCTGCTTCTTATCCACATGGAGAAAAGTCTGCAAAGATGACTCAGATCTGTTGTGGATGCCTTGCGAAGCTTCCTTCGCTGCCAATGGTGTGGTCATGATACTGCCAGCTCCCACTGTTCAAGTGTTTAATAACCCAAAAGCAGCAGCATTCACTATTACATTTTTCTTTATTTATTTATTGTTTCATGTAGCTTTATTGAACACTTCTAGCAACAGTCCATTATAACTTCCATAAACAGTGAACTGTGGTGCAATGTCTACATTCTTCTTCTGCACGTGGGGGTCACTTTGATATACTGAAGTCTGATAGAGTTTGCATTCAATTAGTAGCATTAAGGACCACGGCAACAACATTGGGACCGTGTTGCTCTAGCATTCGATAGTATGTTATTTTTTGTGTCACGTTTCTGGCTGATGTTTTGGTGACTGTGGAATGTTGGTGGTGCTTTCACAGTCGTGGTAGCATGAGACAGACTCTACAACCCACACAAGTTGCTCATCCAGGATTAATATGAGATGTGGAAGGTTTGCTGTGTTCGTCAGAGCAGTGTCCAGAGGCTGGAGGCACTACGAGGAGACAGGCCAGTATGCCAGGAGATGTGGAGAAGGCCTTAGGAGGGCAAGAACCCAGCAGCAGGACCGCTACCTCTGCCTTTGTGGAAGGAGGAACAGGAGGGGCACTGCTAAAGCCCTAAAAAATGACCTCCAGCCGGCTACATAAGTACATGTGTCTACACAAACAGACTAATTAAGAAACATTTGTTAATTATTTTGTTCTGTGCCCCAAGGAAATTTGATCTAAAATCACCAAGCAAGTAGACTAGTCAGGCTTGCCCCATAAGAAGTAATTTTTAGAAACGTTTACACTCTCAATGGCTGTGTTTTCTACAAACATATGCATTTCAAAGGTTAAACTGATCTTGTAAGCTAGGGTTGTCAGTTGCCCAGCAGAGTACAAAAAGTGTTGGGGGAGGGAAAGCACTGCAGTACTCTACACTAAACTCTAGTCCCTCCTGACCCTAAACCTGCTGAAGGAATAAAATATAAAATATTTGCAGTTTTGAAATCATAACATTTTAGAAACTTTAATGCCTTGTAGCTGGTGCATGTCTTATGTTTTGTTTTTTTTTAGAAGTTTGAGATTAAGGTTATTCTAGCACTATATCCTGGCAGAAAGACTGTAATTTTAGCCTCATTATCATAAGTAGTCCAGATTCCTCCCACCTCAAATCTATGCATGAAGGGTCAGCTGTCCATTCTACATTAAACTAAGACTAACTAACCCTAATACTTCAGATAGGTCTAACAATACATTTACTTTTGAAATGTGAGTTTTGTTTAGCCTTGAAGAGTAATGATATAGGACTTAACATGCACTTACCTAAGAACAGGTGTGGGCAATTCCAGTTACTGAGGACTCTGGAGGAACTGACTGCATACTCAGTTTGAATATACTGAGTATACTAAGTATTCAGCAATTTGGTTCAGGTCTGTTGGATCAAGTATGGACTAAAAGTTGCAGGATACTGGCCCCAGGAACTGGAATTCCCCACCCCTGCCTAAGAAGGTTAGGGGTTACTGGATGAATAAACTAAATATATATGAAACTGTTTATTTTGTCTTTGCAAAGGAAACAACACTGATCATCATCGGAATCTTTGACCAGGTTTTAATAAAAGCGATCGGCCAATGAAAATCAAGGACATTCATTCAATGGAAATAAAATTACTTTTAGACTATTTGAACTTACCAATCGTTAAAAAAAGGAACAGATCGAATGATTTTGTTTAAACAGAGTCTTCTCACTCAGCTGAATGTGTCTATAAAAATTTCAGAAAGAAGTAGGTTGCTAAAATGCACTTAATTTGGCATGATAGATTGAGTCCATGCATCGGTGACTGTAATTGAATCTGTGACCTATTTCTTCAGAGGAAATTTGTCTCTTGGGTTATTTTTCACCGTACATTCTAATGGAATGCAATAGACCGGCACTGAATATATATATTTCCACCCAATTATAAACATTCCTCCCTCCAATGATTTTGTTGTTTTAAACTTAGCACTTTGGGCAGTAAATTCTTAGCCATAAAACAAAAATAGAGAACCTTGCAGAGGTATTCACACTCTTTTTATCTCATTACATTTAGTCATGAGATGATAAAAAAAAAAAAACACAACATGTTTTTATTGTAATTTTAATGGACCAATATTCAGTTGACCATAATGGCAATCTGACCAAGCTTTTCAAGTTTTCCTACAGATCCTCAATTTGTTTCCAATCAAGCTTCTCCCTTCACGCTCATGTGGATGATATGGGTTGTGCCTCTGGAAAATGATCCCCCTTGCCAGTCTTAAATCTTTTGTGTCTTCAAGAGATTTTCCTCAAGGATGACTTGGTAAGTTTTGGCTGGGCTTTATATATTCTATTGCTTTCTTTAAGCAGTGCTTTTTTCACCTTTTTTCACGTCTTCCATTAAAACTGATTTGTGGAGTGTGCAAACAACATTCCAGTCATCAGTTTCTGCAACCTTGTCTATAGATCGTGCTGTCATTCACTGAAGAAAATATTGTAAAAGGCTTTCACTGTGCCATTTTCTTTCAATATTTAGTATTGAATGTTAGATGAAGCCACAGATAGTCAGATCAAAATAGACTAGCTGGTGTGAAAAAGTTGGCTGCTAATAAAAAAAAAAAAACAATAACTATTACATTTATTGCTCCATAGGTTGGGTCTAATACCTGGAACTGCCTGTACTTTAGTTCATTAGAAACCCACACGCACACTCTAACAGTCTTGGACACCTGGCTGTTACACATTCAACAGGTAGCACTCTAGTGGTGATGCATTCTTACAACAGTTGAGACAGCGCACAGCCCCTTGTAGTGGTTGTTTAAAACAATATAATCATAATTTAGGGCTGTTCTTCATTCTTTACCTGCTTTGTTACCTGGCAAGAGCCTCTGACACTCATAGCTCATCCTTTTATTCTCTCAAGCAATCACTTTTTATAATTATGTACTTAAAAAGTATATAATTATATATTTTTTAAAAATATTTTAGCAGTAGAATAAGAATATATATTACTGAATAGAACTGGACGTTGTAGATGATGAATTGAGGGTCAAACCAATTGATTATTATTAGCTGACTGATTATAACTGTAACTTACTTAATAAGGAGGATGCTTGGTCTTTAACATCAAAGGTTAAATTCCTGGGCCGGCTGTTCAAAATGCACTTGTCTCCACCAATATAGTTAATTAGACTGTGGCTATCAGCAGCGCTATTAATCACCAACCAAGTCTTTGTTTATTCTAATATTACTAAGAGGAGGGTGAGTCTGACCTGTGTGATAAATCATTCGTTGTACAATAAACACAAATTAATACAGGTTAAAATGTTGATGTCTATGATCATATTGATTATTAGAATCATATGTATATGATTCTAATAATCCAGGATAATAGCTAAAATAGCATCTATGCAAACACTACACTCTACTGGAAAATAATACAAGGTAGATAAGACTTATCTACCTTAGGGGACTAAAAGTCCGTTCAAATATTTTTTCAGAGAATTACTGTAAAATACATGCATTAATACATTCGCTGATGACAAGCAGGTACATATGAGTAACAATAAATGCAGAGATCTTCATTGCAATCAACAGTGTTGTTTCATTCTACTTAAAGTGGAAAGTGATAAAGGGTCACAAATGCATTCAACAATACAGCATTGCAGCAAGATGGTTAGCTTAGATAACACTTAATACTCAGCTAGGGAGTTTTAAGGCTGTGTCAGAACATCTGTCCTAACCCCTAAATCCCTCAATGACTATATAGAGGGGGTGCTATATAGTGGACTTTATAGTGAACTCACCTCACTTAACGTTGGGTGCATGTTAATAACCAAAGCCAGTTAAAACTGAATTATAGAAGTCTTGGTGATGGTTGTCATGTGATGCTTGAAGATAGATTGGTTATCCATAAGTGGGCCAGTGTAGATGGAAAAATGCCAGGGCCAAAAATCTTTTCCAGTCTGAGCCTGTTCCCTATATATTCACAGTAAGGGTCTTATTTTATGCTATCATATTATTTAACGTATTACTAATTTGCATATAGTTTTTGAAGAAAATATGATTAAGAATATTCTAATGCGTTCATTGTTTTTTATGTTGCTGTTTGTTCACTAATGTGATCTAACAAGCCTCTGAAATCTTTACAAAAATGGCTTTTTTATGTGTTTTTTTCTTAGGGTTTTATCTTTTAGGAAAAAAAGTGAACAACTTTTATGGGTATGAAAACTTTTTCAAAGCACTGCAATGTACGTGCACAACTGAATTTTTTTGTTTTTTTGGTTTTTTTTTTTGGTATTTTTTTTTTTAATATTTACCAAGACTTTATATCTCTTCTCATTAATATAGCTTCTAATGTTTTCTTATTGTTTTTTTAAGATTTGTTATAAGAATATAATGTTTGTTATTTCAGTATATTGTTATGAATGCAATTATTTTTCAATATGTTGAATACCACTATTAATACTTACTAATACTAGTAGTGGCAGTAAAGCAGGATCAAACCCATGTAATAGAAATTTAAAGCAGTTTTATGACTAGGTGGTCGGTGAGGATGATGGCAACAATCTTACATTTCTCTGCAAAGTTTGCCCGCCGGCTTTCAGTAAAAAAATCCGCACTTAAACCTGTCTAGTATATTTTTCAGGATTCCAGTATTCCTTTTTAGTATGTACTGAAATGAAATTTCAAATGGAAAAAATATTTAAAATAATAAAAAAAACATTTGCACCTTAAAGACTACTTTCCTGTTTTTCTTTTAACAATTCCTCATAAAAAAGAACATTCAAGCAGCACATTTTCCTGATGTTTTTGAGAATATACTGTAGGGGTGAAAGCTGCAGCAGCTACTAGTGTGAAGTGAATGGACAGCAACAAAGCGTTAAAGCAACAATGGGGAAATGCTGTCCCCTCAATGCTAATGTAAACCCTGGTTGGATAAGGATTCAAAACTGGATATGAAGACAAAATCTGACGCACAGTTTCAGAGTTACAACTGATAAAATAATTGCTGTCTGTGGTTCTACAGTAGGCTATGTGTAATTGAGCAATATACGAAAAAAAAAAAGAACTATGAACTAGTTCATATTTTGGAACTGTGAACTTAGTTCAAAATTTTGAATTATGAACCATGAACTGAACTAGTTCATTTTAAAATGTGTGAATTGAACTTTGAACTAGTTCACGTAGAAAGAGAACTTTCCCAACACTGCTGTCAAACACTTACAAAGTTGCAGGGAAACACCTGAGAGGATAAATTCAGTTTTTGCCAGCAGACATGCAATTTAGAAAATCTTTTGTTACAGTTAGGGCTAGGTATGTGATTTTAACTAGGAATATTGTTATTTTAGTGATCTACAAATGGAACAACAGAGAGGATAGTGATTTTAATAAATGCTAAAATAGCCTGCCATAGAGGACTACATAACTCAAGCAGCAATCTTCTTTTAGGCCATATTCTTCTCCTTTGTGGTTATAGTGCTGTTGCTCTGTCTTTCAAACCCATTCTCTTTAATTTTACATTTCTGTATTAAAATCTCTAGTTCCAGCGGTGTGAAATAGGCACTTACTGTGGCCTGTTGATATGGTGACTCGTCAAATCGCTGCTCCACTGATGGCCATGCTCAACTCTGAGTGGACCTACTTAGAGTTGATAAAACAAATTCAGAGCAGCCATTCTGAAACCGAAAACTCAGAGTTACCAAACTTATGATAGATCAATTCAGAGTTGATTCTGAGTTTGTTACACTTGCTTTGAGAAACGGATCCGAGACTTCTTGCTGAAGTCTAATCTGTACACACAGAACTAGAAGCAAAAACAGAGAAGCAGCATTTAGTTCCTATCCTTCACTTATTTGGAACAGAAGTCCCAGAAGACTGTAAATGTGCTGACAGCCCAGTTTTTTTTTCAGTTCAGTTCAAAATCCACTTGTTCAGAATTGCCTTTGATTGTTAAAGTTAAAATGTTAACTATTTGTTTTTTTCTAATGTTTTTAGCTCTACTTGTTTTTATTTTCTCTGTATTCTATTTTTTAATTTATGTAAAGGATTTTCAGTTGTTTGTGGTACTCAAATAAAATACCCTTGACTTTATTTTAATTTGCCCTTATCCTGACCGAACAATAGTTAATACATTAATCATTATCTATTTACCATTTATAAATGGCTCAGAAGAAATAAATCAAATATAAATAAACTGTCTGTTAATCATTAATTGTACATTGTATATACATATATACAACATTGTATTGTAAAGTGGAACCTATAACAAAATGACAAACAGCAGTTTCGATTTCAACAATGGACCACTGCTGTTAGTAATTTTTATTCCGTAGACATACCAATTTTACACAACTGTCATCCTTAGCTTAATTTATTATTCATTATTATAACTGAAAAGATGTAGCTGATTAAGGAACTTAAAAAATGGACTGCTTCAGTCCCACTCTACTGGTTTGAGTGCAAATGAGAATAATTCCTTCATTTTGTCGCAATTCAAAGCTGCTGATAATTAAAAGTTCATTTCGTTGGCTTTTAGTAGAAATATCAGCTGCAACACACCAATGATTCCCTGGATGTTTTATTTCCAATAATTGCAACTCACTTATTTATTTCATTAATTGTTGTTAGGGCAGACACCTTCTAATAAGCTGAGGAAAAAAAAACAATTGGCTCACTATATAAACAAAAAAAAAATCCTTGTTATTGAAATTTTTCTTGTTTAATTTTAAAAAGACTGTTTTTTTATGAACTTCAGCTTCCTTTAGTATCCTCCTTCAAAATGCGATAACTATAAATCTGAATCTTGATAATATAATCCTGGGACAACAATTATCCTGTGCACCCTGTACTTGAGAATTTTAACAAATTTGATTAAAAAAAAAATAAGCCTGGTTATGAAGTTGGGTTAATTCTGTTAATTAAACCTATAAGTTTCAGTACACATACATAGGAGAGCAGCTTAAGCAACTAGAGGTCAGGTTGTGGAGGTCACTGGCTTTAAGTAGTGTCAAATATTCTTTATACTTGTTTACCCTGCTGGTGGTTATCCCAGTGGGCATTATTGGCCATTCGAACAGGAAAAATTTTTGCACAGTGCACCACCATGCTGGCTATGGCAGTGGTCACTAATGGGCTGGCTGGATCTGTGCTGGTTGGATTGGCAGTGTTGTTGTCCACACCAAATAGGCATCTGTCCTAAGCTAAGAAGCCAGGGCTAGCACTAACCCTGCTACTCAGGAGAAAAGGCGGCACTATTTGGGCGCATTCAACTCTCAGGTCCAGGTAACAACTTGGGGAATTCAGAGTGCAGGTCTAATGTATTTTCAGCTCAGTAAGGAGCAGTTCAGGGGTTTACCAGGGTGGGTCGCACTAATGATCTCAACGTTCAGAAAGACAAAATCAATACTAGCTTCTCCTTTTCTGGTCTCCCACCTGATGAGGAGGTTTCTATGGAGCACACAGCATATGCAAGAACTCCTTTGAACAGGAACTCCCTTGGAAAAGCTTCCTTTGCATTTTACTTGATGCAGCGCTTGATCCCTCTTGTTCTGTACATACTGTTGAAAATAATGGGTTTCAGAATGCTATCTGAAAGGTCCATCATGCAGAATTTACACTACATGAAACTTGACTCCACTCCAGTCCACTTCACCCTTTGACACGTTCATTTTTATATTAATCTCAAATGCAAGCGCACTGAGTGGCTCATTCCTGCTCCAAAGCCCAGAGGTGCTCTTGGCTTTACCGGTAATAACACAGTAGTGATACATGTGGAAGTCAAATCTAAATATTGAAACATAAGTAAACAATTTAAACTGCTTGCCTTTTTTTTTTTTTTTTGCATCCAGAGAAATGTTGTTTTGCTGTTATGGTTTTATTAGAAATGTACATGCACATTATGAATAGCCAGAAATGATTATCTAGACTGCAAAGATGTATAGATGTATTTATTTAGATTTATATTTGTATGTATTTATATTTGTCAATCTAGTTTTACGTTCAAGAAAATCTGGTCTGTTTTTGATCAATAATTTGGAAAGTATCTTTGTTGTGCTTGTTTAATATCCTGTTAGTGGAGTATGATCCATGTAGATAGACCTAACTGACTGGAAGCTATTGCAGGAATGTTTAACAGGAAGGAGGCCCAGGGGACTGCAAGAAGTGCTCTTCTTTAGGACTCCATGAGCTTGTTCCCATATTAAAAGGCTACATTATGGTAAATGGCCTGTACTTATATAGTGCTTTTTCAAGTCAGGAGACTTGACCAAAGCACTTTACACGACATTCACACACTCATGGTTGCAAACTACATTGTACCCACAAGCTACACTGTAGCCACAGCTGCCCTGGGGCTCACTGACAGAAGCGAGGCTGCCGTACACTGGCGGCAGCAGGCCCTCTGACCACCATCACTAGACAATGCAAGTGAAGTGTCTTGCCCAAGGACACAACGGCACTGAAAGTCGGAGCCGGGGCTTGAACCGTCAATCCTTCAATTTCAGGGCAAACTCCTACATCCAACGCCACTGTCGCCCTACGACATGTTTACCTTTTACTTCTATGCTTAGAGGTAAAAAAAAAAAGTACACCCTGGACAGGTCGCCAGTCGATCGTAGGTCGACAGATTTATCCATTTGCAAAATAATCATTAGTTGCAACCTTAACCTAGAACTCTTCTCATTAGCCTAGGTTAGATTATTAGATCCCCCACTGCCTCAGGAGTTGCTTCACTGACATATTAAACTTGTTGTTCAAGTTCATAATACAACTCTGGCCACAAGCCAAACTCTTTGAGATCCCTCAAAGCCCTGTCACATTAACTACTATACTTTCTGTTAATGCCAGTTTACCATTAGTATTCTCTGACAATTAAATTTTGTGATTTAATCTCCTTGGGTTGATGCCAATGACTGATTGCTGCACAACTTTTGAGTCGGCAGTCCTCCTTTTTGGTTTAAAAACTTTGTTTTACTGATCTTTTGTTATATTAATATTTTAAGTGAATTTGGGTTTAGCTGTCATCCAATAACATCCAAGTTGACTGAAACACTTGAAAGATGTCACTTTTTAGATTAACCGATATTAAAGTATAGTAGTGTTTTTTTTCTAACATTAACTAATACTCTAATTCATTGAGCTACATTTACAAGTGTCATATCTACCTTCTCATAAAATACAGTGATACGATCCAGCTATTTGTCACTTAATATGAAATAAATATTTTAAGTTTTGTGGCAACATTTTTTAACCCAAAATAAAGCAGAAAACTCAATGGCGTCAAGGAGCTAATTTATCATTTCTCTCCACACATCCATACAGGGATTCTTTGTGTGTTTGTGTCATATCACAGCACTGTCAAACAAGGTGAGAGATGATGTTTTTTATTCTCTGGTAAGAAAGAGAAGCTGGTCCCTAAAGGTTCAACACAAATTTTTCAAAGCCAGGGCCAGCTGTCAGTGCAGAGTAAGTGTAGAAAGCGTGAGTGTGATGGACAATAATTATTCACCCCCCATGAACACAGAATAGGAATCAAACACACAAGGACATTTGACCTTGCCTCAAAGAGACAAACTGCAAAAAACAGAATATTTTGATATAGATACAGTTCAGTGGATTTTATTTCCTGATGCCAAGAATATTGCTTGTTTAAATTTGCATTAAAGCTGTAAACTACATCAGGTTGGAAAGGAAATTATTTTAATGTCATCACTTTTATTTAAATATCTGTTGTGGTCCTTTTTTATTTCCTTTGAATCTTTACCATCTTTGAATAATAGTAGGTATTTTAACAATGGATCTGTAATACTTCAGATATAATCTTTTAATAAAACCATGATGGTGCTTTTTTTTCCTTGTTGCAAAAAAACTATATTGGGTTCTTACTGATAAAACAAGCTGATAAAGAGTAATGAAAAAAACAACATACAGGAAGAAAAGGTTATTAGTTTGCTCACAGCCAGTCTTTAGCTCTGTTTTGGAGAGTCACTCAACACCAAAGTGTAGATCTCTTCTGTAGTTAATTCCCAGGGTCGGTCAAATCTCAGATCTACTCAAACCTAAGTCAACTTCTTTCTTTTTTTTATAAACTGTATAAATAAACGTCTTAGGTTGCTGTCGACATGTCCTGTGCAATATTGTACAATTCACTTAACCTTTCTTGTAATTCTGCTTGTGTGTCTAAAACTGTTTGCACCCTCCTTAAGTCAAAAAAGGGTTGCTGCATCTCATTGGCTTAGCTCACTCAAACTGACCTTTGGAAATATCCCTCCTTCCAGTGGATTTACATGACAGCCTCTATGAGGTCAGTTCAGTTCAGGTACATCATTTTTAGTCATTTCTGATCTTGCTCTTTTGCACTTGTTTTAAGATATACATGTCTGGTTTATTCAGTTACCACTACTATCTTACACCTTTCCTGTTTTTCACAGCATCTTACATTTACTACATATGTTTGAAAGGAAGCAGAAACACTTTAGGCCAAGTGAACAAATGTGAAAATGTACAATACGTCTCCCATTAAGACCAGATTAAATACAAATTTTTGTAGAGCTTAGCAATACTTTAATAACCTCCAGGGATGAGCTTTTACCAATATTTCTCAGGACAGGCTTTACATATCAACAACATTTCTTGCTGTGTTGGCAATATATGAACCTTATAACTGAGATCACAGTAACATATTAGGCTCATAGCACAGAAGCTGCTCCAACGGAAGCCAGATGAGGATACAACGCTGTAATCCACAATTTCCTGCAGTGAACTTCGAATGGAAATGTATTACTACCCAAATATACATGTATTATATAAAGTAGGGGGGGCACGATGGCGAGCGCCTGGTGGCCGGGCTTTTACCCATGGGGCCCGGCCGGGCTCAGCCCGAACAGGAAACATGGGTCCTCCCTTACATGGGCCCACCACCCGTGAGAGGGGCCATAGGGGTCGGGTGCAATGTGTGTTGGGTGGTGGCCGGGGGAGGGGACCCTTGCGGTCTGATCCTCGGCTGCAGAAGCTGGCTATTGGGACGTGGAATGTCACCTCGCTGGTGGGGAAAGAGCCGGAGCTAGTGTGTGAGGCTGAGAGGTTCCGGCTAGAAATAGTCGGTCTCACCTCAATGCATGGTTCTGGTTCTGGAACCAGTCTCCTTGAGAGGGGCTGGACATACTTCCACTCTGGAGTTGCCCACGGTGAGAGGTGCCGGGCAGGAGTGGGCATACTTGTTGCCCCCCATCTCGGCGCCTGTACGTTGGGGTTTACCCCGGTGAATGAGAGGGTAGCCTCCCTCCGCCTACGGGTGGGGGGACGGGTTCTGACTGTTGTCTGTGCTTACGGGCCGAACAACAGTTCAGATTACCCACCCTTCTTGGAGTCCTTAGAGGGGGTACTGGAGGGTGATCGACTTTGTCATCGTTTCATCGGACTTGCGGCCGTATGTCATGGACACTCGGGTGAAGAGAGGTGCTGAGCTTTCCACTGACCACTACCTGGTGGTGAGTTGGCTCCGGTGGTGGGGGAGGATGCCGGTCAGACCTGGCAGGCCCAAACGTGTTGTGAAGGTCTGCTGGGAACGTCTGGCGGAGTCCCCTGTTAGGCGGAGCTTTAACTCCCATCTCCGGCAGAACTTCGAACACATCCCGGGGGAGGTGGGGGACATTGAGTCCGACTGGACCATGTGCCGTTCCTCCATTGTCGAGGCGGCTTATCTGAGCTGCGGCCGCAAGGTTGTCGGTGCCTGTCGTGGCGGCAACCCTCGAACCCGTTGGTGGACACCTCCGGTGAGGGATGCTGTCAGGTTGAAGAAGGAGGCCTATCGGGCCTTTTTGGCATGTGGGACTCCGGAATCAGCTGATGGGTACCGGCGGGCGAAGCGGCATGCGGCTCGGATGGTTGCTGAGGCAAAAACTCAGGTGTGGAAGGAGTTTGGAGAGGCCATGGAGAAAGACTTCCGCACGGCTCCGAAGTGATTCTGGTCCACCATCTGGCATCTCAGGAGGGGGAAGCGGTGCAGCACCAACAGTGTTTATAGTGGGGATGTGCTGCTGACCTCGACTCGGGACGTTGTGGGTCGGTGGGCGGAATACTTCGAAGACCTCCTCAATCCCACCAACATGTCTTCCATTGAGGAAGCTGGACCTCGGGACTCTGGACTGGGCTCTTAAATCTCTGTGGGCGAGGTTGCCGAGGTGGTTAAAAAGCTCCTCGGTGGCAGGGCACCGGGGGTGGATGAGATCCGCCCGGAGTTCCTCAAGGTCCTGGATGTTGTAGGGTTGTATTGGCTCACAATCTTAAGCCTCCCTGGCAAGGTCTATTCGGGGGTGCTGGAGAGGAGGGTCCGTCGGATAGTCGAACCTTGGATTCAGGAAGAGCAGTGTGGTTTCCGTCCTGGTCGTGGAATGCTGGACCAGCTCTACACCCTCAGCAGGGTCCTGGAGGGTGCATGGGAGTTCGCCCAACCAGTCTACATGTGCTTTGTGGACTTGGAGAAGGCGTTCGACCGTGTCCCTCGGGGGGCCCTGTGGGGGGTTCTCCGGGAGTACGAGGTGCCGGGCCCTTTGATACGGGCTGTCAGGTCCCTGTATGACCGGTGTCAGAGTCTGGTCCTCATTGCCGGCAGTAAGTCGGGCTCGTTTCCGGTGAGAGTTGGACTCCGCCAGGGCTGCCCTTTGTCACCGATTCTGTTCATTGCGTCCCCTATTGAAGCGAGAAGGAACGCGATTTGTTCCGTATTTCTAGGAATATCTGATACATACATATCTGATAACACACACATATCCACACACTAAGTGTAAGAATGACCGAAATAAAACTTGTGAAATATTAACACAGGAAAGCTAAAATGTCTTGGCCAGTGCCCAGCTATGATCCAACGCTTAGCCCTCTATGCTGCAATTTATTCACTCATATGTACATTTCTAATAATTGATTTTTTTTAATTAAAGATGAGTTTTACAAGTTTATGTGTGTATCAGACACATTAATCCAGTGTCACTATAGCCCTTAGACTCAAGAAGATCGGTGACCCATGTTACCAACCTTTTTGGCAGGGGGATACTTGAGTTTAAATGTTTTATTCAGTATCACTACAGTGGTGTTGTGATGTATCTGATAAGTCAGATCAGATGCAGTGTCCAGTCAGTAACTCCAGCGAGAAGATCATTCAATTTTAAAGATTAATTTTTTTTGTAGTTTGACTGCTTTATTTTTTAACCCTACCTAACATAAAATTAATTTAATTCAGCTGTGAGGATGGAGAGAAAGAAGAGAAGATGACAGAGGAAGAATCAGGACAGACAGGGGAAAGCAACAGGTTGATCTAATATAAGGTGGAAGTGAGTGTGGGGGGGTTGGGGGGGGGGGGGGGGGGCGATTTTGTGTTTTCGCATCCACCTCAAAAATATGTAGTTGCGCCCCTGACTCTGATGAGCTCTAACTGCTCACACTGCACATCCAAAAACCAAATGTCTGACTCAGCGCCAAGAGATGCCGCTGGTAGGACTTCTGTCTTACCAGCGGCAGATTCTTCTGTCAAGCTGGCAGAAGAAGAAGAACTCCCTTGTTTACACATACGCAGTGCCCGAGTTTCGAGTTAAATCAGCTCATAGCTCTGCTCAACAGCAGGATTTGCCCATGGACACCTTAGGAGTGCCGACTGAATTTCAAACCTGTTTGTTTTTTTCCCGACCTGACAATTCCTGATAGGGAGGTGGTTGCAACAGGCTTATTGCCCTTCGTTACCTACTGTATATTACATGACGCAGGACACAATGAGGCTGAAACTCAGCCTGATCCAAGAAGTTTTTGCGAGCTTAGAAAACCATTATACAGTTTATGCCTGGCTTACGGCAGACCACTGAAAAATCATCAGCGGAAGAAAGTAGGCAAAATAACCAAAATGATGCTGTAGTGGGAAAGATGACTAGATAAGCTATGGTTACATGTGAAAAAATGTGTCCAATCTAATCCTCAGTTGATCAGAAATTCAAAATCTCTGTTTACATGACCACCAAATAAAAGGATCCGACCATGACATGTTTTCTATTTTCCCAGAAAGACATTACACTCACATTGCACACATATTCAGTTGAGACTTTTTTACTCCATACATCTGAATAGGTGTTTACATAAACACTAATCTGAATGGTGATTTGCAAAAACCACCTCTCTTAGAATCAAAGTCTTTGCCGATCGGAATTACAATCGTCTGACATGTTTATATGAAACATTTTTATGTCATCAGCCCTTCAATCTGATTATTTGTGTCTGTCACCGTAGCTATAGAGAGAAAAAAGAGGAAACTGGTGAAGAACAGAAGGAAAGCACAGTGTCAGAGAATTCAGCCTATCCAACTCTGTGTTTTTTCATACTAAAATTTTGATGCAGTTATTATGCGAGATGTTTTGCTGACCACCATAAAAACTATTGCCTTGAGCTCTCTTTAAAGTCAAGTTTAGAAACAGTGTTATTTATGTGATTTCTTTTTTATTTTGTAGAACATTTTCTCAGTAAGCCAATACCTGAAAGTTGTTTTTGTTTCATAAAAGAGAAAATGATAAAACGTGTTTTTTTTTCTTGATTCCAACAGCATAACATTGATAAGATGTCTTACATACATCAATGAGGAGGTCCAGAATCGTTATAATGCCAAGACTTTTTTACCTGTGTTGCCCTCCCATTTGACATTTTCCAGATCCACCAGTGAAACAGAGAGTGCCCATGCATGCAAAGAGAGAGCATGGAAACTTCATGCAAAAAGCCCTCAGGCCATAATTTGACTTGGGGCCAAGGATATAAATATTGTCCTTCATCTTCTTTAGGACCTTGGCACTCTCTTGCAAAATTAGAGACTTCCTGTGACTACATATGGTGGAATCTCCAAGGTCACTTTTGGGTGCCATGATAAAGGCCTGTTAGAGAGGGTTAAAGTTCACATCCAAAAAAAAGGGAGATGTCTTTACAGACCAAATCAATCCACCGACCCATCTACAACCAACAACTAGAAGAAAGTGTCTGGTGTGGCAACAAAAATACAGCCTAAGAGAGTGTACTCCTGCTATCTATTTAGAGGCATCAAAAGTAACTGTGCTGTCAGACTACCGAGTGTTTACATTGGATTGGAGCAATTACACCATAAAAAGATTATTCTACAGACGCAGATTTACATCAGGTAAGGTTACGCGGCAACACCTGATTTCACTAGAACACCCGGTTACCAAAGGTCCACGTATTCATGAGTTAAACATGGATGGATAATAAACAAATGTGAGTATGCTTGATCTTTATTTGTGGACTGGGCTGGAGCAAATAATTCCTTTTATTTATAGGGAAAACCAAAATTCTTATCTCACCTTTCATTTACATGATATTAAACATATCTTGGTGCTAGTTTTGAAATACCGCTAAGTAAAAAAGGAAGATGTAGTACAAATGTGCTCAGGTGCTGCTCTAAAGAAGCTGTAGTGCACATATGAGTTAAAACCAGGGATCTCATTAACGGAATGTTTTCCAAATTTATATATATTTTTAAAGATGGTAAAAAGAAAAAAAAAAGAAAGCTATCTGTCATTTTGACAGATAACAATTAACACCCTGGCTACTTGGTGGTGACAAACTTATCTGCTATTTCAACCAGAAGTCCTTTAGCTGAAATGAGTACTTGCTGAATCAGGAAAAGTCTCATGTTGCAGGCTTTTGATCACCATCATGCAGTTGTGAGATGGCTTTTGTGCAACATCATGAAATTGATCAATGGTGCCAAAGGCAATATTAGATCATGTATGTGCCTTGTTGACTTTGGAAGGCTTAATAAAAACATAATAAAGAACAGTTAAGTTAAAAGCTAGAGTGTGATTTATCGTAATCATATACTTTTGATTGCTTCACCATTAATTCCTTTTCAATCCACCTGCTTTTTCTGCAGAGGGTAGTATATCACCCAATAGTCTAAAGGCGAAAGGCAGGGTAAACTGAACAGGTATCCAGTCCATCCTTGACCACTGCAGCTTCACCTCTGTCTTTAGCAGAAAGTGTTCAATATATCTTATTTTCTTTCTTACCAACTTTACAAAAAAATTCTGACCTGGAGCTAAACTATTAAATCCTGCATTCTACATTTTCCTAAACATTTACATAACAAAATTATTAGCTGTGTTTGTCATGATAGGCTTAAGAGGCTGAACCCACATGCAGAACACCACAGGAAGCTGAGTAAAAGTTTAACAGAGTTTATTGAAAAACACACAGAGTAATTATGAGCTGGTTCTGGTACAGGTCCGGGACTGGAATCACTGACATCTGCAGAGATGGATAGTTTGGTTACCCAGGCAGCGAGATGGCTTGTCGAGTGTGTTAATTCAGAATGTACCTAGATGAGGTTCTGGCAGATCCTTTGAGAGAGGGGGGGGGAACCGGTTGGTTCCAGAGACTGTAGATTCAGCAGGGAGCTCAGCGGCAGCAGCGTCTAGCTTCTGACTCGTGAGTTTCAGACCTTGACTTGGTTTCCTAGCTCTTCCTTGAGAGCTGTTGGGGGAATCCAGACTGATGTCTTCGGGTTTGGCTTCCTTGGGCATGCAGGCAGGTTTCCAGACAAAGCTCATCCAGAGCTTCAGACTTCGATCAGGTTTCCTATGAGGCAGAGAAGACAGAGGCAGGTTAGAATCTAGTTTCTCTCTAGAGTCTACTAGGATTCTATAAATTAACAGAGGCTCAGGTTTCGCTAACCAAACTTGGTCAACACTGCGGCGTCGAAGGAAGGTCTGACTGCTGCTTATGTAGGAAGGTCTCCTGATGGGCTGATGAGCTTCAGGTGTGCTGGAGGCTCCAGCCCAGGAGACCCACAGCGCTCTCTGCTGGAGACAGATGGTAGATCTCCAGATCCCAACAGTAACCCCAGTCCCTTACAGAAAACATAAAACAGAAGATGATCCTCGGCGCCCTCTGGTGGGCAAAGCCTCAGGATCCCAACAGTGTTGTCATATGGCCTTTATTTACTTTTTATGTAAAAACATTACTTTTGCAAAGAGGCTTTTGAAACAAGCCAATTTTTAGACAGGGCACTGTATAAACAAAACTCAAATTAATGAGAATCTTACAGATTTTTTCTCTCTGTTTCCATGAAAGTGATATTAAATGTGCGTTAAGTGTGGACGTCTACAATAGATCAGAGGTTTTAAAAATATGGACAATAAATGCTGTCCCACCTTTTACCCTCAAAGTGCATGTATAAAAAGTATCTGTGCTTTTTGCTGCTGATTAATTGCAAAAATAATTATGCGTGTCAGCTGTGCAGCCAGATGCCAGTGAACTCTCCTCTCAAGCTATGTTTGCAAATTAAAGCTAACAAACCTGAGGCATGCAATCGAATGTCTGTCTCATAACAAGAAATACATCTGGCTAAAGGCAAATTAACTGTTCAAAAAACAAATTGTGTAGATGTAGTAATAGTGTAATGATGAAAAAACATATTGCTAAGAGGATGGAACTTCTCTCTCTTATACCTGAAGACAGTGGTGTTATTAATGGGGACCTTTATTTATACACTTTAATAATTGCTTTCTTCTGCTGCAGACATATATTCAGAATATTTAATCAAAAGAAAATAAATTAGAGAAAGTCACAAAATCAAAAAAACTATCAAAGGAAAAGAAGAGGGTTGATTTGAGTCCTTTGAAGTAAAAATCCAGCTTTTCAACTATTAATAGTCTCAGCACTGAACCATGTTGAAAGCTGAAAAGGCGGCTCTTTTCTGATTTCAGTTCCTGCGTTTTTTATCGCATCCTGGCAGAATTTTTTTTTTATTATATACATATTATGATTCGGATAAAATTATATTATGATTAGAATATTGAGATGTGATTTCCTGAAGAGATAATAAAACAAATAATAGTAATAACAATTTAAAATTAGTTGTCTCCTTTTATATTTATTTTATAAAATAATTCAAATCATCTTTAGCTCACTGTGCAGATTCTTTATCACATGTTGCCTACAATTAGTTGGGGCTCTGCAAACAACAATATTATATTAAGTCAGAAAATGTAGAAAATAATAAAGTAAATCATAATGTAAATCTGTTATAGGTATGGGCAACATTGGGATACATTTCAATTATAAGCAGAATTGTGTCTTTAATGTGTTTGTGATAAAGTTAAAGGTCTGTTCCTGGATCACAATTCTGAAGTAATTTCTAAAATGTTCAATGTCCTTAACAAGGTTGAAATAAATACAGCATTAAAAAACCCATTTCTATTTATATTTGAACAGAAATCCTGCACTGAGATTGCTTAATTTAAACTAATGTATTGAGTCAAACAAGTAAAAGAATTTATTTCAAATAGAATAACATGACTGAATTATTCTCCTCAGAAAAAAATATTTGTTTATAGTTTTTTCTTCTTAACTATCCTGGATCAGTTATAACTTTCTTTTAATCTAGACAGATTAAGCATGGTGTCATCATTTTTTCTCTGCAGACTTTTTAAAGAAAAAGCTACCCCTTTCCTCAGACAGCTATCTTTACTCCTTGTACACTCCATGTTTACATAGTTTTTTCTCTGTGTTTTTTCCATCCCCATAGGAAGTAGTTTGAGGTTTTTTTTCTGTATGTCTTTGCTGTCTAGCAACGCTTAAGGCTTATCCTGGTTCTTGTTCCTACCTGGAAACTCTGTCATGTTTTTAGTTTCCCTAGTGCTATAATTGGTAGATTTATCCACTGCTTTAAATGCCCTTAGGACTGGATTCCAGAAGCAGTTTTGAATGGATTATTCACTACTCTAGGTAAGTAAATAGAATATATTTGTTTAGCGTCTTTCACAAACAAAGAACCCAAAAAGTGCTCTACAGAAAAACCAGTAAAACAAGAACTGAAACAGAAATAGTGCATTAAGATAAAATGACAATAAAAGGCATACTTGGCTGTGAGAGCAAAGGATGACTAAAACAGTCTTGAATGACCTGAGATGAATTCTTGCCCACAACAGTCCAGGAACGCTGTTTCTGTTGATCTGCTTCCCTATGAAGCAGCAGGAGGAATCTGGCCCTCTTCCTCCGCTAGGCATTTCCAAATGAATGCATTGACAATTAAGCTGTTCTGGGCGATGTCTCATGCTCAAGTCGCATTGAAAAAAACAACTCAGATCTGTTGACTCTTCAGGTGAAACATCACTGATTTGATTACAAATAATGCATTGCGAACATATATTTGTGCTTAGATGACAGTGTACATTGAAGTAGCAAGCACATTTATTAAACATTAAAATAAACAGCAGTGTGAACAGAGAAGGAAGAGCCACTGCAAAACACAGCAAAACACGATGCTCTCACACAGAATGACACAGTAAAAAGACAGGTATCATCCTGTGTGAGAGTGTTCTGACCAGCTGTCTCACTGTGTGGTGTGGAGGCTGCAGCTCCTCAGACTGGCAGAATGTCAGAAGAGTGGTGAGAACAGCAGAGAAGATCATCGGGGCCCCTCTTTTTCATGCCAGCGCTGCATGTCCCGAACCTGTAAGATCAACAGCGACCCCTCACACCTCCAGCATGGACTGTTCTAGATACATAAATTCAATTCAGATAAAATTCAACTTTATTGTCATTACATTGTCACAAGTACAAAGCAACAAAATTAACTCTCTGCATTTAACCCATCCACTTGGGAAGCAGTGGACTGCCACTATGCAGCGCCCGGGGAGCAGTGTGGGGTTATGTGTCTTGCTCAGGGACCCAGAGTAGTAGTGGGAGTGGGGCTTAAACTTAGAACCTCAATCCAAAAGCACAATGCCTAAAACCACTAGGCCACCACTCCCCTAAGGAGTGTCCCCTGTTCTCCTTGCTGCCCACTGGGAAGAGGATTTGCTGCATTCATTGCAGGACCAGGAAGTTCTTTAAAAGCTTTTTCTCCACTGCCATAAGACTGTTGAACTGTTTAAACTCTAAAACTCTCAAACTGCGTTACAGTTGTAAACATCATGATTGCACTACATGGCAAAGTTGTCAAACCCCTTTTGAACACAACTAAACTTCCTGTTTCTACTGCATTTGCACCAAATTCTTCTGATCACTGTTGTTAATTTCACTTCTGTAAGCTACTCATTCACTGTTGAAAAGCTATTTGGATCAAAATTTCATTTTGCAGAAATTCTAATACAAAATGACTATAATGTTTGTCTAAGTGTAAGTTCCAATCAGAATCTCCTGGTCAGCTGATACATGTGCAGAAAAAGCTGCATGTTTCTAACAGGCTTATCAAAAGCACAATGAACCCTGTAGAGAACTACACTGGCACTTCCTGTTCGCCCTCAAAACTGCAGACTACTCCAGTGGTTCCCCAGGCTGCTATATACAAATGTTCTCTGATGACTCTGCCATGGTTTCTCTCATGAAAGGTTGGAACAAAGCAGAGACTGTTAACAGAGGACTTTATGGACTGGTGCCAGCAGAACCAGCTCATGAAATGATTGAATTCCATAAGAGAATATCTGTTACACTGAGACAAGTTCACATCCAGGGAACAAATGTAACTCTAGGATAGCAGCTGTTTATATTACCTGTGTTTTCACCTTAACAATAAACTGGACAGGAGTCACAACACTGATTATTTAAAAGGGTCAGGAAAGTCTCAACCTGCTATAGAGACTGCAGTGATTTGGAAGATTAGTGGTGCAGCCGAAGACCTTTTGACTCAGTGTTTACATCCACTGTCTTTTACGCCATAGTTTGTAGAAGCAGAAGCTTGCCTTTAGCTAAGAAGAAGCAGTGAGATAAGCTAAATGGAAAGGCGAGTTCGGTCTTAGTGTGCTATCAGTGAAGGTGTTGCAAGACAGATTAACTTTCAGTACGATGATAAATAACTGTACAGTTTTAGTTTTCATGTTGTGAATTTGACCATACAGATGAGTTTCTCATTCTAAGTTTTTTTGTTATGTTAATTTTCACTTTGTCTGTTTCCTACTCCCATCTTTCCAACTCAGGGACAATACAGAATATCTCTATTCTATTCTATTCCATTCTGTTCTATTCTAAAATGAGTTGCAGACCTCAACAAGCACACACACCTACACTGCTTCACTCAACAATAGAATTAAGACATAATCATAGAAGCAATGAATAAGTAAACCAAATGAAAGACAAAAGCCCACAGGTCTCTAGTCCTACAATAAAATGTCAGCATAAATGCTTGTCATGACAGCAAGCCAAGAGGGAACAACTAAATGCTTATTCGGTATTCTGGTAATATCAGCATTCAACTAGAAAGAGCATTGTGTACACAAATAATTTGAAACAGGAATTGAATTCACGTCTGGCTGCCTTAAAATGGGTATTCTGTTGTTAAAGATGACAGGTTCAAAAGATGCATTTGATAAATATCTTTTGTAAATCTTCTTGAAAGACATAATTAATCTTGTCATCTAAATGTTGTGCAAAAAAATTTACGATTAGGAAACAACTTGTCATCCTCAAAGCAGAGCAGTGCAACATTTTTAAAAGGGGATCTAATTGTTTTCTAATTAATTCAGGCTTGGTATGTGTCTAGTTGTTTACATGTTTTGTTAACAAGGCCGGTATTTTTTGTGACCTACTTTCCCATCCTTACTCAATAGAGGATGAAAAATTCCTTTGAGCTGCAGAGGCTGAAGCAGAGAGTCTTCCGTTAGAGAATGGGAACATTAGAGTCTTCATTCAAAGATACTTGTTTACAAAACATTTAAATGGAAGAAAATGAGTCAATAAAGTATGTTTATGAGCAGTTTTAGTGAAACAAAATAAAACAGACTTAGTGTTTCATAGATTTCTGTTTTAATGGTTTGTCATTTGTTTAAGAAAATCTTTTATTTGAATTTTCAAGATTAAAGATTACATACTTAATTTTGGGCATTTCCTTAAATGGCTTAAACTCAGTTTTAACAGGAACAATTCTCCAGCAGAACAAGGGTTGGTGCTAGCGGCCTTTTCCCATGACCCGCTGAGACATTTGAGCAGATAGACAGACAAACACACAAAGAACACAAAGGAAAAATGTAATTTGCAGTAACACTTTGTGTAATTATTTTCTTTAGGAGAGACACACCCCTACTGTAAGCAGATGGGCTCTGATCCAGCATTAAAGTTAAGTAAATAAAAGACAGCATAATACTGTAAATAGTCATAGCAAAAGATGAGCCAATAGCTACTGTATGTGTAGGAGAAAGACCAAATTGAACACTTAGAGAAAGAACCAGGTGTATTAGCGAAGAAAGGGAAGATAAAGAAGACATTTTTTATCCAATAAAATGGTGTCACAACTGAACAGAATTTTATGCCAGATACACGTACTATTAGGAGAAAAAAATTTTTTTTTGCCCTTTTCGGGCCGATTTCCCAGTAATGGGAGAATTTTTCGATCGGGCAAACCTTCAGCCTGATCGTGCGTCATGCATCATGTAGTGTACAGGGCGTAAGGAGGGGCGATCAGCCACTCATGACCACCTCCCGATCAAGAATTGTGAGTTGGAGAAAATCAAACCTGTTTTAAATTCAGTCAGTCGTCGTAGGTAAATCGCTCAGTGGGAACACGCAAACAAGGTTTCCTCTACTTCCTCTCAGACGAAAACACGAATACATGGCGGGGTTGCGAGTGAAATGGAGTTCTTTCTGTAAAATTGACAGACTGCAGCTGCTACATTTGCTCAGCCATGTCTTTGTCCAAATACGTCGTCACCCTTTCTTATTAGGGATTTCAGCACACAAAATTGCACAAATTGCCAAGGCAGCGCATTTCTCTCTAGTGAGCTTTATATTCCTCCTCTACTTGTTTTGCCTACGGATAGACGAGTCATGTTGTAAATTCCATTACTGCCAATCTTTACCATTTGTAGTTAGAAAAACTTTATGGATTTGTAGTAATAAATATATATATATATATATATATATATATAAACATATATATGTATATTGAGGCAGTGACCTCCAAATTTGAGGACTGGTTACAGCAGATCCCTGGAAACATCTCGCAGTAGGTGAGGAAGAGTTTTTTTTTAGTTTTTATTTATATATATGTATGCCAGTGCCAATCTTTAGCACTTGTTCTTAGAAAAACTGTGTCCTCCATTGAAGGGCTTTTTTAATTCAAAGCTAAATAAGGAAAGAGTAGTTTGCAGATCTAAATTTAAATGCAGAATAGACTCCAGTGTTAATATAATTGTTAGACTGGCTTACAGAAAGAAATTTGGTAAAATGGAGAAAATTATGAAATGGTTTGAAAATGACAAGGCATCAGATTTAATACTGCACTATAATTTATGAAAACTGAAGTTTGAGCCCTACTCTTCTGATTTTGAGTTTTGTTCTTCTCTTCAGATATAAGTGGATTCCTTCACCCCTGTCTCATGTTATCCATTTTCTCTTTCTAAAATATTGTGATCCTCAAAAGAATTTCTCTTACTCTAGAAGTGTAGGTGCACAGCTGAGACTTTTTTCCAGCTACCACGACCTTGATCGCTGAGCATGATCCTCAGCAATAAGAAAGGACTAGTTTTTCTTGATTATTCTTTCTGACTAAAGTTTAATTTAGAGCAGTTTTTAAACTTCATGTTCAAAGGTCTGGACACATATTTTTGACAGGGTCAAAGGTCTTTTAACACTAATGATAAGCATACACTATTTATTAGATTTGCTTGTAACTTACAGGGGAAAATAAAGTAATTATATGCATAAAACTGTTTATTACAGACTATTTAGCTTGAACGAATTACTTTTAATACTCAACATGGGAAAAAAACAGTACATTTAGTATAGGGATAAAGAAATAACCCTTTAGTTTATATGGCAAGTTTAGATTGGTTTCTCTCTGCTTTGATAAGCTTGTTTGATAACTCAGCTCATAACGTACTTTGGAAAAAACTGAGTGGAATAAATAAAGAGTTGTAATGTTTCATATTACTTGCTGGTTGCTTTGAATGTTCTAATTGCTTCTCTCTTGTGCGAAATTGTTCATTCGTAAGCCACCAAGGTTAAATCATGAATCAATCACAAGTGAAGTCAGCAACATACTCCACAGATGCATGTTTTTCAAAATAACAAGTTTGGGTCAACAGGATATATCCTGAGCCTATGAATAAGCTTTGCACCAGAAATCTCCTTACAACATTTTCTTTTCAAAACAAACAAATGTTCCAGATTTCAACTATACTTCTCAACATCTTCTCATCTAAAATGATTTTTGGATCTTGGTTCCTTCACTCTTTAACCAACTGCGGACAGATAGTGTTCTCTTAGCATACTGTAAGTAATATTGTGTGTGCCAATCAAAAGTATCCTAATGATTTGATTCAAACCCATGTATCCTGAATCTATATGTCAAGAAACTTTTTAAAAGCATACATAAAACTACTTATGTTAATCGAGCATAAACTTTCTTTTATAAGGCTAAAGAGTGAATTGTGTACTGTATAGATGTTTCTTATAATGAGGGCGCAATGATACACTGAAAGCAGCAAAGCCCTCTGTTGCACAAAAAAACAGCATAAATAAATATAGAGAGTTGGAAACCATGGCTCTGGTGCAATATATATTTAGTTCAAATTTTCAAACCTATAATTAACCCACCTGGCCTAGTTTTAAAGGTTCAAAAGTAACTCCTGAATGAGCAGATGTTTTCAGTTTAACAGCAGCTGGTGGCGGTGCTGGAAGCTCATTATAAGCATACTAGTCACTGAAAAGTAGCTTTGCTTGTCAAGTAAAAAAAAAAAAAAATCAACAAACTGCTGCTGAAACCCTTTAGATGTGGTGATCAGAGGTGAATGTTTTACTATTCTATAACACAGGATTACCCTCCATCAATCATCTGCATATAAAATCATCTGTCTAATAAAGAAAATGAAAATTAAATGAAAATATACTCCAATAAAGAAATATGAGTTGAAAAGAAAAAGCAAGTTAGGTAAAATGATTCAATGTTTTTTTTTTCTCCTGTGTCTTCTATTCTATGAAGTGTTGGTCTTAAAGATACAAACACCCTGGTCATGATGCAACTAGATCTAAAGACAGAAACCTGAGCCAGATCACTCAAGTCTCCTGGGTTTTTGCTGATGTGCCAAAAAGGCTCAAGTTCACAAACAACAAAAGCCCAAGGACGCAAGCCACCTGCTGATGCTCCAACAAAACAACAGCCATTCACCACAGGTTACAAAGCTACCTCTCAGAAGCACCGTGGCCCAGCCAGAGGAACATTACCATTGATCCAGACAAAACCAGCCCCACACGCCATTAATAATTGATGGCGGAACATAATCACAAGGTTTTTATTAAATGACTGTTGGTCATTGGTCTTTTCAGGGGCAACCAGCTGTGTTGTAGAGAAAGTCAGGTGAAGGCTTTGTTGAATTTGCTGTTTTTCTGCTTCACTGACCAGGTCATGATTACATTAAATCCAACCAATTTATTAGGATAATTTTTCACGAAAGTAACACGCCGGCATTAGTCTTTGTAAGAAAAATCATGATAATCATTTAGTGAATTGAAGCAACAGCTGGACAACTGAATGAATATGTGATGAATAACATAAAACAAGAGTATTTCTTTCATCCTCTGCAAATAACAGTATAATATGAATAGCTCTCATAAAATATTATGAGTGGCTTAAATTGAATTAATACTGGATAGGTTTGGTCAAAAAAGCAAAGTAGTAATAAAATGTATACAGAAAACCAGTCCATAAATATACAGGTGCTGGTCATAAAATTAGAATATCATGAAAAAGTAGATTGATTTCAGTAATTCCATTTAAAAAGTGAAACTTGTATATTATATTCATACATTACATACAAACTCATATATTTCAGATGTTTATTTTGTTTAATTTTGATGATTACAAATGACAACAAATGAAAATCTCAAATTCATCATATCAGAAAATTAGAATATTACTGAAGACCAATAAAAACAAAGGATTTATAGAAATGTTGGCCAACTGAAAAGTATGAACATGAAAAGTATGAGCATGTACAGCACTCAGTATTTAGTTGGGCCTCCTTTGGCCTGTATTACTGCAGCAATGCGGCGTGGCATGGAGTCGATCAGTCTGTGGCACTGCTCAGGTGTTATGATAGCCCAGGTTGCTCTAATAGTGGCTTTTAGCTCTTCTGAATTGTTGGGTCTGGTGTATTGCATCTTCTTCTTCACAATACCCCATAGATTTTCTATGGGGTTAAGGTCAGGAGAGTTTGCTGGCCAATTAAGAACAGGGATACCATGGTCCTTCAACCAGGTACTGGTAGCTTTGGCACTGTGTGCAGGTGCCAAGTCCTGTTGGAAAATGAAATCTGCATCTCCAAAAAGTTGGTCAGCTGCAGGAAGCATGAAGTGCTCTAAAACTTCCTGGTATGTGGCTGCGTTGACCCTGGACCTCAGAAAACACAATGGACCAACACCAGCAGATGACATGGCACCCCAAACCATCACTGACTGTGGAAACTTTACACTGGACTTCAAGCAACGTGGATGAAGTGCCTCTCTTCTTTTCCTCCAGACTCTGGGACCTTGATTTCCAAAGGAAATGCAAAATTTACTTTCATCAGAGAACATGACTTTGGACCACTCACCAGCAGTCCAGTCCTGTTTCTCTTTAGCCCAGGCAAGACGCTTCTGACGCTGTCTGTGGTTCAAGAGTGGCTTGACACAAGGAATGCGACAGCAGAAACCCATGTCTTTCATACGTCTGTGTGTGGTGGTTCTTGAAGCACTCACTCCAGCTGCAGTCCACTCTTTGTGAATCTCCCCCACATTTTTGAATGGGTTTTGTTTCACAATCCTCTCCAGGGTGCGGTTATCTCTCTTGCTTGTACACTTTTTTCGACCACATCTTTTCCTTCCCTTCGCCTCTCTATTAATGTGCTTGGACACTGAGCTCTGTGAACAGCCAGCCTCTTTAGCGATGACCTTTTGTGTCTTGCCCTCCTTGTGCAAGGTGTCGATGGTCGTCTTTTGGACAACTGTCAAGTCAGCAGTCTTCCCCATGATTGTGTAGCCTATAGAACTAGACTGAAAGACCATTTAAAGGCTTTTGCAGGTGGTTTGACTTAATTAGCTGATTAGAGTGTGGCACCAGGGGCCATCAATTTTGAACCTTTTCACAATATTCTAATTTTCTGATATGATGAATTTGAGATTTTCATTTGTTGTCATTTGTAATCATCAAAATTAAACAAAATAAACATCTGAAATATATGAGTTTGTATGTAATGTATGAATATAATATACAAGTTTCACTTTTTAAATGGAATTACTGAAATCAATCTACTTTTTCATGATATTCTAATTTTATGACCAGCACCTGTATAACAGAAGGAGTGAGTTTAAATCATGCCCAGTTATTTAGGATGTAGAAAGACATAAGATTTTCTGCCTGAAGAAACTAGTCTGTCACATTGCTCAGGTGAGTTCCTGACTCATTCTTCTGCCTAATTTGCTTCTGTGACCTTTCAATGACGTGTTCATTCAAGACTTTTATTGTCTTCTCTGAAACCAGTTGAAACCAATAAAGACTTTTCTTGACTGGGACTGTTTTCTAGGTTAAACATTTTCAGATTTTTGGATATCAAAAATGTTGTAATTACTTGTGAAATCCAGCGTTTTATGCCCCCATAATAGTGTTTTGTAACCTCTGAACATTATAGTCCGTTTATTTATTCTTCTGTAATTAACAGTACCCTTCTTCCTAAATTATGGTACTTGCAAGGACATTGAAAAGGTTCTATTTTTGTTCAACCTAACTACTTGCTGTTTATGTTTCATTAGTTTGTATATTTTTTCCACAGTGACCTTTGACTTCGCATCCTTCAGTGGAGTTTCATACAGACCTATACACTTCATTAGGTACCCCATGCTAGTAACGGGTTGGACCCCCTTTTGCCTTTAGAACTGCCTCAATTCTTCGTGGCATAGATTCAACAAGGTGCTTGAAGCATTCCTCAGGGAGTTTGGTCCATATTGACATGATGGCATCACACACTTGATGCAGATTTGTCGGCTGCACATCCATGATGCGAATCTCCCGTTCCACCACATCCCAAAGATGCTCTATTGGATTGAGATCTGGTGACTGTGGAGGCCATTTGAGTACAGTGAACTCATTGTCATGTTCAAGAAACCAGTCTGAGATGATTCCAGCTTTATGACATGGTGCATTATCCTGCTGAAAGTAGCCATCAGAAGTTGGGTACATTGTGGTCATAAAGGGATGGACATGGTCAGCAACAATACTCAGGTAGGCTGTGGCGTTGCAACGATGCTCAATTGGTACCAAGGGGCCCAAAGAGTGCCAAGAAAATATTCCCCACACCATGACACCACCACCACCAGCCTGAACCGTTGATACAAGGCAGGATGGATCCATGCTTTCATGTTGTAGACGCCAAATTCTGGCCCTACCATCCGAATGTCGCAGCAGAAATCGAGACTCATCAGACCAGGCAACGTTTTTCCAATCTTCTATTGTCCAATTTCGATGAGCTTGTGCAAATTGTAGCCTCAGTTTCCTGTTCTTAGCTGAAGGGAGTGGCACCCGGTGTGGTCTTCTGCTGCTATGGCCCATCTGCCTCAAAGTTCGACGTACTGTGCGTTCAGAGATGCTCTTCTGCCCACCTTGGTTGTAACGGTTGGTTATTTGAGTCACTGTTGCCCTTCTATCAGCTCGAACCAGTCTGGCCATTCTCCTCTGACCTCTGGCATCAACAAGGCATTTCCGCCCACAGAACTGCCGCTCACTGGATGTTTTTTCTTTTTCGGACCATTCTCTGTAAACCCTAGAGATGGTTATGTGTGAAAATCCCAGTAGATCAGCAGTTTCTGAAATACTCAGACCAGCCCTTCTGGCACCAACAATCATGCCACGTTCAAAATCACTCAAATCACCTTTCTTCCCCATACTGATGCTCGGTTTGAACTGCAGGAGATTGTCTTGACCATGTCTACATGCCTAAATGCACTGAGTTGCCGCCATATGATTGGCTGCTTAGAAATTAAGTGTTAACGAGCAGTTGGACAGGTGTACCTAATAAAGTGGCAGGTGAGTGTATATAGCCCTAATAAGTCCTCCTGGTTTGCTGGATAACTCTTCAGAGCATTTTAGAATTCTGTGTTTGCTTGTTGCTGATTTATGGTATAAGGATTCTCTCTAGTTCTGTATTGCTTCCATGGTGCTTAAGAAAAACACTCTGTTAACATCTATAACCACCACAGCCAATGTTTTGTAGGGCTGAAACGCCTAAAGAGACAGATCTATTTATAGGCTATCAATTAACACTGATCTAGCTGATGTTAATTTAAATTGATTCACGGGAGAACTGCTACAGACAAGTTTAGATGATTTTCTTTTTCTGTCAATTTTCACACCTTCTTCTATTTATGTATTAAGTGCTAATTCCCTCTGTCGATACACATCCCCTCAATTATGAAAATTTTGTGTTAATGCTGATCCCCTTGTTACCAACATCTGTTGTGAATTTCAGATCAATCTGCCCTGTCAAAATCCAACACTGTATGTAATAAATATTTAGTATAAATGCATATCTAATGAGTCAAGGGTTGGTTTGAAGAAATGGGAACATGAAATAAATAAAAAACAATGCACATTCATAGCAACACTAAAATGTCATGTTGAGTTGAGAATAAACTCCCTGTTACTCTTTATATGCAGTGTAAAGAATGATCAATTCACACAGCAGGAAAAGACATAGTTCCTCAACAACATGCTGTGCAGTGGTTATGGAAGCCAAGTAAAAGTGACCCAGCTTGAGTTTCCTAAATATAGCTTCATTGTGTTACCCTTTCCAGGGGTTGCTAACACCTACACATTGAGTTTCCACTGTTGAGAAGTTTCTTCTGCCTTGCAAAACACCTCACTGCCTTGTAACTTACACCTGTCTGCTAAAAGAAAACATTTGTGCATCACCTAGCTTCTAACAAAATCTAAAATAAGTAGACTGAGGATTTTTAGATAGTGTTGTTTACCTTAATCAATAAGAAAATTCACTCAGTCAAAAGCAAAATAGGCCACTACAATTTATCTTTAAATTAATGTAACTTTGGCAGCTAATTTATTTTCTTTGGCTCCATGCCTGTTAGCTTGGTTGACAAAATAACATATGAACTCTGGAAGGTGAGGCAGCATCTAAGGTAATTACGGAGCCTGAGCTGGGTTTGGACTGTTTTCATGCAGTTCAACTTTCAGAGTTAGCGAAATTAATATCTTCATCTAAGCCCTCAACATATGGATGCTAGATCAAGTTCCAACCAAGTTTTTAAGGAAGTATTTCCTCTGATTTCCTCCGCCAGTTTAGATGCAGTTAGTCTATCTCTGTTACAGAGATATATATGAACCTCAGGCTTTAACTGTAGCTGTAAATTAAACTTTACCTAAAACAAAAAGATTTCCTGACCCAGATGACCTGGTCAATGAAAGACCTATATCTAATCTTCTTTTCTTATCCACAATTCTTCAGAAAGGAGTTGCCAAACAAGTGTGTGCCCACTTATGAACTTTTTGAAGACTTTTATTCTGGTTTTATAGCTCATCATAGCACTGAAACAGCTCTGGTGAGGCCTCAGAAAATGGATTTGTATCTGTGGTTGTCCTGTTAAGTGTCAGTCTAGCATTTGACACATGTGATCATAATATTCTTTTAGAAAGACTTGAATATTTTGTAGAATTAAAGGAACAGCACTAGGCAAGTTTAACTCTTTTTATCTGACAGATTTCAGCAGATTGTTGACGTTAATGATAAATCTTCTTCCTGCTGCAGGGTTACCTTTGGAGTACAACAGGGATAAGTACTAGGACCAATTCTCATTATGATATATATATATGTTCCGAATCTGGAGAATTATTTGACAGAATGGGATTAATTTCCATTGTCATGTTGAAGATATTGAACTATATATATATATATATATATATACATATATATATATAAATATATATATATGTTGCTGTGGAAAAAGGCTATTCAAATATTCACTCCAGTTAAATAAACGGAGATCAATGGATTTCACTCAGTCTGTATTTTTTTTTTTACTTTGCAAAGTAAAAAGAGAACAAGAAAACAGCCCTCACAGCATAATGTTCTGCCCTGTTCTGCCAAGAGAGTGTTTTTCTCTCACTAATTAACTCTGCAGAAAGGCTGTGGAGCTCTCTACAAATCTCTTCCCAAAACAAAAACAGACAGTTTGAAAATAATATGTAATGTTATGAAATAATCCCTGAGAAAGTCTAAATGTTATGAGAACTATTTATTTTTATCCAAAACACTCCCTAGTTGGATAAACAACCCCCTCTCTCAGACACGCTGTGCCCTTGCAGCCCCGAGGCCAACGGAATGAAACTCAGCACTAATAATTAATATACAAAAGAGATAGATTTTTTCCCACCACACTGTCTATAAATTGTGATTAAATTAACCAATAACATAGACTAAAGTCATGTGTTTGATACATAAAAACCTGGATAACCTGGATAACTCTGCTTCTGAATGCAGAAAAAACAAAAGTTATTGCTGATTAGTCAGTCACTTCATTTGGATCGTTTTCAATTGCTCTCAGGTAATAAAGTAAAAAAAATCTGGTGTTATTTTTCATCCGGGCCTGTCATTTTAATCCCATATCAGTGAGGTTTCTAGAATATCCTTTTTTCATCTCCGGAGTATCGCAAAAATATAAAAATATCCTGTCCAGGGGTGATGGTAAGAAACTAGTTCATGCATTTGTTAGTTGAAGACTGGACTATTGTAATTCTTTACTATCAGGAAGTCTACAAGCTGTAGTCAAAAGCCTTCAGCCGATCCAAAAGGCTGCAGCCTTAGTTCATATGAAAATTAAAAAGAGAGATAATATTTCTCTTATCTTAGCTTCTCTTCATTGGCTTCCTGTTAAATCCAGAATACCATTTAAAATCCTCCTTCTCACATATAAAGCCTTAAATAGCTAAGCTCCGTCTTATATCAGAGATATGATTGTTCCCTATGTTCCTAACTTTCCTCTCAGCCTGCAGGTTTACTAGTGGCACCTAGAATTTCTAAAAGTAGAATGGGAGGCAGATCTTTTAGTTATCAGGCTCCTCTATTTCTTCCACCGACATGGGAGCTGGATCGCAGCTCATCTGCCTGGCTGTGTGTGCCGCCTGTGTAGCTGGTTGACAGTTGCCTTTTGTATCTCTGCTTCTTTCTGTGCGTCTACTGGCCGCTCACGCTGAGCCTGGTTCTGCTGGAGGTTTTTTTTTTACTGTTAAAATGGAGTTTTCCTCTCCACCCTCGCTACATACTTGATGATTACTTTTGAGTCAATGAGTCGATGCAATCAGCTGGTTTTCCTTAAACAGAAAAGTTTGAACCAATCTGACTGTACGATCTGGTTAAATAGTCTCTGTAAAGAGCTTTTAGATGACATGTGTTATGAATTGGCACTCAATGAATAAAATGAAATTAACTGCATATTATAACTCATTGAAAACATCCACATTCCAGTACAAAAGACGTTTTAGACAAAAATAATTCAAAGTGGTTAATTTTGAAAAACTGGTACAATGAAATGGCATTAAAAGGGAAAATATACAAAGTTGCACTGCAGAAATCAAGGATACCCCCCTAATAGTTTAAGCTCAAAAGTCCAAAAGCTGATTTAAAATAATGTATTTGCAAAATGCAATAAGCAGGAATGTGCAAGTGAATATAATATTCCGCCAATGCAACACTAAGATTGATGTCAGTTGAGTATTTTGATTGTAAATTCAACACTATTTATGTATAAGAGGACCCTTTGTAAAGCAAGAGCAGCATACTTCTCCTCATTAATAGAGGAGAATAAGAATAATCCTAGATTTCTTTTTAATATAGTTGCCAAACTCACCCAGAGCCATAGTACTTGTAATGGATGATCAGATAAGATCAAACAAAAATGGGCTAAAAATGCAAAAGACAACCAAAAACGTTAAGTAAACAACAAAGTACATTTGAGTTTGTTGATAAACACAGAGAAATTAAATCGGAATTGTTCAAATGTGAACAAAATCTTTAGTTTAATGCAAAAATTCTTCCAATTAACTCCTCCAAAATTACCATATTTTTAGGTAATCATCTTTTCTCTGGGACAACTTCCAGGGATTATGAAAGGTAAGAAACCAGTAATATAAACACGAGCTGCTCATAATCACAAACCTCAGGAATTGATAAGAATGATTGAATGAACTAAACGTACACTCTTACAGAACAGAGTAATATAAACGAACTGAGAAACTTGTGTTATAATCTAAGGTGTTTCACTGTAAATGTTCAAACAATAAATGAAGGATCACGCTTCCTTAGTTTGCGGCTGAATCAAAATATAATGGAATCACAAACAATCAGAAAAAATGGTCCCATTGCTCAAGTTGAAAAGGGCCTTAATCTAAATAAATCAAGTTTGAAAAGCTTCTCACATGACCAGAAACCTGTTTATCCAGCATTTAAGACTATACTAATATCAGCAGATGTTCTTATTTTTTTGTTTCCTTGAGTGATCTTTGGTAGAGATTTCTGAGATAACTTTTAAAGGACCACATTCAGATTGGGTTTGTCTGGATAATCTAGCTTTAATTTGTAAAATAAACTGATGTAAAACATGTTGACACCCTGCTGCACACATTAGGGCATATATTTGTTGCCAGCAGTGTCAGTAGAACATGGAAGTGAATGAGAGAAGGACATTGCACCTGCCCTTTTGTTCCCTTGCCTGAAGGGGATCTTTGTGTTTGTTTGAAAGCACGGAGACAAATTTCACTGCAAAACCCAGACATCACCAAACACTGACAGAGAACTTTATGTATTCTCCCGTTCATTTCTACAGTTGTGTTTTTTTTCAAACTTTATTTTAATTAAGAAGTGTTAGTCCAGAGGCTAGACTACTGAAAAGTGATTTAATAGATCATTCCTGCTCTTTTCTGAGAGAATTTTATAAAAATTCATACAGAGTATATAAAAAGAAAAATACAAATGAAGAAAAGACACATTTTGCATTCATCCAGATTCATTACCAAATCCAAGAAAGCCTGCAAATAATGTAGGAAGGAGATGCAAAAAAATCTGTGGAATTAAATGAAATGTTCTTTACCATACAGTTTAGTAAAGAAACTAAACACATTAAAATTCAAACAGTAACTCCATCAGCTCCCAAATAAGAGATGGAAGAAAGAAAAAATAAATGCTCCTCCCCATCTCTTCAGCTCCCTGTCCTGAGAGATTGGAGCAGCAGAATAAAGAAGGCATCTGTACTCTTCCAGGTCAGCCATTCCACCTTTGGGAAGGGTGGAATTTGAGATCCAAGGATAAACATCAACTCCCCAGAGCAGGCGGTTACTCCTGTTTGAATAATGCACAGGGGAAAATGAACTTCAAGCTGGGAGATTATGAAGAACATTTTGTATACAGAAGGAGTCGAGTGAAAGTGAATTCTGAAACTTGAACTGTTAGACCCTTTATATATATATATACATACATGTATTTGGGATTTGTGAGTAAAGGCCAGAATCTGTTTTTCTAAATTGGAATCATTTTAGCTTAAATAGGCCCTTTTCCTGCGAATGTTTGAAATGCAATTTTGATGGGCTGTGCACAATATTCTCCAACCCTGTTCATTTTCCATTCATTTTTCATTTTGATCACCCATCTCTTCATTCTTGGAAGAGAATAATGTCTCCACAGACAGAAGCAAGAGTAAACAGCTGTGCCTTTTTATTATGAGTGGCTACAGGTAATCAACAATGGATCCACTTACCCAAGACTCTTCACAGAGGGGATTGTTTTCAGCTGCACTCTGTGATTGAAAGCATTAGTGATAAATGGCAAACTACTTAGACAGTTCATAGACTTTGACTATGACCATGACCAAGGATTGATCGTTTAAAAAAAGAAACATTTTAGTGTTTACTTATCTCAGACATTGTAGTAATCCAGTTCTGAAATTGCATGCACATGAGGATGTTGTTTGTATTAGAATTTGCAGAGGTGTTATCTCGCAGGTGACTGTGGCAGGCAGTGCAGACAGAATGAGAAATGTGTTTTTAGTGAGTGCCAGGTGCACTATGCCTGTTAAATTTGGAAAATAGAAACTGCTTCATGATAAGGGACAAGGACGGGGACCTGTAGCCGCCCAGATAAAACATAATCCAACCTGTAGATCAAGACACAAGGCAAAATATGGTGAAAGTACAAAAGAAACACCTTCATTTTACAGTGTTTCTGCCTTTTTCATAGCTTATCTCAAGTCTTCATCTCTCCTCCCCTAAACACACAGTCACACCTGTTTTTTAAAGTAAATGTTATCAGAGAAAGGGCCAGCCAACCAAATCAAACAGACCAAGCTTGGTGGTATTGTAGTGACTTGTTAATATTTCTCCTTCAAACTTTTTTGCTTTCTGTTGAACTAAATCCCATCCCAAACTCCTGTACAATTAGTTCCTTAAAAAAATGCACTAAAATAAACTCCTTCTATATCAAATAAATATAGTGCAAAAATTATTGTAGGCATTCTTAAATTCCACAACAAAAACAGCATCTGCTATAGTTATAACATTTATAACCACAAAAGACAAAGGTGTCAAAAAAAACAGATGAATCCATGCTATCTTATTTCATATTTTGGGTGTTAAAAGCATCACATGTATGTTCTACTACAACTAAGAGAATATTATTTCTGTTGCAATCTTTTCTTTTCTTTTTTCCTTAATGTTGTAAGCTGACATTTTTAAACGCGTAGATGGTAAAAGCCTTTAAAAAACAGCAATCTTTTGCATCTGACTTTGAAGGGTTAAAATTTTCTTAATATTGTTATTTTTTTCCTGCCGGCGAAATATTTGTGATTTTAGGGCTAATGGGCAATTTGGCATGCAGACAATACTCTACTGTTGCTGTGAGTCTGCTGAGATGCAGCACAGTGATATGGCACTGGCTTTGTGGTGAACCAGGTCAACCAGAAGTGCAGCACAAAAATGAGACTTTGTGAGCACTAATGAGAGTATTGTGCACCTTAGAGAGTTGAATTCCTGTTTCCGAGACACTTTTTTTTTATCCCTTCATTTAAGTTGTTGTTGGGTTAAAAATAAAAGCAAAATAACAGATCAAACAAGCATATTATTTTCAAGCATTTCTTATTAGAGTGTTAAACAAATCATGTTGCTCATAATATTATATCTTCTGGTGAGAAATCAATTAATAAACTGCTAGTGAACACGTGCCCAAATGCATTTAGAAATAAGCAGTTAAAAAACACGTAAAGCTACCGCTTATACGAGGCTGCCATGTAAACTGGTAATTTTCATGCTTGTTTTCAGGTAGTAATGTTTTGATGATTCCTTCCGTCTGTCATCATCATTCAGGGATCTCGTATATCGTTGTTACATTTTTCCTGACATTTTTGTGGTAATTTTAAAGCTCATCAATATGTCACAGAATTTCTGAATGTCAATTTACTCTTATACAAACGGAGTGAAATAAAAAAAATGCAGTGGACTCTGAGTCATCAATGATGCTCTGTCTCCAGGGTACGCAGCTCAGTCATGTAAGCAACCTCATCTTGTTTGGCTTGAATAATAACAGCAGTTGGGATGGCACAGTGGATCATTTGTGGCAGATAAACATCTGTCAAATTCTGATATCTTATCATTAAACACATGTAACACCCTTGACATCTGTTACGTGAACAGGTCATGTAAATGTAGAAAGACATTTTGTTTTCTTAGCGGAAAGGTTCAGGACTAATTACAGTCTAATAAAAGCTATAAGGAAGAGACATGTGCCAAAAGAAGTAATTTGACTGTAAGCAAGCCAATTATAACCTAATTACTCAGCTTACCTTGCCTAAATTAGAGCACAGTGGGTTTTTCAGTGGGTAAGCTCATCATGCTTGGTCGGGTAATAGTCAGGCAAGCGTTTCTTTACACTAATCAGCTGAAGGCAATTTCTTCAAGTTATACACTTTATAGTTGATATACATACCAATTCATACCAATTAATAATTTCACATTACAAATTACTTTATTGTTTTTAGCAGGTTTTATGTATAGAAAAAAAATTACACCCTAGTGTCAAATCGATGTAAAATGATTGCACGGCTTTAAAGGAAGCAGTTTAATAGTCACGTTTATTATTAAATAAAATGCAGTGCAAGGGATTTCAATTAAAGCTAACTAGCAGTTCTATGGTTTAAAACAAAATATAAACCTAGAAATTTCTCAAAGACCAAAGTTTAATCCATGAAATTTTCATGTTAAAAGTATAAAACGAGCTTAGACAGGCATGGCAAGGAGAACATGGGAGCGAAAAGCAGTCAGGAGGCCAATGGTAACATTGGAGGAGCTGCATTGATCCACTACTCAGGTGGGAGAATTGGACGATAGCACAGCTTTTACTCCTGTACTTGGAAATTATGTAACTAATGGCTTCTTCTAAATTTTCTTTTTCTCTTCTTTTTTTTAATCATGCACTCAGTCAAGCATTTAATTCAGTCAAAAAACAAACAGTTTGATATTGTTGAGGTTACTGCTGCGCCGTGTTTTAAAGGTTTATCATTTATGATTGCCTTAAAGTAGGTGTTGCTGCATTGGGACTGATGGATTGCATTACCTGTGTCTAAGAGTCATCATAAAGGATGTATTTTGATCACATGGATCCAGTGTTGTCTTCATCAATGATGATGATGAAAAACAATTTAATTGATGCTACTTCTTTTGCACGACAATAACGAGAACTGACGAGCTAAACATGGATATTTGATGACGAAAAATTTAACAACACATGGTGTGAGTTTTTGTCGACGAGATGAGACTAAATAAAATTGTTAGCCGATGGTATAATCTGTTAGACAAACTAGTCGCAGCCATGCAGCTGTGTCTTGTTTGGCCATGTTACCCACCTGGTGTGCTGCGATGCACATTTTGCATGACCACAGATGGATCATGGTAGCAGCGGCAGGAGTGAAAATAATCCGGAATGGTCCTGTAATGCGCGCTCAACTCTGACACTCTCTGCTCTTCCAGGTGTGCTTGCGCAGATATGCGTCTTTGCAGGGCTTAGCTCAGAGTCTGCGCTTTACGCTCCACACTGATGGGTCACTTTCAGCAGTCTGCTCTTCCTGCCCTCACTACTTTATGCGGTTGATCATCCTATGCCAAGCGTAAAAAATCCTTTTGTCTAAATATCAAGATTTTACTTCTTTTAGCTCACAAGAGGTGATATTAAAAATTCTTTAATTTCTACCAAAAGGAATCTCTAAATTATCTCCAAAGAAAATATAAATTAATTGCATACTGTTTATTTATGGAAAATGACCCAGATGAAAAGGCACATACAGTAGATCTTTGAATATTTCTCTCTCATAGTTCGCATTTCTATCTATTCAAACATGATGTAAATGTTTTCTTTTCATTAAAAATTTTCCTCTTTTTCCTTTAAATATTTCAACATTTTAGTTAGAATATTCATTAAATCTAGGTCTGGCTAGGCATGGCATTACAAGGCAATTGTGTAGGTTCTCTCTGTATATTTTTTTAAATCAAAACCCTGTGAATTTAAATCCAATTTGAACCCTGAGCAGCGGTAACCAAGGAAATTGAAGAAATAAAGCCAAAAGTGCCAAAGTAGAAAGAAGAATGTTTTTGTTATTTGCTTTTTTGTAGTAATGAAGATTTTATTGATCTGTGTTTAATGCATAAATCATAGTGGATCAGGGGGTGTTTGTTTTGGGATAGAAACCTTATATCTCTAAAACCATTCCTTTATTGTACATTTTGTTCGCTGTCTGTCTGCTATATTAACCAGTACGATGTGTTGAACTAGATCTGCTATTTTCACAGCTTTTGTGAGACACTTTTTGATAAAGTAAGGCATTAATTCATAAAGAAGTTTATTTTAATTCTATAAATCAGAGTTTTCTGCCCAACTGCATGGCAGCATTCTATACCCAGCAACTGTAGTATCTAGGCAAGAGCTGCAAGTCTGGTAAAGAATCTGGTTGTTATTCCAAATTGTAAAGGTTTTTATGCAACATAAAAGCAACTAAAACTAGACTAAAACCTTTTTGAGTTTTAATTGTCTAAAAAAGACTATCAAATATCATAATGACTAAAACATGACTAAAACTAATAATACGGTAATTTAAGTCCTGAAGACTAAAACTAAGACTAAATCACTGCATGCATCCAAATGAATGAGCTGTAAAACACCACCTAAAAAACTACAGTGTGCAGCCAGAACTGTATAACCTGAGAGTGCGTCTTCTTTTTCAATATTTTGTTTGAATAATAGAGTTCGGCATTTTTGGGGTGTTCTTGTAGATTATGTGATAAGCAGTGATGAGACTAACGGCGTTGAAAGTAACGGCGTTACTAACGCCGTTACCTTGTTTTTGTAACGAGTAATCTAACTAATTACTTTGACTGTAACTATAACGCAGTTACCATTGCAGACACCCCGTTACTGCGCGTTACTCAGGTCGCACAATTAACCTTTTTTCATGATAGGACTCGTGCGCAGCTGCGTGAAGCTGACATCCCACCCACGTCAAAAAACTCTGCAAATAGACTGAATGGTTAGTGCAACGTTAGTGCAGATTTGTGCAGAAAAAAATATTGTTTGTGCTACTTTTGTTTAAGAGATATTAAAGATGATTTTTTAGGTCATCCAGAGGGCCTTGTCATGAGAGAGGGGAGGATGAGAATGGCTGATGTAGTGAGATTCCGTCTGTCAGTTGGGTAGGTGGGTGTTTCCGCTGGCGGGTGTTAACGTACAGCACACACAGAGAGATGGAGAGTGATGATGACTCCAGCAGCAAAACAGCGTTTTCCACATGGAAATACCGGTGTTACGTCGAGCTGCGTTTCCCTACCACATACGGTTTCCTCTGCATCTCCGCACAGCGCAGGCGGCAAGAGTCACCGCGCAAGCGACAGGAAACGCGCATGCTCGCTAAAGGCGCGTAACAGTCGCCCTGTGCTCGCGCCACAGGAGAACTATGGAGAGCGTGAACGATCAAATGATAGCCTATATGGAGAAAGGGAGAAATCTGGATGGATGGATGGATGGATGGATGGATACTCTGACTTTTCAACCTACTGTATTTTTTATTTTAAACATTATTTGATGGCCTTTGTGGCAGGGATGGAGATCCATATTTTATGTCACACACAGAGTATACATCTAGATAAATAGATGGATAGATAGATGTTGTAGTATCTATAACAACCCAAACACACAGGATTTCAGAATTAGACATCCCCAGTTATTAATTTCATATACTCACCAGATCTGAATGCCCTGTTAAAAAACTTCACATCGCGTTCCCCCCTGATGTAATTTACATTGAGTTACAAGAAATGCAAAACTCTCTGCAGGTTCTTGTCTTTGTCGTCCTCTCTATTCAGCTGGCTTTGGAAACCCACGGCGAGAAGGTGGGGGCTGGGTGGTGAGGTTTAAGGGGGCGAGAAACGCATTTTTCTTTTATATTGCTGAGTGAATATTTTTCCACCTGTAATATTTTGCTATGTTTTTCTTTCATTGTCTCCTGAGTGGACTCTCCTGAGTCTGTTTCATAAGCTTCAACATTTTCGACCGTATTCATCTGATACTTTCTCTGCATAGAAAAACAACTCCTGGCATTTCTCGGCCATGAGAATGAATAGAAAGAGATATTATATGGGTTTTTCAAACAAACCAAGCTTAAAGGTCCAGTGCGTAGGAAGTTGTTACTTGTAGATATACTGCAGATCATAAAATGCAATCCCTCTTAAAAAAATATTTATGTTTTCATGCACCAAAAGAAAAAATAAGCAGCCATAGTGTCAATAGCATGTGGTCCAAAAGTCGAAAATATATATTTACACACACACAATTTTTTCAAAGACAAAAATTGAGTAGTTTTTACCAAAAGCTTTCTTTAAATATTAAACAAAGTAGAGCTGGGTTTAAGAATTGTTTATGTTCATAGTGGCCTCTGTACCTCTATGTTTTTTTTTTCTTGTTGTTTTTTTTAAGGGTCTGTTTGAAGAAGAAACTGTATGATCAACTACTAAGAGGCAGCTAGCTGACCAGGGAAGACAGAATATTTGTTTATTTGGAGAACTTAGCTGAGAAATGATTTGCATCAGTTTTCATTCCATCGATACCAGCATGGGTATTTATACATTAGCTCTCAACATTTACAATGGCAAGTAATTCTTTCTTTTCAAACTCCCACTACCAGTAGTTTGGATAAGTTAAAAGAACCTTTTACTTTACACTGTTGCCACATGCATGTAAGGGTAAGGGAAAGGGAAAGCTGCAAAGTTCTCTTTTCAATGCTTCAGTCTTAAGTCTTTTGTTGCTACATGCTCTTCAGAGAGTGGATTTCTGCCAAACTGTTCTCTCTTTGCAGTCAACCTGCTTTCTTAAATAGAACATTTTCAACCAGTGCTCATCACAAACTGTATATTTGAAATATCCCATGCTGTGTGTAAAGAACCATTATATGAATTTCACTTTCTGAGCTACATAACAGAAGTACTTTCTTTTTTTTTTTTTTTTTTTGACAACACCCTAATTTATTGGGAAACCTCTGAAAATGACACCCCTATAAATCACTTGTTACTGTTCTTTGATTCAAAAGAGGAAAACTCTAGTTTAACTGTGTTGCTTTTTCTTGTCGGGAATATCTTCTCTCTTCATTCTATTGTCTGTGCCTAAGGTCTTTCCAGAGAACTGAAAATAAATATCTCCTGTTTGCTGCTTCTTCTGCATAATAAATTAAAGAGAAGGACATTGATCCTTTTAATGTATTTAAGGGCAATTTTTTTATCAGTTTAGACATTTTTTGCAAATGCTTTCATTAATATTGAGTGATATTTAAGTTATTATTTATTTACAGTGTTGTTTGGTTTTATTTTTATATCATTTCCAATCTACAGTATATTGTACATCAACTGGTCTTGGTAGTTGTTCTGAATTGTGTTTATTGGTATGTTGTTCTTATGTTTTCCCAGGTCTCTCTTGTAAAAAAGATTTGTAATCTTGATTAAACATACCTGGTTAGATAAAAGTTACATACATACATAACAGCTATGGCTACAGTTTAAAATGACATTATTTTGAGTTTTGGAGTAAATACAGCATTTTTTAAATCCTGACTAAGGTGTTTTTCCTGTGATTTTTTCTTTCTTTGGATGGACATTGGTTGGAGCTAAACTGGAAAAGCAAGTCTGTAAAAACTCATAAGTAAAGAAATATGTGCAAAATGACCTTTATTTTTATACCCTCACATAAAGTAATTTAATCTGTGTTTCAAGCTTATGTCAGTCTTAAGTGAATACAGTTAATATTCTACAGTCACAGTAACTTCTACATAGCATTTTTAATCTTTCTAAAACAACAGCATATAATTTTGATGCATGATAGGAATAAAAGCAGGATATAAAGTAAAATAAATAAAGACACCTACAATTAAAATGGTATATTGGGAGATAACAGGTGTTTTCTTTTACTGTTTCTCTTAAATAACTTACAGTGAATTTCTTAGTGGTCATAAGGGGACCAAATGCAGCAGAGTGCCTCTGTTCTGTTGTGTTACACAGGAATAGAATCAGATATGACAGCCGAGACAAGTATGAGACAGATGGCTTCTAGCATGGCATCAGTTCCAGGTTTACATGCAAAACCTTTCATCCTTTTGTTTGCCCTCTGCTTGACGCTTGCAGGGATTTCAACATTTGAATCCCATTCTTCACAGACATCATTAGCCGGCAGTGTTGCTCAAATGGTTGTTATTCTTGTTTCTTTTTACAGTCTGTTTAGTATGTGAGTTGGTTAACTGGCCTTTTTTCTTATAAAGGTCAAAATAATTCTCCTCCTGAAGCAAAAAGGAATTGGATTTTAATGTTTTCATATATTTTCCAAATGAAAAAATATTTATTCTATCCTATAGTATTGCATGTTTGCAGGTTATTGTGGTCTGTTTATCATGGAGACATATTGAAAAATATCTGTTCAATCATATTTAGTCAATGGATGGTAAACATCACATGATTTATTTTTAAGACAAGTAGATTACACTATTCATTGTGCTGCTACGGGCTGCAGATTCATGAGGATCCTTGGATGTTGTAGAAAACGCAATGCGAGTACAGCTGTAGCCTCAACATGAGGCATTTTTTCTTTAGGATGAGAATGAAGAAGCTGTCTCGGTTTATTGCTGAGGCACACATGATATTTTGTATTGAATTTTGGAAAATAAACAACATTTACACTGTTTTTACGCACAGTGGGAAGACATGGCGTAAGATACCGATCTACCAGCTTCATCTTTAGGACTAAATGCATCTTAATAGGCTGGAATATTATTGAAAAGTTAATTAAACACATGAAAGTTAAACACAGCCTAAGAAAACAGCTAAAGAAAACACTAAATGCATTTTCTCTGAATATTTCATTAAAAAGTTCCTCACCAGACACTTACTGACCTCCTCCACAATATTTTTAAGTCCTAACAGAGTGTGGTAGAAGCAATTTCTACAAGTGCATAGCATAACCACGGCATTGAGAGGGTTAACTTTTTAATGATATTCTGATTTATTGAAATATGCCTCATGTATGTTTTTCTGCACATATGCATAGATAGAAAGGAAGATGTTCCCTTGATTTGCATATGTTTATTTGCATATATTTGCTTATGTTGCACTTGCAGTTGGCCCCTACTCTCCAGGCAAATGTTCTGGATGAACTAACTCACCTACAGGTCCTTCTTGAAATATTAGCATATTGTGATGAATTTTAGTATGTAATGATAAAATTTTAACATTCATATATTTAGATTCATTGCAAACTAACTGTAATATTTCAGACTTTTATTGTCTTAAAACGGATGATTTTGGCTTACAACTCATGAAAACCCAAAATTCCTGTATATCCTGGAAATGAGCAGATTACTAGCGAACCCATTTTTGGCCAAACTATTTATTTAATATTTTATTTGCATACTGTATGGTGTGTTGTCTAGCACAGTGACTAAAGAAGAAGACACGATAAGCTTCCTTTGTTAATTTATTGCAAATCTGAGTTTAGAGAAGAAAAAGAAAGCAAAATGATGTGTTTAGTTAAAAGAAAACCATTTAAGGAGTCCACAATGAATTCTGTTTTTCTTAGAGGAGTCAGGCACAAGACAGTTTTTATTGGTAGGAGCACCAGTATATCCAATCCTATGTATCATAGCCTTTGCCCAAAGAAATAACAGCTACATACCCTAAGTGTTGTTTGTTTCCAGAAGACACTATAATAAACCACAATCTTATTCGATGCATTCAGTTGGTTTCTTCAAAAATTCCACTGCCCCATTAGAAGATGGATATAGGATCTCAGGTTTATTTTTCTGGGTTTTTTTTCTGTGGTGCCTGGTTCTAAAACTCCCATTTTTGGTGGTTCTGCAGTGGGAGAGGAAACTTAGATCAGACTTGTTCCAGCTCCTCTCATAGGTCTTTAATCGAAATAAAATTGGTTTTGGAGGTCCTTTAAAAACCTAATTTATCCCATCATTTTTTTCCAAACAAACAGAGTCTCGGTGCAGAGTCATATGTTTTCAGAGGTTATTTAACAGAAATGTCGTTGGTGCATTTAAATTTAATTTCTAATTTAGAAGAGTCTCAGCTATCCTACCTTTTTCCAAACCAGCTATTACACAAAATATTTAACAGTCCCACTAAATATTAACCAATACTTACTGTAGGCTGATCACATTGACAGCTTCTCTGTTAAAACTGCTGTTAGCCTATATTGATCTTTTTTTTGGTTACGGTCAATTTAGAGCAATTGTACAACCACTTTCATAGCCATAAATGCTACATTACACACCAATCCCAGATGTTCCCAGAATTCTATCACAGTTTTTATTCTGTTTTTAGACAATATAAATTTAACAAACAGTGATTCAGGAATGTTTCTGCATCTGAGTGTACTGATTGGGTCCAAGGTGGTTCAAGGACATTTTAATATGAGCACTTTAATGCTCCTGTCAGTTTTCTTTTGTCTTAAACTAAGAAAAACTCTTCTTTAACATAACAGAAATATTTTTTTGAATAAGATGTGAATTTAATAAAAGATGTGGATGTTTTGTTTTGAGTTTTGTGTCATCTGACTTTTGTGAAAAAAAGCATCTGACGTCCAAAAATTGTGACAAAAATCAGAAAGCCAGATCCCCAAACTGTCCAAGAAACTGTACAATAAAAAAAAAAAACATCGAATTTCATATCAAGTAGATTTAGGTTTTACATTTTTGCTTTGTAGCCATATCAATGCATTCCATATGTCTTGCGTCTCTGTAGTGTAAGAAAAAATGGCTCCAATTTAGCTTTTAAAAGCATTTATTTGGTGAAATTAAATTTTCATTTTTTAACTTGACATAACTACTAATTAAACATTGTGCAAGGATCCAATATTTACAGTACATAGCTGAAATCTACGATGATCACACGGTTTTCACTACTGAAAATTTACATTGGCAGGACATGCATTTTAAGTGACTCAAATGAATGCATTGTGAGCTTCTTTCTGATTAATACAGCTAAAAATTAGGTCACCACGCAGGGTTTTCATAGACCATGTTTAAAGTGCTAAACTTCCTTCTTTCATTATTTTGCACATGAAAAAATTAGAAAATAGCATAATGGTTGAAGTAATGTAACCATTCTTGATGCAGCAAGAATAGTTATTAACAAACTTAATCATAATATAAATGCAACATACATAATAGAAACACATTGTAAAGAACAGTGATTTTCATCACTGTTAAAACCACGCAAGACATAGCTATAAAAAGTGATGTGTAACAGCTTATTGAAACGTAATCATCTCTCTTAGTGTCATTCAGCAAGAAAGAGATCAGTAGTCTTCATTCAATCAGCATTCATCCCTCCTTGGAATGGAGAAAAAAAAACAGTTTTGTCAATGTTCTTTCTGTTCTGGAAAGACAAAGGATTTCACTATTTAACACTCAGGAGAAAAGCTGGGTGGTTTTTCAGATACAAGTTTTAGTCTGAAACACAGGGATGTTTAATAAAAAAAATAAAAAAAAACTACAGGAATCTAGGTCCCTTTCCAAAAGATCTAACACTGGAAAACAGCTTCTTAGGAATCAGAAAAATAAGTCTCACACCTAGTCTTATCTAGGCGGTGTGCAGCATGAGCGAATACTTTTGTTTAATGTAAAAAACAAAACAAGCTCCCATTTAGTTTTAAAATTGTGGAAAAGAGAAAAAGATATCTCTCACTACATCATTTCATTTAAAGGACTTAAAGCAATTGTTATTCCTAAATGCTTTTGGCCATCAGAATACATGCACTCTCCTGATTAGTATATATTTTAATTAGTAATTCTGATGGAGTTTAAAAGGCAGATTGGCTAAAATACCTCATAACGGCTAATTCAAATAACTATCTTGCAAAATGGAGCAGGGTCTTTTTACACATTATATTTCACTTGTTTTTCCTTTTATTTAGTGAATACACTGATGCAACAGTCAAGCTTAAAATAGAATTTTTAATGGTGGTGCTGTGAGGATGTTTTTTCCACCATAATAGTCCTGAGCTTTCCCTTTTGACAAACAATGACAGACAATGCAGCCTCTCTCAAAATGTTGCCCAAACGGTTTTCGACTAGGAACGATGCTGTCTGGCAGCACTTTAAACAAGCCACATTGCAGTATCATGAATAGAGCCGAACAGATATTTCTCTAATTGGCATGCTGTTGTATAAAAAATAATCGCCTCATTTTAGTCAATTGAGTGATGACTTGAAAATGTGTTCCTAAAGAGTATCCATTCTGTTCTTCAGGGACTAATCTTGGAAGCACTTATATTTATTGTCTGTGCACAGATAGACATAGATTTCCTTGTCTCACGTGTCATGAGGATGAAAGGAAGGGATGATTAATGATGCAAGGTTTTCTTTTAAGTACCATTATGGGGCGTCATTCAGCACTGCTACACACAACTGTATAACCTCAAGCACTGCAAATCTTTATTCAGACCTTGCTGCTCCTGTGAAAAAGACAAAATTCAATCTTGTTCCCCTTAATAGTGAAAAAGCTACGCTGGAAACAGTGTGAGGGGGATTTAAAAGCAGTGAAAGTAAAGTGATTATATTAAAACATTCTTCTTATCTTATCTACCAGCACTTTGTATTATATAGGCAGATAAAGAAATCAACTATAATAAACCATTTTAGAGAATTTAGGAATCTCTAATCTCGGTATCTACAATAAGATTTTTTTAATGTTGTATCTTAGATGTATTTACAAAATTACAAGATTCCAAAGGGCACATGCTTTGTTGTATCCGATTTGAATATTCAAAACAAATTCATTTAAAGGCCTTTAGTATCTTTGCTCAGTAAATATAAACAACAACAAATCATTACCCTTGTATCTCTTCACACACATACCCTTCAACAAATTACAGTACATCTATTTGAAACTATTTTGCATAAGCATCAAGTTTCAGAAATGTCCCTTGGTAACAGAATTACTAATGCAAAACAGTTCTGTATGAATCTAATTTCTTGGAATTCAGTCTGCAGTCAGAATTAAACTAGTTTACTATATTCTCACACGGTTGTCAAGGGCATCCTTTTGTCTTGCCTGGGGTCACAGATCCACTATTGTTCCACTCTCAAAAAGCCACGTGGGATTTAGTTTCATGGCTCTGATCTTGAACAGGTGCACACACAGGCTGGTTGGCTACAACAGTGTGACACACTGACGAATCCATACTCTGTTAATCTCTGTTCATTTAGTGTACAGTGGAAGTCCAAAAGACCAAGAGGTTGAGTCGGTGTCTGTTTATCTGCACTGATGGATCTTAGCTACCGGCTAAAGGTTATTATATAGCTTTGGTACTTTAATGAATACACTGCAATCAAACTGAACTGTAAATCTCCTGTGGTTAAAAGTACAACTTTCTTTCTTTTAATTTTTTTTCATTAAAACTACTTATCTTTTAATCTTTATTATTTTTCATACAAAGTTATCCAAAGAAGGAAATAAACCATTCTATTGAGCCACAGAGTACCTCCAAATACTATTCTAATTTTAGCTACATTTATCAGAAGATAGGTCACAAAGCATCAATCAAAACATTTATCATGCATATGCTGATCAGTGAAAAGGCAGGATAGTTGAGGATAGATTATTTAACAACTGCAATATAATATTTAAAGCTGCTTTGATTTGTTTACAGTGTTTTATGAATTATAATGTGTTGTGCAAGTTTACCAGAAGATTATAGGGGAAGGTGAAGAGGGGTTCATGACTCTGTTCAATTGTTTTTGGGGAATGTTTGAGTTTTAAGGCTTAATGTATTTACGGTGTAAATAGCGAAGAATAGCAGCTGATACATGTAAATAAACCCCGACCGAGAGGCATTAAATGCAGTCAAATCAGTGCAGTTTTATTTGGTTTTATGGTGAAAAGTGAGCAATTATTCAGGAATTAAATAAACTGTGATCAGGCAGAAAGAGAATGTGTTAAGCAGGGCGTACACTGTGCGATTTTCCAGTCGTGCGATAATCTTTCGATCGGGACGACTTTCAGCCTGATCATGCGTCGCGAGTCGTGCACTGTACAGGGAGTTACAAGGGGGGATCAGCCTCTCACGACCACCTCCCAATCAGGAATCGTGAGGTTAGGAGAAAATCAAACATATTTATTTTTTCTCCCGACCGTCATGGGCAAATCGCTCAGTGCGCATGCGCAAACAAGGATTCTTCTGTAAACACATGGCAGGGATGCAATGAATGAAATGCAGATCTGTCTGTAAACTTGACAGACCGTAGTATCCCAGTTTGCTCAGGCATGTCTTTTTCTAAATATGTCGTCTCCTTTTCTTTGTAGGGCTTTCAGCACAAAATTGCACAAATTGTCAAGGCAGCATGTTTCACTATAGTGGGCTTCATATTCACCTTTTATTTGTTTGGCTTCTGGATAGACGAGTCAGAGCAGCTCCTTCTCACTGCGGAGCCGAATTCCACATGGTTTTTAGGCATACAGTGTGAGCAGCTACATCACATCAAAGCGTCAGGCCGAACATGAATCATGAGCTGTGAGCTCGCACTGTACGACTAAACCCTGCGGTTAGTTGTACAGTATGAGTAGTAGCTGATTGCATAGTCTACACCCGGCTTTAATTTCACTGGCCCCAGGGGGTCTAGTCCAGGCGGGTCCAGCTGAAACAAAGGTAAGTCTAAAGTTCACAACGCTGCCTCTACCACGTGTCCGGCATGAAGTAGTTGGAGCTGACAATGCTAGTCAATCTACTGGGTCTAAACTCAGAAGGTTAGACTCAGCTAATCTCAGAGAGGCTAGAGTACCCAATACTGGCAAAGACTCTAGCGTCGAGGTGGTGACAGTCCACTGCTCATATACTCCTCAGGTAATGACCAAACGAGCCGCAGGTGTGGGTGATAAACCAGAAGGGGAAAAGGGCACCATCTAGTGGATGGGTGGAGACAGTAAAAGAAAAACACAAAAACATCTCCCACAAAGAGAAACTCTAACAATCTGTATATCTGACTTAAAATGAATGGGATCTGTTTGTCATGCAGCAGCACAAAAAAGGTGAAAGACATTACCACACAAACTAGATAGGCTTCTATTTGCAATGTAACAGAGAACACACAGAGAATAGGGTCTGTGTGACTGAGGGGTAAAGACCTAAGTAAGAGTCATAAAAGAAAACCAGAAGTCAAAAACTTCTTATTTAATTTCCAGCTGATCTGTTAAACCATAAGCTGTGTCTATACATGTTGCTCTCATAACACAGATAATATCATAGATATTTACTATTGTAGAACATAGTAAAACATATCTTAAACATATCATAATAACTGTTTCACTTCTATTTTAACCCCCTCCCTAGAATCTCTTCAGGAAGAAAAAAATAGTCTATGTTTACTGCAAAGGTAAAAAAAAAAAAAAAAAAAATATATATATATATATATATATATATATATATATATATATATATATATATATATATATTATATATATATATATATATATATATATATATATATATATATATATATATATATATATATATATATAGCATGCATAAGTAAGATGTAAAAAAAAAGAGATTCTGTACTAAAACGTGCATATATTTAAAATCACAGGCCAAAGGTTCCATTTGTGCATAGTAGCTCTTTAAATTAAATGGGCAGATGCTAAAATAATCATCGACCTTATTCATTCCCTAATGGATGAAACTCCTTTTTTGCTGCTTAGGAAGATCTATTCCATTCTGTTTTACAGGCTGAGTTAATGCTATGACCTCTGCAGTAATTATTTTCCAGTTATTGTATTGTTCATGTGGTATTTAATGGATGGGTTGCTTCAGATTTAAGCTTTCTAAGCCATCAAGGAGCACCAACTATGGCTTTTAAGTCCAAACAAACATTGTCTGTGTTGCCAGGCAACAGGCAAAAGTATCAGTGGATTTAAGCATACCCAGACAGACTGTTATAAATGGTAAGGCATGCTTGGCATGGTATCAGCTCAGACTCTGTTTCCAAATACTAAATGCTGAAGTTCTTCCCTTAAGCAAGCAGGCAAAGCAAAATGTAATGCAAATAGGGTGTTATGTACTGCACTCATCTGTTTATACCTCGGGCAGAACAACATTTGTTTTTTACAGAGTCAAAGTAGTAAAAATCTAGAACCACTCAGTTGCAGTCCAATTCACTTTAATAGATGTGCAGCTTAAGGTAAAACTGTTACAATAACAATGTAGGGCCAATATTTTTAGAGCAGGTCTGATTCTCGATGACCTACCATATGCTGAGAAACATTCAGAAGGGTCTTGTACTTTGAAGTTATGTGTCATGCTTTCATTAAGTACTCCTTTTTTCTGCTTGTCCAAGTAAATTTAGTTTGACCAACTGTGACTTTTTAGAGAGGCTTTTAAAAAAGTCACAGATGGGGTCAGGACCTTATGAAAATTATTTGTAGTGGCATTTTCCTCTCCACATGCAATTTAATGACTGAATAAAACAAGGTTCCACTCTAGATAATAGGAATTAAAGGTACTGGTCCCAGCTGCCAATTCTTTTTTGTAAAAGCCTCAATAAGAGGGTGAAACATATTTGTGAATGAGCTACTAGCTACAGCAGTTGACCAACCAATTAATCTCACTGGCAATAGAAACGAAATAAGCCATATAGCTCACCAATCCAGTGATTTTTTTTTGCAGTCAGGTCGTCGCCTAGCAGCCTTTCCAGCCAATAGAACGACAGCCTCTGAAAGGGTGCGCTTGTTTAACTCTTAGCTTGCCTGTGGTACAGCTTACTGAGAATATAATAGCTTTTTAATATAAAAGCTATTAGAATTAGCTAAAAAACAACAACAATCACGAAAAAATAAATAAACAAATAAATAAATAAAAAGTGTCATGATCGGCCCTGATAGCTGGCCTTAATTGTTTCTGTCGCTCACCTGCCTAACTCTGCCTGGTCTCTAATTATCACCACCTGCACGTTCTGCTTTATATTCTGCTCAGCCCAGCTATGGGGGCCAGATCATTGTTTGTTTTCTGTTTGTTGTCTTTAGGTTCTGTTTTATTAATTTAGTTTATTCCAAAGTTCATTTCTTTTTCCAGTAGATTGAGAGGTTTTAAGTGTCTGTCCATCTTCTCCCATTTCCAGCACCAAATTATGACGAAGGTAGGTTTACTTGCAACTTGTGTGTGGGAGGTAGTTCACTAAACAGTATAAAATTAAAAATAATTACCCGTTTTCATATAACACAGCTTTTGCTTATTACCCTGCTGATATAGTCAACAAACCGCATATAGTTAGTCCAGTGAAATGCTTCCTTGAGGTGAAAACAGTGGGTGGCTGTCAGAAGACATAAGGCATCTCCTTTCTTTGTAATTACCACTTAAGCTGCGATCAGACTCCTCAACTGTTGTACACTCATCCAACATTTTAAAACATCCATCACTCACTGACAGGTTAAAACGTAAATGTTTCCCATTATACTAATTAACTATCTCAAGAGATGGCTACAGCTCCAAAATAATTTAATATGTTGTATCAGTTCTATTTTCATGTACATAATAAATCACTGATTATTTCAAATTAGTTCAGAATTATTTTGGTTATCCATAGTTACTGAACTTTGAATGGCCACAAAGCAGTTTCAGCTCAAGTTCTTATGAGCGGTGTCCAGTGATGGGACTAACGGCGTTGAAGGTAACGGCGTTACTAACGCCGTTACCTTCTTTTAGTAACGAGTAATCTAACTAATTACTTTGACTATAACTATAACACAGTTACCATTGCAGACACCCCGTTACTGCGCGTTACTCAGGTCGCACAATGAACCTTTTTTCATGATAGGACTCATGCGCAGCTGCGTGAAGCTGACACCCCACCCACGTCAAAAAACTCTGGAAATAGACTGAATGGTTAGTGCAACGTTAGTGCAGATTTGTGCAGAAAAAAATATTGTTTGTGCTACTTTTGTTTAAGAGATATTAAAGATTATTTTTTAGGTCATCCAGAGGTGCGCGCCTTGTCATGAGAGAGGGGAGGATGAGAATGGCTGATGTATAGTGAGATTCCGTCTGTCAGTTGGGTAGGTGGGTGTTTCTGCTGGTGGGTGTTAACGTACAGCACACACAGAGAGATGGAGAGTGAGGATGACTCCAGCAGCAAAACAGCGTTTTCCTGATGGAAATACCGGTGTTACGTCGAGCTGCGTTTCCCCATCAGATACGGTTTCCTCTGCATCTCCGCACAGCGCAGGCGGCGCGAGTCACCGCGCAAGCGACAGGAAACGCGCATGCTCGCTAAAGGCGCGCAACAGTCGCCCTGTGCTCGCGCCACAGGAGAACTATGGAGAGCGTGAACGATCAAATGAAAGGGAGAAATCTGGATGGATGGATGGATGGATGGATAGATACTCTGCCTTCTCAACCTACTGTATTTTTTATTTTAAACATTATTTGATGGCTTTTGTGGCAGGGATGGAGATCCATATTTTATGTCACACGCAGAGTATACATCTAGATAGATAGATGGATAGATAGATGTTGCAGTATCTATAACAACCCAAACACACAGGATTTCAGAATTAGACATCCCCAGTTATTAATTTCATATACTCACCAGATCTGAATGCCCTGTTAAAAAACTTCACATCTTGTTCCCCCCTGATGTCATTTACATTGAGTTGCAATAAATGCAAAACTCTCTGCAGGTTCTTGTCTTTGTCGTCCGCTCTATTCAGCTGGCTTTTGAATCACACCGCGAGAAGGTGGGGGCTGGGTGGTGAGAGGTACGGGGGCGAGAAACGCAAAAGTAACGCAATAGTTACTTTTACTAGTAACTAGTTACTTTTATTGTGGAGTAACTCAGTTAGTAACTCAGTTACTTTTTGGGAGAAGTAACTAGTAACTATAACTAATTACTTTTTCAAAGTAACGTGCCCAACACTGGCGGTGTCAGAGTTAGAATCCCAGCTTTGGGCTGTTTGGCATCCAGGAGTTAAAGTAGGACCACCTGTTAAGCCACCAAGACCAGGGACACCCCCACGTAGTTATCCTCCAAAAGTGCATGAGTAGCAAGGCGATTGAGTAACGGTACGCAGAAAGTGTACCATTACAGAAAGTCGTGGATCTCTGCCCATTGGTCACCACCAACCTGTCCCCGTTTGTAACTAATTTTCCCCTCTCAGTGACGCACCCACTGTGAAGACCACTCTGTTAATTGGCAGCTCCATAGTCAGAAACATGGCATCAGAGACACCAGGAAACATAGTTAAATGTTTGTCGGAGGCCAGAACAGGCAATATCAATTCCTACCTGAAACCGCTGGCTAATGATAAGGTAAAATACAGTAAGATTGTTATTCACGCTGACGGTAATGACACACGGTTACACCGATCAGAGGTCACTACAATTCGTGTTGCTTCGGTTTGTAAGTTTGCGAAAACAATGTCAGACTCCGTAGTTTTCTCTGGTGCCCTCACTGATCTGACAAATGATGAAATGTTTAGCCACATGTCATCATTTAACTGCTAGTTGTCTAGGTGGTGTCCTAAAAACAATGTGGGCTACATTAATAATTGGCAATGCTTTTGGGGCAAGCCTTGTCAGTTCAGAGAGTGTTAGGAATCCAGTTTGTGTGGGTTGTGCTTTTGTTTGTCTTACCTCCACCACCAGGCAACGCCTTGTTCTGGTTGGCCTCCTCACACACCTGCAGATGGTTACCTCATTAATGGAGGACTCTTAAGCTGCTGACTGCCACTACCTCGACGCCAGTTTTGGGTACTCTAGCCAAGCTGAGTTTGCTGAGTCAAACTGAGTTTTTGTCTACCTGAGTTTTAACCTTGCTGTTTTTGTCTTTGCCTCTCGGCAGGAAGTCATCCTGCAAACTGGATGTTTTGGACCTTTGGACCAAACTGAGCTAAGGATTCAAGATTGTGGTTTACAGGTGCTGGTCATAAAATTAGAATATCATGAAAAAGTAGATTGATTTCAGTAATTCCATTTAAAAAGTGAAACTTGTATATTATATTCATACATTACATACAAACTCATATATTTCAGATGTTTATTTTGTTTAATTTTGATGATTACAAATGACAACAAATGAAAATCTCAAATTCATCATATCAGAAAATTAGAATATTGTGAAAAGGTTCAAAATTGATGGCCCCTGGTGCCACACTCTAATCAGCTAATTAACTCAAACCACCTGCAAAAGCCTTTAAATGGTCTTTCAGTTTAGTTCTATAGGCTACACAATCATGGGGAAGACTGCTGACTTGACAGTTGTCCAAAAGACGACCATCGACACCTTGCACAAGGAGGGCAAGACACAAAAGGTCATCGCTAAAGAGGCTGGCTGTTCACAGAGCTCAGTGTCCAAGCACATTAATAGAGAGGCGAAGGGAAGGAAAAGATGTGGTCGAAAAAAGTGTACAAGCAAGAGAGATAACCGCACCCTGGAGAGGATTGTGAAACAAAACCCATTCAAAAATGTGGGGGAGATTCACAAAGAGTGGACTGCAGCTGGAGTGAGTGCTTCAAGAACCACCACACACAGACGTATGAAAGACATGGGTTTCTGCTGTCGCATTCCTTGTGTCAAGCCACTCTTGAACCACAGACAGCGTCAGAAGCGTCTTGCCTGGGCTAAAGAGAAACAGGACTGGACTGCTGGTGAGTGGTCCAAAGTCATGTTCTCTGATGAAAGTAAATTTTGCATTTTCTTTGGAAATCAAGTTCCCAGAGTCTGGAGGAAAAGAAGAGAGGCACTTCATCCACGTTGCTTGAAGTCCATTGTAAAGTTTCCACAGTCAGTGATGGTTTGGGGTGCCATGTCATCTGCTGGTGTTGGTCCATTGTGTTTTCTGAGGTCCAGGGTCAACGCAGCCACATACCAGGAAGTTTTAGAGCACTTCATGCTTCCTGCAGCTGACCAACTTTTTGGAGATGCAGATTTCATTTTCCAACAGGACTTGGCACCTGCACACAGTGCCAAAGCTACCAGTACCTGGTTGAAGGACCATGGTATCCCTGTTCTTAATTGGCCAGCAAACTCTCCTGACCTTAACCCCATAGAAAATCTATGGGGTATTGTGAAGAAGAAGATGCAATACACCAGACCCAACAATTCAGAAGAGCTAAAAGCCACTATTAGAGCAACCTGGGCTATCATAACACCTGAGCAGTGCCACAGACTGATCGACTCCATGCCACGCCGCATTGCTGCAGTAATACAGGCCAAAGGAGGCCCAACTAAATACTGAGTGCTGTACATGCTCATACTTTTCATGTTCATACTTTTCAGTTGGCCAACATTTCTATAAATCCTTTGTTTTTATTGGTCTTCAGTAATATTCTAATTTTCTGATATGATGAATTTGAGATTTTCATTTGTTGTCATTTGTAATCATCAAAATTAAACAAAATAAACATCTGAAATATATGAGTTTGTATGTAATGTATGAATATAATATACAAGTTTCACTTTTTAAATGGAATTACTGAAATCAATCTACTTTTTCATGATATTCTAATTTTATGACCAGCACCTGTAGATCAACTTTTCCCCGCAAGGATTGTTTTGGGCTTCTCACTGAGCAGGGGATTCATCTGCACAATAACCCGTTCAAGTACCGCAGGAAAACTAAGTGGCAGTCAGCTTCTCTGTTCACTAAGGAAAAACCACAATCTGGGTAAACCCTGTCCACCCTCCAACGAACAAGACATTCACTGGAACAACCCACACCGACTAGATTCAATAAGAGACACCTTTTTCTGGAAAGGTGAGTCTGCAACTTTAACCCTCTTCTTCAAATCAAAGACACTAATTTCCCATTGAGCCTGAACTAACCACATAATCTTCCCCTTTACTTTCTAGTTCCAGTTTTACAGTGTTCAGAGCAGCACTGGACTCATTTGATTCGCTCTAAATAAAACCTGTTAAACTTTTCCCTGGTCTCTCTGTTTGGTCTTCTGCATGTGGGTCAGAGCTCTAGATAAAATCATGATAGAGAGACAGCATCCATCCCACTTTGGATTGGTGCTGCTCTTCTTTGTAGGAATCTGGCTGAATTTATTAGTCCTCCAAAACATTGACAACCCAGGGTGCAGACCAGGAAGCAGAGTCGTAGTTTAACACACCTACCTGTGGCTTCTCTACTGTTACCCACTCATTACTCCATTCAGACAGTGTCTTGCCTGCGACCAAAATCAAATAAATTAGAAAATATTCCCAAAGGTGTAAATCAAGATAATCTAATAAAAATGGAAATAACTTATTTGGGGAAAAAGTTAAATCGAATAAATGCTTTATGCTTATGTTTATTTAACATAAGATCTCTTTCTACAAAAAGTCTGCTAGTTAATGTGACAGTGTGGGGGTGGAGGTTGGTTGAGGACCCAATTGCAGAGATGAGGAGGCAGAGATGAATTCTTGCAGGTTTAATGTTTAATCAAAGGGGAACAGAAACATAATCCAAGGACAAAATACTAGAAGCTAAAAACCAGGGGAAAACACACATGAGGAGCCAAGTAACAACAAGGAACCAGCACTGCAAAGGGAGAGTATATATGGGGGACTGAACAAATACTGGGGTAATCAGCTGATATGGAGCAGGTGTGGTTGAAAATGACTAGAAGGAAGCTAGAGGAAAGGAGACAGGCACAAGGGGGAAACAGAGTAACTAAAGACTGCTTGAATATAAAACAAAATAGAAAATAAACCAAAAATCAACAAAACAGAATTACTTAGACAACTAAAAACAAAAAATTCAAAGATCAAGAGGGGAGAACCATAACTAATGACTTAATTTGTGATAATCACATTGATTTATGTTGCCTCACAGAAACTTGGCTGCAGCAAGCAGATTATGTGAGTGATAAAGCAGCAGCTGCTTCTAGTTATTAAAATGTTCAGATACCCAGTAATTCTGGGCGAGGACCAGTGTTGCCAACTCTTCAGTAAGGAAAGTAGCTATTGGCTGTGCTATAAGTTGCTAGAAGTCGCCGAATGACGTCATTGCCGAATTTGCATAATCTGCCTCACAATGTGATCTGCATGTCATTGACGCTGTGGAAGAAATAACGTTGTTAGAGAGAGACAAAGTGAGTCAAAAGCTACTTTTTCTGTCCATTGATGTTTGATTATTTATTTATTTAGTTACAAATGTTTTTTCTTTTTTTCAACTTTTTTTTTTACTTTTTCTTTTTTCCCTTGTGGTCCACTAAGGAGCTTTAAAAGCATGGTAAAACATGAACATTTTGAACCATAACATTTTTTACATTACATTAACATTAACAATCTAAATGGAACAAAAAAGACTACAAAGATTGTTAGCTATTGTTAGTTTTTTTAACTAATAAGATTTTCCTCCACACACAGGTTGTGCTTGCCTGCTCACAGAAAGAGTGGGTCATTGTCATGTTGCTCACGGTTCTCTATGGCAGGTTCAACAATTGAGGGAGCTTACTTCAGCGTGATCAACCTGTGGCGTCAATCCCGGCGCATGTGCACGGCTAATTTGCAGTCTGGATGCTGAGGGTAAACATGCTGTGGCTCTGACTGCAGCGCTGAGAGGGACTCCTGCGGAAGCGGGAGAAGGGGGTTGGGACGTGGAAGGCGCCCCACGGCAGGCACCAGAAAAATGGTTAGATTTGTCGCTAGTCGCTTTTTTTAAAGAGTCGCTGAGGGGTCTGAAAAGTTGCTAAATATAGCAGCAAAGTCGCTGAGCTGCCAACACTGGTGAGGAGGAGGAGTAGGAACAATCTTTCATTCTGAGCTACCGATTACTCCAAAGGCAGTTAATAATTACAACACTTTTGAATATTTAACCATTAGTTTCCCTAATCCAAATTGCAAAGCCAGAAAACCTCTTTTCTTTGGTCCTTTTTATCGTCCACCAGGTCCTTACTTTGAATTTTTTTATGAGTTTTAAGAGTTCTTATCTGATTTATTGTTGAATACTAACAGGGTAATCATAGTGGGGAATTTTAAAATCCATGCTGATATTGAAGGTGATAGCTTAAGTGCAGCCTCTAATCCTATTTTAAATGCTATTGGCTTTGTTCAAAATGTGAGTCCCAAACATTCTTATCTTCATACTTTGGACCTTGTGCTTACATATGGCATGTAATGTCAAGAAATAACAGTATTTCCTCACAACCCTGTCAGTCTTAACACTCTTTAATAAGCTACAGGATTACTTCAACATAGTTCTCCTCCCCCAGAAGAAGGCTTTATGTTAGCAAATCATTATCAGATAGTGCAGGTATAAATTTTAAATAATCTTCATTTTCTTTCTCCTCGGTGTGACTGAGCAGTGCTGCAGAAGGCAAAAGTTTAGGTTATTCCCCTTCACAGGTTGATGATTTTGTTGATGGGGTTGGTATTTCTCTGTGTACTGCCTTAGAAAATGCAGCCCCTTTGAAAAAGAAAAACTTTAAAATAGAAACCTGGCTGCCTGGTTTAATGCAGAGCTGCGCACTTTGAGACAAACAAGCTGGGAAACTGGAGAGAAAATGGTGCTCTCCATGCTTAAGGGAATCCTACCTAATCTGGAAAAATAGTTTACTGCTGTATAAGAGGACCCTTCATAAATCAAGAGCAGCATATTTCTCTTCATTAATAGAAGAGAATAAGAATAATCTTAGATATCTTTTTAATACAGTTTAATACGTACTCAGATACATGGCTCTGTTGAACCATCTATCTCACCTGCTCTTAGCAGTAATGATTTTATGGGATTCTTTATAAATAGAATAAGTTTGATTGAAAATAAGATCATTAGCACTCCTCTAACTATGATTGGTTTATCTCTGGAAGGTGAGGCAGCATCTGAGGTAGAATAGAATTTTAAGGTTGCTGTAATTAAGGTTGCTGTAATTAAACCTTTACTTAAGAAACTATGTCTTGACCCAGGTGACTTGGTCAATTATAGACTTATATCCAATCTTCCTTTCTTATTTAAAATTCTTGAGACAGTAATTGCCAAACAAGTGTGCGACCAGTTACACCATAATGAACTTTTACTGATGAGCTTTAGAGCTCATCACAGTACCGAAACAGCTCTGGTGAAAGTCTCTAATGATAATCTCATGGCCTCAGATAATGGACTTGTATCTCTGCTTGTCTTGTTCTGCATTTGATCACGGTTGATCATAATATTCTTTTAGAAAGACTTGAATATTTTGTAGAAATTAAAGGAACAGCACTAGACTGGTTTAAATCGTATCTATCTAATCGATTTAAGTTTGTTCACATTTATGACAAATAATCCTCATGCTCAAGGGTTGCCTGTGGAGTACCACAGGGATCAGTGCTAGGACCAATTCTCTTTACTATATATATGCTGCCAATTAGTAGAATTATTAGACAGCATGGGATTAATTTCCATTGTTACACTGATGATACTCAGCTATATCTGTCTATAAAGATGAAGCTAACCCATTACATAGATTACAGTCATGTATTGAAGACATAAAAACCTGGATGACTCTTAACGTTCTGCTCCTGAATGCAGACAAAACAGAAGTTAAAGTCTCTGCACCAGAGTCTTTGAAAAAGAAGCTGATTAGTCAGTCACTTCATCTGGATGGGATTAAACTGATTTCTGATAATACAGTAAAAAATCTTGGTGTTACTTTTGATTAGCACTTGTCATTTAAATCCCATTTTAAAGAGGCTTCTAGAATTTCCTTCTTTTATCTGCGGAATATTGCAAAAATTATAAATCTCCTGTCCAGGGGTGATGCTGAGAAACTACTCAATGCATTTGTTACTTCAAGGCTGGACTATTGTAATTCTTTACTCTCAGGAAGTCCACAAACTGTAATTAAAGCTTTCAGCTGATCTAGAATGCTGCAGCTAGAGTTCTGATTAAGATTAAAAACAGAAATCATATATCTCCTGTCCTAGCTTCTCTTTATTAGTTTCCTGTTAAATCAAGAATACAATTTAAAATCCTCCTTCCCAAATATAAAGCCTTAAATGCCAAGCTCCATCTGATATCAGAGATACAATTGTTCCTTATGTCCCTAACAGAGCACTTCGCTCTCAATCTGCAGGTTAACTAGGTTCCTAGAATTTCTAAAAGAAGAATGGAAGGCAGATCTTTTAGTCATCAGGCACCTCTCCTGTGGAACCAACGACAAGTTTTAGTCCGTGAGGAAGACACCCTTTCTACTTTTAAGGGTAGGCTTAAAACTTTCCTTTTTGATTAAGTTTATAGTTAGACTGGCTCAGGTTATCCTGAGTTAGTTATGCTTCTATAGGCTTAGACTTCTAGAGGAACTTGGGAACCCATTTTTCATCATTCTGCTTCATTCTATCGCTATTCCCCCACTGTGCAGAATCTATCATTGCAAGCTATGATGTTATGCTCTCTCTGCTTTTTCTCATATTAGCTACATCTGGGGTGTTCCTGTTTGGCTGTGACACCATCCTGGAGAGAAATATCAGCTGTGCTGCTGCCATTAATACCTTTGTTTATAGATGTCCGAGTTCAGCCTGTTTTTCAGTGTAGTCCTGTTTCTCTGACTGTGACCAGCTGGACGTGCTCTCTTCATCCTCTGACATGGGAGCTGCTTCAGAGCTAGTCTGCCTGGCTGTGTGTTTCCTGGACGGGTCGCCTGTGGAGCAGGTTGACACTTGCTTTTTGTATCTCCAGTTACCCACCATGACCTGACAATGCGTGAACAGAAAAAGGAAACATTTAAAACTGATTATTTGCGCACACGTAGTACCATGACTGCACAACTACAGGCACCGCAGGCATGGATGGCTTGGGAATCCAGGACTGTTGGACAGCCTCATTCATTATTTATACAGGTTAATCTTGTTATCCCAAGACATCAGTAACCGTTTTCTTGTGTTAACAACATAATTATCTTGTTATCTCAAGAAAACTATCAATGGTGTAACTGTGAAAACAAGACAGTTATGTAGTTATCTCAAGAAGACAAAGGAAAAAAATAAAGTTGAGTATGACTGCTCTCGGGTTCCGTAGACATGTATTGTGAGTTGGAATGGATTAAATTTTGTTTTATTTAGAAATAATTAACAAAAAATGAATAAAAACAGATAAAATCTTTGTTTTTTTAGTGGTGTTAGTGGTGTTATGAAATTGTAGCAGGCTAAATGTTCAGGATGAACATTTAGTTTTGACAAAGCTCAAACTCATGGAGTTTGATGTTTGCTGCGGTAACTAAAAACTGAATAACATAATACTTCATTGGCTAAAGGTAAATGTTGTTGCTTAGCATTTATTTTTTATTGAAAATGTTTGCAATGGTGCTGAACATTTTTACAGCAGGTCAAGAGTTTTAGTGGATTACTCTTTAAGACAACGCCAACACGTGTAAATGCCAAACAGTGCTGGCTCTGGGCATGTAGAAGTGCAAATAGAGGATTTCTCAGAAAGAGTTTACTCAAGACATAAAACATGTCTAGGTAATAAATGAACTTGCAAAGGGTATGATGAAAATACAACATTTTTTACATTTAGAGGGTTTAAATATTAATAGGGAGTTATACAACCTCGTGCATGAAGTTGTTGCTGAACTGGAAAAGCTCCTTCAATGACAGAATGCTGCTCCCTAAATGCACCATGGTGCGATATAGAAGATCCTTCCTCAGAGCAGCTGTAAGACTTTACATTCCTTTTCCAAACAAACTCAATAAGTTGTTACAGTACGCTGATGCCGATTTTTGGACAGTTTTTGTCTTAGTCAGTGTTACGTCCACACCAGACACAACATATTTAAGGACACGAGACAAAAGAAGATGAGGGTTCAATCAGTTTTATTTTTAACTTCTCCACTTTTCTAAACTTTCCTAAAAGCTCACACCCACGGCTCAACTTCAATCTGAAATTACTGACATAATCCAATAAATTTTGGTCAGATTTTTCACAGAACCACTTATCTCTCAACAGTTTTAATGGACCACGAACAGTATGAGCAAAAACCAAGTCCGACGGACTAAACCCCAGAGACTCCTTAACCACCTCCCGAACAGCAAACAATTGGAAATTAACACCTTCATCCCAGTCTTTTTCAAACTCAGTGGGTGCGAAGCATTGTTTTCAGAGTTTGATGGAAACGCTCGTGTGCACCCTGACTTTCTGGGTGATAAGCGCTGGAATGACAGTGCTTTATGTCAAGTTGACGCAAAACCTTTGCAAAAACTTTAGACATAAAGTTAGACCCTTGGTCAGTCTGCACAACCCGTGGTAAACCAAACAATGAAAAAAACTTCGTTAATGCTTTCAGCACCACAGGCGTAGATATTTTACGCACCGGAAAAACCTCTGGAAACGAGTAGAGGTGCACATCACCGTCACCAAGAACTTGTTCCCCGCCTTTCTCCGAGGTAATGGACCCACACAGTCAACTAACACACGTTCAAATGGTTCAGCCACGGCTGGAATGGGATACAAAGGAGCAGGAGGAATTGTCTGATTCGGCTTTCCAGACATTTGACAGAAATGACACGAATTACAGTAGCGCACAACATCACCCTTTAAACCAGGCCAAAAGAAATGACGCAAAATGCGATCATAAGTTTTTCTGATGCCAAGATGCCCTGCTAATGGATTATCATGTGCCAACCGCAAAATTTCCGAACGACATGGAGTTGGAACAACAATTTGTTTCACCACACTCCACTCCTCGATAGGAGAAACATTTAAAGGCATCCATTTACGCATCAGCAGGCCATCATTTAAAAAATAGCCAGTAGAAATAGAGTCAGACTCGTCAGTTAATGCACCGTTAAACAATGACGCTAAACTTTTATCAGTTTTTTGGAGCTCGATCAACTGCTGTCTAGACAATGACAGTGAAGTAATATCCAACGTGCAATCCTCCACAGGTTTCCTTAATGGCAGATGTTCGGTCTCAGCTTTGAACAAAAAACTTGCACCCAAGTCAAACTCATCTTTATTTTCCTCATGCTGACTTTTAAGTGCTACACGTATAACTGCGCACGACGTGAACACATCTGGGAATGAACGAGCCAGCTCATCTGGACAGGCAGACAACACCGGGACAGGTATAACGTCTGGAGTAACCAACACTCGACCCCCAGCCAAGTCGTTGCCCATGATCATGCAGACGCCCGCTATGGGAAAACTAGGACGCACCCCAACCACAGCATCACCAGACCACAGCTCAGACTGGACCCTGACCTTGAGTAGAGGAACACCAATGTCTTGCATGCCAAAACCACGAACTGGCACATCAGAACCAATTGCAGTGTCACTATTTAACGGCAAAATCCCCTCCAAAATAAAAGACTGAGAGGCAGCAGTGTCCCGCAATATTTTAATAGGAATCTTCTCGGTTAGAGACACGGAAACAATCCCATCCATAACGAAAGGCTTAAAATCCGCATACTTGCAAGGCTTTGTTGTTGAAAGTGACTGAGTAACGCGATTTACAGTTTCAATTAGAGTGACCGGCTTCGTGTTTTTTCTCTGTAATACCGGGCAATTGGCCACAATATGTCCTCTCTTTTTACAATAAAAACACGTTACATTAGCTTTCACATCCGAGACATGATCCAATTTGCTTTCCATGCCACCGAGCACAGCAGATACATCCGATTCACCAAGTGAAACATTTTTCACACACTCCTTCCCGTTATTTCCAGATTTTTGTCAAATTTATTAAAGGCGTGCAAGCGCTCAAAATACCCTTTGTGCGTTAACATGTACTCATCAACGAGCACCGCAGCTGCTGACACATTTGAAACTTGTTTCTCATTCAAATAGGTAGTAACTTTCTCAGGTAAATTATTTTTAAAATCTTCCAACAAAATAAGCTGCTTAAGTTGTGCAAAGTCGGTTACTTTCTTAGCAGCGCACCAGCGATCGAAGAGAATTTCTTTATCCCTCACAAAATCCACATAAGTCTGATTGTAATGTTTTTTCAATCTGCGAAATTTCTGACGGTAAGCTTCAGGCACTAATTCATATGCCCGCAGAATAGCATCTTTAACTTTCTCGAAATCAAGACTATCAGCCACAGAAAGAGACGCATATGCCTCCTGCGCTTTACCACACAATGCACATTGCAACAACAAAGACCACACCTCTTTAGGCCATTTAAGTGCGAGAGCCACCCTTTCAAATAACGAGAAATATTTATCCACGTCACGCTCATTAAATGGAGGCACTAAGCGAACATTTCTACTTACATCAAAATCAGTAGACTGACGTTTTGAAGACTCAGCACCAAGCTCAAGTTCTTTCAAACGAAGTTCCGCTTCCAACTCTAGTCTGCGTTGTTCCAAAAACAGCTCCTTCTCCTTCAAAACCATCTCCTTCTCCTTCAGAGCCAGCCCTCCTAATTCGACCTCAAGTTCCTTTAGTCGAATTGGGTCAGCTGCAAGCGAGGTTTTCCTCGGCGATTCATCAGGACTCTTTGGTAAGACTGCAGCAGGAAAAATCTCTAAATGAACCAGCGCTTCCAACAATTCAGCCTCAATCGTTCCCCTTTATAGCACGTTTACTTACGTTAACTTCAAAATGTTTGGCTATCAACAGCAACTGATCCTTCTTGCACTTACTAAAGACATCTAATGTGGGCTTCTCAACAAACTCATCCAAGTCAAACTCCATGTTCGAACCCTGGAATCACGCCACACAAACTGTCAAGCACACACAAAGCCACAAAAACACCAGAGCCAAATCGTCTAATCAATCACCGCAACGCGCACCAGCTGTGCAAACTGCACACAAAAAAAAACAGGATACAGCGCAAAACTCGACCACGAAACTACAATGTTTTAAACAAGCCCCCATAAATATGTTATGTCCACACCGGACACAACAAATCGGGAAACCACAAAAAATACAAAAATTACCACATGGCAGCCTCGAGTCTCAGTTTCAGCCCGCTACCACGGGTCGAACTCAGGAGCGAGAAGAAAAACGGCGTCTCAGCAGGGCGGAGTGGGGCGTCCTGGAGCGTTCTCACATTCTGAACGCCGGCCTATTTATAGGCGGGCCACAATGCCGCAAATTAACGTAATTAAATAAACGAAAGAAATAATAATATGCCCGAAGCACATAACAGTCAGTTAAATAATATGCTGCTGCCATTTTTTTGCAAAGCTCTGGTCTTGCTGCTATATTTTTCACATATCCGTTACTGTAAAAATGTCCACAGCTGGTATTGATTTTTTTATTCTCCAGATACCGAGTGTTTATATTGTAAAAACACTGTACAGTACAATACTCTATTTGTTTTATTTGTTTATTTTCCTATCTGTTATTTTTATACACTTTTCTAATGTGGACATTGTGTGACCACTTCTACTATCAACGTTTGCTGCTGTAAACTTCCCAATTTCCCTATTTTGGGACAACAAATGAATTTTCTATTCTATTCTATTAATGGATCAGCTCCATAACTTTGTTTTTCAACAAAGTACTGCTTCCCAGCAGCTAAACCTTCCAGGTGATGGCTTACTCTCTAAACACTCAGAACAGTGATTTGAACTTTTCCATCAAGATAGATCAAGGGTATATTTTCGTCTGACGTGCGCAGTAACTAATGTGTCGTGGGTGACACAGGCCATAAGACATGATGACAAAGAAAAACCTAATTTGGGGAATATATAAACTAAATTGGTAAGATTGTAAAATAAACCTAATACAATTTCCAATCGTGGAAGTGAACAGGGGACATATTCAGAATCACTTTATTAATCCCTTGCAGGAAATTCTTTGATAATTATCCTGTGTGTTCTTGTTCGAGCTACTTTAAGAAGCAAATGTAGATTTCTGCTTACTTACAGATTGCCCTGCATTTATAGATATGGGGGTTATCTCAGGATCTCAGTGATCTATTTTTACTTAACAAACATTCTAGAATTATAAATCTTGTGGAACAAGTGGTCCATTGTTAAACCCCCTAGTTAGAGCCTAGAGTTAGACCACAAACAGCTGGATTTTGTATCACAATATTAACACTGACCTTCTAGATTCTTCTAGAAGTCTAGAAGATTGTGTTTCTATTGTTTTGAGGGGTGAAAATTGGTTTTATTTGGAGAAAAAGCTTTAAATAAGCTTGTTTTTAATGTAAAGGGAGCAATAAAAAATGTGAGAATAAACTAACTCTAAAATGAGTAGGGTGGGAGGAGCACCAGCTGAGGGGCCTTGGAGGCCCCTCGGTTATGGCTATGGTTAGTAGCTGGCTGACCAGAGGAGTTCTGAAATCTCTGGATCTGTTCCACAAGGAAGTTGAGCTCCTCCTCTTTGTTGAGCCCAAAACAGGGTCAAGGTCTGCTAGGTCCATTTCTGACAGGACCCAAATGCAGATTTAATAACAAAAAAATGGTAGCAGAAGCAAAAATACAAAAACATAAATCCACAAAAACTGAGAACCAGGAATACTTACAACACAGGGAAAAAGAAACAATGACAAACCAGCAACAGTGACTGAGCAGGGGCAGCAGACTGGGAGCAGGTCTGAACAGAGGAGTCTAGAAAGGGGCTTGGAAAAAGGAGCCTGACATAGGAGGGCAACATAGGGCCAACAAGAAATACCTAAGAACTCAAAAACAATTAAAAAAAAATAATAACACAAAATGGAAATAAAACCTAAGAAAACTAAATCAAAAACCATGACAATAAATAAGTAAAAAATGACACAGGCTACACAGTAGTTGGCAGATGTTATTGCACAGTGAGAGAGAATACTGTACCTGGGTGACCTATCACCGCCTCCTTCCCCCAAGTGAGGAGTTGTGCATCTTGATGGTTTGAGAAACAGAGGACTGCATTTGGGGATAAGTATTCTCCCACTGATCAGGCTCCTCTGAGTGCTGAAGACAGTGTGCAAATGGTGGCTGGCATTGTTCACAATGTCCAGCAGTTTGGTAGGTTTCCTTTTTTCTACCACCGTCCCCAGAGGGTCTAGCTTCTTGCCAATCACAGAGCCAGTTTGGAGGTGTCCTTCATCACCAGCAGCTCGAATAATCTGGCACTGATGACTGGTCTGATGGTTGGTTAAATAGAGACTAATACAGGTGGATCAGATGAGCTGTAATGAGAACTGGATAGAGTTAGGCAGGTGTGTGAAATTAGTAATGAGTTTCACTGCTGAGATCATGACAGGGACTGATCGGAATTTTATTCAAAAAAAAAGCTATTAGCAGATTATTCTGGATAAAATGAAAAAGAAAGGTTGTTCTTAAGAGAATGTTGCAATGACCTTTTGTGGTGCAGGGTGTAATAAATGTAAAAGTTACCTCTGAAAACTTAACAAAAAATACCCAGATATGCTGCATTAATTCTGTGCAATTTACAATAAGTAGATCTCTTCCCCCAGTTGCAGCATATCCCTGCAGCAGATGGTCAGTGAGGCCTCACAGAGCCAGTGAAGCATGCAGAAGATACCTCTCATGGTACAGTACACGGAGCAGAGAGAAAAAGGAGTGCAGACGGCTCAGGTTAAGCACATGTTCCACTATTTTCCACCAGATGTGCATGCTTGCTCTTTCAGCATTTTACCTATACCATTTGTGTTAGTATAACAAGATGTTAATTTGTTCACAACATGCTCATTTTCATTTAAAAAGAAAAATAATCCATCAGGTTTATTGGAGCAGTTTAGTTTATACTATGGTATTGCACTCTGAGTCTGACAGACTTTAGACTGACTGAAGACTTTTTTCCCTCCAATTAATCTGTTGACTTTAAGAATTTTTAAAAGAACAATTTTTAGTAAACCAATCACTGTTTTATACCAGAATACGTTCGAATTCTTACATTGCAATAAAGATGTAATTCAAGACTTTTAAGTGCTAATTTGGTCAATAAAAAACAAGCCCTTAGAGTGTTCAGATTGTCAAATATTGCAGGACTGCATTAGGAATAAAAAGGAAATGTTGGTTGGCAAGGGGATCTTATTTTAATCCACATTTTTCTTAAGGTGTTATTTAACAAGATTATGTATACAACTTTGTTTTTGTTACCTTTGTCCACACAATCCAATATAAAAATGGTCAAAATAAAATTGCTCTGTTTGGCTGACAAAGTTTGCATATAACATCCTCAATCAGTAAAACAAAGGCTTAAGAGTTTCCTCTAACAAACACAGACAGACAATATGTTTAACTTCACAGAGTGAAAATTAGTAGCTCACATATAGTGGCTTCGTCTTTTTCTGTCAGCTTCTCAGTGGTCTTTCCGTGTCATCTTTTAAAATGTTTCTTATGGCATTCATGCTGCTCTGCCTCATAATGAAAGCTTAAACAGTAAACAAACTATTTTTATCTTCTTACTTGAAGTACTTCTATAGTTTAAAGCATGTCGTTGAGCGTTTAAGAAAAATGCTGACATGCCTAATCTGCTTTGCATTGTTTAAACTGTAACTTTGATGGGTGCCATAAACACCTGCCTAGCTCACATATACTAAGGTATTGTTACAGGCAGCGTCTAGGGAACTCTTCAACTGACTGTAGAAAGAAAAGCTGTTCTTTTAGACATTAAAAAGATTTCTGAAAAGTTCATGAAAATTATTTTGACCATATATATATATATATATATATATATATATAAACGAATCAACTGGGCATTGCAACCCTTCTATGAAAATGTACCATTTCCTTTTTTGTTTTTTATTAACTGAGTTGTCATTTTATATACAGCAAAATTGCCCTTTTCCAGTCCTTGAGAGCAACAGTTCAAGTCTTAGCTGCACATCCACTCCAAAGCACGTTTTGTTCAGTGAATGTTATTTTTTTTTTATTTTTTTTTTTTATCTGGCTTCTGTAGATTCCAGGTAAGATCGATTATAAATCCCAACGGGGTCTTTTCTGGATAAATACATTTTAAAGTATTGGGTTGATGGAAATGATAAGTGAATTCTGATATTTGATTCAGATGTGGTGGATTAGCAGTAAAACAAAAAGTTACAGCTCACTAGCTGTCTGCGTCATAAGTGATATATTGATAATTAGATCAGACTGAGAGACAGATAGGATCAAATAGAAGATTAAAATACAAATTGTAGACTTTAAATTAGATTACATTTGATAGAGGAATAAAGGTAAGGCTTTTGTGTTCCTTAAAAAAAACTGTAATATATAAAACAACAAAAAACAAGATAATAATAATAATGATAAAATACTGATAGTGTCAGGGTTCTGCCTTCTGTTTAGGTCTATTTTTAGTTTCTTTGTCATCTTGTGTCTTTGTAGTTGTTTTCTGACAGTATTATGTTTTAGAGTTACTCTCTGTTGCCCTTTTGTGCTTGTTTCCTTTTCCTTTGGCTCCATCCTAGTTAGTCCTATTCACACCTGCTCCATATCAGCTCATTAGCCCATCCTTTGTACTGTTCCCCATATATACACCACCTCTGCAGTTCCTCATTGCTGGTTTCTTGTTGTTTTGTTGCTTTGTTGTCTCTTTGTCCCCATGTGTGTTTCCCTGATGTTTAAGGCTGGTTAAAGAACACATCTTCTGCAGTCTCCCCCCTACATTCGACCCGTCCCAGTTCGCCTACCGACGAAACCGCTCCACTGAAAAACACCATCTCCTCTGATCTTCACCTCAGCCTAGCACAACTGGAGGAGAACACCCAAGTGTCAATGCTGTTTCTGGACTTCAGTTAAGCCTTCAACAGCATCATCCCACAGCATCTGATAGGAAAACTGTAACAGCTGGGCTTCAATACACCCTTCTTCAATTGGCGTTGCTAGACTTCCTCACAAACAGACCTCAGTCAGTACAGGTTGAACAGAACGCCTCTGATGTCATCACCCTAAGCACAGGCTCCCCTCATGGCTGCTTCCTGAGCCCCCTACTGTTTACCCTGATGACAAATGACTGCATCCCCAGGTTCATCACCAATCACAACGTGAAGTTTGCAGATGACGCTATGGTGGTGGGTCTCATCAGAGACGACAAACCAGGACTATAGGAGGTGGAGCAGCTGGTGGGCTGGTGCATCACAGACTGCATCACACTGAAAACACCAAACCAAAACATTGTATAATTGCACCATATATATTCAATGCTCTGAACTTCCATATCAATGCATTTTTTTGCACCATGTTTTTCCTCCCAAACTGTTTTCAATTGAACACTGCACTTTAAGAAATGTCATTAAGCTGTACAAAACGAAATTTTGTTTTGTATACACTTTGCGTATACAAAATAACAATAAAGTTGTCTAAGTCTAAGTTACTGGATTCTTTGGTTTTCAGTATTTTGTGTTTCGATTTTGTTTCAGTTGCCTGTGGGATTCTTAATTAAATCAGCAAAACCCATCAATCCCTCCTGATCACTTCATTTGGGTTCTCAAATATCTCCACCAAACCTTGACAGATAGACATGAAACTAAAACAATTCTCATTCATTCAGATTTAAAGATATCGGATAACAGATTTAAAGATGGCGGCGCTCCAAAGCAGTGGCCAAGAACGGCTCATCATAGAGCTGTTCCAAACGAAATTTCTTTTTGTTTTACACTGGTGTAAAAAAAATGACAAATAAAATCTGTCTAAGTCTATCATTCATTATTTTAATGTTTAAATACTGTATCTGTGTAAATTAGAGGTGGGCATTGATGACTTTTCTTAATCTAGATTAATCTCACCATAATTTTAAATTTAATCTAGACTAATCTAGATTAAAATGGCTCATTTGAATTCTGCCAAAGGGATTCATGAATCAGAATCAAAATTACTTAATTAATCCTTTAGGAGAAATTTTGTCTTGCAGTACAAATGTTTAATGAAGAGGGAAAAAATAAGATGGTAAGTACAAATAAGATAAGGATATGAATAAAATAACATGAGAGTAAAATAACATAAGTGTAAGAATAAAATAAGATAAGGATGGTATGTGTGTGCTACCTAAATAAAAAGTAAAAGTAAGTCTTTGAACAGGTTTCTCAAGCCAGATGGCACATTAGACCAGGGTGTTATCTCCTGCTTCACATAATACCCCTGAACCAACATTTTCAAAAGACGTCCCACTTTACCCACATTCACCAAAGCAATCATGCAGAAGCAAACATAACACGCCGAGGTAGTTATCGTTATTGACAGATGTCCACTGGTCCACCGTCAGTGCTAAACACGTTGCCTGGACCAACTTCTCATCTTTCGTGGCTTTCACCGCAGTGGCGTAGTTTCGTCATGATAGTTCAGCTCGCAGGTAGCTTGTAAGATGGCTCATCTATGGCTGCCTGAAGAACAACTCGAGCCCATCATCTCCAACCACGCTGATGGACGTTCTTAAAAATAAATTTTCCTTAAACAAACCCAGCGGCTTTATAGCTGCATCCGTGTTAGCAACTCACTTTCGATGTGTTAACAGTAGGCCTAAATAAAACATTGATTCATTCACGGCCCCAGATATACATCCGTGGCAGAACCAAACCAACTTTTAGAATAGGTTAACGGTGATATTTTTTATCGCCCGATAAGAGTCTGGCGTTAACGCAGCATTTTAATGCCAATATATATATATATATATATATATATATATATATATATATATATAGTGGCAGCATATTAATCTTGTAGAATATATTCTATCCAGAAGTTGGTCAGCTGCAGAGTAATATACCCTAAGGCCACTTAACATTCCTCTAACTTAGATTGATAGAAGACACAAGGGGTTAGTAGAAGTAATACCTTTGATTATCTCTAATGGATTTATATAAGGTCATTGTCAGATTTTTTATTTTACTCATTTTGACATGACTTAGTGTCTTTACAGAAATCTGTTTTTGTTTCTCCTTGTAGTTTTATACCCTGTTGAAAATAATCTTTTACTTCCTCAACTAACACCAGCCTCAGAAGTATTTTTGACACCTACCAAATGCTAGCATATTTTGAAGGGAGCTGGTGCCTTTCAGGAGGTGGGGTACACTGACATCAAAGGATAATTTAAAACAGGGGTGCCCTATTCTGGTACTCAAGAGCTTGTGTCATGCAACTTTTAAACGTATCCCCTCTCACACACCTGTATTGAATAATGGCTTCTGACCAGCTCCCTGCAGAGATAAATATCACGCTGATAAAGGAATTTAGCAATTTGATACAGATGGGTTGGAGAAAGGATGCATTTGCATTTACACACAGAAGTTATAGGAGAGTCGTTATTGAGGACTACAGGCACCCCTGATTTAGAGTGGTAAGTTATCTAAACCTGGAAGTTCTTTGATGCTGAGGGAAGCTAAAGTACCCACTGAAGATTCACACATACACAAAGAGAATGTACAGCTTTTCAAAACAACAGTTAGAAAAAAGTTAAAATTCACTGCAGGTGTTTTCAGCATTGTATGTGACCACAATGAAGTGGGATGTATTTAGATAAACCTCCAGAACTCTGGGCTGAGCCTGAGGTTTGCATTATGTTTAACACAGGTACGATCCCTGTGGAAAATGAGTCATTTGTTCACATTTGCTGCCTTTTACCCCGTTCTGGCCAGCTTAATGAACAGCACAAACAGCAAACTTTTACACCACACTGCAAGATGAAGTAGAAAACACAGCCATTAACAAGTTCTTCAAAGCCTCTTTGGGGTATTTTTTATTTATTTTTTTTTGCAGATCTTTCCACATCTGTCTGCACTTTGGTCCTGGAAACAAAGATATAATTCCTAACATCTCCTACCGTAAACATTTACAGGAGGTACAGTTTATATGAGATAGATAGGTAGAAAATGCACAATTTTACTTTTACTAAATATACTAAAAGAATTTGTTTTTGTCAACTAAACTAGAAAAACTAGATATGACTGAAATGTGATTAAAAGTAAACCCAAAACTGAGACATCTACCTCAAATAAACCAGATTTTTTTGCGCCTATCAACTGTAACGTAATGCCTTTAAAATAAATTGCAGAGCAGCTCTGAACTCAAACAACCACATTAAAAAAAATGATTGATGTAACAGAACAATACAGGTTTTTGCAATGTCAACTCATGCTGACCTACAGTATTTTGTCATATCATATTCTACAGTGGTTTAATCTACTTTTGCACTTGCACAAGTTTCTATTCATAATAATGAGAGGTGTGGGAAACACTTCAAGTGCTTCAGCAAGGACAAAAATGTAAAATAAAAAACATGCTAATGAACAAGATGATCTAATTTAGGTCTCTTGCAGCATGGAGGATTGCATCGATTTAAATGTAGGTAAAGAGATAAGATGTCTACGTGATTATAAATAAGATGAAAACACTGAAATGAGAATTTCACGTAGTCTGCCCTGGTATTGCCAAGATCACAATTACTCCTATTATCTGTTGTGCTACCTTGACATGACCACAGATGCCTTTGAATTGTTATTTCCCCTTTTTCATAATTATTTCATAATGTGCCTATGCACATCATGACATTTTTATTTATTTAAATACCTTCAGCTAATTCTAAGAACAGGTCATTTACCAATGTTCCATAAGTGGTCCCACACTAGCGTCATTTGTACTTGCCATGGGAGCAGACGTGTACAAAAATTCTGCGACTTTAAAGAAGCCATGACATAAAGGTTACAATCTTTTCAAAAAAGTTTTCCAAATTCATGTTAATAATTTTTAGGAGATACACAATTTCATAAATTGAATTTGGATGTATGCACGTTTATGTGAATGTAGCATTAGCAACATTGGCAGCTTTCGGTTGTTCATTAACCATACTTTACAGTACACACCTGCAGATGAATCCCTAGTTGTTGGAATCGCCAACAAGTATTAGCTAGCACACTTTTACTGATGAAGTAAATCATAGAGGACTAAAATCGCGCTTTGTGGAGAGTACGTCCTTGTAGGCTTTTCTGGTTTGAAGAAAGAAACCATACACAGAATAAAACAAACCATTTTCATACACCGAGTTGTTTGATAGGGTTTAAATGAGGCTCAACACCAATTAACATGAAAAAAATTTGGATCATGTAACCTTCAACTTCTGCTGAGGTGACACTTGGAGTTTTAAATGACATCTGCTCTCAATGTCAGTGTGTCAGTTGTGTATTTGAAAAATAATGTTTGAGTTATGGAAGAACCTTCTCTTGTTCACCAGTCATTTTTCTGATGTAAGTGTGAAAGTTCTGTGCATCATTATGGTCAACTGAGGTTATCTGCCACATACTCTATTCTCTATAACAGGAGAGCCAGATGTAATTGGTAATTTGACCAGTGAATTTTACCCGAGGTGGACTAATGGCAGCACCAGTGGAGGATGTGGTGTAAAATCACATAGACCAAGCAAGACGGACAGTTCTGCTACAAAAATTGGGGAAATTTCATAAAATGTGTCTTGGTGCTGCAATAACAAGCAGTAGCAAATACAAATGCGAGAATGAATAATGTATTTACATGGACACACAAACACACCAAAACTCCTGCTTACACATGTGACACGCACACATAACAAATCACATCAAATAAATGCTTGATTATAATGTATGAAATGCTTCTGATCAGTCAGCTGAAAAACTAATTTCATTTTCTCATTAAAAGCCTGAGCCCGAGGCTCCTTCTCATGTCAATGTTTATTACTCTGAAAACAGAAAATTAAAATCATCAGCTCAGTCAGAGCCAGAGCCGTGAATCACTGTTTACGACTCACAAAAAGAAGGAGAGGGAGACAAAAATGTTAAAGACTCAACAACAATCGTGGTATGTCATCTCATTTCACTGAAGCAGGAGATTTATGGTCATCGTGACCTTTTCTTCTCTAGAGATTTGTTGCTATGCAGTCATATATTATTTCCAATAAAGCAGGAGCTCCAGCCAGTCAGTTTATAGTATTCATTGGATTAGTAAGTAGATGTTAGAAAGTTAAAGATCTAAAATAATGACACATCAGCATCTTGATGTATCTATTTTGTATCTAGAATAAACAGCTTTTTTTTGCACATAAGGAGAAAATAAATGATAATAAGACAAAGCATGTTTTTCTCATGGGAGTCATAGGGGCAGCATCCACTGTGGCCTCAACCAAGATACAATTCTTAATTCTATCTAATATATATATATATATATATATATATATATATATATATATATATATATATATATATATATATATATATATATATATATATTTATTTATTTTTTTTTTTTTTCGCACTTACTAAAAAATAGTACCATGGAGGAAACGGAAAATATGAAAATTTGTCAGACAGTCAGATTTTCCTTTCTTTTACTTTTCTGTAAAAAAAAATGGGGGGGACAGCAACAACAACATGTCACATTTCAGAGGATATTTACTGTAACCATTGCCGAGCATTATTGCAAATCATTTCTTAAATAAATAAAATAAGCCTTTGTGTTATTTGTGGATTTAAAATGCACCATATCACAGTTTAATGTATTGATATTCTCAAATAAGAAAATGAGAAGCCTACTAAGTATCACAACTGTTGATATCTAGAAGTGCTTTTGTTGACAGAGTCAATTAATGTTGTTCTTCCAAAAATAGTCATGCATGAAAACAATAAATATATGATTATATAATACTGCAAAATGTACAAAATACACAAGTAAAAGTTAAGGGACTAGAATTGGTTGGTTTTGCAAGTTGTCTGGGATTTTTCTGATTGGTCTGTTATTGTAGCCTCGTGAGGCCATCCTGATCTCGCGAGCTTTCAAGGTTTCACTCGCAGATCAGTCTGGCTACTTTCCGTTAAAGAAAATTTGGAGCAGCTCACCAAACGAACGTCCAATCAGCGTTGGCTTTGAGGCGGGTTCAGGCGACAGTTCAGTCTAAAGAACATGGCGGCTTCAGCCGATGAAACTAGCGTTAGCGTGGCTATCGAGCAAGTTTTATCGGAATTACAGAGTATTTCTTTACTGAAAGAAGAGCAAAACACTGCTCTGGAGGCTTTTCTCAGAGGAAATTATGTTTTTGCTCTTCTCCCGACTGGTTTCGGCAAGAGTTTGATTTATCAATTGGCTTGTGCCTGGCTTGTGGTTGTGTTTTCGTCGTCGCTCTGTTAATACGTCAAATGCTTTGTTGATCTGATTGGTTTATTTGGCCCGTCTATCACCAACATAGGCCAATCAGCTAACCAGTATTTTCGCCCCTTCCCAAAATTACTTCAACGGAAGGTTTCCAGATGGATTTGCTCCGCATAGTCAGGTTACTGTTATTGGTCACTTAAGATAAAACATCTGCACCACCTATGAAACTTGTAACTGTTGTTGAACTAAAACACAATTTTACAAAAGTTTTGTCTAACTGAACTGCTTTTATCATTTCAGGATTAAAGTGTCCACCACTAAGACTGTTCATGCTTGATTCTGACATTCAGACCCGTATAGTTCTGCAAGTATTCAGATGTCTTATTTTCATGCAATGGCTTTGACCAGCTCTGTTACTCTGGTATGGAGAGGGAAGCATCTGATCATTTAGTTAGCAGTATTCCTCAAAAATAGCCTTTATACATATACTGTATATATATATATATATATATATATATATATATATATATATATATATATATATATATATATATGCAGCCCCAAAGCATAATTGAACCTCCACCAAATTTTACAGTGGGTAACAAGTGTTTTTCTTGGAACGCTGTGTTTTTTTGTCGCCATGCATAACGCCTTTTTTATAACCAAACAACTCAATCTTTGTTTCATCAGTCCACAGGAAATTATTCCAAAATTAAGCTGGCTTGTCCAAATATGCTTTTGCATACCTCAAGTCTGTTTGTGGGGTGCTTGCAGATGAGGCTTTTGTCTTATCAGTCTCCCATACAGCTTTTCCTGGTAAAAAGTGCACTGAATTGTTGAATGATGCACAGTGATACCATCTGCAACAAGATGATGCTGCAGGTCTTTGGAGGTGGTCTGTGGGTAGTCCTTGACCATTCTCACCATTCTTCTTCCCTGCCTCTCTGATATTTTTCTTGGCCTGCCACTTCTGGGCATATCAAGAACTGTCTCTGTAGTCTTCCATTTCCTTACCATGTTCCTCACAGTGCAAACTGACAGTTGAAATCTCTGAGACAATGTTTTATATTGAGCAATCTTTGTTTTCAGATCCTTTGAGAGTTGTTTTGAGGTGCCCATCATGAATCTTTAGAGGAGATTCAAACAGGGGAACAACTTGCAACTGGCCATCTTATATTATTTTTCTGAGGATTGGATACACCTGGCTATGAAGTTCAAATGAAGTTACCAAGTCTTTTTTTTTTTTTTTTTTTGCTACATTTGGCTTATCTTAGTTAAACGTTTAAACAGGCTGGTCCGTGTAAGGAGTAATTGGGATGGAAGTTGGAAATTTGAAAACTTTGTTAAACTATGTTATATGTTTGTTTATATATGTAGCTGTCAAATGTTATTTTAAGAGCACATTGGTCAAGTTACTTAAATTGAAAATCAGATTCTCATATAATCAAATTTCTACTGCAGTCAAACGCTGTCTGACACATCTGGCTGGCACACAGAGAAAGAAATATGTTGCAGCTGAAGCTGCTACATTGGTTTATGTAATATGCAGGGTTAGAAAATGCAAGATGTACTTTTAGCTAAAAAATATATTAAAAAGAATGTTTTTGTCAACTAAAACTATAGTAAGTGAAATATGACAAAAATGTGACTAAATGTAATAAGAGTTTTAGTCTAGAAAACTAAAACTCCTATAGCATATTGTTTTCACTTAAAGGTTTATGAATAAATATTCAAAGTTAAGCATCTGGATATGATCAATATAATGCCATTAAAAACGTTCACTGTTTTATTTCCTTTCTCTTCTCCTGATTTATAATTTAGTCCTTAAAGTTGGTTGCAAACATATATTAAAATTATAATTTTAATTTTTGATACAGTAGTTCAAAAAGAATCTCTAATAAGACACCTGTTGCACAGCCACAGCCTTCATTTTACCTATACTGCCAAAACCACCTCTGTCATCCTGAATTAAATTAAACATCAATTTTTGGGATTATTCTACTCTAGCTTGATGTACTGAAGTTGCAGAGTTAATAACACTAAACTAGAAAAGCATAAATTGTTATGTTAATAACTCAACCCAACATGTCAGCATTTTAATGTCTTACAAGTGCAGTGGAGGATATTTATAAATTCATTTTTAAAACTAGCGTTTAACTAATTTAAAACTTAAACTTATAAATATTAATAATTTTAACCTAACGCATTCATTCTCAAGCTGCAACATTAAGATCCAGCTTCTCTCTTTTTGATTTCATTGTTATGTCTTCATCTTCAAGAGCATATTTTACTATTTTACTGTCTTAGGAAATACCTAATGATTGCTATTAAGATTTTTAGTCATTTGGCAGTAAATAGTAAAAAACATTAATGCTTCAATGATCTATTCTAAACCGACCAGACTACAATGTGTAGAATTATTTTCCCAATGCTCTTTAGATTCTCTAGAGTGCTCGTGTGTCTACTTCTGGGAAACATCTGGTCTTTTGTGCCTATGTGTCAAACTAATGCCTCTCTTTTGGGATGCTCCTTTTCTCCCTTCAGTGAAATTTAAACTCTTCTGGTATAAACTGTCATGGTCTTGGTTCTGCTGTTCTTTTCTTTGCTCCTTGTTTTCTAGATTTATTGGTTTAATTCCAGTTTTGTTGTATTTCTAGATTTATATTAGTTCTCATGTTTTTCTTTTGCCCTCTTGTGTGTGTATGTTCCTTTCCCCTTGGCTCCCTCGTTGTCTCCTCTCACACCTGTTCCTTGTCAGCTCGTTAACCCTCCCTTTGTCTCTCTCTGCTATTTATGCTCTCCCTCTGCTCTCACTCTTTGTTGGTTCCTTGTCTTTGCTGTCCTCCCGTGCTGTTGTCCACGTTCCTCGTCTCTCCCTGGCTCCTCGTGTTTGGTTTCCCCCAGATGTCTCCATAGTTCTGGTTTGCTTTGATTATTGTTTGGATTTTTGCATTCCTGCCTTTGTTACTGTTTTTGCCCCATTAAACTACCAAGAAATCTCCTCAGCCTCTCTGCCTCTGCATTTGGGTCCTCTACCACAACCAAACCCTGACATTAGGAACCAACCAAGATGGACCCAGCAGAGCCCAGTCTGGACACCCTGAGGGACTTTTTCCTCAATCTAGGCAATACTCTGGACTCAATATCCAACCTCACACCGCCTTGGAAGAGGGTGAGTGCAACTAGTCAACTTAAACAGATTCTCCTCTCAAACTCCACACTCATATCTCCCCCAGTATTATCTGAACTGTTTGAAGAGTTGGAGTGGAACCACCAAGCAGCCAGCGCTCAGCTCTTCAGCAGACCTCCACCACCCAAACCATCTCTTCATCTCCTTCCTACCCTGCTGTCAATCGCCTCCGGTCCAGTTCCACCACCTTCACCAGCTGTTGGTCCCCCTATGCCGTCTGCCTCCTCCAGGCGTAAGCGCCGCCGGGGGAGGAAATCCACTCCCTCTAAGGCGGGTCAGCCTGACGCCTCCACTCCCTCTCCGGCGGGTCAGCCTGACGCCTCCACTCCCTCTCCGGCGGGTCAGCCTGACGCCTCCACTCCCTCTCCGGCGGGTCAGCCTGACGCCTCCACTCCCTCTCCGGCGGGTCAGCCTGACGCCTCCACTCCCATGGGTCAGCCAGCTGCCAGCCTTAGCTCCCCTTATAACCAGGTCAGTTTCTCCCTAAATGTCAGTCATCACCTCCATGACCAACAGCTAGCCCCATCCTTAAAGAAACTCATTATTACACCCCCTACAGTCAGAGCTCCCCATATTGAGGAGTCTCAATTATGGACCTTCTTTTATGGGGAGAGGGAAGATCTTTTCCTTTTCCTGCCACCCCCATCAGCTTCAGAACCCATTAACGGTCCAGTTTCCCTAGCTCCAGTGCCCATTAGAGGGCCAGTTTCCCTAGCTCCAGTGCCCAGTAGAGGGCCAGTTTCCCTAGCTCCAGTGCCCAGTAGAGGGCCAGTTTCCCTAGCTCCAGTGCCCAGTAGAGGGCCAGTTTCCCTAGCTCCAGTGCCCAGTAGAGGGCCAGATTCCCTAGCTCCAGTGCCCAGTAGAGGGCCAGATTCCCTAGCTCCAGTGCCCAGTAGAGGGCCAGATTCCCTAGCTCCAGTGCCCAGTAGAGGGCCAGATTCCCTAGCTCCAGTGCCCAGTAGAGGGCCAGATTCCCTAGCTCCAGTGCCCATTAGCGGGGCAGTTTCCCCAGTACCTGAGCCTATTAGCGGGGCGGTTTCCCCAGCGCCAGAGACTCCTGAGCCCATTAGCGGGCCGTTTAGCCTAGCGCCAGAGACTCCTGAGCCCATTAGCGGGCCGTTTAGCCTAGCGCTGGAGACCCCTGAGCTCGCTCTGTGCCATCTGGAGACCCCTGAGCTCGCTCTGTGCCATCTGGAGACCCCTGAGCCTGCTCTGTGCCGTCTGGAGACCCCGCAGCCTGCTCTGTGCCGTCTGGAGACTCCGGAGCTCGCTCTGCTTCTTCCTGAGACTCCTGATGTGGAGCCACAGTCGGTGGTCTTCCCTGTTCCTGAGGTCGAGCCACAGTCGGTGGTCTACCCTGTTCCAGATGTGGAGCCGCAATCGGCGGGCTCCTCTGTTCCTGTCCAGGAGCCGCAGGTGGTGGTCTCCTATGAGCCTGTTCCTGAACCAAAGTCGGTGGTCCCCTCTGTTCCTGATCCGGAGCCGCAGTCGGCGGGCTCCCCTGTTCCTGATCCGGAGCTGCAGTCGGCGGGCCCCCCTGTTCCAGTCCTGGAGCCGCAATCGGCGGGCCCCCCTGTTCCAGTCCTGGAGCCGCAATCGGCGGGCCCCCCTGTTCCAGTCCTGGAGCCGCAATCGGCGGGCCCCCCTGTTCCAGTCCTGGAGCCGCAATCGGCGGTAGCCTCTGGGGGTGTTCCTGAGCCGCAGTCGGCGGCCACCTCAGAGCCTGTTCCTGAGCCGCAGTCCGCTGTCCCCTCAGAGACTGTTTCTGCGGTCCCCTCAGAGACTGTTGCTGGGCTGCTGAAACTGAGACGGCGTCCCCCAAGGTTCCTGCGTCTGAGACGGCATCCCCCAAGGTTCCTGCGTCTGAGACGGCGTCCCCCAAGGTTCCTGCGTCTGAGACGGCGTCCCCCAAGGTTCCTGCGTCTGAGACGGCGTCCCCGCGGCCGGCCTCCAGAGCGTCTGCCACGCCTCCGGCCCCGCGGCCGGCCTCCAGAGCGTCTGCCACGCCTCCGGCCCCGCGGCCGGCCTCCAGAGACTCTTTGTTGCCCTCGCCCACCCTGGGTGGGTTGTTTTTGTGCCCTCCTTCCTGGTTCCCCCTCCGCCCACCCTGGGTGGGTTACTTTGTTTCTGGACATTTTAGGGCGTCTGGGATCCACCCTTAAGTGGGGGGCACTGTCATGGTCTTGGTTCTGCTGTTCTTTTCTTTGCTCCTTGTTTTCTAGATTTATTGGTTTAATTCCAGTTTTGTTGTATTTCTAGATTTATTAGTTCTCATGTTTTTCTTTTGCCCTCTTGTGTGTGTATGTTCCTTTCCCCTTGGCTCCCTCGTTGTCTCCTCTCACACCTGTTCCTTGTCAGCTCGTTAACCCTCCCTTTGTCTCTCTCTGCTATTTATGCTCTCACTCTTTGTTGGTTCCTTGTCTTTGCTGTCCTCCCGTGCTGTTGTCCACGTTCCTCGTCTCTCCCTGGCTCCTCGTGTTTGGTTTCCCCCAGATGTCTCCATAGTTCTGGTTTGCTTTGATTATTGTTTGGATTTTTGCATTCCTGCCTTTGTTACTGTTTTTGCCCCATTAAACTACCAAGAAATCTCCTCAGCCTCTCTGCCTCTGCATTTGGGTCCTCTACCACAACCAAACCCTGACATAAACACTACCTCTCTGTCAACTTAGATATATATAAACCATTGACCTTCTTTATATTAGCTGACACGTAAGAGGAACATTGGAGCCAGTTCATAAAATGACTTGTTTTTGAAGGTCAGCAGTTAAAACCTTACTCTATAGAATGTATTACATCTTAGAAATTCTAGCACAATCAGAATATGTGAAGGGTGTTTTTTTTTACTGATACAAAACCTGGTGTGTTGAGGCTTCTTTGTATTAAAGTGCAGTCAGCCATACCTTTCTATAAACAGACTTTATTCCACATCACAGAAACATGTATCCTGACCTTTCCGCTGAGACCTTTCATTTATTTTCTAATATAGTTCCCTTTGTGAGTAACTCTGTTCTATAGTCATAGGAAAGGTCAAAGCAAACACTCATGTCTGATGTCCGCCTCCTGAATCAACAGTGTCACCTTTAATTTTAACAGATTGATGCATGTTTATCGTAGAGAACTAATAAGCATGGGAAATTGTGTATGCCGCATATATTTCCAAAGCTAATTGTAGAGTGGATTCTTTCCACTGGATTTTTCATATAAAGCTGTAACTAATAAAAATAAAGCACCAAAGCCATGACAAGTAGAAAACAAAATCCCTCCTCATCCTTTTCCACCTCTTTTAGCTCTGAAAACAGACACAAAATAACGGCTGAATTTAGCATCATCTATCCCATTCATCTGAAATGCAGACCCTACTTAAATAACCAGGAAAAGACTGAGGAGATGTGATTTTCCATTAATCAACAATGGCAGAGGAAGCTCATTTGCATTGTTCCTGGGTACAAAACTGGATTTAGGACATTGTGAAGAAATGACCCCCTTACACATGTGAACAGCATTTTAAGGAGAGGTGGGGGTGGAGCTTGTCAACCCAAAGTTGATAGATGAGGCTGCTTCAGATTATGAACACAGAATTAGCAGTACAGGACTTGTATGCTAAATAGAACTAACAGCAACAAATCCTTCAGCTCCTCAAATCAGATTTTGTTGTTACTAAACTTTCTCAGACAAAAAAACAAAACCAAAGGACCATTAAATATTTTGTTCCATTGTTGTTTTGCTTGATTCAGTTTAGTTTTTTTGCTGGTGTGAAAAGTCAGAGATGCACAGCACTCAGTCTCACCACACAGCCAATTGTAAGAAAAAAGTGTCTTGAAAGTGTCTTGAAAACCTCTCAAAAATTCCTTCAACTAAGATAGAGAAGACGAAAAATTTGGTTTGTCCTGCTTATATGATTGATATTCATTTTTTAAATTCAGCTCTTGTTATATTTTTATCTTTGTTTTTTTCTTTTACTTTAGTGCACTATATGATACTGATCATTAGAGTCATTAGTGCTATAAGTATTTCAAAGATTTATTATCGTTATTTTATTATATCCTTGAAATATAGCTTTTCCAACCACTCCCAAACTGCATGTAAAACACACAATTTACTCATTAAAATAGGGTGGAGCCGAACATGTTAGCACTTCTTCTCCTTTGCTCACTTAATCTATGTAGATTACCAGCAACACTCCCACTCATTGCATCCTAAATGTTTTTTTATTATTGCCAACACATAGTAGCAATGCTTTTTTGAAATCTTTAAAACGATCAGGCCATAGGATTGCATATTTCTAAATTTACTTTTGTCACTTTTACTGATTAAGACTGAGAACATAAAATGCATATGCATTACCCTGCATCTTTCTGTGTGCCTCTGTGTCTTGGAGATTGATGCTTCTGTGACTTGCCTTGTTCTACATATGTTTGTCCAATCACACACCTATGTACCAACAAACAATCGCTCCAAACAGTTAAAGGTTAACCAAAAACAGCCAACTTTAACATGACTTTCTACTTTAATAATGGACTGAATCCAGTTTTAATGAATATTTATGTAAGTAGGATATTGAATTTAAATAAATTAAAAATAAATAATCTTTGGAGGGACAAAATTTGGGAACAGTTGATTATTAATTACTCTTTCAGCAATAACATAATTTGTTCATGTGTATCTGACTTTAACCCTATACATCCACACAACAAACATGAAAGACATTTGTCAGCACAACCCTTTAGGACAGCAAGAACTGAAGGTGATAATGTGCTGAGGGTGAGTTTAGACCCCTGGCACACCGTAACACCCCAGCTCTCCACCTTCACTCCCCTTTAGTTGGCCCCTTCACTCCCTGCAGGAACCAAACAAAGAGAGGACCCAAACAATGGATCACTCTGAAAGCTGAATGGCTTTGCGGGTCAAGCATCCCCCCCAACCTCCCTCTTTGACAGAAACACAACCCACACTTGTTCTGCTGAAGAGAGCCTGACCCTCACGGCAAAGAAATAATGAATGCTGCCTGGGCATTAAACTGATAAAACTACTGGGACTGGAATAATTTTGGCAGACAAATCACCTCTAATGGCAAAAGGCTGGAGCCTGTTCTCTGTCCTGTCTGTACTGTACACTGCCCAGGCGTCCACGCTGTCACATTCAGCTGCTCTGCAGAGTTCACTAGACGGGATATGACCTTAAAGAGCAGATGTTCACATTTATTCGTTGCATTCCTTGTTTTTTCAATGCATTTAATTTTATCTTTGGAGTTGCAAACAAAGAGGCCTGCACAAATAGTCATCTGGAGAGATGTTGAGGAGAAATTTTGTTAAGCAAATCGAGTTATCAACTGCCACTCGAGCCTCTGTTTATAAATAAAAGCTCTACCTATGACATGTCTCCATGCTGCAGGCTGCCACCCAAACATTTGCATGTGTCATAGTCAAATTGGAAGAAAAATACATTTGCAAATCATCTACAGAATTTTTTGTAGTCATCCTTGCTTTACATTCATGGCATCTGACAGACTGTAAATGACTTTACAGTAAGAAAAAGAAGCATTTGCAACTGTCTCAACCTTCTTGCACTTTTTCACTGGTTTAGCAGACAGCAAGCACACTAATGCATCTGTCTCTGTGTCATTCAGGAATTACTTTAATGTTCTCAATTATGCGAAAATGTAATTAGACCCAGGTCTGTTTATACTCAGCATAAAGCATGATAAGAGGAAACTTGGTTATCCTAAGCAGATTGTGTTCTTTCCTGTTCCCCCATTTTAACTTTCCACCTTCCCAAACTGCTATCGAATGGGTATTTTGCCTTCAAATGCACACTGAGGTCTTCTGAGATTTGTATGTGTCTATTCTGAAACTTCTATGCGACTCAAACAGTGGTTTCCCAGCTCTGCATGGGCAGCTGAAGTCTGGAGGCATGCAAGCTGTTCTGTCTTTCACCTACGATCACAGCCCCTCCCCCCAGGTCAGCGGACATGCATCGGATCAAGCTAGGGGCCCCTCAGGGTCGAGGAACCACTGCCAATCAGAACACAATGCAGGACTGTACAGATGCTTTAGTCCCCAATGAAAGCAGCACTCAGCTTGGTTTTCTTTACTCATTCATTGTTATATTTATATATAGATTGATCATAAAAAAAAACATATCAAAATATTCAAACAATGCTTCAATAATGTGATAAATTTGCTTGCTTAAAATGATCAGCCAGAGATGTGGACTAAGTGATTTTGTGTATTAAATTAAACTAGATCAATGTATCGAGAATATCAGTCTATAATAATATCACTTTTCCATTTACTTAAACAATAATCTTAAGTGGAAAGTTTCCTACTCAAGGAAATGTATTATAAAAATAACATGATTTAATTAGAACTAAATTTAACCACACCAAATCAAGGACTATATCTATTCATAAAGATTTAAAGGTTTACTTTTAATGCTTAACATAATTAAAAAAAACAAATATGAAAACTATCCTCTATTCTGGGATTTATAATACTGGAAAAGGATGTTTAGTATCTGGCTAAGCAGATGAAAGGTTTAACTTTTTATCAATGGTAGGACGTCTAAGGTGGTCAGCTTTGCTCATCAGAGAAATAACTTTTCAAGTGAATGATTATGCTTCACTGACATGCAGTTTAATAGTTCATAGGAATCTGGGAATTTCAGCACATAGCTGTTTTTCCCTCGGTCTGTGCTTGTGAGGTCACGGCTTGCTAACATGGCTCAGGTTAAAACCCCAAAGCCAGGCAAGACAATTTTAAAATAAAAAAACGTCTAAACATGTTGAGACATGGTTTAAATATGAAACAGAAAATAGTCAAGAATAAAAAGGAAACTTGGGACAGAGCACTAACAAGCATATGACAGAGCAGACCACAATCCGAACCTATCAGTCAGACCTTTCCTCTGTGTTTTTTCTCCTCAATTCTTCACAGCCTCACAAACTTAAGACTCACACAGTTTCAAATGCAAGACAATCTTTGGACGCTCCTTATAAGTGATGGCTTTTACTTAATCTGTGTGTAGTCTCAGTCTGTTTATAGTTTGATTGAATTATCTTTTTAAAATACCTTGAGATGACATGTGTTGTGAATTGGCACTATGTAAATAAACTGAATAGAGGTGAATAAAGTAAAGGAGTGTCGTATTATAATGTATTACAATATATTTTTACGTTAGGCTGAAAATCTGATCTCTGTTTCGCACAGCGTTCGTTATCTGTGTGATGCATTGATTACTTTAAGGATAGAAAATAACCTGCAGATTTCTTCACGATTTCTTTGTATTACAGCACTAAAATATAAATTTAATGTCAACAGACCCATACAGAATGTGGAGTGTTAGCTTCCTGCCCTTCTTGGGTTTCTTGTGTTTGCCCACATCTGCTTTAGATAACTCATTCTTTCACTCAGAGAGATGAATGCCATGGGTCATTTGCCTCTGATCATATACCCTGAGAATCTGGTGTGTAAAATAATCATCCCAAACCTGAAACTTTTATCACCCCTATCCTTTATTTGATGTTGCAAGACTTACGGGTCCACCGATTAAAAAAGCTTACATTTAACCCTGGTTCCTCATTTCACTGCTGGATGGCCTCCCTTTTCCAGACTCTTAGCAAGAATAAATGTTTTCCTTCGTCCTGTCCAGTGAGTCATTTCTGGGGTTGAACTTGTCTCTAACCTTTTCCTTCTCCCTTTTGTTTGCCTTTTGTTTTGCAACAGCTGTTATCATGGATTTCTTTCTTTTTTTTTTCTTTTTTTCTGGTCAGCTGTGATTGCTCCGGGCAAAACAGGAGCAGATGGTGTTTTGCTATGCATGAATGGAGCGTTAGAGGAGTTGGACTGAATAGGCTAAGTTTTGAATGGTGTCTACACAGCACCTGCCTCTTGTAGCAGCAGGGACATCCTAGTGGCATGATCTGTCTTGGCTTTGGTGCCGTCGTAAGGGAAGAAAAGAAAGGCAAAAGCAGGGGGGAAACCTTGTTGGGTACCATCCACATTTATTGATTTTCTTACAAAGTCGTGGCATAATGTGGTGTACAGTCAGTTTGAGTTAATAGGATGTGACACAGCATGCACATGTAATCTATCACTCCACTCTCCTGGTACACTTTATCAGTTTTGTTGCCATAGAAACATGTTGGCTCAGTAATAACCTATATTAACAGGCTAAGTAAGTTGCAATAAAAGGCAATTTCAGAGTTGGGAACCTCTGCAGAACACAAAGCCCATAAAACACTGATGAAATATATTGGAGAGTGGCAGTAAGGGTGGGTGGGGTGTGGGGGTTATTTAAACCAAACAAAGTCCAAATAAAAAGAAACTGCAATAATTTCCATGCAACACAGGGACATCTGTCAACCTCTGGGGCATGATGATCTGTCACAATAAAGAAAGCTTTTTCAGATCCCTGACAGATTCCTAGGACTTTTTTTTAAGTGACTGTATAATGCAACTGAGCATAAAATGCTCCAGATGCATTTGGTCTGCAGAACTCCACGATGTGCAATAAAAAAGTCTGGTAAATAATCCCGGATAAACCAGCTCATTACCTATATGTTTTTACTGCTGTTATTGTTATGAGGACAAGTGAGTATAAACAGTTTTCCTTTTGCTTTGGATGTTTATTTCATGACCTTTATGACTGACAGCACCACAATAGAGATTGTTTATCAGAACTATATCTGGCTTGTGCTTCTATGACAGCATAAAGCTCCCTAAAGAGCTGAAAAACTTTTCTTTCAGTCTATTGCAAAATTATTTATACCCCTAAAACCCCTCTGCATTCTTTTGTGTTATCACCTTAAACCAAGATGAATTTTAATTTTAAGGATTTAATTAACTGAAAGTCGTACATAACTATAATGTGGGAAGAAAAGGATCGATGGTGTGGCGAGCATAAAAAAAAAATGGTATTAAGCCAAAAATTTTTGATTATTTTAAGTAATTTAATTAATTCATTAAAGACAGAGACCCTTATCAATCTCTTATATTGTAAACAAACACCAACTGTGTGTAATCTGATCTCATTACAAACCCAGGTATTCTGGAAAGGCCTACTGAGGTCATGGAGCCATGTAGATCAAGGAGCAGAGCAAACAGTTCAAGAGTAAGTTTTAGTTTGGGTAAAGTTATATAATGTTACTCAGCAATTTTCAGTGCATTTGCTAACCAGCCTTTTATTCTAAGCAAGTTACAGCACTGTTCAAAGGAGCATTCAATGGTCCATTGTTGCTCTGAAGCAGCTGCTGATATCAATTGCTCTGGTAGGAAAATATGTAACAGGATAACTGCTTAATCTGCAATGGTGTTTCTATAGCAATGTTATGAGTTTAAAGTCATTGTTGTAAGACTGAGAGAATAAGTCGTGTTTGCAGAATGCAAATAAACTGAGTAGGATGCAGTTAATGTGAGATGGATAGTGTTCTTCTCCGATCAGATATTTAAAACATTTCTGGTTACATGCAAAAAAGTAGATATAGAGAAAAATCCAAGCTCTCGATCACTATCAGCACACCAATATTGCTACTCATTGAGGTTACTGCACTATGCAGCAAAGGAAGCTGGTCAGAGTTGATGGCAAGATGAATGTACCTAAAACAGGAAAGGCTGGAAAAATGTGTAAGAAGCATCAGAGAGTTCAAGTTCACCTTCCAGCTCTACCACATCCCTTCCAGAGTAGTCAAAATTCAATAAGTGAATTTATTCCAGTAGTAGAGTTCTCCATGTGAAAAATGGGAATTAATGTCATAATGATTTTTATAAAGGTCATAAGTACAAATTTTTTATTGAAAGAATTTTGTAGAAAAATACTATATCTAGAATGGTGCAGAATAAATGTAATTAAATAACTGTTATGTGATTTTTTTTTTCTTCTGCTTACCACGCAAACATTGACACAAAATGATTCTGTACCACTAGCACAGGCATTGCCAGATCCTAGCAGCTCTGTGCAGATGTTTCCGATTTCTTTCTGGAGAGGTAAGTTAAATGTTTGAGATTATTGGTGGACCTGGGCACTGGCTGACAAAATGTTAAATTGAAGGTTGAAATACAATAAGAGCAGGCGTGCACAGGTGAGCCACTGATTGGCTAGGAGGAGTATGACTTAATGTTATCTCTTCTAAGCCTTAATTTCTTTAAGCTTGTTTCAGTAAATGAAAATATCATTTAAAATTGGAGTAAAGGTGTTTTCAATCTAACAAAAAAAAGCCTCATTAGAGCATGGAAACATATTTAGTCGTTATAACACCTAAATCCAATTAAGAATATGTGGGTAGACAAGGGAATTGATGCTCAGTGAGACTCCATCTAATTTGGCTGTTTTATTTTTTCTCTGATGGAGAAATAGTCTGAAATGGTTGCAGTTGTATAAGGTGGTTATGCAAAGTATGACTCCAGCAGGACTAATAGAGGAAAAGCATATAAAAACCATGCTTTACAATTGTGCTGTTTTGTGTTGGCCTTAAAAAAAACCAAAGATATATATCACATTTTGGAATTTTATCTTGACAAATTGTTAAAGAAACAAAAGACTAGCATCTGTTTCCATCCCATACTGATAATTATATTCTGTTCAATCATTTACTCCTCTCAGAGGAGAGAATTAGTCATTAACAGCACAAACGCACACAACACAGACCAGTGCAGCATGCTCAGCACAGTGGTGAGGATGCATCCACAGTGTTTCTGAGTGACATAGCCTCACCTGAAGGGAGTTCAGTATAAAAAAAGGTTGAATCAATCCATATTGTTTCTAAATAAATATCCAAGGAAATGTAATCATGTGTGCCACTCTGCCATTGCAAACACAATATTTAAATAAATAATAAATAAGTGCTGTGTGTGCAGGTGCACTTCTTTTTTCTTTCAACCATCACAACAGTAGGTTTATAGGCAAAATATGCAAACTAGTGGCTGTTTGCAATAAACAAATGAATCAAGAACAATTTAAGCATTTCAGTACCTCTAATATTACATGTGGTTTGTCCAAATACAGGACACTGTGCCACTGTTAATAACCATTGCATATAATAATATTTCAACACTTTTATGACCAGCAACTTAACAGAGTTCTTGTTATAATCTGTGAGTCTGATTTATGGCCTGACACCAGCTTTAGGCAACATATCCTAGAGTAGTCATCCCCTAATATTTTCAGCAAATTTCAAGTAAAGAAAATAATTCTTACGGAAACACTAAAGTCTTTCAGGATTTCAACTGAAACCATGATCTTATTGATGATTTTTCCTGTTTGAAGTTCATAGAACATCTGTCTTCCTCACAGACAACATACATCCTTCTCCCTAGGATTTCCAGACAGTAGATAGACTTTATCCTGTCTTCCACATAGTGCAGATTTCCAGTATAGGCGGAAAGAAAACAGCCGCAGAGCATCATTAAATTACCTCCATGGTTCACTATATGTTGTTCTTTTTAAAGTATATGTAATTTTTCCTCTTCCAGACATTTAATTGTGTGTGTTAAACTGAATTTATTAAAACTTTTCTGACCCATCTTTTTCAATTGTGAGGAAACTGAAACCAGCCTTTTGTGCTTAGGGGGAGTTTTTATACATCTTGGGAGTCCAGGTATGGAACCGTGTAAGGATTTAGTCTTAATATAGAAAGTAAAACTCTGTCTGTAGGTCTTTTACTGTAAATTGAGGTTATTTGACCATCAAAAATCTAAAAGCAGCCTTTATTTCAGACTCAATTACACTGCTCCATAAGTTTAATTTGGATTTTTTTCCAAAAATATATTTCTACGGTTAGAGATAGGAAAACATTTGTAGCCTTTTAATTTTTTTTTCCTTAAAGACTAGAATTCCTCCACTGATATTTCTGTTACAAAGGAATATTCGTCTCATACAATATAACCTTATTGTCAACAGCCCAGGTATTTGAGGCATATTATCACCACTGATGGAACCAATGAGAGGCTTCATTAGATGAATCAAGGTAGCCTGAGAATAGAGCTGATTAGTGATGCCTGCTAGTCTGCTCTTATAAAGAAATCTGTTTAATCATCCTGAGGCTGCAGGTAGTCATTATTGAAGTTGTAATATTGGTATTATTCACATATTTAAACTGGTCTTTTGTAATTTGTTGACGTTTTTGTATTTTGAAATGTAAGCTTGAATTTTCTTTTTTTTTTTTGGGTTTAAAATGTTAAACGGCTAATACATTATTTTTGTATTTTTAGTCATTCTCGGGTAGAAACTACGCAATATCATTTAAGAAATACATTTTAAAAGGAACAAAAGTATAGCAGGAATATAAGTAAAGTTGTTTTTCTGGTTTTTCTGTTACTTCTATTACACTATATCTCTAAATCTGCTGCAACTTGTGCTCTGATGCTCCAGCTGCTGCTCTTTCAGTCTGACAGGTCAAAAGTTCTCTAAACAAACTTCTACATGTCAGCAGACTAACAGAGCACACAACACCCCCACACCCGCTACCTCGGCCAATAAACAATGTTTACTCTTCATCTCAGAGGTCACGAGCTTTCTCTGTGAAGATCATCAACACAAGGTCAAGAATTCCTTAAATGTAGTCAAGCATTTGACTGCAGCTTTAATTTTCTTCTTGTTAAGTGGGTCTGAAATTGGGCTTTCAGGGTCGGATGTCTCAGCACTGAGCTGGAGTAGGAGCATAGACTCCTGGTTTTGTTGTGTTCCTCTTAAGGGGACAAAGTTGTTGCCATCAAATCAGGGTGTCCAGCTCAGCATCTGTGGTCAAACGCATACGAGGGGCTGCAGCGTGGGCGCGATGGTCAGATGGTCAGTGTCAGCGAGGCTTTTGTTCCACTAGCATTGTATTTGTGCAGTGAACGGGAAAACAACAAAGGAGCCCAAATAAATCATTAAAATACACAATCCCTCTGCTTAAACATCTGACTCCTTAGTCATCCTCGGCACAGTGCCGAACAACTGACCTCAGCGGGAGAGAAGGGGACAATTAGGTCACTTCATGATTGCATTACTCAAATGACACATTAATGTCATGGTGCCCTTCATGCATTTCATCAGCGTTGGTTAATGATGAGGACAGGAAGAAAGATGAGCAGAGGATATTGATTGCTTCATGTTTCTATGATCACATTGCTCCGTAGAAAGAAAGAAAGAAAAAACATGTATCGCATACAAAAAGGTAGAATTCATTTATTTACCCATTTAAATTACCACAGGCTCCATTATAGGAGGAGCAGTCTATTCCGTAAAAATTCAAAAAATATCCACTGGACTTGGTTTTCAAGATTTTGCAGTCTATTATTCTTGTAAATGATGTGTGTGGATAACAGTGTTTTGAAAATATATGTAACCTTTTTATTGCACAGTCCCATAACTCCAGCCCTGGCTGTGAGATATTTGTACACACAGTGACCGCACTACTGAGGGGTTATGGAATAACAAGGAGCATCATGCATTATTAATGGGCTCTGCTGTGAATCTGTTCAGAATAATAACAGCGATTTCCCAGAGCCTCATTACTGTGTGTTTTTAAAGCATGTGTTTGGTATCCATGGACACCCGCTCTCACATTCTCCTCCTCTTCCCTCTCCCACCCTCCTCTCTCTCTTTCTATTAGGATTCAGGTCAAGCAAAGCACTTGCTGTTTTTAATTTTCATTTCATCATAAGCACTTTAAGACTGTTGCCAGTGCTTATTTGCTATTTTCCTGCAGACCTCTTCACTCTGGGTTCTGACAGGACAGATGCCACATTTAATCACAACAGTGAAACAGGGCACCATTTCCATCCCGAGCTTGAGAGCCAATCACTGCAATTACAGTCCGGCCTCAGCTCCAGGTTCCAGATACTTTCTGTAAGATGACTAATTGAAAACAACAGAACATTCAAACGTTCTCTCAACCTACTATCACAGAAGCTCAGGAGTAAATTCTTGATCTAATATGAACTACCATTAACCTGTGTTTAATATCTCCCCACTACTGTGAGGGGAAAAAAATGGTCCTCTCTTGGCCAATGGATTCAGAGTCTATTGTGCAGATATGATAATTATTGTTTGCCTGCCTTCCCTCCCCCGCTCACCATTTTATTCAAGGGAGCTCAGCAAACCCCCAGGGATGTCTTGGAAATGAAGCGATTTTGAAGGGACTAAGAAAGAGGCAGAATCCAATGCACTGGTGTGTGAGAAAGGAGACTGTTATTGAGACAAGTGCCTGTTTACATGCTGACCTCGTCCAGCATCAGTACTGTTTTTACACACAGTTACAACAGATACCCTATTCAAAACACTGAGAAACAGAAAGCAGGATAAAGGAGCCAGCATAAAGGATCCTGCTTCACTGTTATTTTTCTTCTATTAATCGTTTATAAAACATACAAATGTTTTCTTATATACCTTTTAATAAACTATTAACTTTAAATATGTACAAAAAGTATGAATTCCTATGTATTTTTTTCACATTTTGTCCCCTTAGAACCAATTATTACTATATATTTTGGAACTTTAATTAATAATTGAAAGAATATGTAGGTTGGCACTTCTTTTACCTAAATAAGATTAAAAGAATGTTTGTCCATGTATTAATTGCCCCTCAGCAAATTCTCTGTAGAACTACCTTTCAACAGCTGAAAGTCTTTTTTTATTAGTCTCTACCGTCTTTGCACCTTTATAGGCAAGAGTACTTGCCCGTTCTTCTAAATATCTCAAGCTTGTCATACATGCTTGATTTAGATTAGAGACTACAGTAGATACAGGTCTGGACTTTGACTGGGCCATTCAAACACATGAATAGTGTTAGATCTTAACCATTTCAGTGGCTCAGTTTCAAGTCATTTTTGAGTTTTTAACAGGTTATAATATGGTATTGGATCTCAGACTAGCTTCCTGTAGATTTGAAAATTATTCACCATGTGTTGGTAGACTTGTAGTTGTGCCATGCAATTTCCATGTTGTTGGATTATGTTTATAACAACCTCTTTTAAATTATCATTTGTAAACCTGAGATCCTTGATCCTCATATTGTTTGCTCACAAACAAATATGACCTCTTGCTTAATACATGTTCTTACACTAACATTAATTTACTCACATGGTAAGTAAATACGTGGCTTTTATGGGTGGTTGGCAGCACTGGGCTTTATTAAGAGCGATGAATTTAAACGGAACTGAATTTGTTCATGTATTTACTTTATTATTTCAATTCTACTATTATTATTCTTCCAATTATTCATTACTTTGTTTTTGTCTTTCCAAAAAATAAAATAAAATATTTTAAAGTCTGGAAAGTACTGTAACATGACAAAATGTGAAAAAAGTACATTGTGAATTCTTTTTTAAAGTACTGTAATAGGTTCTCAGTAGCTAATGTGATGTGAAAGAATTTCGTAGAAATGACGGCCTCAAAAGAAACTGATTCCTCCAGATAAATATTTGATTGATAGTTTAATTTTAAACAGAGACACAAAGAAATATATAATAATACTTCATACAAAATTATGGCTACGATCATATTAATGATGGAATGCCTCTGGACTGTCTTCATGGCTGCGCGAAAACTCCAAAATTAAGTTACATTTTCTACTGCAAGCTGCAAACACCTTTTTTTCCCCCCACCCAAGAACTTCATAGTGATATCCATTTATCCTAGGGACAGTTTGCATCTGTACTTGGTGTGTAAGCAAAAATACAAACAAAATGAATTGCTGCTATTGGAACTTATAAAAAAGTATAAAAGAGCAGAAATGCAATATGTGATACAGCAATCCACAGGTCATTAAAACAATGTTTTAATTAAAGCCTCACATATTAAAACTTTACAACAGGTGATATGAAAAAAAATGTACATTTTCTTTTTTCTCCTGTTGACTTCTGTACAACTGGCAAACAAAGAAAACAAAACAATCTCCAATACATTTTGCGTTGGCTTTGGCAGTGCAACAAACTGGCTCTGCATTATTTTTCTGTCAATATCAGTATTGGTAAGCAGAGTAAAAATACAAGAATCCATACATCATCTGCCTTGATCCTGAAATCTGTAAAATATTAAATTTTATATGCAAAACAAACCAAAACAACATAATTAAACTGTTATACATTTGACATAAAAGCAATAAGATTCATTTAAGAAGTTATTTTTGGGATTGAAATTCGGCAGAGACAGCCAGTTACACCCTTTTTGGGCAAATAGTCTGTAGGGTAAATTGCTGCAAACAGGAGATCTCATCTCTTCTCTACAAAACATGTACAGCAGATTACAGCTACAGTTTGATGGTGTGATGACATAAATGATTTATGGCAGTTTCTGTCTCTGTCAGTTCAGTCATTCATCCAGATAACTGCTTCCAAAGGCCTGTTATTTCCAGTTCTCTTCATTCTTCAAAGAAATTGTCTGCTTTTGTGGCATGGCATGAAAGTGTCTTTAAATATCACCGAGCCACCCCCTGTGTGATGATTTGAGCATTTAGATTTGCAGGAAAGATGGAGGAAAGAAAGTCTTGTATATACTGGCCAGTATGGGAACAAACAGTTGATGTGTGGGTTCCTGGTTTCCAGCATAGATCTAGTGAGTCACCTAACACAGGCAAGGGGTGATACAAATGTTTTCCAAATGTCCTTGCACTGTGCGATTCTCGCATCTCTGGCCTCATAAATAAAGCTTTATTGTTAAATAAAAGAGAGGAAGATAAATGTCTTCAGCATTTAGTGTAACCAGTAAGTTCAAATGATCAACTGAGAGACATCACAAACAACCACTGGGTTCTCAATCTAAGAAGCTGTGATCTGTTTGCAGCCTCTTCATAGACGAAACCCCAGAAAACAAGTTGACCCTCTGTACATGTATGTGCATAACTGTCTACAACAATAAACATGTTCTTTATATAATATTCTAAATTTTACACACTTCTTAAGTGCAACTTGGAAAAGCAACAACGGGTGATGCTTTTATTCTATTCCTGTTCTTTAAAATTTCCATTTGGCTCAGTAAATGCTGACCTGTGAGAGGACCTGTGCATGGGCCTGGATTTGGGAGGGGTGTGGTTGCTGCTGAGGGGCCGGCTGAGGGCTGCCAAGGGATGCAGAACCTCCTACTGAGTGAGGTGTACCAGGTGAGTGCTGGGTTGGGGAACACTGCGACTGGTGCTGCTGTTGCTGCTGCTGCTGTTGTTGGAGATGTTGGATCTGCTGCTGATGCAGTTGATGTTGCATTTGCATGTGCTGCATTTGCATGTGCTGCTGTTGTTGTTGCTGCTGTTGTTGTTGCTGTTGTTGAATATGGTGCTGGTGCTGCTGCAGCTGCTGCTGGAGGTGGTGCTGGAAATGCTGATGCTGCATCTGTTGCTGGATCTGTTGGTGATGCATCTGCTGCTGCTGCATTTGATGGTGCTGGAGGTGCTGTTGCATTTGTTGCTGCTGTTGCTGCTGCTGGAGCTGCTGCATGGCATGCTGTTGCACTGATTGCATGGGCGGACTCATCTGAGACACCGCTGTGGACTGAGCACCCGCAACCATAGGCCCGCCAGCACCCATCTGGCCCAACAGCTGCGGAGGCATCCCGGAGGACATGTTCTGGTGGGAAACTGTTACTGATGTCACAACATGGCTGCCCCCTAGTCTCATCTGTAGAGGCTTTGGAGCAATAGCCCGTGGCAGTGCTTGCTGCAGGGCCTGGGAAGCTGATGGCATGGCGGGATGCTGGTTGTGGGGCGTAGGTAACACAAGCCCAGGGGAGAGGCTGGTGGAGGCCAGGGTCTGCTGAACGGTTCGGATGGTTTGGGCTTCAGCTGATTCTGCTGCAGCCTGGATGGATTGACAAACATGACCTTTTATTTTTAAGTTCAGAATGCCTTATAGGTAATAAAGTAAAACATTTCTTAGTTTAACTTCGGATAAGGTAAAAATACGAGTTCTTACCTTGGAGACCAGGCTTGCACGGTAGGCAGCGAGGGCTTTTAAATATTCCTTCTTGGCAGCTTCTGTTTTGCTTTTATAAACCTTTAAAGGGAGAGATTTGGGTTCAAATTAGTAAAAAAGCTATTTTCAGAAAATAAAAAAATAAAATAAAAAAATATCTTAGGAGTACCTGCTTCTGTTCCTCTCCAAGGCCATCCCACATTGAGGCTACAATCTTGGACACTTCTCCAAAAGTAGCGTTGGGGTTTTGACCTTTGATAGCAGCCTGGGTATCTCTGAAGAACAGGGCATAAGCAGAAACTGGCTTTTGGGGCTCATTGGGATCCTTCTTCTTTTTCTTTTTAGGAGTCTTGGGCTTCTTTGTCGGATCCATTGGTGCTGGTCGCTTCTCTCCAATAACCTTAAATAAAAGAAAAAAATGACATTTTTCTTTATCTTTTTTTAACTTTGTGGCCCTTTTGGTAGATGGACAGGAAATGCGGTGGAGAAAGAAGGGCAGAAAAGGTTTTTGGTTCAGGATTCAAACACTAGAGGGCTGAGCCCCCCCGTACACGGGCCACTTGCTTTACCCCTGCGCCAAGCCAAGCCCCAAATTTAAATAAACATTTAACCTTAATAAAATGGTCACAATCTGACACTATTGCCTATTAATTTCCTTACATATAAAGAAAAGTAACACTTGTTTTTAAAAGAGCCAGTCCAAATTGTAAGATAAGAAAAAGATCTAAACATATATAATAACACCTGCCTATTGCTTTACTCACCCTGTTGCTGTCGTCCTGATCGTCTTCGTTGATGGAACTGGATGGAGAGGGTGTTGCTGACTTGCTGGCTGGGGGTGATGGTGACGTATGGTTGATGTTGGGTCCAGCCATATTCAAACTCAACTGTCCATTGAGCTGTGATTGGTTGATGGTGGACAACTGATTCCGTGACATCATGCCATTAGCGCTGTTCATGCTGATGATGGATTTCATTACCATGGAAGGATTGGATGGGTACTGACGTAGATGACCAGGCCCAACATTCTAGAAAAAATAAAAGGAAGAAGTACAGAGTAAGAAAAAACATAGGAACTATTTTATCAACTTAAAACATTCTTACTAAGACATTCATTTAGTCATTTAGTTTATTTTTAACCTTTAGACAACTGAAAGCCAAACTGATATGAAACATATCTGGTTGAATGCAATGGGAACAGCAGGAAGGGGCTACATATGTTGTTAAAATGGGAATTCTGATTTAGAGCAGCATAATGAATTGTTGTAAGACAAGGAACAGGATCACTAAAAGACGATAGGTATGAATGAGCGAGGAAACTGTTTACCCTTTCAATAATATGGTGAAGCTATGCCAATATGCAAGAATCCAAAGGTAATGCTTTATATAGCAAACCCACTGAAGCAAAGAGACCAAGTAAGGCAGGCATCCCCAAACTCGGTCCTCGAGGGCCGCTGTCCTGCAGGTTTTAGATGTTTCTCTGCTCCAGCACAGCTGATTTTAATTGAAAGCTGATTAACAGGCTTTTGCTCTACTGCAATCATCATAATCAGCTGTGCTAAAGCAGGGAAACCTCTAAAACCTGCAGGACAGCGGCCCTCGAGGACCGCGTTTGGGGATGCCTGAAGTAAGGGCTTGATGTTCAATTCTAGGTCTATTAACTTATTAAAGGTATAAAAAAAATGTTCACAAACTAAGTTCAGATATAGAATAAAAATTAAAAAGGCTCCATCACTGTCAAACCTTTCATAGAAATGACTGAAAGCATTCTTACTAACTAACATTTTGATAGTCTGTGTCTCTGAACCATCTTTAGGCTGCATAATAGGCGCAGTATTTGTGTCGAAATTACAAAAAACATCATCCAATACCCAACTGTAATCAGGGAAAAAAAAGAGAATTTGCAGGTCTTTGAACACTCTTCTTTTTCCACAGTGACTGAGGGCTAAAGTTAAGGTATTGTGAAAATAAATAATCAGGCATTTGGTTTATGTATACAGGCTAAGAAACTATTGGGATATGGCATTGAGCAAAACGTCTCTCTCCTCTTTCTATGTGCTTTTTTTTTCATTAAGACAAGTGTAGATTACAAGCAAATATTGAACATCATAACATTAAAATCTTTGCCAGCCCCAGAGGGCTGTTTGCCATAAAATAGTTTAAAAGACAATAAAAAAAGCCTAGCAAGATAAAATATCAGATATATTACACATAATCAAACAAAAGAATTGTCTGGAAACCCTAATGGGCTGTTATTACTAAAAGACTGGTGTTTTTTGTAGAACAGGAATTATTACAAAAAAAAGCTCCAGTATTTTAAAGTAGAACAAGATGTAACATCTGTGTTTGGTTTTGTGCTAAATTGCAGGGATCTAGAAACTAAGACTGCTTATATTTAAAATGATGGATTGTTTGTACTTTAAATTCAAAAGAAGTGCTTTTTAAATCCAAAGAAGGGTTTTTAGCTTGTATTTATTTAAAGAAAAAGGTAACTAAATTGTTCACATTAATTTTCATTACCTACAAGATTCATGAAGCCATAGCAGACACAGCAAAGAAATACAGGGATTTAAAATGGAATTGGTAAATCATCTGCATAAAGAGGTTATAGAGAATAATTAGCTATAACCTAATGTATTTTGTTTCATTTCAGTTATTAGCCTACTAATGTGTCTAATACTCCTCTATCTAGCAGTACAATGCTCATTTCTGAGAATACATTCTACTCAGTGTTACACCTTGCTGCCTGAACTCAACCTGTATTCATTTGATGGGGGGAAAAAATGGGTCATAGGATTCTGTGGACTGTTCTGCTGAAGATTCAATGTCAAGATGTACTAACTATTGAATATCTTTTCATTGAACTCATAAATTATCTTGACAAATAAGCGGTGGATCATCCAGCTCTGATTTTGGGTAAATCACAGCTCACAGCTTAGATAGGTGAGGTTTAAGGGCCAACATAAAAACAAATGTACATAACTTTAAATAGTACATTAAGAATAGTCTGCATGCCATGACATTAGTCTAGTAACTGCAGATATGTTTTGTTTTAAGAACAGAAGTATTACTTTTAATACTATATATTTTACCGGGAAGACTAAGGAAACAGTAATAAAAAAATAATAATAAAAAAAAAAAGAAAATCATCTTTATAAATCAATAAGCTAAAGCCATCAAACCAGCACAGCACTTCCTAAAGGTCTGATTTTTTATTTTTCAAAATGAAACGTTGAGCTCTTCAAACACTTCTAAAGTTACAAACAACATGTTTACGCTGATTGTGGCAAGGATGAAATTACAAGTTCTGCTTGGTCTCCAGAGGGAAGACTGATCAGAGAGCCAGCAGAGCTGACATGAAACGAGAAGGAGACATGAACAGAACAGAAAAGGTGATTTGTTCTCCCTGGGTACATCCATCTGCTATTCAGCAGCGCAAACTCAATCTCTCCTAACATCAACACATCATAAACCCATGCACCTGGCTTTATTGAAAGAACCTTATGAATGCCGGTCTTCAAAAACAATATTGTAACACTATTGCAGACAGGCACATATTGGATCTACAATCCATTTATTTTCCATACGCTGTGTCCTCCTTAAATAAATACAATATACCAAGTGAGAACAGATTTATATTTACATGTGCGAGCAGGTTTATGAAAAAGGTGCTGCAATGCCAGGGAAATAAATAAAAGCAATACGCTTGTTAACCTGCAGGTTTGAAAATCTTGCAAATAAAAGCTGCCGTATACAGACCTGTAACCAAATAACTATTATTTAAATATCTGCGAGGACTATTGTCATTACTGAGAACCGAGTGGCTAACAATTTGCTCTTTGCTTGCAGAGAATATCAAAGGCACACACTGAACTGATTAGTTGTGGCCGTCTGTATAAATTAATAACATTTTTATGCAATCTTTAAGGAGCAATTTTGACTCCAAGACATCAACCTTTCTGATGTCTGTTTGTAATTTGGGGATTTTTTCCAGTTGGCTACAAATTAAATGCTGCATATTTAACAAAATCAGCTTAGCTGATCATAGTTTGATACAGACTTGATTATGTTACATTCAGCATCATGAAAAATGTGTTATTTTCCACATGTAGAAGGATCATTTATTTGCTAGCATCTTAGACTGAAAACATTGGAAATGCACTAGGGAGTAGAATTGGCCCATTTTCTCTCAATGAGCTTTGATCTGTGAAAAAAGCCTGATTTTTTAAAACCCATATCCTGTAAACACACCATAACTAAGAATTCTTTCCATTCTCGCTCTCAGTAAACATAATAAACTTTGTTTTGGTTTAGTAAAAACTGAATAATGCATTGCACTATATAAAAAAAATATTATAAAGTGTCCCATATATCAATTGCATTGGACTGCTTGGATGTAATATTTACTGGGTCATTATATTTCAAGGACTCTTCCATTTATAATCTGCATGCAAATAAAATAGTCGGCCAGCTGAACAGGCTTTCACTGCCCTTGATTTCGTTTTTGCTATGGATGTTTAAGCAGTAAATACTGTATTCAGTCATTGAGAAAAATAAATATTGCAATTAATTTCTCTTTAAAGTTGCATGTCTTATGGCGACCTGTTCTAAGAAATATATTTTTTTTTTTGGGGGGGGGGGACTGTACAACAAAGCCCTTTATCAGTGCATATTGACATCAGCCATCTTGAATAAATGCCAGTGTTATGATACTTGATTAAAATGAAAGCCTGACAATTTAGAAACATTAAGTAACAGATGTCTTGATTGTGAATATAAATCTGACAAACTTGTGTTTACCTCTGTCCCCAAGCTTGCTCATTTGCATTTTGACTGCAGTATCACCAGCAGTCACAGCAGTGAGATATTTTGATAATGATCATGAATCTGCAAATAAGTCTTTATCTTTAAAAAACCCTTATTTAGATTTACATGTTTGTGTGGATATGTTTCCCATATTTTTTTTTTTAAGTAAAAGAATAAAACAGCAAAAACCCTATATTTTTAAATGTCCTTCATATAAAATGAGTAAATAGCTTATTTCCCACATTACTGTTGAGCTGAGCCTCTTAAAATCTAAACATGGAAATATGAACAAAATTAAAAAGAAGAAGAACAAAAAAAGAAAATCAGTTTATTGACAGTGCAAAAAATCTTTCTCACAGTAAACACTGCAGCCAGTCTCCAATGAAAACATAATACATTCACCCACTGATACAAATCTCAGCACTGATATCAATACATAAACAACCTCAAATCTTTTTTTAAAGATTCTGGAAATCTGAATTTGGGCAGAATTTATGAACAGTGGCACCAGCTGTAACAGGCTGAAAAGAATGTTAACAAGTTCAATTTCCATTCAATCAATGCCAGAGCTCTTGGAAATGTTCCATGGCAGGAGAGGGGTAAAATCATCTATATGGTAATTATAAGGATGAATCCCCCAGTAACTTTCGCCAGCATGAAAGGTCAGTCCCATTAAAGATAGTTTATCAGCGCTCTGCACATATTCCTTTACTCTGCTTCTAAACGGGTACATGTTTTTTTTTTTCTCCCTCCATTTTCTGCAACCTGCTGAAGTCTGTACTTAAGCCAAATGAGAAAAATGGAATTCTGTACCCTGGTAAAGGCTATAACGGCATAAAGATAAATTATTATTTTCTTCTCCCACTGTGCCATCTCAGTTAAACACACTTCACAGTCTTACCTGCTCTAATTGGGAAAACACAGAATTATGCACTTCTAACCCACAATTAAAATGCATCTTCCTCATTCTGCTCACCTCTGCTCTCAGACTCTAAACCCAACAGGCAACCTCTCCTCTCTCCAGTTTGGTAAAACCACCAACCCATACCCCTATCTACAATTTCTCTTTATAGATTATGTGTATTTAAAACCTGTCCAACATGACATCATTTCAGTTTGAGAACCTTACAAAAAAAGAAAATTACAAAATCAATCATGCAGAAGGTCAAGCTGAGACTTCATTACAAGTATTGCATGCCTGCATGAATATTTTTCATTTCTGACTGACCCAATATGTCACAATTGCTGTCAAGGAAGAGAAAAAAAGAGGGCAGAAAAAGAAAGAAGTAAAAAAAAAAATCCACTCTCTTAAATTGATGTACAACTCATGTCAGTGCCTCTTGGCTTGAAAGGGAGATAAGAGGGATGTGTAGGAAAACAGGCTTTCTGCAACAGTGCTCACATTTTCCATTTCATTCAGGATACAGCGGGCTTTAAGAAGTGAAAGGTATTGTACTCATTGGTGATCGGCAAAGGATATCAAACATTATAAGAAGTTAAATCTGAAAGAACTTGTTTCAAAAATTAACACAACATTAATTTCTGAAACAAGTACCTTGTTTCAGAAATTAATGTATATACCTGTAATGTATAGCCCTGGAATGTATATTACTATACAGGTATATACAGGTATATACAGGGTGCCAGTATAGCATATTTCCACTGCTGCAAACACTGGCATTGGCACTGTTTCTTTCAAAGGACCAACTTTGAGATGCAGCGGTGGAAATACTGATTTTTTGCAGGGGGGAATGGCTCATTACCAGCATTTACAATACCCATTTAAAACCATGCCGCGATTGGTCCGAGCACGGTAACTGAGAAAACTTTTGAGTTTAAATGGTATGCAAAACTGAACAACCATGCCAGACACAACAGTTCTGGTTCAGTTCCTCAGATAAAAATGGCATTAGCAGAATGCGTCCTCTCCTTACATTCAGCCTCCATAATCATGAAATTTCAGACATTCATAAAAAATATTATCTTCCTTACCATGCCACACAATTTTGAGTGATGATTGTTCTGTCCTGATTAGACTATCGTTTGTCGTATCCACTTCCCAAAATCCAACTCTGTCAAGCAAATTCACCAAAGGCTGCCTTCTTTGTCTGATTCCGCAAACAATGAGATATAAGTATAACCAAACTTCCCGAATGTTACGGTCGCTGCAACATTCATTTGCTTTTTAAGCTCTAGAAAGCGGTAGTGCCGTAGATCGTCATTAGGAGGCGAGGAACTGTGATAGCGTGGTGTGTAAACGGTCGCAAGGAACCGAGCTCGGCACGGTTAACTGGTCCAAGCTTGGTCTGAACTCGACACGGGTCGGCTTCAGAGAGAAGTGTAAATGGGGCTATAGTGACCAACAAAATAAAATCTGAAGACTGCCATCATTCAGGTTTCTGTTTTGACCTGCCTGATTTAAGACAAGGCAGCTTTAAAAATGGAGGCTGAACCTAAACAAAGAGTCAAATTAATAAAAGAATAACAGGTTAAAAGTCATATGGTGACTGCTGGTTTTTTTTTCTTTAGTTTTTTTTAAGACTAGTTCCTCTTTAAGAGTTTATTGCAGAACACTCCATAAATTAGCTGGTACAGTAAATGTTTTCCTTTAAGCTGATAAAACATGTTAAAATCTCTCTAAATTAAAAAAAACATACTTACATGATGAAGTCATAGCAATACAAGTAGTCCACTGACTTTCAGATTATATTTTGGACTCTTCATAATGTTCTAGTTTGTTCTTTAAACTTTTTAACAGATTTCTTGAACTAAAAAACTTAAGATGATTTATCTTGGCTTATGGACAAAGACAAAACTTTCTACAAAACTTCACAATTAGAGCCTAAAGCAAATATTGCTTTACACTAAAATAAAAAAAAAACATTTTAAAACAACATAAAGCAGTTAACAGTCAGAATGTTGGACAAATTATGGGTGAGAAGGGCTGTTATTGCATAACTTAAAAAAATGTTATGAAAACGTATGAAAACCTTTAATACTAACATAACGTATGTAATATTACAAATATTATTTTTACCACAAAAAATAGAAAAAAGTGTTTCAGAAATATATCATTTATTCTCCTATTTGAAGTAACTTCATCTTACAATATACATTTTTTTATTTTGCCCAAGTTAGATAAAGAAACATTGGGTAATACCAACAACCTTGAAGAAAATCTGAAATATCATGTTAATATCATTACGACCCCTAAAACAATCATGTTGCACTTTCTGCCTCTCTTCTTTTACATATATATGACTAAACCTCAGTGCTATTAAACATCAGTATATCTCCAGCTGTAAAGCTAATGTCTTGTGAAACAGCTAGTTGTGAATTAAATGAAAAATACATAATGTGTCACCCCACGGTGGTAAATGCGATGAGACAGCGGGGCTCGGATCCCCTGAATATTGATTTTAACATCCAATCCAACCAGTTGACTACTGTAGGCTTTGGATCCAATCACAGAGGATGCATAGCCCATTTCAGAGCAAGCTTACATGTGTCAAGAAAACCCTAAAATGTGGTGAAGGCACCAGGTGTTTTTTGAAATGGAACCCACAGACACTTGCTGTGCAGCATGGAGGAAAAAAAATCGAGACGAAATTGTGAATAAAGCAATACTGGCAGCTCTAACTCCAGTACTATTTGGCACTATTGAGACTCAATCACAAATCAGGAGGACACATGCTGTGAGACAAAAATGAGTCAGAAGCTTGTTAGGAGAGTAGATTAAATAAATAATGACTTCAGATTCAAGGCTTGCTAGGCACACTGCAGCTGAAAAAATGTGTTTCTTTTTTGTACGAACCCCGCATCTGTGTCCAATTTACAAGACATACACTGAACATTAAGGGGAAGGAGAAGAATTAGCAAGACACTTGGCAATGCAACGGCGTGGAAGCAGCTTTTCAAAAGAGCCTAGGTATATTTACTGGATGGGTTTCTCATTAAGTTGTGATAAGAAAGAGATGTTCACATACAGAAAGAATTCTGCACCAGATAGTCAGCACAAAGCAAGCTAAATAAGTGTTGGGAAATATGAGCATGGTGGCTTGATGAAAAATGTAATTGCAATAGTGCACTGTTTATTTGTTTGCCCCTGCAGCCATAACAAATAACCCAGAATGTAATCATGTATATATGGTTGTCATTCCTTTATCAGTGTGCTGACAAAATGACAAAACACCTCTCCTAGGGCCTGTGTAAATCATTGTCTCTGAATATAGAAGCCAGTGCAAACGACACTGTTACTTATCTCATTTAGAAGTTGTGCTCTGCTTTCAAAGCAGAGATAAGACCGCAGATGAAAAGAGCTTATATAGACAGTCATAAGACTTTTGGGGATCAATCCCATTTGCAAGAAAAATGAAGGGCCACCACAAGTCTTCCTGCACTACAATGTGTGATGACTGATAACAAGTGAGCAGTGTGCCGGCATCAATGCCGGTAGGCAGAGAGCACAGACCCATATTCTCCCCTCAGATTTTAATAGAGTCTCTGCACAATCAGAGACATGAGCCATGCAAATGGTGTTAAAGAGGAATAATGTTTGAGAATCAAATCTAATCCTCCAGCAAGTCGGCAGAATAGTCAGGAATGTAATTGTGTTGAGGTTCCGTTTCTTCCAGATGTAGAAAGCTTAACTGACCATGAAATGAAAATTCTTTAGGCAAAAAGCCTTTTGGGGCTAACTTACTATATGGGGCACAGATATTCTGCAATTATTGTATATGCCAGATGAATAGAAGCAAGAAAAATAATGGTATTTTTTATAGAGTTACTATGTGGAATGTAAATAAATATCAGAGTAGGGAGGGTTAGAGCAGCACTTCTAACCCATATTTGACTTATTCATACAGTTCTAATGATAATGACTGGTTGGTTTGATGCAATGTGATTTGTGGCTTGCAAGTAAATGTGGCACAGATATCATTATGTCCTTGTTCATGCATTTGTCCTTTTATTTCTTCGCTTCTAAATGAATTTTCCATTTCTGTAATAGGTTTGTAAGACAACTAGTCAGCCAGTGACATTTTCATTTTTCCCTCTCAGTGCTTCTATGATTGTGGCATTTGAAAATGCATTTTCACCCTAAGATGATGATCTCACAACCTGCAGCAGGATATCTTTATTAAGAACAAGATATTTAATCTACAATTCTACAAAGATAGTCTGTATGGTGTTCTAATCAACAGTAGCTGGAACCTATGGATTTGTATCTTTGACTCACTTAAAAAAGGAGACACAGGATCAAACATTTAGGAGAAAAAAGCTGTGCATCTTCAAATGTGAACAATTTATGACCTAAAAAGGTTATTCAAATCCAGGTCATTTAAATCCAAATTCTAAATGCCTAAATGTGAACGTTTTTTAAATGTTTTGTTGAGGTTGATAATCGTGTTTGTTTGATTTACAAATACAGTACTTTCCATTGGAATATCATTACCAGTAATTCCCAATAGTGGTTGCTAATAGTCTTCAAAAATAATTCTAGTTGACAAAAATATAAAATGCCTAAACTGAAAATACAGGAATGCTAACTGAGGTACAGCAGGTGGTCACTAAACAGCCCTGAGGTCAGTATCCAATATGGCTCCCATGCATACAGACAATAGGAACTCACGTTGGGTTTGCAGACTGCTAGTAGATATTTATTAGAGTTTATTAGAGAAAGTTTTTTTTAATGACATCAATGGCAATATTAAATAAAATATAAAAAAAAAATATATAAAATAATATTTTTATGGAAATGTTCCATTACTACTGCTAACAGATGTTAGAAGCTCCGCAATTAGCAAATCCCATTGGGTTTCTAACTTCCAACTGGGACACATTCAGCTCAGGTGTGACGTTGCAAATATTCTTTATGGCTAAAGTGGAATATTAGTGTTATTTTTGATATATCTGCAGAACTAAAATGATTAACTATGATGCTCTCCAAAACTTGGTGCTCGTGAACATTGACGTAAACCAAAGAGCTTTTTCTTTTTTTTAACTAAAAGTACAAAAATAAAACCTTTACATCTAGAGAAAAACCCAAAACTAACCTCCTGATAGTGTGACCTAAATGTGAAACTGCACACGTATGGGTGCCATTTTGTCTGCCTAGCAGAGATCCATCTTTTGTATCTTAACACCTGTGATCCCTTCACAACTGTTCACCATACAGAAGGATAGGCAGATGGGGTCATCCGTGTTCTTAGCAAGTTTCTTCTTTTTTGTTTTGAATCCTAGCAGTAACATAATATCATGACATTTAGTCAGAGTGATTACATAGATCCTGAGTTGTAAACAAGGCCAGATGCTGAGCCAAATGTGCTGACAAGAGGTGGTGTACAGAAGCTGCAAGGTGACATTTTATTCCTTAAATCAGTGGTTTTTAGAATTATCGGCATCTAAATCATCTGTTTTATTCTGCATATGTCGTCAAAAATATCTGCAGCAGCTGCAAATAAAGAATGTCACTTTGAGAAACTACAGACAATACGAACTGACTTTGGGTTTCTATGGTGCCTTGCAAAGATCTGTGTATCCCTTAAAGAAAGAGTCTTCAGCATTTTTCTGGGTGGGGGGGTCGCAGAGAGCTGACAAAGGTATTAAAATCAGAAGGAGGTAAGGGTGCTAAGGACAAAGATTTAACCTGTTGGGCGAAGTTGTTTATTCCCACTAAAACTTCTTAACAAAATAAACGAGTAATAGCATAACTGTTGTTAGATCTTATTGCAAACCTTTGGTACCATTTAAAATAAATGCATTTTTTCCCAGTTGATTTAAACAGCTGTTGCTGTTGCTATTCCTTTATCTGCTTCTACTGATTCCAAACCAGATTTCCTTTCACCACTTAACACCAGTGGACTAATGCGTTATTAAGTAACGCAACACAATAACAACCTTACTTTTCCTGTAACTAGCACTGTAACTAATAAGCATGTAAAAGTACTTACTACACTTTAAACTGATTTCTTATTTATTACTTATCGTGTAAAAATAAGGACTACAGTTTCCTGGTGTAAGTGCAAGTGATTGGAAGGTGCACGTGTAAGCACACTTGGCACAGGTATTAGCCAAGCGCATTGTCACTGTGAGAACAGATGAGAGACGATGCCGCAGAACCCCTGATTCAATGACAGCAGTATACAGGAAAAGCCCTCACTGAAGGCTAAATATTGCTGCGATTTGCTCATGGTGTGCGGAAACAAAAACTTTATAGACGTAGCTAAGAAGCTATAATCTAAAGAAGCTCCACACATCAACATAACAATAACTGTCACCTTTTATCAAGATAGGTTCTTCACTTGTTCAGGGCATTAATGATTTCACTTTTTTGGTTTAATTTTTATTCGAGCAAAAATCCTGGATCAAACAGAGCTGACAGGCTTTTGATGTTTTTCTACTGGAATGGAGTTATGCAGTTTAACTACATTGCTCAGTGTATTTTATTTTTGTTAAATTACTTAAAAAGAATAATTTTTCAGCTTCATACCTATTTTATAGGCAAATAAATGCTGTCAATGTGCAAAACATGATCATATCTACTTAATCATACTGCAACTTAGTTGTCAAACTATATGCACCAAAATAGCACTTAGTAGCTTTCAATGTTTTTTAGATGAGCAGACCTTTAAATGTATTATTACATTTATTAATGAATAACAAACATTTTATATTCCATAACTGAATCTCTGGTGACATTTCAAATTACAGTAACAGGAAAGTTTTCCAAATTATTGGACACTAGATCATAAAAAGTGATGGCATAGCTACTTTTACTAACTCAGTCACCAATAACTATAGCTATTTACTTTTTAAAAGCAGTGTTAGCCTCAAATTGCTTAAGACAAACAATGCCACAACACATGTACTGGCAGTGCATGTGTAAACAACAGCTCAAGCCTGATGTGTAGGTTTAGCCTTCCTTTAATTATTGCATGGTGTATGTAGAGCAAAATATTTGATTTATTTTGAGCAAAAAGAAATGCTAAACTTCCAAAGACGTAATTTCTTTGTAAAATGACTAACCAGAGATTTATTTCCTCCTTAGATGTTCGTCTCAATCTCCCCCAGAACTTGTGCTATAGCTGCTAATTTGAATGCTCTCTTTGGCTGTTCATGGCCACGGACAGCAATGATTTAAAAAGTATGTAATTTTACCAGTCTTTCAATTCCTAGATGATGGTTCCCTGTAAGATGTTCAAAACTTGGGGTATTGCTTCAAAACTTAACTTAACTTTCGACCTTCCCAAAACTTCCTCACTGGTTTGACTGCTTTGCTACTTGGTCTGCATGTTTTTTTTTTGTTTTTTTTTTTACTTACTAAAGTTCTCTACCAAATCTCTGATGAACTCAGAGAAAAGCTGTTTAAATTAATTACACATAGGCAAAACTTATTTTTACTTAACTTACTTCAGTGGGAAGTATTTTTTCTTGATTTTATTTAGGGGAGTCAGAATAAATAGGGCTTTACACGGTTCATTTTTCTGATTATTTGTTTACAAAAAAGCATAACAATACTCACCACAAGTTGGCCGTTGTTGACAGAGACCCCTTCTTGGTCCATCATGTTACGAGAGATGGTAATGGAGGGTAGTTCCAGACTTTGTGGGGGAAACTGGGGAATTAATGGACCCCTATGCTGAGCTGGGGGCTCGGGCATTGCTGGAAAGGGGGAATTGACTTCATGTCCAAGGCTGGACTCTGCCTCAGGTGGAGGTGTTATGGGAGGGATCTCAAACTCCTCATCCCCCAGGCTGGGTGTATGAAATGTCTACAGAAAAGACGAAGAAAACAACACAAAACCATGAAATGCAAAATAGATGTGCAGCATTTGATGTAGTCAGTCTTATCAAATTCACTGGAAATAAACCTTCAAGGATTAAATCAAACAACTCTGCTTAAGCGGAAAGAGTGTTTTAGTAGAGTGGTAATACACTCGCCTTTAAGTGTGGTTAGATTTAACATTTCCTAAACCTACTGAAGTCCACTTTGAGGGGAAAAAAGATGTAAAAGGCAAGTGTGGAGGAGGACGTCAAAAGCAGAAATATCAAGGAACAATCACAGTGAAAAGAGAGGATACATGATAAAAGCCCTTAATCTTGTGGATAGAAGATGTTGGGCTGAAGTGCAGGGAAAATGCACGTCACATAGATGAGTTTAAAGAACATTTTCAAAGATTATAACGCCTGGCCAGAAGTGTTTTTTGTTACCCCTCATACACACCCTTGAATCTGCTCATCAAACGGTCTAATCCTTCTGCCTTTCAAATTAAAGCTTTGGTCATGCTTAATTTACTTATGCGCCTTCTTGGATGGGACTTTCACCTTCTTGGGTCTAGTTTTGATCTGCACATTGCATTAAGCCAGACTTTGGATAGCCAAAATACTTATCTTCTCACAATGACCACAGTGTGGGACCACATTATTTTACGGCATGCAACCTGAGCCTCCTGCCATTTTTTGCTGTTGCCAACTTGCACAGAAAGCTTCGCCTTCTAGAAGTACCATGGCTTTTGATGCCAATACTAGGAATATTAAATGTTATTTTACTAAAATCAAGTTAGGTTTTAGCATAGAAACACAACAGAATATATAGTGTAGAATGTATTTAAGAGAAAGAAAGCTCTGGATCTTTATATCAGATGGCAAGTAACTGTTGCTAAGAAGGCAAAAACTCATGATAGCATTAAACACAAGAAAAATCACAGTTGTTAGCTTCAGAGTCAACAGCAAGATCTCTGATGTGACCAAATAAAGGTCATACAAATGCTTTCTATTATCAACCATCAGCTGCAGCGACATCATTTTTTCCCACTTTATTTAAGCTAAATGAGGGTTCGACAGATTTTTTGCCAAACAAGCACATTTCATATTAAGTTAAAGTAGCGGTGGGTAAAAAAATATCCTTTGATGAAAACTGGATTGCAATTCATAATATTCTTTGAATTTATAAGCTGTTCTAAAAATCTGGCCAGGGAGCTGGTGATCCACAGTTTAATGTGGTATATATCATATTGAAGAAAGGCAGGTGGTGCAAATGTCATAGTAGCTGATTTTACTGCAGTGTTGATACAGTGGCATGAGGAATAATAGGTGTTTCCCCGTAGGGCCATGGTGCAGAACACTGGAAGTCCTGGTGCTCTCGACCAGGATGCAAATGCACCTTCTCTTTTGCCTTTCCTCCGCTGCAGTCAGGCTGATCTGCTCAGTACGAAGGCTGTTAATGATCGAGCAATATAGAGCCACCAGTAGACAGTGAGAAACAAATATCTGAAAAAAGGTTTGCAACAACACTTAGTCAGAGAAAACAAACAAGCCTTTGTGGTGCTTATAAGGAGATGTGCAGTGCTGTGGCTCCAGCTGGTCATGGTATTCATCCATAGAAAATGATCTATCAATCACCAAGGCTATGAGCAACATTAAATACAGTAAGTCATCCACTTTCATTACTTCGTTACAGCCTGAAATACATATTTCTCCACTTCAGGCCTCATTATGAGAATAAATTGTAATTTTGAGATCATGTTATTGGGCTCTTGGCTCCGTTTATCCTCATTGGGAGAAACCGTTCTCTACTACACCTTGAATTTAAAATCCCATTGCAATTTGATTAGGGAGTATTAATGTTTCCTTGGCTTCCTTTAGCACATTGACACTCGAAACTAATTCATTGTCTGCTCAGGGCAGCTGTCTTTACAAGCACTGATGAAGGGAGAGCTAATAAGAGTGTTATGCTTGCCTAGCTTGTCTCCTCCTGCTATGCAACGGTTTCTGTGTCAGTTTGGATTTCTTCCCTCACCACTGAATAATCATTGTGGTTTTCGATGAGAGGTTAATTTCAAATTCATGGCAAAATGAGGCAAACAGGGAGAATTTTTGTTCTTCATTCTTAACAAAACACAGTCGATAGGTTATTATTGCCTGTTTCAATGCCTTGGAAATGAAACAGGGGCAGCCTTTAAATTATCCCAGTCTCATCTGGATTATATCATGTAGCTACATGAAGACAGCTACATGCTATTCTAATAACTAGAAAAGGCTGCATGTTTTTCTTCAATCCTTACTGTCTTCATCAATGGTCAGACCTCCGAATGTGATCAAACAGAAGCACATTATACAGAAAACTGTTCAGAATCACTTATTGAACCATCCAAACACATGAATATGCTTGGTTTAAACCATTCCTTTGTAGCTGCTACTGTATGGTTATAAAATATATTTTCCTGTTAAACAGTGAAACTCTCCCACAGTCAAGCAATTACCAGCTTTAAACAGGGTTTCTACCTTAATAATTTTGTTGTCTAGGATACTGCCATTACCATGCATTGCCTTGGCTTATATGAAGGGAATGCTGAGTCAGACGCACAGCTAAGACTGAGTTTGGGAAGAAAAAACTAACATAAGTAACACTGTGAGCTACTAACCACAACAAGGATTAATACCTGCTGATCGACACAGATTTCCTTGCATAAGGTATATGAAGACTCAGAATCAGACATACTTTAATAACCGCAGAGGGAAATTACAGGAAGACTGTTTAATACAAGACAGTCACTAATATTTATAGTCATAATTAAGTCATAATAATGACTACATAAATTAGTATTTTGGAAATGGTAAATTGTATATTGAGGCACATTACATGATGGACCCAATTTTGAGCTTTGGACAAATGTCAAAGATGAATGTTTGCTGAGGTCATAATCTCTTTTGAAAGGGAACAACAGAAGGCATGACAGCGACCTTTAAGGATACCACAGATATTTATCCAGTGCAGAGAACTACTTGTGTTTTTAGTGGAAGACAAAGGAAAAGACAGAGATGCAATATTTTTCAGCTGGGGAGGGTGGACTGAGCAAGATCAGTATCAAAGACGGTGCTTGTGTGCATCTCCTCTCATTGTTAATGATGATGCTAATTAACATCTACACCAGGGGCACAGATAATAGAGATGTGGAGTTAGTGTCTTGTATAGGGGGTTATGGAAGATGTCAGCCGTCTGTGTTGAAAAAGGCCTTCTCCCCAGGGTAGAGGTGCCAGATTTTACTGGAACCCACAGAGTGTTACATTGTCACACACTGTCTGGTGTCAGTTTGCATAAAGCCAGTCTAATTCTGCACCAAGAGAAGCTTAGGGTGCTCTGTGCAGAGATTAAGAGATGCACAATCCACTTTCTTTGCATCACCAACCTGATTATCCATTTAAATTGTTCTGAAAGGCTCAACACAGCTAAGTGCCAAGTCAGATGCTGGCTTTTGGATGTGCAAGCATGTGCATGTTAAGGGGTGGGCAAGAGGGAAAACAACAGAGAGTGTGCTAGTGTGTATGTGCATGTATGTCTTGCTACCGCCAGCCACAGAGTTCAGTTGTATGAGGGCAGAGCAGGGCATGTAACAGAGAGGCCTGATTTACCCCTGTGGGACAATTCTGAACAGTTGTGTGGGAAATACCCTCCTGCCTATTTCAGGTGGTAAATGTCCCTCTCTCAGGGCTGCCAAAACATATTCAGCCTTAAAGATATGCAAGATTGATCTCTTAACAGGGCTGCTTTAAAAAGTAGATTTAGGTTTTTATTATCTGATGATATTTTACTCCATGAAGCTGCACAGTAGTGATTTCAGTTAACTATATTACAGTAGCAATTAACTAAAATATTACAACATAACTAAATGTGAAGGATGCATACATAATTCTTATATAAACAATCTATTAATATTACTTGTTGCATGCTAGATAAAGCATTCAACTATGCTTGAAACAAACAAAACAGATGGGGGAAACACTTAATGATATGCCAGTGTTTTATCTTTGTGATGGCATCCTTTTTCAATACCAGGACAAAGAGAAAGAAAGGGTTTTTCAGGCAATAGTCCCAGTCCCTCAATAAATGCAGTAATCCAATTCACAGGTGCAATAACCAAGACTTGTTAAAGGCAGCAGCATGCAATTACTGCATATAATAGGCCTCAGAATCAATACAGGCTGGATTGAAGATCTAGTTTCGAATATCTAGACAGGCAAAGTGCAGCTACTCAAATGACAACATCAAGCATGGCACCCCTAATCAGCATTATTTCAAATTTGGATCATTTGTAGTCCATTTCTACATATTTATAGCTCATTACACGACTCTAATTTGATTGGAAGAGTAAAGTGATACATCTGAGTGGAACACAATCTCAGTGTACAGTATCCCTTTTCCCTGAGGGAGGCAGTCAACCTTTCCCTGCTAGGATGTGAGTTTTACCAGGCACACCAAGGTCATCTTATCTCATTCTCTAAGTGCGTAAGGTAAATGATACACAGGCCATCCAAACACAGCAAATACAGAGCTGCAGTACTCAAGCAGAAGCTTAATGTCAGAGCACTATATACAACATGAGATTTACCATACACTCTGTGAAAACAGCCGCTGAGAATAAAGAGGTTTTTATGTAACTTAGCATGCGGTATTTGCATTCAGCTCCACTCTGTCAGTGCTACTGTATCAGCGCTAACTCTCACTACAATTACAGTCTTTTGGAGTTTAATTCTACCTGCTTTTATATCGAAGGCTAACATTTTGCCCAATTCCTCTTTGCAACATAACTAAATCATAGTATGACATAGCAAGTATATGTGAACATCAGTTTTTGTGTCCTATAACATATATTGTATTGGACTGAATACTTTACTTTGAGGATTATAACACATGAATATTCTTTGATTTAAACAGACTTATGTTCAGGGTCTCCTGCAACCAATGACATAAAAACAACTTTAAATGTGATAAAAGGCAAAGATGTAATAACTTACCAGTAGTTTTTTTTATTATTATTTATCTTTTTTCCAATCAATAACCTTTTCTCAGTAGCATAATAAATGTTCTGCTTGGTAACATAGAACTGTTATTGCTCAAAATAAAATTATATCTGAAGAAATGTAATGCTACTGTAACACGGAGGTTGACTGTTACAGATTTTGAGAAAGTCCAATAAGTAATTATACTACCAGTTGCACTTCAAAGTAATCTTATTTCTCCATACATGAAATTATGTATTTATGTTTCTTGGAATTGAAAAATACTTTGAATAAAGATTCTAACTCATGACATTGTTTTCTATCACGGTAATTATGAAGCAAATTTGCTTTCTGGTAAATATCAGACACATGAACATGAAGACTATGTTGTATATTAGCCATTTCCATATTTCCATTCTGACCAAAGATACTAAGAGTGCATTCACACCAGAAAAGTCCTTTGGTCCCCTTGTTAGGTCCAGACCAAAGGCAGACTATTGTTTGGTCTAGATTAAAAAACAATTATTTTGCGGGTGGTTTATAATTCCCAGCGCAGCCACACTTGAGCCAAAGTTGCTCCCACTGGTCAGAAATGACTACAGCAGGAGAGTGACACCAAAATGGAGGAAGTTCATTTGGAAGTCCGGCATGCAGCACATATGTTTTGCATATTTATGCTGTCATTGCAGCTACAAATGTGTCCTTCAAGTCGAGGGAAATCCACTGTAGGCTCAAAGCACCACTGCTAAACAACAGACAGCAGAAAAGGTAGTTTCGATGGCACTTTTAAAACTACGGTGGCTTGCTAAGTCCAAAGAGATGCCTGCCTTCTGCATTTGGGTCAGATCGAGGCCGATCGAGGCCGGTTTGCATTTATACCTGAAGAGTCCATTTCACAAGGTCTTGGTCTGGTTGTTTTGTCTGGACTGTCTACTAGTCTTTATCCACACCTTCACAGAAGGTCCGGACCAAGGGGAGAAAAAAAAACTCTGGTCTATTCATTTCAAAACAATAACAGAATAACCAGCCAATTCCCTGGTAAAATGTTAGATTCTATGTAAAATATTAATATATTATTAACTAAAAATAATCATTTTCTTTTTATTTAAACTGTTAAAATGGTCAGAATTACAAAACTGGACACACAAACTATACCTAGCTTCCTTGTACCCACTAATGGAAAGGATACCCAAAGCTCTAACAACAATCTTTTCTCAGGTTGATGTGCAATGCTATCTTGTTTAATTCGGGAAAAGTAAGACCTTATTATGTAACAATGCATGAGAATGTAGGATGAGGCTGGCTCATCTATTCCTTCTTATAAACTCCTGTGTGGGTTTGAGAACAAACAGAGATATGGTCACTGATGATGTGCGAGTACTGATGATTAAATCTGAGTTCATTTGCCTAAACTGAGTGTTCAGTGTTAGTATTTTGCCAGACCTGGTTATAGCTTATAGCTTTAATTTAAAAAAAAGGATTTTTTTTCATCATACAGCAGCTAGAAAGGTCAATTCCTTAACAGTACACATATCATGTTCACATTAGACAAAAACAAATCCTCATTAGATAAATGAGATTATGCTTTAGCTAAGGCTGCAAAAAAAAAAAACACGGTCTGAAAACTTTAAAGTTTGGAAAAAAATAAATGTTTATGACCATCTCTCTCATTCTTTCCTTTAAAAGCACAATACCATCTGTGCCCTAACACTGGAAACAGTTGTTCCTTTTGATTAAATGCAAATGAGTTGGAGCATTTGTATCAAGGATCACCCCCCAGCACCCCCTCATCTCATTGCCACAGTGGGCCCTCACAGCTGGGGGCTGAACGCTCTCCAAGCAGACTGTGTCAATGTGTTCCCTGCTGCACTAGGCCTATGTGGCCCGTAGATGCAGAGGATGTGCCCAGTCAGCGTAAATGTGAGGGAAAATTAGACTTCTTCTATAATGCTCTGTGGCTTTGTGAGGCGGCCACTTTATGAACACAAGGTCACGCGCTGCACGCACTTGTGAGTAGCTGCCTGATCTGGTGTGTCACAAATGTAACCCTGCTGTCCAGCTGACATGAATGAAAACAATGAGGTTAACAATGCCATCCATCTCTGTATTTTGGGGCAGTGTATTAGTGCTTTGCTGCGGGTTTAGAAGCCAGCTCAATCTCTGAATGTGGCTGAACCGTTTGAACCACAGAGGACAACGGGTATTTTTGGTACTCTTGTCTCTAATGACAGGGCATTGGAGTGGGCGGAGGGAGAATAAAACGGGTAAATTTAGCTCACTGTGAGGAAGACTATGGTTCATAGAGGCAGCTATAGGCTAACACTGTAATCACTACTCCCCTTAATCATTCAATGCAGAAAAACAAAACAGTGTTATTTCTGCAACAACACAGCAAAATGCAGTTGCTGACATTTAATTTTTCATAAGTGCTCACAGGTGGATCAACTCAAATGGTGATATGACTGTTGAATGTACTTTGCTCCTTTATTATAGCCTAACAAATGGAAAGGGGAACTCGTGTTTCGAAGATGCCGCTTTTATCTCAGAAAGCTGGAGGTACAGATTGCAAGCAAGGTAGTCAGATTAGAGAAAATTCATATCTCTGCATGACACTGTGGGATGAGCCTGGTTGCAAATGTATAACTACTTAACAGTACGCAGTAACCAACAAAAACAAATGTGTCCTCTCTACATTCGCATTTCTGTGCTTTTATTTTATTAATTTATGGAAAGAATAATAATCACCTATGCACTTTTAAAATCATATTTACAGAGTTTAGAACTCTGTTTCACTTTTTCTTTTTTCATACTCCTCCTTTTATTTAGGTTTTTTCCAATTTTCTTCCATATTTTACAGTTTAGTCAATTTTGTCCTACTGAAAACACCCTCAATGATGTTATTAAAATTTCAACAGGTAAATTCCAGCTTTATAAATAAACTAACATCAAAGCAGAGAAAATAAAATTCTTGTTTAAAAAGGAATCCAACGTTTAGACTGAAATGAGTTTTTCAGAGGCTTTTCAGATTTTCTAGCCACACTCAAATGCAACTTAATTTTCTATTTCAAAGGGATGTTTTGACTCAACACATACGGTTGCAAAGGGTCATCAGTAAACTCCAATCTCACTTCTTATGTTTCTACTGGAACAGTAAGAAAAAAATCTTAGCCTGTCTCCTTTCTAGAAATAAAAAAGGTGCACTTCCATTAGAGGCTTTTTTGCTTTTCATTCAGGGTGATAATTTTAAAGAGTTTGGGTTGCAGAAACCAGGAATACAATATGCTCAGCTCTATCTATATATCTCTATATATACAAATACGTTGCTCCATGGTCACATGGCCTTAAATGCTTTTGTGTCAAGCGTCCATTGTCGCAGGATTTGTCTGTGTTGTGGAAAAGTTATTATTTTTAGCTCACATGCATGGATCTAATTGCAACTCTCTCTTCTCTCCTATGTTGCAAAAAATATCTTACAGCCACCTAAAGGGCTTGAGTGAGAAAATCCGTGTCTTACTCTAGTTAAATGCAATATGACCAAATTCTGGTGCCTCTATAATTTGGAAATAGAATGTTTTTTAATTGTGATTATATTACAAGTTAGGTTAATTGTTCAGCCCTACTCCTTTGTAACACACATACACACAAATAGTGACACCACTTGTGCTTCTAATACAAACACTTAATGACAGAATACAGATGATCTAATGAGGTTACAAAGAAAAATGTCTAATTTAATAGTATTGACATCTCAGATTTTTTCTCTTTAATAATAAGCTTGAAAGATAATAAAATATGTCTCGAAGTATGACTAACTTGAATTACACATTCAGGTGTGCAAATAAAAATGTCAAGTTATATTACAGATAGTTTTAGAGGTAAAGGAGTAAATCATATTAACAGTAATTCCTTTTAAGTGGGTTTCATCAATGAATACCTTCTCATAAAACATTATACAACATGATTTTACTGTATTTGTAGATGTACAACTGATGTTGCTGAAAAGAGAGATTTGCCATCAATTATAGATGGTGAAAACAGATTAATCCTAAACGTATCTCTAAAGTAGTAATCATGTTGTTTGTTTTATTACATGCTATCTAAAACCAATCATGAAAAACTGGACTTGAAATATGAGATTGGTTCGTTAATTAAACAAGATAAAATTTGCACTATTTCATCCATTTGTGAAATGAAGGGAACCATTATCAGTAATATAATTTTTTGCGATTGCCTGAAGTAGAAAATAAAGGTGCAAGTTTAACTAAACTAAAGAAAAAGAAAAGAGTACTCACATCCCCTGCAGCAAGAAGGGTGCCATTTGCTTCGGCCATGTTCATGTAATTGTTGTTATTCTGGAACTGTGAAAAAAAATGCAAAAGAACAGATATACATGAATCAAGGACATCGAGGGAATTTTCAGTGAACAAACACATTTGTCTCAAAGGACATCCATCACTTTGTCACATTTCAAATGTTTGCATACAGAGTTAAGCCTTTTCTCCACCTGCAAAGCTGCATTCTGCCACATTGCTGTTATTGAGAGGCTCTGGTCAATTTAAGCCACTGTAATGAGAATCTGCTGTGGGGTTTCAGCTCTTATGGGATGGCAATTAAGGATATGTTTACATGACAAAGCCAAGTATCAGGATGCAGTGACAGGTTATTAACTTCACATAACGTATGGGAGGAGGGAAATAAAGAGGTTGAGGGGAGGGGTACACTGTTGGTCAGAGATAGCTAGGTTTATCATTGTATTTAACTCAAATTCATGCAGAATCGCTGACACAGAAATCGCTTTAAAACATCACTGCCCACATGCATCAAATGGAAGTGTAAGAAACAATGGAGAGTTTGTGTGTTTCATAGTGCAAAGAAGTGGTAGTATTTAAGGCAGCTGATATGCTATTAAAACCCTGTAGTTTAGAAAGAAATAACACGTTTCCACAACATGTCCCCGCCCCTCACAACCCACACATGGCCTGCTGGCAAAATGGCAGCCACTTTGTTTCTTCTGAGACACAACTGCGCTGACAGATAGGAACAATGGGAAATAGAATGAAGAATTATGGGCCAGCAGCTGGGCCCAGGAGCACAATGCACCTCTGTAAGAGTGAGAAAAGCAAACACCCTGCACAGCTCAGGAAAGACAGAATCATGGTGAAGTTACATCTTCATGAGATCCTACTGAAAACCCAGGTTTAATGGTTATGCAGTAATGTCCTTTATGCTCACGTTAGGCAGTAGTTGCTACGGTATATCTGACACTCTAAAACCTTTTTTTGTAACAAACTTGGAGCTAAATGAGATGATTTTTTTCCTGGCGATGATGGTTTCCTCTTCCTTTCTTATGAGTGGTTAGTATAAGAATGTAATTACAGAAAGAAATACTGCTAATCAAGTGCGAATGGTATCCATTAATTAGTCTATGCCTCAGGGAGAGAGTGGGAAGTCAGCAGCAGTGTTAACTGTGCTACAAAATGAGTAGAGGTGCCATGAGCTCTGTTTGCAGTTACTGAAGCAGGTGGCACCAGCCTGCTGGGCCTCCAGTGCCATGTTAGCCTGAAGCTGCCCCACTGAACTACATCTGACCTAAGAACTGGGGTTTACATTGTTTATATCAATAATTTTTGACAAAGAAGTGCAGCATTGCACGGCTTCAATGAGAAACATCTGTCAACTGTTAGAACTCCTTCATTCTCCTGCTGTGTGTAACCTGGAGACATGATGTGGCTGGGTTACGTCAGCCACTTGGCTGGTAATTAACCTTACTATGGCCTTATCTCTGAATTGCTTCTCTGTCCCTTGTCTTCTTTTAGATAATAAATTAAAGTCTTAGAGATATCCCTCGCTCTTCGAGCACTTAGAAAATTGTTCTGATTTTAAACAAGATAAGGCTACACGTAGGGCAAGCCCTGCTCCTTCTGGCTCTGTGAGTAAGGTTTCAAAACAAAAAAATGTGAACTGCTAATTTTTTGTTTTAGGTGCTTTTCAGATAAACAAACATCACAATAAAGCAGAAATCATCTGAAGTCTTCCTGCATGTCATCCTGATGTGTTGTTGTAAAGCCAATTATTACCCAATGCCAGAATTAGGCAGAAGAAAGGAAAAATTTCAAAATCTTAAAGCAAACTCTTTTAGAGCCACATTCCAGTATTAAAAAGCCATAACCAGGTGTCAAACATTCATGTCAATCATTGTCCTAAGAGCTAAAGATCAATAAAGATAAAACCTGTTAGTTTATCCCATGAACAATTGATTGGTAAAACCTATGTTAAATCACTTCTGCAACAAGGGAAAAAAAAAGTTAAATATCTTAAGCCAACTAGAAAAAATGCAGGGTGCATTACTCCAAAGCTCTTTGGATGTAAATGCACACCTAATAGTTGGAGGAGGAAAATAGCATAACAACAGCAGAGCTTAGTGCTGAGAACATCTTTGTGTGAGGATTTGTTTTAGCATTTGCAACTGAGAGACTTCAGATATATGAGGAATGAATATATTGAGGCATTTTTGATAAACAGTGGAGGGTAAACATTGGGCATTATCAATAGGACAATTCTTTATCACGAACTGTCAAATGTCTTCTCAAAATGAGCTTTCCACACATATTTGATGCACTGTCACTCAGAATAATCTAAATTACTACCAATGCATCATATCTCCAGGCTCTGCCTAAGACAACCTGACAAATGTGCTTGTGTCTAGATCAGAAAGTGATGACTCATTAAGACAAAAAGATCATACTTAGAGATATGGCTAATTCAAACATTGCAGGCAAGGACATTGATCCCAATCTCATTAGCTTCGTTATAGAAAACACAATCAAGTTAAGTCCAAGTTCCAATTAGTGATGTGAATCTCCCTGAGTTGTCTCTTCTGAGTTGTATTTTACTGCGTTTCAAAGGTGGTTTAAGAAAAGCTTCTAACCTCCTTGGATACAGTGTGACTAACATCCTACGAAATTTCCCCAGCCACTGTTATCAATCATAAAAGCTCATTCCACATTGGAGATTGTTTTTGTTATTCCCATTTTCTTTCTGGTGAAGGGCTGTGCTGAAGAAAGGGGCACTCAGAGCTCATGTTTGCAGCACTGCCGATTGAGTCAAATGCCAGAAGAAATTAAGTGTGATTGGAGGGTCCGTGCAGCTGACGGTAAAATGGGTCAGCATAGACAATGAAGGCTCTGTAATTAAAATGATGTGATGAGTTAGATGAGAGCAGAGGCTGCCATGTCAGGGGCAAAACAACGGTATGTACGCCAACATGGAAGGAGCTTTATAAATGGAGATTTTGAGCAAATCCTAGGCTTTTTGCTGAGAGAAAAATGTTCCAAAAACAAAACAAAATGTCAGATTCTTACTTTGATTTGCTTGTTCTGGCAGAGGAAAACCACAGTGAAGCCATAGAAATATGGTGCTTTGAGGCTTTTATGAACAAAGTGAATTCACAGCTAAAGGCTCTCCGTAAAATGAGCCTGCGCTTAGAGTCAGACATGGCTAAATGGCAGAGCAAATGCCGTGCACACTGTTTTTATTTCTCTTTCTGCACCAGCAGCATATTTCTTCAATAACTGTTTAAGCAGAGAGAATTAAAAGCTTACATGGCTGCTGATCCTGATGTGAAAAGTCTCCAGAATCTGCATGATCACCCTCACACACAGGCAAAAACCCCAAGCAGGTGTGCAGTGAATGGCAAGAATATGCATTTCTAGGAAATCCAAAGAAAAGCTTTTCTTTAAACTCAAAACATGTAATGCAAAATCGTTGAATCAAATTAAAAAAACATAAGCTTTTCATTATCAGACAGAGCAGGATCAGTCGAAAGTTACACATGTATTGGTTTTTGTTTCAGAATACAGTTGGGAGTGGCTTTAATGCTTGGTATTTTTTCAATCCTTGCACAGAAATATTTGTATGAAAGCACGTCCAGTGGGAAATAAGGTGTTTTACAGCTATTACAGCAAACAAAATTATTTCAACCTCAGGGCGAATGCAATATTGCACCAACACGACCCCATCTCACCCTCAATATGATGGAGTAACCACACAGATCCTATCAGTAAACATGAACTGGACAAAAAAGAGCAGAACAATTCATGCTCAAAGAGCCCCGTACAGCTTGCACAATAATTCAGTTTTTACAAATTCTGATTTATAAGTCTGAAATTCATGTTTTAAACATGGCAGGATGAATACAAATTAAATTGATTTAAATAACAGAAGAAGAATAGAAAAAAAAGAAAAACATGCAACTGTTTTATTTCAATGCCCATTGAAAAATAAAAGCCTTAACGTCACAATATCAGTGCCGTCTGTCAGTGTGTAACACAGTTGGACACATTTTCGCTCCCCACTGAAAACCACCAAACTAATTCAATCAAGAGGCCAAGCCTTTTCCAGAAACAAATCAACTGCTGACAAGTAATTTTACAGTTCAGCTTGAGCCCAGTAATCACAGCCTAGCATGTGTTCTCTGGAACATGACACTTGTGCTAATATGTTCTCCAGTGGCCTCAGTAAAAGACTGTGAACACACTGGAGGTAAAGCCTGGCCTTATAAATAGAGAAACTTACTGCTGTTTGCTTTGTATTATCTTATGCAATTGCCATCAAAGGTTTGCCTGCTGCTAGTTTTCAGTTGGTAGGAGTTTGTCACAAAACCTCTTTCTAGCCACTGAAAAAGTTACATTCTGATTAATCTCTGCTTAAAATTTACACCCCAATGTAGCACAAAGACTCCTCACCCACCTCTATAATTGTGAGGTCTTTAACACTCAGCAGGACTTTGCACACAGCGTCAAACAGAGATTTAGATATAGTCCTTTGATTTGTTCAGCAGTCAGGTTGTGTAGCAACTCTTCTGCTCTTCTGCAGTTGGCTCACAAGCGGCATTCTGATCTGCAGGATGATCGATTGGTAATTCAGTTTAAAGCTAAAATCATTACTCCCCCCAGCCCGGTACTGTCTTCCACCATTAAGACTACTGGTTGTCAACACTGTAAGGTGCCACTGAGAGGAAATTCACTGTAAGCATCTCGTTTTTTTCCCTTGCTTCTCTGAGTTAGTGCAACCATGTCAGTGCAGAGAGGCCTATATAGGATCTGAATCAAACTGATGACAGGGTTGTTCAAGCTGTGCACCGATTATCCTTCTCTCACACCAAAGCGACCATCATGGCCTCAAACACTGTCATCACAGCTTGCCATTCTTAAATAAACCTAACCTGGAAACGTCAGAAGACATTTTTCCTTCAACAAAGTTTGTCTTCTTCCCAGTGACCAAACGTCTGTATACACTGTGTATAGAAAATGACAATAAAGTTGTCCAAGTCAACAAATTTCCATCATACATAATTAAGTTCTATAAAGATTTGAAAACATTAAACTTAATTTAAGCAAGACCTATAAGATGCTATGACTTTCCTCAAACATGACACATTTTGGATCCACCCTGCACAAACCCAAAAGTAGTTCATCTGTGCCACAAAATGCTCAGTGTGGAACAGAAACATGATATTTTGGTCACAGTGCATAAACCTAAGTTTGCACATCCGACCAGAGTTAGCAGCTGAACAATAAAAAGGAAAAGGAAAAAACTAAAACTTACAAGCCATTTCACAGTTCAGCAAATATGCAAAATGTTTTTTCCAGGTTCCACAGTCATTATGGTGCTGCATGAAGGACTGTTAAAGAGACTTCCTATAGTCTGAATGCTCAGCATGTTCCATGGGGCTAAAAATACATCCAGCACAGACGTAGTGTAAAAGAGTGATTAAATGCAACCATTAATAAGCCAGAGTTATAAAGCACTGATGAGTTCTGTCACTTCCGAAATAGATTTGCTCGCAGGTAAGTTCTTCTCCATTGGTTAATACATTGATTCAAGGCAGAAAGTCTGCCAATTACAGGAACATAAACTTTTAGCACAAACCCAATATCTTGTAGTTTCTGCTAGAGCATTTCTGACCGTGAAGAACTACTGACTCAATAGCTTTTACACTGAAATATTTTAATCAGAAACAAAAGAATTATAGTCGTCACACTTTTCCTACTACTAAACACTCAGGGAACAAGAACCTAATATTAGCATATTATAAACACTCAATGACAATGCATGTCAATGTTAATCTGCTAATTAGCTGTTTTGGGCTAAACAGCCTAAAATCAAACAGCATTTTTTTTTTCTCAAAGCATTTAGTCATAGAGACAGATACTGAAGGGGACAGACATGGACAGAATGTACAATTATAAAGTTCTTTGTTATTTTAGTTGTTAAAATTAATCTAATGGCAAAAAAAGACTTAATAATAATGGTATATATGTCGGTCAATTAAAGTGTTAAAAAGAAAAAAAGAAGGTTTTCCCACCACCAGCTGATTATAACAAACAACGTGACAACAATGATGCTCTTTTCCTTTTCTGAAGACACTTGATAAAATGACTTCATCATCAACAAATATTTTACATATAAGATGTCAGCTCCAACACCAGGTGCTTCCCCTGCTGGGTTCATCTTCTCTCTACCAGCATCAACAACAGTTATTGTTTCATGTTTAAACCCCTGATCTTTACTTTATATTTAAATGAATTTTATAGGATTTTATTAAAATGCCAAACGCTGCTGGAAAACAAAGCATGCATCATCTTTACAAACAATTCCCAACTAATTCCCTTAGGCAATCAATATTACATTAGTTTCCCTCTTTTTTTGCTTTGATGTTGAAATTGTGTACATTATTGTCCTATTCTTATCCTATTATGATCTCATCAGACTTTCACAGTTCATGATTTTAACATAAATGTCTGACTGAGCTGATACCATTTGTTAGTGTAAAAGCCACACCAAGCAATGTTTGCTCTGCAAATATTTTACAAATGTCTGATCCCAGAGTCAAGACAAAATTAGTGACACATTTTTTTTCTCTTTTTTTGAAATATGCACTACAGGTTTGCAGGAAATAAGGAACAGAGATGTTGAAAGTTTGAATTTCAAGATATATAAATCTGAATATGGCCATGATGAACAATCTATTTTATTTTTATGCACCAACAAAATACTTATTTCCACCAGAATCTGTTTTTTTTTTCTTCCCTGTAAAGCTCAAGCCATGCAAATCAGACCCTAACAAATGTTGTCTTAATATTTCTATCATAGTCGAGTAGAATTAGTCTCAATGCTGTAGAGGTCAGTATCCAACAGCTAGCTTTTTTCGTAAAGCGGTTGAAATAGCTCTGCTCTCTTAAGATCAAATACTAAAAGACACGAGAAGCTGAATGGGGTTCCATCTTTGATCTAGCAGGGTACAAAGCCATTGGCTAACGGCCACAAAGGAGCTCTGGCGATGGATAGGGCTTCAGAGACATGGTGTAGCTTCTTACAAACGGCTGCTGTTGCATGGACACATAGCTGCTGAGGAAGCAACATCTTAAAGACTCAGTTTGCCTGTGTTGTCTTCCTTTGACTGTTAAGCCATGTCTAAGGGCTGTTTACTTACAGCAACTTGGATTCAACAGCCCTAAATAGTGTTAGAGATGTAGATATTAAGGCATCCTGCACATCTTGCTATTATTCTTTGGAAATGTAAGAGGTTCTCTTTCATTTAAGAAGGCATATTAATATGAATCATATGCATAAATATCAGGCAAAAAACAGCAGTTTTATTTTTAGTGACCATAATGCCATTTCTCTTCATTTGTGAGGTTGCTATGAGGCCTTTGACCTAAATCCACATAAAGCTAAACTAAAAGCCGAAGTCCTCTATTGCACTGCTCCCTTATAGCTGATGCATTTTTCTATTTCCTAAGTACCACTGTTGGTTAATGCACTCATTATAAATGGTTTTAGGAATGTGCACAGTCAAGAGCTTTTAGAGGTGAACTCAAAGCAGTCATCTTTTTCTTATCTTGTTATATCATATATTGAATTCGGTAAATAAAAACAATATGTCACCCACTCTTTTAGAAAATAAAGAATTCTAAAAGGGATGTATCATGTATGATTGTATCATTGATAGTAAAGATGCATCAATCAACCAGATATTGGAATTAGATAATTTTCTTTTCCTCATTAGTCTCTTGGCTCTGAGATCAAATAGTAACTTCTAGTGTTCTTGTTTTTTGCTTTTTTATTATGCCACAAAAGCCCAAAACAGGACTCATTATCAAGACAAAGGTGTTAAGTGATTATACTTATTACCCAAAAACTGCATCTGATAAACATATAGGGGTTTCATTTTTAAAACTGATGTAAGAAAAGATTTTGGACAACTGTGAAACATTTTTTTAGCGACGTATGCCACCAGGCGGAAGTCTGTTTAAGTGTTTTTACCTTGTAACCCAACTTATTAAATCCTGTGATAGACTTCCAGGCCTTCCTGTTTTGTTCCACGACAATATTCTCCAAGCTGCTGTGCAAGTTTCTCTTTCTTTTTACTCCTCACAGAGCACCACAGTAAGCATAAACTGGCCCGTTGTTCAATCTCTATAAATCTGAAAAGCACAAACTGCTGAGCGGTGACTCATATATCAGTCTATTATATACTACAGGGCTGACTGTATTAAACAAATAGCTGGCCCTGCAGCTGGAAAAGAGAGGCAATATAGAGAGAGCAGAGGTTATTGTCTAATTTAAATCTTGGCCACTTTCCCAGAACTGTACCACATTCCAATTTGTGGCTGTGTTGCTTGGCGCTACTGACAGAGGTCCGGCTGCAAAAACTCTTGGGCTCGTCTCCAGAAATGTGTCTCCAAACTGACAATCAACAAGTTGGCAAAGATTGAAAGAATGACAGGGGCAAATTACTCTAAATAATTAAAATGCACAAATATAGATGTTATTCTTTGTGCTACTTCCTTAGATGTTTTTCTTTTTCTTGTCAACTATGGCTGCAGTAATCCACCTACGATCATAAATACTTGATCCTTTAAGAAAAATATTGTATTCTGTCTACAGTATCTTAAAAGGTCCTTAATGAAACAGCAGCTGAAAAGACATCTGTGAACACAGAGTAGTTACAGAATGCTTGAGTGAGCTCTTAGAAGCAATTAGCTGTTTCAAGTATTTTCTCCTTGGCATACTATTGTCCGTTCATCTGCTAGATTGACAGCGCACCAGGACATCATTAGCAAACCTGACAGCTGTTGAGTTACAGTCATTGTTTCTCTCATGACAGCAGCCATCCGGCTTAGTGCTTCGCTGGTGTTTTTAACAGTATTTAAACTCTAAATGTTACTTTAACTCCTCAGATTAAGACACCAGATTTGAATAACAGTGAACACAACACTTCAACTTTGATTCCATATCATTGCGCTGACAGCTATAGAGATTTAGAACAAAGAAAAAATAGATATATTTTAGTCATAATTCACAACTCTGACTTTATGCCATCAAAACGACAGGTTAGAGATCAAAGTAGAGGAAAAATCTGAAGGCCTGGTAAGTGTGAAAATAGGTCGCTACACAAGGGAAAGAGGGGAGGTAGCAAATAAGTTCACAGGTGTGAAATATTTTCTCTTTTATAATGCGTCAGTGTGACTAGAGTCAAAAGCAGATATTTCAATCAACGGCTTTCTAATAAAGATGCAATTCTTGTGAAAATGACAATCACCACTTTTCAGTCTAGATGTTTACCCCCCCCCCCCCCCCCCCCCCTTTATTTCCCCCAGTTCTAGTTCTCTTTCGAAGTACTTTCATCCCATATCTCTGGCACAAGACGTAAGTAAAACGGGGTCACTGACATTTTCTGCATTTAAGCCTTGACCTCCATTTTAGCACCATGCTGTGAGTTTCACCACTAAAATCAATGAAAAGCCCGGTTTGCTGCGCTCCACCTTTCTATGCACATGTTCCCCCATCACTCTACATTGGTCTTTATTAGTACAGTTTGACCCACTATACCAATTCTCTACTGGTGTTTGTAATCTTCAGAGACCATCAGTAACTGCCATGCCTTGCATGCAGTGGCTAATAAATATCTGAACCTATGCTAGACAATGATATTTTCTGGTCAGTCTGTGAAGAAAACCTGAAAAAAGTCATTTATTTATAAGAGCAAAAGAAAACATATAATGGGAAACTGTATCTTTAACAGGCAGAGTCACTAAAAGACACTGAATACTGCTCTAAGTGGGTGTGGGGAATAGAATTCCCACAATCAACTTGTCATTGGCTAATTTACCTGGAGCCAGAGGGGGAGATTCACTGGACACATAGGGAGAGTTAATCTTTTCATTCATCTCCACTAAGGAGATCGGTCCAATTAGCTCCCCATACTGAATGACAGCACTTGTGTTTGCTTTACTCCCTTGCCTACTATCCCCCCTTCTGTCTTAAACCAGGAATGTAGTAAGTTCTATCTGATGGCTTTGGAAAATGATTCAAGGGGATACAGTACAATGGTGAAATAATCATGATGTCTTTATTCAAATCTACAGAGTCTGAAATATTCACCTCTGTGATTCACTGTGACTGATTAGCCCAAAGAAAGGTTGCTTGGGGATAGCTCTCCAGAGCTTGGTAATTGAGCAGATTTGACTTGGGAGAGGGTTTTTCTTGTCCTCCTGACAACTACACACATTCTTCTTTTATATGTGCTTCTCTTTTTATTAGCTCCAGCAAAGAGACAAAACAGATTAGAATTATGATGCTTGCCTTAACTGTTCAATGTAGAACAATTCATATTCAAACTACCTTCCCTAGAAATATAATAATCTTTTATCCAATCAGTCTATCTCTGGCAGAGATCCAGGGGAGAAATGTCAGAACTAGAAACTCAAATATCACTTCAACTGTTGACATGCTATAAAACATGCTATATCTTAAGATCTATAAAATACAGCTCAATTAATTGAAATGTATGTAAAGAGGACTTTTTTATAGCCTGGTGTCAAACTAAGTACTTTATAGTTATTTAAAAAAGAAGAGAGAACTATGAGAGACAAGCAGATATCTTCATATGATATATTTCAAAAACCGCTGGTGCTTTGCAGAAGTTTCAAAGGAAATCTTATAAAGGAAAATATTCTTTAAAACCTCAGATTTTTAAAGTTGAAGCATCATCCTGTTCCTAACCAGGCAAAAAACATCTTTTAAACGCCACCTGGTTGCTTAAAGTTTTCTATTTCACAATAGATACAATGTTGATTGTGGTTGTCAGATCCAAAATTTCCCCCATATTTTCCTTTTTTCCCCATAGTTAAATGCACCCATCTTAATTATGGGTGAAAAAGCAGTTTTACAATCTTGGCCACTATATAAGGTGTGGACATGGTGGAAAGTCCAGCCAATAATTTATATATATATATTGATTAAAATAATCATAAAACTATCAACATTTAATTTTTTTGTTCTTTATAGAAATCAGCTAATATACATTTAGGGACAGAAATTGAAGAAAACCACGGTTGTTATAATATTTTTTCTATGGTTTTATAATTATTAATGTTATGCATTATATGCATGCGCATTACCTTAAAGCTTAAAAAAATCCCTCTACAAGACCTTTTGTGTTTTAAAGACATTTTCACCTTCATCGAGGTAAATAATAGTGTTGGTTTCTCTGTAAGGGAGCTGAAAGGTCTAAAGCAAGTGGATAAACAGTGAGCTGAAAGGGTAAGACATCAAATAATGTCTAATAATGAACTTTTCCATTCTAATCCTTAATGTGTAACTATAAGATCATTATGTTGGTGCTGGCTTTTAGAGTATTTTTGGGGCTGAGAATTTGCACAGACATATTTGGAGCTTTTTTTTTTTTTTAGTAAAGACAATACTCACAAAAATCAATTTTGCCACATCACTCTCAAACAGCTTTCTTCTTTCCCATTCAGTTTCATTTGTTTTGTGCAGGAAAAAAGAATAAAAGATAAAGCCATTCTCTTCCATCTACACAACTAATGCTCTGGAGCATTGTTTGTCATTGTTATTCAGTGCTCGCTCACCTACACTTAAAACATGATCCTTCTGGATTTTAATTAAGCACCAAGGTGCCTCCCAGGGGGTTTTAGCTTGGCAAAGGAAACTACTTTGATTTATTTACGACTTTGTTCTTTTTGCTCGAAGCTTGCCTGTTATGAGAGTCTGCGGTGATGAATGAAAGAAGCAGGCAATTATTTTTTATTAGTTAATTAGTTTCTGTTTGGGATGCACTCTGCTAAAAATGTATGCAAACTTCAGCAGTGATATACATGTGGCTTTCTATTTGCTAGATAATGTCAATAACTATATAAGGACAATGGAAACTGACCATGACTCTACAAACTTGTGCTCATGCATGTTCATCAAGATTAAACGGAAATATGCTGATCATAAACCCACTAGGGTTGCAACTAACTATCATTTTGCAAATCGATATATCTGTAGTTTATATTTTCGATTAAATTAATAATCGGACAGCAAAATGTTTCTTAAAGAACATTTTTTTTACTAAATTAAACCAGGTGAAACTAAAACTTCTCCACCTCAGGAGTTCTGGTTACAGCATATTGACAGACAAAATCTTTAATCTTAAAATGAAAAAATATCTTAATATTTTTTTTTAAATCTATTTTGATATAGTTACTGCTCTAAGCGGTTTATGATTATAATGATTAATCGATTACTAAATTAGTTGATGTTCATTTCAATAATTGATCAATCAGATTAATTATTTCAGCCCTAATACCTAAGCTTTTAAAGATTTCCTCTGCACATCAGAGAATGGCTGGATCAACTGACCTGTTTCTGATTTTATCCTTGCACCTCTGTTTATAGCCAAGCCTACCAACACAACACAAAAATAGCACTGATTAGCTAAATCCTCACAGAACCATCTATAAAAAATGATTTTACTATTAAGAGTTTTTAAACAGAATATCTAGCCAAGATATTGAGGATTAATACTATACTGCACCGACAAAAAAAAAAGAAACGTTACTGTTTTTATTTTAACCTTGTATTCCCTTGGTCCTCAGGTTGTTTACAATGGAGAGACTTGTTTGACTGGTTCTTCACCGCTGCAGCCAATTTTCCATGCATCCTAGAGTCTAACCAACCCAACTATACAATATACTTAAATTATTATAACTATCCATGTGCTTTGCGACAGAAATAAGCACAATTATTTATAGATGTCTTTATACAGCAGAGTCACTATACAGCAGTCACTTGCTTACCAAAGAACATATTCTCTGTTTCAAAGCTGAGTTTCATCTGACGGAAATGTTAAACGTGATATCCTGCAATGAGGACAATATTGAATCCTCATAGTTTGATCGCTTTGACTCAAAAGATAATTCAGTAAAACACTGCATCGAAATGAAAAAAGTAAAAAAAAATAATAAGCTTGAAGATTAAATTACGATGATTTAAAAAAAGATGAACCAGCAGCTAGCAAAATGAAATCCTTAAATAGCATTAAGCCGCATTAGTTTTCACATCACAAAAGTCTGTTTTTTTACAACCCGTCATTAAAAAAAAACTACATTTTTTAAATAGTCATGTAAAAATATACAACAGGAGCATTTTTATAGCCAGCTGACTGGCAGTGCAAAGCCAAGGGCTATGTAGGTGTATCACTGCTCTGAACAGTTGGAGGAACCTCTGATGGTAGTTTGACTGCCAGCTAATAGAAAAAAAACGTTACACCTTGGTGACAGATTTAAACTTTTAGCTGTTTTGAAGTCACTATGTTTTAGAACCTAGGTATAACTCGATACCTGTAACAGGCCTTTTTATGGTATCGTAGGATATAAAAACATCTGACATGCATTCTTTGAATTTGAGGCCCTTTAGTTACAAACATTTAAAGGCAAGATTTTCCCTATAAATATTTCAGTCTACAATCATGTGGGTGCAAAAGGATCTCTCTGATTAGTTTGTGGAGACCAGAGCTGACCGCAGGCAAAAGCCATCATAAAACCATACACTGTGTAATTATTTTCAAAGTGTTTCATTACAGACAGTTAACCTTGGTTAATATCAACCTTACATTTTAATCAGTTGTCTTTGAAACAGAGTGATCATTCAGTTCCTTTCTCCTTGTTGAGCAGCGAGGGTAGAGAAATGTTGGTGGCATTCATTTTAGAAAGGAACATTATCCCAAGGTTGGACAGGTACTACAAAATTACACCCCTAGTCATTGCCTTCATTGTTAAGAGGGTAGATCAGTTTCCCTGGAAAGAATGCGATTTGAAAGAACCATGAGCGGCTGTCCAGGCAAGGGAGCTAAGCCAAGGCTGAGGCTTCACAGACCTTGATCTCATTTCTACTTCTGCCATCCCACAGTATGACCACATATTTGAGTTCTTAAGCCAGCAGAAACACATACTGTACACACACCAAACAAGGACACACTGTGAACAAACCCGACCACAAATCTCTAAAATATTAGAGGTTGGCTCAAAAATTTCATGAACCCTACTCATAGTCCAAGCTGAGGTTTCAGGGAATGCACCTTTATTATCTGGCAAAAGCTTTCACTGAGGCCATGTGCAATGCTCCTTTTGATTGTGTAACTGGATAAAAGCTAGACAGCCTCATGAATACTATGATCTTCATCAAATGGAAAATCTCAAAGCAGTGTTCCTTCAGTAACATGCTGAGAGCTGCGCTGATCTAACCAGAGGTAACTAATAGAAATTATAACTAAAGAATGGTGAAAAAACAATGAGTCAACTAATGTTTTTTGATTTTATTTTTTAATCCGGGACATTTTTTACAATCTACTGGCAGATGTCGTGACAAATCAAATATGTCTAGCATCATTTTTCCTGCTTAGCTAGGAGACTTGTAAAAGGCTTTGGTTACGAGGTTAGGAAAAGAGCCATCTTAGATCAATATTGAAAAAGTTCGGCATGTTGTGCCTTGTGGTCAGGTTTACACAGTTTGCACAAACACAACACTTTTCAGGCAGTGCAATGGACCAAGAGGTTGTAAAAACTGGTGATAAATTCCTGAGTAAGCAGGGAAGAAAGGGGACAGTGAATTAAAGTGAAGACAAATGAGTTACACTAACAGTACATTTCTGACAAACCGCAGCATTAAAGCAAGACTTAACTACAAACACATTCTTCTAGCAACAGCTGTTTCTCTTCCATTGCAGGGTAGAGAGGTTGATCCAGACAATATGTGGCCTCTTCATTAGTTTCTTAGTAATAGTAATGTCAAATACTTATAAAATCCAGAACACTGTATGTGTGTTTAAAAAACATCAGATCCAGTGCTTCTTTGTAACTGATCCCATTTAAATGTAGTTTGAAAATAATTCAGTCTTTCAATTCTGAGAAGCATTACAAGATGAATGTTATTAGCGATTGGAGCTGATGTTAGTTTTACCTCTGGAGATGTCTACTTTCAGTTGAATTGAGGGCAAGTTTAAATCATTTCACTACTATTTTATAAATTAGGTCAATATGACCTTAACTCTGCATGCTAACCTTGAATATAAACAAACCATTTTACCTTCATCTTAGGACAGAGACTTAAAACTAATTATAGATTAACTGTTTTGGTCAAAAAGAAGGTTAAAAACTACCAAGTATAAATAGAATCACCTTAATAAGAACAATGAGCGGTTCTTTTAGTTTCCATATGATAAATTTGAACAAATATTAAACACATTAAAAAAACAGGAGTTCTCTTTCAGCCCCCTGAGAGACAGTGTGCAGTACAAGGTGGTGGAGGAAAGGAGAAGATTAAAAATCCACACAGCTGGAAAATTGCTCACTCTTTCTCCATTATCTTATTCAAAGAGTTTAATACAGAATTTAGACTTAGTGTGGCCATTCAAATGATGCAACAGAAAGCAGGTTTTCTTGAGTCAGTAATTACCATAATTGTTACACGACAAAAAGAAACACATCACAACAACACGCTTTCCAGCGTCCTAAAACAAAAAGAGAAACTACATAAAAAAAAACATTGGTTGTTAATTTCAACCCAATTTTACCTATTAGTCCAATTCTGATAATGTTAGAAATGGTCAACATTGTCTAATACTGATGTTATTGCAAATATTTTGTGGAACTCTACCAATAAGTTTTGCATGATAATTGCTTTAACAGGAGAATGCCCACATCTTTATCCTAGCTGTGGTCTGCTGGTTACTCGCTCTAAAGGCTTACTCTATGCTGGCATTAAATCAAAACAGACAAACCTGATAGCTGCCATCTATCAATTTCCATGCCACATCATGAATCATTTACTTATATAAGTAAAACTTACCATCTTCCCTCCATCCATGATTACATAATAGGAAGAAGATCAGTCCCTCCCTCAGGTCCCTGAACTCAATCTGAAATCTATATATTTTGAGCTCAAGTCAAACCTTAAATGTTTTTTTTTCTATGATCCAAGTGTGACTCGGATCTGGGAGCTACAGGTGCTGGTCATAAAATTAGAATATCATGAAAAAGTAGATTGATTTCAGTAATTCCATTTAAAAAGTGAAACTTGTATATTATATTCATACATTACATACAAACTCATATATTTCAGATGTTTATTTTGTTTAATTTTGATGATTACAAATGACAACAAATGAAAATCTCAAATTCATCATATCAGAAAATTAGAATATTACTGAAGACCAATAAAAACAAAGGATTTATAGAAATGTTGGCCAACTGAAAAGTATGAACATGAAAAGTATGAGCATGTACAGCACTCAGTATTTAGTTGGGCCTCCTTTGGCCTGTATTACTGCAGCAATGCGGCGTGGCATGGAGTCGATCAGTCTGTGGCACTGCTCAGGTGTTATGATAGCCCAGGTTGCTCTAATAGTGGCTTTTAGCTCTTCTGAATTGTTGGGTCTGGTGTATTGCATCTTCTTCTTCACAATACCCCATAGATTTTCTATGGGGTTAAGGTCAGGAGAGTTTGCTGGCCAATTAAGAACAGGGATACCATGGTCCTTCAACCAGGTACTGGTAGCTTTGGCACTGTGTGCAGGTGCCAAGTCCTGTTGGAAAATGAAATCTGCATCTCCAAAAAGTTGGTCAGCTGCAGGAAGCATGAAGTGCTCTAAAACTTCCTGGTATGTGGCTGCGTTGACCCTGGACCTCAGAAAACACAATGGACCAACACCAGCAGATGACATGGCACCCCAAACCATCACTGACTGTGGAAACTTTACACTGGACTTCAAGCAACGTGGATGAAGTGCCTCTCTTCTTTTCCTCCAGACTCTGGGACCTTGATTTCCAAAGGAAATGCAAAATTTACTTTCATCAGAGAACATGACTTTGGACCACTCACCAGCAGTCCAGTCCTGTTTCTCTTTAGCCCAGGCAAGACGCTTCTGACGCTGTCTGTGGTTCAAGAGTGGCTTGACACAAGGAATGCGACAGCAGAAACCCATGTCTTTCATACGTCTGTGTGTGGTGGTTCTTGAAGCACTCACTCCAGCTGCAGTCCACTCTTTGTGAATCTCCCCCACATTTTTGAATGGGTTTTGTTTCACAATCCTCTCCAGGGTGCGGTTATCTCTCTTGCTTGTACACTTTTTTCGACCACATCTTTTCCTTCCCTTCGCCTCTCTATTAATGTGCTTGGACACTGAGCTCTGTGAACAGCCAGCCTCTTTAGCGATGACCTTTTGTGTCTTGCCCTCCTTGTGCAAGGTGTCGATGGTCGTCTTTTGGACAACTGTCAAGTCAGCAGTCTTCCCCATGATTGTGTAGCCTATAGAACTAGACTGAAAGACCATTTAAAGGCTTTTGCAGGTGGTTTGAGTTAATTAGCTGATTAGAGTGTGGCACCAGGGGCCATCAATTTTGAACCTTTTCACAATATTCTAATTTTCTGATATGATGAATTTGAGATTTTCATTTGTTGTCATTTGTAATCATCAAAATTAAACAAAATAAACATCTGAAATATATGAGTTTGTATGTAATGTATGAATATAATATACAAGTTTCACTTTTTAAATGGAATTACTGAAATCAATCTACTTTTTCATGATATTCTAATTTTATGACCAGCACCTGTAGCATTAATATTTTCAAACTTTAGCTGGAATATGTAATTAATAAATAAAACAGAAGAATGGAGAAATGTTCCAGCTGCATATACAGCAGTAAATGTCATAAACAGGCTCTGTTTAAAGATAACCTTCCTTGAAAGCAAGTTGTTCCAACATGCCGTCTGTTTGAGCATTCAAATAAAAGTTTTGTTTACCCGCATTATTTAAGCTCTTTGTCCAATGGGTCTGGGGAATATTTGCACACCTGCTGCTATTGTCAGCCCTTTTAGTGCAACCTGGTAACAAGCTGCATTATGGGAATGTGTGAGGCAGGAGGGGCTTGAGTCAGGGAGAAATACACAGGATTAATCACACCATGATACATTTAATACTACACACCTGCAACGCATGCTATTCTTATGAGAGGAACATTTACAAGTACGAGGGCTAAAGCAGTGAGGAAGATTTCTGTGAATGGGCTGATTTACTTTTGATTACAAATACATAGAAGTATAAAATTAAATCATGATAAATGAAACTTTGGTAGGCAAGTTTCATATCACAAATCTATCTAAAAAAAAAAACATCCTCTGCATTAAAGTAAAAAAAGTTAAATAAATAGTTGTAGAGCCAGTGAAGAGTGAAAGGAAAAAGCCCACTCTGAAAAGAGAGACAATAAATTTAGGTTGTCATAGCTGGAAAAAATTACCCTCATCTGAGAAGGATGGCATTAGTATGTGGTCTGCATTGCTTGAAACGAGTCACGAGCTTAGGACAAGTTCAAAGAAAAACAGAGTTTTTTTTTGTGAGCCTATTATGAGAATGAGACATTAGTTCTATGAAACATCAGATGGCTGACATTCTGGAAAGCTTTATAAAATGAATGGGTCTTAACAGCCAGGCTAACCACTAAAGGGACACAACAGTTATGGACCAGAAATGATCGACTGCTCCTTAAGAAAACTGCTTAATCCAGAGGAAAGGCATTTTTCAGTTTCTTTTTTAGAGTATGTATTTTAAGACAAAAAAGGTTTGGGCTGTCAAAGACATAAAAAAAAACCAACAATATAAGAACAACAAACAAAAACAACACAAACCTGTTTCACTTCTAGTCTATGTCACATAGGATGTAAGAGATGCTTGTTTCCTTGAAAATTACTTGTAGAATTTATTTACTGAGCCTTACTCGATAAATAAACCAGAGCAGCCTCATTGTTTTTTTATTTGTGTAACACGTAGAAAAGACGGCTTAGCAGATGTCTCATAAGTCAAGTGCTTTTTTCTTATTTAAGTAGAATCTTAGTCTCACAGATCAAAGAATTCTTAAACTAAGGCTCTTATCACTGACCTATACAGTTTTATGTGGTTAAGTTTAGCTAGAGCATTGTAGATAAGAAAAAGCATTTAAATGTGAGACTTTTTAAAGCATGTGGAGAGGATGCAGCTTTTAAATTTCTTCTTAAAAAAAAAAAGAAAACAACTAGAAAATGGGGAAATATTGGGGCTGTAAATCTACCAGCTTTTGTTTCTTGATATTTACGTCTGTCGCAATAGGATTCCATTCAATTCACAACTTTGTGATCAATATGATGCAAAAAGATCTGCCCAGTTAACAAAATTGTAAAGCACAATTCAAATAAAATTAAACCATCCGTTTCCTATAGTCGTATGTAGGCAAGGCAGAGCGATTTTATTTGTATAGCACAATTCTGTACATGGACAATTCAAAGTGCTTTACATGAATTTTGAAACGTCTTTTGCATTTCAAAATAAAGTTGTATCTAAAAGACGACTCTGTGGGTTTAAATGTTAATTTTGCATTGATTTATTATTATACTCTACTATAAATATGTATGTGCCACAATAGTGTTCGTAACGATTGAATTACAAAGTATTTTTGGGCCATAAAACAAATTAATGGAATACATACATGAACATGTAAACAACAGAAAGTTTACCATGGAAACAAAAAGTGGGGAAAAAAAGCTGATATCTTGGTAGTCCTGAGTCCTTTCTGTGAAATCAGCTGGTTTAAATCCAAGTTAAGACATAAGAAGAATATTATGGGTAAAACCAAACTGCTCCCTAAAGACCCTTTTTTATAAGATATTAATTGTCCATTGAGCAACACTTTGGTTATAATCTGGACATAGCAGAGAGCTGGAATACTTCATAGTTTTTTCCTATGAAAATACTATAATACCCAACATCAAATGCCTTGAGGCGTTCTGACTGCACAAAACTCAACTGCTGAAGAAAAACCATGTTACAGCTTGTTAAAGTTTTCTATAGAAATTTTGCACAAGCCAGAGATGTACTCAGAATATAGCTTGCATGAGACACTAACTGAACTCTTTGGATGTCATCGTACACACTATGTTTGGAGGAGAAGTGGTACTGCACATAATTTTAAAAATAGGACAACAATAGTGAAGCAAATTATCACAGCACAGATGGAGAAAAATTAAACTCTCAGCCATTTTTCTAAATCATTTTTGTAAATCTAAAAATGTACCATTATTGCATCTGAAGATGTAATAATGGTAGATTTTCCAGTCACGGAAATACCAGCTAAGAATTTTTGAGTAACCCAAAATGATTTAAGTGTATTTTTTAACCATGTGGTAGTTCTTTGGATCTCCAGCTTCAGAGTGTGAGGTCTGCTTCAATGAACCACACTGAGTAATGCATAAGGAAATGTAATGAAGGGGATTTATGAGCATTGATGGCATGATTACAGAGGGTCTTTATGAGTGCTGATCGGGGTAATGCCCAATGTCTGTCTAAGATTTCACAGCCTTTGTCACATTCACCTAATAAACAAAGCAGGCCGTATGGTTTTATATCTTCCGCAGTTCTCCACATTGTTAATTTAAAATTTGATTGTTTCCGTACAAGAACTTTAAATAATTTTTAAAGACTTTGTTTATGTATTTCTGCAATAACAAAGTGAAAAAGGGGACAATTTATGTATTCCTCTTTCCAAAGCTGCAGACCTACAGGATCTTCTCATTCAGCAGAATGTGAACATGTGATGAATGTACACATGGATGTAGTTTAGAATGTACACATGGATGTAGTTCAGTCCCCCACACAGACAAGTCCTTCTTACAGGCAGACATCTCAGAGTACTGAGCGTCTCCAAACTAAAAATAACACTCTCTTTTCTCAGCGGGAAAATTAAGTGTTTAATAAATCTGCTGATGTTCAGCCCTGACAAGATGCAATTAAAAGATTCAGCAAAATACATCAGCCTTTTTCCTTTCTGGAACATTTAAACATTCGATGTGCACCTTGGAGTCATATCCATCAACTGTGAAGTTTGACAAACCGGACATCCTCTAAGGTTACATCCCTCTCCACACACATGTATATACACTTAAACATCAGTGTTTGGACATGTATAGAATGTGTGTGATTAAATGGCATCAGGTGTGTACCTTGGAAGGATATTTATGACCCGCTGGTAGATAAGAGCATTAAATCCCTTTCCTGTGACAGAAGTTGAAGGAACAGTAAAGACTAAAATGGCACAAGAAGTCTGCTGTCAACTCACTACCATCCATCCAATACAGTAAATTGTAAAATCTGTCCTTGCATATCCGTCCTGAAAAAAAAAGGTCCAAAATTCCAGTGTAATTTAAAGAATAAGTAACTTTGTTTGATAAATGCATCTCGTCATTTTAAAACACCTTAGTATATGTCAGTAGACAAGAAAATGCAAAGTACATCATAAATGAATTCAGTCCTGAATGTCATCTAGATTTTTTTGAAGGAAATTTAAGAAGTGTAGCAAATTGGAAATGCTTTCAGTAGCTTTTCATGGGAGAAAACGTCTTATTAAGCCAAAGTGATTTTTCTTTATTTGTTTGCTTTGGTTAATGGCTGTGCTTAACGATGGTAACAGCTTGTGTAGTTTAGCACTACAGCAAACACAACTTGACCTGCTATGTTGTCAACAGAGCAACTGTCGTATCTGCTTGCAGGAAACACACTCATTTCAGTTTTAAGCAGCAAATTCACAAAAACAACCAGTCCACACAAAAAAAAAACGAAAACAAATGTGCGAAATATTTAATTTGGAGATTATATCTTTTTTCCCTTTTTATTGTAAAGTGGGTTTTTTTCTATTCTATTGAAGGAAAAACCATAACAAGCAAGATTGTTTATTGACCAATGTCTATTGACCAACCTTTTTCACTCTAAAGCCGATATCCAGTTTTAATAAATTACTGAGGAACTCCTTTTCTTTGTCTTTTTTTCCTTACAGCTATGATAATATGAGGTAGCATCAATTTTACTTTAGACTGGTGCACATTATCCCTTCTTACCAACTACTGTTTATTTATAACAAAAGACATATACTTTCAACACGTTTTATCCCATGAGTAATTGTAGACTCTAACGCTTTTGTTAAAGTGCTATAAAACAGGGTTTGTGTAAAAGTAATGCAACAAAGTGTTGTCCATCACTATAGATTTTTTAAGTATTGCTTTAGGCCTGGATGTAAACTGAGCAGATCTTGCTCATGAGTTTGCTTTGAGCTTGAACATTCCATTGTAGCTCTGGCTGTATGTTTAGTGTTGGAAGATAAATCTCCAAACAAGGCTTAAGTGTTAAGCAGCATCTAACAAGTTTTTATTTTATTTTTTTCAAAAAATTAGTTTTTAATCTTATCTTTTCCCAACAGGTCCAATAAGTTTTACAACCTCCCTGTTATGGTTCCAGTGTTTTTATCTGTTCGGTAAATGCTTTTGCACATCATTGCATTTATTTGCACAGTATTACCTTCTACTTGCAAAGATTTTGAAACTGTTCCCAAAGTTTTCTCTACATCCATTGTCTTCACCTAAGTTCCCATCAAACTGGACAGCATTCTTTCATATGCTTGCAGAGTCTCCTACAACAAATGAGTGGAACGTTAGTAATAAGGTGATTTTTCAATATATTATTTTTATTATATTTATTTCTATGTATTGAAGTAGGGGTCAAATACAGGTACATAGCACATTTTTGTGTTTTTTTGACTTGTGAAAAGTTTAAACTATTTATCCCATTGAATTAAAATCACAAATAAGGAATGTGTTGTTTTGATATTTCTCATAAAATACCAATTAAGTTCACTGAATTGACTAAATGTGAAAAAGTTGAATGGGTTTAAATACATTTGCAGCTGCATTAAAGCTATTGAGCCATATGTCAATGTTTTCTTTTACATCCTGCCTCAATAAAGCAATTTAAAGAATGCATGGTAAGTTAGGTACAAAAAGAAATTGTTTTGCTCCAGTAGAGCTGGCATTCGTTCTACAAATAAAGCTGAAAAGTGAGGACCAGTCCAGGTGAAAAGTTTGTATAAACATCTGTTGGTAATTTCTTGGCGCCTGGGGCAAATGAAAGCTCAGCAATAAATGGATACAGTATTTCAAACATTATTAAATCCTTGGAAAAAAAAAAAAACAGATGGCCATAAAAATGAGAATAACACGGAGTCTCTTTCATGGATGCAGTAAAGTCAGCCACATTTAATACTGAATTAAAAAACAGTCAAACCCAATCACTCTCCAAGTGACAAAGAGGTTATTTGGAAACGCCACAGAACTTCAGCAGCTTGGTAAAAAAATACATCTTTAAAACAACAAAGCACAAAAACAAATAAAGATTTAAAAAAGGATAAACATATAGTTTACATTCATTTATTCATTAAGTCTTAAGAGGAACCTCATTAAATGGTTTGACAAAAACAAGTAATAGGAGCATAAACTGAGCTATGAGAAAAAAAGTAGGTCATTATCAGATATGCTGAAAACTACATAGCTTCCAAATTAAAGGTGAGATTATATACTTGTTTTATACTTAGATAGTAAAGAAAACTGCTCTTCTGATACAAATCCTGCCATCCAAACAAACCTATTTCTTATCCAAAACTAGAAAAAAATCACCTGATATTTATATTTAAATACAAATCTTAATTCTACATTATTTTGTCCTTTTTAATTTATTAAAAGACCATTAATAAGCTGAGTAAAGATGTGACATGTTTCCCTCTAGTAACTCTGTCTTCCCTTCATCTCTGTGCCAAAGGAAGAAAAAAGAAATCTGCAGCTTCATTAGTCATGGCTGCAGCACCTAATTAAGTTTCTGCCGTTCGTCCTGGATGTTTCTGTAAATTTAAAAGATTCTCTGATGTTTCAAAGTGCCTCTGGGCCCTTATAACTCCGGTGCCATTAAAATTGAACACTTCCCAGGCCTGAATTTTAAGACAGTTGTGTCTATCAGAACTGTAAAAAAAATAATAAGTGTAAAGTTTAGTTGTTTGCAAAAAAAATGGTTCCATGACATCTTATAAAAAGATTAAAGAAGTAATGCTTCAGTTCTGGATGACTAATCGCTTTGCATTGTGCTACCTTTCAGCAAGCCGATGTAACATTAGCATTGCACATTACCATGAACGCATGCTTTGTACTCCCCACCCCCTCCCTCCATCCCAACTGGGTAAAGATACTGAATAAGCACCTTCACACCAACACTTCTCCTTTTTCATTGTGGCCAATTACTGATACAGATGGAAACAAATCTCTCTTGACCTCAGGAATTTACGAGCAGCAGTTATAAAAAATCACAACAGCACATTAACAAAATAAGGGTAAAAGTTTTTCTTGGGTGATGAAGACATGATGAAACTGGGCATGTATGACAACTTGGCCACACGACAAAGAGCTGATGAAACTGTGAGACAAACCTGGTAACTGTTTTTGAGCAGCAAAAAGAGCTGCAGCAAAGGGGCTGAATAATTTGGGTGGGGGTAGTGCATGGATGTGTTTGTGTGTGGGGGGTGTGTGTGTGTGTGTGCATGGTGAGGGGATGTGTTGGGGGATGTAGGTGGTACTATTGTTCAATGATCATAAAAACACATGCAGCAGGTTTAGGACTCTTGTCTCTATTGTTGGTAAAAGAGCTTAATAATACTTTTATATCACAACTAGAAACTTATTTTTTTAACTTCTACTCCAGCGATGCACAACTTAGACAGTATGAACCCAACCCTCTTCCAGCCCATCTGATATATAGCTTTATAGCAGAAAATAAAAAAGGTAAACTCCTAAAATCAGAGAAAAATCATCGCAAAGAACCAGAAAAGTTTTATATTTCAGTTCTATTAAATCACAGTGTGTCAGAAGTCATTAGGAACCTTGTCATTGATCAATAAAAAAAAGACATAAGCATTAAAAGCAACAATTTGCTTTTTTCATCATGTTTTATTTACTTTTATTTTTTTAAGATTTGATGTTTCAGGCTGAGCTCCAAGTCTTAAAAGGTTAAAAGGCCTCTGTATCATCACCATCATCCTTACCTCCTTCCATAGATTCTCTGTTGTCTTTTATTTATTTAACCAGGAAATACCAATTGAGGTTAAAAACTGACTTTACAAGGGTGTCAATAAAATTTAAGTCAAAAATCTAGCTTTGCTACTAGACCTCAATCTGCATGGCCCCAATAAATTTGATCATTTATCTATTCACAATAGGTAAGGGATTTATAAATGATAGGGCTAGGCGTTATAAGTTAAGATAATTTTTTTCCAATTACATTTTTGTTTGTTTTTTCCCCCTCATTTAAGTTTTATACTAAAAATGACAAATGATATAAATTGCTTTCAAAGACTAGCTGTGATTTCAATCCTTCCCTCTGGGAGGTGACCTTAATTTACAGGGCGACAAAATTCAAGCTGTGAAACATGCTTGCACAATAATCACGTTTCACAACAAACAAAAAAAGCAAAATACAGCACTAAATGTTTGCAGCTAGAGGAATCACACAGGGAGGCAGTTTATCACTTATGAGGACTCTACTAAGTGATAAACTGATGTCCCTCTAAACTATTTTTCCAAATGTAATTTGACTCATCGATTTTATCGATAAATCTACCAGCCCTACTTGGTAGATAAAGTATATTGTGTATCTTGTCTTAAAAATAATTGACTAATCGCTTCAAAACATTGTCAGTTAAAATCAAAACCACATCAAAAGTGATGCGGATAACTTAAAAACAATTCTGAAATAAAACCTTGCAGCAATCTACCAGTATAGTTTGAACTGTTCTCCAAATATTTACCCTCAAACAAAAAACAAAACAAAACCATAGCTGACATCATGCATTACATTAAAGCATAACAGTGAATTCATACAAGATAGTTCATTTAAAGGATCATCTGAAAAAAAACAACAACATTATAACCATTTATTTACACTTCATATCGAGTTAGACACCTTCCACCAAGCTGTGGGGCAAAAATAATATTTCTGTACCATGCAGTTTAGTTGCATCACGCTGGGGGTCATGCGAGAGAGCAGTTCATTTGACACTTGATACAGAGTATCTTCTTTTCATCACATTGTAACTGTAATGTAGGGTGCTGATGCAATGATCCTTCACTGATGTTGGGAAACATGAAACCCTAAAAGCAACAGCGCCCGTGACTGTGGCTGATATCCCTGTGGTCAGAGTTTAGTAGTGCAATGAGGGCAAACAAAAAAAAAGTAACACTGCGTCATTACACTTGTCCTGCTGCTTCCCTTACCGACACTCAAGCGCCAAAGTTACAAGAGAGGAAGTGAAGTGAACCATTAGCAACTTCTAAACAAGTGGCAAATCGAATTAAAAACACGGTGCTCGTATGGTTCCAACATCAGCGCATAGAAAAAAAGCGGCATTTCTCACCTTGTTGAAGTTGTAGTAGCCCAAACAATGGGCAAAATCCAGGTTTGACGGATCTCCGGGGATAGAATTCCCTCCGGCGGTGGGATAAAACCTTACATCCATGTTGTGCGAGGCAGCCGCGCGCAGTTGTAGCCTGCTTGTTTCTGCCGTTTTTACAATCCAAGCGCTCAGATAGAGCGAGAGAGATGGATAGATGGATGGATGGATAGGGGGGGAAAGCGCGGCAGAGAGACGGAATATGGCAGCAAGGGGACGGGGTGGGGGGGACAGGTAAGGTTTCCGTAGTCCTCTTCTACACCTGGATCAGCCGCTTCATTGCTGAGAAAGCCTGCGGGAAGTTTGGACGGAGCCCAGGAAGCTGTCCCTCACGGAGCAGCGCGGCGGACGCTGTGCGCCAAACATGCGCTTTACGCACAGCTGCTGCTGCTGTATACAAAGGAGCCACGAGACCGGCGAGTGCGCGCGAGTCCACCTACTTCCCCCTCCCCTCGGACGCAAATAAAGAAAAACAGTAAGAAAGTAGCAGCAAGACGTGCAAAGTTGAAGCCAAAACTGGACGCGTGCTCAGGTATGGCTATTTTTTTCCCTCTTTAGAAGTTTATCGCTCCAACAACTAGTTGGGGGGAGGAAACGAGCCTGCTGTCCACCCGGACTCCTCTGCTGAGCGTTGGGATGAGAAGACAAGCCGGACACTCTCCACAGAAGGAGCAATTAGAAAGCCTGATGTAGTACAGTGGATATCGGAGTTCAACCTTCCGCTCTGCTTGACCTGACTGTCCCGCTGATTAACAAGGCAAATGTGCGAAGGAGTCAGCCACTCCCCACCAACACTAAGCCACTCCCAACGAAAACATTGCCTTTAAACCCATTTGACAAGAGGGAAAAGAAATTCATCACAATTAAAATATTTTTTTCATCCGTTCATAGTGCTATTATACCATCCCAAAGTTGTGTTTCAAATACAGTCATCAGATATTCAATATTCAATTATCATTTAATAAGTGATTTAGATATCTAGACAGAATCCAATTTCCCAGGGTTATCCCTACCACTATGCCCCCGCCCCACTCTCCCTTGACACCTTATTTGTAATCCTGGAAAAATTTTCCACTGAGAAAAGCTTTGCTCATTTAACGAGCTTAATCAATTCTCACACATTTTATGACACAAACATATTAACTTAATCTACCCATACATTTTGTGTAAGCAGTTCTCAACCCTAGAGCGCACATTATTTTTGTGCCTATTGAGGGAGAACAAAAATATTATGCAAAATGTTTTATATTGCTAAATACATCTGATTTAAATTAATTTGAAATGAGGCATTTCCCATATGCTACATTAAAATAGTTTGTATGTAGCTGTTCGGGAAATGCCATGTTATTAACTATGCAATAACACAGCTTTGCTACAATTTTGTTGAAACTTAATTCTGTTAGTATATTTTATTCACATAACACATCAGATTACATCAGACTATAAGCAACAGTGTATTGCTGTATTTTTTCTTGCAGAAATATATTGTAAAGTGAGAAATACAATACTATATTCATGTCTAATCAATGTTCAGGTGACCAGATTTCTGAAATCCAATCTGGGGACATTTCCAGCTCATAGATCAAAATAAATACATTTCATCAAAGTTAAAATAGGAAACGGGGACAGTAATGCTTTCATCCATTTTTACATATTTATTAATATTTAAACAACAAAAATCCTCAAGTGTAAAATCCAGGAATGTGCCTCTCCTATTTCCTAAGATTAATAAAATGAATGAATGAATGAATGAATGAATGAATGAATAGTGTTTGTTTGTGCCATCTGGTCATTCAGACTTCTGTCCTCTTCCCTCTCCATCTTCTTTTCTGTGTAGCTGACTTATGCGTGCTCTCTGTTTTACTCTTTTTTCCCTTCTCTTCATCTGTTCTTTCCATCAGTTTTCCGATTTCCCTTCGCTCTCATTCGATCTTCTTTCTATAAGTCTTCTAATCTTCTTCCTGTCCTCCTCTATCAATATTAAACTGATCTAAAACAAGGCCATAATACAATAAAAAATCCCTTCCAAAAACATATAATCTCATCATACATTTTATGATTATTATGATGGGGATTATAATTATTATTATTATTGTTGTATTTATTGTTGTTATCTTACCTGATTAAATACTAAAAAGGCTAATCACCAAAATATTTGGAGCTTCAAACAACCCTAACAAATTAATATTAAACAGGCATTTATCTTTTCATCATTCTCAGATCATGCAGATCTTGTCTCATTCAGTTCTCATTTTACTGCCTCTTATTTTTTTATAATAAGGAACTTTCATATATCCAATCTCAGTGATAAAAAGTAGACCCACTGTAAGCCTGGAAGTCTATACTCATAAATCAAAACCATAAAACTGCCAAAAATCTTATTACTCTTCTCACAATAACTATAATAATAACTATATGATGAAATAAACTAAAGGTCACCATAAGTTCTACAAACATCTTAGGTGAACCCTTGTTGATCACTGGAGAAAAGGAGTTTTCAGTCCTTCTGTTTAATTTTATATGTGTCTATTTCCTCATGCCAGCTGCAGCCAACGGTCTGTCTTACTTTTTCTTGATAAGCTTGGTTTAGGTTACATTTCTGGTCCTCATCTTCAGTAAGACAGACACATCAAAGCCCTTTTTTATTGCCCTGGACACGAACCAAACATTTATCATAATGATCAGCCCAATTCAAATCAAATGAACCGATTAACACATTCACAATAACACAGGGCAGCTGCATCCAGATGTGATGACTAACTTCCTAGTTTATTTTTTTTATTGGTGCGCTCTGCTCCTCAGTTATACGTTAACAGCTGCGGACCAGCTAGCTAACAGCATGCTCTCGCTCTCTTTCTATGGTAATTGCAGTCTACACACAACATTTACATCTTCATTCATAAAATGGTAAAATTGGGGACATTTCAAGGGACAGCTTTACCCTGGTCCAAAACGAGGACTGTTCCTGGAAATCGGGAACATCTGGTCACCATACTCTTATCACCAACTGTCATTCCTCCTACCTCTTCAGTTAGCCTGTAGAGGGTAGCCTCGGCTAGACGTAACCTCTGCCTGCTTATTCTCTCTGTTGGGTTTTTCAGAAGTACTGCTGTCCTACTCCCGGTCAGCAGTAGCCTCTCCCCCATCCTCAGAGTCCTGCGGACTTTTTTGATCTTTCGTTGTTCTCCTTTGACTCTCCGCAGGTAGCTTGGCTATAGACCTGGTCAACTGTAGCCTCTCCTCACCCTGGTGCATTTTCCCGGGTGGACTGATCCGAACTTGCACTGATTTCCTCTGCTATCCTCTTGAACTACCATGCACTGTCTGCCCAAAGGTCTCCTATAAGCTACATGTAGTAGTTCCGTAGGGCGGCGGGACTGGCTGCGGGTTATGGTGTATCCTCTGCCAGTGTTCTCGCACCAATTCCGTCTGCAACTGTCTGAGCTCAGAATGCTGTCTACTCTTCCCTCTGTTGTCGGATGATTTGTCCCCCTGTTTTGCAGACTCTGACCGAAACAAACATGGACCTAGTAAAGGAGAAACATGCAGGTCCGCTCACAGAAATAAACAGCACAATGACCGGTGCTTACTATCAGGGGTCTTCATAATGATCAGACCAGTCACGGATCCTGGCTGATCATGTGAAAAAAAGCTGATTTCCAAGTCCTGCCAATTGACCAGTGCAAGTCTAATACTGATTAAATAAATGATAATGAAAAACAAAACAATGTAATACACAAAAAAAGTTGATCGTGAACTATGAAATGATTAGTAATAATACAAATTTTTGCCCCTTGTTCATCGGTCCCAATTGACCCGGCTCTATTTCCTCCCATCACTTTTCAGATGTTTCCATCAGTGCTTTTTTTAGTACATATAAGGGCTCAAGAGCGTGTCTGGCCAGACATTAGACAGGGCCAAAATAGCCTAGTTCCAGGACTAAAAAGCACGGATGAAAACATTTTAAAATTGGTGGGGAGAGTTACAGACAGATATAGTGGAACCAGTCAAAAGGGGGTAAAAGAGTCAAGCTGTGAAGCAAAAGAGAAAAATATTTCCAGAAAGTGGAATAAATACCTTGAAATAATTAATAGTAAATGAGGACCAATAACTTTGAAAAAATATATATTTTACAGAAAAATGCAATAGGTATTAGGAATGTTTACAACCAAACACTACCAGAGAAGCTAGAAAAAGTGTGCAAATGGAGATTAACATTAGGACAAAGACAGTGTAAATGGTTATTGATCATGTAAATAGCCCGTGGAACCAGTAGAGTTTCTTATTTACTTAATTTGGAACAGCAAAAATTAGAAAGTTTAAACAGCAGCTGTTAGAGAAGATCTGCAAAGTGCTGCGTTGAGCATCTATTCCGACTGAAAATAACGCGTTAACCCGGGTTTTACAAACATGGATCGACCTGCTAACAATCGCTATTTGGCTCCCTTCCCACTGGCAAAAAAATCTGGGTCTAAGCTCTGGCTACCAAGCTACATGGCCTCTGTCCCCCCGCAGTTGCGTGTCTGGTGACATCATCATGGTGGGTTAGCGTTGATAATGTCACCAGTGAGACAGAAATTAAAAAAATAAATAATGGAGAACAACATGTAAGGAATCCATGTGCTTTATTGTTTTGCTCTTTTATCTGTCCAAATCCCTCTCACCAGCGCTGCACCATTTTACATTATGGAATGTAAACAGGGTTGTTTTGGACAATCAGATGCAACTGGTGTGTTCTGTTGACATCCATACGTTGGTTTCCCATGATTTAGCGAGTCAACCCGTCTCTGGTGTTCCCACAGCATGCCGCTCAGAGCAAAGGCCATTTTAACGAGCGTCTATACCCCTTTCACACTGGCCGAAAAACCTGTTAAACCCGGCAACAATTGGTGTTTAATTGCAGTGGGAATTGCTCACTGACACATTTCTACCCAGTCAAACGACTCAGAAAGCGACCGGCATTAAAATTGCCTCTGCTCTCATTGGCATGCTGTGGGAACACCAGACCTGGGTTGACCCTCTAAATTACGTGACACCATTGGATGCAACTTACGGACGTCAACACACCATGCCAGCCACTTCCAATCTAACAAACCAAAACAACTGTGTTTACATTCGATAAATATGGCGAAGCACTGGTGGGAGGGACAGGTAAAAAAGCAAAACAATAAAGAATACTGACTATGCCCTGGCTCTAGTCTATGTTGCTCTCCATTATTTACTTACCTGTTTTCTGTTGCCCTGATGACATCATTAACACACATCCAGCCTGATGCCATCATCAGACACGCTCTGGTGGGGGACAGTGGATATGCATGTTGCCAGCAGGGGTTTTTGGAATATTTTATTCAAACGTTTAACTTTTATTTCGCAAAATAATGAATGTGCATTATCAATTCGGACATGATCAATAATGTAGCAACAGATTTTGAAATAAATTCATGCAATATAAAGACTGTATTTGTACCACTAGTTACAATAATTCTGCAGCATTATTTCTTGTTCCAAAGTCGTGCACACATCTTTATTTTCTCTTTTAATTTGAACTATTTATATGATTAATATGGACTTATAATATGTTTGAAATATCAAAACTTTTCCTTTTTTCAGAACAGATCTGTAAATTTGCTTTGAGAAGAAGCAGTAAAGTTTGAAACAACAATGAATGTGCACATAGCCTCAAACGGAAAGTCAAAGTTAACAGAAATTAACCATCTGTTATCACTGAATTGAGGTTAAAAGAAGAAAGCTTTGCTAAACTTGCTTGGTGGCATTATTCTCAAGGCTTAGTTGTGAAAATGGATGGCAAAGAAAGTCATCATTCAATGTTTTACGAATCCTTTTATCTGACTTGGCAAAGTTTATCACTTGATGGAGCATATTTTACTCACAAACCTTGTAATTGCATTTAGTTTTTGAGGCGGTAGTAAAACCATTGCAATTAATCTTATCTGCTTATTTGATTAATCTCAACCTCATGACAGAAGCATTAACATTTTTTATATTGGTTGGTATTTGTGAGGAAAGAATTTTAGTGTCTTTAAAATTCTTCAGACAGGCATTTGCTTGCTTTTCAGTTAAAAAGTAAAACTATCTAAAAGAAGAAAAAACAAGCGTGCTATGCAAGTACACCTGCAGTTTCTCTTTCTTAACTATCTTTATGCTGTTTTTGTAAAAATCAATATGCAGGGAATACTTTTATTTTCTGCAGATAAATCCGCGAGACTAAGATATTTTTACTTGTGTGAGAAATGTGTTTAAGCCTTTTTCCCTTTAACCTTGCCTGGAGTTCTGTGCTGTTAACTTACAATCATTCCTATCTGTTAGTTTATAAAAAGGGGGTTTCAGTGCAACAAAAATTTGGAAATTAAACTTCATGTAAAACAGTTTTTCAGTTTCTAACTTAGTAAATTTGCCCTGTTGCAAAAATCCCCTTAAAGCTACTTATTTGATAATGTGCTTGATAATTGTTTTTGTAGAATACTCCCTTTTTTACACAGTGTAACCTTTAATCTGCAAATGATGATATTTCAAAAGTTGAAGTGAATACAATATGGTGTAGTCTGTTTACTCTATAAATCGGACACTCTTCAGCACTTTAAACATCTCACAAGTTCCAGTGATTAATCTAACCACTTAACTCTCCCCCTGCAGGTGAAAGTGTTACAGCGTGTTTAGAAAGTTTGCTGTTCTATGTTACACAATGAATTTTTGGTGCCTTTGATGCTTAAAATATAATACAAATATATTGCCTCATAGTTCGATGCAGAAGGAAACCTACATAAAATAAAGAACATTTTTATGTTAATTGTGAGTCAAATCATGACACAAAAGGTCTTTTTCATAAACCTAAACCATTATGAGCCGGTAGGGTTATAAAAGAGGTCAGATTAAACATAAAAATCAATGCTAAAGCCATAAGTGAACACCAGCAGGATTCCCCTATTCTCTGTCTGCAAACATCAGATATTCTGTATTTACCTCTGGCCTTCCAATCATCTAAATAAGTTGTTTTTATCTGGATTACATTCTGATCAATATCCATGGATTATTACACAGCAACCACAACTTGTCAGCTCAGTTTAAGATTTCTTCTTTTATATCTGTTTTAGTAATGAGCTATTTTCAGGTCCTGTATGTTAAATGATCTTATTTCCACATAATCAGATCATTTTAATGTTTGCCCGTAAGAGGATGTATCAAGACGTGTTTATGAGAAAAAATAACCCCTGTGGAAGTGGGCAAGAATGTTGGTATGTAATATATGCAGGCTTAATCAATGGCAGAGAGTGATAAACTCTGCAGTGCTGCGCTGCAGGAGATAATCCTCGTTTGAAAGCTCTCCAGTGCTTGCTTAGAGTTGGTCAACAATCCATGAGAGTTGCCAGGAAATCTGCTCTGTAATTATGGACATATTGATGCATATGCAAACCATTTTCTGTGATGTTCCTGTTTGATAGGACCTCTTGCATGCATAATTAGGTAATGTCTTTACCTATTGCACACTGATACACCCACCAATCAAATCTCATTCACTCGCGCTTAAACAGACATATAAAGACCGCCAGTCTCCCACACATCACATATCTGATAAGTATGCTTCACCATGTTCCGAAATAAGGCAGCTTGCTTCTGTTATTCAGTCCTGTTCTTAATGCTTTTTTTGCTCTGCAGCCAGAGAGCAGAATTAATTTCCTTTCTGATACTTAGCTGTCAGTGTCTCAGCCAGATGAATCATGCCTTTCTACTATAAGTCATTTCCTTTCAACCCTGCAAACACAGGAGTCATTCGGCAACAAGAAAACAAATTATCTTCTGTTGGCTTCTGCTCAGATTCAATTAAAGCGGTGCAGAGCAATTATATGACGATACAAAAGAGTAATAATGCAAAAATAATTAATTGACCTAATAATCTTTATTTACTGCGCAATCACTTTTTTTACGTTGTGATTCTGTCAGCAAGATGAAATTTCCTCCCATCTGAGGCTATATGTGTCTATGTTTGTTGTTTCATTCATATACTTATTTTTAAGTAATTTTTAAACTACTTCAGGCGCTTATATTTAGAGAGCTCAGCAGAACAATAAGCAAAACATTTTTTTCAAATGTTTAATGTTTTAAATTGTTTTACTTAAAACGAGCTTACAACAGAATTCAATACCTCAAAACAAAAACAATGATAGAATGAACAAAAATAAAAGCATTTAAAATCTTCTCTCTTATTTGTGTTTGGAATTGGTCAGAATAAGTGCTGGCAGGTCCAACTTTACATAAACACAGAATTTGATATTGGTCTGGATTGCATTTGAGTTTGTGTCCTATAAGTAATACACATATTTCACTATTATAATGATTGCTCTGTTTCAGTGAGATTTCTAGTGGTTTAAACCAAATCAATGCCTTTTATTCAGGGAAGGGATCAAGTTGGTGATAGCTGAGTCACAACTGAAAGCACATCTTTTTGGCATAAATATCTTTGCTGCATACCTTATTTTGTGGAAGACTTTTTTTATTCTCACTTCTTAAAAAGCCTCAGAACCACTTTAAAAATAATAATAATGAACATGTAAACATTGTATATTTGGATTCCACATTGACTAAGTCAGTTTCTTATTGTTTGGAAATAAAAAATAAGAACAAACATAATTTCCTCAAGAAAATATTGCTACTTTATTGTACCAAAGAATCATAATACATTTTAAAGAGCAGATAAGGGATATAAGGAATTGACCAGCATGTCATCCATAAGTATCTGTGATTTTTTAAGAGACATGAAGACTTGTTATACTGGCCAATGTCAACCAGCATTCACATTCAAACCATACTTTTGCCTTTAAACTGTCAGTACCTATCCATATAGTACAATAACCTTTGCAGACAGAGCAGTCACAGCATCTTTACCAAATTTACCTATGTATATAAATAAAGAGCAGTGTGCATTTTCTACAAAAAGGACAGAAAACATGATGCATTACTCTATATATGAAAAATATCTTCTGCAGTATTAGTCATTTAACCACTCGCCTATTATACTAATTAGCACTTGTCTTCTCAGCCGCATCATGGAAAAGGATATTTTTATATCCTATTAAGTTACTGACATTCACTTTAACCCAGTGTCTAATTATAATATGTGCCTTCGTTTTGTTTTTTTTTATTCCAGGTGTTCTGATTTTCTAAGGGTTTGATATTTAATGTGCTACTTTTGTTTATAAAAAAATCTGATAAACTTCATTATAAGAAAAAAAACTTTAAATATCACACTGCACTTCAAACGTGTAACTGTAAAAATATTAAACCAGAATTAAATGCAGTGGCTACATTTACACATATTCAGCTATCAGCTTAATTAAAAATGTGATAGAGTGAGGTGTTGTGAATATAAATAAAATTACTCTTTTCAGTAAAATAAAGTTTTATCACGCTAAATGTGTGTTTTATTTGGTCAAAATAGGTCCTTAGCAGAGAAATAAAACCAAAACGCAATGTTTAGGGTTTCAAAATCCCTAATTGTATAGTATTGTGATGCTTTGGAGGTAACTTTATTTTATTTTTATCCCCCTTTGTCTACTTATTCTGACGATCAGTTAGTGAAAATAAATGGTTAGAGGTAAATAATTCAATACACATATCTAACGTGATTGTGGAAAGGTGATTTTTTTTTCTTATAGATTATTTTTCTTCATAGCTATGGAACCTAGATTTTTTTATTAACCAGTGACATCAGTACTTGTTAACCAACTGCACTAGTCAGATGTGAAGATGTGTCCAACAGCTGTGTCTTAGATGAAAAAGGGTAATTATCCTAAACACAGTAGCAAGTATACAACTAAACTGCTAAAAAAATATTTCACAATTAGAGTGATTAGCGTTCAGAACTAAACCAATTCAAAGTAATGTAATCAATGTTTACTATCTCAGTGAATGATTGACAGCTCTGTCTGGACTGCTTGCTCAACTTCCCCATTCAAATTTTCCTTTACCCAATCAGAGTGTAAGAGAACCTGGCTGTGTAAGAGTGTCCTATCAGAGAAGTGAACAGTGATCAGCCAATAGTGCAAAGGTGGCCATCAATATGCAGAGAAAAGCATGCCTGCCAAGAAATGCATCCCCTTGTTCAAAGTTAGAGGGGTTGAGAATCCAAGTTTAGGTTTCAGTGTTAAAACAGGAGCTAAACATGCGTAAATGTCGATGTGTCATCACTAAATATGGCAGTTATTGTCTCATATGAACACCAAATTGGGTTTTGAAAAATAGAGATTTTTTTTCTATCAGTGCATCGGCACACAAGATAATTATTTTTAATTTCTTGCCTTTTATTTTAAACCTGATTCTTTGACATTCAATTCATGATTTTTTTAAGGACAATTAAAAATAATTGACAATGGCTAAATCATAATAGCCTGGGTGCCATTCCGAACTTAGTCCCGCCCACAACGTTTGAGGTCAGGAAGTTCGGTCTGGCATTGCTCAATAGTAGCGGGAGTATGCTCGCACAATATCTGGCGGGCCAATCAAATTGTCAGGGCGGGCTTTATATGATGATGGACAGATGATCAACAGTAACGTAATCCTTTCTAGAAGATATCGACAGCAAATTAATTTTAAAAGAGGAACAGAGAAACGCGATCAAGGCTCATCTTGTTATTCTAGGCTTGCAACTGCACGCTTTGGTTTTTGTTGACAACAACTATGCGTCGCTTAACATACGTCACGCGCTCCGTTGCTCTTATTGGTTGTAGGTCTATCCAATTGAGTGCAGAGGCATTTTTTTTCCTGGTTCGTTTAAAACACGCCCCGTAATCACAGCTCTATGGAGCAGTATCAGACTCATATTCTGACTAGAATTGAGTAGGACTACGTCAGGCTAAAATCATAAGGCAGTTACCCTGAAATGCATTTAGTATCCAGTATTGTAGGTCAAAAATAAGAAATGTGAACCCCCGACTGCCACCATTGAACGGACACAAGCCATGAAGTAAGTGACCACAGCCACAGAACTTGAAAAAAGAAAACTTATTCAAAATTGCAACTTCACAAACAAATTGATTAATTTCATAACTACCCATGAATGTACAGAAAGTAAGCTTGTGGGGGTATATATTAAACTATCTGGGAACCTGTTTGGGGACAGTTTTTTCAGGGACTTTTATCAGCATCTTGATATTTCACCTTTCCTGTGAAATCTCCATGAAAACCTTTTCCTAATACCTGCCTGGTTTCTCTCTGCAAATTGCCAGGAGTTTATAATCTCTCCTTACCTGTAAAGACCATACATCATTCTCCCCTGCTGCCTCCATATCCTCCCTGATTCTGCTCATTTATGTCAATAAACATTTAAAAAATGTGGAAAGCAAAATGTGGAAACATGATTAGGGAGAGACACAGTAAAAAGTTTTGCAACATTGTACTTCAAAGTCACTCAACCTAATCTCTGACTCTCCTCTCTAAGGTGACCAAAATAATAAATATGCAGAGAGCAATTGTGAGCACAAATTCTGCCCAGATATTAAAGGAATAGTACACCCAAAACATGATTAGCCTTCATTTTCTACTCACCCCCATGCTGAACAACACTCTGGAGTACTTTTTTGATATCTCAAATGCATCTGGAGATCTGGGAGGCTTCTTACTGTCTGCTGACATTCAAATAATGGAGGTCTATGGTGCCCGAGGCAGAAAGGTCCATAAAAGTCCACAAAAATCGTGTCAATATTCCTCCATACTGCTCGTCCAATGTATTCCAAGTGTCCTGAGTGGGTAGAGTCCATAATTTACTCGAAACAAAGTCATTTAGAATGTTTTTAGAGCATAAACAGTAGTTTGTAGGATTTCCTAAAAGCGCGCGCCTGCGTGTTCACGAGCCTACGGAAACCGAGGCAGACCAAACCAGATGAAAGTGCGCATTCAGCTCGGCAAAGAACTCATGCTCTTCCTCAACACTGAAGTCCTCAGACATTTTTCTTTCGTTGTTTCTTGCTTTGCACAGGTAAACAGCACATTTCTTCTTCTACGCTTGCATTATCAGCAGAGCAGACGCTGAATGCGCACTTTCATCTGGTTTGGTCTGCCGCAGTTTCCGTAGGATCATGAACTCGCAGGCGCGCGCTTTTAGGAAATCCTATACACTACTGTTTAGGCTCTAAAAATATTCTAAATGACTTCGTTTTGAGTAAATTATGGACGCTACCCACTCAGGACACTTGGAATACATTGAACGAGCAGTATGGAGGAATATTGACACATTTTTTGTGGACTTTTATGGACCTTTCTGCCTCGGGCACCATAGACCTCCATTATTTGAATGTCAGCAGACAGCAAGAAGCCTCCCAGATCTCCAGATGCATTTGAGATATCAAAAAAATACTCCAGAGTGTTGTTCAGCATGGGGGTGAGTAGAAAATGAAGGCTAATCATGTTTTGGGTGTACTATTCCTTTAAAAGGGCCAAGATAAACTAACCCGCAAGTAATGTCACAGAGGTTGCAACCTTTAAAATAAATGTTGACTATCTTAACATAGTGATACATTGGCATGGTTCACCTCATCATCATTTAACTACCTGTCCAATGTGCAAACAACTTACACGGATTGTTTAGAAAAAATCTGCAAAGTTTTTAGCCTCTTGCTGGCTGGTTTGCTAAACATCCTGATGCTCACGTTCAGCTTTGTTCAGCATCGCGTCTCATGTCTATCTTCTGGGTTGGCCTCTGTATTCCCATGCTGCATTCAAAGACAGCTCGGAAAAAGAAGTTACTGCATTCTACTAGCAAGTTTAACTTTTAAAAATAGTTAAAGTCCGGTAAAAAAAAAAAAATTTGAGGGGGACATAGGACATAGATGGTGAAAGTATGGGGGACATGTCTCAAATGAACTCTATGTCCGTTAAACCCACGCATATGTCCCCCCAAAAGCTTACTTATGTCCTTCACTGAAAAGCTTGGTGGGAGAAAGCATTAAGAATCACGAGTCTCCCGTGTAAATTGGGAGAGTTGAGAGAGTATGAAACACTGTGCAGTTAAAAGCACGACCATAGGTTTGATCACGGGTAGCATTGTTCAGCATGACACTGATGCTGCTGACTACAAAACAAGTGCTAAGAGAGATGAAGCAGAGCAAATATTAACAAATTAACATTTGCAGCCCCTACTGCTGCAAATACAGACCTGTTTCACATAAAGCATGCTATTTAAGAGTTGAGTCAGTCGACTGTTTAGCGCAATTAAGACAAAAAGTGCATTAGTCTGTCAAAGCAAACTCCAAATACGAAAAGTGTGGATGTTGCATCCACCCCATACCCCATAAGTGTGATGCCCATGACTCCAATGGTCACACAGTGAACATAGAAAATGTCTGAATGTCACAAAAAGCAAACGTTCTTACAAGTATTATGAGAAGAAGAGGAAGGCCTAAGAAGAAATAAATAATAATAAATTTTTTCAGAAGATTATTTTTGGCGATTGCGGATGGCCATGTATAAGATCACTAAGCTTGATCTGATCTGATTTTGATCTGAACTGATTCTGATCTGAACTGATTCTGATCTGAAAGGGACCTGGGCCTTTCTTACATTTCCAGAAAAATCATTCACTATATATTTAATTCTTGGAAGCACTGCAAAATGAACTTGTTCTTAAAATTCTGTGAAGACTTTGTTTTTTTTTTTTTTTTTACAGCTGATAACTAAATACCAGAGTTGTTGAGCACACAATGAACAGTTCTCTGTCCAATAGATGCTCCACCTGAGCTTGGATCTCTAAAGCTCCCCCTGAGTTACTGCTGCTTCTCTGATTGAAGTTGTTGTGGGACATCCACGGCCTGGTAGGTTTATGGCTCGATCATGCTCTATATCTTTTTTAATTTTTATCTTAGCTTTATCCCTGACCTGTTCGCTGTGTTCCTCGGTCCTTGGTTACTAATGCAGTTAAACAGACTTGTAAGACCTTCAGATGCTAGCTAGATTCATACTGAGATTAAATCAGACAGGTAGAATCTATCACCAATATCATAATGACAATACTGTTTTGATGGGTACTAGAGTAACAGTATGTGCACCACTATTATCAGGTTTTTACAAGTTCTTTACTAAAAAACAAAAGTAAACAATGTATTCCATTTCAATTTACAAGTATGTGCATGATATTTGGTTGATTTCTTACATACGGTGCATAAGGGTTTGAGTTGCAAAGTGATAAGATTTTTGGCATTTGTATTTTGACAGGCACTTCATATATTAAGGTAATTTGCCATTAAATCACTACTGGTGTCCTTTGTACAAATTAATTGCTTTATGATTGGAACAATGAAAAATAGAATCTTGCAGACCAGCAACCTAATACTATGCCTGATTAATTTCATGTGTGCATCTGTAGACCCAAATCATGTCTACTTATTGTAAAGAAAGATAAATATTTTTAACAAGCCTTTTTTCTGTCTCATCACAGTTATTTTCACTATGTCAGCTAATCACAGTGATAATGCTGCTACTTTCACAGCATCAAAGACAGGTAATTCTGTTTGATCCAGTGTGACCATTCTGTAATGCCTGTCACTGTCCATATTCTTATGTTTATATCATGAGACTGGAGAATCATGAATATTTATGCAGCCCATGCAACTGAATGCTCAGCATGAAATGAAGTACTACACTGCTGGAGGGTTGTTTGCCCTGAGACACAAATCTAAATCTACATATTGCCCCTTGCATAAAAAATAATGCTGCAACCAAACCAGCAGCACGCCTTTGGCTGTAAACTCTAAATATGTTTCATTTTAAATTTACCAAGTTATTTGGGTTCTTTGCCAAACAGTCTAAGGAAATGTTTTTTCTCCATGTTCTTTGAAGTTGCATTTACAGTGAGTGATAAACGGCAGAAATGAGAAAAGACTTTTCATATTTTCCTAATTCTGCAATAAACTGACTTTTAAAAGGAACATGTCAGTTTCCAAATGCCAAGCTGGACACTATGAACACAGCATCAAGAATAATATAACCATTTTCTCTTTCATGGTTCAATAACTGAAGAAATGATCTTGATTTGTTTTTCGCTATGGCTGGAAATCTCATTTTTATAGCACAAAATATAATGTGCAAACCAATTCCAAATCCACTTTCCCCAGTCTACTTTTCCATTATCACTATAAAATCACAGCTCATTTTTATGATGCCTAGATGTTAAAATACATTAGAATTGGCCTGAGAATAGACTTGCCCTCTTAGCCATTGTCTTTTGAATTAAATGTCAACACAGGTGTAAAACAAAATGTAACCTCATATTCTGCTGAATATAAATGTGCCATTTGCTGATATAGATGAATCTGCAAGAGAAAGAGGCTCGTCTCTGCGCTCGTAAATTAACTCGGGCCTGTCCGTGCTTGAGTGACATATCTTTGATTTGTTGCAAGCAGTTAATTTCAATCCAAATCCGGCAGGCTGTAATTTTTCACAGCACTTTGCTCCCCCAGACAGACCGGCTAAGGGAAAAAAAAACACTGCTATCAGATAAATTAGATCTCATATGACCTTTAAAGGCAACACTTTTGTTAATGTGGGGCATAGCAAAAATTTTACATCATCACACCTTCTATGAAACAAAAGTGCTCAGCAAGTATTTAATAGTCTTAATTATTGCAGATGGCACTGCCTGACAATCAATTCCAACACTGATATTTTTCTTGTGTAATTGATTTTGACTGAGTAGTACACAAGGAGATTGCCATTTTTTCTGGTGGAGCTTTTGTTTAAATTGTGAGAGGCCCAGGAGATGAAGAAGTTTAAACAGGAGGGATATCAGCAGAGAGGCTGTATCTGAGCCATGACCCACCCACTCTCCTCTCTCTTAATTAGAACTTTTATTCCGATAATTGTATTCCCTCTAGAGTTCTGAGAAACCATCTTATACCATCCAACTGTATATATATTTAAACAACCAGTAAAGTATGTTGTTCAGTTCTTCATAAACTGTAGAGTTTTAATGCTGTTAAGTGATATAACATTTCTGAATTTATTGTTTGACAAGTGAACATCCACAAGCCACAATTACTATCATGGTACCATTTTACTATAAGGAAATTACAATTATTCTGCAAGATTTCTTGTTTTTCTTGTTATTGTTTTTTTTTTTTTTTTTTGAGAAAGTCAAATTAGAGCAGAAAGAGAAAATTTTCCACCACCAAGTGACATTCTCACATATTCCCTAACTATCACAGTGCACATTCAGTGTACACAGTATATACATCAGTCAATTTAATTGGCATCTCCAGGAAGGAATTTTAGTCATCTGGATTGTTAGTTTGCTGATCTTTAAAAACAAAGTTTTCATAACCTTGCATATTGTCATTGTTTAGTTCTACATGCATGAAATCCTCCAAAAGAGGTGAAAACTTTTGAGGGTGAGATTGCTGTTCAGTGAGGAAAATTCAACAGAATTACTTAGACATGCATACATTTAGCGAAATATCACTCTGTGTTTGATTTTTGGTTATGGAAAAGCATATAACACATGTATAAGTTCTGTTATATGTTATGTCAACAGTTTATCTTGCACGTTATAAGCACTTTAATACGATAATATCAATTTTGATAAAACCAAATTTCTGCCTCTTCTCTTAATTGTATTTTGTTTAAAATTCCCATATCTTCTTTTGAGCCTTCAGCAGTTAAAACTGTATGTGTTAAGTGCACAATCATATGGCGATTTTCTCATCATGGAACATTTTTATTGCGAATATACTTTTTATCAGTGGACCCTTACGGACAAATAGATTATAAACAATCTAAGATTGGATTTGTAAAGCTTCAAAGGTAGGAAGACAAAACTTTATTTTAAAAATTCTGATTTAACATGCTGCTATATCTTTATTAATTGTGCTTTGGTGCTCATAGTTTCTATAAAATGAACTTGGAAGTTGAATTGCGGAGAATCCAAGCTTTCCAAAGATGTATAACATGTCTATTGGTGAAGGTTTAACCAGTGTTATTTTCAAGTGTAGTGCTGTATTCAATCTAAATACACAAAATGGTGCACTGGCAACCCAGTGGAAGTCAAAACTTTGCTTCTGTTTTAAGATAATTTGTGTTTTTCATGTAGAAGGGTAAGCATATGTTAATCATTGTGCAGGATTATAATTTTTTTTGAATTTGTTGACAAGATTTTGCACCACCAGATTTTTTTTATGTCTACAATTAAACCACAAGTGCCCGAACAGGAGGAAGTGGGTTGTGAGGGGGTCTCATTTAGATTTACAGCTACAACCACTACCCATCAGCCTTTGCAAGAAATATGTTTTAAATATGGCACAGCACACACTTACATTGCATAAAATGAGACTCAACACAAACACAGTTAGTAAAAATGAATAACAAATGAAACCAAATGAAGTTCATTGTGGTTGTCAACAGTGAGCTGGGGCCCAAAGTTATCTAATAGAGAATCTGCCATTTTTAATTCATATTTAAGTGAAAACAGATTATAAACAGAAAGCATTTTTCTTTTTCAAAACTGACGATTGTTGTTCTTTTAAATGGTATGTAAATATGTACTTTGAAGTGTGTTTTGTATAAACCTTCATAGCAAACCTAAATACTTGTTTTTTTTTGTTTTTGTTTTTTCTTACATCAAAGGTTTAAGCTTTTGATTATTTTGCCTGTGGCTTGTGCCAGCTCTGCAGTTATTAAGAAGAAGTCTCAGAACTTCCACAAAGTGGCCATTTCGTTATTTAAGCAAAGTATAAGGTCAATAGAACAGCTTGTGAGAATTTTTCTTCCTTTAGATGGTGACACAGAGGAAGAGGTTATGATCTCCACATTGGAAATGATTCAGTATAAACAGCAAAAATCACATTTTTGAGAATGATAATGCTAAGATAGTTTTCTGAAAGTGAAATCTAATGTCTGCATATTTGGCTGATTTTAAAATAAATGAAATGTTGCTATATGTCATGCTTGGAGCTCCAACACTATGTCCATCTCCCTTATCTGTCAAAGATTTTGGAAGTGGTTGTGGAGCCAAACACAAATTTGAAGGAGGCCGATATTGCACATTTAATGCAGCATACGTATATGTCAATAGAAACACAAATCCAGGAACAATAGACCCCAGGGAGAAACACATATGAGGATCGAAGAAATGAAGAGAAACCAGCACTGAGGAATTGCACAGGTGTACAGTATATAGGAGGGGAGCAGGTGTGGATAGAAGCAACTAGAAACTTGGGGGAAAGGAGACTGATATAAGGAAAGGAGACTGCTTAAATATAACTAGAAAACAACTACAATGACACAAAATGGAAAAGGAAACAAAATGACCAAGAAAAATAATTGAAAACTCAAAAACAAGTCCAGAGGGGAGAACCATAACACATCTCCCTCCATTCGTTACAACGAAAAGAAGGAACATTCTTTCTGATACTGGACTACAGAAAAATATACTTTTTGGAATAACAACTTTTTTTTGTTTATACAGAAAATGTTAAGCAAGATGAATTAGCTATAAAGTACATTTAAAAAGAGACCAGAGAGAAAAAGAGTGTCCAAAGAAGAAATGTTCTCTTCAGACAATCCATTTACTCCCAAACACACCTTGGGTTATTGAGAACGATAACAATCCAGCAAGGGCCGATTGTATTGCAGCACACAGACACATGTTTCTTTTGGCTTGACATAATTGCCATTCTTCCTCTGTTTTCTATCTGGGCAACATCAATCTCAGTTGCTGGTCTGTCAGAACTGTTGGCAGCTCAGCAAACTCAGGCTTCCCATATCGGGGCTCTGTGAAGTGCTAGGGCTGAGGATGAGAGATCACACGGCCGCCTCAGCCAAAAGACTTTGTCCTCCTCTTAACATCATGTGTCACCAAATAGATTCAGTGTAAAAAGTCTGACTTCAGCACTAAAGGCACGTATAGACTGACAGTAACAAATAGATGTTTGTTTTTTCCTGCCACGTCTAGTCTCACATCAGTAATGCCCATAATGGAATGGTGAATGAAAGGACATCAGAAATGTCATCATATTTATACTTTATATGGAAAAATGCATTTTCTGGATGATATTCTCGGAAAGAAATTTTGAACCAGAGCTCATGAGCTAATTCAGTTTAGATTTGAACCAAATATCAAACCAAGAAACCCTGTATACTGTAAGCAGAGACTAATCACTGCTTCAAAATCTTTTTCACAACTTTGGGATGAAAAAGATTGTTTGAGGGGAGAAGCAATATTTCACTGGGTGAAATAGGTGCAGGCAATCTGCCTTTGGAGTGGAGAAGGCAGCAGTGTTTTATAATGGAAGAAATTCAATGTGACATGTCGAGAATAAATTGCTCAGTCAACCAGAAATATCCCTTGTTCTAATGGCTTGGGACATTCAGTGGCGTGTTCTCTCCTCCCCCTCCCCCTCCCAGCCCTCACATTTTTCTCCCCACCTCTCTTTCCATTCGTTCTCTCCCTCCCTGTCTGTACAAACACAACTCACATCTGTAACAAATAACATCATAAAGAGGCCCTGATAGCTCGAGATGTAAGTACACATGCGGCAGCCAAACTTGGACGGCAAGTAAACGAATTATTGAAAAACATCACATGCAAAATCAATACAGACTTAAATAATAGATTAGTTTTCAATGGATTTGTTCCAAAGAAGACATAGGCATAAATTCATCTATTCATCAGGTTTTGGCTCGAAAGTAAAGCATCTCTCTAAAAGCTGTGCTGCCAACACACTCTGTTACATTTAAAACATATCATGCAGCTCTAGGTTTGGATATGCGTTAATGTTTGATTATTTAGGTGAAAGATAAGAATGTCGCTTTAGGCTTCATATGTCTGTGTCGTTAATGCTAACCAGTACAGGCACCCTCATGTTGATCCTATCACTGCTAGGATTAATATCAAAGGGAAATATTCATCAGTTTGAATTTTCCTGCAGAGAAAATTCATGTTGGATTTTTGGAAGAAACTTGTGAGGCTTAAAACTGTTATTTCAATTATTTGGCCTTCTTTCTGTTTTCACTGTAAATGTCTTGGGAGAAAGATAGGCTTGTTTGCCTGTCTGTTTCATATAAGTAATGAGACTCAATTACATTTAATCTTTTTTAGAAAGTGTCAACTTACCAGAAAGAAATGTAATATCAAGGTTCCTCAAAAAATTTTCAACTCACTTTAACAAAATAAAATCAATCAATTTTCAACAGGATCAACTAAGTGTACAGATGTAAATTCATTTGCAGACTTTTCGATTTGATCTTAGTTGATAGTGTAGTCAAATTCAGTTTGATTAAACTCCTGAGCAACCAGTAACCCTGGTGTACTATTGCTTATCTGTGGTCTTATGTTGTATGAAGATAAATGACTTTATATGGATCAAGTTCATCACTGTGGCAATGTAAAATACATGATATGATCACCAGGTTAACCAAGACTTTATTTCTAATGTCAGAGGATTCTGTGACTCAACTGAGAGACAATAAATCACTAAAACAATATATTACTTACATCCTTAGTTTTGCTTCCTATCTTTAATATGGTACTGTCCATGAACAAATTTGTATTTTTTTTTTTAGGTTTGCATTTAAAACATAAAAAATACAAAGAATGTTATATAAATTTATTTTACGGAGAAACACTAAATTGGTGTAATGGTGCAACATCCAGTGTCTTATATATTATGATGTGTGTTTTGTTGTTAGTTTTCTTTTTTGGATATTTACAGAAGGAGAGTAAGTCATCATTTTGCAAGCTGGTCAGATGATTTTCTGATGCAAAAGTCTTTTATTAATGACATGATTTATTTTCAATTCAATTCAGTTTATTTATATAGCGCCAATTCACAACACAGGTCATCTCAAGGCACTATACAGTTCACCAGATAATAAAGTTAAATTGATTCAAAGTTTTCTATTTAAGGAAAACCAGTTAATTGCATCGACTCATTGACTCAAATACAATATCTCACACTAAGCATGTTTGTAGCGACAGTGGAGAGGAAAAACTCCCTTTTAACAGGAAGGAACCTCCAGCAGAACCAGGCTCAGTGTGAGTGGCAATCTGCCAAGGCCGACTGGGATTCAAGGAGACAGAAGCAGAGATACAAAAAGCAACTGTGAAAGGCACCCCTGTCCAGGAAACACAGCCAGGCAGACAAGATCCGAGCCAGCTCCCGTGTCAGAGGATGAAGAGAGCACATCCAGCCAGTCACAGTCAGAGAAACAGGACAACACTGGAAAAACAGGCCAATCTCCAACATCTATAAACAAAGGTGTTGATGGCAGCAGCACAGCTGATATTTATCTCCAGGAGGGCGTCACAGCCAAACAGGAACAGACGAAGCGAATCTACTATGAGAAAAAGCAGAGAGAGCATAACGTTCGAGATTGAACTAGCAGATTCTGCAGATTGGGAGAATAGAAATAGAATGAAGCAGAATGATGAAATAGGGGTCCCAGAAGTCTAAGCCTATAGCAGCATAACTATAGAGATAGCTCAGGACAACCTCTACCACTCTAACTATAAGCTTTATTAAAAAGGAAAGTTTTAAAAGTAGACAGGGTGTCTGCCTAACGGACTAAAACTGGTAGTTGGTTCCACAGGAGAGGAGCCTGATAACTAAAAGATCTGCCTCCCATTCTACTTTTAGAAATTCTAGGAACCACTAGTAAACCTGCAGATTGAGAGCGAAGTGCTCTGTTAGGAACATAAGGAACAATCAGATCTCTGATATCAGATGGAGCTTGGCCATTTAAGGCTTTATATGTGAGAAGAAGGATTTTAAATTCTATTCTTGATTGAACAGGAAGGCATTGCAGATAAGCTAGAATAGGAAAGATATGATCTCTCTTTTTAATTTTCATCAGAACTCTGGCTGCAGCATTTTGGATCAGCTGAAGGCTTTTAACTACAGTTTGTGGACTTCTGATCGTAAAGAATTACAATAGTCTAGCCTTGAAGTAACTAATGCATGGATTAGTTTCCCAGCATCACCCCTGGACAGGATATTTATAATTTTTGCAAATTTTTCACTAAAAGTTATTCTTAATTCACAAACAGAAGCAATTAATTTTCGATGCCCATACTCTAAAGATTTTAAATCAATGCAAACATACATTTCTAAGATAATATCACTTTGATGTTCAACTTGATGTAAAGTTCTACATGCTTAATGCAAAAATACAAAACCCTGTGTTGGAACAAAGTCTTAAAAAACAAATTAATATTTAACGGGTATTTAGGCATTTCTTTCATCTTATTTGTCTTTACTGATATTTTGTTATACGGTATATTCAGCAAGTTAGAATCAAACCCGGTCAAATATCATTTAACTTTCTTTCAGGATCAATAAAGATTTTTTGAAATGAATTGATCACCTGTTTATATCGACAGTTGCAGGTAAGTGTTGAGGAGTTGACTTCATGGGTCTCAATAAACAGAAAATCTTATTGGGTTTTTCTTTAGTTAGCTACTTATTGTGATACTAACTTCTGTATTTCCATCTATTTATGCATAACTCCAAAAAAAAAAGGTTCACGGATCCAAACATGAGAATAATGAAACGTATTTAGTTTAACATCAAGTCCTGTCAAGTACATGTACTGAGTTGAACGCTATAAAATGAAGTCAAATAAAGTGAAGAACGACAGTGAGCATCTTCTTTATCAGGCTGCTAAACAGTGTCTTCAGAAGACAGACTGTTAGAGAAGATCCTTCCTGCCTACAGCTATCAACCTGGTTAACTGGTTAAAAAAAAAACAACCTAAGAGTTACTGCAACATCAATTAATCATTCAATTTCCCTTTGGGATCAATAAGGTATTTTTGAATTAAACTGAATAAATATTAAATGAAAGGTTGACATTATTAGACATTATAAAATGTCTATTAGGATGATTAACCCAAATCTACATTAGTGCAGACAGAACCTCTGCATAGCATTGCAGGAGTTTAACTAATATTACTATTGGGTCAATGTTTAAACATCTGATAAATTCTTGCAAAGGCCAACATTTGTAGTATATATGGCTCCAGATTTTTACATTTTTATTTTGCACATTAATTTTGTACCAGCCTTGTTTAATTGCCACTGACACTGAGTTTAATTTTGGTTCTGTATACTGCAATTACATTTTTAGTGGTATTCGGGAACATTAAAACACAAAGCTTGCATGCAGTCTTATTGCAGTGGTTCTGTTTATTTATTTAATGTTAGTATAACAGTAGTGTTAGATTGACTAATCATTTAGCAACTTTAACAACACCTAAATCAACCGATTTGACCTTTCTCACAGATGTACTCGTCCTCAAAGATACCTTAAAAATATCTTTGATCAGTCTGTTAGATTAAGCTAAATAGCTTGTGATCCAAACCAAATCATGTCCCTGAACCCTCAGAATGTATTAGGATTTTTATGACCCTGAATCGTTCACTAAAAAAAGCTCCTCTCTGAATATATAGCAATAAAGCTGCATGGTTACTAAATCTCTCTAGTTAATGATTTGAATCTTCATTCTTAATGGAAAATCAGGAGACAGAGGTCTCCTTTAGTCCTCATATCAGTTCTAAAACTGTGATGCTACAGTTAAGCTCAAGAATATTAAAACCACTGCAGTTTTACATTTTAGAGCATTTTTTTGGTTTTACTTGTGTTTCTGATAGGATATTAGACAGAGAATTCTCAAAAGATAATGAAACAATTTATAACAGTAAAAGCTTTGAAAAAATAAAATTAATCTGTTTTAATCTACATTTGTATTTTAAAAAGGCACGTAAAAGGTACTCTAAATAGGTAACACATTTCTGAATGTTTCCATGATATTTTTGATGACTCAACTTTAATGTTAAAGGCTTTTTTCTACAGGCATCTTTATAGAGCTCATGCCTCGTTCTAAATCGCATTATAATTGAGGGTCTGGCTGGGTTACTGCAAAGCGTACTGTCAAAAAAATCAGTCTGATCAAAGGATTATATTAAAAGTGCATAGTCATCCTTTTAGACATTTTTTTTTATTTTATGGCAATTTTGATTAACATTTAGAATACATTGTCAACGTCATTGTTTACTTAAGTGGAAGCTAAAGCTGCAGAGGCTGCTAATTTGATGGATGTATGAATAAACGTTCTTATTAGTCCTATTCTTCGTCTCTGCAGTCTCAGCACAAATAAGATAAATAGATATAATAATTGGTTCTTACATTGATGTTGTGTTGCTGTTTACTCTTGTTTAGAACTGGATTTTTCTTTTTCGTTGATGTTCTGATTGAAAGCTGAGGGGAGGATTGACTAGAATTAAGAGCTGCTGTAGATCAGTTTATTCTATCGATATTGGTTGGTCTTCGACCAAGATGAGCTGTTGTTTTACCACGAGTCATTGCAAAATTGTCAGCCTCTTTTTAATAGCAGGCATTTGGTTTTCTGATAGTTCTGTGGTAAAGCTAGCAATTAGTGCCACACACACACACACACATATATATAAAAAAAAACTGTTTTTCTCACCCCTCATGGGGTGGTATGTGTCATCCTCAAGCTCGGGTCCTCTACCAGAGGCCTGGGGGTTTGAGGGTTCTGCGCAGTACCTTAGCTGTTCCTAGGACTGCACTCTTCTGGACAGAGACCTCTGATGTTTTACCTGGGATCTGCTGTAGCCACTCTCCCAGTTTGGGGGTCACAGCCCCCAGTGCTCCAATTACCACTGGCACCACTGCTGCTCTTACTTTCCACATCTTTTCTAGCTCCTCTTTCAGCCCTTGGTATTTCTCAAGCTTCTCGTGTTCTTTCTTCTTGATGTTGCTGTCGCTTGGGATTGCCACATCTATCACTACTGCCTTCTTCTGCTGTTTGTCGATCAACACGATGTCTGGTTGGTTAGCCATCACCTGTTTGTCAGTCTGGATCTTGAAGTCCCATAGGATCTTAGCTCGGTCATTCTCAACTACCTTAGGAGGTGTCTTCCATTTTGACCTTGGGACTTCCAGCCCATACTCATGGCAGATGTTCCTGTACACTATGACAGCTACCTGGTTGTGGCGTTCCATGTATGCACTTCCTGCCTGCATTTTACACCCTGCTGTTATGTGCTGTATTGTTTCAGAGGCATCTTTGCACAGTCTGCATCGGGGGTCCTGCCTGGTGTGGTAGAACCTGGCCTCTATTGATCTTGTACTGAGTGCCTGTTCTTGTGCTGCCATGATAAGTGCCTCTGTGCTGTCCTTCAGTCCAGCCTTTTCCAGCCACTGGTAGGATTTTTTGATATCAGCCACTTCTTCTATTTTTCTGTGGTATATGCAGTGCAGTGGCTTGTCCCTCCATGATGGTTCTCCTTCCTCTTTCTTGTCCTTGCTTTCGGTTTTCTCCTGCCTGAGGTATTCACCAAGCCATTTGTCTTTGGGGGCCATCTTTCTGATGTACTCCTGGGTCTTAGTTGTTTCATCCTGGACAGTGGTCTTGACACTCACTAGCCCTCGGCCTCCCTCGCTACGCTTGGTATACAGTCTCAGGGTGCTGGATTTGGGGTGGAACCCTCCATGCATTGTGAGGAGCTTTCTTGTCTTGATGTCAGTGGCCTCTATCTCCTCCTTTGGCCAGTTTATTATACCGGGGGGTATCTGATGACTGGTAGGGCATATGTGTTGATGGCTTGGATCTTGTTTTTCCCATTCAGCTGACTTTTCAGGACCTGCCTTACTCTTTGTAGGTATTTAGCTGTGGCAGTCTTTCTTGCCATCTCCTCGTGGTTTCCGTTAGCCTGTGGCACTCCAAGGTATTTGTAGCTGTCCTGCACATCTGTAATGTGGCCTTCTGGTAGTTCAACCCCCTCGGTTCTGATCGTCTTCCCTCTCTTTGAGACCATGCGACCGCACTTGTCCAGTCCGAATGACATCCCAATGTCGTTGCTGTAGATCCTGGTAGTGTGGATCAGTGAGTCGATGTCTCGCTCACTCCTGGCATACAGCTTGATGTCATCCATGTAGAGGAGGTGACTGATGATTGTTCCACTTCGGAATTGGTATCCGTAGCCAGTCTTTGTGATGATCTGGCTGAGGGGGTTCAGGCCTATGCAGAACAGCAGCGGGGATAGTGCATCACCCTGGTATATGCCGCACTTGATGGTGACTTGTGCTATTGGCTTTGGATTGGCTTCCAGACTTGTTTTCCACAGCTTCATTGAGTTCTTGAGTTCTCCCTATTAGAGTCCTGTTGATCTTGTACATTTCCAAGCATTCCAGTATCCATGTATGTGGCATTGAGTCATAGGCTTTCTTATAGTCAATCCAGGCAGTGCACAGATTTGTCTACCTGGTCTTACAGTCCCGAGTGACTGCTCTATCCACTAGTAGCTGGTGCTTGGCTCCTCTGGTGTTACTGCCTATTCCCTTCTGGGAAGGGTGCATGTATTGAGCCATGTATTGAGCCATGTGCATATTCATCTTAGCCGCTATGATGCCTGACAGGAGCTTCCATGTTGTACATAGGCAAGTTATTGGCCGGTAGTTGGATGGGGTTGTTCCCTTCTGGGGATCCTTCATGATCAGGATTGTCCGTCCTTGGGTTAACCATTCTGGGTGGGTCCCATCCATCAGCAGTTGGTTCATTTGTGCTGCGAGGCGTGCATGAAGTGCGGTTAGTTTTTTCAGCCAGTAGGTGTGGATCATGTCAGGGCCTGGTGCTGGTGCCTGGTGCCGTCCAGCTGTCCAATTGTAATTCAGCTGCTTACGAAGACAAACCCAGGTGTTTCTTTTCTATTTTGGTGTATATTTTAGTGGCATTGTAGGCAGTATAATGATTTTAGTCCCATAGAAAATGAATCAAACCGCACTGCAGCCTTTTCTTTAAAGTGATTTGGAGGTAATTTGCAGAGTTACATGTTGTTCAATGGAAGGGAAATATATTTCTGAACTCATTGCAGTGGTATGAGATATTGCTCTAGTTGCTGGCAAAGATGTATATTTTTCTTCACTGATAATAGAGGCTGTAATACTATGTGTTATTTGGCATTACAGGCTTTTGAGTATATACACTCTATAATTGGCACTTTAGATATTCATCCTGTCCACAAAACACATCTTACCTTACCTGAAATATGATTTCTTTAGTGGTGTAATCTTAGGTTAGGAGATTGCTTTCTTTTATCCAGGAGTGAAAATAATAAATTGGAAGTGGTAGAAAAAATGTTTCAGATGTCAGTTTAATCTCAGGGCTATTTTTCTCACATTGTTTAAGACTGCAATTCTTTTCACTCATAAACAGCATTTTGTGATGGTTGAAAAAATATATTTTTCTTTTTTTTATTGTTAGCCTGTTATAAGTGCAAGGAGGAAATCTCTGCTTTTCTTTAAGCTATGTCTCCCTGACTGTTGGTTTCTGTCCTTATGCTGACAAATAAAATGGAAACAAACATCTCTCAGAGGCTAAATATACCACAGGATTCAGATAAGTTATCTGTTCCTGATAACACGCCAAACAACATGTTAAATATTAACCAACATTCCCACTTTGGTTTCAGCACAGCTGCTTTGCAAAAGGAAGCAGTCATTTTTAACACAAGTGTGAAATACGTTATACAGTCAGTACTATTTTGAAAATATTTATGTCATTTTCAAAAACCTTTATATTATAGAAAATATGTATGTGTATGTGTGTGTTCCTTCTTGGTATTTTAATACCAAGAAGGAAGAATTGCTTAATCACTGTTATTTAAGAATTATAAACTCAGCCCCTTTGGGTAACAGATAACTCAGTTTAAGTATAAATAAAAAATTATTACAATCATAAAGCTCAATCCAATCCAATCCACTTTATTTATATAGCACAGTTTAAATAGAAACACAAAGTTTCCAAAGTGCTGCACAAAAAGATAAAATAAATAAAAGTAAATAAAATAAAATAAAAGCACTGCCCGCACAGGATAAAAATATGCATGTGTATACATAAAATCAACATGTGTACATAAAATCAACACTCTACATGGTGTTAAAAGCCAAAGAAAAGAGGTGGGTTTTAAGAAGAGTTTTAAAATGAGACAGAGAGGTGGCCTGTCTAATGTGCAGCAGCAATGCATTCCAAAGTTTTGGAGCTGCAACAGAAAACGCTCGATCCCCTCTGAGCTTAAGCCTTAAGCTTAAAAAAAATCGTATGGACTTTGAATAGAGTTTCTCCTAGTGTTTTCTCCTAGTGTTTTCTTTTGACTATTATGTACCATATCATCTTGAAATTGAATTGTCTACAAAAAATGCTGTATGGCAAAATGTTTCGATTTGAGATCCAAGTAAAAAAAAAATAATAAAAAAAATATCAGCCAAAGTCAGGATTTCAAGAAGTTAAAAGCCCTCAGCTTTCTACAGCAAGACTGGCATTCAAATAATATGCACAGACATTTACACAGCTGTCCCCTTTTTTTTTTTTTTTTTTCCTAATACAGAACAATTGTAGGAGAATACGGCAGTTACAGTAGCCAATAAGTTAGCAAACCCTATATTTTCCCTATTCTTAACTAGGTCAGTGATTTACATTTGAAAACATTTAGAGAAAAAAAATCTCCCTTTAGTGAATATGAATATGTGAATTTAGTATTAGTTTAAAGTATGTTACTGACTGAATTGATTCAGCCCTTTTCATGCTATTGATTCAAATCAATTAGCGGGAGTTTTTATTCCAATAGTGCGTTGATACATATTGTTTACTGTTTGTTTTATTTGATTCTTTTTTGTTTTGTTTAGTTTTTTTTTTTTTTCTAAAGGAAGCAGGAATGCAAGTTTAATTTAATGTTTTCCAGCTTTTAGGACTTTGGGCAAGTAAAAACATTGTGATCGATTGTAAAATAGCCTGGAGGGCAAGCAAAGAACGAGTGCAGGCAATGTCTAAGGACAAAGAGCTATATGGCAATGTTCAACATGTGAAAGAATAATTGGTGGTGCACAGCTGGGGGTTCAGGTGGTCTGGCCTTTTCCATCCTGGAATGAAGGGTGACTACATACCAAGTCTGGGGCCGGTTGCCCCTCTTAGGTATTGGTACCCACCCTGTAAGCATAGTGTGATCATTGAATTGAGTGTATGATAATGAGGTTATGGACATGAGCATGGGGACATGTGATTGAGACTTTGTGCTTTTTTCTTTGTGTCCAGTGCAGGGTGCTTGGGTGCTGGCTGTCTAACTTTTGGCTGGTGCTTGAAGGGGTCTGGACCACCTGGCCACTGTTGGGGGCAATCTGGCCTAGTGTCTGGTCCATGGTTGAATGTGCTCTAACAGAACTGACTGCCAGCAGAGCCTGTGGGGTTGTTGCTGTAGCTCCCTCGGGCATCTACACCATGGAGTTCCCCAAAGCTCTCATCTCCCTTCAGGGTTTGGAGGAAGGGGGACTCTTGCACCTAAGTGATTGCATCTTTGGCTCCTTATGACTGCCATAGAGCCTTTTTTGGGGCAACCAAAAAAATAAAAAATACAGCATCTGGGAGCCAAAAAAATACAAGATGAAAATAATCCAGAATGGGGACTTCTTACAGACAAAAACTTAAGACAGAAGACTATTACAGTAATAATATACCTCAACACAGGTAAATGAATAAATCAAAAGTTAAAGAAGTAACAAGTCAATATCAAGTTCATATGATGTACTGAAACAAAAACATTTAAATAGCAAGGGATCAGAAATTTAAATAATATTTAGATTAATTGAAAACCTTTAATGATCTCACACATTAAAAAAAAATGTTTTAAAAAATTATTGTCATTGTTTGAATAAGTTAAAAGAAATAAGTAAAAAATTATTATCCACATTGAAGACTAAATCTATTCTACAAAGTCATTTATGCTGTTTCTATTCAACCAAACACTAATAGATGTTTTCCTGACACATTTCATCATTAGGGTGTGTCATTGGCACAGTCTATGTTCTGTAAAATACCATGTTTCCAGCTCACAACAGGTAAAAGCATTCATATAAATTCTTACAATTACTCAAAGGTGCGCACAAATTTGACCTTTCACCCAGCTGGTTTCCTTTAGGACCCTTCAAAATCCATTGGTAGGACATAATGCTAGTCATATGAATTTATGATTTTTTTTTCCTTTTTCCATATGTATACATATAACATGATTTGGTAGGTTGTTTTCTGGAAAATACTATGTCTGAATGGCTGCCAATACATTTCAAAGGCATTCTATGTTTTTTGCCCTTTAAGAAACTAATCTTGAAATAAAAAAAAAAACAGATTTTAAAATAAGACTTTTAATAATGTTTTTTTGACATGTCAAATGTTGAATATAATTGAATATAATTCTATAATTTGTATTTTTTTTTTATAACATTTAGGTAAACAACCTATTTTTTGAGTTACTACATCAGGAAATGAATTAGAAAGAATAAATAAGTAGTAAGAAGATATTAGTATATCTAATGAGCAAATTTCATGCCATGTTACAATGATTATTAGTTGTTATGGATTTTCTGCTTTCTTACATAATAATATTAATATCATTACAGGTTTGTAACAAAAAAAGCAAAAGTTAAAGATGTAAGTGTTTCAATTTACCTTTTTGTAAAACATTCTTAAAGCTGACTTCTGTTTTTTATTATTTTTGTAATTAATGCTTAAAAATGAAAGGTAATGGTAAAGAAGTATTATGCATAAAAGCGTTGAAAAACTAAAACAATGTAAGCAGATTTATTTTATTTCTTTTGTGTAGATGGAACAATGTGAATTAAAAGTAATGACTGGCATTTGTTGGCTTGCATTTGCTCAGAAAGTTAACCCTCATCGCCAGATGCTCTGAGAGCTGAAACACTCGTAAATAAAGATGTCAGATGCAGTAAAATCCTAACAGTTCTGTTTATAGTGCATGTGGTTTTCCAGCTGTCTTTGTCTAAGATCCAAAGCAATCTTTAGGGGCTGAAGTCCAGTGAAGTGAACTGGTGAATTTGTTATTAGATCATTATCTCTGGAAACCCCCTTCCTCTCTGAGCTAATGCATTGCTGTCTATTCACACAGAATCATCCCCTCCTGAGCTCTAGCTGTGCTAGGTAAAGACTCTTAGATACGTTAACATTAAGCTGAGCCACAATGTCCGACAGAGCTGTGGAAGAAAAAAAAACACTCCCCATGCAGTACACTGTTTAGAGCCAGTAAACCATTAATCAAATCTTCCCAGTCGTGAAAAAAGAGGGAAAGGAGGGGGCAAAACAAGATATGCATGCATAAAATTCAACACATTTGTTCCCATGGCAACCATTCAGCATGTCATTCACTTGTCAAGCTGCATCAGGGCCGATGGGGTCCATTGTCTGAGTCCTGCTGGCTGCCTAAAACAGAGTTTCCCCCCTTTTCCTCCTTCTGACCAACATCCAGGTCAGTTACCCCGCCTTTATTTCTCTTTAATTCCAGTTCGGCTCGTTCTTTGGCTTGCTAATCACAAGAAAGGGGATAATGCAGTGCAGTATTGAAGCATAGCTTTTATGATACTCATGAATAGGTGGTCGGGGCAGGGGGTGGATTAGTGTGGAATTCAGAGCAACTACTCCCAGACAAATATTTCAAAGATATTTGTGCTTTAGTTTTTAAATTTCGTGGGGGTGAAGGCAGCATGGAGCCTTAATGTCTATGACTGGCTGTCAAGATCGGTTTAACAGTCACAATGGGAGAAAAGGCCATTTGACTTCTGTAATCTTTTCCAACACGCTCCGCTAGATTGACACTACTCCACCATTTCCCCTGTGAACCACACTCTGCTGTATGGATGTTAAGCCTGTGAAGAAGTTGCACATTGTATACTGCTTTATAATGCTTGTTCAGCCCTGTAGATCTTGTCTTTATTTATGCACAGGAACAACTTCAGATGTTGGGGAAAAAGAAAACAGCATTAGAAGTCTCTGAAAATGAGTTCTGCCAGGAGCTTCTGACTCTTACTTCCTCCTTTAGTTAATGTTAAACCTGACCTTTAGCATGTAGGCATGACTTGCAAATTTGTGGATATTAACTGTGAGGAAAAACTACTTCATGTCTTTGTTTGCATTAGAACAGGTGATACTTGATTTTTACTTGTTTCTTTCACTCATTTTGCAACTTCTTTACATTTTGTTATATATGATAATGCGGTATTTAATGGTAAGGGTTTTATTAGGTCAAAATACAGCTGTGGTACATTTTAAAGCAAGTAGAATGAGACGGAAGCCCTAATTGGTGGCACATTCTATCTGTTTTTGGGTAATGGATTAAACAATCTTCTGTGACATGTTCAAAGCTTGATATAATCAGTGTCTTGTCTGCTGCATTTATGATGCATGCTCACCAGTGTTCTGTAACAGATCTAAGGGGCCTTCAAGGAAGAGCTGTATTTAGATTTTTATAAGTGATTATTATTCTGGATAATATATATTATGTATCTAATTTATTTGGACCGTATTTACCAATACAAAAAAAAGCAACCGAATACACCTATTGGCACTAGATTTTATTTGGGGGCGTCAGTCTGAAGGGACTCATTGGATTAGACAGACAGATCTTTATTCAAAGAAAAAGAAAAATTTCCTTTCCTCCTCCAGCTTCTAATTGGGCTGTGAATAATAAAAATGGGATGGGATAGAACTAAAATGTTTAAATACATCTGCTTATAAGAAAGAGCAATTATATATATTATAACTCAGGACATTCAAGCACTCAGTTGCAGGAAATTAATGTTACATTCATATTTTTTTGTCTCTACTTAAATAGTATTTTTTGTAAAGCTCCCATCTACTTGGCATCGATGTATTAACATCTGACTTAATCATTTGGAAGTAATCCAGTTATTGGAAAAAAGTTTTACTAGAAGATTGTTTTAGCTTTTTAATTTGTGTTGTTACTAAAATATGCTTTACAAAGAGAGATCAGCAAATGTTGCTGCCCTACCAGTTTGTGGCAATGTAGTAGAAGTACGGATCATATAAAAGCTAAAGATTATTTGAATCGTGGGTTTTTTATTATAGGTTTATCTCAGGGGTCTGCAAACCAAACCACAAGCCACAAGAACCAGATCATGTTTTTTAGATCAAAATTTTTTTTTATTATTATCATTATTTATTTATTTACTTCATATAATAGTTGATAGAAAGAAATTCATGCTTCATCTTTTTGAAATTTTTTATTTTTTTCATTATTTTGAAAGCTAAAGATACAAATAAACTGTTGGTTGTTAGAAATACCCTTTACTATATCAGAAATCTAACAAAACAAATATAAGCTATTTTTATTGATTTAATTCACTCTATATGTATAGCAACAAATTCACAACATATCTCATCTTAATGCACAAGAGGCAATTCAACCAGATAACTTCTAAGGGAAACCAGCTGATCGCATTGATGCGTTGAGTCAAAAGCAATCCCTCACACCAAGCATGCATTTAGTGACAGTGGGAAGGAAGACTTCCTTTTAACAGGAAGAAACATCCAGCAGAACCAGGCTCAGCGCGAGCAGCCATCTGCCGAGGCCGGCTGGGGTTAAAGGAGACAGAAGCACACATAGGAGCAAAAGGTTTTTTTTTACATGACTTTTAATCAATCAGATATGGGGCAAAATGGCTCTTTGAATTTTAAAGGGTGCAGACTCCTGTTTTATCTGAATATTCTTGCTTTCTTCTACAGTCCATTAATGCTTGGTTTGCGGCCAGCCTTACAGTATTTGTACCCTGCAAAAGGCTCAAAACCCAGCAGTGGAACATGGTGAGAAAGAATGCCTTGTGTATTTCTTTTTTGAACTCTTTCATACCTTATTCTTTATTACAAATGGAACATATGTAATGTGAGAAGAAAAAAATAAATTACTCAAAAAGTGTATTTTAAGTGTTGATTTGTTTTCTAAAAGTGTGGCTAACACAAAACAGATGTTAAAATGGGAAACGTTAGCCAAAATAGAAATGGTTTTCACATCTCTCATTTCAAAAACTTAAATCTGAGTCTGGACATAAGCCAACTACTTAAACTAGCCATCTGGTTGGAGCATTATGAATCTACATCTGTAGTAAATTACTGGATCACCTCCTCACCCTCCATAATCATCCACATATGGCACCTTTCTTTTTATGTTTAACACTGACTTTTATATGAGTTCAATTGTCATTTAATAAAGCTGAAAGAAAAGACAAAGGACAATGATCGATTCAAAAAAAGTTTTATTTCCCCCAAATATCTTACTGCATGACTTCACTTGGTGTATGAAATCAGTACTGAAATGTCTTATGCTTAGATTAAAAAAAAAAAAACAGAATTATTCCTCTTAAACATATCTGCTGCATTACATTGCCCTTCAGATCTATATGGGAATAATATTAATCAAAAATGCATCTTATGATAAGAATTACAATATTTATATATTCATAATTTGATTAACTGTTTTTATAAATAAGAAACTTTTATTATTATTAAAAATGTAATGAAAACTGAGACTAGCTTCACTTTAACAAACCTGCAAAGTTTGATTTATTTGATTTAGGTGGCCGTATGTGTGGGACAGTGACTGACAGGTTCAGCACATCATCTTGGACCCATGAGGGAAATTCAAATCCAGCAGTCTGACAGCAGGTCATTCTGCACTTAAAAGCCTCTTATGTTTATATTTATGCTCTCTGGTGGCATAAGCGGCTCACAAAGAACAAATCATTATGCGCATCCTGAGTAAGACGGTTATTATTACCCTGTATTCATAGAAAATGACAAACAGGATGAAAGTATGACATAGGAGCATATACTTTATTTTTGCAGTTGTCAGCTAAAAAGGTGAATCAAACACGTTTAAAAAGACAGAAATGTATTTAATTTAGTCAAACATTAATCAGACATCAGGTTTTAAGTAAAAGAAACGATGTGAACCTCAGCACATCTAATGTGAATCTTCTCATACAAGCTGCATTGCTTCAGACAACTTAAAAATTATAACTGACTTGTTAGATTTACAGAAAACACCCTCTATTCTATTGCTATTGGTGTCTTTGAATCTCTGAAAGGTTGGAAATTCATAAACCCAATCTTTTTAAAATAAAAAAATGTAAATGTCTTTGTGTGAAAGGCTTTGGTTGAAGTAATAAGACAGGAAGTAGACACACTGGGCCGGATTTATCAAGATCCAATTTTGCGTGCAGTAATTTGCGCTCGCAAACTGGAATTTTGCGCGGGGGGCTGAACCATGGTTTGCGGGTGATTTAACAAGAGTGATTGCGTAACCGGTGGCAGGTGCAAAACTGTTGGAGACACCCTATTTAAATGATGGTTTTGCGCGTTTTGTGGTTTGCGGCAAAGTAGTTTGTAGTTTGTTTCTTACAGTGACACTGTATATATATATATATATATATATATATATATATATATATATATATATATATATATATATATATATATATATATATATATATAAACTTTGGCAACCTTTATTCCCTAAGGTGGTATGTGGCTGAATTTCTACTTCACTGCAGTAAAAAAAAAACAAAAAAAAAACCAGGTGTTTTGTATTGGCCTGTAGAAAGATGCACATACCAAATGGCTCACAAGAAGTGACTGTGGATGAGATTATTGCGCGTACCCATCCCCGCAGCATTGGCATGTTGCTCCACAGGCGCAGGGGGGAGGTCGGGTTCTCCGGTAGGGCGTCAGGGGGACATGACATTTAGAACGTTGGACAGCACTTCTGAAAAACGAGATTGGGAGGTCCCAGCTCTTGCTGCAACCGTACGCTGGAATGACACAGATGCAAAAAAGTGCAATGTTGCAAGGAGTTTTGTGATATCTGGTATTGCGTGGGTCCTCCTTGTGGCTGGCTCCAAATCCATTCGGAGTTCCCCCAAGAGCTCCAAAATGGCAATGCTGGATAAACCATATGTTTTGATGATCGTTTCCTCGTTCATTCCAAAAAAATTCACACGGAGTGAAAAAATGCGTTTTCTGCGTCTCCTTGCTTCATTTCGATGTCTCCTTCTTGCGACAATAACCGCTGCCATGTGTGCGCAATTACGCATACAGACCATTTGCACCTTCTTTTGAAACATGTTAAATATAGAGTCAGATACCGTTAGCAAAATTGCTTTCAGGTTTGATAAATCACTTTGCGAGTGCTAATTTAATATATTTACATGTTCTCATCCCACAAGACGCACTTTTGCGTGTAAACGCCCCATATTGCATACAGGTGCTGGTCATAAAATTAGAATATCATGAAAAAGTAGATTGATTTCAGTAATTCCATTTAAAAAGTGAAACTTGTATATTATATTCATACATTACATACAAACTCATATATTTCAGATGTTTATTTTGTTTAATTTTGATGATTACAAATGACAACAAATGAAAATCTCAAATTCATCATATCAGAAAATTAGAATATTACTGAAGACCAATAAAAACAAAGGATTTATAGAAATGTTGGCCAACTGAAAAGTATGAACATGAAAAGTATGAGCATGTACAGCACTCAGTATTTAGTTGGGCCTCCTTTGGCCTGTATTACTGCAGCAATGCGGCGTGGCATGGAGTCGATCAGTCTGTGGCACTGCTCAGGTGTTATGATAGCCCAGGTTGCTCTAATAGTGGCTTTTAGCTCTTCTGAATTGTTGGGTCTGGTGTATTGCATCTTCTTCTTCACAATACCCCATAGATTTTCTATGGGGTTAAGGTCAGGAGAGTTTGCTGGCCAATTAAGAACAGGGATACCATGGTCCTTCAACCAGGTACTGGTAGCTTTGGCACTGTGTGCAGGTGCCAAGTCCTGTTGGAAAATGAAATCTGCATCTCCAAAAAGTTGGTCAGCTGCAGGAAGCATGAAGTGCTCTAAAACTTCCTGGTATGTGGCTGCGTTGACCCTGGACCTCAGAAAACACAATGGACCAACACCAGCAGATGACATGGCACCCCAAACCATCACTGACTGTGGAAACTTTACACTGGACTTCAAGCAACGTGGATGAAGTGCCTCTCTTCTTTTCCTCCAGACTCTGGGACCTTGATTTCCAAAGGAAATGCAAAATTTACTTTCATCAGAGAACATGACTTTGGACCACTCACCAGCAGTCCAGTCCTGTTTCTCTTTAGCCCAGGCAAGACGCTTCTGACGCTGTCTGTGGTTCAAGAGTGGCTTGACACAAGGAATGCGACAGCAGAAACCCATGTCTTTCATACGTCTGTGTGTGGTGGTTCTTGAAGCACTCACTCCAGCTGCAGTCCACTCTTTGTGAATCTCCCCCACATTTTTGAATGGGTTTTGTTTCACAATCCTCTCCAGGGTGCGGTTATCTCTCTTGCTTGTACACTTTTTTCGACCACATCTTTTCCTTCCCTTCGCCTCTCTATTAATGTGCTTGGACACTGAGCTCTGTGAACAGCCAGCCTCTTTAGCGATGACCTTTTGTGTCTTGCCCTCCTTGTGCAAGGTGTCGATGGTCGTCTTTTGGACAACTGTCAAGTCAGCAGTCTTCCCCATGATTGTGTAGCCTATAGAACTAGACTGAAAGACCATTTAAAGGCTTTTGCAGGTGGTTTGAGTTAATTAGCTGATTAGAGTGTGGCACCAGGGGCCATCAATTTTGAACCTTTTCACAATATTCTAATTTTCTGATATGATGAATTTGAGATTTTCATTTGTTGTCATTTGTAATCATCAAAATTAAACAAAATAAACATCTGAAATATATGAGTTTGTATGTAATGTATGAATATAATATACAAGTTTCACTTTTTAAATGGAATTACTGAAATCAATCTACTTTTTCATGATATTCTAATTTTATGACCAGCACCTGTATTCATTGCAGAAAAAGTACTAAATGGATAAGAGGCGCTATTTAGCACGTTTTAAAGACCAAATCCTTTTAGCACGCTGTTGATAGATCAGTTTGACCATTTTTTAGCATGCGCAGTGAAATAGCTCACGTTTTTATACAAGCAAACCTTTGATAGATCCGGCCCACTGAGGAAGAAAGAAGGCACGCAGCAGTGGACCCAAGGTTTATAAAAGCACTCTGGACAGATGAATAAGGACTAAGAACCTTTGTATGGGGCATGGATTCTATTGTTATACTAAATTTTTCCTTTGAGATGTTTTTTGTCTGAATGCCAGTCAATGTGTAAATCAAAGATATATTACAGTGTTACCCTAATTTAGAAAAGGTTTAGAATAATCTTTAATTAGTTATAATGTTATATTTTTTTTACATTAGGGTCTAAAATGTGAGCCTGCCTTTAAAAAGAAACAAAAATGTTATATGTCTGAAACATTAAATACGCAAAAAAAAATACTGCATGAGAGGATTTGTCAATCTCAGTGATTGTTGTATGCTTTTTAGGTCTCTATAGCCAAAAACCATTTGTTTTTTAATTTATTAATTTAGGTTTATTTCTGTCTTTCAGCATCCTACTTTATAATCAAATCTGCTTCTCCATGTTTGATCTGCACCCCTCTGATAAACATGTGGGTGTCTTGCCCAAGGACACAACGACAGAGACGGACAGAGTTCAGGTGGAGCTAAGTGTGGAGACCACTGAGACCGAAGAGATGGTGATCGAGTTCAGGAGAAGACCCCTCACCTCATTCCCCCTTGAACATCCAGGGGCAGGACATAGAAAATGTGGTTTCAAATACCTGGGAGTTCACATATATAGTAAACTGGACTAGACTAATAACGCTGACACCCTATATAACAAGGGCAAGAGCTGCCTCCACCTCCTGAGGAGGCTGAGATCCTTTGGAGTGAGCAGGCTCCTGCTTAAACCTCCTATGACTCTGTGGTGGCATCAGCCCTCCTCTATGCTGTTGTCTGCTGGGCCCCTGGCCATGCAGAGCGGGACAGAAAGAGACTGAACAAACTGGTGAGAAAGGCAGTTTCTGTCCACGGGGGAATAAGTGGAGGAAGTGGCTGAGAGGAGGGTGCTGCCTAAGCTTACAACCATCATGGAGAACACCTTTCGCCCTCTGCATCAAAGTGTAGAGGAGCTGAGCAGCTCCTTTAATGAAAGACTTTTACATCCTTTGTAAAAAGGAGCGCTACCACAGGTCATTTATCCCTGCTGCAACAAAGACACTACAACAGCAATAACTTGTGCAATGTATGATGTGCAATTACTATTTGATACCCTGTACAATAACATTTTCTCTATATTTGACACCCAGTGCAATAAGTTTAAATAGAAATATAAATCTTCATCTATATAAATACCCATGTAAACACCCTGTGCAATTACCCAGTATAATAATCCTACTAAAAAAAAAAAGCTATTATATGTGGACACACTGTATATACTGTATATATCCCATCCACCTTTTTCTTCCTTTGGCACTTTCTTCTTCTTTGACTATTTGAGCTGATATAACGAGCAAATTTCTTCACTGTGAGATCAATAAAGTCAATCAAAAGTCCATTAATAGATCAATTAATCAATCAATCAATCAATCAATCAATTTACTGTAAAATTAAGTTCTCAAATATTTCCACAATGATTTACCAGTAATCCTTGGTTAAAGTATGAGATTTATTTGTTATCTTCTGTCATCTGTGCAAGAGCTTATTCAATGGAAAGGCAGAAATGTATCCTCCAGTTTCTTGATCTATCAAATGGATTTAATGGATTCAAAGACTTAAATACAATAAATATTTTTCTTTACATTAAGTTAAATGAAGTTCATCTTTGTAACAGTTGGGATAAAAAACAATAATGTTGTAGTCCTAGATATTATACATGACAAAATACATAGTTACTTAACACAACGGGAGGCTTTTCCTTTCATTAAATCTTACACTATAAGTCAAGGAACATGGAACAATAGGCAAAGTTGACCCTCAGATTTACTTGCCATAAGTGAATTGAATTATTGTTTTTTATTGTTGCTGGCATGATTGAAGGCTTTAAAGAAGAGCTTTACACTAGCATGAGCAGGTCATAAATAAGCAACACCAGATAAAAAGATGTGTAGGTGCACTCTGCCCCTGCTACAAAATGAAGGGTGTGAGAAAAAAGGGATTTTAGAACACAGGTTTGAGCTTCTAAATGATATCTCCCTGCATGGTTAAAGTTCGGGTGTGGGCGTCGAGCCTAAGTAGACATGAGGCACGTTTGCCGCCCCTGCTCACAGTCAGTATCAGGCCTAATGAGGCATTAATCGGAGGTGTGGGATGATGCTCTTTAGAAAAAGCTCAGGGTCAGCAAAGCACAATGAAGATAACAACAAAGACTCGAATGGCATTGTTCCGACTGAGCAGTTCCCTGAACTGTATGCTCAGCAATCCCTTCAAAAGCATGGTGACAGAATATTCACCAAATTTCAATAGCAAGCTTGAAAGAAAGGGTCAATGAATAGTATTGTTGGTAGGTTTTCTAAATAATTACACCCTCCATTTGCTACCCTTCATCATATGTGTGTGGTCAGACAAAAACACACATGCCAAATGTCTTTCACTCTTAAAATCAATAATTTTTTTGTGTTATTTATCAATCGGCCATTAGTAAGTTTGTAGCTTTTAGCCTTTTAAGTAACCGCAATGAGGCTGCTTACATTTGTAGGACTAGGCTATAAACAGCAATTTTTGACTTTTCTCACTGTATTATGTATACTCTAATCTCTCTTCTCTTTCATTGTTTGTGATATATATATATATATATATATATATATATATATATATATATATATATATATACAGTGTTGGGAAAGTTCTCTTTCTACGTGAACTAGTTCAAAGTTCAGTTCACACATTTTAAAATGAACTAGTTAAGTTCATAGTTCATAATTCAAAATTTTGAACTAAGTTCACAGTTCCAAAAATCGAACTAGTTCATAGTTCTTTTTTTTTTTTTTTCATATATTGCTCAATTACACCATAGCCTACTGTAGAACCACAGACAGCAATTATTTTATCAGTTGTAACACTGAAACTGTGCGTCAGATTTCATCTTCATATCCAGTTTTGAATCCTTATCCAACCAGGGTTTACATTAGCATTGAGGGGACAGCATTTCCCCATTGTTGCTTTAACGCTTTGTTGCTGTCCATTCACTTCACACTAGTAGCAGCTGCAGCTTTCACCCCTACAGTATATTCTCAAAAACATCAGGAAAAATGTGCTGCTTGAATGGTTTTTTTTATGAGGAATTATTAAAAGAAAAACAGGAAAGTAGTCTTTAAGTTGCAAATGTTTTTTTAATTTTAATATTTTTTTCAATTTGAAATTCCATTTCAGTACATACTAAAAAGGAATCCTGGAATCCTGGAAAAGTATACCAGGCAGGTTTAACAAACAAGTTACATGAATAGTAAAACCCTCAAGAACATTTTACTAACACAAACTGAGGGACCAGGCTGAGGTAGGAATTTAAGGTTACTAAAGTGTGGATTTTTTAACTGGAAGCCGGCGGGCAAAGTTTGCAGAGAAATGTAAGATTGTTGCCATCATCCTCACCGACCACCTGGTCATAAAACTGTTTTAAGTGATCATACTGCTGCTTTGTCGCATCCACGGTCGCCTCCATGCTGCTGTGGCTTCAAAGCTTCATTTTGTTTTGATGACGCACGCGGCTGTAGGCTACGACACTGGTAGCTGGTGTTGCCAGATTGGGTGTTTTCCCCGCTACATATTAAGGCCTGTTTACGGTGTGATTTAGTCGGGGTTTCGCCTGGAGGGCTCTATAGAAATCTGGCAACCTATTGAACAGAGTTGAACTGAGAGAGCGTGCCGTTCACAGACACCAGAATGAATGTAATGTAATGCAGTACGTTCAGTTCACGTTCACCCAAAATATGAACGAGTTCATGAACTTTCATTCAATGAACGCATTCAGGCACAACACTGTATATATATATATATATATATATATATATATATATATATATATATATATATATATATATATATATATATATTATATATATATATATATATATATATATATATATATATATATATATATATATATATATATATATATATATATATATATATATATATATATATAGTATATATATATACATGTGAGTGTGTGTATGCGTGTGTAGGATGGGGTGGTGTTGTGTTTTGCAATTTTCCATAAAAAAAAAAAGAAAGGGCTTTGCATAACAACAAGAAAGCTAATTTCCTTACAGGGTCAGTAACCACAGACTGCTTTTTGTTGATGTTTATATTGTTTTTCCTAAATTAGAAAATTGCTAAATTTCATCTGCAAAAAAGCATTTAACAGACCGTAACACTCAATCTACGTTTTTGCTACTTCTCCTTTTACCTTTATGTGCACTTTATATATGTCTACAACTTGAATATTTGATTTGGCTATATTTTTCAGGTGGAAACACTATTTTAAATGTCACCATGTCTGATTTACAGGTGATCAAACAAAGAAAAAATGTAAAACATTAAGCCTTGCCAAATTTTTTTCCAAAATAAACAGTACAAAACACAATGAAAACCCATTTGAACCCTCAGAATGTATAGATCCACATCTTGACTATAACTCAAGCAAATTTGGACTGAATAAGTTGAAGCATGTTGGTTCCACAAAGGTTTTACTGGGCAATGTGCTAGGCAAAAATAAGATTTTGGCACAGTGGTGACAAAATTGGCCAAATTGTGCCATATGCATTTTTCCACACATAAAATGGAATCTGGCCAGATGCTGATGAAGATTCTCCTTCATCTAGGTCATAGTGATTCCGTGAAAGTTTAAAAAAACAATCCACTGGACTTGGTTTCCAAGGTCTGAAAAACCTTGGAGAAACCTTTGGAAACCAAGTCCAGTGGATTGTCTTTTAAACTTTTTAAACTGGCCAGACAAATATGCTGATTTACATTACTGGAGACCTTCTGCATAAGACAAAGTCTTTGCTCCTAAGGTTTTGCCATGGCGAACCAGGACTGAAAAGTGAAGGGAAGTTCCTGTGGTTAGTTCAGGCTCCTATGGATTTCCTATGGTACTTGAACGGTTTCTTGTGGAGATGAATTCCCTCCTCAATGTGAAGCTTAAACAATCCTTAGGGGAAAAGTAGATCCAAACTTCCAGTTTGAATTCCCACCTAAGTTTGAAACTCAGACGATCCTTCCAGGGGAAGAAGGTCCAAAACATCCAGTTTGCAGGATGACTTCCTGCTGTGAGAAAAAGACAAAAACAACAAGGTTAGGCTCAGGTTGACAAAAACTCAGTTTCACTCAGGAAAACTCAGCTTGGCTAGAGTACCCAAAACAGGCAAATACTCTAGCGTCAAGGTAGTGGCAGTCAGCAGCTTAAGAGTCCTCCGGTAATGAGGCAACCATCCGCAGGTGTATGAGAGGGCCAACGAGAACCAGGCGCCACCTGGTGGTGGAGGGAAAACACACAAAAACACAACCCACACAAACTGGATTCCTAACAGCATGTGGATGAAACACCATGTGACTGTGTTTTGTCCATTTCTATAAATAGCTCAAAGGGGAAACCAGTCTGAATAACATACTGAATTTGTCAGCATTTTTATTAACAAGGATCGGAATTGATGTGCTGACTTAAATCTATATCTAGTCTACATGTTACAATTGAATCAAGCTTTTTTATTATAAAGTGCCTTGAGACAAATTGTGCTGTGAATTGGCACTATATTAATTAACCAGTTTGAATTGCATCAAACATGACATGATCAGATACCTGTTTCTTTTTGGTAAAGCCACTAAGGATGAACCCATGTTTATTTTGACACTTGGCAATCTAAGAATAAAGGGAAGGAGAAAAATATCCCCAAATCTCTCAGTCAAAAAACTTCAGCAAATAGTGGTATCTGTGGCCCATAAAGTCTACAGAATCACCTATAGATGCTATCTACATCCATCACTGGAAATGATGCCGGGGGGAAAAAATTACAAATCTTTTTAAAATAAGACAGAATAACAGGAATAGCTTGCTATACTCTTTTGTGCCTTTAACTAGAACAACATGCCTTGGTAATGTGCACTAAACTGATGTCTTTAGTTCTTTTCACTCCTGCAAAGTCTACTGAAGATGTTTAAAAGCCACTGTTATATGTATTATCTCACTAATTTACAACTTTTGTTGTTTATTCTTGGCCCCAGAATATAATTTTAGGCACAGGTTGAAAAGTTGGTACAGTACTTTTGATACAAAGAACCAAAACATAAAATGTATGCAAACGTAGTCAGTCAAAGACTGGTAAATATAGCCGTGCCATAACTTCTGAGATCAAGATAACGGAGAAGATTATTACAGTAGCACTAATCTCAATTAACACCCTGATCAACACAGATTGGGCATTAAGTGATTAAGAGAGCATTAAAGGTCCTATTTCAAACCTTTTTAAGCCTGCCAACGTCAACTAGAGGAATATATACAGACTATTCAGTTGTCATAAAATATTACTATAGCATGAACTTGCATGATAACGGTTCTTTAATACTGCTGTAAGCATATGGGATTGGATGCCGTTGCTCACAACAATAGGGGCCTTCCTACCTAGGAGACATGGATTGGTGTGCTGTTTGTCATTTATAGTGATTTTATTTAATAAAAAATGTTCTTTAGCAGGCACCTTCTTGTTGTGGCTTTATGTTCTGAAAGACTTTAATTTAATTTTAATTGATCATTTACCTCTACCAACAGATAGTAAACAAAGGCATAGAGTTACCTGGAGGAGCCATCACAGAAACTGTTTAAAACAGCATGGTCCTTATTATTCAGTTTTTTATTACTACAAATCTAATAAGAGTGGGCTGAGGGGATGCTGAGATTGATTCAAGTGGTTCTAAACAAATCTACGAAATAATAAGCCATTAGCCAGGAAGTTTAGACATCAGAACAGCTTGAACACTGCTTGTTCCTCTTATTATGGCCTGAATGACCCTATCAATGATTGGATTGGTTACCCCTATAAGTATGTTCAAAGCATGTATCTGAATTTGTGTTACATGTATCACATTGTTTTGTGGTGTGTCTTTCAGCTAAGATCAGAATGGATAATGCCAGAAGAGCAGAACTGCATTGGTGTCATGAGAAGTCAGAAATACTGCTTTGTTCATTTATCCTTACATAATGCATGGCTGTACTGGCACACACGTTTTACGACACGTTTTGGCACATTTCTAAAACAAAAGCAAAAAACAGTTAATGAAAACGCTCAGTTTGGAAGAAAAAAATAAAAAGAAAAAAAAACATTACAAGGTGTAAGCAGTCTTTACACTTTCAACACAATTTCCAAACATTGTAGATAGGAATGTTTTCACTATCAAGCTCTAAATACACAAAATAAAACTGCATTACTTATTTTCATGCAACTTAATCACAGTTTCCGATAGGTTAATTTATATTTTTCTTTTCATTTGGACTTGTGTTATAGTGGTAAAAAAAAATAAAAAAATAAAAAAAAACTAAAGCAAAAACAGGTGTAAAATTGGGTCTTACTCTAATAGAGCAGCAGTGAATACTATAAGCCAGTTTGACTTAAAAAGAGTTAGAAAAGGTGGTGAGAGTGCCCTTTAAAAACCACCAGAAGTGAAAACATCATGCTAACAATGAACTGAAAATGAGTCCTAATTGGGTTTTTTTTAAACAGAAATAGTTTACTGGACACATTCAGGATTCTTCAACTACCATCTCAGTTCCCAGATTCTAGTTCTACAAAAATCCTGTGGGGTGACTTGAAGAGGAGAGAGGCATAAGACAAGACCTTGGCTTTTGACAACAGAGACTGTGCAGATCTCCATCGCTGTATTATACAATCTTACGATATATTATAGGAGAAAACGAAATATAATCATGCTTGTCAGATTGGATTGCAGAAACTGTTGATGGCAGGTGTAACAACAATAAAGCCAACAAAAATTAAGTTATAAGGGTTAACAATCGTTCTACTGTGGAATTGGTAAAAATTAACTATATTATTTGAACATATATATAAAAAACCATACATGTGAACTAAGATGAAAAAAAAAAAAAATGTTATATATATATATATATGTTTCTACAGTGGTAAATAATAAATTCAGGCCAATTAACACTTCTTCACTAGGTTTGCTGAGAAATGTCACTGACGATGTGTATGTATTTTAATCATAATGGGTTATTACCTTACAACCCCTCTACGAGGTATAAATGTTAATGATCAAAAGTCATATTTGGTAAGTAATAATATGCAAATATGAGTTTAATACAGTAATCACTCAGTACACCATGAGCAGGAGGTGTGCTGTGAACATGGAGAGCTGATGTATTGTTCAAAGCGTGGGTATCGATTTGTAATACCATCAAGGCATTGTCTCATCATGACATCAGGTTTTAATTGAAAATGTCATTAAAGTTAACGGCTGGAAAAAAAGGCTGATTTATTGGAAAGCAGTGTGACTTATTTCTTATTTTATGCTCATTCATTAGTGTGATCAATATACAAAATAACCCTCTATATTATGTATGTTTAATTGTATTGACTCATGCTGCAATCTGACACAGTTCTCTCACTGTTTGTCAGGGTGTATAGGTTCATAGCCCAGAAGACACAAAATTAAAAGTGCAAGAGAACTGCGTCAGACTGCTACACGAGTCAATACAATTAAACATTCATAATGTAGAGGGTTATTTTGTTTATTGATCATTACAATAAATGGCCATTGAGACACCATGACGTCATTTAAATTAGAAAAACGTGTGAAGCGGAGGCCATTATTATCGTACAGAAATGTATCTCTATTTATATCTAATCTACATTTTTTTATATCTCTATATCTAAACATTGTGCTTGACAATAGCCTAGAAAAATGCTGTAGCAACGTGGACACGATGCAAATTGAGACATTGGGCGCTATATGCTGTCTATAACTTTAAAATTAAAAGGTACATTCCCTGTACTTATAAAGCATTTTTTCAAGTCCAAGGACCTCAAAACGTTTTAAACCACATTTTGTCATTCACAATCACCTACTCACATACCTATTGTGTTAAGCTGACATAAGCAAGACTGCCAAACAATCAGTTCCACTGACCACGGTCAGTTGTTGAAGGACACAACTGAACAGACTGCAGGTTAGATTCAGGGCAAACCACCTGTTAAAGGCCAAACCCTTCCCTCTTGAGCCTCTGTTTCTCCAAATGCACTGATTTGTCTCTCACGTAAAACACACTTATTAATAATTATATATATATATATATATATATATATATATATATATATATATATATAGCATTGTACAATTCTATAATATAGAGAATCTAAATTATAGATTATGCTGACTCTTAGTACCCTGTAATTATCCTTTTAGTGTGTTTCTAAAAGTATGTACAGCCCTGTTTTGCATAAAAGATCCTTTGCTCTTGCGTGTTGCAACTTTCTCTGCATTTCAATACCACATAAAATTGCATCTGGTGTATAAAAGTTGCAGACAATTGAAAACATCTTAGTTGCTGGTATTCACTGTAAAAGCACAAAGGTAAATCTACTTGCAACTGTTAGTTTACTGAAGAGTTATATTGAAAGTACAGAAGTCAATTTTCTGCCATATTAAATATATATTACTTTTCTCTTTTAAGTGCAATTTACATCAAAGCCATATTGTATTCCTAAATTAAGCAGTTTTTTTCTTTCTGTTTCTTTTGCTTGATTCAACAACCGAAAGCCATTCATTTAATCGAGGAAAGGTAAAAGCTTTCAGCATAAATTGATCAACTTAACTTGGAAAAAGGAACCTTTTTTTGTTGGACTGGCTCATAACTTTGAGAGACGGAAGAGAGATATCTGCACAAAACTGGAAAATGCTGGCAATGCTGGGAAAGCAAGCTATAAATACTTGAGAGAACAAAAATGAAAAGCAAAACAATTCAGCACTAGTGTAGGTGTTGCACCATCTGGTAAGACAGCAATGCTTTTCTACTTACCTTTTTTCAGTAATATATATATATATATATATATATATATATATATATATATATATATATATATATATATATGGGGGGTGGGGGTATAAACATGTATATGGCATCTTTTACAGCATAAACATTATTTCTACAGATATTTCCAGATTAAATATTATTCTTAACTATCATAAATTTTGACTACAATTAAAATACATTTTAGTCTTTCTCCTTTGATAAATTGTAAATTCTTTTTAATCATAATTCTATGTGAATATGCTATTTGAGGTAGTCTTTAAGGAAAAATGTTTTGGAAGAATGAGGATACATTATAAATAGAACAATGCATAATTCACCACCAGGTATTGTTTTGGTGTTTTTGTTTCAGTAAAGAAATTGAAGAATGTAAAACTGCAGGACATTTGATAAAAAATGTTATCAACAAATTCTTTATGAGTCTTTGATAAATATGTAACCCTGCTCAGGGTATGTCACCCTGAGCTCTTTGAATTTCCATGCTTTTAGGATGCAATACACGGTAATAAGGGTTTTGCTTCATTGGTCCTCATGTTGGCTAATTAAAATCTATTAGGATGTTCTAAACCAGGTCTGATGGTAGAAAATAAGACATTTATTTTTAATTGGAGTCAGGCTCTTCAAGATATAATTCTTTATGTGTCAGAGGTGTGATAGTGTGTACGAGTGTGAGGAAGTTAAGTGTAACCTGTATATGCTCACACTGGGCCAGAGAGAGTAAAATGTAGAGAAAAAAGGTAAAAGGGGTTGAGGGAGAGAAATAGGGAGTAAAAAAAAGGGAGGGGGGGAGGACTGAGTTCAGTAATATCCATTAGATTTATTGTGGTGCAATTCCCAGTCCCTCCAGTTCTGCCTGAAGGGGACTATATTGCATTTCATCACAGTTTCATTTTCTCTCACAGATGAGAAATGGGAGTTCTGTTGCAGTAATGTAGCATGTATGTACTAAATCTCATCTCTAATAAAATCAAACACCTCACAACTCCTGGTACTTTTGCTACAGGTCCATAACAAAATGAAACACAAACTGTGTTTGTATCAAGGCCTTATTATTAAGGCATAAAATTCTGTCACACAAAAAAAAAAAAAAATTCTGAGCGTAAAGAATCAAAGATCCAATTAGAGTGTAATTGAAGATTTTTTTATTGAAGGATTTTACTCCACTATTTCTGTATAAAACAAATGCATCAAATAGCGACTCTGATTTTAGATGTGGAAGAATCTCTAAAATTAGATCCTTCAAAGAGAAGAATAATTTTAGGATTGTTATTTGTTGAATAGGTGCTGTTTATTTAAAGCTGCCATGAAATAACTGTTAACAGCTCGTATTATACTTGTATTTCATTTATATTGTGTTTACCATATGCAATAAAATGTAGAAAAGAAACAACTTGAAAATCACAAGCTGGAATTATACTTCCTGCAACACCTAAGCATTCAGAAAATTAATTTCCTTCACTGCCAATGTGTATAAATAAAGGGTGAAATGCTGGTTAATTTATTTTTGTTCTTCAACTAGTCATAAAAAGGGAGGTCTAATTGAAAACTCAGATGTTGCTTGAAAAGCAGTTTCAAAGGAAGTTTAAAAGCAATACATGTCTCACTCAAGCTATAATCAGTCTATTGCAAATACTGAATACCTATAACAATGTTGTTTTTAAAGGGTGCAATACTCAGCTCATGCTTAAACGTGTTCTATTCAGTGCTTGATATACAGTTTTGAGACAATGCATCTAAGTAGAGCATGCAGTACTAAAAAAAATAATTTGGTATGAAGATATTATATCGGTATATGCTATATGTGGCTATAACCTGCCATAATTCATACACTAATAGGTAATATCTTTTACAGCACAGATTACCACTTTAAGCAGCAAGAGAACCTTTTCCTGTGAACGCTGAGCTTTTAGTTATATCAGAAATAAGGGCTTATTGGTACAAAACTGGGGGTTAAGGCTGTTCTTCATTCCAACAGATGAGCTACTGCTAGACAGACTATTGATAGAAAGGTATCATTGCGACACATGTTGCTGCAAACAACACAGCAACTAGGGTGCCCATGTCTACCAAGGAACAACCCAACATCAGTACAGAGAAATAAAAAGAAAATATAAAACATATGAAAGCTTTGTTAGTATGATAGTTTAGTTTAGTTTGTTGCTGCAGTGCTCTTCCCTCCATCCATTTTATACATTTTGATGTGAAGCAAGGATCAAGTACACTAAAGATTTTAAATAGTTTACCTGCCTCCCTAATCCTACAGCTTTAAAACCAATTTAGCCTCTTTTGGATGTTGTGGACAAGCAGGTGAGATTTATGGAGGTTGTATTAAATAACTTTTAGAGCTTGACAGATCAGCTGCTAACATCATAGTGCCAGGTACCACTGCACAGCTACAGGGGTATTGACTTGACCACTCAGGCCTTAATTAGCAGCTAAAATCCCAGAAGAATTCACTAAACATTCACTCATAAGGGGCATGGTTTACCCAAGACTACCACTAGACTTTCTGGATGGAGATCATGCAGATGCCAGAGTCCTGACCTTAACCCAACCGAACAGTGCTTGGGTCATCTTTTCTTTTTTTTTTTTACAAATGCACACAAAAGTTTTTATACATATCAATACATGTTCATGTTCCTGTCTAATCGAAATAATCATTTCTTTTTCAGGAACACACGTACAAAATTCAATAAGTACAATGTTCAATACGTACAAAAATAAAGAACAAGAATATAAAGCACAACAGAAATGATAGCAATAGACCTCAGTTTCGTTTTAATTCAACATTTATGAAAAGCTTTTTAAATCTTGTCATTGATTTTAATTTTTTCATCTCCATAATTTAACTTGTTTGGTTGAACGACAGTCTTGTTTTGTATTTTTTCTTATTATTGGCTTTTTCAGGATAAATGTACCTTGCAGGGCATACAGTATGTACTTGGATAACAAAGTGTGCATAAACTATGTGGTGACCGGTGTGGGGAGGAGGTGACGGGATGTTGAGGTTTTGCATGCTTCTCCACAGCTCTATGAGGCTGTTTGTTAAATTAATGAAATGTTAAGCCACTAAAAAACGTAACCCTCCTGCTTAGTCCAAGCATGTTCTAACAGGTTAAGCAGTGCATCTGTAGATGTTGTAAAAATAATTTTCTTTAGCAATGTGATATTATTTAATGAAAATAAACTGAATCTCCATTAATAACTTTCTAGGAACAAAACCTTAATAAGCAAAGAGCAGATCTTCTTACTTATTGATGCCAACTTAATTATTTGTACATTAAAAAGTCTTGGGATGGACTGGAGACCTGTCCAGGGTGTACCACGCCTCTCACCCCTAGCATCCCTTGCGACCCCAGATGGGACAAAGAGTGATGGAAAATGGATGGATGGACATTAAACAGTCAGTGAGGACTGCAAAGCAGATAAAGTGTAAATTTGTTTGTGCAGCTACCATTGCAATTTAAATACAAAAACGAAAAAGGACTCAATATGCAGTAGTACAATAATATGAGGTGATATACCAAGATGAATCCTTAACTTTATATCTATTCAGAGTAACATGAAGATATATAAGTAACTGGTTTATTAATGTTTAGATAAGTTACCACATGATTAAACATTGGAGAACAAAAAGTAGATGTGCCTTTTGGGAAAATGTACTGGCAGCTTACAGCTAAAATACCTGACACCTGCTCATGGAAGAATTCTGTTAGAAGAAGTAGCAGTGGTGCTCTTTGATAAGCTTGGGGCTTGTTGCAAGTTTCCTCATAAAACTGCTCATTAACTTGCAGAGCAACAAGGTCAGTTGCTTTAGCTTGATATTGTGTGTCAGTATCACATAACTGACAACAGGTGGGGGATTATGACTGTCATTGCACAACTAATAATACCAACTGCTTAGTATATCACTTACCCCACAGACAATGGGCAATCACTTCGAATGGGGAAAGAAAGCTTTCTGACAGCGACACTATCAATACAGGCTTTACCCTCTTTGTTTAAACTGGAGCAAATCCAGTAGAACACATCTGATCTACGGGATGGAGCTCTGGGAAACTGACTATGAATCCGCTGAACAGAAAAGGCACACAACATGAAGTTAAAAATTATTTTTTTCTGCTCTGCTTTGTCAATTTCAGAGTGCCATCTCCCCATAGTCGTTAAATAAGTCGTGTTGTTGTTTTAATTATCGATAGTAAAGCAATCTGTTCATAATTACAAACATTTGCTTGTGGCAATTACAAACAGTGGCTGGTAGCAGTTTAATTTGCCCGCTCTAATCTTGTCTGTAATTAGAGCACACACAAGCAGAGCACCAACGTTGTTCAGCTCCAAGGCAAACAAGACAAGACCGAAATTCCCATTATAGCAAAGTGCTGACTGCCTGAAGCACACAGAATTGTCTGCCATTAGTGTAAAACATTTTGTACATTCTTATCCTTTTGTTAAGCTTTACAACGTTGTTGCACTAATGTGGAAGATTCCCATTTCAGACGCTTTGAAAATATGATGTCTGATGAGGATGCAAAATATATTTTACAGAGATGTGACAAAATCAGGGAAGGAGCTACATCTTGCTTTTGTTATGGTAATAAAAAACAAAAACAAATAAATATATTTAAATCACTTGAGGAAAAATGCAAAAAATATCTAAATTATACAAAAAGTATGATATAATGATATATTGATTCTTCACTCACTTGCAGCAAGGTTTGTGGTCGATTCCCAGCTTGTGGTCTTTTTCAGTGTTGGGCACGTTACTTTGAAAAAGTAATTAGTTATAGTTACTAGTTACTTCTCCCAAAAAGTAACTGAGTTACTAACTGAGTTACTCCACAATAAAAGTAACTAGTTACTAGTAAAAGTAACTATTGCGTTACTTTTGCGTTTCTCGCCCCCGTAACCCTCACCACCCAGCCCCCACCTTCTCGCCGTGTGTTTCCAAAGCCAGCTGAATAGAGCGGACGACAAAGACAAGAACCTGCAGAGAGTTTAGCATTTATTGCAACTCAATGTAAATGACATCAGGGGGGAACGCCATGTGAAGTTTTTTAACAGGGCATTCAGATCTGGTGAGTATATGAAATTAATAACTGGGGATGTCTAATTCTGAAATCCTGTGTGTTTGGGTTGTTATAGATACTGCAACATCTATCTATACATCTATCTATCTAGATGTATACTCTGTGTGTGACATAAAATATGGATCTCCATCCCTGCCACAAAGGCCATCAAATAATGTTTAAAATAAAAAATACAGTAGGTTGAGAAGGCAGAGTATCCATCCATCCATCCATCCATCCATCCATCCATCCAGATTTCTCCCTTTCTTCATATAGGCTATCATTTGATCGTTCACGCTCTCCATAGTTCTCCTGTGGCGCGAGCACAGAGCGGCTGTTGCGCGCCTTTAGCGAGCATGCACGTTTCCTGTCGCTTGCGCGGTGACTCGTGCCGCCTGCGCTGTGCGGAGATGCAGAGGAAACCGTATCTGATGGGGAAACGCAGCTCGACGTAACACCGGTATTTCCATGTGGAAAACGCTGTTTTGCTGCTGGAGTCATCATCACTCTCCATCTCTCTGTGTGTGCTGTACGTTAACACCCGCCAGCGGAAACACGCACCTACCAACTGACAGACGGAATCTCACTATACATCAGCCATTCTCATCCTCCCCTCTCTCATCACAAGGCGCGCACCTCTGGATGACCTAAAAAATAATCTTTAATATCTCTTAAACAAAAGTAGCACAAACAATGTTTTTTTCTGCACAATTCTGCTCTAACGTCGCACTTACCATTCAGTCTATTTGCAGAGTTTTTGGACGTGGGTGGGGTGTCAGCTTCACGCAGCTGCTCAATAGTCCTATCATGAAAAAAGGTTCATTGTGCGACCTGAGTAACGCGCAGTAACGGGGTGTCTGCAATGGTAACTGCGTTATAGTTACAGTCAAAGTAATTAGTTAGATTACTCGTTACTAAAACAAGGTAACGGCGTTAGTAACGCCGTTACTTTCAACGCCGTTAGTCCCATCACTGGTCTTTTTGTATGGAGTTTGCATGTTCTCCCTGAGTATGTGTGGGCTCTCTCCGGGTACTCCGGCTTCCTCCCACAGTCCAAAAACATGACTGTTAGGTTAATTGGCATCTCTAAATTCTCCTTAGGTGTGAGTGTGTGCGTGAATGGTTGTTTGTCCTGTTTGTCTCTGTGTTGACCTGCGATGGACTGGCGACGTGTCCAGGGTGGACCCCGCCTCTCGCTCATTAACAGCTGGACATAAGCACCAGCACCCTTCGTGACCCCGCCTGGGATAAGCGTTATGGAAAATGGATGGATTGATGTTTCTCCTGATTATGCTTTATAGCTAATGTAAGTATATATGTAAATATAATGTAAATGTATATCCTGAAACATTTAAAATAATTTTGAATACATAATTGAATGCTATGGAAAATCCTGGTGAGGGAAAAAAAAAGGTTATTGCTAAAAGAGCTGGCTGATTATGAAGTGGTTTGTTCAAACCTACTAATGTAAAGTTGAGTGGAAGAAAAAAAAAAGTGGAGAGTAACAAAACCAGACTCCTTTGAGGCAAAATCCTTTGATGGTTTCTGGGGAGATGACAAGCTACCACTTGTAAAAAACTTATTTGACAAAGTACACAAGCACAGTTTTAAGTTCCCAGAGATAATTTGGGGTGCCATGTTGTCCGCTGCTGTTGGTCTATTGTGTTCTACCATCTCCAAGGTTTGCCCAAATTACTATCATAGGAAGATGAGAGACAACGGGGACAATGCAGAGGGCTGTCCTTAAAGCGCCACTGCAGAGCCACAGGTTGATTGTATCCATACAACGGCACAGTAATGCAGTTATTAATACTAAGGAAGCCATGAACAAACACTGAGTGCATGCAGTTAGTGTAGAGAAGACGACTTTAACACTCAGGTCGGGACCCCTCCAGGGAGCATATACCCGCTGCAGTAGAATATTAGATTGAATGATAAATAGAACCATAAATAGACACACAGGTGGATGGATGGATGGATGGATGGATAGATGGACGGATGGGAGAACAAAAAGCACAGTCACACCTTCAATTGTATGGCTGCTGAAAGTATCAAATGTTTGTTTGAACAAAGGATGTTTGTACTGTGTCCTCACACGGAAGATAATGCCTGTTCGGGTATGTTCCCACATGCATTTTCTCTCATTCTCCTTCCTGTGCTGTGACAACAACTCCAGGGGAACATCTTTCACTGTCACTACTCCCTCCCATTCCAGTCTGTCTGAGGCTCCCTGTTCCTTTCAGATGATAGCTATTAATTCCCTTTAGAAGCTGCTTGATGGAAGCCTAACAACATTTTATATTGTTGATACACTTCTGACTTGAGCTGCTTGCTCTCAATTACAGATGAAAGATAGCTAGTAACCTAGTTACAAATGGGCTTCACTGTTTAGATGATGTCAGGTACCTTTATCAAGTTGGGATGGAAATAGAAAGGGGGCTGTCTATATCGCACAAACCTCACCCATTCTGCACTTTTGATGTTATCCTCCTGCAAAGAGATTGTTAACTGTGCATCCATTTTTGTTCAATGGCATTCTAATCTGGTGTTAGATATGCTTTTTTTTTTCCTTAGTATTTAAACTCTTTGATTATTATTGTTTTCCTCTGGATTCTTTTCTTGTCTCATTTTCTATCTCTGTTATTACTGATTTCTCTTCCCTGTTGTTTTACCACTTCCTTTGGCCACACTTCATGTCATTCTGTAAGTTCTTGTGTATAGTTCATCCCCTTATACACAGAGAACTAACTATAAAAAGCACAGCTGAGAAATGGTCTTAAAAGACAGAACAAGCTTTGATGGACAGTTTTAGCTTCACTGTGGGGAGAGGACTCTGCTATCCTCCTGGGGAGGACATTGATAGAATAAAAGACAGCAAAACTGTGCCGCAGGAAACACTGCAGGAACTGTTCCTGTACCCTCTGTACTACAGACTCTCCACCAATTTCACGTTCTAAATCTTCATAAAGTTCTCAAAGGACTCTGTGACAGTTGGCCTCATCATAGATAAGGACTGGTGCCATCAGAAGCATCTGATGTTCAAAGCAGGGAAACAAAATAGCTGGTGGTGGTCTTCAGTAGGTGCAGACTTACCACACTGACACTGGCCACCATGCAGGTACTGTTGTTGTGATAGTGGACTTTTGTAACTATCTGGGTCTTCACTTTACAATAAACTGGTTTGGAATAACAACACTTAAAAAAAAGCCTATTAGTGGCAGAATCTATTTGTTAAGGAGACTGACATGTTTTGTGCAGATCTTTTTTGTCTCTGTTGAGGCATCAACCATTTATGATGGCATGGTATGTTGTAGAAGCTGCAGGTGAATGAAAGCAGTTGGTCATAGGAGGCACATGATCATAGTGTAGGTGGTCAGAAACAGAAGGATGGTAAAACAATAACATAACTTCAAGTTGTTGCAAAGCTGAAGAGCTTTTCATTGAAAGACAGGTGCATTCTGGATGCACAAAGGAGTGCTTTAACAGTTTCTTCTTTCTGGCTGCTGTCAGAATTTAGAATTACCTGCTCACAACAGGCCCAATACATTTTTGCAACCATACTGTTAGTTGTACAGATATTCTTTTTTTACATGCATACTGTCATTTGCAGTTTCTACTCACTATGAGGTTTTTGTAAACCATTGTCTTTATCTGTGCAGATGTTGTTGCTTATTGCATTTTTTCACCTGTTCTGGAATTTTTTTTTTTTTTACAACCATGCTTATTACAGTTTTTCCATCTTTCTGTAAACCTGCAATAGTTTTTCTTTTTCTATTCTTTCTAACTTACACCTTTTTACCTGTATTTATTACTTGTCATTAATAACTGTACAGTTTTTTTCCTCCCTGAGGTGTTTTCATCTTCTGCTGCAAAGTTTAACTTTAAAAATGTGTTTCTTTTTCAAATTTAGTCATGTCTGTATCTGCATACCATCTTCTGTCTACGTGTTTTTTGCCACCATCACATATGGAGTTCCCCTCTTTGAGACAGTTAAAGTATTTCTATTTTATTCTCATTTATGGATAAATAAAAGTTTTACATTTAAATTGGATCGTGTTTGTGATCCATAAAAGACCTAGTTTGGAAAATATGTAAGTATGTATTTTTAGGTAAAAATGTGTAAGTACAAAAACTATTCAGCCGAAATGTCTCATGTAGATTTTGCCTCATAGTTTATTCTATTTTATTTTTTCCTTCCTTTTTCCCTTTTGAAGTACTTAAAAGAAAGGATGCTTCTATTTTAACAAATACTTAGACCTCAATGTTCAGATAAAGTGGGAACCAAGCCTTAATCTGTTTGACACACAATACTGATTTGGAGTTTAAGCGTTAAACATAGCCATTTGAATGAGAAACCACAGGAATAATATGCATTTGCCACATCTTCAACTAATACCATATTTTGTCTCTGAAAATTAGGTTTCTTCATTGATATAATAATTTGTTTTTAACTAACTTGTAGTAATTACATTTTCCCCAGACAAGATTAGAAGTAATATTAAAATAATGTTTTCTATGGCTTGAATGTTTCTGCATCATTGCACTGAAGCCCTAATGCAAATCCAAACTGTTACATAATAAATGAGAGCTTTGCTTAGGGAATAAAGATTAGTAGCTGACCCTTTTACATCATCTTCTTATTTCAGGAACAACAACCTCTTGGGCATAACAATTTCTCTGCAGTATTTCTCCTTCAGTCTCCACTTTCAGAGAGCTGGAGTAAGTGGAAATAAAAGTGGTTTTATTGCCTTCATTACCACATGAATGGCATGCATACACAATGTGGATCTATTCAGTATGTGATTGCTAATGTAATGTCACAAACATTATGGTGCTATGATGAACAAAGACAAAAAACAGAATTCGGGCTGTCCAGGGTCTTTTAAGCTTACTGCTAAGGGTCAACAAACAAACACAAGCTTGAATTGAATAAATAAATCATTGGATATGACCCCCACTGGCCCCATGTCTATCCCTTACCTCCACCCCCACTTTAACCTCCCCTACCCCAATACACACACAAACATACCCTGAATCATAGAGGCAGACTCTGATCAGTCTATATCCCATCACAACAGAAGCTCCCTGTGATCCAACCTACCCACACTCCCTCTAATCTTCAACCCATGTACATCTGGTGCCATTGCGTACCTCAGTATATATACATTCTACTGTTCATTATGTTGTGTCCTGGTGAGCTTTGGGTCTCTGCCAGAAATGTAACTCTTCAGTTAAGATAAAAATCACATGACTTCATTACTCTTTTAAAACATGCAAATAAAAGCCATTATACCCTCCCCCACTAGAGCTACCAAACACACACAATCACCCACACATACATGCACACACTTGGTCTCTCACCCACATAAAGATTATTTGACAATTATTGCAGAACCATATGGTAGTAACGTGCTTACTTTTAACCCTAAAATAGAAATTAATTGCTCTTGACAAGAAAAAGTTACTTTGCCCATAATGGAAACTGTTATTCAGTCATCTGTTTGTCACTACTATTTCCAAAAATCATCAGCATCAATCATTAAATTCACTCCTCAGAATCTTTCAGCTTATTCTTGTAAATATCTCATATTTCCCAAAGACGAATACTAACATAAATGGTCTGAGATGCCGTGAAGATGTTGCATTACTTTCAATCCTCTGTACTGAAGAAGAAACTTTGAGTGCCTCGAAAAGCATTCATAAATCTGGAATGCTTTCTCTTTCCCCTATTTGCCACAAACTTTATCATAATTTATTAAGCTTTTATGCAACAGACCGAGACAAAGTAGTGCATAATTGTAAAGTGGATTTAAAAGGATGCCGGATTTTAACATTTTTGGAAGCAATTATGTGACAGTTGTGATGTGCATTTATCTAATTTGTCCTGATACATCTATATAAAATTAATTATATATTAAATTATCCTTATTTGTAGTTAACTTTTGATATAAGTATCTGCCAAATCCTAAGATATAAAAGCATGCAAACCTATGGCACCAATGGGTTCAAGGAATGGAGCAACTGATGTGTAAAACAGGAGTAGATCATAAAATAATATCCTGGGCTTTAAATTATTCATGGAGCAATGTTAAATCCATCATTAATTTAAGGAAAAAAGTGAGGCATAACTGCAAACATACCAAGAAACGGCATTCCACTTGGACTCACTGGCAATGCAAAGAGTTTATCAATTTTAGAATCACCCAAAAGGCATACAGTAATTCAGGAAGAGTTGTGACAGTCTACGTTACAGGTCGATGCAGTATCTACAGTGAGCATGCTTTTCTTCAGCATGGAAATTGGTTAGAGCTGGTACAGATTTATATCTAGATATACATTATAACGACAAAACTCTTGGCATTATTATAGACTACTAGTTAGTGCTGTTTATAACAAAGTCCAAGTGTATAGCCTTTGTTTGACTTTCGTGGTGTTTCTGAATCAATGGATTTAGATTTTCTAAATACACCTTGGTAGGTGATTGGAACATCCTACTCAAGTCCTTAATGCAGCTGAAGGTTTTGAAGTCCTGACTTCAACAATATAAAACAGATTTGAAAGTGATTAGAGCAAAGCCTGAAAGATCTGAAGTCATCTAACAATGACCCCTGGCCAACTTTTTCAGAACAGTTAGAGTTGCTATTGGTTGGGAAAGGAGTCATAAAAGGGTGGGCATTAACTAGTGGTGATTTCTCGTTGAACATAAGAGAGGCTAAACCTCCCCTGTTTCGTTATGTAATTAGTGGTTCCTAGAATTTCTAAAAGTAGAATGGGAGGCAGATCTTATCAGGCTCCTCTCCTGTGGAACCAATAACCAGTTTTAGCTTGTGAGGAAGACACCCTGTCCACTTTTAAGGGTAGGCTTAAAATTTTCCTTTTTAATAAAGCTTATAGTTTGAATGGCTCAGGTTATCCTGAGCTATCTCTATAGTTATGCTGCTTTAGGCTTAGACTTCTGGAGGAAATAGGGACCCCTTTTTCATCATTCTGCTTCATTCTATCTTTATTCCCCCACTCTACAGAAACTGTTAGTTCAGTCTCATTATGAACATTATGCTCTCTCTGCTCTCCTTCGTCTGTTCCTGTTTGGCTGTGACACCATCCTGGAGAGAAATAAAGTATCAGCTGTGCTGCTGCTATCAACACCTTTTTTTTTACAGGTGTTGGAGATTGGCCTGTTTTTCAGTGTATTCCAGTTTCTCTGACTGTGACTGGCTGCACGTGCTCGCTTCATCCTCTGACATTAGAGTTTGGTCGGAGCTCTTCTGCTTGTGTTTCCTGGACGGGGCTTTTACAGTTGCCTTTTATATCTCTGCTTCTGTCACCTTGAACCCCAGCCGGCCTCAGTAGATGGCTGACCACACTGAACTTGGTTCTCATGGAGGTTTCTTTTCTGTTAAAAAGAAGATGGCCTTCTTAACGCCCCTCTCTCAAACCACTTATTTTCTTTGTCCAAAATAGTTGGTTTGAGATTGGCGTTATGGAATTCATTTATGTTAAGAAAGGAAAACCAACCTTAAACAAAGGGGGTGGACTCAGATTTCAGCTTTCAGAAACCTACAATGCAGCAATTGACTTGATCCCTTCCCGCTATCATTGCAACCCCAAGCCCTGTACAGGAGTGAAGAGGACCTTGCCTATTGAGCCAAGCCAACAATTCCTTGTAACGACACCTCTTTCAGAGACTTAGACGGCTATGGGGCATTGCAGGCAAACAAAATAAGCCTAACAACCCCCATTCCAAAGGGGTGGACGCATCCATCCATTTGCTACTGTATAAAACGTGGAACTCAATGCTTTTTCTGACATTTTGAATTAAAAAAGATTCATGGATGGAAAGCAAAACGTCTTCAAACTTGGAAACAAAGTCCAGTGGATTGTTTTTTTTTGTTTTTTTTTAGTTTATTTGGAATTACTATGGCACTGGATGCCTTAGAATCTTCACCAGCATCTGTAAATCTGATTTTTTTCTTTCAATTTCTGTTAAATCAACCAGTCAAGGACTGGCTATTGTTATGACGTAAGGTAAGGAACACAATGGAGACAAAAAAAATGGAAGACAAACTGAATGTTGACATGGATGAAGTAGGGAATGCTCTATTGAAGTTTGCAGGTGGCTTCAAAAACAAAGCTATTTTAAGACAAGGAATTTTAAACCGTTCCTTCTAACTCTTTTAGCTCCACACCTGCTCTCTACCAGCTGTCTCTGTGGCCAGCTCTGGTGCTCTCTCTCTGCCCAGCTTCTTGTTCTGTTCTCCTATTGCTTGTCTGAGTTCCAGATTCCGGCCTCCTTGCCTTAGCTTTCCTATCCAGGTGATTATCCATTGAAACGTAATAACAGTTTCAGGTCATGGACAGACAGAAGCACTGCAGGAATGACTACAGTAACAAGCAGAACCAACCAGATAAAACCGTTACTCATTGAATGTCTGAAGTGGGAGCATCTTTTAATGACCTCATGGATCCTGACACATTAGCACTCTTGTTTGGCTTTGTAGATTAAATACAGCAATATACCTAGCTTGATAAAATCCAGGTACGCCTTGTTCACCTGAACCAGAAAGTAGACAGAAGTTCCTTCCACTTTATGGGACACTGAAGCAAGAAAAATGTTCCTGTTGGACAATGTAGGCAAGACGCAACGACAGTACAGGAATGAGGCAGAAAATTTGCTGGAATCTTTTTAAGTGTAAAATAGCAGCACTTCTTCAAAGACTTCTAAAGTTTTTGAAGAATTGCTCCACTATATCTAGGGTGTAGTGTAACAGTATCAATAAGGCAGCTCTGCAACAACATTTACAGGCCTTCTGCTTACCATCCCTTGCAGTGTTCAGAGCAGACCTCAGAAGAGACCTGGCCTTATGCATTTGTGCTTCTCTTAGCTACAGATATGTTGCTGCTCCAACATAACACATAATAGAAAATGTTAATCCCACCGCAGAGTTACAAAAGGTCTTTAGAGTACAATGTGATCAGGGTCCAAAGCGATGTAAAAGTACACAGATAAATAAATAAATCTAATAATTGGAGGGGAGTGGTGGCCTAGTGGAGGGGTGTGTGGCGGCCTAGTGGATAGGGCATAGAGCTTGGAATCCTGAGGTTCTGAGTCTGAGCCCCACTCCCACACTGGGTCCCTGAGCAAAAGACACTTAACCTCCACACTGCTGCCCAGGCACCCCACAATGGCAGCCCACCACTCCCCAAGGGGATGGGTTAAATGCAGAGGCAAATTTCTCCAATGTGAGATCAAAAAATTATATTATTTTTAAATACTGTTTTCCAGATAATGTATGCCCCAAAAAACATTGAACTCTAATTAGAGTCAACGGTGGTTCTACAAAGTATCAACTTGCATTGGCTTAATGCAATGCATACTACATTTTTCTGAATTTCACTTGGATAGATATTTAAAAAAACAAGTATCACTTTACCCCCACTGCATGATTATATACTACTTTGTGTTGTTGAATGTCATTAAATCCAAGTCGAACATTTGGAAGTTGTTTTTATTCCTTGAAAAACTACAAAAGTTCAGAGAGGGTTGATGTTTTCATAAGGCACTGTCAATACTCTGAGTCGAGTTTTCTCTTCTGCTTGGAAGACACATTACAAGATTCGCCTTTGAGCCTTTAAGATAAGATAGCAATCAAACCATGAGAAGATGAAAAAATCAAAGATGATTTGAGCAAGGGTAAAAGAACATAATTAAATTGTATGTGGGGAATGTTAACAGCATTGGCTTGGTTTGATAAGCATATTCATTAAATGCTGTGCTGCATCAATTTTCCATTTGTGGCTGATTATTAATGAGCTGGGCACATTTAATAAGAATAAATCATTCATCATAAACACACATAAATCAACTAATCATATTTCTTTTGGCTATAACACAATATGATCTCATTTAGATGCCTTAATTTAGAGGTATCCTGCATGTTAATTGAAATGCCTTGAAAGCTTTCAAATGTGGTCAAGTTAATCATTTGGTTTTATTCACAATTAGTCTAATCTCTGTCAGCAGGAAATGGAAAGTCCAGTCAAAGAGTGTATCAATTCAGCCTGACAACTGGGAGTGAGCTTCCTTTTATGTTTCTGATTGGGCACAGAGCACTTTTGCAGAGAGGCTATCAAGAAGCCTCACAAAGCACAAGCTCATTAATCTTCCATGAAACTCAAAAAGAAATTGAGCTCAGAATGGGCCTCTAACTCCAAAACATTGTTCCAAACCACCTTTCTCTATGGATTTTGTCAAAGAAACAATAAGCGACTGCAAACTGATGCTTATATAGCACTTAGTTGTTGAGTGTTTTGTGTTTTATATTTTAAATATCTGTACACCTAAAAAACATGTGCTATCATGGCAGGAGGGTTGATTGAAAATTATAGGGTGTGAAGTGTAGTCTCCTGTTCACTACTGATGTCATAGCATTGTCAGGTTGTGTGGAGGTGTTTACTGTAGATGACACAAATGCAGAATGGAAGCTGAGGTGGTTTCTTGCAGATATTTTGAATGGTGGCAACAGAGGCATAAATACAGAAATAACTAATTAAGGAAAGTAGGAATCAGAACAAAGGGTAACACATAAGAGAATCCAGCAAATATAACTGCTGAGGAGGAGTATACATGCCAAACAGAACAAAGAATGGAGTAATTAACTGATTGGGAGCAGGTGTGGACAGGAGGACTAGAAGGGAGCTAGAGGAAGGAGACTGACACAAGGGGACAACAGAGAGTAAACAAGAAATACATAAAAACACAAATACAATCGGAAAACAACTAGAAAGACACTAAATGGAAATGAAACCAATTACCTGAAAAACACAGAATGACATGAATCAAAGTGTTACTGAAAACTCAAAAAGAAAACTTAAAGAGAACCAAAACGTTCAGAATCATGAAAGAAGCCAAATAGACACATTCCTTTTAATGGAACCAGTTGTGTAAAGCAGATTAAGTCATTTTTGTTTAATCATCCTGACCATGGCGGTAACTTCTTTGGCGTTGGTTTGCTTTTACCTTAACCAGGGAAGTAATGTGTTTAGTGGGATTATTTTGTTTACTTTTTTTGGTAAGGTTCTTGCAGAAAAAGGAATGGACAAAGTATAATTTTTACCACAACTTTGCCTTAGTTTAACTTAGAACCTAAGAACTGTTTGTGTCATGATGGCTTTCTGATAAACCCATATGCAGAACACACCACGGAGTCAGGGGTAAAAGTTCAACAGTTTATTAAAGGCACACACAGAGAAACATGAACTGGTTCTGGTACAGGTCCGGGACTGGAATCACTGATATCTGCAGAGATGGATAGTTTGATAAGCCAAGCAGTTTAGCTGGCTTGTCGAGTGTGTTAATTTAGAATGCACACTCAAAGAAATAATTTGTTGAATTAACTTAAAAAAATCATGGAAATCATTTCCACACAATTAAATTAATCTTTTTCTACAATAAACAATTAGTTGTTTCAACCCAATATACTTCATTCAGGTCAACTTAATTTATTTGATTTTGTACTACTTAATTTTTTCTTTCTAGCTTGACTTGATTAAATTGTGTCTGCTTAACTCGCACCAGTTTGATTTAAATTAATACTTGAGTAAAGTCAACTTAATTTGCATAGGTAAAATCAACTCAAATAAATTGTGTAATCTAAATTCATTAAAATCAAGTTAAAAATACTTATCTTAATAGAATCAGACTAAAACATAGCAAATATGTTTGATTAACCTTGATACATTAGGTTGACCCAAACCAAGAATATTTGGTTTAAGAAACTAAAATGTTTAATGTTGAAAATTAATTAATTAATTAGGTGGAAATGATTTCCATGATTTCTTCAAGTTCATTCAACAAAATAAAAAAGATAACTTCTGGTTCGCTGCTCAGGTGGAAGAAGAGTCATCCGTCAACCAGAGAGTCGTGGATCAGTTCCAGCTTCCCCTTAACTACATGCCAAAGTGTCCTTGGGCAAGCACCGAACCCGAGGTTGCCTCCTGGTTTTCCATGTCAGGGTGTGAATCTGAAATGTATTGTAAAGCTCTTTAGATAAAAGTGCTATACAAGCACTGTCACCTCTAACATGTAGTGCCAAAGGTAGAAATAAAAAACAGTTTTTATGCATTTAAATCAAACTCTATTTGAACAAAGACAATTTAGGCTTACATGTTAACACTGGCTTACTAAAACAGGGTAATTACATTATTTAAAAAAACCTAAAACAGCAACATACCATTCTTAGTTTCTTAAACACAAATTTGTAGTGGTTGCTTCACAAAATAAAATTAAAACAGGGTTAGCAAATGTTAAAAACAAACAAAAAACAACACCCTTAATGGTACTCTGTTCTAGGGCTGGGCGATAATTCAATAACGATATATATCGATCGATAGACGTGTGGCGCAATAGAAAAAAATAGGCTCGATAAAAGTTCGATAAAGAAACGCAGTTTTCCTTCCTTCTCATTGTAGCCTAGCATGTAGGTTTATGCTAGTCACTACTTCCTCCTAACCAATCGCAATCGCGGACCCAGGCATGGCGTCACAAAGCGCCGCCCTCTCAAACCACAACACAGAGCACATGCAGATGTCGCAGCAAGGAGAGGCGGAGGAAATTGCTCCAAAGAAGGGTTTTTGTAGTTCGCCAGTTTGGCAGTATTTCGGTTATGGCAAGTCGGACAAAAAACAAACCACTGTCATCTGTAAAATGTGTAGGGAACCAGTGAAAACGAAGTCTGATAACACAACCAACTTTTTTTTTTTTTTATCATCTCAGCCGCACACACCCGCTGGAGTACGAGCTGTGTAGGCCCCGCCGCGACTCTCCTCCGAGGAATCTTCGGGAATTTCGGGAAAATATATATATATTTTCAGTTCTGGGCAGTTTCCCACGTAGTTCTAACAATTGAGAGAAAAATGCTGAGGGGCCAGAAACTTCAAAGTAATAACTCAGGTTAAAGCAGGAAACTAAGCTGAACCAGGTTTATCTGTTATATTTATTTTGGTCACTTTAGTTTATTCTTTGTCAGTATTTAATAACATAACTCAGGTCTTTTAAGTTATTTTTCTTTAAAACAATTCTGTTGTGTTTAAAAAAGTTGGTTAAATAAATATTTAATTTGGAGTTCTGTGTTTGTGTTCTTTATTAAAATTAAATCATTTAGCAATATCATAAAAAGTCCGGGCAGAGCTGCACATAAAATATGGTTTCAAATCTTTTCAATAATTATCGATATCGATCAATATGCATTTTTTTTTTTTGATAAGCTTTTTTTCTATATCGCCCAGCCCTACTCTGTTCTACAGACAACATTCTTAAAGCACACTTACATGAATTTAAGTGGATACAACAACACTATGCAGAATTAGACATTTTGAAACCATATGTTATTTTGAGTAAAAAATAATAATTAAGTTGAACTTTATTTAACATGCAAATAGCTCCTTACAGTCTTCAGGAAAAGGAAAAAAGATGGAACTCAAAGTATATCCAGTCTTCAGTATTTCAAATTGTGGCTGACACATTTCTCTTGAATGTACTTAGCAGACTAAAGGCTTTTTACTGACATGTAAGACAATAGTAATGAAGTTCAAGAATGATTAGTAGAATTCTTCGAAATCCAGACTTGGCAACCGCTTTAAAGTGCAACATGAACCTTTAACATTTTGAAATAAACTGTATATTAGGCAGCCCGTGAAATGTACTCTTTTACTTTCATATTTAGTAATTTCCACACCAGCAGTGTCTTGAAAGTTTATACTTTGGCTGACTACTCTTTTTCTTGCATCTCCATAATGATTTTCTACACATCTTCAATTTTATATTTTAACTCTAGAAATCTAACAAAAAGTGTCTTGGGATGGATATCCAGTCTTAAGTATTTTACACTGCTATTCATGTGTTTCTCTTAAATCTAGTCAGCACACTAAACGGTTTTGAGAGACAAAACTGCAATAAAGTTCAAAAATGTAATGTGAAATCTTTGACAAACTGGTGAGACTACGAGAATTCTCCCATATCCAGGCTTTACTACTGCTTTCAAGTACAACATGAAATTTAAACGTTTAGGGGAAAAAAAAAAAAGTACATTTGGCAGCCATTACGATGTACTTTTTACAGTGATCAACGTGCCAGCAGTGTCTTGAACGTTTGTACTTTGGCTGACAACCTGTTTCCTTGCATCTTCATAATGATTTTCTGCAGAGCTTCAAATGTATATTTTAATTCTGGAGGGTAACTAATGTTCAGAGCATACACAAGTCCGAGAAACATTGCCATAGCGAATGGAACATTTCTCAAACCACTCAGTACCTCTACCCCCTCCAGAACGATTCCAATATCCTCAGGCTCATCATCAGGGTCTGCAACATTGTGTCGAATCACATAGATGCCAAAGACTGTTTCTGCCAGGTCTCTTTCAATGCACTCATCATCGCTCTGTGGGAGAACAATTAAAAAGGTTAAAAATATTAAACAAAAATAAGTAAATAAATAAATAAAACCAGACTTTATCAGTAGGATTTCTGAAACAATTCTTTGATATCTTAATGTTATGTAGGAATCATGGTTCTGAACGTGAACAAGACAAAAGAGATGGTTAATGACTTCAGGGTGGAAACCTGCACACTGCACATCAGGATACTTTATGAGGAGGTAGAGGTCCTGGACAGCAGTATGGACTAGAAAATCAACACTGATGCTGCACAACAGTGATCTCCAACCCTGGTCCTCAAGGCCTACTATCCCACATGTATTAGATGTTTTCCTGCTGAGACACACCATATTCAATTTAAATGGATATCTGACAAGCTCTGCACAAGTCTGCCAATTACAAAATTTGAGTCAGGTGTGTTGCAGCAGGAAACCTTCAAAAGTATGCAGGACAGTGGCCTTGAGGACTGGAGTTTGGGGTCCCTGTTGTACAGGAAGGAGATGAGAAGAATTCCTTTAGAGAGCACCCAAGAGTGTGTCGAGTGCAATTAAGTTTTACTCATGCGGTCCAACAAAAGAACAACATGAGAATCATGAACACTGGAACCAACTGCAAAATGTGGAATATTGTACAGTTTACTTAAGTGAACGTTTTATGTTGCGGTCAGTAATTTTTCTCTGGGCCTGAGCAAAATAAACCACAAAAGTTAGGATGAGAGATGAATGTGTTGTCTGATGGCTGGTCAACATACCTTGTAGTCCTTAACAAATTTTTGTGGATCCTCATTCAGGTACACGGTCAAACCTCTGAGGATGCATTCTCATCTCACATCAATGCTGTCAACCTAAGAATGAAATTGAGAAAGGATGTTCACACCCACCAAACATTAGGATCAAAACTAGCTGGCACAAAACATTTCTATAAACCTAACCTACATTCAACTCTAAGAGGCAGCTTTAAAGGAAGAATCCAGACAGACAGAATTTGGGTGACAATATGAACTGTGTTACTCGGCTTACCTATCAATGTTTAAATAAAAAGATTTATTCTTTAGCCAACCCTTTTAACCAATTAAGTTTAGATTTGTGTTTACAAAATCCACTGTGATATTGCTGTTGGGAACTTCTGGCATAATTTGTGAAATGTCAGTGCATCTGCTTATCCAAAAAAAACAATACTTAAGTCCTACATTTGAACCAAGCTGAATACAGCGATGTGCAAAAAGCTGTAGCCCAATGTGTCTTGAAGACATTACATGTACAATCTAAGAAAGGACAATGCAATAAAACAAATCAAATTGTCTTCCATAATACTTAGAAGAAAATATGAAAAAATATATATATAAAAAAAATTAAACTAAATTAACTTAACCTGCCGACAGAATATGTTTGCTTTTATTATCCAGTTTTCAGGTGGATTTTCTCACTTAAAAACATATTAAAACTATTTTATTCCCACTGATCACAGCAAATATAGCTGCAAGGTGTATTTAATACAAAGTATTAATCAAACCTGGGAGCTGGCCGTGAGACAGACACATCGCTCTGATGACATATGATATTAAGGCAAATGAAAAGGGCTGGATGGATGAGGAGATGATGAAAGAGTGGCTGAGGCATGTGAATGTGAGGAGACCAGGTGTTTTTTTCCACTCATCACCATCGCTGTTAATCTGTGACTCCATGTGTGCCCATCTCCCAGCCGATGTGAATAAAAAGGTGAATCAAATGAACACTGTGCTCGCCATTATTCTGGGAGGTCTAACAAAGGAACTTCAACAGCTCGACATCGGTGTGAACCGGCCGTTCAAAGTAAGGCTGCGAGCGGCGTGGTAGCGATGGATGACCGACTGAGACCACGGTTTCAAGAAAAGTGGAAGGCAGCGCCGGGCAAGTTACGCCACAGTTTGCTGATGGATTGTAGATGCTTGGGCTAACGTGTCTGCTGGCACTGTAGTTCGAGCTTTCGCGAAAGCCGTCATCATTTCCGAGGAGCCGCCCGGCACAGAAAGTGACTCTGACAGCGAAGAAGGGGAAATTGGCATGTCTGATTTAGCGCAGCTGTTTAATTCAGAAACAGAGGATGATGACTTTGATGGGTTTGATTAATACTAATAAATACTTGAATAAAGCACAAACATACTCAGTTTTGCTCCCACTCTATTTTTCTACCTGAAAACTTAAATCAACAGCAGCCTCTGGGCCGGGTTACCGGTAATAAAAGCGAACATATTCTGTCGGCAGGTTTCAGGATTTTAAGTTAATTTATGCATCAATAAACTGTTTCAGAGGAGTGATCACAGCGCTCTGTGTCCTCAGCGATGAATCTGTCTCACGGCCAGCTCCCAGGTTTGATTAATACTTTGTAATAAATACATGAATAAAGCACATCATACTCGGTTTTGCTCCCGCTCTATTTTTAAATATGCAGTAGAGGTATTTAAACGTAGTAGAGGACATGTACCGTTATATAAAACCCGCGCCCTATAGTCCGGTGCGCCTTATGTGTGTGTTAAATACAGAAATGGCACACATAACTGAGACTGCGGCTTTTAGTACGGTGCGCCTTATGGTCGTGAAAATACGGTATATATATATATATATATGTATGTATATACACACACATATACATATGTACACACATAATTATATATTAGGAATGTACAATATAATCGGCCCCCTACCGATATCAGCCTTAAAACTGCGTATCGAACATCGGCCACCCACCATCTATTTTGAATTTAAGTAATTGTCTTGTATATAATTTTTCATACCCTCCAATTAAAGAAAAGGATAAATTCACAATAGTAATTCAAATAACTATAAACTTAAACTAAAAATAAATAAAATTACAAAATTACAATTTAATTACTTTCAACTTGGGGAGTTTTCAATTAGTAACAGTAAAAGTATCTTTTCTCTTTGCTTAGCTTAAATACCTTGACACTTAGTCACATTATAACAACTTTTTATCATCTTCTAAACTTTAAGACTTGTACATGATTTCCTGACTTGTTATCTTACCCGAGTCATTGGAAGCATCACTGCCTTTATCTTTTTCCCGAGGACTCCTCCTTTTCTGGCAAACACTTTCATCAAGTTTTCAGAGTGTGAATCAAGTTGCGAAAAGGACTTGGATTGAAGCTCAACTGTGGTTATCCTCTTGAATTCTGCTTTCACCTAAAATTGAACAGGGAAAAAAAGAGAATAATGATGGGCATACCTGTTTTTAAGAAAGTAAAAAGAAAGTTTTCTCATTACATCTACTTACCTCCCTCACATTAAAGAGACCTGGCCACCTTGCTTTGAAATCTGCTACCATGGGTGCATCTTGGACCACCTCAAGACGTCTTACTGCAAATGTTTTGTCCATCATGGCAGCTACTTTGTCTTCATTATTTCTGATCTTTACTTCAGATAGGAGTTTTACTCTCATCTGTTCCAAAGTTTCAGCTGATTCACCTGCCGGATATGGTGGACAGTAATTCACTTCAGCCTTTTTAGGTTTCTTAACACCATAGGCAGGACTGCGCCGATCATCAGGTTTTTGCTTCAGAGAATTCACAGTCACTTCTGGACATCCAAGTCGTCTGAGCTTGGATCTGTAGTTCCCAAGTTTATATTTTAAACTAGTCTTCCAACAACCAAACCCACTGGCGGAACCTGGCTCTTTCAAGCAACGGTGTGCTGTTATAAGAGCTTCTGCTACCTCATTGAACTCTGCATCAGAGAGGTAGACTTTGTACTTGACAATGGTTTCCATCAAACCATCCATGATTGCTGATTTAAGTTTTACATCAGGATTCAACAAGGCTCCAGTCTCTCTGAAAGCAGTGTTGGCTTTTTCAAGCTGTAGTTCAGTTTCATTAGAAAACTTAGGAATGTTGAAAACCAGGGGCCAACTGGAGGACCGTGAAGAGGTTGATTCAGAAGAAGACAGGATATTTGTGTCAAATGAGCTGCCAGATACAAATGAAGAGCTGTCATCTAAGGACTGCGAGGCTGCAGCCGCCGAATAGAAAGGTGGTGGAGATGCATCAGGCAGGCGAGGTGTTTCTGAATTAAAGATTACTCTAAGAGTACCTTTATCCAGGACATCTGAAATTGAGTCCAAGTTGGTGAACTCATTGTCGAAGTCAGTGTCCATATACTGAAGTCTGAAGCTTCCTTCTATTCCACATTCTTTTCTTATACACTCTGCGAGATCACTGACTGATTCTGGAATTCCATCTGGGAGAATCAATTTGTGCGAGTTGTTCTCTCCTAAGATTACTCGCAACTTTGCTGGTGGAGACATCTTTCAACAATCTAAATATGTAAAATAAAGACATGTCACAACAAGAACAGGTTTCAATATGGAAAAAAAAACCCACATACATTTGGTTTTTAGCACATCTTATAAGTTGATAAATCTTTTCAGTGTCACCATACGCGTCGGTCCCACAAAATAATCTGCTAAAGGGTAGTAATCAGCCAGTTCTTCTAGCCTAATCAAGAGAGTTTCAAAGGCTGAACTTTGCAGCTCAAAGGATCTGTAATGTTCTCTATACCACCCATGAAGTCTCTTCACAATAAAACATGGTTTGTCATTCACAATGTAAACCTGAATAATTTCCCCAAAGTCTGGGAGGCAACTTGTAGAGCCATGAACAACGATCATTCCTTTTCTGAAATTGACACCATTACTTGTCAAACTATTAACAACATGAACTTCTGTTGTTCCAGGAAAGTTCTGGTCAATAGCCTGAGCTATTTCTTGTTTTAAAACATCCACTGGAAGAGTAGAGACATTTGTGACTTCGGGAGCAGATTTCTGAAAGCTGGTCAGTTTCATGTGATATCCCATCATGAGTTGATGCTTATTTGCCAGAGTGAAGGGTAAATTTTTGAAGCAGTTGACGTGTCACACAACTTGCTTGAAAAAACGGTGCTTTGCCTCAAAGCGCATTGTCCATAGCTCCACAAGAGGACCAAACATCCTTATCAGTTGAGGGTAGTGCTCTACATAGTGATGTTTTGGGATTAGCCGCACATCAGGGAAAAGTTCTTGGAACTTTTGTCTGTGTCCTGAAATTTTCCCCTCAAGATAGGCTATCGACTCATCTGTATGTGATGGATCAACAACAAGCTCCATTATGTCTTTTAAGTGCATCAGAACTTCCCAAGCTGGTTCACCTTCGGGAACTAAATGCCCAATAATAAATGGGAGTAATCTTAAAAGGGACCAGTTTTCATGGGCATTCCCACCGATTGTTTTTCTAGCTGAAAATGTAAGAGGGATTGCATGTGGCTTGTTTTTTTGTCTTCCCACTTATAAGGGAAATGCAAGATGGCTTTGTTGAGTGTTTCAATATCGAAACATTTCTTGTTCACAAGGACACCCAAACAATGTGCAAGCTCTACTGGTACAATGCCTTCGAAAACATCATGCATGATATCTGGAGGATAACCTGTGTGAATGCTAAAGTGGGTGAGCGTTTCAGTGATAATGCAATGATTTTTTACCCCAAAACAACTTGCACCACTCTCTGAGGCCGTTTTCACATGAAAGGCATGGAGTTCTTTTCTCCTGAGACTGAACGCACCTGACTGCACATCATTTGTCTGAATGTGCAAAATCTGCAAATATAACCACTGGAGAAGCTCTCATTCAAACCTGATAAACTGTGGGTGCCCAAGTTATCAGCCACAACAAACTGGACTGTTCCTTTAAAACATTTGCCAAGCAATGGAATGTAAAGTCCATCTTGCTCTAAACTTTTTACATCGTGAAGAAGAGGATGCAAAAATTGTTCATAACCGTACTTCTTCAAGTCATCACTCTTGCACAGGACCGCCAGATAAATTGCGTGAAGTGAGGACTGTAAGCTTGCAGGTAAATTATTTAAAGTCCAGTAGATGCCACAAAGTTTGTGCTTCCTGCGAGAAGTTCCCAGTGGATTGCAAATCTCAAATTCATCTATGTATAGTTTTAACAAAATTCTCTTTAAAGTGTGAACCACCTTGAGAAGATCTGTACACATGCTGCTCGACAGACACTTTACTTTGCTGTGCATTGTGATTTTCTAATACATTGTCCACAACATTTTTCTTTTAAAGAGCTGCTGTAGTGATTTCAGTACAGGAACATACTGAAAACTTTTTTTTTCTTTCGCATCAAGTGTATACTCAATAGACTGTATTATATTAAAGTTGTTTTTGTAAAACTGGTTGCGAAGAAAAGATGTGCTTAAGGCACCACTCGCCCCTATAGCTTTCAGCAAAGGATTAGATTCATAGACAGCAGATGCTACTTCTGCTAAAAAAGATTAATCTTTTCTTACACTATGTTTTTTAAATAACATGGAAACATGAAGAATGGAAATGTGGATGCTTTTAACAAGTAGTTAAGTTCCTCCAGAAAGTCATCAAGTTTTGATCCTGGGACATGATAAATATGCTCCAACTTGAGCAATGATGTAGCCAAATTTAGCTCAAATGCATCAAGTAAGTTCTCAGTTGTGTCTGGATTACAGCCTGAAGATGTACTACATGTACTAGATACCTGAACCTCAGGGTTATCTTGATTATCTGCAACCTCTCCAGAACCATCAGAGTCTTGTTGTAGAATTTGGGTGTTTGTAACTATACCTGGCTTGAAATGTTTCAGAGTGTGTGGGTTGTGTTTCCTATTCTTGTGTGAGTGGAAAGTGCCATAAATGTTGGTTTGAAAAGTGCAATCTTTAAACATGCATCCAACAGTTTCATCATTCTTCAAATGAGTTCCAATGTGTACAAAGTAGTCTCTCTCTGTAGGAAGGCTGCTACTTGCACACAAATGACAACTGAATGTAGACCGCTCCTGAATCGCTGTAGAGCTTGGTTTTGGATGAACTCTACTCAAATGAATACCCAAAGCATTCCATGTCTTAAAAGTACATGGGCAACTTGTATGAGGACATGGATAGCGTTGTCTCAGATAGTGCTGTATTCTGAAATGTTTTAGAAGTTCAGGTCTACCAGACATGGAAAGAGAACATTCCTTACACCTCCACATTTCTTAAAGACTGCAGTTTAAAAAGAACTGTGCTGATCTATGTTTGTTGGACCAAAGCATAAATCAATTTAAACATTCTAAGCAAGAAAAAGAATTAAACATCTACATTTATAGCAAAAAATAACGTTTAAGTCTAGAGTTTGTGCATAAAAAAGTGATGAAATCCTCTGATTGGCAAGAAGCGATTTCCTCTGAACAGAAGCCAATGGTAGGGCAGAATTGGGGTTGGACAGGAAACCAAAGGATTAATTTGCTGTAACAAAGATCCTGTAATGCAGAGAAAATAATGACAAGTGAAATAAAGTTAGACGTATAGCACCCCATTCTAAAGCTCAGATATGCTTCATAGTACAATGTGTTGGCTACCATGTAATTGACACAATTCTGTAGCCTCCCCCATTACAGCATTGCAATGTGAATATGACAATATTGATAAAATAAATCATTTAAGCATAATCTCAAAAGTCAGTCAGCTATGAAGTCTTTTGGTAATTTATGTAAACCTCACTGTGGACTAATTAACCATAGTTTAATGAAATGCTGAAACAAACTGTACGGAAAAAAAGGAAAAATGATCAGATCAGATTAAGACTATAGAGAACATTTTACTTAAGAGAGTAGCTTTAAAAAGTGCAAATCTCAGATCATGTATTGTTATTTGTTAAACCTGCAAAGGTCATCCATCAGTGTGTTGAGCCAAAGCACTTCAGAAATAACTATATTGTTCAAAAAATATGCTTGTTTAACTGTACACTCTCCTGCGTGCGCAAGCACTTCTCAGCAGCTCCAGCAAAACAGACGTTTTTATCTTTGCCACACTGAAAATACTGACATTCTTGTCTGGTTAGCAGGTGGTAGAATGTACCTCACTTGATTTCTGATCCGCTGGGCTGTATGGAGGATAAAAAGTGCCAAAATTAAATAAATAAATACAGCATTAAATAAATAATTAAATGTGTCAATAATTAATTAAATGTGGAATTAAATAAATGTGTCATTCATTAATGAAAACCACGTCACTAATATAAAGTGCCACAATTAAATAAATAAATACAGTGATAAACAATTAATTAAATGTGTAATTCATTAAATAAGTAATTAAATATATAAAGTTAGGGGGCGGGGTTAACGCGAATCGAGTCGCCACCTACTGTATCAGAGTATGTTCACAACCTGTGGATCAAAGTCTCTGTAATCGATTTGCTTCGCCTTAATGTGCAGGGTGACCATCAGGTGTTAGATAACCGCCCCCTAACTTTGATGGGTGGGTTTGACAGATTCTTTTAATGGTTTCGATGCACTGCGACACAGGACCATGAAATAATTAAATGCATATTTTTAATAAAATGAATATGTATTTTATTAAATTAATGACACATTTATACATTTAATTCCATATTTGTTTAATGAATTACACATTTAATTAATTGTTTATCACTGTATTTATTTATTTTATTGTGGCACTTTATATTAGTGATGTGGTTTTAATGAATGAATGACACATTTATTTATTTAATTCCACATTTAATTAACTATTGACACATTTAATTATTTATTTAATGCTGTATTTATTTATTTAATTTTGGCACTTTTTATCCTCCATAGGGCTGTGGGGGTGTGCTCACTTCAGTTTGCGGTGTTTGTGTGTCCTTAGTCCTGAAGGAGCTAAACGCTTAGATGCTGCATATTTTAGAGAACGACATGTAATTTACCCCTACGAGGTCCCTAAAGGCCCTTTCACATAGGACGCGTTTTTCGCTGCGCTCACGCAGGGTAGGGCGCAGACCCGGCGGCAGCGCACAGCGGTAGAGAGCACAGCGTGCACGCGTTGCTAAGCTACAGACCAGGAAGTGTTTTCTTCAGCTGCGTGAAGCTCAGTGGCGGTTCTAGACCAAATGTACCAGAGGGCCAGTAGGGGGCCAGAGTGTTTTCATGGGGGCACAGAAAAGCATGACATAAAAAACATGGCAAGGGATTCAAATGTATTAAAAGAATAGTACACCCAAAACATGATTAGCCTTCATTTTCTACTCACCCCCATGCTGAACAACACTCTGGAGTACTTTTTTGATATCTCAAATGCATCTGGAGATCTGGGAGGCTTCTTGCTGTCTGCTGACATTCAAATAATGGAGGTCTATGGTGCCCGAGGCAGAAAGGTCCATAAAAGTCCACAAAAAACGTGTCAATATTCCTCCATACTGCTCATCCAATGTATTCCAAGTGTCCTGAGTGGGTAGCGTTCATAATTTACTCGAAACGAAGACATTTAGAATGTTTTTAGAGCATAAACAGTAGTGTATAGGATGTCCTAAAAGCGCGCGCCTGCGAGTTCACGAGCCTACGACCAAGCCAGATGAAAGTGCGCATTCAGCGTCTGCTCTTGATAATGCAAGCGTAGAAGAAGAAATGTGCTGTTTACCTGTGCAAAGAAAGAAACAACGAAAGAAAAATGTCTGAGGACTTCAGTGTTGAGGAAGAGCATGAGTTCTTTGCCGTGCTGAATGCGCACTTTCATCTGGTTTGGTCTGCCGGAGTTGCCGTAGGCTCGTGAACTCGCAGGCGCGCGCTTTTAGGATATCCTATACACTACTGTTTATGCTCTAAAAACATTCTAAATGACTTAGTTTCGAGTAAATTATGGACGCTACCCACTCAGGACACTTGGAATACATTGGACGAGCAGTATGGAGGAATATTGACACGTTTTTTGTGGACTTTTATGGACCTTTCTGCCTCGGGCACCATAGACCTCCATTATTTGAATGTCAGCAGACAGCAAGAAGTCTCCCAGATCTCCAGATGCATTTGAGATATCAAAAAAGTACTCCAGAGTGTTGTTCAGCATGGGGGTGAGTAGAAAATGAAGGCTAATCATGTTTTGGGTGTACTATTCCTTTAAGAGAGCTGCATGAAGTGACATTTCTATTCAATGAGGTTGAATTAAAATTATATTTCTTATGAGTTCAATATACATTGATAATTTAGGAATTATACAAATTTTTCCACTTAATTTAAGTTAAAAATACCGTTTTATATAAAATCTGAATTAGAGCTAAAAACAAACTGATAAATTTAAATGTAAAAATAAGAGTATTTTTTTTTATTTGTTCTGAAAAAAACATTTAGCAGATGAAAACTGGGATCCTATCTCAATAGGACTGGAACTATCACCTGATTGTTTTTAAACAACTAGTTAAACATAATTTGTAAAGAACAAAAATGAAATAGATCCAAAGGACCTATTAGTAACCATGTCTGTTCCAGTGCATATCAACATTAAAATGTCTTTTAAGTATTATTTCTTCAGTACAGGGGCCACAACAGGGGCCAGGACTTACAGGGGCACTGGCCCCCATTGGCCCCTGTCTGGAACCGCCCATGGTGAAGCTGACACCCCATCCACGAAAAAATACTCAGCAAATAGACTGAATGGTTAGTGCTACATTAGTGCTGAATTGTGCCGTTAAATTTATCGTTTGTGCTGCTTTAGTTTTAGAAATATTAAAGATTATTTTTTAGGTCATTAAGAGGTCACCATTCCCCCATTAAGCTCCGATTTAAACCAAAGTGGTCTGCTTTTTTAGTGCTAAGTTAGTGCTGATTTGTGCCGTTAAAACGGTCATTTGTGCTGCTTTAGTTTTTAAAATATAATGAATTATAATATAAGGCTTGTGACTAGACGTCAGGATGCATTTCTGGTTGTCAAGGCCGCTTCAAAGACTCGAAGTAAACATAATCTGGACCGTGAGAAGAGCAAGTCCCGGATTTCTTAATAAATGTTGAAAAGCACAGCTGAAAACAGAGTATCTGGATCTCTATGAACACTGGGAGTGGATCACGGACCTGAAGGAGCTTCTGGAGGCAAGAAGATTATTTACTGGATGTTATTTGTAAACTAACATCAAATCAGAGCCACCCAGGCTAGAACACACTATTAAAGGCATCTTCTTGTTACATTTTATTGGCAATATCCTGCTGCATTCAAGTTAGAATCACTGTGTCTGTGTGTTTTTAATCATTAAATAATTATGTCAAAACAAAGAAAAATCATTTTCATGATGCATTTTAGGTTATCATTTTACTTATCATTTGTAGTTCAGATCAGACATTATTGTGTGCAAATTGAGCTTGCTATTGCTTGTTGTTGTGACATCTGCCTTGTTGTCTTGTATTTGATTCCTTAATAAAGACGTAGTGAACGAAGTGAAATACTCATGTACCAATCACAAAAACTGTCAAACTATCATGAATATACTGTTCCCCATATTATTAAAATATACTCTAATTAATACACAAATAAAACAGAGCCTCCACTTAGAATCTGTTTGGTTCTTCAATTTTTCAGACTCCAAAAAAAAAATAAAAAAAAATAACTATATGCCTGTTCTTGTTAGACGTTTTTTTTTAAAACATAATACTGAAGTAATTAAAAATTCCGTGATCCACTCCCAGTGTTCATAGAGATCTAGATACTCTGTTTTCAGCTGTGCTTTTCAACTTTTATTAAGAAATCCGGGACTTGCTCTTCTCACGGTCCAGTTTATGTTTACTTCAGCTGGCGAGTCTTTCAAGTGTCCTTGACAACCAGAAATGCGTCCTGACGTCTAGTCACAAGCCTTACATTATAATTCATTATATCTTAAAAACTAAAGCAGCACAAATGACCGTTTTAACGGCACAAATCAGCACTAACATAGCACTAACCATTCAGTCTATTTGCTGAGTATTTTTTCGTGGGTGGGGTGTCAGCTTCACGCAGCTGTTTTCTTCCCTTGCAGCTTCGTTGTGAAAGATGTATGTGTCATCATTGCAGCAAAGAGCTTTTCTCCTGAGGAGGAGGAGAAGACCAGCAAAATAAAAGGGTGGGGGTTCACCTGATCCTGATGGAAAGGCAGGACTTGGGGGAGTTGAGGCTCGTCCGGGAGCTGCATTCTTTCACACAGACCGCTTTCAGGTTTACTTCAGGATGACCAGGCCAACTTTTTTTTTCAGAACTGGCCTCACCTATTGGACGCGCTAGGATGTCGTCACAGCGCTTTGCACCCGGATTGAAAAAAATTTAATTCAGGCGCAGCGGCTTCTGCGGTGGCGCGGCAGCATGCGCTCACCTTGCACGACGCTGGGCTCCGCGACATGGCGGAACGTGCTGCGGCCGCGGCACCACATACACAATGAATGGGTTTGCCGCCAACATCCTGTGTTTTCCGTGTGTGAAAATGCTTCTGAAAGGGCCTTAACAACTGTCCTATGCATCGTAAACGGCGTAACTCGGCATCCACACGCCAAAGCCCGATTACCCACAGCGCTGCAACATGCAGGCGCGCGCACACACACACACACATATACATGCGCATGCAAACACACACTTGGACTTAATTTCAATTCTCAAAACGAATATTCAACACTACTTTTCAGTACCTCTCTAAATGTCATCATCGTACAATATCACAAACATGAGCTGACATGCAGTAGCATGTTGAATTAAGTAGGCTAGCCCACTTTGTCTTGTGTTAGTCACATGCTAACCAAGCAATTGTTTTAGCTCATTTGTAAAGTAATACATCGATTAATCAAATAATAATTACATAGCTGTATGTATGTATGTAAGATACGTTCAACCATGGTAATCAATTTTGTTAGATGACATTAGATTCGAGCTTACCTTAAACTTCCCATGTGCTCCTTATGTTTGCCTATGGTGTCTTCCGTTGAGGTGTAATCTCGCGATAGCGTCCGAGATTTTCCAGGTCTGTCCTTGAACTTCATTAATTCATGTAAGCTCAACAGGAATTAATCAAGTAAATCTTGAGTTATTTGGTTTTAAGTAAAATGTACACAAACTGATTATGTAAATCTTACAATCATATTTTATTTTAGTAGAAACAACATGTTAGAATTGAGAGAATTGGACAAATGGGTGGTTTTAATTCTTTAAGTGTACCTTGGAGAGGTTCTGGAAGATCCTTTGAGAGGGGGGGAACCGGTTGGGTCCAGAGACTATGGATTCAGCAGGGAGCTCAGCAGCAGCAGCGTCTAGCTTCTGACTCGTGAGTTTCTGACCTTGACTTGGTTTACTAGCTCTTTATTGAGAGCTGTAGGAGGAATCCAGACTGATATCTTATGGTTTGGCTTCCTTGGGCAAGCAGGCAGGTTTCCAGGCAAAGCTCATCCAGAGCTTCAGGGTTTCTGACCTTGACTTGGTTTCCTAGCTCTTCCTTGAGAGCTGTAGGAGGAATCCAGACATATATCTTCTGGTTTGGCTTCCTTGGGCCAGCAGGCAGGTTTCCAGGCAAAGCTCATCCAGAGCTTCTGGGTTTCCTGTGAGCAAAGAAGACAAAGGCAGGTTAGAATCTAGTTTCTCTCTAGAGCCAACTAAGATTCTCTAAAAATGACAGAGGCTCTGGTTTGCTAACCAAACTTGGTCAACACTGCAGCGTTGAAGGAAGGTCTGGCTGCTGCTTATATAGGAAGGTCTCCTGATGGGCTGATGAGCTTCAGGTGTGCTGGAGGGCTCCAGCCCAGGAGACCCACAGCGCACCCTGCTGGAGACAGGTGGTGATTCTCCAGATCCCAACAGTTTGTTGTGAATCAGATTTATGATATTTTTAACCATATCTTAAAGGTCATAGGGAAAAGTGTGGTGATGCGAGCATAATTTAAAAACATAGAAATTTATGCTTGTTATAAAATTGTGTGTAGTAAATAATATTGACCTTAGCCTACAATAATCGAATTTTGAAACTCACTCCTAGATTTTCTGTGACCGCTCAGAATGTCTCAGCAGTACGGGGGCATTTCAGTCTGTAGAACTAAAACACCAAACACTCCTTCCCAGCTTAAAACAGAAGAAGAGCAAGAAGTAGGAAAAACAGTGTTCAGCTTGAAGTTCGTTCAGTATTTCCCAATCATTTAACGAAACCTGCTGGGAAAAACTATTTTGGTTTCTTAATCTGATACCCAAATCCTTTGGCTTCAGCTTCTTCTTTGTGTGCATGTGTTGGTGTGTGTGCGTGAGTGTCCTGTTTGTTAATTTAGCTCTGGTAATCAATGTCCCAAAGCTAAATGAAAGCCCAAATGAGTTGCTTTAACAAACAGATTCGACCCTTAACAATCATAGACAGGTTTCAGGTATTACAGGAGACAATCCCCCCCTTAATGGCAATCCCCCCTTTAACGACCGACCCCTAGAATCATAGACAGGTTCAGATATTACAGGCTAACGATGGAACTAAACGACCCATTCATCGGTTACCATTTGCATGTTTCCAAGCAATACAAGGCCTTGTCCATATAAGACTCAAACTCACTGCGGATCCAGACATTTGAATTGAGAAAGCTTCCTGGAGAGGTGGCGAAACGTCTTCAAATCTTGAAAACCAAGTCCAGTGGATATTTTTTGAATTTTTACGGAATGACTATGACCTGGATGACTGAGAACCTTCATCAGCACTTTCAGAAACAGACCATTATGGTAGATACCATAAGGTTCCGTTTGGCACTTGTATATGAAATTTTATCGAAAATGATTTAGGGAGTAAAATGGTATACAATGAACACACAGAGACAGAAAGACAGGTGGGAATGAAAGACGGGATAAGAGCTAAAAGGAGAGAGAGAAACAGATAAAGACAGGAAAGAATGCATGAAAAGAGAAAAAATAAGACAAAACAGCAGAAGTTGTTAGCAAGCCCATGGCCCCTGTCGGCGGCTGGTCATGCCCAAGGAGGATGACGCTCTGGTGTCTGAAGCCCGGGAGCGCAGCACCCCCTGGTATAGACCTCACAGGGCTAGGAGGCTCAGGCCCGACCTGGCAGCCACCAGGAAGAAGACAGCAACCACCAAAGTACTGAAGCCCGCCCCTAGAGAACTATCAGTGCCCCAACAGACACAGGCACCTCTCATCGGTGGAGAGCATTAGAAGGGCGAGGAGACAGGCTCTGCTCATACTTGGAGCTTAGGATGTTGCACCAGGTGGGATGGGAGGTAAATGCTCAACCTTGCGAGTATTCAGTGACAAATTCACATTCATCCAGTAAATTTCACAAAATCCCACCCTTATACCCCTGCGGACATATAAAACCACTCAATGGACATATAAAACCACTCAATGGAGACATACACAGGGCTAACACTAAACAGATTCTTACACTCCTCATACACTATCCCTCCGGGTCTAGAGAGGATAGCCCCAAACACCACCCCAGACTCACCCCCAGTAGGGACACCTCCTCCACTTTTTTTGCACGTGCAACAAGTGGGCATGTCGGTGCTGATCTAAAAACATTGCTGGACAACTATTAAGATATAAACAAACTGTGTGTTACTGGTAGTTTGAGAATGGCCTTAAAGGAAAAAATTGACTCTAAGCCAGACCTGTAGGCCGCTAATTGGACCGGCTGAGGTGTGGGCAGTGCTTACCAAACCTTGAACAAAATTTTCCCTATTGTCTGATGGGTCACTGATATGGCTTTTATTTTTCCCGTGTGTGGGTGATCATTCTCTGACTTGCCGTCAGAATCTGAGCCACTTCTTACCCAGTCCTCCTCATTGTTCTCTCCCTCTCCGCCCGAAGCGATGTCATTAATTTTTGGAAGCATTTCTAAAGCCTGTTTCGCTGTTAGATTTTTTCTGTAAGCCATTTTACAGTATTAGCCAAAGAGTTCTAGGCAGAATGTTGGTAACGGTACCGGACTTCAATCAACCGCGGAAAGAATTTACAATGTACCAAATAGAGCCGTCAAAATGATGGCTGTGGGAGATTGAGGTAAAATAAACCATATTTATTTTTTACATTATTATTTTACTTAAAAAACTAAGTAAAACTGAAGGAAATAGAGAAAGAAGAAGTCAGTTAACATGAAAAACATATGATTAATGCAAATAAAGTTATTTCCCTTTAAAATCTCAGAACCGTCAAAATGACGGCCTAGGGAGTTCTAGTGTTAACCAAAAGGTACTCAACTGAAATAGGTATGATAGGTGTAAACAAATTCACATGTATAGAGTTAAAAAATGCGATGCATTGATGTTGCTAGAAAAGTACTAGACCCTAGTATGAGCATATATTACATATTTATTAGCCTAGCCAAGCTTACAGATTGTGAACTAAATCCAGATATTGTAAAGTGATCTGGGTGTGATCAGTTTTTATCATTCGATTCAGAACTCTCCCTGGATTCTAGAAATCCAATTTTATGTTTAGGTTTAGGTTTGGACTGGTATGCAATAGTATCCCACTTCAAACATTCAGTCTATCAAGGTTTCAGATATATCTTATTATTTCTAATTATTGAAAAGTAATTAGGTTTTCTTTGCTATTCCCTGTAATTCCACTGTTTAAAGTGCTTTAGTGTAATATGCTGTAAAGTCACACAAAAAACTAGGAACATATCAGCAATAATACAAAAAAAAAGCTCAGTTGCCGTTGTTTAAGGATATGTGTGAGCCATATGCACAGAAAGGATTGCATGTCTGATTTCTTCATCACATTATGTATTTACATCTTTGCAAAACACAATTTGTTCTTTATTGAAAATATGTTGTTTCCTTTCTAGTCCTTAACATGGTTTAATAACATTGTACCTTAGTGCTGGGAAAAGAGAAACATAAATACACTGCAAATATTGTCACTGTAGTGATACAGTAGTGAAACCATTAAGTAACAAGAGATTTGAGATAAACAGAAAAATGAATTGCCAATCTTTGAATGCAAAACATATCAAAGACTTTTATAAAAGGTTTGCATCCATTCAAAGCTGTGTGTAATGAATTTGATTATACATAGCATTTGGAATGGTTTATTCAAACCCCACTGCAAAAGAGTAAACATTTTCTATAACAGGCAGCTGTTTTCAGTTGTATCTCTCACGACTCTTCAATGGACTCTTCAAAGCAGCACTTAAACGAATGAATACGGGTGCAAAGATGCCTGTGGCAAGAAGAGAATGTCTTTGACTGCATACAAACTAGCCCATACCAGTGGACTGTATCGGACGATCCTTTAGATCAAAAAAACAAAAGGCTACTTAAAAACATAGAAGGGAACCTCACCCTAATCTACTCCTCACAATGCAGAATTGAGTTTGATCCAAATTCCTGATGCTTTTAAGCATCTAGAGCAAATGGAGTCAGTCAAAAATGTATTCATTGGTGCTATGCAGAATTTAAACTTCTTTTTTTTTCTATGGAATTTAAATTTTTTAACATTGCAAAAATGTTTTAAATAAATTGCTGAAATAAATTTAGTTGTTTTTAAATCTTTATTTAAAAAAATCTGATTAGTTTACATAATTTTCAAAACTCATTGTAATGAGTTAAAATATATAATTTTGAGACAACAAAATTATCACAAAACGTACAGTCACCAATTTGATTCCATTTGTAAATGGTTATATTTTGGCACCAGTCTTCCTGAGTACTTTGCTTTCCCTGCCCTCTCTGGATTCTCATGGGCTTCAGAGTCTGATCACTATCTGGACTGTTTCTGGGTTTCACCAGTTTTCTCTACCTGTTTCCATTCTGCTTGAACCCTACTTCCAGTCTGTATGTCAGTCAGCCAATATCTACTCTGCCCAATGCCTGCCTCTACTTAGTCACCATCTGCCTTTTTAAGTCTGCAATAAGCTTGTTCAACCTGTCCTCAGCAAATTCTGCCTTTCTTCCTTATTAAGCCTGTTATCAGTTTGCATGCCTGCATCAGATAGTTGGATAATTGCATCCTAACCATATTGGAAATAGTATGATCAAGATAATGGGCAAAGATAGAGTTCCTCCACAGACAGTGCCTAAGCATCAAATATTGCAAATGAAGAACTCTAGATTACTGTACTTGTACAGAAAATAAAAAAATGCACGCAGTAAGTGGCAATGTTGCAGGTGAATGAATTAACTTATTTTAGACGGACAGAATATTTTAGATATCAAAAAATGATAATAGGAATAAGTGATTTACAGAGATTGCATTTGCACGAATATGATGTGTACCAGTTTTTGTCATGATCTTGGCACTGACGGCTAGCTTAATTAGTCATTTCATTCACTTGTCTAAATCTGTCCTTTTTCTCATCACTGCTCATCTGATCCACCTGCTCCCGCTTCTATTTAAACTCCTTGTTCCTAGCCATGAGTGCCAGATTATGCTCAAGCCTTCCATGTGTTCTCTAGCGTACCCAGTTGTGTTTCTGATTACCTGACCCTGACTAATTTCTGTCTATGGACTCCTGAGTTTTGCCTGTCCCTGTCTGATCTGTGTGCCTGACCTGTCTTCAATCTCCTATTAGAGTCGTCTGTGGACTGAACCTGGATCTGCCTCTTGACTTTGCCCTGTGGATAATCCAACCTTCCTGGCTTTAGTGACTGGAACTCTCTGGCAGCATCTATTGCCTCTTGTCAGCCAACCGGCTGGAATGCTCCTCGTTCTCTGGGCACGGACTGAACTGTTAAACCAGGTTAGGGAGTCACACGTTTATAATCATCGTCCTTCAGATTACCATGGTCACCAAACTATCTTTCTCTTCCACAGACCTTCCTGCTTTAAATGCCCTAGCCGCTGATACCGCAGATCCACAGCCCGTCGTTTGAACAAATGCTTTTTTGAAGTAATTTCACTGTCTTTCGTGCCTGAATTCTGGGTTCCTCTGTTCTGAGTCTTTACAGAATAGTCTGGCCATAACATGGACCTATCTGCAGACAAAAAGTGGCATTCTGAGGTATACCAATGTATTTCTCAGCTCAAATCAGGCATGTGGCAGATTCTTGATCACCTGCATAATCAGGCTACCCCTGCTCCCCTCCGCCTCCACCTTTGACAGCTGCCACACCTTCCTCACCTGCTAATAGATCAACTAGTCTGGAACTTTATCTATCCCCTCCCATGTTTGTGGCAGTAATGTGTCAGATTTTACTGCTAAATATTGTTGCTAATAAACTTTTTGTCATTTATTTCATACAAAAACACACAATACACTTTTAAAATGTAGATCTCTAACAACACTTTCTCACTGATTTAGGAATTAAGAAAAATAAAGCAAATAGGTGTATTGTGTTGGAAAAGCATGAGGATCAGAGAAATCCTGAAGGGCTTGGCTCTTTTAGTAGGCCTCCGGTGTCTACTGGTATATTTTTTCATCCTTGGGCTATATGTCCATACATTTCCACATTGACGCTAATACTTTTACATCCACACTGATGCTTAACCAACTGTTCAAGTGTGGGGGTTAGTTGTTAATGCATGAGGTAATAGCATGGAAATAAACAAGAAAGCTCATGAGGAGTGTTGTTTTGACCTCAATTACTGCAGTTGATCAAAAACACTTGTTGGCCAAGCATGTTCAATTTTAATCACATCTGTTTACATGTCACATGATGTTTAGATTATGACACATCTCTACGGAATATCTGTGATAAACTGTTCTCACAAATGCATTGTGAGAAATTTTGAAAATTCTTAAGTCTAAACATTCCATCCTTTACAAGCTTGCTGTTATTTGGACAAACTCGATGGAGAAATAATATCATACTTATCCGTGTCCACATTCAGTCAAACACAGCAGGGATTTGTTTCATTTATGTAACAAAGAAAACAGCTGGTCCACATGCTGCTAAATAGCAAACTGGTGCCAAATAACAAGGTGTTTTTCCAGATGGAGAGACACAAGAGCCTATGTGGAGTGAGTAAACTGGCAAAATAAAAAGCAATCAATTTTTCTTCTTGTAGTCTAAAACTTCGGTCCAATAGCTCCTTTGCTTTAGGTTTTTTTCACAACCAATATGTAAATAAAGTGTTTCTTTATTAAACTAAAGTCAAAGAATGACTTACTGAATAACTGAAGACATCAAACTGATGTATGTTTTTTACTTGATGCAAAGCCTTGCAGCTGCATGAAACAGTATCTGCATCAGCCTCTTTGCACACTAAACACCACACCCATGTATGTGAATACTGTCTAGCTTATTTATACTTAACATGCCTTAGCAACAGCTACACTAATGTAGGTGCATCAGCATTGTGAGGAACATTTTTCACTCTTAATGTGAGGAACATTTTTCACTCCTGATAGGTTAATGATTTCTAATCACATTCCGTTTATGGATGAGTGTGGGAAAATACAGGCTTTTTACAGAGAAAAACTGTTGTTAGACTAGCCTACATTTACAACACATATATCTAGACCCAAGGAATGTGTTTAAAGATAAAGTTTTTAAGTTAAATTCACTTAAATTTAAATGTTTTGAGACTGTATGCTAAAATAAGCATTTATTGAACGACATTTGTGAAAAAATTATTTGTCCTTAAATCTAACTAACCTTTTGTTAATTGAGTATTCACCCTCTTTGATTGAGCTAGCATATAGCAGACATGAAAATTCTGTGAAATTACATAATTTAGTAATAAATATGTAGTGAGCATATGAGGAAAAAAAAGAACCTTTACGTAATCTTTAATGAAAGAAAGCTTGTTTTAGATTTATAAACAACAGTTTAGACATGTTACTGTAGCATAGCTTACCATGCAATCCATCTTGTTAGCTTTGTCTTTACTCAACAGTAAGCAAATGACATGATCAGGAATCATCAAAGAAACGAGTGATTTAACTAGAAACTCTCCCTGATTTGTGCCAGACCTTGTACCTCTGCCCAAATCCATTTTGAGTTTTGAAAAGCTTGAGTTTTCAAAACTCATGGCTGGCTCACAGCAGGTGGGGGTTCCTTTGTTCTACCTGGACACACATCGGGGAAGCTGTCCTCCTCCAGCCTTTTCAAGCCTCTTCAGCTTCAGAAATTCAGAGAAAAATGTTGCATACGGTCTGTTTTGTAGCAAGCTGGTTCTGAAATGTCAACCATCAGGATTTAGTCTTGGTCAATCTGGAGATCTGGACCTTGAGCCTGAGCTTTCCATGCTGATGCCTCTTTTAGTGTGAACCCCGGAGCAGCTTCATGTAAAAACAAGGAAACCATGTGTGCTGTTTCTTTCTTGAAGCACCTTGGGGGGCAAAGGCACACCACTATGGGAGTTTCTTGTGATTCTGTCTTGGGCTGGGGAAGGATTGCAGAGCTTGAGTGAGAGTTCTAGAAGAGTCTGCTTGGAGCAAAATTGCATCCACGCAACTCATTGGCCTTGTTTAATATCAGCATGAACATTGGTCCTCAATTTTCCAAAATTAATAAAATCGTTTATGGGCCAACATTGTGCAATTTGTTGTATATACATTTTTATTATCTTTTTTTTTTTTACAATATGCAATGCAAGTCCAATGAATTGTCTAGTTCTTTTTTTCCACGAAAAAAGAGAGCACAGCCCGTTCTTTGCCGCAGTGAAGTTAGTTTTGAGCTGAATATTAGATGTTTAAACAGCTGCATCTAGCTTTGTAGCATTCTACTCAGAATCTCGAATTTTGGCCATTTCTCTGTTCTTCCATGTTCTCTGTGGTTCACTTCAAAATCAGATTCCCTCAACAATGAGCTAGATGCCACTGACTCCGCTGAGTTTAAATGTGCAGCTTGAAACTGACTTCACTGAAGTAGAGAATGTACTGCTGCTCAATATATGTTATGCATTAATATATGCAGAGATAAATCAATGCTGCAGAAACAGAGGAGTCTTCCCTCTCATTTAAAGATAGTAAGGCTATTTTCAAAGTGACCCATTGATCGTTGTTTGAAATCATTCTGATAACAAATATTGCGACTCTGATGACGCAGTTATCTTTCATTGGAAACATGAGTTTGTTTTAGTTATTTCAGATAACACAGCCATCACCAGAGATCATTGAAATGAAATTTAGCTCAGAATGTTGAATTGTTCTCTGAAGAAAGCACTAATGCAGCATTCACATAAGAAAAGGAATTAATGAGTTGTGCTGGGGACTACATCACACAGGAGCTTGAGAAAGGTTCTTGTATCCATGGGACATCTAGTGTTAAGAAGGCACACTTTGATACTACATTTCTGTTGTCAGTTTCTTAAAACAATAGCCTACCTTTTAACCAGTGTCAAAGTGCTAGAGGCCCAGGTTTTCAGGGTAGGCAAGTTTGTGCTTCTTACTCAGGCAGAATGTGGAGCAGAATCTTCCATCAAGCTGGCCTGCGTCTCTCTCTCTCCTTGCTTTTTTTTAAAAAAGTCTGCCAGTGCAGCGGCGAGAGAGGCAGCCCAGGGCACTCAGGCCAGTAGCATGTGAGGCGGGAAAGATGATTGGTTTATTTCAATTAACACCCACCCCAACAGTCCGTATCAACCACACCGACAGCAACGTGTGGAGGAAGGGGTGTGTGACGTGTGTCTGGTGCCGGGCTAGCTGCTGTGGTGTGTGTAGCTACCGAGTGGTGCAAGTGAGGATAAGAAGCAATGGACTCGGTCTTAGAATGTGGTAAAAGGAAGAAGAAAGATGGAGCAGAGAGTGAAAGAGACAAAAAAAAAAGGTGCTGGAGGAGGATGCAGCAAAATGCAAAAAAGTTACAGATCTATTCAGCATCCCCAACCAATGTTGCCATTAAAAAAAGATGCAAGGGATTTATAAAAATAAAAAAAAAACATGCATACAACATTTTTTGTTTGTAATTAGAAATAAAACAGTATGATCTCTAGAGACCCAAACGTCTCTGGTCAGTAAAATGAAGAACATTGTTAGCATATGTTTGTTATTCAGAGATGGTGATGGTGATGACACCTTACCTGCTGGGGCTTCAGGAGAGGTAGAACATTTGGGAGAAGATACAGAACCATTTCTACAGTAGAGCAACAACATGCATACCGCCAAACACTACCATTTTACATGAATGGCTCTCTGCTGTAATACTGGCTATCTTGGCACTACAGCATTATTCTATTAAGTAATTGAATTGTTGATTTTTTCTGTCTGTTGGAAGTTAGTAAGGAATCAAAATAAATAAAAAATAAAATCATATTATGAAGCTGTATTTCTAAAACTGGAGCTCCTCTGAGTAACTCTCTTGTAATCACATTTGAACAAAATACAGAACAAAAAATTGTCAGACTGACTTAATTAGTTTCACTTTGTTTTTATCAAAATACCTGAGCTGCTTTGATAAGCTCAGATTGCTCAGTGTGGAAAAACAGCTGATACCAGGCTGTACTCGACATCCAGTCTATTTTTCTGCTTGGTTTAGATGTGTGTCACAGCTAAAGGTGAACTTAAACATAAAAGGAAAACTTACTTTTCGGTTGATAAAAGCTTGTTTAATTTTCATTTAGGTCCTCGGAAAGCAAAACAGATATGAGCCCTATTTTATTTTACTTCCCTAGAAATCAGTGATGTCAGTCAGCCAAGGTGGCCTGGTTACATGACTGACCCCTGGCCTGAAAAAATCTCCCAGTCTGGCCCCTACTGAATGTGACTATAAACTGTTGATGAACTATTAGTTAAAACCTGTGAGTGCCAGAATACACAATTGTATGTGTTTCAAGATGGTTTGGACATTATAGATCAAGTGTGTGTTAATTCTAAACTGTTTTGTCACAGTTTAAAGAAAAATATCTCGATCAGACAGACCACATTAAATTTTCCTTCTTGTAACAAGGAATATACATTCTTATTAGACAGGCTTTTCTGTGTAAACCTTGTTTAGCAGAGTGTAACCATTTATATACACGAATACACATTTTTTATCACTTTTCACTGTTCTACAATGACAGGAAGAGAGATGACCAGTTGGATGCTCTCTTCCATCACTGAATCCACTGTCTAGAACTTCTACTAGATATAAACATATTCCTATGTGGATATGTGAATTACCTTTAAAAAATAAAATTTTACCTAAAAGCATTTCCTGTTTGTAGATAATGTGAGATTCACTTTCTTATTATAAAATTATAATACAATAATTTGTTTTTTAATGGTTATTTAAAATTAATCATAAGGTTAACAAGAAAGTTTGGCCAGATGCATGTAAAATAAATTTTTAATTTCAAACTTTTTAAACTTCGGCATTTACTTATATTTGGTTGATACTGGAGGTAAAAGGGAAAACCAGTGGTATGTTCTTATTACCACCTCCTCTGGATTGAAGTGCAGTGCAGTTTCTCTCAGACTGATCTTTTTTGGACTACCTGAGTAGTCCAAAAATGCTGATGAATTCTGATGAATTAACCAGAATTCCTATAAACCCGGGTAATGCAAATCCTGGGGTTTTCCTGGGAAAATGGTCTATAATCCATCAAGCTCACATTCATGTCATATGCTCTCACTATAATCGTTGAGATATAGCAGGCAACAGTTAGCTTTCTTACCAAGGAAAGAGAAGCTCAGTTAAAGACAAGCCCGCAAGTTCATCATGCCAACATTGGACTGGAACACTCCATGAACCTGATCTTCAAAATTCCAGGCGTGCCAAATTGCTTGTACACAAAGAAAAAAAAAAAAAAAAAGTTAATGGGTGATCTACACAAACATTCTGTGTGAGATGGAAAACGGGTTCAACCGTGGTTCATGCCATCCTGTCTGATTAAGGAAGTTGTGTGTGCCGTTGGTGACTTGTATTCTGTTATTGTTACTGTAAGTACCATAATATATTTTCCCCAATTTCTTCTACATTTATCGTTAATTTAGGCATAAATTCTAAACTTTTGCCACAGTTCAGTAAAAAAAAAATTATATATATATATATATATATATATATATATTTAAATTGTTGATATTGATCAAAAAGACTGCAATTATTGTTTCTTGGTAACCAAAAATATAAATTTTTCCAAGGTGGCTTTTTTGTAAGCCTAACTCAGTTGAGTGTGAGTTCCCTAATATATTTTTCACTTTTTATGATTTTAAGCTGAAAACCCTGTAAGAGGAACAGTCCATGGTTCGGATGCAGCCTCCTAGCTCATAATGCTCTTCATATCCTGCAATTGAAAGTTTTTTAAAACTTAATTAAAGAGTCAGGTTACTAATTGTCTCTAACTCTCTTCAAGAATGCTTCAACTCCACCAACCCACCCACAAGATCACCCTCAAAATTTTTGAAGGTTTTATCGTGAGAAATAAGGTGTCAGAAGAGAGAAAACTGAAAATGTAAAAAGATTACATTTCTAATCATGTACACAAATATGGTTTTAATTGCATCATCTGCAGCAATACTGGGATGACTTTCATCGTGGCATGGTTTGGAAACAGCCACTTTATCGTTAATGTGAATAAAACAAGAGAAATTGCTGTATATTTTAGTAAAAAATGAATTTGTTAAATACTCTTAACATTATGAGAGAAGAGGTGGAGGTTGTTACGTTCATTGTTCACCTGGACAACAGACTTGAGATGCAATTTTGAGCTCTTTACAAGAAGGGACGGGGCAGGCTTTATTATTTCAAGACACATAGGTGCTTCAGTGTTTGTTGCAGATGCTGCATATCTTTAATAGGTCTTTTGTGGTGAGTGTGATCTCTTCTGCCATCACCTCTTGGGGTACCAATATCAGAAAAAAATGAAGAAGCTCAAGACACTGATAAAGAATGTCAAATTTGTTCTAACTCGTCTAGAACTTCTGGAAATAATTTTACAAAGAACAATTATTTATACAATAAACAACAGGTGAGCAACCCAGAGCATCCTTTTCATTAGACTGTTTAAAACAAGTTTTTTTTATTAGAGGCGTCACAAAACCATTGGAAGACTGCTGCATGAGACCCTTTCTATTATAGCATTGGGGTTGATAAAGTGTTTTTGAACTGAATGGAAATATAGAATAATCTTTACATAGGAAGAATTCAGACAACTGGTGATAGGCTTTTTAAAGCATAATAATTTAAGGAAAAGGCCTTTAAGGATTAGACTGTTTAAAAAGCAGGTATATAAAAAAGTGTTTTTGAGATGTTCTAGGAAATAAGCCAGTGGAGACTATTAAAGACTATAGAGGGCTTTTAAAAATGTAGACCTTAAGCTGTAGGTTGGATTTAGAAAGATGTAATTGCATTTTGCATGAAGAAAGTCTAAAGAATTATTCTCACTCAATATAAAGAATAATTTATGCATCAAGCTTCTAAGCTTATATCGGAACTATATACATGAAGTTCATATTTGTCCTAGAGCACTGCAGAGTAATATGTTTTCTTCCATCAAGTAAATAAAGAAGTAGTTATATAATCAATCTTGGGGAGGGGGGACAGGGAACTGAAATCATAATATTGAACACAGCTGTCACCCATGCCATTAGCGTGATTCATTTCTGCCGTTTTACGTTTACAAGAACAACATTGATTCCCTGTGCATTTAGGTATGCGTGAGCGTGTGTGTATGGGTGCCTGTTAATTCATTTGTTTGCCTTTGGGTGTATGTAAGCGTGATCCCGAGTGTATTGTATATGTATGCGTCTGACACAATTTCCTTCCTATTTTCTTCCATAATTTGTATCAGAGAAACTACATTAGTTTTGCAGGGTTGAGAGGAGCCTACACAAAGCCGGTAAATAAATCTCTCCTATTATTATCCACGATGCCCTGTCAGGTCCATATATCATCTCAGCACATCATAATTAATTGCATACTAAACTATTCTGTTCAATTAACCATGATGGAATGAATAGAGAGTAATAGAGAGAGGGGCTGTGGAAGGTAAGTATGGCAAGTTTTCATTTATAAACGGAAACAGAGTGATCTTGCACCATTTATCATTAGTTTTGGTAAATTTAAAACCTATGTTTTCATTTTTTGTCTTGTTTGTGAGTGCAGATTCATAGTGCTACTTTAATGCTTTGCTGAGCATCCTGACTGTGGCATTTTCCAGAAGCATTTGTATTGTGCATGGATAGAAGATATGTTCAAATTCTACATGCCCCTCAGTGCTGTTCTAATGGGAAATGTGCTTATGCAAGAAGATCTCACCCTGGAGGCTTCATTTTTTCCACCAAGCTTCTGTCAGGTCAACAGTCTTATAAAAAAAAATGGAATAACATTATGAAGACAGTAATAGTGAAGTGAATTGGCTGCTACCAAATTCCCATGTTGCCTCGGGAGCATCTGAAGCCAAACAAAACTTTAACATTTTAGATTCATTTTCATTTTGGGTTGCATCAACTATCCTTTCCGAGTGAAACTGGTTGAAATCCTAGCACTGGACAAAAATATGTGCAGTTTTTCAATTGAAATTAGAGTAGCTGTCTGTCTTAAAAAAAAATAACGTTCACAGTCCCATAAACACTGGAAGTCGAACATTGTTTTCCTTTTCTTTATAAACAGAAATGTTTTTTGATGTTGAAGCCAAGCTAAATGTAGCAAAAAACCACTCCCTGAATGATGCAAATCTGATGCAGGGATATAGGTCAGCCTTCTCCTTCTCACTTCCGGAAAGGAAACTAAAGCTGGGAGTTAGGATTTGCTTAAGAACGGAGATAGGTTGTGAACACTGCAAATGTGGTTAAGGGAGGAGCAGATTTAAGATGAAGGATTTCAATTATGGTTAACGGTGGTCAGATTTTTTTTTTTTGCTCTACTGGCAACAACAGAACTGGGTCAGAGAGAGATTTAAGGAGCAATCACTCAAGAATATTTGATTAAATGAAGTCCAAATTGTGAATGAGCATAAAATCTTTCATAGGATTATTTTGGATCAAAATGAAGGGAATTTATTCAAGCAGTGTACTGGTTAAAAAAAAAAAAAGTTGTATATTTATATGTTACTTGTTTTAAATACATTTGTCTGGTCTCATTAGTAGCAGGTTTTGTGAATAGAACAGTTTGTATAAAATATGAATAAGGACTTGGGAATCAAGTTTAATACAAAACAAGAAACATTGGTAGAAAAACTACAGTTTGCAATATGCAACTTTAAAAAAAAAAATTACAATACATAATAAATATATAAATGCAATGGTTCAAAAGGTAGCCAATATCTTGTTATAAGCCATCATTGCACAAATGAATCAAGCTGTTATCTTTCTGTTCAACTCATTCTGTATATATCCAATTTTCAGATTTCTAAAACAAATTTATTCAAAAATAAAGTTTTGCAATAGGAGCAGGTTTGATTTTCAGACCTTCCCATTATATGATGTCTGCCAGTCAGACTGTATGCTTTAATAATGAATCCACTGCAGAGTGTCTCTTTTCTCTGTGGGCATACCTTCTCACTTATCAGAGTAAATACTAGTTTCATGTTTAAACCATTTCTGGACAAAGTCCCAAAGGAAATTTCCTATCTGATTTGCCATTTCTCACTGCAGCATGCAAGTCAAAATTTATGATACCTATTACTGGATCAGTAAATCCAATGTTCTGTAGCCAAAAGCTCTTTTATATTCTTGATTTAGCTTATCTGAAAAATGCATCTCAGAATGAAGTATGAATACATCCATAGAGGCAATTTGTATCAGAAAAGAATCACAATGAAAACAACTCGAATAGCATTATACTATTTGGGGTTTGGAAAATTACTGATGGTTACCCTGGGAGATAGTTAAATTATGAGCTGTTTATATAATAACTCCTGTAGATAATACCATTTCACCACATAAATGAAGTCTGTGAAACACTATTACTGCTGGGAATATAAACAGCAATGCTGGTTCAAAGTACACAAAATGAATTTGTGAGAGGAGACACGGGTTCAATTTACAGTTCTGTGTGCATGAAAGCTCTCTGCAAAATGGAATGGAATGAATGTCCTTTTGAATGTGTTGGGCTACTTATGCACAAAAGAATGCAAAAAAAAAATGAAAAGGAAACTAAATCAAACTAATCAGCCATCGTATGTTATGAAGCAAAAATCTCATGGTTACCTGGTTTATACTCCTGTTAAGAAAAAAAATAAATAAATGTACTTTGTTAACATTATTTCAAACCACAGAAAACTCTTACTTGTCAACAACACCAAAACCGTGTATTGCATTTCAGGGGAACCTCGATGCTGGTCCTGGAGTCCTTTATCAGGGGTAACATGAACAATCTCGGGTACAGTGTTCAAGTGGTCAGGTGGTCCTTTGTCAATGAGGTAAACCCTTTCAGAAAGTCATACCTTTATTTTAGGATGACTGTTCTAATTGTTCCTTATTCTGTCAGGAACAATTCCACTGTTACCAAAATACGAGTCCCGTTTAAGCTTTCTGTGATTTCATTGGCTAATACTGGCTACATTTGGACATACCTGACCAGACCAGCTGGAGATAGCTGTAGAAAGCTGCCTCACACTCAGCATCAAATGTTTTTTTTTGGGGGGTTGTCTTCATTAATTCTATTAAAAAAAGGTAAAACGTTTGTTATGTACATCTGTTGCTTAGAGAGGTATATAATTCAGGTGTTTATTATGTTTATTAATTATTATAGCTTACAGGAACACATATCTAAAATACTTTTCTAAGACATTTTGACTATTAAAATACTTAAATAAAAACAGGCTTTTATATAAAGAATTGTAATGCTACAACACACAGTCATTTTTGAATAATACTTATTGACCAACTATGTGTGAGTAAAAAATGTTATTCAAAAATAGGTTGGCAGTACTGTATCATATGATAATTGAAGGTTGAGTGGAAAAACAGAAATAATTTCAACATCTTGAAGAATAAAAAAAAAAAACATTAATTTGCATACTTGTTTCCGGAGCCATTGTTTCAACATTTATCATTATCAGTTATATCCAAGACATGGAGTCTCAACCATCAAAATCCCTATGTTAAGAAGTCCCTGGACCAGAAACAATATCAAAAAAATTATTAGGATGGTACTTAGATGTCCAAAATCCTTCTTTCAGTTTAAAATTATTTTTTTTATTTAATTTGGAAATCAGCAATGATTGAGAGGGAATTAATATAATCTGTTTGATGTCATATAAAATTTCAAAGTCATTTTTTTGTTGATGCAATGTAATTTGCTGGTGCTAGTCCACTATATAAACCTGGGATTTCTTCACACCACTAAAAACTTATTATTGTCCTGCCATACTGCTGTAACTCATGCAAAAGTATCCCAAACCAAGCATTCAGTGTACATCCTGGAGAGCATAGACTTTTGATTAGCCTAGTTTCTGAATTGAAAGTACGGTATTTATTTTTACAAATAGCGAAAAGGGTTAGAAAAATGTACTGTAATAAATGCCCTTTTCAGCAGTACTGTAATATAACAACATGTAGCCAAACCTTTTATTTATGTTTTTCAAGGACTGCTTTCTTAATTATTTGTATTATCAAAAGCTGTTTTTTGGGGGGGTTGTTTTGTGTTTTAGCTCTTTTTCTTTGTTAACTCATCTAAGCACAAACCTGAATGGAACCAGGAAATACACAAGAAACAAGGTAAGCTTCTTGAGTGTGTGATGAGTCTGGTGGTGGGTGTGTGAAAAGGTATTAAATGTAACTGTAATGTTAGAGAGCTCAGAGGGCTGAGGGTTGTGCAAATATCTTGTGGATTTTCGAAACTCCCAATAACTTCAATTTTACCTAATATTCAGTGTCAGAAAACTTAATTACAAGCTATATGGAAATTTAATAATCACCCAGAACCCCTCATATGTGATAGATCTGCACCATCTGCAGACTTAAAGAGTTTTATTGCATTTTATCTTTAAATTGACGCCTTTTTAAAATCCAATATGGTTTTAGTCCCCTGTTTTTACATTACCACCTCCCAACCCCCCTGACTTTCTTTCATAAGCAATGTATTTGACAAGTAATACTCCATCAGATTACTCTCATGCAAGGCCAGGATTGGAAATTCCCTTATCTTGCCGGCGACACTGAATGATCTGTGCATATCACCCATCAATGACAGAGATGCTTACAGAAGTCAAAAGGCAATTTTTAGTTTGATTTCATTGCATTTCTAAATTTACATTTGAATCAAAGTCTGAATTTCTGATCCAAAAAATAAAGAAGAAAATAAAAGGAGATCAAGGTCAGAATTTATTCTATCCGAACTCTCAAGTTCTCCCTCTCAAAGCCTGCCGCGCACTTCAATTTACCGTCTCATTATTCACAGTGAAAATGAAAATTGGAGCCTGGAGCATTTATATTTGAACAAAGAGAAGAGAGGCAGATTACGAATGTTCAAAATGTAATTTCTATTACACTTCCATTATTCTTCTATTAATCACAGACTCATTCTCTCCATACGCTTCAAGTAAAACATGGTTATACACTATTCATGTGCATACAAGTGGGGTTATGAAGAGAGGCGGCACAAAAAATGTTTCATTTATGTAAGATACATTTCCCTGCAGAAAATGAAGAATTCACAAAGCATATGTTTTAATAACAATTCTAAAATTATTAATTGATCAACACCTGAGGCCTCTCTGGTTTTTAAAATGCAGTATCTGGGAATAGGGACCTACATCTCTTTTTGTTCTCTTTGCCTATATAAAAAGGCCAATATTCACAAAGAAGAGATGTGATTTAATGCATACTGATGACTCTTGAGACCCTTTGCACAACTGCAGGAGACAGTGCCAGTTAAAGAGTTTTAAACCTCTTTAAACTGCACCCTAAACAGTTGATTTGCACTATGCCTACCCCCTCAATTCAACTACGGTAGAGTTTGGTTTTAATGGAGGAAATTAATCTCTGGAGAAAATGGACTTAATCCTCATTTTAAATCTCCAGGCAGCTAAATAAATAAATAAAATCATCTTACAGCCAATCTACACTGATCTACATAAACTAACAGGAAAATTAACACACTCAACGTCCATGTTTTCCAAGCAACTCACTGAAGACCGACCAGACTTTCATTAGGGTCCTTGCTGATAAAGTTATGTGCATATTTAGACATTAGTGCCATTTTGATTACTTTATGGTCCTACCTAACATATACGTTAAATGCATTGAGCAATGTCCTTAATCTTTAGAGAAGGCTCCTAGGTTACTGCAGAGACAAGCTCTCCCCCAAAAAATCTAAAAACTAATTCATAAAAGAACAAATATTATTCATCAGTCTTATTTATTTGTAGTATATTGCTGCAAATGATTTTTGCTGCATTTTTGTATCCAGTTTTTGGTTAATACCAGCATTAAAATGTCAGAGTAGGAAATTCCACATGATGGCATCACTACCACCAGCATCAGGCTTAGTAGAGAACTGCTTGTTCCAGGAGTATTGAATTCCAAGGAGGAACAACAAATCACCTGGTAGAGGGGGGCACAGACATGGCCAATGATTGGCTAGGGATGGCAATTGTTGGGATCTGGAGGTCTGTCCACTTTCTCCACCAGAGGGCGTACAAGATCTCCTGGAGCCGGAGCTGATTGCACCACCTGTCGCCCATCTGCTCATCAGGAGATCTGTATTTAAGGAGGCGGAGGACTTCTCTCCAGTGCCAGAGTGTTTGCCAGTAACGGTTAGCAAGCCTGAGCCAACCAGCCTGCCTGAACCTCTGACTCCCTGAAAACCTGAACCTGAACCTGATCTGTTTTTCTCCTCTCTGCTTCCTAGATTTGAACCTGCCTGAAACCTGAAAACTCTGAAGAGTTTCTCTGCCGGTGATCTGCCTGTCCGTTCTCAGAAGAACTCTGGAGAATTATTCCTGTCAAAGATCTGCCTGCCCGCTCTCAGAAGAAACTGGAAGGAAACTCAAATCTGTGATCTGCCAGCACTCAAATTAAGCTCTGCCTCCGCCTAGCCCTCAGCCTGCCGTCAGCCTCTGGACCCTCAAGGTTCCCCCCGTCTGCCGCTCTGCTCAACTCCAGAACAGGTACAGCCCTGCACACTCTCATCCTGCAAAATACCTGGACCTCCACTAACTCCTCTGTCCCCCTCTGCAGTGAACCCACTCATGACCAGTCCATTCTGTTCCTGGATCTGATTAAACTGTGTGCCTTTCAGAACCCACTCGTGACCAGACGAGTTCCCCACTGGATCTGATCATTTATTGTGCACAATCTTCTTAAATAAACCTTTGAACTTTTCTTCTGCCTCTGAGTGTTCTGCATGTGGGTTAGACACCTGAAACCAAACATGACAGCAATGGCCCCCTGGCCACCCCTCTAGATCTCCTCTCATATGTGCATAGGATTGCTTAAATGGTTTGAACAAATTTTAAGAACTGCAAGTCTTCAGCCAGGCTTTTGTTTGATTGTCTTAGGAGGATTTCACCTTTTCTGTTTTTTAATAGTAAAATTATATAAAAGTATTAAATGGAAGTTTGATGTATAAGACCAAAATTTACCCAGCAAAATGCTGGTTGTTTTTGTTTAACACTCAATAAACTATTTCTTTCAACTTAGCTAAAAGCTTAGATGTACATTTTAAAGGTAAGATTTTACGTCACTAATGTTTTATTTTCTGCCAGGTATATTGTTTTGTCTTTTGCAATAATTGGATGCCAGCTCATGCCTCATGTCGAAAGAGCTCACAAAATGGAGGGACATTCATTACAATTTTTCGAGCTTAATGTGTACCTGCCTCCCACGTAGAGTTTTTAGCCAATTGCAGCTGCAGTAGTAGCTTGAATTGTTTCACAACTAGAGCAGTTAACTGATAACTCAAACTCTAACAAATCCAGTTGAGAGGAACAAAGGTTAAAAATTGGGACATTTTGCTCATTTTGTAAACAGAAATAGAGGGTGTTCCAGCTTAAACTGGTGCAGCCTCCTTTGTTTTGCTTCAACCCTCTCCCCGAGGCATGGACATCATAACAGTTATTGGATTTCATTGGTCAGAAACATTCCTGTTTCAAGGCTAACACATCTGCTGGCTCCTGGCAAGATATTTTTGTAAATTTGTGAATTCACAAATCTTGCAACAATTCATCTTGCTTGCAAGCTTACTTGTTTAACAATGATGGCAAATCATCTGTAAATATTAAATTCAACACTGGACCAAGGTAACAGCCTTGATGTGTACCATGTTTAACAGTTTACATCTCTGAGTAACAGCCATATTAACATTCTACTCTAACAGATACATTGCAACTGATAAACCTGCCAGCAGATGTGTTACGAGATGGTTTAAGTGGCAAAGCTCCAATTTTTTACATCAGAGATCAGGTGTTTGTTCTCAGTAGCTCTACTGCTCAGCGTCCCACTGTGTTACCTAAGAAGTAAGAAGTGTTGCTCATGCACTGGCATCGTATGCTGCATTTAAAAGGTACAGAACTGTCACCGTGTCCATTAGCTTACAAAATACGAGATCCTCCTTAAATGAGGTGGGTGGATAAAGAGTACTAACCTGGCCACAGAGCTGCTATCAAGAGAGTGGTTTGTTTATGCCAAGTGAGAATTGGCTAACCACACTAACTACTGACATTAAACACATGAACATGGCAATTCCATTGGCTCACACAATCAAAAAGACCATGGACCAACAGAGTGGGGGTCTTGCTGTGATTAGATTATAGATGGAGCAACTCGAGGCATTTAACTATTAAAGATCTTCTGTAGTAAGGATATTAAACTTCTAGCTTCGGCATGTAACCAGATTGCCTACCATGGGAGTTTAGACATGTTATTGCAATAATGGTGTATTGTACCCTATCTGCAAATGCGGCATTTGTCATCCACACTGTTACCAGCGCCCTCCAAACAAAGCATACCCCTGGCCCTTCTTCTGATCTCTGGGGATTTTAATCACTTCACCCCATTTCCAGTCTTCCAACTTTCACCCAGTATGTTTGCCTTGGTGGCCACAGCTAGTAAAAATGCTAGCTTCACCTCTGTGCTTTTAACAATAAACTGCACTTAACATCCATGCTGTTTAGATGAAGTGTCAGAACCGACTCTACTTGCAAAGCAATGAAAGACTGATATCTTTCGGGTTAGGGTTAGGGAAAACCTTTATTGACTCTGTGGCATCAATATTTTTAATTTGCACAGTTCGTTATCATCTGATGCTAAGAGGAAATAAATAAATATATATATATCTTATATATATATATATATGTGTAAATCTTTCCTTGAATTTACTCTCAGCCCAATAGATATGGTTGAAGACAGGAAGATCTTGGTAAAAATAAAAACATTGTTACACAATGTCTTTAACCATATCCACGGAAATGGAGCTCCTTCAGTGGCAGATTGCGGCATCCAAACATCCAAAGTACACAGAGTAGCATCAATACAGATTCCTCCTGGTAGCAATTACACTTAATTTATGTTTACTCGTTTACATATACTTAAGTAACTTTAAAAAAAAAATCCTCATAGGAATTTTTTTTGTTTTTTTCTAGAATCAGATCATTCCAATTTAGCCCATTTCTGTGTTTTGGTAAACAAGACTATAGTGTAATTTTGTGGCAGTTATGATTATATGCAGGTAAAAAAAATCAAATTTTAGTTCAAAGCAGCAAAGTTAAGAGACTTATTTGCCTTGAGTTTGGAAACAAAATATCTGATTATAGCTTCAGAAATGTAGTCAGGCTGTGGTATTTTGGACAGGAGACAGACAGCGCATAGTTGTGTACAAATCACATTACCTATTTGGTTTGGAAGACCATAAGAACAGAAAGAATGCCCTTTCTCAGTCAGCAGCCACCGTCTCTGTGTCTCTATTGTACCAGAAAGGTTAAAATCTCTTCATCAAAACACACACCAAGGCAGCTCATCAGATGGAAAAAATTATGAAGCAAAGTAAGACATTCACTATAGAAATTTGCTTTTAAGTTTGCTCATGATCTCTTATTTTAACGTTAATTCAAATGGAATATTGTTATGTAACTAATCATAGCATTATTAAATAAAGGAAACCGATCCTGCAACCTGGTAATGCTTGGAACCTCATGAAAGTGCTCCTTATGCATATATCTTTCCCATCAAAGAAGGGGGGCCCGATGGGGGATTGTGTCTTTGTGAGAGAAAGAGGAGGGGGTGGGGGCTGCTCTCTGAAGCACACAACCTCATTATTCAGTCTATAGAGCAGCACATTCACTTCATTGTTCTTCAAATAAGCCCAAACTTACAGGGCTCATCCTAAGCTCTCAGAATTAAACAGAGCTGCTTTCTGTTATAAACGGAGGAGCCCAAAAATCTACTTAGAAAAACACCAATGTCTTTCTTTAAATTGTGCTCTTCGTTGTATGGTGATATTATTTCTCTTCATAGATCATGTGTCATTAGCAATTCAAAGCAAAGAAAGGCTGATGCAAACATGCAGGTGAGGTGTCTTGCTGACATGTTATGAGTGCTGTGATTTCCCCCATGGGACTGTAAAGCTTAGATATGACACCTGACAAGGAGAAACATGCTGAAAGTACAGCCCCCAGGATCGTACAGCAAGGTCCTGAATCAGCCCTTGAAATGGAAACTTATTTTGCCTTTTGTTTTGCAGGGCTGATCTGCTTGGCTAATTGAACTAACACAGCCTGTGCAGGAAAAACAATGGCAACACAAAAAAATCTATGCATTGGTGTAAGAGTGTTTCTGACAGCGTTTTCTTTAAACATGCTAACAACTCTTCCACAGCTGCATCAGTAATGGAAAATATGATACAGTGCTACATTGTTAAAGACAGATAGTGTAAACACAGCTGGAGCACACTGTTGGAACCTTCCCTCCTCTATCTTGCCACTACACCTGTCGGACACAATGCATCAAAATCTCATTTGGAGCTCTGATTATCCTAATGACATCAATGTCTTCTCTCACTCTGGTCTCATTCACTTAAACCCACCCTGTTGTAATTAAACACATGCAGCAAATAAATGGTTAGGATCTCCCTAATGCTAATATGTGGGAGAATTAATCACTCTACAATTTATCTTTTTTTTAATGTTGTATATTATTATTCAGAACCGGGTTTTGAACTTCATAACTGGAAAAACAGATTCATCCCAATTAAAGTAATTGATCTCATTGATCAAGTGTAGTGGTTGTCAAATTGGGGGAGGGCAGTAATTTTGCATGGCGGCATGTTAAAAATGCATTGAATGAATAACCCATTTTGAGAGTTATCTTTAATGTATCAATTGCAATGTTGAATTCTGTGACAGTAGATGAAGATTTAAAATGACTTAGACTCAGAATTAGACAATCCCTAAGAGAACTGTTATTGCCACATTGCTCATAATTGATATCTAACTTAGATCCAGGTTTAAAAGTGCAAACTTTGTTATCCCAATATTTATTCTGATCCACTGAGTGATTTTCACTACACTTAACATAAATAAAAGTGAAAAAACAAAACATTTTTTGACATACCCCAGGTGAGGTCTGAATAAAACAATAAAGATGTGATTTGGGATTTTAGAATCAAAACAGGGACAGGTCCAACACTATTACTATAATGGCAGAAAAGGTGGAGCAGATTGCGGAGATGATATAACTCAAGATGCAACTGTAAAAATAATTTAAAGAAGTGAGACAGCAGATCCTTCATATTTTCTAGAACAGTTTGTGTAGAATGTAGCTTTTCTTAAAAAAAAAAATAAAAAAATAACACAGATCCCTCCTCCCACCAACAATTAGAATTATTTGCCTTCAATCGAGAAGGGTGTAGCTGCAGGCTCAGCCAGTAACAAAGACGCCCCTTTGGGAAGTCCGATAGTGTTGGTGTGTTATTTGCCCAAACAATTATTGGTTTGTTGATATATGAACCCAAAGCATAACCTTATCCCTAACCTACACAGGAGTAGGAACAGCCACACAGTAAGAACGCCCACACATGGCTGCAGAACGCCTATACACTGCTCCAGTTATGTGTTACAGCTTCAATCATCCAAACAAACTCAATAGTTTCTTACATTCCCGTTGTTGAAGTATTCATACATCAATATATTTGCAGGATTTCTAAACTTTTTAAAAACTTTTCCTCAGTTGGACATTTCCTTAACCTCAGTGTGCTTTCAGCCAGAATAATTTTCCAGTTCATAAAATTAGCTTTGCTGTAGTGTCTCTAATTGACTCTAAATCTTTTATTTATTCATTTAGTTGTTTGTTTGTTTTGTTTGTTTGTGTGTATCTACAGTGCATTCTTTCATTTTTCTCTTTATTATGCTCTTGATATGCCTGAATTTCCACAATATTGGACTATAGATAATATTTCTATTCTATCTCCATTGCATGGTTTTCGGGTAGACCCTTAATAGTCATAATCTTTTGCATAATGTTTTAAAAGTATTAGGTTTGATATATTGATATGCCTCTATATGTAATTCAGCAGAAATGTATATTCAGTTAAAATGCCAGGACATGGGATGTAAAAATAAGATAGACAAGCAAAGTTCCTGTTTATGCAACTTTAAATATATTCAGTGTTAAACATTGAAACCCCAATTAGCAACTTTGTCATTCATTGCTAAAGAGTTTCAGCTACATGATTCAGCTGATCTTGTGGGGATAATGTATTGTTACTTATATGAAGAGGACGAGGATGGTTTATTGGAACAGGAGAGTTGTACAGAAAGGTCATCTTGAGGCATTGACAGAAATCATTATAACCAGATTAGAGATCTGCCCTTGTTTCAAATCTTTTTCTTGGACATGAGTCATGTCGTGGGATGTATGTTTTTTATGTTTGTTTTTTTTCCCATAATCCTTAGTATATATATTTTATTTAATTGCTGTGCCTGTAATAGGACTGAAATATTCACAATAGTTTGTTTTACAAACTATTCACAAACGTTTTAATCTCTTTAAAGAAAATAGCACAGTATTAAACAATCTGTAGCTTCAATATTATTTTAAAAACCTCTAAAGCAAGGTGAAAATCTGGCCCTTTGTTCTGATTTTTTATCATTAAGCAAAGATTTCATCAAACTTTGTGTCACTTCCACCAAGGACATGGGGGAAAAAAGTTTTCTCAGCTGTGATGCCTCCATGTTCTCATTCTCTTCAATTTCACCTCAAAGCTCTTAGACTTGCCTCAACCAGACTTCATCAAACTCTGCAGCTCTGTTTACAAAGTCTGTTGAGAGAGAAAATGTAATATCCAATTCTCCATTGAGAAATGGTACATTTTATTTTTATTTTTCCATATATTATTTGAAACATGGCGGGAACAAAACACACAAAGAGTAAGAGCATATAAAAATTCCCACAGATGTATACCTTGTTCTGCTTTCTGAATTATTTACCTTCAGCAGCCTCTTTTAAGGGGAGAACAGAGTGTGCTTTATGTCGCTCCACATGACAGCTGAGAAGCAATACTCCAAAGTTTGGTTTTCAGAGCTTCTCAATGCTCTGCTGGTTTGCCCTTTAATTTCACCTCCCGTGCAACCAAGCCTCAGTACCATTTGAAGACAACTTGACCTGTGACAAGTTTGTCACAAGAACCAGTGAGATTTTTTTTACAGGCAAGGTTTGTATTTACAAGGTTTTTGGGGATTTATGTACTTTGAAATGCTTCTTTTATCTTGTTTTAGAATCTGTAGCAGATATTTATTGCACTTTGCCAGTAGAGAGCAAAGAAAATCAGGTATTCTAAAAAAAAAAAATGTATGTCTAACCAAAAGTCAAGTTGTTTTGAGAAGTGCTGTTGCATTGTACAGTATATATATATCCATATATCCTTAATTGTCTTCTACTTATCCAAGATCTGGTACCTACAGATCTTGGAACCTATACCCTGGATCTACTTATCCAAGATCCAGGATATAGGATATATATCCATATATCCTTAATTGTCTTCTACTTGTCCAATATCCAGTGTAGGTACCAGATCTGCTCGGGTGGTCAGATCTGTTGGGCCTTGCACATGCCAGTGATGTTGCTCTATATGATTGGCTGAATGTTGCCACATGACGTAAAACATTGTGGTTGCCCAGACAGCGATAATAACAATGCATCGCCGTGTGCTGAGCCAGGAGCATCTGTAGTGTTAGCGTGTATAATAACCAATGAAGTTTTACCTGAAGGATAGTGAAACTGAAAAATATCTTTATGGTGAACAAAGTAACTGCAAGACCATGATATAAAGGAGGAGAGCTTGGTAGCTCTGTGGCAGTACTTAGTTGCTAACAGGTAAGCCTGTAACAGTCAGTTAGCCATATTGAGCTACACTACTTTTAACTTTGTGTCAACAAGAACAAACGTTCATTTTCTACAAGTAGAATAACGGTTGTTTTCTTTGTCTAAAATCTCTACGAAAGATGTTTTAAGATGTTCCATTTGTCCTCCCCAGTCCTCAGATCTTAATTAGAAAAAATAAAAATAAGCTGAGACTTCTTTTGTCATCTTTTCAAATGGCAGAGCTCAGTCTGTCTTAGAACACAGTACTTTTCTTCAAGATTGAGAATGATTGTTTTATAGTCTCTGCTACTTTAGATCGCCGATGAAATGTAAATTAATAGCAAATATAGGTAATAGTATGTTGAGACTCCAGAAGACATCTGATTCTTAAGAAACGGGTACAGTTTGTCCGAATGCCATTTCCATATGATGACCTTATAAGAAAGGGCAAGGCCCCAAACTAATCTGGTATCTACACCTGATAGAGGGGGAAACAGGTTCAAAATGGGATCCTAGACATTCCTCCCCTTAGGTGTATCATTATGATCATTATGGGGAATCCAAAGTTTTTTTTTCTCCAAGCAAGACAAGATATATAACCTCTACTGGAAGTTGTTGGTCTTTTCCAGTGTCTCCTTTTATTGGGAAAAACTAATGACGGTAGTCGCCGGGGTTCAGATGCTTGAACAAACTTAACTGACCCCTTGTTGGTGCAGAGAAGCAGCACAGTTCCAGCTTGAGCTCTCCCTGAATGGGAGGGTTACTCATGCTATCTCAAAGATTGTGTGAAGCCACCCTCCAGAGGAAGCTCATTTTGGGCTCTTTGATCAAAAACATAGCTTTTTTATTATATCCGTACTGCATGAGCATATTTTAGGGTTGCAAAATATCTGGTTTATAATTGTATGCATTTAATATTTTATCAAATGACTTTTGTATACTTAAATATTAAATAAATATTTTTGAGTTAGAAATTATTTCTAAGCTAGTGAAGCTTAACTAAACTCAATAGCTTTGTTGTACACAGAAGAGAAAAGCAAAGGGAAAAAGGATGCAATCCATTACCAATAAAATGATGCAATGATATCACAGTTCAAAACTGATTCATTCTTGAGAACCAAAGTTAAATTTAGAAAATTTTTGGAATGAATTCAAATTAGCTTTTAGACTAATTTAGAGCAATTTGAATTTATGTAAGTAATTCATAATTCAAAGGTAAGTAAAACACAATTTTGTGTAATTATATCTAATTAAATTATCTACCTTTCCATAAATCAATAACAGTTTAGATATTTGGTTCTTAACATAATGTGATTATTCCTGGGGAAATTAAAGTTGGTAGGACATTCAATGCTAAAGGTGTTCTAGGTGGACTGACACTGGGAATTAAGGTTTGCTTTGTTTTTAGTTAAATTAAGCAAAGGGCTAAGGACCCGCAGAAATTAGGGAACTTGTTTAAAAGGGCCTTTTAGACAAATTTTTTCCAATCAAATTGAACTTCCTTTTGGGATTAACCAAGTATTGTTAGGTGGATATAATTATACACGTCTGCTGGAGGAAGAGACCTACTGCCAAACCAGAGGGAGCAATCCACCTCCCATTTGAAAACCATGCCCTTTGGAAATGAGGAGCTGATTTAAATGGCTTCGAACTCAACAGCAGACCACTTCAGTACATGATAGAGGTTTATTTGTTTATTTATTTGGATCCCCATTAGCTGTAAGTAATTTGACAGCTATTCTTCCTGGGGTCCCTAGGTCTAAAGAAGCAAATAGAACCTCATCCTCTGCCAGAAGCAAATATGACATTCTGAGACAATGCCTTTATATTCTGTTTATGAATACCACAAACATGATTGGTGACAAGGAGCAACCAGATCCAGATTGCCCTGAGAACATGGTTGACTTTTTCCAAAGAGCGTTGACAAAGCTCTTGCTTTAGGTATACAAGGATTGGGTAGCAATAAAAACCACCCAAAAACCATATAATTACACAGCACACTCTACTAAATACCTCACCGGACAAAACTTTCGTGTTTTCCAGATCAACAAAAACATATAAAAAGTAGAAGCATGCTTCCATGACCCAGAAAGTGTAAAGATCTGAATGTGTTCTTTGTGGTCAGCCACATGTTGCTTTCATACTGACCACCTCTCTTTTAGATGGAACAACATGACCGACAAAACTTTGAAAAAAACACCAATATTTATGTTCATTCTATAGTGTCAGAAAAGTTTTACCAGCACTTAACAAGCAACTTTTGAGAGCTTTCAGTAATTTCCAAAACTTTAAATTGAGATCCTGTAAACTTTTATTTTGATTACTGCTATGCCAATTGCTTTGCACAGCTCAATAAATAGTAGACACTATTGTAGACACCAATTTTAAGTCAACTTTTCCTTACTGTAATAAAATGCAAACTTGAAACCTCTGTTTGAGGTACACTCTGTTTCCCTTATTGCCTCAGGGGGACTCAAAAGCAGTCTGGTGTTTACCTTTAGGGAATGATTTTGTTGCCTGATAAGAAACAGAGATGTTTCAGTTAACTACGTAACCCTTGCAGACAGTTTGGATAGTAAGGCTGGGTTTCAACATAAGAGAAAGCAAATCACATGCAAGCAATTTTCATCATTGTTCCCTGTTCTCATAGATACTTGTATTCATTCTGTCAAATAAACAAAGTGAAAGCAATAGGGAGGAGACTGTTTCCTTTGATTTGTTCTCAAGTACTGCATGGGGTATTTGATTACATTATTTGTTGAAATGAATGAAAAACTGACACACTGACAGCCAAAACATAAACTATTCAATCAACAGACTCACACCACATATGGCTACTTGAAAGATGACAAATAAACAGATTTCTCTGCAGATGTTCACAAGTATCATTAGTTTGTCTTATTCCAATTAAATTGAGAAGCCTTTAAACATAACAAAAGAATTTGTGATTGCTTTTGAAAATTGCAGTATTTGATTGCAGCCTGCTTTCTCTGTTAGTATATGTTGCTCTAGAAATACCCTGGCACATGCACCCATATGGCTGTCACTTAACAATAATATAACCATGTTAAAGGTCATATGAATGTATTTTTGCTTTTGGGAGAAATGTGTGTAGAGGATGCTGTTTGTGAATGCCAGTGTATCTCATTGTCAAAGCAATCTGTGATAGCTGGAAAAAAGTTCAAGGATAAACACAAGATTAATAGAGCTTAAGAACAATGACAAGCATTAGTCACAGAGGAATGTTGGGCAACTGGACCCATGAGAGTACAGATAAATCAAATTTAAAAAAATCTGTTGGAGGAATCAAAGTATAGTTAAATTTAACAAATTTTGAATAGTCAAGTATATTGTCTTGATAGCCCTCATAGGATTTGGAAACTTGTCAAAAAACTTTCTTAAGTGTTATGTTTAAAATAAATAAATGTGTTCTCTCTGCAATGTGGGTACAGGAGAAAAAAAGACACTTTCGTTTACTCTTCAGCATTTCTCTCCTTTCTCTCACCCTCACTTTCTCCTCATTCCAAGATGTTTGCAGCACTTCAGGCTGAAAACTCAATTTCTACGCCATTGAATAGACAGCAATTGCACTGAGCCAACTCATATGTGACGATGGTGTGCCTAGGGTTTCTGAATAGATTGAAGGATTGCACTCTAACACAGCATAGCATGTGCCCTAGAATATTATTACATTTCATTCAAAGAACCTGCTGTAAATACAGAGCTTTAAACCAGCCACAGTTATAACAAAGAAAAGTATCATGACACATATTCATTTGTACACCAACTACTGTACGTAAAATGAACACTTATCCTAGAAAAGTTCATTTATATCAGTTTTAGATTACTACCATACCTCTAGTGTCTTAGCTCTGAATAAATAAATTAATCATAGACAAGAATCAGTTTTAAAATGTTTATATAGCCGAGGTTTGGGAAGTCCAGACTCAGTCCAGTAGAACACTTAGGCAGGAGAAGTTGGTTAGAAGACAGGCTGCGTCCGAATGTCCGCCCTAATCATTATATAGGGCATTATATAGTGGTTAAACAATTTAAAATGAGTGTTCTAATGTCCAGTGATGGGACTAACGGCGTTGAAAGTAACGGCGTTACTAACGCCGTTACCTTCTTTTAGTAACGAGTAATCTAACTAATTACTTTGACTGTAACTATAACGCAGTTACCATTGCAGACACCCCGTTACTGCGCGTTACTCAGGTCGCACAATTAAACTTTTTTCATGATAGGACTCGTGCGCAGCTGCGTGAAGCTGACACCCCACCCACGTCAAAAAACTCTGCAAATAGACTGAATGGTTAGTGCAACGTTAGTGCAGATTTGTGCAGAAAAAAAATATTGTTTGTGCTACTTTTGTTTAAGAGATATTAAAGATTATTTTTTTAGCTCATCCAGAGGTGCGCGCCTTGTCATGAGAGAGGGGAGGATGAGAATGGCTGATGTATAGTGAGATTCCGTCTGTCAGTTGGTAGGTGGGTGTTTCTGCTGGTGGCTGTTAACGTACAGCACACAGAGAGAGATGGAGAGTGAGGAGGATCCAGCAGCAAAACAGCGTTTTCCTGATGGAAATACAGGTGTTACGTCGAGCTGCGTTTCCCCATCAGATACGGTTTCCTCTGCATCTCCGCACAGCGCAGGCGGCACGAGTCACCGCGCATGCGACAGGAAACGCGCATGCTCGCTAAAGGCGCGCACCAGTCGCCCTGTGCTCGCGCCACAGGAGAACTATGGAGAGCGTGAACCATCAAATGATTAACCTGACAACGGCCAGAACTGATAGCCTATATGGAGAAAGGGAGAAATCTGGATGGATGGATGGATGGATGGATGGATGGATGGATGGATACTCTGCCTTCTCAACCTACTGTATTTTTTATTTTAAACATTATTTGATGGCCTTTGTGGCAGGGATGGAGATCCATATTTTAAGTCACACACAGAGTATACATCTAGATAGATAGATAGATAGATAGATAGATAGATAGATAGATAGATAGATAGATAGATAGATAGATAGATAGATAGATAGATAGATAGATAGATAGATAGATAGATAGATAGATAGATTGATTGATAGATAGATGTTGCAGTATCTATAACAACCCAGACACACAGGATTTCAGAATTAGACATCCCCAGTTATTAATTTCTATATATATACTCACCAGATCTGAATGCCCTGTTAAAAAACTTCACATGGCGTTCCCCCCTGATGTCATTTACGTTGAGTTGCAATAAATGCAAAACTCTCTGCAGGTTCTTGTCTTTGTCGTCCGCTCTATTCAGCTGGCTTTTGAATGACACCGCGAGAAGGTGGGGGCTGGGTGGTGAGGGTTACGGGGGCGAGAAACGCAAAAGTAACGCAATAGTTACTTTTACTAGTAACTAGTTACTTTTATTGTGGAGTAACTCAGTTAGTAACTCAGTTACTTTTTGGGAGAAGTAACTAGTAACTATAACTAATTACTTTTTCAAAGTAACGTGCCCAACACTGCTAATGTCACTACCCAATCTTTACTGGTAGCACGATCCGTACCATCAGCTCAATTACTCAACCAGATATACATCTGGGTCGCCCTCAATTTTACTTTTTAAAAATGACCTAAATTACCCTTTTCCCTCCCGAAAAACAGTAGGCGTACCAAACAACAATGAGTCAAGGGTTAATAATGTATTAATAATATATTCCCTTCTATTTTATCACTCTTCTCTGCCAGATCTGTACCGGAAATGAGATCCAATGCTACTTCCGGGAGCTAACTTTTTTGGCTTTGGATTTAAACAGGAATCTAGGCTTTTTGAGTTCTATTTTTTACTTTCATGTGAACATTATGGCATATAGTGCTTAATCTAAAGAAAGAAACAACTAAAATGCAGATAAATATAATCATATTTTGCCAGATGGCTCTGAGCATGTTTGCTGATGACGTCAGACAAGTAGTTTGACATAAAAAATGTAAAAAGAATCAAATTGTCTAAGTCAAACAAAGAATTGAGAGATATAGTCTGATGATTTAAGGACACAAATAAGTAATTTTAGTACCCTAATTATATTATTTTTGGCCACCTGGAGAAACATCTTCAGGTACGGATCGGGTAGTAACAATCATCGATAGTCACTAGACGAGCAGATATATCCCAGATGGCTTTGCGAAAACTTTTCTCACAAAGCCATATGGATTTTGTTGTAGTGGCGGTAAATAACAGATGGCGCAGATGTGGGGAGGCGGAATTACGTGGCCAACAGGGAGCAAAAAATAATGACCATCTGTCTGATTGGTCAGTTAATATATATTGACTATATAAAGTAGGGGTGTAAATCACATCCATCATGGCGATTCGATTCAGTATCGATTTCCTGACCCAACGATTCGATTATTTTCGATACTCAAGAATACACCACGATTCGATTCGATTAATCAGTTAATTTTTTTTTTTTTATTATTATTTTTTTTACACCTTACAGGCTAAACAAAGTTTCAAGTTTGAAACAAATCAATGAAAGCTGTAATATCATTATGCATTTTCTTTAGAAACAACAGCAAATAACAGAAGTAGAAAAGTTGCATCAAAAAATACTGCAAAAATACTGCACAATATCAGTGTAATGAGTTCAATGCAATACCTCGGCTCCAGAGAAACTGTCCAACATATTTTTTTAGAATGTAATAAATATACTCAGGAAAGAGAGATGTTGCTTAGAGAGTTAGACAGGAATAAAAATAAACTAGATATAAGGGAATTGTTTCAAAGGTCATCTGGGGATGTAGTTTTTGGTAGTATTTTTAGTTTTCTAAGAAGAACGGGTATTTTAGGGAGAATATAACAGTTTGTCTGGTCCATACTCCATTCTGGAAGGTGGCGGTAATGCACCTATAAGTTGTTTGCCAACCGCCATTAAAAAAGAAGAAGAAGAAGGCTCCAGAGTGTCGACGTCACCGCCCCCTTGAGAGACACTCTGCTGCACCTCTCCCAGATTGTAGCTGACCGCAAACAGTGCACCAGACAGGAGGCCGGCTTGTTTTGTTTTTATGACCGAAATTGCGGAAAACAACTCCGAGGTGCGCGAGACCGCTGGGACCCTTTTTCCAGCTGAATCTCTGCTCTTTTTGGCCCTCATGTCCCTCCGTCGTCGGACTAAACTCGCCCCCACTTCCTCACCCCCTCGGCTGTATCTAGACCCACAGTGTGTAGCTCAGACCACGCTTCAATACTGAGCATAATTTAAAAATGTCTGTGTGAAGCTTGCTGCAACAAACTGCTGTAAGAGTATAACCAGGAAGCACGGTAGGAGAGCAAAATAGGTTTAGCGGCACCGCAGCACAGGAGGGAGAATTACGCCCAGGACCAAATGGATAAAAATAGACCGGAGGGAAAAAAAAACATGAATCGATTATCTTGCGTACGTGTCGATGCATCGGAACCTTCGGCTTTTGGATCGATGCATCGATACAAAACGATTATTATTCACACCCCTAATATAAAGTCAACAATATAGTCCCTGCTCTATATAATGTTTGAGGGATTTTGGGGTTAGGCTGGACTTTTGGATACAGCCATGGTAACTAAGGATTTCCAAAGGATATGCCAGGTTTAGAGTTAAATGTATTGTTTTGAATTATAACAGGGAACAAGGAGGTTAAGGGTAGAAAGAACATTAGGCTAATGTTCTTGTACAATGTTCAGTTGTACATTGTTGTACATTGTACACTGGCTAATAGCCAGTGTACAATGGACAACTACGACGAAAGGTTAATCTGTCTTTTTGCCAACTTCATTGACAGAACTTGTTTCTCTTCGATGTCTAGGAACTCTAGATCCATCGCCATGACTGTGATATCTTGCAGAAGCACCATTGTTGTTTTGGAATAGGCTCTCCCTTGCACTTTGGCAGGAAACTGCTGTGCATCCATACAAATTTCAGACTGACCCTGCAGAAGTATACCAGCAAAACTAGTATACTATATACAGACTCAAGTGACGGTTGCAGAAGTATATTCTGCCCTTTAGATTTAGACTTGGACTCTATTTGGCTTTATTTATCCCTTGGGACTGTTGGTCCTGCTTTTGAGGAGGAGCAGTCTCCCACTGATCAGGCTCCTCTGAAACTGGGGAGGCTTAATGGTGTAAATAAAATCCATAAGTAGATGATTTCTTGTAACAGCAGTGGAGGATTTATATTTCTAAACTAATAACTAACCAAATTGTAACAAGCTGCCTCAGAGTCTGACTCTTTAGGCTAGATGCCCACTATGGATGGTTCTGATCTGATCTGTAAAGTGTGATTCTTCCATATTCAGTATCACTTTCATCTACTGAGCTTGAACTGGCTGATGGTTCAACAAGATAAACCAGTGCCATTCATCTCCATAACAGAATATTAAGCCATCTCCAAAAGTGTTCTCCCTCTGACGTCAGCACATGGAAATGGGTTTTTACCGGCTATTAAGCAGAGTTCTGCTGTGGGGCTATTAAATTTGGGATAATTTGGGATTTGTGTTAAAAAATAAGCCTATTTGAATCATAATTACTCAGGACCACCTGGTATGTCCTGTTGCATGATTTCAATGCAAAATTAAATTAAAATTACTATCACGTCATCAACTCTTTCAATCCATCCATCCACCCATCTATCCATCCATACATGGGCGTAGGTTTGCATAGGGACATGTCCCTACCAAAATTTTGAACCGACCTAATTGTCCCGACCAATAATTGGATTTGAGCAACATGTTTATAATTTACAGAGTAGTTGTTGCAGCAGTGGCTTCTTTTCCTCTCGCAGCTCCTCTGCCTGGTCTCTCCTGTCTCTTTCATGTAGCAGCGCATGGAACTGTGCTGCGCTGTTTAACTCCACTCTCATTGGTTGTTCTGCCTTAGGTTCCGCCTTCTCTCTCTCTGATTGGCTGTTTTCTAGTCCGCGTGTGCTTGGAGCACAAAATTGAAAATTTATTCACACTAGAATGCTGCGGTTACTACAATTAATATTAGGCTACAAAACAAGTCCTAATTTTAAAAAAATGAATATCATGTACACTTATAAACAAAAAACTTTTTTTTTTCTTTTATAAAACGAAATATTCTGAGTCAGCCAGGAGTTCTGAAGACTGCTGGACAAATGGGCACATAAAGGCTGTAAGCCATCAACATTTCTGATTCTTAGCCACAGCCAAATAAAAAAGAAAATGTGAGGGTTTCCTTTTTACCGATATTTAGTATTACTGTTTTCTATTTTTTGATGACTCTTTATAATTATAATTATTAGCAGGTGTTATTTCTCTTATAGAGTATAACAGCAAGAAATGGCGTCTTAACATCTGCTGTTTTTCGTTTAAAAAGCATAATTAGGGTTCCACATAATAATAGTAATTTAATTGACTATTTATACTTCTAGAAATAGGATAAAGACAAGAACAAACAGAGGAAGAATATTAACATTGATTTTTATCTTACATAGATTTCCACACAGTCTATAAGTAAATTAGTACAAACATTAATGTCTGGTAAAAATGCTTGAATCTGGCTGTTTATTTTGGATATTATTAAATTACAGATAAGATAGTGTTATATTGTCTTTTATAATTGTTAAAAGTGATTTTATAATTTAATAAACTTAGGCTTATTCTCAGTGTTGTGTTTGTAAACGATGCCACTAAAAAAGAAAATAGACATAAGGAGCTATTTAAACAGACAGACAGTAAGCAATATAGGATGGTAAAAGGTTGTGTTACATTTAATCCTTTACTATTAAAAATGCACTTATACATTCTATGATTATAGGAAACACAGATATCCAGTAATAATGATGCAGGGCAGCTTGTACTGTAGGTGAAGCAGCTGGCCCTTCAGTGCTTCAGGTGATGTCTAAGTAAACCAGGTGAAACTAAAATATTTCCACATGAGGAGTTCTGGATGGAGAATATTGACAAAAACATTTGTTTAATCTTATATATATATATATATATATTGTATTTTTTACAATTTTGGTATAATTACTGATCTAAGTGGGTTGCTCTGTCGGGGAAAGGCACATTTTACATTTATATTATGTTGTAGAGTCTCTATTCTCCAGTTAATGATGAATCACTTACTATATTAGTTGAAATAATTATTATTATTGAAATAATCATTTAATATGATTCATTTTTTTCAGCCCCAGGTAAAGTACATGAAATGGGCTACACAGAGTAACTACAACCCAGATGTTCAACTTTTATAGTGAAGTTGTCATGATGGGTTTTAGGTTCCTAACCCACATGCAGAACACACACAGAGTCAGGAGGAAAGTTAGACTGTTTATTGATAAACACGAGGTTCAGACAGGTGTTGGAAACAGGTTCGGGGCTGGTAACACAGGATTCTCTGTCCAGAGCTTCAGGCTGAGCATCAGAGGGAGAGTACCGGTTGGGTCTAGAGACAGAGTATTTGCAGAGGACTTAGCAGCGGCAGGAGCTGGCTTCAGAGTTGTGTGGTTCAGACCTTGAGTGGGTCTCCAAGTTCTCTCCAGAGAACTGGCAGGGAGATGCAGGCTGAGGTTCTTCAGGTTTGGCTTCTCAGAGCAGGCAGGCAGGTTTCCCAAACATGAGCTCCACCAGAGCTCCAGGTTTCAGTTAGGATCTTCCTAGAAGAACAGAGAGGACAAAAACTGATCAGGATCTGGTTCAAGGTTTCAGGGGAGTCAGAGAGTCAGACAGACTGGTTGGCTCAGGTACGCTACCGTGACTTAATCAACACTCTGGCAATGAAGGGAAGCTCAGCCGCTGCTTATAAAGCTGATCTCCTGATGACTGATGGATCTCAGGTGTGGTCCTCAGCTCAGCTCCAGGAGACCAAGGGGCGCCCTCTGCTGGAGGAAGGGGGACAGACCTCCAGATCCCAACAGAAGTTAATATTTTAATGAATGTATTATTTTGATTGATACAGAGAGAGCATAGTAGGTAAAAATATAAGAGTGGGGTTTAACTCTGCACAATTGTATATCTTCAAAAGAAAATACTGTATTTACCTTCTCTCTTAGTCGTTCAAATTAAACCATTTTCAAAGGTGAAAACAGTCCTAATTCCATATTCATCATAGCCGGTGATACTTCAAACATTTATAAACAGCATCTAATGAGTGTAGTGCTTATGAAATTTTTATTAATGTAGCAAAATTATGCTTTTCTCTTTTAACAATGAATTCCTCTTATTAGTACGGATGCTCACATCGAGCATAAAAAAGGGCATGCGTATAGCATAGCACCAATGACACCCGACCAATTGTGTCCCTACCAAAGTTCAAATCAAACCTACGCCCTTGCATCCATACATCCATCTATCCTGTAAGAAACAGAGGCTGAACCTAATACAACCAAGACAGGACAATGAATTTTATTAAGAAGCGTGTTTGGTGAGCGGAGCAGGGGATCAGCAGGCAGATTGTAAAACTTTAGTGGTTCGTGATCCAGAGGAAGGAAGGCAGGCAGTTTTTGCGGGGCTTCCCGCATTTGTGATCCAGAGAGGAACACAGGCAGTCCGGGTCAGTCAGATTCCGAGATGCAGAGGTCCAGATGCAGAACTGAGATTATAAACGTAAAAAGGTGAAACTAAAATGTTTCCATTTGAGGAGTTCTGGATAGCATATTGACAAATGGAAAAGGTTTTTTTTTTTATGTTAAATGCAAAAATTTATAATTTTTTTTTTTTTACAATTTTGGTATAATAACTGCTCTAAGTGGGTCGCTCTGTAAGCTAAAAGCATGGTTCAAAGTCTTAACGATTAATCGATTACCTAATTGGTTGACGATTATTTCAATATTAATTAATTGTTTCATCCCTAATCTAAACCCTACGTATTTTTACTTACTTCCTTGATAATAGTTAAATTTTTCCGTTTACAGTGGTTTCTGATTACTCTGATTCAGTCAATGAGGCAACACAATTCGATTATTGTTAACCTGGGTTAGCATCCTGACATTTGCATATTTGTCCATCCATCTAATTCATTCAATTGAAGGACACAAGACCTAAGTATTACCTAATTTATTCCACCCACAGAAGGCCTGATTATAGAAACCAAATTACATTTGCTCGCCCGTCTGTCAGTGGTCATATTAAACCTGCTCTTATGTTTACCAGTAATGTAAATCTATTTTTATAAACCTTAAACATAAAGGATGAGGGCTTCTCATGGCTTGTTGCCTTAGATAAAGCAATTTACATTAAACAATCAAACAAGAAACATTTTCATATTTCATTTATTTCACATATTTATTTTTAGATTTATATATTTGTTATGCTTTTTTTAAATGGCCACTTTTTTGTACTAACATAAAAACTCAGTGCAATATGAAAATGGATTTTACTCATAGTTCATGTTTTATGTTGTCAGGTCTAAGTACTTTCTCTTGCAGCCTGGTTGCTATTAAATTAGTAGTTCAGTTATTAAAGTAAACCTTATGGTAGAAAAAGAAGTTTAATGTAAGACCATATTTGCTTCTTATAAAATATGAACGTTTGTGTGTGATGGTGAAAAATCATAAAATGTAGAAAAATATAAGATGGCAGGCCATAACTTAAAGAGAGCTTTTTGCTGGTGGAGATTGTTACGCTCAAAGCGTGGGCTGAGGAGCATGGGCAACATATCAAACTTAATTACCTTTCAGGTTGCCTCATCAAGTCAGAGCTTCAATGAAGACAGATTGTTACTGTTCCTGGAGAAGCTCTACAGCTACAAACACTGCATCGACTCTTTCTCTAATCTTAGTAGTTCTTTTTGAATTATACCCCTCCTGCTACAGCGTGATGGACCTATAACTGGAAAATGGGCTTTATTGAGTAGCATTTCATCTATATATCCCATTCCTCATCTCAATAAACAGATGACCCTCCTATGTCTTAGGATAAAGCAGCTTTACAAGGTTGCAGTTTGGATTACATCTGAGGAATAACAACGTGTTTACCATGTACTTGCATGGTAATTTGTCACTTTTATGTTGCGAGTGCCAGTGGCTTACTTGTTTTATTGGGTATTACTTTTGTTTTATGGAGCAATTTTCACATTGCGCCCTTGATGATAGTGGCCTCACTCTCTCTTAACACCAGCAGAGCGAGGCCTGGTGATGAACACACAGCACAAAGGACTGATTATGGAGTGCTAAACTAATGATTGCCAATGAGTAGCTGTTTTCACTACAGAGTGAAATCATTTCTCTGTCACTTGGAGTTAATGGTTCCTTTTAAGGAAATGAAATCCACTTGAGAAAGCCTTCCTGAATGGCTTCAGGTACCTTTTTTTCATTTATCTTAAGTCTAATGGCAAAACCTATGAGAATATAAAGCAAATACGGATAAGCATTTCAGCACAACTTCACTGTTCTGACATCAAATCTATCATTGGCCCTTATAGGGAATTTAATTGAACATGTCAGGTAAAAATGGTAGATCATTGGGATTATTAGGCACATTACCTATGAGTGATCATTTGAGGATGTCACTAACTCAGAATGGTAGATACTGGCATGTTTAAAAAAAAAAGCTTTGTAGCAAGAAGCTGAAAAGAATGAAAGCAATCTCTATGAAGCACTTAGCAACATATTCAGCATTAAGTCAATACACCAAGAAGGCCTTAAACTCTTCTTTGAAAATCTAATTATTAACGTATCTCTGAAGTTTTGTCAGTTGTAGAGCTGCAAACTTGATAACATTTGCTCTACACTGTAGCGCCGTTTGGATTTATACAGCATTTAGTAAACATTTATGAATGATTTATAAGAATTATTTTGTTAAAACTCTGGAGCTGCATGTTTTTGCTTGTCATTGTTCTCTGGGAGAATTACTAACTAAAGTTTTCAATGCCATTTAACAACGTTATTTCGAGATATTATTATATATCTTATTTTTCTGTAGATAATTCTTAGAAGAGAAGATAAAAGTTGTCACTTTGGTTTCAAATCTGCAAAGTATGTTATATGTTTTGTCGAAAAACCTGCAATAAATGGAACCTAGGCATAGTTTCAATCTGGAAGACTCTGCCAAGTCTTACCTGCATATCCAGACAGCCATGTCATCAGGCTTTACATTTGCCAATCTTCTCCTGCTCTAAAGCCTTTTCAGCAACCAGAATGATCCAAGATTCTCCCTCATAAGCTGTCTCATCAGGGTTGAGTGTCTGTCTTCCAACCAGCTACAACTCACCTCTGCCCCCTTCAGCTCCCTACTCAGTGCAACTCCCTCTTCTTCCAGTCCACCACCAGTGTCCAGGCCTTAGGGGGAAAAACATCTCCCTTCTCATAAATCTGCCCATTCTATTATAATTAGCAATGCTCATCTCTACATCTTCTGCCAGGGTCTGAGCGCCAAAAATTATCTATATTAATTAATCTCAATAAACTCTCTAATTGCCTCCTTGTGAGTCAGTCAAGGTTAAAAAAAGAGAAAAACATCTAAGTGATGTGCTTGAAAGAACAGCTCCTACTATTTTTTCTTGTTTTTGTTTATTTCAATAAACTTTAACTGTTCAAAGTCCTGCTAATTAGTTTTAGGGTTATGGGAGCATTTATATGCTATGATTAGCCTTTGCAACTAACTAAGGAAGTTGCCTGATGACAACAATTAAGAAATATTTCATCTCTAAAGACAATATCATAATTCATTGATTAAATTTGCAGTTATAACCAATGTAAAAATGATAATTTTTTTGGTTAAGACATTTATTTGGAAAATGTTAACCTCAGTATAAGTATAGTTTTATTACAAACATCTGTATATACAGTATTTGAAAAACGAAATTTAGCAGTTAATCTATGTTTCTACCCTACAGAACATATAATGTGTGTGACCAAAAGAGATCCCTGACACAAACGAGTTGCCCTAGCTAACTGGACTGACTTACACTGGGGGTAAGTTTATTAGTTAGGAATTATCAGCTTATTTGCCTTTGGAAGTGGGCAGTTAATCAGTTCATACAGATATTTTGAACAGGAGATGGATCAGCAAGATGAACAAACTAACTAGCCCTCACTAACCTTAGCAGGCAGGAAAGGAGGGCAGACATCCAAACCAAAAGAACAAAGCTAGTCTCAGTGGTGGGGGCAAAGGGAGAAGCAATGGTCCTAAGGCCTTCTATGATGTGGAGGAAGTGCTGGTCACAAGACATCGTGCCCGCCAACAGGGATCGATAACCAGGCCCTGAATCAGCTCCCTACATCCTTTGCCATAAATATGTTTTTCTTAAAACTCTCCATCGGCCTCTATAAAATGGGAAGGTAGAAGGGTGGTAGCCAGAAGTTCACTTCCTGTGTCTGGGACCAGGGGTATGGTGGATCCATGCTGTTGGTTGGCTGGGGCATGTTGGGAGGAAATAGTTTTTTTTAGGTCATCCTCTTCAATCAGGTAGGGTTTTGGTGTTTTTTATATAGGGCCGCATTATTGGTGTTCCGGTGGTAACTTTACTTTTTTGTGTGGTTGTTTGACGCCGCAGGTAGGCTTTTAGATTTACTGTTTTAAGAGACACATGTAAGCAGTGTTGTGATATGGAGTAGACTGATTTGATTAAAGTGTTTTAATGAGCATTTAGTAATTTTGTTTTGTTTTGACAGGGTTGTTACTGCTTCCTGTTGTCCTTTAAAGTTAGATTTTTTTTTCTTTGATTATATTTTTGTTAGTCCGCACAGGTTGAATTGTTTGTTTTCTTTTAAGTACTTGTCAGGGCAGACAAAAAACTTTCCATTTATTTTGTTTGTTTCTTGTCACTTCCTGTATTTTCGCATTCCTATTAAATTTTAGATAGCCGCATTTGCATTTTATTTATATACAATAAGAATTGCGAAAAAATTAACTCTGTTTCAGTTGTTTTTTCAACAGGACAATGATCCCAAACACAGATTGTGGAAAAAAAATATTAACTGAATATCATTTTGGAAAACAAAAACTATCTGTTTGGGATTTCTGTATGGTTTACAGAGATTTTTATGTTTATCAAACTGAAACAGTGAAATATTTGGATTGTCACTGCATTTCTGCTAATCAAAACGTCACTTGCAGCTACAGTATGAATTGTGGGCAATTCAATTCACAAAAGATCACTATTATTGGGACACAAAACGCACTGGAACCCTCAGTGGGAATGACCAAAAGTCATTTAATGGAATCCTAATCCTAATTTGCTGCTAGCTATTTAAAAAGGGGTAAGGAATCATATAACTGAAGGTTATTGGTTCCTGATTAAGCAAAAACATTTAATAAAACATTATTTGGCCAAATAATGTTTTAATCACCTCATGGATTTGCATTGTGAATTGGTTTGAAAACATTCCGATCGCTTTAAATGAGTGAAAAGCTAATTTGATCACATCCCAAATTCTTCCAGATAAACTTTGCTTTTCAAACACAAAATCCATCTTATACTGTAATATGGTTTTCAACCATGTCTTACCTTCCTGCTTGTACAGAGTAGCATAGTTTAGTTGAGTTTCACTAGTTTTAGTCAAGGGTTTTTAACTGAAATATGTTTGACTTGAATATTTTTTGTTAATGAACTCATAATTTGAACGGAAGTTGCGGTGAATTTATTCCAATTATGTGCAGAATTGTCTGTTTGATCATGATGTGAGCTCCATTCATAATTTCATATGTTGTTCTTAAAATACAGCTAGTAGGGTGTGTGTTTATAACCAATATATGACACTCTTAATAATATCTGATTAAATGAGATATTTGCCACCCTACTGGGGAGGGCAAAACACATCTTAAAGTATCACAACCTAATATGGCATCGAAGCTGGCAGGGCATTAAATATAAAAGTTATTCACTACAAAATACTTTTATGTAAAGTGTTTTAACAATATAAAAATGTGCATCTGGAGAATTAATAACCAATATACAACTATGGACATTTTTATATCATTAAATCATACTGAATGCAATTTTATTTTCAAATTGCTGAACAAATTACATCAAATGGCAAGAGATTTATTTATAAGAATATAAGAATTAAGCTAATTGACCTGCTGCTTCTCAAAGGAATTTTAGTATGTGATTAATATTGAAAACTTGAGGAATGTAATAATTTACAGTAAAATTTACTGTGAATTTACTATAATTATATATTACTTGATTTGACATATTGATCACCTATGAGAATGGAGCTGTTTTAAGTCTAAATTAAGTAATAAAGCAAATCACCAAAATATAAAAAAGTATCACCTTCATTGCACAAAATGAGGGTTACCCTTTTATAAATGTTTTCATACAAGCGACAACTCACACTTGTAAAAAAACAATATAAAAAAACATGTATTCAGGACACAGTACACTATAATACAATAAAGAATAAACTGGCTGAAGCTCAATACTTTAAGTGAATTCAGATGTTGCTGTTCTATACTTGATACAATTCTTCATTTGTCAGACAGGGGGACACTATATCATCCACACTATGTCATGCTCAGTTGGCATCTTCATTGAGACTGCAGATAAGCTGTTTGTCAAATAGTGACTGCTATGATAAATGACCATGTCTGTGATAGTAACTGGACTTTCAAAGGGAATCTTGGCACAACCTTGATAGCTATAACAAATAACAAAGCCTCTACATTGTGCATCTGAGTTTAGTTATCATATTAAATTCATTTTTTTACCTGCTCATATAACTTTGCATCAGTCATCATTGCACTTCTTTAATTATCATCACTGTTCTTTTTACTTTAAAATATAGGGGGATAGACAATTAAATGCACAATACCCGATATTCTGAAGAGTTATGCATGCAAGACTCAATTCTTTCTCTTATGTCATTGTAATATTTTTCTTTGCTTTGCTTTCTTCTTTTCCTACCTTCAAAATAATCAAAGATCCAATACCTGGCTTTTTCAGCTAAGATTACACATGTAAAGCAAGCATTTTTGTAAAGCAAGATCCATGGACCTGATATATTTAGAAATGTTGGCTCACTGTGGGTAGCACAGGGAGCAATTTAAATGTTTAAAAGGAAAAAAAAACATCTAAAAGTTGGATTTTGCTTAAAAATCTCAGGCACAGCACCTGTCTTCTATTTGTAGAGAGAGATAAGCAGACAAAATCTTTCATTTGATATAAATGCCCTCAAGCAATACAAAGGTTGCCTTCAGTATGTTGCAGTGAAATTGATATGTAAAAGAAATGCTGTGTGCATACAGGGTAAAACAAGCATTAGGAGAGAACATAGAATATAAAACTTAATAAAAAAAAGGTTACATTTTCAGCCATGCTGAGTTTAAAGCGGTAAAAATACAAAAACTTGCATCTGGTTTAAATGGAGTAAGCCCATACTAAATCATGAATAATAAGGTTTAAACGGTGTGCTTCTAAACCGTATTTCATAAAATGAATTCAGTAATAGTGTTTATGTTCAGAGATTGCCCTTAATTTGAAGGAAAAACACAGCCCTCCCCCCATGATCATAAAGAAGCAAATTATATCAACCACCGAAACTGAATACTGTACATTATTGAGGAATATTGATTACTTTTGCATAATCAATGAGGTTGCAGGAAAAAAAAGACCTGCTCATATGAAGCCCTGCTCAAATCATAGCCATTTCTGTTTGAAGTCTTTTCCCCCTTTCAAGAGAACATAAGCAGATCAAAGACTGAGCTGAGCTGCTAAGATAGGGGGGGAGGTATGGATGAATGGAGGAATTCTTCCTGAAGGGAATGGCCTTGGTCCACAAAACAGTGCCAAAAAGAGAGATGTTTTCTCAGTGTGTATTTCTTTTTTTACATAACTCTTGTGGGTTTAGATACATTACTTTGGCAACATCTACTGTTAAGACAATATTAGTGTAAAATAACTGAATATTTTATATAATAAATATAAGAAATAAAGCCTAGTTTTAAATGTAAAAATAAGTCTGTCTTCATAATTTCCTTATTATCTTCTGAGGAATACTATAGCAAACAATATCAGATTGGAATTTGCCTTTATTTTACACAATAAAGTGTCAGTTTTTAAAATGTATTCTCTTAAAATAAAACATCTTCCAACTCGTGTGTAAAGATTACTGTTCTTGAATTAATATATAACAGCCAGGAAAATTAAAAAAAAATAAAAAAAATAAGGGCTTTATTACCCACCTGTATTGCTTTCTTATCATTGACAATTGATAAAAATGTGACTAAATGATTTTTATACATCTATGAGAAGGTAAAGTTATTGTGTTTGGCTGGTTTTGGTGTTTAGAGTACCCAGTTAATGTACTAGGGTAAGAGTAGCACTACTTCGATGCATTTTATCTAAAGTTAAAATAGCTGCTAAAAAGGCTACTCAAGTAGTGGGTAACTGATGTACTTACTACTCATGATTATAAAATCTTACAATTTTAAACAGATATATAAAAAAAATCGTATAGCATTCACCAAAGAAATAAAAATATGACAGCTTAGCTCAAAATTACGAGATCAGTATCTCTGACTGAGAATTTCAGTTCATAGGTGATAATGAATAACATACATATTGATAATTTATTATGTTTCTTTCAGTAAATCCCTATAATTATTATACTCTGTCAGGGCATGAAATTGGCACCCGCCAGCCCACCGAATGCAGGTAACTTTTGTGATTGGTGAAGCTGTCAGGCTTCCTGCCATGTTGCCCGGCAGCAATAAAGACAACGCACAACAATGAGCAAGTGGTTTGTTGTCGTCCAATAAAGTAGCCGATTGTTTTTTTTGTTTTTTTTCAAGATAACCCTGCTTTTTTATCGTATTATTTATTTATTTATTTTTTACGTGGCAATATATGGTTGGCGTTTAACCCTTACAGCAGTTAAACCCATTATGTGCAGTAAGTTTTTTTCCAAGCTGCCTTTGAATGCGCTATGGGCATACACATCATGACACAGAAGTTAATCACAAAACATTCTGATGAATAGGGTTGAAATTGAGCATTGGGATGTTTAGCAAACCAGCAGCAAGAAGCCAAAAACTTTGCAGTTGTTTTCCAAACAAACCATGTAAGTTGTATAACGTTGTTGAAATTAGACTTATTAGCTAAATGATGACAAAGTCAGACATGCCGCTGTATCAATGTTAAGCTAGTTAATAATAGGTTGCTACAACTTTGACATTAGTTAGTTTACTCTTGTTATAAATCCAATCCTCTTTCATTTCTGGACAGACTTTATGCTTTCAATTGCTTTCCACATATCTAAAATAAGTATTTTGGTCACAATGAAGAGAGGAGAGTGAGGGAAAGACTTAAAAAAAAAAAAAAACATCTATGCCATAAAAATGACTTTTATGTGAAATATCACAGCACTTTTTAATGTTTGTCTTTCCAATTCTATCTTAAAAGTTTGTTTTCCACATTTTTTTTGTCATTGTGTATTGCCAAAATAGAAATAGCAGACTCCATGGAGAAGATGGACCAGAGGTCAGACACAGAGTCCACCATGCAAGGTCTGCACAGGTGTGAATTAGTAAAGTAACTGATAAAAAAAAAACATAACCATGGGTCAATAGTTAGTTTCAAGTTAAATTCCACTGCAGTTTTTTTAAATCTTCCTAATGCTTTTTCAGAATTTTGCTTTTCACATTTTTTAAACGTTTATTACCTAGAAGAAACGGAAGAGTCGGGGAGGAGAAGGACCAGAGGACAGCAGCAGAGAGAATGATGTAGGGTATTATAACCTCCTGACAATATCTATTTCAGTGAGAAACCAGGCAAGCATTAGGCAAAAGTTTTCAAAGATATTTCAAAGGAAAGGTGAAATTTTATGTGAGAGACTGATAAATCACTGAAAAATGATGGTTATGCCCCTGGAAATATGGTTTGGATTTTGTCAATTATGTTTTTTATTAAAACATTTTTTTTAAAACATATGAAAATAAACTTATATTATATAGAAAGTTAAAAATAACATTTTAAATTAATGTGATGTAAAACTTTAAAATGGTAACCAAAAAAAGATGGAACTTGGATGCAATCAGTGACAAATAAACAGCTATAAAATTAATTAAATCAGCAGCTGGGTGTGAACTAAATAAATACGAACATCCGTGAGATGATTGACACAAGTTAAATATGGTTTTTGTTATGTTGGTCCAGTCATAAATGAGATTTAGGGCCGGATTTATCAAGATCCAATTTTGCGTGCAGTAATTTGCGCTCGCAAACTGGAATTTTGCGCAAGGGGCTGAACCATGGTTTGTGGGTGATTTAACAAGACTGATTGCGTAACTGGTGGCAGGTGCAAAACTGTTGGAGACACCCTATTTAAATGATGGTTTTGCGTGTTTTGTGGTTTGCGGCAAAGTAGTTTGTAGTTTGTGCAAACTAGTGCATTAAGAAATTTTAATCTTACAGTGACACCCCCACCCCTTCCAAAAAAAAAAAAAAAAAATATATATATATATATATATATTTTTTTTTTTTTTTTTATATATAAACTTTGGCAACCTTTATTCCCTAAGGTGGTAAATGTGACTGAATTTCTACTTCACTGCAGTAAAAAAAAACAAAAAAAAAAACAGGTGTTTTGTATTGGCCTTTAGAAAAATGCAAATACCAAATGGCTCACAAGAAGTGACTGTGGATGAGATGACTGCGCGTACGCAATGGGGAGGTCCGGGTTCTCCAGTAGGGCGTCAGGGCGACATGGCATTTAGAACGTCGGACAGCACTTCTGAAAAACAAGATTGGGAGATCCCAGATGCAAAAAAGTGCAATGTTGCAAGGAGTTTTGTGATATCTGGTATTGCGTGGGTCCTCCTTGTGGCTGGCTCCAAATCCATTCGGAGTTCCCCCAACAGCTCCAAAAGGGCAATGCTGGATAAACGATATGTTTTGATGATCGTTTCCTCGTTCATTCCAAAAATATTCACACGGAGTGAAAAAATGCGTTCTCTGCTTCTCCTTGCTTCATTTCGATGTCTCCTTCTTGTGACAATAACCGCTGCCATGTGTGCGCAATTACGCATACAGACCATTTGCACCTTCTTTTGAAACATGTTAAATATAGAGTCAGATACCGTTAGCAAAATTGCTTTCAGGTTTGATAAATCACTTTGCGAGTGCTAAATTAATATATTTACATGTTCTCCTCCCACAAGACGCACTTTTGCGTGTAAACGCCCCATATTGCATATTCATTGCAGAAAAAGTACTAAATGGATAAGAGGCGCTATTTAGCACGTTTTAAAGACCAAATCCTTTTAGCACGCTGTTGATAGATCAGTTTGTACATTTTTTAGCGTGCGCAGTGAAATAGCTCACGTTTTTATACACGCAAACCTTTGATAGATCCGGCCCTAAGTTGGTACTTACTAAAAAGCATTTTAATGTGCAATTTGTACAAGTTCAAGAACCATATAAAGCATTTTGCACACATTTATTTTATGCTACATTTACACCAGACAAGCTTTGGGCAGAAAAACAAGGGCCTGCTGCTCCATCCATTTTTGATACTTGTACACATCAGGGTCAGATGCACCTTTGAGCATCTTTGACACTCCTGAAGCATGTCCAGTAAAGTGTGTACAGATGCATCTGATGCTTCTGTTGCTCATGTGTGCAATGGCAGAGTGGCTTTGCTATATTTGCTGTGATAAGCTGTAAAAATATAGTTTTAATATATTTTTAGGTCAGAAAGTCCACCTAAAAAACATTGTCTGTGCAATCAGTTCATCATGATTATGATCCTGTCTTAAAATATTATTTCACTGTCAGAGTTGCTCGGATCACTGCATACCAGTGGTGTGCTTTCACTCGGAATTCAGCAACAGCTGCCTAATGCCGGGTTGCTTCTTGGGGGTTTCTCCCTACTGTTCCTGACGACTGGAAGTAGATATTACTGTTTTTTAGGTATGTGGTACACACTGCAAGCACCAGAATAATAACAGTGGATATATTTTACTGACAGGTTTTGACATTTTAAGTTAATTTAGGCATTTATTAACTGATTCAGGGAAGTGATCATAGTGCTCTGCATCAGCAGCACTGCGTCTGTCTCCCTTTCAGCTTCCAGATCAGCTTCTCTGATTGGTTGATGTGGTGCGTCGAGCAGCAAAAATAATTTTTCCTACTCCAGCCTCTGCGATGCGCCTTGATGTGCGTCAATCATAGACGTTGAATGTAAAACGGCTACTTTTGCTCCCCAGTGTGCGTCTGGTGTGAACCTTCTCATAAATTTCGGCTAGTAAAGAACTGGTTGATGGCAAAATAGAGTCAACTTCATGCCCTGTACACTGGACTTTTAAGTAAGACCAATACTTTCTCCTTCTGTTTTGCACCATTTTTCTCCTATATCTCATCCTGTGTGTTGTTTATGTGGTGATTTCTTTTTGTTTGTTTTGTTTGTTTTTTTCTTTGCTTCCTTAGACTTTTTTACTGCCTTAAGTTGTTTTTACTTTGGTGAATACAACTATTACTGGAAGATACTACTTTGATTGAATGGTTAACCAGCTTTGAACATTTTTAAGGGAAAATACTTCAGAAAGCATGATGTTTCAGTTCCAGTTGGTTAGATTTACAATTTTCATCAGATGCAATAAAAAATATTGAACTGCAATAGACTATGGTCTATGTAATTACTATTTACAAAAGAGCACCTTTTAAAATCTTTTCATCTGTAAATAAGAAGGTTAGGATTATGAGTAACAACCCTTTGCATTACTTTAACACTTCTTTATTTACCTTACTCTCATTAATATCCCTGAAGAATTTGTTTTTCTTTTCTGAGAATTTACCTTAAGATTGAAAGGGTGGTCGCATCTTAGATGCAATTAGATCAAAATTCTTTCCTAACTTCAGGAAGTAATTTTTACACAAGACAGTAATAATTTATTTCTGCCACTAATAGCCTTTACATCATTGGCTGGGTGTATATTTCTTTCTCCTGAAGAATGACAACTAATAGAAATCGTAATGCTTTGTCCTTGCTAGTATAATTCTAATTATCGATTTTCCTCTACAAGATCAATTTGGGGGAAAAGCCTTGGTAATACAAGCTTTACATTCTGTATTAAATATTTGATATCCATTAAATTTTTATGATTAATGTTCTGGTAAAGAATCATTTTCTCTAAGTCCCTTGGTTTTATTGCAGACCTAATTAGTGGTTTTCCTCCCTTAGAGAAGCACAGAGGCATTTATCGCACCAAAGCATAGCCTGTCAAAGAAATAAAGCCATTTGATATTGACTGTATGGGTGGAGGGGGGGTGGGATAACTTATGATATTTTATTTTTAGGAACGGGAATATTCCATGTATCAGCGACAAATGGACAAGAAAATAATTTATTTTTTGAAATCTTGTTTGCTTTGTAGATATCTGAAATTCTTCATTTTCTGTAACTCCATGTTAAATCATTAATCAAATGGATTAATACAAAACTAAAAAATATTTTACTCAATATGTTGTGTTAGGACACTGCAAGACAAATATCTTACATTTCTTGTTGGTTGATAAGAGCAATGTTACATTTTTCATGTAATTCTTTTATAAAGACACTGCACCATCCAACTATACCTACTTATCTTTTGCGGAGCTGATGCCTATCTCCAGTGGTCATTGTCTAAGAGATAGGTACACACTCTGGAAAGATCAGGCAAAATTTCATATCACTGAAACAATAAAACTAAAATAAGACATAATTGGCCTTTCTGTTGTGTTTCAAAGCCAATAAGTAATTTCAATACACTTTTCTAACACATAATGAGGCTTTTGAGTAATGCCCTCAAAAGTGAATATTGCAATCAAATAGAGATGTGCTGTCTGTTATTGCCATAGGGAAGCTTGCTGCTCTCTATGGCTCTAAGCGGAAAACTATTTATTTTCGGTGCAAAAAGACCTATGCAATGAAAATATATTAATTAGATGTAAGAGTTGCTAGTCCTTGGCACAAAAAAACTTTATATATTTAGCAATTTTCTGAAAGAAACAAACAAAAAAACATCCATGCAGGGTAAGTAGCCGCTAGAAAGGACAGATTTTCCTTATTTTCCCAAGAACCTATTGCCGGGGGATGATGATTGAAAATAAATAAAAAAATGATTTAAGAGGAATATCCTAAAACAGACGAAAGTTTTACTTTAATAATAGGACTGTCTGAAGCTTACTTCAAGACGGATAGTGATAAATAAAATCCACTTGAGTGTAATCAAGTCTCCGTATAAATGCACTGCAATGACCAGAAAATCAAAAAGCAATACAATGTTAACTACTTAAGTGATGCATGCAGTATATATAGCCTTTCCTTGTCATGCACATCCTTTTGACGGTTGGCATATGATGTTATGATCTATTTCTTCTGTAAAATCTTCAGATGGTAAAATCCTTGCAACAAACTAAATAATAATACAAATAAATGCTTTCTTTAAACCAAACTACAATGTTCCTCTTATAATCTGTGAATTTATTTTTTGAATATTTTGCAAAAATATGTTACGGTGCATTATGGGGTTTTGCATCGTAAGGCTTTGCCACCTAGACTCACAGTGAATGCTTAGATACGGCTGAGCTTTCATGTATTCATTCTTGAAGAACTGGCTGTCTACCTCTATAATGTATTGTTTTCTGTTGGTGTTTTTACAACACTCAGGCTTACATGGTAGACCTTGTATGTGTGAGTGGGTGTCTGGATGGCTTTGTACAAGTGTGGACGTAACGCAGAAGTCACTGTCGCATCCATGTTAATAACAAAAGCCAGTAAAACCGCATTATAGAAGTCTTGGTGATGGTTGTCCTGTGATGCTTTAAGATAGATCAGTAAATCCACAATGTGTATTGGTATTGTGTTTTACATTTGAGATTAACGCGTTTGACTGTGCTTCTATTTTTTGTTTTTTCAGGGGGGTTGGTGTCCATAATTGGGCCGGTGTAGATGGAAAAATGCCAGGGCCAAAAATCGTTCCCAGTCCGAGCCTGAGTTGAGTGACCAGGCAGAAACAGAGGGCGATGTTTACAATGTTGAATTCTGGTTCACTAATCTTCTTGTAGTTTGGGGACACACTTCGACAGTTTCTGAAGGAGCCGGGTGGTGTTTGATGTCACTGATGAATCTCTGAGGATTCCTGAATCCCTCCAGGCTTATTTGAAGGAATCATTCTTTAACAGTTAATCCTTGGTCCAGGGGAATGCACAGAGTCAGATCAGTAAGAGCAAAGACAGGCAGAATTATCAAGGGGACAAACCAGACTATGAAATCCAAGAGTCGGTCCAGAGTCAGAGCCACGTGATCCGAGAACCAGAGACAAACCAGAGAGGAATCTGAGAGTGAGGTCAGGGCACAGAAAACAGGCAAGAGATCCAAAAACACACTATGACAGGTCTGATAGGTTTTGGGCAGGCTCAGAGAATCAGGAGGCAGCATCAGGTCAAAAACAGGCAGACGGAGAGCTATACTGGAATGCTGGACAAAACTCACAGATGGCTCGTAATAATAAATCTTCAAAAAAAAATTTTATTTCATATCTTTATGTCTGAAGCCAGAAATGTGGCAAAATCTCTAAAAGTTCAAGGGGGGCGAGTTATTTCAAAAGGCACTGAATAAGATTGCAGCTGTGGTTTTAGAATAGAATAGAATAGAATAGAACATTCTTTTATTTTCCTACAATGGGGAAATTCTGGTGTTTACAGTAGGGGTGTAAATCACATCCATCATGGCGATTCAATTCAGTATCGATTTCCTGACCAAACGATTCGATTAATTTCGATACTCAAGAATACACCACGATACGATTCGATCCGATTAATCTGTTAATTTTTTTTTGTACACCTTACAGGCTAAACAAAGTTTCAAGTTTGAAATAAATCAATGAAAGCTGTAATATCGGTATGCATTTTTTTTTTTAGAATTAACAGCAAATAACAGAAGTAGAAAAGTTGCATCAAAAAATACTGCAAAAATACTGCACATAATCAGTGCGATGAGTGCAATTCAATACCTCAGCTCCAGACGTCCCCGCCCCCTCCACAGACGCTCCGCTGTACCTCTCCCAAATTGTAGCTGACCGCAAACAGTGCCGCAGACAGGAGGCCATCTTGTTTTGTTTTTAATGACCGAAATTGCGGAAAACAACTTGTGAAGTTTAACCACTTAGAAGAGCGAGGTGCGCGAGAACGCTGGAACCATTTTTCCACCTGGATCTCCGCCCTTTTTGGCCCTCATGTCCCTCCGTCGTCGGACTAAACTCGCCCCCACTTCCTCGCCGCCTCGGCCGTATCTAGACCCACAGTGTGTAGCACAGACCACGCTTCAATATTGAGCATAATTTAAAAATGTCTGTGTCAAGCTCACTGCAACACACTGCTGTAAGAGTATAACCAGGAAGCGAGGCAGGAGGGCAAAATATGTTTAGCGCCACCACGGCACGGGAGGGAAAATTACGTCCAGGAGCAAATGGATAAAAATAGACCGGAGGGAAAAAAAACATGAATCGATTCTCTTGCGGACGTGTCGATGCATCGGATCGTCAGCTGTTTGATCGATGCATCGATACAAAACTATTATCATTTACACCCCTAGTTTACAGCAGCAAAAATATTATAGAATAAATTGTCACATAAATTTGGACTTTAGAAAAAATGTATAAGCATAACATACTAGTGAAGAATTACAAGAAAAACAATGACATACTGTACTGTAAAGTGTTTTAAAAGTATAAAAAAAATACACCTGGAGAATAAAATAACTAATATACAACTATGTACATTTTTAAAATAATGGATATTGGAAAATAGCAGCAACTTCAGAGATGTGCAAAATGACAGCAGCATGTTATTCAACTGACTAAGATAACAACTTATTTAGGTTGTTGGGAACAGTGGTGGCTATTGAGTCTTACAGCTGTTGGGAGGAAGGATTTGTGATAACGCTCGCTGCTGCATTTAGGGTGCAGCAGTTTGTCTCTAAAGGAGCTCTGCAGCTCTGCAACAGCTTCATGGATGTGGAGAAACATTATCTAACAGAGATATTAATTTAGTTAGGATCCTTTTGTTTCCCACCTCCTGCACTGAGTCCAGGTGGCATCCAATCACAGAGCTGGCCTTCCTGATCAGCTTATCCAGCCTTTTTCTCTACAGATAAGCAACTGGTCCAACAGACAGCTCCATTGAAGTTGGCTGGTGCCCCTTGCACTCCTAAAGACCTCAGTCTCCTCAGCAGGAAAAGTCTGCTCTGACCTTTCTTAGACAGAGCCTCAGTGTTATGAGTCCAGTTTGTAATTCAGATGAAAACCTAGGTACTCATAAGAGTTGACTATCTCAATGTTAGCTTCAGATAGTCATATTATTGTTAATAATTGCTTCACTTTGTATCAACAGAAGCAATATTTTTAAATAATTTTCATTTGCCTCACAGGTAGCATTAGCTTGAGGTGATTTTGTTAAACAGGTAAACAGTTTATAGTATAAGTCCTTAGAAGTATCTCTGCAAGTAAGTGGTTTTATTTTCTGTATAGGATTTCCAACTTGTTTAGCCTCTCCATTTCTGGCACAGGGTGTTCCAGAGGATCTATCCTGTTTTTTTTATATCCTTTCCTAAAAATAAATATATAACAAATGTAGATCTAAAAAACAATTTGCCGATTAAAAAAGAATTTAAAAAAGCTAGAATCACCCCAACCAGAACTGTCTTTCAATCAGGCAAGCGACAGCACTGCATATTGCTCAGTTTCCATGACAATATCCAGACTGTGTTTCTGACCAGAGCAGACCCAGGTCCTCTCCTATCTCTAAATACTGAAATATTATAAGGTTGTAGGACATAAGAGCGTTAGGGTCTCTGGGGTTTTACTGTGTTTCTGGTGTGAGTGAGCCTCCTGTCACAGAGAGGATCTTTGCAAGTGGCTGGGCCAACAGGTGTTCCTGCTTACCTGAGAACACTTCAAAATCACTAGCATGTATATAAGGAGGTGACGGATCATAGATTGAGTGATTGCTTTTACTGATCTCAAAGTGGAGAAATGTTCATGTTGCATCGGCTCAAATAGTCAAGAGAGAAGAAAAAAGTACCATATTTTTCTGAATATAAGTCGCACTTTTTTTCATGATTTGGCTGGCCATGCGACTTATACTCTAGTGCGACGTATATACGTTTTTTTTTTTTTCACCACGAGACGGTGCTATGTAGGTTTCCACACAACATCATGCATTCTATTAATACCACTGAATGAAAAACGTTTTAACTTATCACAACAGAACAAATTAGCATCACAACAACGATGACTGAATAGAAATATTCCACCCAAGAGAAATTCATATACTGCTGAATTCAAGCTGAAAGTAATTAAATATGCAGTTGAAAATGGCAATAGGGCCACGTTAGTTTGTATGCAGTGAAAAACTGGTTAGTGACTGGAGAAAAGCAGAGGAAAAGTTGAAGGTTATGAAAAAAAAAAAAAAAAGCTAACCGAGAGCTAAAGGCTAAATGTCCATGTCTAGAGGAAGAGCAGTATAAATGGGTCCTCAAACAATGCGCTGCTGGTCAAGGCCTGTCAACTTTACAACTGCTATTATCACTGCTTCTCAGATGCTCATTCATGAAATAAAACAATGCGGTCTTCGAGCAGTAGCCTACCACGCGCAAGTTATCAGAATACAGAAGCAACGTATAGTCCGAAAAATACGGTATATACAGTGCATGTCCACATATATATAAATATATATATATATATATATATATATATATATCAGCTGAGGTCTTTAAATACTCCTGATGGTATTCCAGCCAAAGACCTAAACCAGAAATATCCTTCTTGTTGAAAGTGGTTTTCTACTACTTCTCTTTTAATGTGGACTCTGTTATTGTTCCAGACAACAAGTTTACCTATCTGTGTTTCAATCATCTTGGAAAAGGTCTTACCTGTGTGCAGCAGTTCTCTGTGTTCATCATCTCCATGCCTGCTCTCCATCACATCTCTTGCAAGTAGCAATGCTCTCAGATCTCATTCACACTCTGAACCTCTGGCTCAAATTCTCCAAAGCCCGAATCAAATCCTTATCGTTCTAGCAACCTGTCCTTCATCTCTTGAGTAAACCAAATCAATCAGTCTTCATCAACGAATTTGATTTGTCAAATTTCTCTCCTCAGACCAACCAGAAAGTTACAGTAACTGACTTCCTGCAGGCTCCGCTTCAAGATTCTTCTTTGCATTTTATAAATGAAATATTAAAATCCACTAGTTCTCCATGTGATTCTGCATGTGGTTCAAAAACGTACATGCCCCATGAGAAAGAGAAGATTACAGAGAATAATGAACCACTAAGCCTCAATGCCAGACGTTTGTAAATTGCAATGATTCTTGCACCAGGTCAATGGAAAAATATCTGCTTGAAGGCTGACTTCATTCCCCACTTTAGAAGAGTGAGAATCTCATCTTGTTAAAATACATACATGTATAACACCCTCCCTTATAAACCTCTCTTGTCAATCAAATACTGTCAGAAAATCACATTATATCCAATATAGAATCTAACATCTCTTAAAAACTCTCAGCTGTGGATTAAAAGAGAAAAAACTGCAAATAACTAGTATTGCAGATAAAGTCCAAGTTGTGACTTTCTTTTTATATGGACACTTATTTTCACGTTTAACTTTCAAAAGTTCCAGACAGATTGTTCACCGTTTTATTCATTAACTACTGTCAGGCAGTGAAGGTGAGTACTTCTTCAGTCCATGTTTAGAGTTTGTAGATGTCTGTGCTCTTTAGCAACCTCACTTATGTAACTTTTGTGCTGCAAACAGATTTGACAAAATGTGCTAATTTTCTGAATGCTGCAACATATTAAACATGGGGGTCTGTTTCTAAATGGTCTCAAGCAGCAGAGTAAAAATGCATTCCTTTTTTCTTTGATTTGCTATATTCATTGTTGACTTTGAATCTTACTACATAAAGGTCAAAATATAATAAGCACTCCTCTTAATTGTACTTTAAGTCTTGAGCAATGTTTCAGAGGCAATCTGAATTTCTTTTGTGTATCCAAATCAAAAGGAACAGATCCTTTAAATGTTTTCTCTGGTATAACGCCTACAACACGACTGATGCAAAGGGATGTTTCTTGAGCAAAGTAATTGTCATTTCATATTTACTCTGCAACATTCTTGCAAAAATATTTATCTCTCAAATGCACAGGCTGTGTAGTAGGTTGGTGTGTAGGCATTAAATTACATTTTATGTTGTTCTACTGAAAGTGGTGCACAGGGACTTAAATGCTATTTCAGAAAATCTTACTCTGCTACATTTATTGTTTACTTGGGATTTCTCTCCAGAATATGAATATTGCTCCCACATGCCACCCCCCACACGGGATTCTTTTGCACGTTCATATTGTCAGTAAGTAAAGTTTATTCAATCTTTCATCATCATGCCATGCTTTACGACCATAGCACCTTTTCTTTTGCATTGTAAACCAATTTAATTCTTCCCTCTATTGCAGATAATATTAAACAATGCCTTAAGAGTAGAGGCCGTCTGAACTGGAATGATTTATTACAAATAGAGAGGTCTGCTCCTTGGTTTGCAGAGCTCTGCAGTGTAAAATCAGCTAATTTATATTCTATATTGCTCAGGCTGCCTCGCTTAATATTCCCGTCAGCATTCTTATGCCATGCCTTCTGTTGGCTTTGCCTGTAATAAAGCCGCTGCCTCTGAAAAAGTGGACAAACAATGTTAAACACATTTCATTAGATTAGCGCAAAGCATTTCAATACCTTGTATAAAAAAAAGAGAGTCAAATACGGGCAGAGGGATTATTTTGTGATGACTAATTTGTTGAACAAGTAATTTCCTGAAAAAAACAAACAAGAATAAGATAAAACTAATCCTTCTAGGGAAATTCTATTTTACAAGTGTCACAATCTAAAGAACATAAAGCCATCAACCAACATTTTCTGTCAATCAAAAGAACTATATAACATCAACTCCAAAAGGAAGGACACATTTTGAAAAGGTATAAAAAATTGGCTTAAAATTACATTATCAATCAGCCCATATGTGTGTACATGTGTATGCATGCATTTAAAGAATGTATACAGAATAATTTATTTTTAAACGTGATTGTATGTATGTCTGAATTCATAAAGAGGTTATTTCTGTTGGGATGAAGGATCCCCTATACGCCAGAAAGACCCAGAGTGGGAACAGTGTTTTTCTTTTTTTTTTCTTTTTTTATGGATAGCTACTTTTATGAATTAGGAAACAGCTATGCCTTTGCGATGGCTCACAGCCTTTTGCATCAGCCCCCATCGGGATGGCGTCAGCTTATTTACGTTTTCTAAGGATCTTGACCTGCTTTTTAAATGGGTGAAGCAGGTCAGGGGAGCTCCGGAGAAATTTCATTTCTCTATTCTTTTTGATTTAATCTATTGTGTGTTTGGAACATTTTAAAAAGGATCTGTTTTTTATTTTGTTCCCTACTAGAAGAGATACCTAGTTGTTCAGTATAATACTAAGGTGTGCAACTGCCAACAGCCGTACCTATAGCATCCCCCAGGGGGAACAAGGAAAAAATTAGCCAGACATGGACCCATTGTTATTAAAGGAATAGTACACCCAAAACATGATTAGCCTTCATTTTCTACTCACCCCCATGCTGAACAACACTCTGGAGTACTTTTTTGATATCTCAAATGCATCTGGAGATCTGGGAGGCTTCTTGCTGTCTGCTGACATTCAAATAATGGAGGTCTATGGTACCCGAGGCAGAAAGGTCCATAAAAGTCCACAAAAAACGTGTCAATATTCCTCCATACTGCTCGTCCAATGTATTCCAAGTGTCCTGAGTGGGTAGCGTCCATAATTTACTCGAAACGAAGTCATTTAGAATGTTTTTAGAGCATAAACAGTAGTGTATAAGATTTCCTAAAAGCGCGCGCCTGCGAGTTCACGAGCCTACGACCAAGCCAGATGAAAGTGCGCATTCAGCGTCTGCTCTTGATAATGCAAGTGTAGAAGAAGAAATTTGCTGTTTACCTGTGCAAAGAAAGAAACAACGAAAGAAAAATGTCTGAGGACTTTAGTGTTGAGGAAGAGCATGAGTTCTTTGCCGAGCTGAATGCGCACTTTCATCTGGTTTGGTCTGCCGCAGTTTCCGTAGGCTCGTGAACTCGCAAGGGACAAGGCAGTTTTAGAGCTGGGGTTCTGACTATCCCTACTACCCTACAGACCCTCGTTTGTGGAGATTAGATAAAGCCAAAGACTTTTGAGTCCGGTCCAATCGAGGGCGGGCTAAAGCCTGAAGCTGCTCCGAGTGTATTTAATTTCTCCGCCTAAACGGCTGGGCGCTACTGAACAGTCAACACACTCTGACACCGGATCATCGGCAACAATCACCTTCACTACAGGGTGCAAAAATGTGCTAAGCAGGCACAGCAGAGACATGTACAGTTTTGTTGGCTGATATTTAATGATTAATTATGCCCCTAATTTGAAAGAAAATGTCCACTAACCCTAACCCATGTCACTAGAGCTTAGTTCCCCAACTTTATTCCAATTTGAGCCTTTTATTAAACACACTTTTTTATAACTCAAACAGCTGCCATCAGGATGAACACATCTACTGTATGCGATACAGGATCCCTTAGCCACAAGGTACCACAGCAGGTCCAAACTTCCCAAGATACCATGTTTCCAGGGCAGGCAGCTGGTAATCCTTAGTTCCTTGCTCCCCCTCACTATCCAACAGCTTTATTCATGAAATGCGTTTACCTGTCACTTTAATTTTCTACGCTGGGTCTTTCAGGGACAGCTTGGCCATCTCCAAAACTTTCATCTCTTGGCAGAGCAATCTAATTGTCCGAACATTAGTAAAGCGCAACTCGTAGTGGGATCCAGGTTAGACTCCTAACAGCAGATAGACTCCAACACCATTGGCATCGGTGAACAGCAGCCACACCAGGGAGTGTTACCACCCTGCTCCGCTCATAACACATGCACCTGTCTGAGAAATCCAACTGAAGCTCTTGTTTTTGAACCAACTGTGAGTGGAAAGAGTGATTTACATGGTATCCTTATGTAATGGTATATTCAGGAGTGAATTAAAGGTTGAAAATGCAAAGGACACACAAATGGTTAAAATTTACTGTATGGTCAATTTGCATTGTGTTAACAAATCAGGGACAGGACTTCACTGCTTGTGAAACAGGTTGAAGGAGCACAGTGGATTCAAAGCTTTTTTTCAACCTCTTGTGAGTCAATAATTCTGTTCCTAATGGAAAGAAGGTTAATCTGTCTCCCTGCTGCAGTACAGCAACTCCTGTTTCGGATCCCAGATAGAAAGAAATGGTGCTAGATTCAATCCAATCACAGCTTTTGAAGCTTCCGGTAGTGCTGGCACAACTAGCAACGAATCTGTAACACCCATTTAAGCTGGTATTATACTATTGTTTGCCTTTCCATGTCAGAGCAGTAGTGTAGACTTGCTTGGTAAAATTAAGATCCGCCAAAATCAGATGAATCTCAAGTGGACAGACTATCCTACTATCTAATGACACAATGAGAGTCAGGCAGAATTTTACCGCTGTTTCTGCATGGATTATATGTGATAATGTCAAGCAACGAAACTCCAGTCAAATCACCTGGAAAATATGTTTTGTTCACATTCTTTGTGAATACACCTTTATGTTGACAAGTCTCCTAATGCCCAATGGTATGTCTCTGTGTTGTCTGTTGTTCGACTGGCCATCAGTCTTAGCTGTTCACTGCCTTTGGCCCAGTGGCTGCTTGAGATAGATACCTGCCAGAAAACATGCATACAAACAATGAATTGCTGGATTTTGCTAACACAAGTTCCTCTGTGTAGAAAAAAAAAGTGTAACATCAGCCCTTTCTGCTCATTAAACCTGAGTTGGTGTAAGGTAATTATCATAATAGAAATGCTGTTTGTCTCAATATAGGAGAATAATGTAGGCTTTCAAGTTCAGCATTGTAACACATTTAATCTTATCAAGCCTAATAGTATTAAAAGCCTCGATACCTTGTTGGAGAGGAACTGACACAATAGCAAATTTTAGCCAATGAGAATGAGGTCCACTCATTATTGAGACTATGGGATTTTAAAAAAAGTGTTTTATAAGCATTTTTTTCTCCCTCTTTTATATTTATATATATATATATATATATTTCTAATTAATGGATATTCATGAAATAAAAACAGTCTACTGTTGCCTATGTCCAGCAATTAAAGTATTGTCAACAGTATAAATAACAGAATGGAAGGAAATTTTCTAGTTACTTATTTTTTCACATTTATGTTTTTTTTTCTCAAATTAATAATTTGTAACATCAAATATCTGAGTCGCTTTACAGAAAATGAAGTAAAAACTGCACAAAAAAAAAGAACCTTAATTCAGATGATAAGGTAGTTCAGAATCTAAAGGTAACGTTAAAAAGTGGACCAAAAGATCTTGAGTGGACCAGCCTACCAGACAAGGTTTTCTAAGCTCTGAGAGGCAGCTGTGCCATCATCGGCACAATGCAACACCTTTGAGGACCACAAGAGACTTTTATTCATCTGCACACTTTGCACAGCCTACTCAAAGCGGGCAAAAAAGTAGCTATTAAAAACAGGATGGTTCTCAGGTCCTACCCTCTTCAGTATGTGTTCAATGAAGCCAGACAGAGAACATGTTTTTTTCGTGGTCTTCTGGTAGAGTCCCTTTAAGAGCGGACACAAAGGTGCAATACAGTAACTAGTTTTCTCCCTTTCTTTCCCACAACACTCTGCAAAGTGGTCTCACAGTTAGCATCATAATAAAGTCTCATTTAATGGAGCAAACAGGGATATGGTTGGAAATGAAGTGCCCAAGGGAAAGGTTTTGTCTTCTGATGCATTGAATGTTTATTTCTCATCAAATCTGAACACATGGCTGATGAGTAGGGGCCCTGTGCTAATTGGCACCGCTTGTCTGCTGGTGGTTCTGCCCTTTCAAGGACCAAGCAGCATCCTGTTGGTATTCAGGGCACTGCTTTGTGCTCCTGGAATTGATGCCATGTTAACTGGAGGCACCCAGGATCCATCCACTTACTTAACAACAGGGATTTCCCTCAGCAGTAAGAAGGATCCAGCCTTTCAAAACATCCCTTGAGATGATAGGTCTGGAAGGGTTTCGAGCTAAAAGCAACACCTCACAACAACCCAAACACTGTGATGTAGACTACATTGAATTTATAATATGTGTGAGACTGTCTGGATAAGTGTGAGGAATTTTTGATATTTTTTTAAATTTTTTTTTAAGAATCAATATCAAAACAGGAGACTTAACGAGTATAATTATCTTGGTATTTAAGTTTTTAGGTTGTTTGGGTTTTTGTGTCTTTTCCATTTTTCTGTTGGTTAAGTGTCATTTTAGTTAATTTCTTGTTAACTATTTTCCTACTCCAGTGTTCTTTGTAGATAAAGATTATCTCTGCTCGACTTCTGTCAGGTTTATAACTCCTCCTCCCTCAATTTAAATCCATGCTACTTCCATTTTCTTCTGATTAACACACATCCAGAGTCTTCTCAACATCACTTGAAATTAAATTTCTCATTATTCATTGTACTCACCTGTTATTCTGCCTGTTTAACTCCTGTTAAAGTGCCAGGAATTTCCATTACTGTACTCATTATTTTGGCTGTGAAAATAACTCTGTTTTCCTTGTGCTTTCTGGCCTTATTTAATACATTTCACCAGGTTAAACCAACAATAGTGTCTCTACCTGGCTCTAACCCCACAACAAACTAAATGGAAAATGTTCCTGAGTGAAAAAAAAAGTTCAACATTTTATATCATCTTTGTTTTATATTAGTATTAGCTGATTGAAATAATACATTTTCAAATCTTATTTTTAATGTTGACATGATTATTTAAAAAAGGCAAAATGGATTTAGAGATTTACACAGCCTTAATATGCAAGCATCGGAATCAGTAAACAGTTAAGCCAGATAAGACGGAGCTATAAAATTTCATAGAGCAAGATTGTGTTTGTGCTCAGGCAGTTTCCTTACATCTATCTCTTTGTTTAAGAGATAGAAGTTATTTCAAACCTAACAGGTTTATATGGTGTCTTCTGGTGCTGGGCTTAAGAGGATGGATATTCTTTTTGGAAGATAACTAAACCACATTCTATAAAAGATACATTTAACAAATGGAGTCTCTAACAGTGTGCATAGAGGAAATCCACAACAAAAACATAGTGGAATTCTACAAAAAGTAGACAGATTTAATGTTGCAGGAGGTGAAAATTGTATGTTTAATGCTATTCCTTAATACATACTGTACTATTAGAGGATCTTGGTGAAATCTTCTAGTTTCAAAGGTTCCATGTTATGTAAAATTCACATTGGAAAAAATTTGTAACACAAAATTGAGATCTGTGTTTGATTTTCACGAATGAAAAAAAATTTCCTCTCTCTCACTCCCTTTTTCGACCTCTTATTTAATAAGTGCTCTAAATGCTATGTTTCAAACTAATTTGCTTTATGACATCATGGGGGGTGGGGGGCATCGGAGCCACCCTCTAGCAGTCAACATCTTTCTGCTACCCTTACCATGTATCCAAACAGCCAAGGCTAAGCTAAGAGCTAAGCATGAAAGCTGCTCTGTTAATGGCTGCATCAAGCAAGCAAAATTCCTTTTACTGCTTTCATCTAAGCCGCTGAAGATTCAGCGGAGGAATTTTTTTTTATGAAACTCTACCTGCAAAACTTTTGAAGATCAAACATCTGTGCATTGAGCATTTCAAAGAGGACTGCTTTCACCACATTTGTGGTAACAAAGCAGGCTTCTCCATATACCTTAAATTGAAGAGTGGATTGATACCATCTGTTTGTTACAAAGATTTTTAAAGATTTCTGAATTCTCCTGAGTGGTGCCCAACTTTAACGAGTGAATAAAATGAATGTGATTGGTCGTTTATTAAGAGGGCATTCGATTCCTTATCGATTCTCTTATCGATTCTGTGAAACAATGAACTTGGTAAGTGCACGGTGACATTCGTCTACCTTCGCTTAGCCTGATATCCTGTGAACACGTATCACTAAAGCTGTTTGTTTCCTTGGCTGTTTTGATAAGCAGCTGGTTTGTATAAGATGGCTAATTTTCTCTTAACTTCACAAATCTTAAATCTTAAAAGACAGATCTTTCGTCTCTTGCTCTGTCAGGCAAGTTTCTTGATAAATTCTAAGGTTTGTGGTGGATCAGCAAACTTCTGGTGGGAGGAGTCATCTTGAAAGTTAAAGCCACCAATCAGAACCAGAGCTTAGAAATTACATTAGCTATGTTGATAATGACACGTTGATTCTGCTCCTTTATTTTCAAAACACATTTTTGGACTTAAAGGAGATTTCCTTAAGTTCCAAAAAGGTCATCAAGCTTTCACTTTACATGTATTGCTTAGTACTTAATTATTTTCCGATCAGTAATACTTATTAAGTAATCATATTACTTAATAATATCGATGACAGACTCTCTCCAGCCGAGCAAAATTATGACGTTGGTGATCGAGAACTTCTGGCCATTAAGCTCGCCCTGGAGGAATGGAGACACTGGCTCGAGGGGGCTGAGCATCCAGTACTGGTTTGGACAGACCACAAGAACCTGGCCTATATTCAATCTGCCAAAAGGTTCAATTCACGGCATTCAAGGTGGTCTTTACTCTTCTCTCGGTTTAATCTCATCATTTCATACAGACCTGGTTCCAAGAACGTCAAGCCCGACTCTCTCTCTCATCTGTATTCGTCCGATCAACCTGAGACACCAGAACCAGTTCTTCCCGCCTCATGCACTGTAGGAGCTGTTTCCTGGGAGATCACTGATTTGATCAACTCTGCCCTGGCCTCAGAACCTGACCCAGGTAATGGTCCTCCTAATAGAATGTATGTTCCTTCTTCTGTCAGATCCCGCCTCATCCAGTGGATGCACGCAGCTAAATTTTCGGCCCATCCTGGAGTAAGCAGAACCATCGCCCTCATAAGCAGGCGATTTTGGTGGCCGTCCTTACATAAGGACGTTAAGGAGTACGTGCTGGCTTGTCCCATCTGCGCCCGAAATAAGACCTCTCACCAACCACCTTCTGGCCTGTTACATCCTCTACCGGTTCCAACCCGTCCCTGGTCGCATATCGCCGTTGATTTCGTCACTGGTCTTCCGATTTCTCGAGGTATGACTACAGTTCTAACCATTATTGATCGATTCTCCAAGGCCTGTCATTTGATTCCCCTCAGAAAGCTCCCTACTGCATTCCAGACGGCTCAGCTTCTGGTGAAGCATGTTTTTCGCCTCCATGGTATCCCTCAGGAAATCCTCTCTGATCGTGGTCCCCAGTTCATCTCTCAGGTCTGGAAAGCTTTCTGTTCGGCTCTAAACTGCAAATCCTCCTTAACTTCCGGTTACCATCCTCAATCTAACCGGCAGACGGAGAGGATGAACCAGCAACTCGAGTCCGCTCTCCGCTGCCTGACCTCTAATAATCCTTCCGACTGGAGTCAATTGTTGACCTGGATTGAGTATGCACACAACTCTCTCAGATCTGCTTCCACTGGTTTGTCTCCCTTCCAAGTGTCTCTAGGTTATCAGCCTCCACTCTTTCCTGCAGACGAGAGAGAGATATCTGTAAGATCTGTCCATCATCACATCCGTCGTTCCCAACGTATTTGGAAGGAGACCATCACTGCCGTCACCCGTTCCTCTGTGTCTACCAAGAGGTTCGTGGATTCTAGGAGACGTCCGGCTCCCAACTTCACCCCTGGCCAAGAGGTTTGGCTGTCGACCCGGGACATACCCCTGAAAGGTATGTCCAGGAAGCTTTCCCCGAGGTTCATTGGTCCTTACAAGGTGGATCGAATCATCAATCCCTCTGCTGTCCGCCTACATTTGCCTCCTTCCCTTCGCATCCACCCCACATTCCATGTCTCCCAGTTGAAACCTGTCATTTCCAGTCCTTTGTGCCCACCATCCGACTCCCCTCCACCCGCCCTGGACATCGACGGTCATCCGGCATACACGGTTCGCTGGATCGTGGACTCCCGTCGGCGAGGTCGCGGATGGCAGTACCTCGTCGACTGGGAGGGCTACGGTCCAGAGGACCGCTCCTGGGTTCCTGGCTCTTACATCCTTGATCCATCATTGATCAAGGAGTATGAGAGTTCCCTCCCGTCGGGACCGCCAAGAGGCAGTCGTTGAGAGGGCGGTACTGTTGGGATCGGGAGTTTCTCCACCTTCTCCAGCAGAGTGCGCTGTGGATCCTCCTGGGCTGGAGCCCCCCAGCCCAGCTGACGCTCATCAGCTCATCAGGAGACCGGCCTTCATAAGCAGCTGCAAGACCTTGCTTCGACGCCGCAGTGTTAGCCAAGTTTGGTTAGCGGAGCTGAGCCTCAGAATTTACTGATAGTTATCTTCCAAGAGAAACTTTAAACTAATTGCCTCTGTCTTCTCGCTCCTAGGAAACCAGTCTCTCGAGAGAAGCTCTGGATGAGCTTAAACTGAATCTGCCTGCCTGCCCTAGAGAGGCAAACCTGAAGACTACTTTCTGGAATCCACCTGCTGCTCTTAGGAAAGAGCTGATCACTTCAACCAAGGTCTGATCACTGGAAGTCAGAAGTAAGACGCTGCTGCTGCCTAAGCACTCTGCTGAACCAACTGTCTCTGATCCCAACTGGTTCCCTCTCTCTGAACAAACCTGGACCTCTTCAAGGTATCCACTGAAATATCTGAGAATCCATTTAACTTATCTGCATACCCAGCTAACCAACTATCCGTCTCTGCAGACGCCAGAGAATCCTGCCCGGACCTGAACCTGAATCTTGTCTTCTTTGTGTGAAAACTAATAAACTCTGTTAAACTTTTTACCAAGTCTCAGTGGTGTTCTGCATGTGGGTTTATCTCTAAAACCGATCATTGCAGACAGGATATAATGTACTGTATTATGACGTCTCAAATTTGCAGGCGTGTGTATCAAAGTTTTTACTTCATCTGCCCGTTTATGATTTTCAGTTTTTGAAAGCCTAAGAAATAATAAATCTCTATTGACTGACATCCTATTTTATCTGATTTTCTAATCAGATTTAAAATGAAATCTTTAACAATAACAAATCAAAATGATCACAAATTCAAAAACAAAAATCACAAGTAAAACTACATTCAGTTTAATATCCATAGTTCAGTTTCAGGAGAGGAAAACATCTTCTAATTTGACTTCCATTAGCTAAAGTATATTCAGAGATCAGAAATGCCCCTAAATAGTTTTCTTTTAACTTCAGTGCAAGTTCTCTACTCTAGTCTCCCCCATTTTGACCTTAAGAATCCCATTAATATGTATATATTGGAAATCAAGTTTAGTTTGAAACATGTTCCTGTAAAGGTCAAGTCTTTTATGAAAATTATGAGATTTAAAGGTTTAGTTATGAAAGGATTGAAAACATGCTCCCTTTTTATTAAAGGAAGTGAGGAAATGCTACAAGTAATTACTTTTTGTAAGGGGATTCTTGTTCAAAGACCAAAGCAAATTCTATGTTTATAAGCAGTTTTACAGCCATCACTATTTTTTCAATATACCTTTTATGATTTTTTTCAGGATTAATTTGAGCCATAAATTCAGCCATACATATATTACCAGAGGCTGTCTGACTAAAGGATGGCAGCTGTGTGGGAATTAGAATGAGTGAAGTTGGGAAAAGATTGTGTGTTTCATCTACGGTATCTAAAACTTCAACTTTTTCAGTTTATTTTTTTTAAGTCCACCAATTAGCAAAGTTCTGCTCAGTAAAAACATTGTTTATGGTAGCATTACTTATAGAAACATTTCTGTTGACTCTACATATGCTGAATGCTGTTTACAATGGAGCACAAACATTTATTACAGGATGTAAACATTGTACTTACCTCTAACTCTACAAGCTCTTTGATTAGATGGCTTTTATTGTTCACATACAGAGGTTTTTACTGATATATTTTCATTTACATAAAATAGTATCTATTTAAAGGGCCTGTATTATATAACATAAACTTTTTTGAGCTTTGGCTTTTGTCATCTTGCTATTTCTTCAAAAATTATCTACATATTTGACTAATGCTAATAAGTTCTACTCTGTGAACAGCAGTCCTTGGCTCTGCTTTAACAATGAAATTACCTGCCCCTACAGAAAGCACCAAGTTGAATGTAGTAGTTTAATTAGATAAAAACAGGGTTTTTTTTCTGTTTGTTTGATGTAAAGCTTTTGTCAAGATTTTATGCAAAGGAAATATTTCCTTCCTTACATACTAACAGCTAACTTTGGAAGGCTTCAAACATCAATTTTTAATAAAAGTATTGTCTGGGAAGTAATAGCATGTTTCTTAAATTTATATGTTTCTACATTTACAAGTTTAAATAACATGATATCAAATCCTGCTGTCAGCCATGATCCATCCACACATCCATTTTCTGTTACACTTATCCCTCCTGGGGTCAGAAGGGCTGTTGATGCCATTTCCAGCTATCTGGCCGGCAAGAGGCAGGGTACAGTCATTTTTTTGGACTGTGAGAGGGAAACCGGAGTAAACGGAGAGAACCCATGCATGCTCAAGGAGTCCATGCAGAAAGACCCCGGGCCGGAAATCAAACCTGGAACATTCTGTCTGCAAGGTAAGCAGTGCTACCCAGTGTACCACTTAACAGCCCGTCAGCTGAGATGTGTAACCCATTAGATAACTGTTCATGGTAATACAGCAAGTCTTCAAGTGAATAAAAATATATAGTTCTGTAACTATTACTATAAAATATCCATGTATTTCATGTGTATTTCATATTGTTCATTTACATCAGTTGGCATCTGTTTCCTGTATGCTATTTATTCTCTAATAATTTTGCCATATATTGAGTAAAGCTCAATTTAAGCATTTCCTGTTTATGTTGTTACCAATTGAATAGGCTAATGTATATTTTCACTCAAATGAAAATAAAAAAAGGCAAATTTTTAGCTTTACAAAGCAAAATTTGGAGACAAACTCCAAAGTAGTTGCAGCTCTGAAATAAGCATATAAAAAGATTGTTGTACAAAGTACCTAACTGAGGCACATTGGAATTATTAGCAACTTTGTGCTGGCCTATCTCATAAAACCCCATGAAATATTATGCATATAATTGTAATAAGTCAAAATGTAATTGTAATAAGTCAAAATTGTTTAAAAGGTCAAGGTATACTGTGCAATGTTGTGTAAAATGATTACATTTAGAAAATAAATTTGGAAATGTGATTGAAATTACTCCTTTTTTATGAAACTTGTGTCAAGAATTTCCTAAAGAAAAAGTGGTGTTTCTCTGCCAATGGATAAACCTGGGTCCGCATCTGTGGCATAACTGAGCAATTTGAAAAGGAATGTGAAATTGAAGTAATTAGTTCTGTGTCATTTTGGTAAGTAATGTTTGATTCGAGTTTTCAAATGCTTCAGATATGTCTGCGCCAAACCTCAAAGGGTCAAGAAGCTTTTAACCATATGATCTTTGGTGCTGAAATCTGCCAGGCAGAGAGGGGAAAGCTTATAAGAAAGCTGACAACAGCTGATAACACAACCGTAGTGATCAGGCTGACGTCTGCTCTTAAAAATGTGTAAATACTCATCACATTTAAACAAACAGAAAAGAAAAACATTGAATAGGCTAAAGTGAAGATGTTGCATTTCTTTGCTCTGAGAAATAACTTGCTTTTAAAAACAGAGTATGAGCCACTTACTTGGTGTGCATGTTTACACACGCCTACACTGAGATAAATAAAGAGACCAACTGTATACTGTGTAGTTCCATGTATATGACTGACTTCAAATAAAAGGCTAAACCTAAGTATACAAATATAAAAGCTGGATGAGTTTTGTGGTCTCCCAGTCTTGTTGAAAGCCTTTTAATTATACTTTATAAATAGATTCTATTTAGATGAGTTGTTGGCATGTCTTCAGCAAACACAGATGAATAGTTTTCATAGAGTTTAGATATCTATTGCACACAGAGCTCAGATATATTCACACTTTTTCAGACTTATTGTGGTGAATTTGTCTTCCATTTGCTGTACCTCATCTGTTAACATTTTTTTATTTATATTAATAAAATCCAGCTCACCTTTGACAAAGCAGGATTCTCTATTTTTAAGTGTTATTCTAAATGATAAATAGGAATTTTTCCATAAATACGTATAATGTTCAAACCTTCAATCATTATATATGTCTTTCGTCCTGTTTAGTGATGTATTTTTTATACATAAATAAATATGTCCTGCCTTTCAGACTGAACCAGTAGCGTATAAAGCCTGTGACAGAATATAATATAGGCTGTGATATAAAACAAAAAAAAGAAAGCAAATAAGAAAAAGGCAGCTCTATACCTCTGAACTGGCAACATGTTTCTTTTGTTTTTTGATATTGCCTTTGCTAATTCCATTGTGGCCGAATTCAGAGAATACTGACTGTAAACAGAGAGTTAAATAATAGGAGTACTTATAAATCCCAGTGGTGGATGTGGGTTTTAAAAGAGAATTGGGAAAATAATAATACCCTCTGATGTAAATAAAAATAGAATCAAATCATCTGTTTGTTTGTTTTTTTCTTGGATGGAGAAAACTCTTAGAACATTTGTCTACTGGTTTCCAGATCTCCAAAGAAATTCCAGAAACATAAATAAGGAGAGTACAACACATATCAAATTAACTGAAGTTCACCTTATTTATTCAACCCTCCTCATATGTTTTTCATATTCATGCCATAGCTTTATGGGGGCACTGTCTCCTTTTGTGATGTTTTGGGAGATACAAAATTTTAGGTCAAGGAGAAGCAAGTTTAATTTTATAGCACATTTCAGTAACAAGTAAATTCAAAGTGCTTTACATGAATAAAACATACGAAATGAAAACACATCAATCCATCCTCTACAGCTTGACTGTCAGGGTCACAGGAGCTGGTTCCTATCTTCAGCAGTTGATGGGAAAAAGGAGGGGTACACCCTGGACAGGTCAGCAGTTCATCACAGGGCAAGAAAATGCATAGTAAAAATAAATTACATTGTAGTGGGATTGTAAAAGTTGGTAACGAAAAGTTGGACATTACAATTAAAAAACAACTAATTTGAAATAACTGCTGGAAGTTTATTGCAGATTGAGATACATTTGCTAAGGTCTGGTCTGGTGATGCATGGTAGACTTGAAACAGAAGACCTGAGTGGTCTGGAAGGTTTAAACAATGCCAAAATTCTGTATTTTAATTCTAAGTCATTCAGTGATTTATAAACAAAAAGACAGAGAACAAATGTTAGGAGTTTAGAAATGTGTTGATACGTTCTTAGTTTACGTGAAAAGAAACAAGAAAAAAAAAGCTTGCCCTACAGATTTTTTTTATTGGCATTCTTTTCATGGTACATATGAAATTAATGATTACAAGCAGTGGCCGGGGCTGCTCAGTGGCACAGTGGGTAGCACTGCTGCCTTGCAGCAAGAAGGTTCTTGGTTCGAGTCCAAAAACATGACTGTTAGGTTAATTGGCTTCTCTAAATTGTCCTTAGGTGTAAGTGTGTGCATGAAGGTTGTTTGTCCTGTGTGTCTCTGTGATGCCCTGCGATGGGCTGGCGACCTTTCCAGGGTGTACCCTGCCTCTCGCCCATTGACTGCTGGAGATAGGCACCAGCACCCCTTGCGAGCCCAATTGGGACAAGCGTGTCAGATGATGGATGGATGGATTACAAGCAGTGATCTTTGTTTCTTATCAAAGCTAGGAGCACAGTTTCACAACTGAAGTGACCCAAAAGCCCATGTGTCAAATTCAAGGACTGCAGGCAGAAATCTAGTCATCATCGGAATTTGTCCGGCCCTAAAGAGTCAAAAAAGACACATCATGTAAGCCAATTGAATGGCCCCTATGCCCCCATGCTGCCTGTCTAGCGACGACATCACGCTGGGTTAGCGTTGATGATGTCACCAATGTGACAGAAATCAGGAAAGTAAACAATGGAGAGCAACATGGAAGGGAGTCATGGCGCAGTCAGTGTTCTTTATTGTTTAGTTTTTTTGTCTGTTCGAATCACTTTTACTAGTGTTGTGCCATGTTTAGCGCAGAGTTGTAAGCAGAGTTGTTTTGGCTTATTACATCAGATGCACCAGAGGCGATGTAGTGACATCCATACATTGCACTCAATATTATCACATAAATTAGCGGGTTGACCTGGGTCTTATGTTCTCACTGAATGGTGATCGGAGCCCAGCTGTTTGAAGACCATTTTAACCTGGGCCACTTTCCAAGTCATTTGACTCAGTACAACACAGGTCAGTGACCAATTCACACTACCACTAAAAGTCGACTGTTATCTGGTTTAAACAGGTTTTTTGGCAAGTGAGAAAGGGGTTTATGAGTCAGTTCAGTTTTTGCCACAAAAGGTGCACTAGTAAACTAGCAGTCATAATGCTGCAGTGGATGTACTGATGTTTTATGTTACATAAACAGATTAATCAGCACCAGAAGACATGATGACCTAAAATAAAAAAGAAGCCTTAATGATTTCTCCCTATCTTATACTAAAGCTACATTAACACCCCTCCCCCATTCACTCACACATCCAGAAATTAAATAACAATATGAAGAAAAAGCCAGAAACAAAGGATTTTTTTCTCATATTATAGCCAGGTCAAAAACAATCAACATATGAGCTCTCTATGTGTTTTTTTTTAGATATTGAGATACTGCTATACTACGCAGATGGTAGCAAACATAATAGGCTGAAAATCTATTCAAAAGATGCATCCATAGCTCTGTAACATCTACTGGCATTCTTGTACAGATTTTGTCAGTGGTTATATTTACTGTTTGTAAAATAACTAGCAAGCGTGTAAACCAATGAGCATTGAGTGTATTTTGGACCTCATCTGTGCTGCTGCTTCTGATTATGTGGATCAATATTATTACTGAAACAGCATATTCATGTCATGTAGGTCAAACTCAAAACTAGTAGTGACTGTAATACATAATAATAAAAAAAAACCTGAATGTTGGAACTGTAACTATACAGTCGTATGTTTACATCTTTTTTTTCTTCACCACAGTTTTTTTTTATCACAGTGTTTTTATCACTGCTGCTTACCTTTATCAAGGCTGCATTTGAAAAAATAAAAAAAAGTCTAAGGAAAGATGTACTAAAATTTATTTTTGTATAGATTTGTGTGTACAAAATGACAAAATAAAATCTGTATAAGTCTAAGCCTAATAATATATTTTTTCTAAGTTGGTATTTTGTTTGTTTCTGGTTTGTGTACTTACTGACCACTTGGAATATTAACTGATATAAATAGTTTTTTTTAACAATAAAGGCTTTTGCAGCCAGCATTTTTTTAATCAGCCTTTTACAGTTACTGTATGAAGTTATGAAGACCTCCACTTAAGAATATATAATATTACCAAATGACATCATTGTTTAATTTATTTATACCAAATGACTGTACTGTTGTCATGAGGCAACCTTATCATTTAACCCCTAAAAATAGGGAATCCTGCTTTATCAGAGGTGATCTGGATTTTATCAATATAAATAAAACACACTTTAAAAGATTAGGGACAGCAAATTGTAGACAAACTTACCATAATAAGTCTGAACAAGTAATCATTTAACTGAGCTCTGTGTGCAATAGATATCTACAGTATTACCTTATAGCACCCTGCAAGGTTGCTGTTTAAAAATGTTTAAAAAAAAAAAATGTTTTATGCTTATTATTCGGTTTTAAATCTTCATTGTTCTTATTCATCATGTATTATTAAATAGTGAAAATAATTAAATTATAATGTTTATGTAACTGAAACCTGCTGAATTGGAAAGAATCATGGCTGAGTGGTGAATTGGACTTTATTGAATCAGTGTTTGCTGCTCATACATTTTTAATGCATGGGGTCTTTTTTATCAATATGTGAAAACTATCTTCTACACAACAGAACTAAACCTTCTCAGTACTGTTGGAAATTCTGCGCAACTGAAAATGCTTTAGCCAACACACCTTCAGTATTCATATTCATGACAGTGTGGATTTTACGCATTTAAAAAGTTGTAGATGCCCAATGATAATAAAAGTTTGATTCACTTTTAGAAGATGTAATGAATAAAAAAGCTAAATGAAGCTGATTTGTATTATCTTACAACTCTATTGTATCATACTGTTCGATCAATCTTTACCACTACCTCTATGATTTATTACAAGGACTTAATAAAGACAGTTAAACCGAAGACAAAAATATAAAGATGAATTTATAAATCATTAAAGATGGTGTGCTCTCAAACAAACTGTACCAAAACTCCTTTGGCTTGTGTTTGTAACTGGATAACATGCTTCCTTTGAATTACCTGCTCGGGTGCTTTTCTAGCAGCTTGGATTCATTTTTCTCTGAGGCAACATCTGTTGTTTTGGAGAAGGACGCACCAAGTCAAGCGTGTCTCAGGGGAGATTGTAAAAGGTTAAAAGCAAAAGCTCCACAATTTTTGTCCACCTCAGCTTTTGATGTAAAGCCACAGTCTTCAAATGTGGGGCTCATTGCTGAAAATCAGAGAACTGTCTTGTGGATGCATCTTCAATTGTAAGGTGTTACAAACAAACCGCTATGAACTTACAGTAAAACATTAAACACTGTACACCTTACTTGCTGGACAAAAAAGACAATAGTGGACAATAATAATTGTAGTCTGTTTTATCAACATGTAGATAAGCAATCTCTTATCTGCATGTAAAGTTTATCCAAACGAAAAATGCTGAATAGTGGTTGTGAAGAGCCAAAGAATCACTGTACTGTACACTGCATTGATGCCAGCTGGGAACTTAACTCCTTCCCTTTAGGTTGGCTAAGTTTTGTAATTTAAAATTTTTTTATTTTTTTACTACAACACTACGAATGATTACCACAACATTATGTTTGCTTCTTGATAATTGCTTTGGTGAATGCGCGTAAAGTGGGATGCTTTTTGAAAATGTAGCTTCTGTGGTATTTATTTGGCCTATCTAAATTCAATTAAATTCAATTCAGTTTATTTATATAGCGCCAAATTCACAACACATGTCATCTCAAGGCACTTTACAGTTCAACCAGATCATACAGTCAAATTGATACAAGGTTTTCTATCTAAGGAAAACCAGTTGATTGCATTGACTCATTGACTCAAATACAATCCCTCACACTAAGCATGCTTGCAGCGACAGTGGAGAGGAAAAACTCCCTTTTAACAGAAAGAAACCTCCAGCAGAACCAGGCTCAGTGTGAGCGGCCATCTGCCGAGGCCGACTGGGGTTCAAGGAGACAGAAGCAGAGATACAAAAAGCAGCTGTAAAAGGCGGCCCCGTCCAGGAAACACACAGCCAGGCAGACGAGCTCCAAGGCAGCTCCCATGCCAGAGGATGAAGAGAGCACATCCACCCAGCCACGGCCAGAGAAACAGGACCACACTGGAAAACAGGCCGATCTCCAACATCTACAAACAAGGGTGTTGATGGAAGCAGCACAGCTGATGTTTCTTTCCTGGATGACGTCACAGCCAAACAGGAACAGAAGAGGCAAAGCTACTCTGAGGAAAAGCAGAGAGAGCAGAACGTTAGAGATTGAACTAACAGATTCTGCAGAATAGGAGAACAGAGAGAGAATGAAGCAGAATGATGAAATGGGGGTCCCTATGTCCTCCAAAAGTCTAAGCCTATAGCAGCATAACTTTAAAGACAGCTCAGGATAACCTGAGCCACCCTAACTATAAGCTTTATCAAAAAGGAAAGTTTTAAGCCTAGTCTTAAAAGTAGACAGAGTGTCTGCCTCACGGACTAAAACTGGTAGTTGGTTCCACAGGAGAGGAGCCTGATAACTAAAAGATCTGCCTCCCATTCTACTTTTAGAAATTCTAGGAACCACTAGTAAACCTGCAGATTGAGAGCGAAGTGCTCTGTTAGGAACATAAGGAACAATCAGATCTCTGATATAAGATGGAGCTTGGCCATTTAAGGCTTTATATGTGAGAAGGAGGATTTTAAATTCAATTCTCGATTTAACAGGAAGCCAATGAAGAGAAGCCAGGATAGGAGAGATATGATCTCTCTTTTTAATTTTCATCAGAACTCGGGCTGCAGCATTTTGGATCAGCTGAAGGCTTTTAACTACAGTTTGTGGACTTCCTGATAGTTCCTGATAGAAGAATTACAATAGTCCAGCCTTGAAGTAACAAATGCATGGACTAGTTTCTCAGCATCACCCCTGGACAGGAGATTTCTAATTTTTGCAATATTCCTCAGATGAAAGAAGGAAATTCTAGAAACCTCTTTGATCTGGGATTTAAATGACAGGTCCTGATCAAAAATAACACCAAGATTTTTTACTTTATTATCTGAAATCAGTTTAATCCCATCCAAATGAAGTGACTGGCTAATCAGCTTCTTTTTCAGAGACTCTGGTCCAAAGACTATAACTTCTGTTTTGTCTGCATTCAGAAGCAGAAAGTTAAGAGTCATCCAGGTTTTTATGTCTTCAAGACATGCCTGTAATCTATGTAATGGGTTAGCTTCATCTGGATTTATAGACAGATATAGCTGGGTATCATCAGCATAACAGTGGAAATTAATCCCATGCTGTCTAATAACTCTACCAATTGGGAGCATGTATAAAGTAAAGAGAATTGGTCCTAGCACTGATCCCTGTGGTACTCCACAGGTAACCTTTGAGCGTGTTGAAGATCTATCATTAACATAAACAAACTGAATTCGATCAGATAGATAAGATTTAAACCAGTCTAGTGCTGTTCCTTTAATTCCAACAAAATATTCAAGTCTTTCTAAAAGAATATTATGGTAAACTGTATCAAATGCAGCACTAAGATCCAACAGGACGAGCACAGATACAAGTCCATTATCTGAGGCCATGAGAATATCATTAGTGACTTTCACCAGAGCTGTTTCAGTGCTATGATGAGCTCTAAAGCCAGACTGAAACTCTTCAAAAAGTTCATTATGGTGTAAGTGGTCGCAAACTTGTTTGGCAATTACTTTCTCAAGAATTTTGGATAAGAAAGGAAGATTGGATATAGGTCTATAATTAACCAAGTCATCTGGGTCAAGAGACGGTTTCTTAAGCAGAGGTTTAATTACAGCAACCTTAAAAGTTTTAGGTACATATTCCTGTAACAGAGATAGATTAATCACATCTAAAATGGAGGAGGAGATCAAAGGGAATACCTCCTTAAATAACCTGGTTGGAACTGGATCTAACATACAAGTTGAAGGCTTAGATGAAGACAATAATTTTGCTAATTCAGAAAGTTCAACTGGATCAAAGCAGTCTAAACCCGGTTCAGATTCCATGACTACCTCAGGTACAATCGCGGATAGAGGAGTGCTTATGATCTTATTTTTAATAAGATCAATCTTATTTATAAAGAATCCCATAAAATCATTGCTGCTAAGAGCAGGTGGAATGGACGGTTCAACAGAGCTATGGCTCTGGGTGAGTTTGGCAACTGTATTAAAAAGAAATCTAGGATTATTCTTATTCTCCTCTATTAATGAGGAGAAGTATGCTGCTCTTGCTTTACAAAGGGTCCTCTTATACAGCAGTAAACCATTTTTCCAGACTAGGAAGGACTCCCGCAGGCCTGTGGAGCGATATTTTCTCTCCAGTTTCCTAGCATTTTGCTTCAAAGTACGCAGCTCTGCATTAAACCAAGGAGCAAGCTTTCTATTTTCAACGGTTTTCATTTTCAAGGGAGCTGCGTTGTCTAAGGCAGTACGCAGAGAACTAGCAACCCCATCAACAAAATCATCAACCTGTGAAGGGGAATAAGCTATGCTTTTGCACTCTGCAGCACTGCTCAGCGACACAGAGGAGAGAGAAAGTGAAGCAGATTCTTTAAAATTTATAACTGCACCATCTGATAAAGATCTACTAAAATTGAACCTTCTTTTGGGGGAGGAGAACTCTGTTAAAGTAATCCTGAAGGTTATTAGAAAGTGGTCAGAGAGGACAGGGTTGTGAGGAAATACTGTTATTTCTTCACATTCTATGCCGTATGTCAGCACAAGATCCAAAGTATGAAGATGAGAATGTGTGGGACTATTCACATTTTGAACAAATCCAATAGTGTTTAAGATAGCATTAAAGGCTGCTCTTAAGCTATCGCCTTCAATGTCAGCATGGATGTTAAAATCTCCCACTATGATGACCCTGTCAGTATTTAATACCAAATCAGAAAGGAACTCTGAAAACTCATCTAAAAATTCAGAGTAAGGACCTGGCGGACGATACAAAGTTACAAAAAGAAGAGGTTTTCTTGCCTTGAAATTTGGATGAGGGAAATTAAGGGTTAAATGTTCAAAAGAGTTGTAGGTATTAACTGTTTTGGGAGTAATCAGTAAGTCAGACTGGAAGATTGTTGCTACTCCTCCTCCTCGCCCAGAACTTCTGGGTATGTGAAAATTTAAATAGCTTGAAGGAGTTGCCTCGTTTATGCTCACATAATCCTCTTGCTGCAGCCAGGTTTCTGTAAGGCAAAACAAGTCAATGTGATTATCACAAATCAAGTCATTAACTAGCAGACTTTTAGAGGAAAGAGATTTTATGTTAAACAGACCGCATTTAATTGTTTTAACTTTTTCCCCAATTGGAGTTATTTTGATTTTAATTAGATTATCATGATTTACTCCTTTGGGAATCTTTGCTAATTTATTAGATTTTGGTCGTGGGCAAGACACTGTCTGGATGGAGTAAAGAGTGGGTAACAGTAGAGAAGCTGCAGAGATGTGTGTTAAACTACAACTCTGCTTCCTGGTCTGCACCCTGGGTGGTCAGGGTTTTGGAGGACTAATAAATGTGGCCAGATTCCTAGAAAGAAGAGCTGCACCATCCAAAGTGATGGTCTATCTAATCTATCTAATTTCAAGAGCTAGAGATTCATATGATGTATTTCCAAAAACAGATTCTAAACACAGATTTTATTGTCATCCTCAAACGCTGTTGCCCCAAAGTAGGGTTTTTGGAGATGCTATACTGTTAAAGTGGGATACCTACAACTGGAAGTGGGACACATTTTTTGCAGTGAAAACACAGTAACAAATGAGAAAAAAACAGTATTTATAACATTGTCATAATATTAAAGCTACAGTGTGTAATTTTCAGCGACATCTAACGTCCAGACTGCAGACCGCAGCAACATGAACATCTCCCCCCCACCTCTTCTCCCCCCCAACAGTACGGCGAGCGTTACGGGACAAAATGTCTTCCACGATGTCCGCATCACCTACCTTCTCAAGTGATGAGGTTTGTTTACATAGATAATTTTACAGATAGTATTTCATTAGTCTGTGTGTTCAGTACCGTCTCAGTTCATCTCTCTCAACTTGCCGTAGTTACTTTCGAGCGTAATGGGCGATCTCGCAATCGCTAGTTTGTTGGCTCTGCCCTGCCGTAGCGCAAAGATGTCTGCCTCCATGGCTGCGAGACCCGCTCCTATGTAATTATGAATAACGAATTCTAAGGCAACGCAAATATTAAGGTTAAGAGGCTGAGCTCGTAGATGATGATAAATAACATAGTTATGTAAAATATATTACATTTCTGACTGTATATCCCTGTAATTATTACACACTGTAGCTTTAAGTAAGTAGGTGAAATTACATGTGATTTTGCAAGCATATCAAAAGTAAACCTGTTACACATAACCCATATCATGAATGCCCTTGGCAGAATTCAAATGAGACATTTTAATCTAGATTAAAAGAAATATTCTATGCTCTCCACTAGCACATACTTTCAAAAAGCACTGGAAAAGCTAAAAAACCAACATTAGGTTTTGAAAACACTTTACATTTTACAATACTTATGTGTTGAATGGAGGAGAATGTGATTGCCAGACGCTTACTGTGAGGTAGAACACTAGGCTTTAAATCTTTTTTTTTATTCATTTTTTTCTGCAACAATATGGATATCAGCACTATTTAAGCCAACCCAACAAAAGCATTGATGATTCAGTAATGAAATAATCCATGTCACGCTTTCTTCAACAGTCTCATAGAAAACTACTGTAATTGAGGTGCATTTGTGTTCTCCCCAGTTCCATTAAAATTTCATCACTCTCACACATTTTCATGAATGCCATTATTCAAATTATGCTAAATCACACCAGCTTCTCTGCTTGGTAGTGCAATATCAAGCATCACGGTGACCAAGACAGCGATCTTTAAGTCTAGAAAGCATCTGCATGTGATACAGCTCCATGTTTCGATGAAATACAAAACAAAGGCTATTGACTTTTAGATGTGTTAATTCTTAGGAGAAAAATACTGAAATGTGTATATTTAAGACACACCATCTTATTACTGGTCTATTGTCTTACATGTGCATAAATATGTTGCCTTTATATCTTTATCTGCTAAAAGATAAGCAGTGTTTTTCTTTTCAAGGGAGCTTCTATTCTGGCTTACTTTAAGCCATCTGCTAACAGTCTGAGAGCTGCCTGTCTAAAAAGGGAATATTATTATGACAATAGCATAGAGTCTCTGATACCTCACTGTTAATATTATATGATAAATAGCTTGATGAATCAAACAAAGCGGTGTGTAATATTAGCTGACCCCATGTTATTAGCACTGAGAGGAACCATTAGTGGGTTGACTTAACCTACCTTAATGAGGTCTCCCTGCTCAGGGAGTGGAGGGGACGATTGGTTCATGAGATGTAGAGCGCTGGAGTCATGAACACACACAGTGCTGTTCACAGTGGCTGTGTTTTAGCTCTTGGCTGGAAAGAACAGGATTACACGGTGGGGAAACTGTACTGTTGAATTTTACTTTAATAATGATAATTTTTCTTTTCATAATCTGAGGTAGCTATCTTAACATAAAAGCCATGCAGCTTAGAAATGTATGTACTGTAACTAGGAATAGATGTAATGCAGATGGAGATTTAAAATTAAAGTAATAAATTTGTCATAAAAAAAGCTGACAAATCATTTCATCATTATTCAAGAGGTTAATTCAACAGGACAACATATTTCAGATATTTTTTTAGTGTGGGGGATCATGTCTTACAGGTTCTCAGAAATAACCAATAAGACCCATAAAAGTATAGATATATTTTTTTTCTACAGTGTCCTGGCAATGTGGCAATAAGAATAATTGTCTTGATGCCAAAAAGAGCCCAACAGATTTTACTTTCACAAGTGTAGCAGTATGGCAATTGCCATATTGCTCCACTTGTTTCATGCATATAAATTGCTTTATTATAATTATGCCGGGAGTTTTACAGTTTATATGGACACTGCAATGTAAATAGAGCAGAAAAACAGAAGAAGAAAAAGGGGGGAAAAAGAGCAAAGGGGAGGGACCTCCCAGTTTTGTATTAAAATATACATAAAAATATATATAGAATATTTATACAAAACACTGTATGCAGAACTTTTTTATTTACATGTAATCAAGTAAAGGCTACCTGATTTTAAACATTTCCTAGCTTCTCTACTACTAAAATGTTCCTTCTTATTCAGTTACATTATTTTTCTTATATCCTCCACAAAGCAGTAGCCATATAAAGAACTATAACCTGATTTAAGCTGCACAGGGATTTCAGTTTTTATTATTTTTATATGAAAAAAGACCTCAACTATTTTTACAATAACTAATAAAATATAAGAAAAAATGGGTTTGATTCAACCTGATATAAAGAATTCAAATAAAGCCAAAATGTTATAGTAACTTAGAACAGTTTGTTGACTGTAAATCTCAGTAAGGCTCTGTATTACATGTGCTTTCATAATGCAGCTTTTTCCACAGTCAGGGAGAAATTGGGGAGTCATGTCATCTATAAATATAGGTCAATGAAGCTTAAGTCAAAAGTCTACCAAGTATAGTTAAAGTTTAAAGCACTTCATACGATCTTCCACTTATGGCTTCATCGAGAAGCTTAATCCATTTTCCATCAGGAGGTAGAACCTGGCTACACCGCAAAAAGTATAAACATCTACTACAATAACCAAGGTATCATCTAGATTGATTGGTCAGCAAAACTGCCAAGCTTTAACCCAATGACAGATCTTTGGAGTATTGTGAAGAAGGTACCAGACCAAACAATGCACATAAGCTAAAGGCCTCTAATAAAGCAACCTGGGCTTCCACTACATCTAATTAAATCCACAGGATGACTGCCTCCGTGCCACTATGTACTAAGTTAGTGTTTAATGCAAACAGGGACCAAACCAAGAATTGAGTTCCTATTAAAAGAAATGTATATATTTTTTATTGGTCTTAAGTGATAATATATTTTCTGAAAAGGTATTTAAAACTGGAATAAGCACTTCAAATATATCACTCTATGTCTAATGAGCCTCACTTTTGGACTTCACCTTCCTCTGCGTCTATGTTGAGCAGGTGGACTGGATTTTTCGTCTTTTAAGCAGCCAACATCGCTCCATTTTCAGGTTCTTTGCAATCCTGGCCACTGCTGTTTTTTGCATGACAAGCAGTAACTCCATTCTTATCAGGCACTGTGGAACAAAATATTCATTTTACTGCGCTACTCTGCACATTGGTTTAGTCAGCACTTTGTCACGCTCTCCACTTCAGCAGAAGAAAAATAATAATGTCCTTGTCAATCACACATTCACATTGCATTTAGAGATTTTTTTTAATGTTACTGGGAAATCACAAACTGTGGCAGAAAGCAAACAAAATGGAGAGATTGATTCCTGATCGAAGTCAATGCTGCGATTGAAGGGTGAGTTTAGAAAATATTTCAAATTAAATTAGATATTTTATAAAGGTGGGTGTGTTGCAGCTTATTGTTACATTGACTTTAGTTGTGTAAATCACTGAGAGTGTCTGGATGCAGACAGGTAAGATGTATAATGAAATCAGATACATATATTGTTTCTCTTTGAAGTCTGTTCAGAAAAACTGAACAAGATCCTTCAGAAATTAAGAAGGCCTTTGCTGCAATCACTATAAATAGCTGCGAAAACCTACAACCAACACAACAGATGCAAACAGAAATGTTGCAACCACAAAAAATTATGAATTCACTGAAAGAAAATGATGCAAATGGTAAAAACAGCAGCAAACTCGAAGTGCTCCAGACCACTAGAGGGAGTCAAACAAAAAACAAACCAAGTAAGAGAAGAACCCCTGTACAAACAGGAAGTCAAGAAGTAGGATAGTAGGATAAGCTGAATCCCGAACCGCCCCCTAAGCACTAACCCTCAACTATCAAGTGTCACAATAAAGTCACACTCACAGCTGTGGAAGGCACCTTGATTGAAGGTGGGAGGTATAAATGAAAATGGGACAGCTTCTTCCCTCCAACAGAAAAGGAAAACAGTCATTCTATGGCTACACGGTGACGCCCCATATGCTTGACTTTAGCTCTATAGTGCAGCTTAACATAACGTTAAACATTTGCTCCTCTCTTAACCTTTCCAAATCCACCTGATCTTGGGCAACTGTTTTTAAAACATTTACAACTAATAGTTAAGGATGCATGAAAATCACAACAGTAACATTTTTACCAATATAAACATTTTAGACATTGTTGGAAAGCTTAGATTCTCCACAATTCAACCAACAAGTTCATTTTATGGACACAGCGAGCACCAAAGCACAATTAAAACAGATATAGCAGCATGTCAAAATGTAAACATGACAAAGCAGCCACAACAACATACTTTTGAAGGCATATAGAAGCCGTTTTTTTGGATATGTAATTAAAGATCAGAAAAACATCTCCTGTCTTTCTTAAACTTTATTTTTAGGCCCAATCCCAAAGCAGTCCCTAAACACTAACCCTGAGCACTAACCCTCCGTTTGCACGTTCCCTTGGATGGTCTGCCACATTAAGTGCCATCCCAAACCATGTAGAGGTTAGGGCGAGAGGAGCATTCAGCCCTTAAATAGCAAGTCTGCATAAGTGCAGGCTGGGTGGAATTTAGCAGCAGGAGTAAGAGCTGCCTAGAGGAAAACCATTCCGCCAAATGTAAATTCTGCTGGTTTGCTGGATCTTCATCACACTGACAGAAAATCACAAGTTAATTTATGAAAAAAAAAGTAATTAATTCCAAATGGAAGATCATCTTTGAAATAGTTTTATTTGACTGTATACATTTGTTTTAACAAAGGAAAAATTGTAACTTTTTTTGTATTTCTTCCCCAAAGTCGTTGTTTTCTTTAATCACTTTCTGTATTTCTGTATATATATATTTTGCACATTTCCTGGCAAAGTTTATTGGTTTCTGAAATATTCCATAACGACCATTACTGAACACAGTTTTGCCACAAATGATCAATTAGAGTACATTGAGGCCTGTACTTGACTGGACCATTGTAACACATGAGCTAAACCGTTTTAATGTGACTTGATTTTCTGGGAGGAAAACCTTCTATCCAATCTAAAATATTTTGCAGCTTTCACCAATTTTTCTTGTTTCTTTTTTTTTTTTTTTTTTTAGACTACTCTATGTTCCATTCTCCCATCAATAAAGGAAGAAGGATGACAAGGTTCTCAGTCAGGGCTGAAGGAAAGCATTTGTAGAGCATGACTTTGCGACCACCACGTTTCCATTTTGAAATACTTTATTAGTTTTCAACCACATGTAGCACCTTATTTAGTGTTTTTCCTGTGTCCCCTACATAGCATGTGGAAAACAGAAAAAATGGCATCCATAAAAGGCAGACTAATGGCTATAATATTTACATTTTTTTCTTGATGACCTGTAGATGTAACATGTTACTTCTCCAGAGCTACCAAAAGCTTCCAGACGTGCTTTAGCAATTTCTTTTTCTAGGCATTTAGATTAGTTGAACTGCAATGTATGTTTTGCAGTTGTGCCATACTCTTTTTATTCCAAATTATGTTTTTTTTTTGTATGTTCAGAGTTTGAAATATTAGTTTATAACCCTTGCCCTGCTTGAAGCTTCTCCACATCTGCGTACTTGACCAGTCTGGTGTACTTCTTGGTTTTCAGGATACTATGATTTGGTTAGCCATTTTCAAAAAGTTGCAAGGCAAGGCAAGGCAAATTTATTTGTATAGCACAATTCAGTACAAAGTCAATGCAAAGTGCTTTACATGATTAAATATAGGAAAATAAAATAGGATCAAAGCAAGTAGGAAAAAAATAAAATAAAAAATGCAGAAACAAAAAAGAATATTAAAAACAGTTGGACTAAAGGAAATAAAAAAGTTGAATTAGGTGTGCCTTTCACAAGACATTGTATCAGAAATGTGTAGATTGCAACAAAAAAGCGTGTTTTTTTTATTCTATACAGACGCATACACAATGAATGAATTATAGGCTTGACATCTTGAGTCTTTGTGCCACCTTCTTCATGCAGGTTTCTATTTCACAGATGTTCTGTACTTGTAGTTCTTGTGACACCTCTTGTTGTCAAAAGACAAACATTACTTTGAAAGCTGGAAATTAACCGCTGTCTTCTTTGACAAAAAAAGTCTTAAAGAAGAAGACATGGACATGACAAGTTTGCAAGGTGACATGTTGGCGTATTATTATTGTGGTTATTGTTTGAGGTATTATATTGTAGCTGCGACTTGAATTTCTCCCCATGGGTGACTGGTGATTGACAGTAAGCACAGCATAAAATAACATGCTGTCAGACATGAAATCACAAAAATCCAGCCAAAAAACAGAAGAGACATTACAGATAAAAGAAAAAAGCCAGTGACGTCACCTTCATTAGGGAATACATTTGTTGTGATGAAGTCATATGGTGAAAAAAAAACAATTAGATGTATAGTTTGTGACAAAAGCTGCTCTGATACTTGTACTAAAACACTTTTGGAAGATTGCAGAGGGAAGGTCAGCATACATAACTGACCCTTGTGTTTACAAGGTGAACATGAAGATATATAGACTGTATCTGGATGAGGCAGAAATATTATCTGTCAGTCATGTGATAGTACTTCATTACACTCAGACATCACCAAAGCAGACACACTCTGCTAGCGTTTATTACACTGAGATTCAGGGAGAAATCGATCCAAAATGACAGCTGTTATGTCTTGTCCTGCAGAGAATGAAGTTAACCTGCACAGACTGGATGTCTAGGTGACTGGTTTACCTGAAGTTACTGTGTTCAGCTGTCCAGGGGACAGATTCTATCTAAAGATGCAATCTGGTTTCATTATAGCGTCTGGCAGCTGCATGAAAAAAGGAGGGCTGAGGAGAAAGAAAGGTTTAAAAATAAATATTGTATAGATTGCAATGAGATGTGGAGGCTCTGATCTTGCTAGATAGCTGACATAAATAAGACATGTCTTACAGTACTAAATAAACATAAATATGTGTTGACAAGGAAAATCACTGCCTTTAAATTCAAATGTTTGGATAATACCCTTTAGTTACAGTTTCTAGGCACAAAAAGCACCTGCTTTAAACACCCATCTTTGCTCCTTTTCTTAAGCCAAAGCGCTGCATGTTGAATGTATATTGTGATTCCCAGAAGGTTAAAGAAATGAACAACTGCAAATAAGGCAACACTTCCAGAATGCTGTACTGTTGTGGGTCTGTGGGGAGCCCAGAGCATAGCACAGCTGTTAAGTACTTTTAGCAGCGCTATTGTTCAGTGAAACAAAACAGCCCATTCAGCTCGGCTGGTTTCCAGAGTGCTCCTATAGCCGCCAAATGTTTATCATTGTTTTGACACTGCATAGGACAAGACGGCATGGGGTATGCTTATAGATAGCAATGCTGGGTTTATTTCCAAGCTGAGAGAAAGAGAGGTTATGGCTACAGAAAAGATCAATGCCACGCGAGCAAATTAGAGTTGTATTGTTATAGACTCTTTGCTGTGCTCTTTGACATGTTACCGTGATATGCATCATTATTTTCCCTTTGCACACAACCCTTTTTTTATGAAGTACAACTGATAATGCAAACATCACGTTCATCTTAACTACAGAAAACACATTTTCATTAGCTGTATTTCCTGCAGAGTGATCGCTGCTGTTTGCAAAGATTCCCATTTCTTCTGACCCTGAAGTCACTAGAATTGGTCCCATCTTTGGTGTAACAGCCCAGGACTGAAATGAAAGGTGCAACATTATCTGTTATACAGCCGCAGTCCCGATAGCTGTTTTAACCGATTGTGCTTCTACTCTCTCCTTATGCGTTTAATCTCTTTGTGCACACAGCCAGGACAGCTCTGCTTTATTCTAATTGCATACTTTCGATTAAAAAAGCTTGTTTTCCTTGATTACTTTGATGTTGAAATGGGAGCAGGGGAGCAATTCACATTCATTCGACAGTATGCTCCCCCTCGTTACCCCCCCGCCCCCCCCCCCCCCCCCCCCCCCCTCACCACCACCACCGCCCCAACCCCCACTCACTCTTTTGTGCTAACAGTAGAATTCCTATTTATATATTGGCAGTGAAACTAAATTACTGCAAACATCTCTGTGGGCCAGCCAGGCATAACAGATTGGCAGGGTCTTGCATTATGTCAGTGCCCCCTACTGGTTACTTTTAGTTGCACACCATTGTTCATTCTGAGCACGTACAGCATTCAGAGTTGGTAGAAACACAGTGGAATGAGATTTTTTTTTTCTTCTTGCTGGCCTACTGGAATATTTACTAAAAGAAACCTTCTTGTAGCTTCACTTACTGTGTGCCACATTGTACACACTCCAGAAAAAAGTCTTTCTTACAATTATATGTTTAGGATTTAGATGCATGTAATCATTGTACAGTATTAAAAGCATTCACTTCCCATGAATTCATTTCTTGCAAAGAATTACAATTTTTTCCTTTATTTTTGTGTCCATTTTGAGATCATAAGCAAGACCAAATGATAAATATTAGATGTAATAAAAAAAGTAAAAGTGTACTTTAGTGTTTCACTTTGATTAAAAACATTTTTTTATTTGAATTCATTACCAAACAGTGATGCTTACAGTTAATGTAAGATTAAAAATGCAATTTCAACCTTACCGTACATCCTAGTAGATCAATGATAATATATATATATATATATATATATATATATATATATATATATATATATATATATAAATAAAAGTAGCACTGTTATCCCACTGAAAATGTCTATTTATTGTACATTATGTTTACTTAGCTCTTTGCAAAGGTTTCCTTTACATCATTTATTGCATTAAAGTAATGTGGCATGAAGGTCATCAGGCTGTCCCCCTGCTGAGGGGTTAAGGAAATTGAACGTCGCCTTGAAAGCCACATTCAGATTCTCTGCATTGTTAAACTGGAGTCTTATTTTCTACTTGACGATACCATGCAGTCTCTCTGTGAGGCTTAGGTCATACGAGTTGGCCAGCCAGTAAAACAAAGGGAAACTGCAGCCATTTAAACCAGGTATTGGTACATTTGGCAGCGTTGGCAGGTTCTGTTAGAAAATTAAATCAGTATCTCCTCAAAGCTTGCCAGCAGAAAGGGGCATAAAGAGCTTGAAAAATACTGAATTTCAAGCACCTTAGAGTCTGTGCTTCTCCACTGTTGATCTGGTCTGGAGTCTTGCTTTCCGTTGCTTTGTTTTATGCTGAAAAAAGAAATCTAGAATACTGAGCAGAAGTGCACCCAAATCTGATATTTTGTCTGGTTAGAAGGTGACTTCATAACAAGGATTATAAAGGTAATAGCCCATGTGACACAACTCTCAATACTCCACTTATCCCTTCTGCATGTAGTCCTTTTTCTGGCACACTTTTCCTTCCAGTTCACTTTCCAGCTAACAACAACTTATGTTACATGACAGACTTAACTTGGAATGCAAGTTTTGCTCAGTTTTTTTAATGAAGACATTTTTGACACATATCCAGAAACATAAAATAACAGAGCGGAAGTCCAGTTGCCTTCCATATTAAGCCGGTTTTGTGTTTGCCATGATCCTCATGACTGATAATTCACACTGTTGTACAGCAATAAACTTGCTGTTATTCAAAGAAATCTTATATCCCATCGCTTTACATAAGCTTTAAATCTCATAGAAAGACGTGATAGGGGAATTTATTTTTTAAGACATGAGTCAATTCAATTCAATTCAGTTTATTTATATAGCGCCAAATTCACAACACATGTCATCTCAAGGCACTTTACAGTTCAACCAGATCATACAGTCAAATTGATACAAAGTTTTCTATCTAAGGAAAACCAGTTGATTGCATTGACTCATTGACTCAAATACAATCCCTCACACTAAGCATGCTTGTAGCGACAGTTGAGAGGAAAAACTCCCGTTTAACAGGAAGAAACCTCCAGCAGAACCAGGCTCAGTGTGAGCCCCCATCTGCCGAGGCCGACTGGGGTTCAAGGAGACAGAAGCAGAGATACAAAAAGCAGCTGTAAAAGGCGGCCCCGTCCAGGAAACACACAGCCAGGCAGACGAGCTCCAAGGCAGCTCCCATGCCAGAGGATGAAAAGAGCACATCCACCCAGCCACAGCCAGAGAAACAGGACCACACCTGAAGACAGGCCGATCTCCAACATCTACAAACAAGGGTGTTGATGGAAGTAGCACAGCTGATGTTTCTTTCCTGGATGATGTCACAGCCAAACAGGAACAGACAAGGCAAAGCTACTCTGAGGAAAAGCAGAGAGAGCAGAAGGTTAGAGATTGAACTAACAGATTCTGCAGAATAGGAGAACAGAGAGAGAATGAAGCAGAATGATGAAATGGGGGTCCCTATGTCCTCCAAAAGTCTAAGCCTATAGCAGCATAACTTTAAAGACAGCTCAGGATAACCTGAGCCACCCTAACTATAAGCTTTATCAAAAAGGAAAGTTTTAAGCCTAGCCTTAAAAGTAGACAGAGTGTCTGCCTCACGGACTAAAACTGGTAGTTGGTTCCACAGGAGAGGAGCCTGATAACTAAATGATCTGCCTCCCATTCTACTTTTAGAAATTCTAGGAACCACTAGTAAACCTGCAGATTGAGAGCAAAGTGCTCTGTTAGGAACATAAGGAACAATCAGATCTCTGATATAAGATGGAGCTTGGCCATTTAAGGCTTTATATGTGAGAAGGAGGATTTTAAATTCTATTCTTGATTTAACAGGAAGCCAATGAAGAGAAGCCAGGATAGGAGAGATATGATCTCTCTTTTTAATTTTCATCAGAACTCTGGCTGCAGCATTTTGGATCAGCTGAAGGCTTTTAACTACAGTTTGTGGACTTCCTGATAGCAAAGAATTACAATAGTCCAGCCTTGAAGTAACAAATGCATGGACTAGTTTCTCAGCATCACCCCTGGACAGGAGATTTCTAATTTTTGCAATGTTCCTCAGATGAAAGAAGGAAATTCTAGAAACCTCTTTAATCTGGGATTTAAATGACAGGTCCTGATCAAAAATGACACCAAGATTTTTTACTTTATTATCTGAAATCAGTTTAATCCCAGTCAGAGGACTGAGGAACTTTTTTTTGCTATTTTCTTTTTAAATGTTACATTCTGAACCTATAAAAGCCATATAGGGACCGAAGGTATGATCGTCTGTGTATAATCCACTCTATTCATTGATGCTAACCCACCAGACTACAGAGGCAGGGCTGTGGGTTAACTTTCCTGCTGAGATGTGAGCATCTCTCCCCAGAGTCCCATCACATAGAGCTACAACACAAACAAACATCAAGGGACTTTTGCTCTTTTATATTTCAATTTGCTCCCCTTCTTTTCTCACCCAGCAGTGGAAGGAAAAAGCAAGTTGCATCTAATATAACAAACAAATGAACAAAAACTGGTCTATTAGCACTCAAATACAAGTTCAATTAGGAGTGTTGAACTGCAGAGTTCTCAGCAGGCGCAACAACCTAGAAGACAAGCAAACAGTTGTATTTAAAAAAAACACAATTTGTCACAATTCTCCAAAGAGAAACAGGCAGCAACAGTAACATAAGCCCTGCAAAGCTGAACTGCACTGTTATTAATGGCAGACATACACAGGGTCAAACGGAGCTGGCCTAATACCGTTGTACTTGTGCCATGCTGGAGGATGAAAAATAGATTGATTACAAATAAATATATATACGATTAAAGGCCCTGACACTAGTTGCTACAGATAGAGTTGGTATTTTTGGAGGAATTGTAATATTTAAAAACTTCGGGTGGATTTGTTGCCTAATTGTGTAAACGTAAACTTAATGATAATAGAATTCTTTTGAAAAGACTGGATTTACTGACAAGCGTCTTCCGTGTCCCATGTCAAAAGTCTGCATGAACTGCACCTTGCAATGAGGCTGTTTGTCTTCATTAACATCTTGTGTTCCTTCTGTGTTTTCATTATCATGGTCCTCTCTTGTATTTGTCAGTGCAGTGAAAGGCTGGAGACACAACAGAATCTGGGTCACGCCTTAATCACTTTCATGCTATCTTCACCGCTCTCTGAGGTGTTTGTCCTCCATTAGGCGAGGAGAGACTTTCCCACACTGAAGGGGATGGGGAGGGGTTTTTCTGGAACAGCTGCAGCAACATAGGCCTGATGGTCTTAAGAATAGACTAGGTTTGGGTCCAAGAAACTCTTCTCTCACCTGCAAGATACACTATATTGCCAAAAGTATTTGCTCACCTGCCTTGACTCACATATGAGCTTAAGTGACATCCCGTTCCTAATCCATAGGGTTCAATATGACGTCGGTCCACCCTTTGCAGCTAGAACAGCTTCAACTCTTCTGGGAAGGCTGTCCACAAGGTTTAGGAGTGTGTTTATGGGAATTTTTGACCATTCTTCCAGAAGCGCATTTGTGAGGTCGCACACTGATGTTGGACGAGAAGGCCTGGCTCTCAGTCTCCGCTCTAATTCATCCCAAAGGTGTTCTATCGGGTTGAGGTCAGGACTCTGTGCAGGCCAGTCAAGTTCATCCACACCAGACTCTGTCATCCATGTCTTTATGGACCTTGCTTTGTGCACTGGTGCACAGTCATGTTGGAAGAGGAAGGGGCCAGCTCCAAACTGTTCCCACAAAGTTGGGAGCATGGAATTGTCCAAAATGTCTTGGTATGCTGAAGCATTCAGAGTTCCTTTCACTGGAACTAAGGGGCCAAGCCCAGCTCCTGAAAAACAACCCCACACCATAATCCCCCCTCCACCAAACTTTACACTTGGCACAATGCAGTCAGACAAGTACCGTTCTCCTGGCAACCGCCAAACCCAGACCCGTCCATCAGATTGCCAGATGGAGAAGCGCGATTCGTCACTCCAGAGAACGCGTCTCCACTGCTCTAGAGTCCAGTGGCGGCGTGCTTTACACCACCGCATCCGACGCTTTGCATTGCACTTGGTTATGTATGGCTTGGATGCAGCTGCTCGACCATGGAAACCCATTCCATGAAGCTCTCTGCGCACTGTTCTTGAGCTAATCTGAAGGCCACATGAAGTTTGGAGGTCTGTAGTGATTGACTCTGCAGAAAGTTGGCGACCTCTTCGCACTATGCGCTTCAGCATCCGCTGACCCCGCTCCGTCAGTTTACGTGGCCTACCACTTCGTGGCTGAGTTGCTGTCGTTCCCAAACACTTCCATTTTCTTATAATACAGCTGACAGTTGACTGTGGAATATTTAGGAGCGAGGAAATTTCACGACTGGATTTGTTGCACAGGTGGCATCCTATCACAGTTCCACGCTGGAATTCACTGAGCTCCTGAGAGCGACCCATTCTTTCACAAATGTTTGTAAAAACAGTCTGCATGCCTAGGTGCTTGAATTTATACACCTGTGGCCATGGAAGTGATTGGAACACCTGATTCCAATAATTTGGATGGGTGAGCAAATACTTTTGGCAATATAGTGTAGCTGCAATAATATCCAGCTGAGGTTTGGTATAATTTCTTAATTTTTTGGAAATAAAAATCTGCAACTGCAATGCAATGATGTCTAATTTTAACTTTAAAACTGAACATATATTTTGAAGGTAATCTCAGTGTATGTTGGACTATATTAATGTCCTAACATTAGTCTCACAATGATCAAAACCTGCTCAAAGGATGTTTCATTTACTCTTTCATTGGGGAGTCTATAAAACAAATTTAAAAGCTACATACAAAAAACTTTTATATGTAGCTTTTAAATTCACTTGGAACTACTTCAACTAAAGACTAAATCTGAGTTTATGAGAACCAGCAATAAACTTCATGACATTTCCTAAAAAAAAATAAAAGAATGAAACACACAAATTTACTGTTAAAGGAATAGTACACCCAAAACATGTTTAGCCTTAATTTTCTACTCACCCCCATGCTGAACAACACTCTGGAGTACTTTTTTGATATCTCAAATGCATCTGGAGATCTGGGAGGCTTCTTACTGTCTGCTGACATTCAAATAATGGAGGTCTATGGTGCCCGAGGAAGAAAGGTCCATAAAAGTCCACAAAAAACGTGTCAATATTCCTCCATACTGCTCGTCCAATGTATTCCAAGTGTCCTGAGTGGGTAGGGTCCATAATTTACTCGAAACAAAGTCATTTAGAATGTTTTTAGAGCATAAACAGTAGTGTATAGGATTTCCTAAAAGCGCGCCCCTGCGAGTTCACGAGCCTACGGAAACCGCGGCAGACCAAACCAGATGAAAGTGCGCATTCAGCTCGGCAAAGAACTCATGCTCTTCCTCAACACTGAAGTCCTCAGACATTTTTCTTTCGTTGTTTCTTTCTTTGCACAGGTAAACAGCACATTTCTTCTTCTACGCTTGCATTATCAAGAGCAGACGCTGAATGCGCACTTTCATCTGGCTTGGTCTGCCGCAGTTTCCGTAGGCTCGTGAACTCGCAGGCGCGCGCTTTTAGGATATCCTATACACTACTGTTTATGCTCTAAAAACATTCTAAATGACTTCGTTTCGAGTAAATTATGGACGCTACCCACTCAGGACACTTGGAATACATTGGACGAGCAGTATGGAGGAATATTGACACGTTTTTTGTGGACTTTTATGGACCTTTCTGCCTCGGGCACCATAGACCTCCATTATTTGAATGTCAGCAGACAGCAAGAAGCCTCCCAGATCTCCAGATGCATTTGAGATATCAAAAAAGTACTCCAGAGTGTTGTTCAGCATGGGGGTGAGTAGAAAATGAAGGCTAATCTTGTTTTGGGTGTACTATTCCTTTAAGCCCCAATTTCTTTATATGCCTGGTAGAAAAACCAGCAGATATGAATGGTGCTAATTTATCTTTATATTATGCCAGCATATTTCATCTCACTGGAAATTAATATAATGGGGAGACCAAAGAAAATCCCCAACTTGAATCCAAAAGAAAACTTGTGGTGGGTCGTACAGACTAAAGCTGGGATACATTATTTTTTATTGTTGTACTCAGCTACAGCTCATACAGTATGACAAAACAGCTCAAAACCATGCTGTTCACAGGAATGGTTGAATGATTGCCAGGACATCTTGCCTCAGCATTGGTTAAAAGCATTTGTGCATCAAATATGTTTATAGTCCTACTTTGAAGGAATGAAAATGCTTCCTGTTACCATAAACATATTGATCTTGTGAACAGTCTGTGCACAGCATAAAGCTCCAATCATATCAGGGAAATCGATTTGTGCAGTAAATCAATCTTGATCTAATGTTGGTCAGCACAGCTGCATTTTTATGTAAATTGGAAAAAAAAATTATTCAAGCCAAAACCATTGGAGGCTCTATGAACAGTGTCTTTAAAGTTGTTAGTGTGCCAATATTCCCCCTGGGCTTGAAATCTGCATCCCCTGATTAATGTATTCTCTAGTTATAATGAAATATTGAAAATGATAAAAAGCCTTTACAAGTTACCTTCATGGTTTTGGTTCTTTTGAAGTTTTATCTCAGAGTTTTCATTGGTCGTATTCCCATTTTTGTGTTCTAGTTAGTATGATTGTATTTGAGTTTTTAGAAATGTATTGTTTGCCCTCTTGTGTCAGTCTCCTTTTCTCTAGCTCCCTTTTTGCCTCTTTTCACACCTGCTCCCAATCTGCTTATTAGCCTGGTTTTCATTATGTTTGGATTTGGTGGATTTATATTTTTGGAATTTTTGCTTCTGTTACCCTTTTTTGGTTAATGAAATCTTGCAAGAAACCACCTCTGCTTCAGTCTCTGCATTTGAGTTCTGTGAAACCTCCACCCCACCGTGACAATACAAACCAGCCAAGAGTGACTGAACAGGAGGAGAATATATGGGAGAGAGAACCAAAGACCAGGCTAATTAGCAGATTGGGAGCAGGTGTGAACAGAGGCAAAAAGGGAGCTAGAGAGAAGGAGACTTACACAAAGGGGGAAACAGGAAATATGGAAATATAAGAACTCAAATACAATCAAAAATAACTAGAACACAAAAATGGAAATAAGACCAATGTTCCTTGAACAGAACCAAAACCATGACAGTAACTTAGGGGTATACCAGCTTGCGCTGTTGAAATCTATAGGAAAACTGAACTGCAACAGCAACCACACAGGACAGCACTAAGGAGTTTTTCAGACAATATCGCAAAACAAAATAATCATGCATGAAAAGATCATACTTCTTTAATTCTTCTAAAGCCAGCTTTAGGAATATATATAGTGAAATACTGTCTGTGGCTCTATGGTGTGTTCACTTTTTATGAAATGGGTGTTTTCTTCCAACCCAGCAACAGTGATCTAGGAGGAAGGAGTTTGTTCAAACCCCAGCTCTGTCCGTTTCAGGCGTTGTGTCCTAGAACAAGACACTTCACCTGCATTGCCAGAAACCCTTTTGGCACCTGTGTATGGCAACCTTGCATCTGTCAATGTGCCCCGGGGCAGCTGTGGCTACAATGTAGCTCACCACCATCAGTCTGTGAATGTGTGTTGAATACGTGTAAGGTGCTTTGGGGGTCCTTGGAACTTGTTACAGTGCTATACAAATCAATGTCATTAACCAGGTGCCACCTATTTTATAATGTTTTTATTCTATTGTATTACACCATTTATGGCAATTAAGTAAACTGTTACCGATTCACAGCTGAAAACGACAATAAAGATATAGCTAATAAAGGCACAGTTGCTGTAGTAGCTGAGTGCCACTTCGCCTAAACTCTGAGCAAAAATTATTATGCTCTGCGTCACATCACTCACTGATTGGTGAAAGTGGAAGTGCTCCCTTTTGCTGAACAGGCCCTTGATGGATTAGCCCTGATACAGAAATGTTTCAGAACAATGAAATGCAATGACATGTATGATGTCAACAAGTCAAACAGATGTTGAAGGCTGAAGCAAAAGTAAGACAGCTGTGCTAGTTTTAGCTGGAATACACACTATTTCTTTTTTAAAAGGAAGAGATTTGTGCCTTTTTGGATGGAAAGGTGTTAGTGTGTTACTCCTTACCAAATTTGGCAACAGTTATGCAACGTTCACACTGCACCCGATTGAACCAGCAGAAGAAGCTGGTCTACATGCAAAGTAAATGGTTGACGCACAACAAGGCGCATCAACAGGTCCTGCAGTGTGTCTAGAGCAGCATCTGAGCAGCAGGACCAGCACATCTTGACGCATCTGAGCAGCAGGATCAGCACATCTTGACGCATCTGAGCAGCAGGAGCAGCGCTTCATGAGCTTTTAAACATCTGAGGTGTGAGAAGCACTTTGCATGGAGCAGATGCTGGAGTCGAAAAACTTTTGCTGCTCGACGCGCAACATCAACCAATCAAAGATTCTGATCTGGAAGCTGGCAGATACATACACAGCACCGCTGATGCAGATCACTATGATCACTCAACTGAAACTTATTTATTAACACCTAAATGAACTTAAAATGTTGAAACTTGTACCACAAACATGAAAAAAGCTCAAATCTACTCCACCGCCACAAACAGTAGCAACCCCCCCCCAAGTTGGGAATTCCCAGAACAGCAACATCGGTATGTGTGGGTCTGAGCACCTCCGACAGCGAAATAATATTTTAAGGCAGGATGATAGTCTTGATTAACTGACTGCACATATGATATTTTCAGGTAGACTTTCTTGCTTAAAAATACATTAAAGCTACATTTTACCAGCTTATTACAGCGAATATAGCAAAGCCGCTCTCTACCATTGAACACAGGAGCAGCAGAAACATCACATGCATCTGTACACACTTCACTGGCCTTAATGTGTACTACTGTAGCATCACAGATGAAGCAGCAGGTGCTTTTTCACCGTCAGGTGTGAACATAGCATTAGACTTATCTGTAAACAAATCTAGAATGTTAGTTTAAAGCTTGACATGAGAGGCAGGTGCCACTTGGTGATTTATCCAGTCAGCTTGAAGAATTGTACTGGATATCCTTTCCTTTTGCCAACACTTTCCAGATTTGGCTTTCTAGATTGATATTGTGTAAAAGTCAAAATGAACCATATGTGTAAATCTGACTTATGGCAAAGGAGGGGCTGTTGTTCAGAGAACAGAATTCTTGAGGAATTACCACTTGCTGCATTATTTTGATGAAGGATCAGTCTAATATTACAGATTAAAGCTTGAAACGTTTATTTTTTTATGACATAGGCTATTTAAAATTTCACCCTAATGAGCCCTTTCACACAGTTTGAATGCAAAAAGGTTTATTTAGGGGTGAGTTACACTTCAAGAAGAGAGGTATTTATTCCCCAGGTCATTAGATGGTTAAATGGTTCCTTACTTTCAATCAAAACTGGGTTAAAGACTTAATAGTGTTTGTTTAAAGAAAGATATTTTTTGTTATTCCATACTCAACACCTTTAGAACAGACTTTACAGAACTCCAAAACCATCAATAATTTAGTGACGTAGCACTGGCTTAAAGAATAAAGGATAATTTAAAAAAAAATCTTAATTTCTACATAAGAATTTTTTTATACATGCAACAAAAAATATGAGCACTGATAGATATCCATATAATTTAAGAAACAACATTTGTTTGAAATTGAATAGTGATTCTATGAAAATATATTGCTTTCATAAAGATGTATATAGACATTTTTTGTTTATTTTTCATGTTATTCAAATTATATTTTGCCTCATTAAAAGCCAGATACTTCATTAAAAATACTCATGATTGGTTATGAACTACAGTAAATTCATTACCTGCACATTAGCGTCCATAATGGCTGAAGCCATTACATGCACTCATGGATCTGCCTAATTGTGTTCTTGTAATGTTGTCAACCTCAAATACCCTCACCCACCTCCAAACAACAGTACTAATGCATAATGATTATCGTGACCTCCAATTACACCGCTTGAGGAGGAAGAGTTATATTTCCGTGTTTTGAGACTGTGCTGTAGAGAACAAATTAAGTCACTGTCAGCAGTTTAATGAGCCTTTCAACTATTGTTTTAATCTTTTTTTGTGAAAGCACATCCTCATTCCTCGTCCTCAACAAAAGTGATTGTAGATACTCTTGGTTGGTTCGTTTCTGTGATTAGCAGCTGTGACTTAATCTCTTTGTTAATTAACCTTGTTCTTTATTTCTATCCTTCACTAATTTAAAGGAGAGACAATGTAGAAGCTTCACCAACTGTGAATAAGAATATTCCGAAGACATGTTAATAGAGATATGGCATGTCTTATTGTGCGCACTTTAATCGGAGAGACATGAAATTGATGGAAAAGATTATCTAAAATCCCTAATGCTGTGGTAAGAAAATCTCACACATCTGGCACTGGCCATACTTGCGTTGTTGCAGTTGACCATCAAAAAAATTAAAAATTGGTTTTAACTGAAAATGGACGGAGGGCCTTAAGACCTCCATGAAAACTGTTATGCAAAGTGGCCTTGAATATGCACAAGATGTTTTAAAAAACCATCACTTCATTATACCCATGCCCTCCACCTACCTTCTACTGCTACCTCACACTGGATTGAAAGATACAGCTAATCACTTATATTCACTCAACAAGATATGAGATGAAGTTTTACTCTGATAAGCGTCAAAAAATATATGAAAGGTTAAAGGAATAGTACACCCAAAACATGATTAGCCTTCATTTTCTACTCACCCCCATGCTGAACAACACTCTGGAGTATTTTTTTGATATCTCAAATGCATCTGGAGATCTGGGAGGCTTCTTACTGTCTGCTGACATTCAAATAATGGAGGTCTATGGTGCCCGAGGCCGAAAGGACCATAAAAGTCCACAAAAAACGTGTCAATATTCCTCCATACTCCTCGTCGAATGTATTCCAAGTGTCCTGAGTGGGTAGGGTCCATAATTTACTCGAAACGAAGTCATTTAGAATGTTTTTAGAGCATAAACAGTAGTGTATAGGATTTCCTAAAAGTGCGCCCCTGCGAGTTCACGAGCCTACGGAAACCGCGGCAGACCAAACCAGATGAAAGTATATACTTTATTTCAAATTAGATCTGTTTCTAATCTTGGCTTTTGCAGTAAATAAAGCTGCTAAGCAAAACTGACATCACTTTAAGGCGTAGAATACTTCTGCTTGTTAAATAAATACATGGTAGCATACGGTGGTAGCTGATGCTCTCTGAAACATGGGAGGCTCGGTGTTGCTAATTAAATCCAAATGTAAAATATTACTACAACAGGTGAGAACAGCTGTTGTGAAGTGCTCTGAAAAAATTAATTCAGAAACCAGAGGCAAGCATTCAGCACAGGATGGCTATTCCCACTGAATGATTGCTTTTTCCTGTCTAAGTCTCATGCGGTGAACCTCCCCCCTGTCTGGTCACTTTCAGTCAAATCTTTCAGCGTGTTTGGCCAAAAAGCCTGCCCCTGCTTCATAGAACCCATTAGAGGCTTACCCTCACTAAAAGGTATAGATTTTTAAGTGTTATACAATCTGAGTCCTACTTTGGTTGCTTAAATACCTCAAGCCTCAAAAGAGATTTGTCATAGACTGACAGGTGGTATCCTGGTGCTCATAGCGGAGAGGTGATTGTGCACCAACACTGTTTATAGTGGGGATGGTGTGCTGCTGACCTCGACTCGGGACGTTGTGGGTCGGTGGGCGGAATACTTCGAAGACCTCCTCAATCCCACCAACATGTCGTCCATTAAGGAAGCTGGGCCTGGGGACTCTGGACTGGGCTCTCCAATCTCTGTGGGCGAGGTCGCCGAGGTGGTTAAAAAGCTCCTCGGTGGCAGGGCCCCGGGGGTGAATGAGATCCGCCCGGAGTTCCTCAAGGTCCTGGATGTTGTAGGGTTGTGTTGGCTGACGCGACTCTTCAACATTGCATGGACATCGGGGGCAGTCCCCCTGGATTGGCAGACTGGGGTGGTGGTCCCCCTATTCAAAAAGGACGACCGGAGGGTGTGTTCCAATTACAGGGGAGTCACACTCTTAAGCCTTCCCGGGTAGGTCTATTCGGGGGTGCTGGAGAGGAGGGTCCGTCGGATAGTCGAATCTTGGATTCAGGAAGAGCAGTGTGGTTTCCGTCCTTGTCGTGGAACGCTGGACCAGCTCTACACCCTCAGCAGGGTCCTGGAGGGTGCATGGGTTAGCCCAACCAGTCTACATGTGCTCTGTGGACTTTGAGAAGGCGTTCGACCGTGTCCCTTGGGGGGCCCTGTGGGGGGTTCTCCGGGAGTACGAGGTACCGGGCCCTTTGATACGGGCTGTCAGGTCCCTGTATGACCGGTGTCAGAGTCTGGTCCGCATTGCCGGCAGTAAGTCGGGCTCGTTTCCGGTGAGAGTTGGACTCCGCCAGGGCTGCCCTTTGTCACCGATTCTGTTCATTACCTTCATGGACAGAATTTCTAGGCGCAGCCAAGGTGTTGAGGGGATCCGTTTTGGTGGCCTTAGGATTGCGTCTCTGCTTTTTGTAGATGATGTGGTGCTATTGACTTCATCAGGTCGTGATCTGCAGCTCTCGCTGGATCGGTTCGCAGCCGAGTGTGAAGCGGCCGGGATGGGGATCAGTGCCTCCAAATCTGAGGCCATGGTCTTGAGCCAGAAAAAGGTAGAGTGCCTTCTCCAGGTCAGGGGGGGTGTCCTGCCCCAAGTGGAGGAGTTTAAGTATCTTGGGATCTTGTTCACGAATGAGGGAAGAAGGGGACGGGAGATCGACAGGCGGATTGGTGCAGCGTCTGCCGTGAAGCGGGCGCTGTACCGGTCCGTCGTGGTGAAGAGAGAGCTGAGTCAAAAAGCAAAGCTCTCGACTTACCGGTCGATCTACGTTCCTACCCTCATCTATGGTCATGAACTCTGGGTCATGACAGAAAGAACGAGATCGCGGATACAAGCGGCCGAAATGGGTTTCCTCCGTAGGGTGGCTGGGCTCTCCCTTAGAGATAGGGTGAGAAGCTCGGTCATCCGGGAGAGACTCGGAGTAGAGCCGCTGCTCTTCCACGTCAAGAGGAGCCAGTTGAGGTGGCTTGGGCATCTGTTTAGGATGCCTCCTGGACGCCTCCCTGGTGAGGTGTTCCGGGCACGTCCCACCGGGGGGAGGCCCCGGGGAAGACCCAGGACACGCTGGAGAGACTATGTTTCTCGGCTGGCCTGGGAACGCCTTGGGCTTCCTCCTGAAGAGCTGGAAGAAGTGGCTGGGAAGAGGGAAGTCTGGGCCTCCCTTCTTAAGCTGCTGCCCCCGCGACCCGACCCCGGATAAGCGGAGGAAGATGGATGGATGGATGGATGGATGCACTAAAATGACAAAAATACCAAAAAAGGTGAAAAGAATTAAAATGTAGTAAAAAAAAACTGACAAGAGTATCATACACTCACCGGCCACTTTATTAGGTACCCCATGCTAGTAACGGGTTGGACCCCCTTTTGCCTTCAGAACTGCCTCAATTCTTCGTGGCATAGATTCAACAAGGTGCTGGAAGCATTCTTCAGGGAATTTGGTCCATATTGACATGATGGCATCACACAGTTGCCGCAGATTTGTCGGCTGCACATCCATGATGCAAATCTCCCGTTCCACCACATCCCAAAGATGCTCTATTGGATTGAGATCTGGTGACTGTGGAGGCCATTTGAGTACAGTGAACTCATTGTCATGTTCAAGAAACCAGTCTGAGATGATTCCAGCTTTATGACATGGCGCATTATCCTGCTGAAAGTAGCCATCAAAAGTTGGGTACATTGTGGTCATAAAGGGATGGACATGGTCAGCAACAATACTCAGGTAGGCTGTGGCGTTGCAACGATGCTCAATTGGTACCTAGGGGCCCAAAGAGTTCCAAGAAAATATTCCCCACACCATCACACCACCACCACCAGCCTGAACCGTTGATACAAGGCAGGATGGATCCATGCTTTCATGTTGTAGACGCCAAATTCTGACCCTACCATCCGAATGTCGCAGCAGAAATCGAGACTCATCAGACCAGGCAACGTTTTTCCAGTCTTCTATTGTCCAATTTCGATGAGCTTGTGCAAATTGTAGCCTCAGTTTCCTGTTCTTAGCTGAAAGGAGTGGCACCCGGTGTGGTCTTCTGTTGCTGTAGCCCATCTGCCTCAAAGTTCGACGTACTGTGCGTTCAGAGATGCTCTTCTGCCCACCTTGGTTGTAACGGGTGGTTATTTGAGTCACTGTTGCCCTTCTATCAGCTTGAACCAGTCTGGCCATTCTCCTCTGACGTCTGGCATCAACAAGGCATTACCGCTCACAGAACTGCCGCTCACTGGATGTTTTTTCTTTTTCGGACCATTCTCTGTAATCCCTAGAGATGGTTGTGCGTGAAAATCCCAGTAGATCAGCAGTTTCTGAAATCCTCAGACCAGCCCTTCTGGCACCAACAATCATGCCATGTTCAAAGTCACTCAAATCACCTTTCTTCCCCATACTGATGCTCGGTTTGAACTGCAGGAGATTGTCTTGACCATGTCTACATGCCTAAATGCACTAAGTTGCCGCCATGTGATTGGCTGCTTAGAAATTAAGTGTTAACGAGCAGTTGGAAATGTGTACCTAATAAAGTGGCCGGTGAGTGTATAATTAAACACAGAGCATATTTAATTTTAATATCTATCTTAATACCATCTACTATGGTTCTTTTTGGGGACAGTTTACACAGTAACTCACCCCAAAATTTACCTTATTTGCAGATCGATGGTATACGTTTTGTCTATTGGATGCTATTCTAATGTTATAGTGTTTTCACTTTCACGTTTTTATGTGAGTTTCAGAATTTCTCAAAACGTTTTTATTGCTGCCCCCAGAAGTTTGAATGGAGGCTCATTCGGTTGATTATTGCTATTGGTTCAAATTGCACATGCAGTACAGGCTCCTAGCACTTTTACAGGCTTTCATCATCACCGCCCCGTGTTGGACGAGCAACAGCTCCGACTTGCAACGGTTCGCTGATATAAATATCTAGAGGCATCTTATGATTTTCCCGATAAACATCAACATGATTAACAGATAGTAAAAAAAAACTCTTGAAACGAAATTAATCTCACTCTTGAATGACACAAAGGGGCTTCCAAGCTGTTAAAAAAAAGCTCTGTTTCCTAATTCTACATATTGTGTGGGGTTGTAAGCTTGAGGTCTGTGCCATACATGTCCACCTAGACTCGGACAGAATATTAGGTGCAAGTGGAAAAGCCACACAGAGTTTAAAAGTTGGAGACATCATGTCCACTTAGATTACACTTGGATCAAATCAACTCCTTTAAGCAAACAACTTGAATTGATAAGGCTCTAGCCCACTAAGATCCTCCCTCAACCTCTGCTTCTCAGGGGTGTGAAAAACTCCCCCACCAAAAAGATCTGTCCGTGGCATAACTACCAGCACTCCTCTGCTCAATCTCCATGATCCAATAGGTCTAAAGTAAGCCACAGAAGCTGCTATTTTTTCTTGTCCTGACCACAACCCAGCTTAACCCCCGCTTCTTATTTCCACACTTAGCTCAACTCCCCAAGGGTGTGTTGACACTGAATAGTATGTTGGAATTTTTTTTTTTTACTTGTCTAGCATCGAGGTTACAGTTGGGTAGGTTACACTTTAACTTTATGAATAAGAAATTTGAGCCTCTTTTTGTTGTTTTTTAATTTTATTTCACCCTACTCAGGTTCAATACTGTGCAAATGACCAAAAGCAAAACTATAGCCATAAGGATCCTTGTTAACAAAGCACTTGTTTGTTTGTTTTTTTGTGTTTGTCTAGGTTTTTTTTATTATAACCCTTGAAACTGTTAGTATAACCTTCAGTGTAACCAGTGTAACAACCCCTCCAAAGCCCAGAAAGTACTAGATCTGTAAAGGGGTCAAAGCTAAGGGAAGGTTAGCCCTAGGTAAAGTTAACTTACCTAGTTAAATTTATATGGAAATTCTTTTTAAACCCCCATGACTTTTGAATGGCATGGAAATTGGGTTAATAATGCTAAAAGTTGCTATTATACTTATCAATTTAAAGGAATTGTCATTACCACATGTTTTACAGTCTATCCATTGTGAAATACAATTTAATAGTACTTTTTCCCTAACATAGTGAGTTGTTGTCTTAAAGCTTGATGGGTGTGTCACTATTTGAGCCATCATGGACCTGGAGTTTACACTGGGAATGTATTTTTTCCAGATGACTTTGAGTTATATTTAGGTTGTAAAATGACAGCAAAAAGCCACAACGGTAAAAATCAGTCAAACTCCAGCACAAAATGGGTGTACAGCAATACAGCATAATTATATTTGCTTTGTAAAAGAGACACGGCTGATAGCTTAATACCAATTCTTCATTAGACTCCACTGTACTTCTACTTTTGAAATTAAAAAAACAAAATACTGAGAACCAAAAACTCCAGTAACATCAATGTGAACACACAAGGGGAGCAAGGAGATGACAGAGCAATAAAACAACAAGAAACCAGCAAACAGGAACAGCAGAGGTGGTGTATATGTGGGGAACAGAACAAAGGGTGTGCTAATGAGCTGATAAGGAGCAGGTGTGAATAGAACTAACTAGAAGGGAGCCAAAGGGAACAAGGGGCAACAGAGATTAACTCAAAAAGTACCAAACTGACAAAAAACAACTACAAAGACACGGAATACCAAAGAAACTAAAGAGAGACTTAAACAGAGGGAAGAACCCTGACAGCTTCTCCTGTTTGAAGGGAATTGTTTAAGATTTTATATAGTACAGCATTGTTGTATAAACAGGGTTTAAAAGTATTTAAGCAAAGTTAAAAGCTGAGTAATTCACCTGCTGTTAAAGGGCAAACTAACAATGTGAAATACAGATAAAATTAGACTTGCATTAATGTCATATAAAAGCATATATTTCTTAAGCTCCAAGTCTAAAAGATTTGTTGTTAAAAGAAGCTGAAATGCTATGTGCTACCTTGTTTACTATAGCTGAAAGTATTCATGTCTTTTGGATGAGGATCCATCAAGGATAAAGACACTAAATAATTAATTTCAGTGTAAAATGGAATCAAACTATTACATTATTACCCTTCCTGGTAATCATTTCAAATTATGTGTGTGTGGGGGAGGGGTGGGATGTTCACATGAAAGTGCTGATTATTCCTATTAGATTTGTATAGTCTTTCAGGCAGAGTAACAGCAGTGTCATCTGCCAGTGTTATTTCATGCTCGGTTGGGTGTGAATCAATTTCATTCCCGGGAACAATTACTGAAGATTGCAGCTTTTTTTTTCTTTTGCTTCCAATCATAACATTTGAATGAAATCATTGTGCTCTGCTCAACAGAGTGCCACAATCAAAACACACTGGCAGCTCCATTCTGTGATCATGGGATGTACATGACAGGTCATTTGTGAAGGGAAAAAAATCAGTTTTTTTGTAATCATTTATTTCTCACTCTTTATTTTTCTTTTTTCTATGAGTAGTACTTCATTTATTTTACCTGAATTTAAAACCATAAAATCACAAACCCTCTTTTTTTCCTACAGTTTTTATTGGGTCAGTAAATACCATTCCTGACCTTGGTGACCTCCGACTCTTAAAGTTTACATTGTCGGGGTAGGGCAGTCAAACAATAGCCAGAGTGGGAAGGTGATTAAGCCCAACTCACCACCATTACTCACATAAAGAATTTGGACTTGGTGATGGACATATTTCCTAGATTTCATCGACCTGGACAGACATAGCCAGCTATTGCTTGCCTATATGTAGCATGAGGTAAAAGGTGGAAGAGGCGTGGTTCTCACAAGAATCCAAGCTTCAATAGTTTAAGAGGCCCATGAAACTGAGAAGCTTTCACTAACATAGCAACTGGCATTCATAGCCACCTAGAGTTAACTGGAGAAACTTTCTTTAGAACAGTGTATTGGTCTCACATGCAACAGAATACATAGAGGCTTTAGGTTGCTAACAAGTTGCTAAATGTATGTTAGACTACATCCCTATGTAAGATATCCGTCCTTTTCAGTCAGCTCATTTTATACAAAACATGTACTCTGTAGTGATTTACAGAAATAAAAAAGGAAAACAAAGGACAATCAGCTAAAGTTTATTGTGGGAATGGCAATAAACGAAATCTAAAGAATGTATTAAGTAACAGATCTGACTTGATTTGGAGAACATTAATATAGGAATATTAACCATATAGTGCAAAATAAGACCTTTTAAAAAGAAACATTTTTTTACAATGTAATACAAAGCGTCTCATGGAATATCACCAAAAAGGCATTTGAATAAAAATTATTAAAAAAATAAAATTGAATTCACATTAAAAAGATGCTTCTTTAAAGGAATAGTACACCCAAAACATGATTAGCCTTCATTTTCTACTCACCCCCATGCTGAACAACACTCTGGAGTACATTTTTGATATCTCAAATGCATCTGGAGATCTGGGAGGCTTCTTGCTGTCTGCTGACATTCAAATAATGGAAGTCTATGGCGCCCGAGGCAGAAAGGTCCATAAAACTCCACAAAAAACGTGTCAATATTCCTCCATACTGCTTGTCCAATGTATTCCAAGTGTCCTGAGTGGGTAGCGTCTATAATTTACTCGAAACGAAGTCATTTAGAATGTTTTTAGAGCATAAACAGTAGTGTATAAGATTTCCTAAAAGCGCGTTCACGGGTCTATGGAAACCGCGGCAGACCAAACCAGATGAAAGTGCGCTTTTAGCGTCTGCTCTGCCGATAATGCAAGCGTAGAAGAAGAAATGTGCTGTTTACCTGTGCAAAGAAAGAAACAACGAAAGAAAAATGTCTGAGGACTTCAGTGTTGAGGAAGAGCATTTTTGCTGAGCTGAATGCACACTTTCATCTGGTTTGGTCTGCCGCGGTTTCCGTAGACTCGTGAACGCGCTTTTAGGAAATCCTATACACTACTGTTTATGCTCTAAAAACATTCTAAATGACTTCGTTTCGAGTAAATTATGGATGCTATCCACTCAGGACACTTGAAATACATTGGACGAGCAGTATGGAGGAATATTGACACGTTTTTTGTGGAGTTTTATGGACCTTTCTGCCTCGGGCACCATAGACCTCCATTATTTGAATGTCAGCAGACAGCAAGAAGCCTCCCAGATCTCCAGATGCATTTGAGATATCAAAAAAGTACTCCAGAGTGTTGTTCAGCATGGGGGTGAGTAGAAAATGAAGGCTAATCATGTTTTGGGTGTACTATTCCTTTAAGGAACTCTTTTAAATTGGGATACAGAAGAAATACCTTTATTGTCCCACACTGGGCAGAAGAAAGTCTACAGGTACAAAAAAGTCTCCTACAGGTACAAAAAAGTCATAGTAATATATATATATATATATATATATATATATATATATATATATATATATATATATATATATATATATATAGAGATAGATAGATAGATAGATAGATAGATAGATAGATAGATAGATAGATAGATAGATAGATAGATAGATAGATAGATAGATAGATAGATAGATAGATAGATAGATAGATAGATAGATAGATAGATAGATAGATAGATAGATAGATAGATAGATAGATAGATAGATAGATAGATAGATAGATAGATAGATAGATAGATAGATAGATAGATAGATAGATAGATAGATAGATAGATAGATAGATAGATAGATAGATAGATAGATAGATAGATAGATAGATAGATAGATAGATAGATAGATAGATAGATAGATAGGAGAACTATCTACAAATGTATATAACACATTTTTAAATCCTAAAAAATGTTGAACTGCACAAGAAAAGAAAAGGGAAGATATAATAATAATTCAGATATAATAAAAAAATGTAGAAGTTAAAATAGAAATTAAAAACTACATCTAATATACTGAAAGATAAAACAAAACAAAACTTTTTGAATTTAATGACTGTACAAAACCTTTTCCTGAGCAGATAAAAAACTAAAACTGAAAATAGTCATTAACATGATCATCAACATGGTCTGCATATCTTCATTCATCAGGCATTAAAATTTGAGAGATTGCAGTGATGGTTTTTGCCATGTAAAGGTCATCCAAAGTAGGTAGGCTTGGTCACTTTTTGTGATGACTAATTTTGTCGCTGAAACTTACCACTTTGGACCTTAGACTACTGCTGGCCATAGCCTACAGCTGCTGCCACAGTCTCCGTGTCTGTGCTGAACGCCACTGCTAACATAGCCAATCCCTTCAACCATAGACTACTATATATCAAAATACCAGAAATGCATTTAAAAGATGGACAAATAATGGCTTGTTTAACGCCAATGGTGATACAATTAATTTTCATCAGTCTAACCGATCACTGATATTTTCTCCGGATTTCTTGGGGACCTTTTGACCCCAATATTTATTTATTTTTTTCTCTCTTCTAGTTACATGACATAAATGACACAAGGACAAAAATTGTTATACCAGGCTACATTTAAACATAAAATAAACATTTATTCACAAAATATACACAATAGATGGCAAAAGGAGGGAGCAGCGCTGAATGTGCTTACATGATTTTAAGGCATGGCTGCTCAATGTACTTATGAATCATTAAATGGATGCATGAATCAGCTGATGCCAAAAAGAGAGAGAAAAAAAACAAATTAAGCCAAAAATATCAGCTGACCAATGTGACAGTCCATCTCTAATGTGCACTTTGTGAAATTTTAGCTTTCAAAAGCTGGAAACTTGAATACATTTATTTTCAAATCTGTTTTTTTTTTTTTACTGAAGTTGATTACAGTTGGCCAAAGTGTTATGCAAAATTAAAAATACCAATTTAAAATTCTTTGTCATACATCCATCCTCTGCTAGGTATCCATTAGTGTAATGGGAGGCTCGTACCACCTTTCCAGCAGTCTACTGGCAAAAGGCAGGGTAAACCATAGACAGCTCACCAGTCCATTGTAAGGCAAACCATAGAGATACAACCATGTGCACTCACCCTCAGCTAAGGATAATTTAGAAGTGCAAGTCAACCTAACAGTCATGTCATTTGGACTGTGATGAGACCGGAGTACCCAGAACCCAAACATAAAACTGAAGAACATGCAAACATGGCAGTAAGACCCTGAGCTGGGAACCAATCCCAATAACTTCTTGTTGCAGCACCACTGTACAGTCCCTCAAAAAAGACCCTCAAAAAACAGACCTTGAAGTATCAATCCATTTTCATTTTTAAAAAGGCCATAAATCTCATGTGTCAAAGGCTAATCTGACCAAATAGGTCATTAGCCTGACCTCGAACAAAGAATGAGTTGTGCTGGGGCACAGTCCCAGAGAAAGAGACATCCATAGTACAGCCCCTTCCCCTGATTGACCCCCATATAGGTCAGTGCTGAAAGATTTAGACCAAATATTTCAGACAATGTTTAAACAAAAATAACATTTCTTACAGTAACATAAAGATTTATAATCCTATGTTTACAGGACCTGCAAAGAAAGTTGATTTCCGGTTTAGCTACCCAAACCCACCCAGGATAATGTTATGCCCTCACTTTTTTTTTTAACCTATGTTAGAGACTAGAGTGTGTTGTTTTGTCTTACCCTTGATGAGATATATAGATAAAAATCATGCCTATTTGACATCTACTGTACACAAAGCTTTGACTTTGAAATTAGGGCAGTTGCTCGCTGTTAATGTATTATTTATTAATTAGTGCATGTCCTTACAGAATAGTATGCTGTAGCTGTTGTATTTATAGTATAAATTTTCAATGAAGGAAGTTGTATTCGCATTGTTCTGAATTAATACAGCATCATTTTTAAGCCTGCACATATAAAGGGTGTACTGTACATATTTGCCAAACTTATTAATGTGTAACTTTATGTTTCATCGGACTACTTTAAAACCAGAGGCAAAGCTATGATTATCATAATAATATAATACTTTACACATAGCATAAAAGGTTACCTTTGCATTTAATCCACCCAGTTAGGGAGTGGTGGGCTGCGTTGTGGGGATAAGGGTCTTAGAAATTCGGGCTCATTCAGCCTTACAGGATGCAAGTTCACTTCTGTAACCACTAGAACTCTATTGCCCTAATAGCTTACTGCACTTAACTTAATTACTCACCAGAAATGAAGTCAAGCTCAATGTAAACATCAATCAGATACAGCGAACAATGAGCTAAACCCAGCTGTGAATGTCACAAGATTATAGTAGCAGATATGTGATCGTACAACAGTATCTATGCCTTGGGGACTCTGCGTTTGACTCTTCTCACCAGCTGTGCTGCTGCATTCAAGTACATCTTGCATAGGGATGTATCTGTACATTAAAACAAGTACTAACTTGTTTAATCATTTCCTTTATTATATATTCGTGGCACTTAAAAAAAAAAAAGTCAAACAATGAGCATTTTTAAATCAATTACTGTTGAAAAAAGTCCTTTTATTTGAAAAAAAAAAAAGTCTGCCATTATTTAAAAAGCAATTTAAAAAAGTAGGAAAATGTTCTCCTTGTTCCTAATTGTACTTTGTACAATTAGGGAAATTACAGACCTCTCTCATCTTTGTAAATAGGAGAACTTAAAAAAATGAAGCACTGAAATGTGATTGCTTTCACATTCATTCTCATTCAGAGGTCTGGAGGGGAACCGAATATTTCATTGTGTGTGTGTGTGTGTTTTTGGGGCAGTGTAAACATACATTTTCTGATTAAGTTGTTTATCAAGAGTACAAGAATTTCCACAAAACTTTAGCCATTTAGTTCTGAGGAAAAGGATTCTCAGATAATTTAAAGAGGATCTCAAAATTTGAGGGACGTGTTTTTTGAAAAGTAAGAGTCTGATGGTGAGAGTAAAAAACAAATAGAGACCATTTCAGCTGTTTAATTTTATGTAACTGCATTGAAGGTAACATCTGCTTTCTATTTTAATGCTTGTCTCTAATTGCTAGAAAGAAAAGAATTGGATCCATCTGCATGCAAGTAAAACTGTCTCATAACCCTTAACCCCTTGTTCGGTGCTTGTATTCTGGCTACTCAGCCAGTGCTCAGGGGTCGGATGTATGAAAGCAAGACCTTCTAGTCGGATTCTGAACTTTTTGTGACATTGAATTTATAACACTAAAATTTTGACCTGTGCAATTATATATAAGTTCTTGAAAAGTTGCCGGGTTCTGCTCCTTAAAGGGATAGGGAAGGCATATTTAAAGGTCAAATCATTCTGGCTTAAACATGTATATAAATGTATTCTTTATCAGACCATATTGTCCCAAAAGTTAAAAAATGTCTATTTAAAAAAAAATCATGTCTTAAAATCTGTGGGGGTTTTTTTTGTTATTTTATGCAGGCCAGTTAGTTATACGTCAGCTTGTACACCTAGATTTGGCCAATCATATATCTATGGTCATCTGTCAATCTAATTTTTTCATAGCATAGCATCTTGATTCATATGTCGCAGCTAATATACGCAACAGTTGAAATAAGAATCATTTACTTTGCCATTGAGTTATGTCCCAGTGTTCATGGGGATGGATGTCTGTGTCTTCGGCATACGTAGAGCTAACAGAACTGGCAGCATTGCGAGGCAAGGGCTCAAACATGTATGGCTGTAAGCTTTCTACACTAAACGAAGCTTCTGTCACCCTGGCATCCATTTCCTCAACAGCTTCGTCCCCACCTTCCTCCTCTAAATAAAAAATATATGACGGAGGAGACTCATCCACGAACTCAGACAAAAAACTCTCCTCCTCTTGCATGTTTCCACTGTCCATAGCGTTCCTTCAGAGTGTCGTTTCCAAGTGCTAATTGGTCCCAATGTAATTTCCCATTGGGAACCTACTAGCACTAAGTTGCTAACTGGTTAGCAAGATGGTTCACCGGCCACATTTAAACTTGCTTGTGAACCTTCAGCCACAACAATCCCACTCCCTTGCTAAATGACCAATCACATTCACTTTATTCACTCGTGTAAAGTCGGGCACCACTATCAAAACTTTCACATTTGATTTACTGCTGCTGAAATTTATAATGCAAATTTTTGCCTTTTAATATATTTTTTTTAGATACATTTTTATGGTTTCAGATTCTGTGAGATTAATTTATGCTGTTGAATTTTTGTAAAAATAAAATGAAATACAGAATTGCACAGGTTAAAAATTCAGTGTTATAATTTCAGTGTCTAAAAAAGGTCAGATTCCAATGAGACTGTTTTACTTCCAGACACCTTATCATTGAACACTGGCTGAATTGTCAGAATACAAACAACGAAAAAGGGTTAAACATGGATTTTTGTTTACTGTTAGTAGCTTACAGAAATTTCCACTCAGATAAGATCTGTGGTAAGATGTATTTTTAAATCCAGAGAGGGAATCATAATTTTCCAACTTCCAGAAAGCAATATGTTCTGTTCAAACATTTTTCTTTAGGAACAGCTGGAATATGGGTGCACATAGCAACACAGATTTCTTCCTTTCACTCAATCTGAATTACTTTTTTTTTTTTTCCTGTCCATGTCACACAGCTTACCAATTGCTTTCAACTGTGCTCTCATCATCCAGTCCCAAGTTTCCACAATATCAAGATGACAGGAGAAAAATCTAATTCTGACAGAGTCACAAGAGCATAAAAATGCATAAAATAGACAAAGAATCAAAGACAAAGAGTTCCTGTTTTGTTTTTTGGGGTTTTTTTTTTGTTTGTTTGTTTTGGAGTATTGAGTATTGCAGTGCACTTCTTGATGCATCAACCTCCCACCCACACTTTGCAGATCGCAACTGACACTTAGTTTGTTGTTGGTTGTTGCTGCGGCCATATTTCTATTTATCCTTCAAGACAGCAAAACAAATAGATGAAGTGCAACAACATGACATTTTCTGTACTTCAATTACTTTGCAGGGCTGGGCCACGTGGGTTAAAAGCCAACAAACCATAACTTTCCCTGACATTTCCTCCCCCCGCAGTGACCGTTGATGGATTCTCCCTGACAAAGCATTCATTATCACAGAGAACAGAGAGTGCAGAAAAATCTCTTCTTTTCTACTCCCCCTTCATCCTGTGCCTCCCTGACCAAACTGAGATGAACTCAGCTGCAGAAGTAGGATGGTTTCAGCACACCATCAGTGGATGAGAGCATGGAATCGCTGCAGGATATTTACTGGCCATCAAAAAGTATATCCCTATAGCAGGCCAGCGGTTGGGATGCATTGGGCATAGGGGCATATCAAATGGAAACAACTGCTCTGTGCCAGCTTAGATTTGGTTCTAGTACAATGGGAAAGCCTGCTATGGAAATAAGCTGTGATGGCATGCCATTGAAGATTAACTTGCTTTCATCATTTATCTCAGAGTTCAGTGCACAGAAGCTCAGTGGTCCAAGAAGCACCATATCACAATGTGTCCATAAATGTGCGTAACTAAAATATAATATGCAGACAGCTCACTTTGGGGAGAAGTTTGAACATTTTGGTCAGAAATATCACCCGTTCTCCTATTTTTGCTCTTAAAACAGTCACAGTCAAAACTGTGAAAGGCAACCTGTCAAAGTCTCCATATCACATTTCTGCTTTAATGGATGTAAGCATGCACGCACACACACATAGACACCAGCATACACACTCCTGTCCACCCAGAGGCAGAAGACTGATTGTCTGATAGCATTAGCATTCCTGTCAAACCCCAAAAGAAGCAACACAGGAGCCAGACTCACTTCAAGAGCTCACAGACAGAAACATATCCATTGACGGTGGACAGGTTAATAAATAAAAGAGTAACCCTGAGACAGTAACAAGCCTGTAAAGAATAGCTATGTTTTACAAGTGAATCAGACAGACAGACAAGAATGATGGTTACCTTGCAAGAGTCACACGCTTTGTACTTTACAAGGCTAAGAGGACAGTGGGACTCCTGGAAACCCAACTGTAAGCTGACTCCCATGTATTTGTTGTGAAAACTTTAGTTATGTTTCTAAAATTAGAAGGTTTATATTTATTTTGCTGGCTCTAATTAGATTTTTTTACAAACTCATCAATAAAACAATAATGACTTAGTTTTTCAATTTGAAATGCATTAAAGATATGTTTTCATATGTTAACAGATCAAACAAAATTGTTTCCTAAAATGTAACAGTTATAAGGCATATGAAGATTTTCTACAAATTTCCCTTTTTAAGTTAGGTTTAAGTCTGTTACTTGCACAAGTTAAGCTCACTTTCATATTCAAAGCCTGACAATATGTTAATAGTCATAAAAAGAGAAAAAAAAGATTAACAACTAATTTAACAATCCTACCCATTATATAGATTACAGGCATGTCTTGAAGACATAGAAACCTGGATGACTCTTAACTTTCTGCTTATGAATGCAGACAAAACAGAAGTTATAGTCTTTGGACCAGAGTCTTTGAAAAATAAGCTGATTAGCCAGTCACTTCATTTGGATGGGATTAAACTGATCTCAGATAATAAAGTAAAAAATCTTGGTGCTATTTTTGATCAGGACCTGTCATTTAAATCCCATATCAACATGGTTTGTAGAATTTCCTTCTTTTTGCAAAAAATAGAAATATCCTTAGTCCATGCATTTGTTACTTCAAGGCTGGACTATTGTAATTCTTTACTATCAGGAAGTTCACAAACTGTAGTTAAAAGCCTTCAGCTGATCCAAAATGCTGCAGCCAGAGTTCTGATGAAAATTAAAAAGAGAGATCATAACTCTCCTATCCTGGCTTCTCTTCATTGGCTTCCTGTTAAATCCAGAATAGAATTTAAAATCCTCCTTCTCACATATAAAGCCTTAAATGGCCAAGCTCCATCTTATATCAGAGATCTGATTGTTCCTTATGTTCCTAACAGAGCACTTCACTCTCATTCTACAGGTTTACTAGTGGTTCCTAGAATTTCTAATGGTAGAATGGGAGGCAGATCTTTTAGTTATTCGGCTCCTCTCCTGTAGAACCAACTACCAGTTTTAGTTCGTGAGACAGACACCCTGTTTACTTATAAAGCTAGGCTTAAAACTTTCCTTTCTGCTAAAGATTATAGTTAGAGTGGTAGAGGTTATCCTGAGCTATCTCTATAGTTATGCTGCTATAGGCTTAGACTTCTGGAGAACATAGGGACCCAATTTCATCATGTTGCTTTCTATCTCTATTCTTCCACTCTGCAGAATCTAGTTTAATCCCTAACATTATACTCTCTCTGCCACTCTCATAGTAGCTCGCCTCATTTGTTCCTGTTTGGCTGTGACACCATCCTGGACGGCAATATCAGCTGTGCTGCTGCATTTCCATCAATATTTCCATTCTTCATATAACTGTTAAATTTCCATCCACTCATTCTTAATACCTGCTTGTCTTGCAGTCTGTGACTATCAACAAATTTTACTTTCATATATTAGCCATATAGATTAGCCAGCCAAATTGATCATACATCTGAATTCTTCCCAGATATAGCATATTGTTAAGCAATAAATTGACAATTCAAGCTGAAGCATTTCATGTAGAACAGTAATACCTTTCAGGTAATCTCTGATCAGCCTATTTGCCATTTGAATAGAGTCGTAGTTTCATTTTTATTAGGTTCCGTGATAGATTTCTAAAGCATTACAATGAATTGGTTTTGCCATTGCTTTATATTCCATAAATACTCCATATTTATGGAGTATTTATGGACTTTCAAAACCTTATAGCAATGTTCTTCAATTCCAGTCCTCCAGTTTCGATGTGCTGCACCTTTTAAATGCATCCGTGCTTCATCACTGGTCAATATACTGAGATCAGAATAGTGCTGGTAGGAAGGAGCTAGGAGGAAGAAGCATTTTGCTTCCTAGTGCCAAATTTTTTAGCATAGGGTTCTCCCGACACCCCTAGCCATCCCTAGTAGTTATAAGGTTGCCCACAATCGTTTCCGTTACAAGACAAATAAGTACTGCATCATAGAGTTTAAAAAAAATACAAAACAATATTTCTTTACATCTACTCTGTGAGACACACGTCATGCTAGGCTTACAATGAATGTAGTACCGCTGTGGCATTTGGATGCTGCAGGATGCAAAGAAAAAAAGCTATCACTGTTCTGTCTTCTTGTGTTTGCTTGTCAAACTGGTGTTAAGTTGGTGGGTTGGTTTTTATTCTGAAAATCACCTGGACTTTTTTTGGTGTTGCAGGTGTCTATTAAATAATGATGCTTGTTTGGCTGAAGAATTTCATTCACCATAGCAGTCCAAAGCTCCTTTTCAACCCTGGGTAGAATTCTTGATGTTGACGCCACAGAGGGTTAAAGGATAGGAGGTGTAGTAGGTACAGGAGGTGGAAGCTACAATATGAGGTATTTGGATCAAGTCCTTCATGCTGAGGAGGTAATTCAACCATTTCATTAGGTGGGGAAGAAGAGACACATCTACAACATGCAGGACACTGGAGTACATGGACCATATTGAGCTATCCTGCCTTATGTAATATTACATTACCTAAGAGTCATACATTTTTTTTTCTTTCAGTTTTTTTTTTTATGTAACTATAAAATTAGACTGCAAGAAATTGAACTTATTCGAAATCAGGCAGATTCAAGCAGCGACACTGAGCTTGTACAGAAAACTACTTTAAGTCAAACCAGAGCTGGATGTCACATAAGCACACATTGCCTCAAGGGTCCTGTTTATCTGTCATGCCACATATGCAGTTGGTAGATGCAGCTGCACTGAAGAAAATGACACCATGCCAACACCAACATATGTATGTAAAATAAAGGATTACAATCTCTCTGCTGTATGCAGGCATTTATATGTCATTGAGGATTTTATAGAAACAATGTAGTTCAGCCAATCACAGAAACCTGACTTTATCACTGCTATATATAATTAGTTGTGCCACATAGTGTATTAGCTCTTGCCCGATGCACTGACAGTGTAATTAGCAGCGCACAACATATAAACACAATTGGGTTTAATTAGACTCAGACCAGCATTTTCAGGCTATCACATCTAATACATATTAAGAACAACTGATAGAGTTGTTGCCATGGTTTCACTGGAGACTCGGAAACAGTGTACCTCCTGAGAAATAGATTTATTTTAATGGAGATTTAGATGCATGAATATGGGTCTGTGGTCAGTGTGAGAACAATTACACTCATAGTTTAGGAATCCTGTTATAGTGCTGGAAGGAATTTGTGGTTTAGATGGTGGATACTTTAAAATGGATTAGGGAAAGAAGTGTGTGTTTATGTTTCTCTGAGAGGGCTGGGATTTTACGTTAAAAAAAATAAAATAAAATACACATGCCACACACACATATGTCAGTTCAATCATGTGTCACACACAACATATGCTTCCAGCAGCTCTTTGGAGCTAAACTGAATCAGAATGTACACTGCAGGTCTCTGTGAGCTGATCCAGAGGGACAGTTTGAGCCATGGTTACACAGAAACAGCCTGGGGTCCTAGAGAGGGTTAAGTCCCGCATAAAGCTGAATGAATCCAGACCCTTCCACTCATTTATTTCAGACTTTCTTGGTCATGGGGCATCGAAGTGCTACATATTATCTGGATGTTTGTGAAAAGAGCGGTTGCAAAAAAAAAAAAAAATAATAATAATAATAATAATAAATATATATATATATATATATATATATATATATATATATATATATATAAGCTAGGTGATGAGTGTAGATTAAAGAAAAGTGGCCTAAGAGTAGACTCCTGAGGAACACCACATGAGATCTTTACTAGATAAAGAATTGCTTAAGGGTATGAAAGACAACATGCCTATCTGTTTTGTTCATCTATCAGTATGTTGTTAGATACTGTGTCCGACAAGGGGATATATTACAGAAATGATAGGTTTGACATTTTAGATGTATAACTATTAAGACACAGTCAATTTAATGTTCCTTTCTTACTTTTGGTATGAGATTTTAAAAGAAAAAGAAAAATATCCGGATCCATTTTATAATTGAAGACACGAACAGTAACAAGTACATTATAAACTTTCACGTCTTTAATCTGTCTAAGGCTTTTAACATTCTGGGCTATATTTGGTATGAATAATGCATATCCAATTAAACTGAATATAGCCCTTGAGTCACTTCTAGGAAATGTGGTAAAATACTCTGAATCCATTTTTTTTTTCAGCTGGAAAATATTGAACCAAAATAATATTTTCCAGTTAGAAACCCCAAACCTCTATATTTGCCTCTGTAATGCATTTCATTTGATGTATTATTTAATTGATATTAGAGAATTGAATTACTTTAACTGAAAAAAAAACACCTAAAAAAAACTTAAAATAATGGTTAAATTGGTTAAAAAAACAAAACAAAACCATGTATTTATGAACCCTTAACTCATCTTAAGATCAGGAGCAGCTAAAAACATTAGGAGTCAATATCAGAAGATGGAAAAACAGAGAACTCTGTTCATTAATATAATGATTTCCTTTTGCAGAGTACATCAAAACATTTTTTTTTTTTTTTTTTTGGGAAACAGAGTTTTTGCAACTCGGTGTAGAAGCAATTTGTGGGAGAGAAAAAAAACAAAAAACTATTTTTTAAGTGCCTTAACCCATAGGACATTGAAAGCAAAGGAATGCTGAATGGATCAGTTCTACCAGAGGAAGGATGAAAAAATCACTATTGTTATCTAAGCAGATTTCCAGCCATTAGACACAACATATGACAAACAGGGATTTATCTATTTTAATTTGTTCTGGACTCACCAAGTACTCTACCTCTACATCTCCAAACTTGAAGAGCAGCAATGCAAAGCTGTTTGCAGTCACACATCTCTGATCCAGTAATTATGGGACTTTGGTGCCTAATAAAACCATTATTGGTAACAGCTGTCTATTTGTTTTCTCCTTTCCTCTTCCAATTGAAACCATGACCAATCTGAAATTTACAAAAGCATCTCTGGACCTTAAATATAGCTTATGTCTTTAACAACCATAGATATGTTTGGTCCAAATTGTCTGCAACCACAATCCAGGAAAAGGGGAAGTACCAACATGTATGGCAGCCTCTTCTTGTAAATCTCATGGTTACACTGGGCAAAGCATTTGGCTAAGTCCCAGTCAAACAGAAAAGGCCCAGCTGTGCGATAGAGCAAACAATGGAGAGAAAGCTGAAAATGGATAAAATTGACAACACTATCAGGGAAACACATGGACAAGTTACAATAGAGATATAAAGGTTACTGAAACCACACTGACATGGAGAAAAACAACAATCCTTCAAGAGGTTTCTGTTTAATTGATGCAAACATTTTCCAGAGGCAGCCACATTCTGGGCAAAAATAAACATGTTGGTAAAAGGAAGTACTCCAGTTTTAATGTATTCTACTTTTATGGATGGGGATGTGAACACTGAACTCTGGCCCTAATCCTAAAACACAAATAGCCACCCAAGATAAAAGTAGCAATAAAGAAATCTGTAGCTGAAATTTAAAATAATAATTATACGATTTATATAGTAATTTATTTGCGATGCAGGATAAAGAAAGACCAATAAAGTGCTTTGTTTTGATGATAGCGATAAATTATCCCATGTGGTAAAGAAATTGTAGGCTGAAGAAATCAACAACCTCGTTGTTTCAACAGAACAAAATTTCTGCTCACGTTCAAACTAAGATCATTACCTTGTTCTTGGGGCTCCCCCTCCTTTCTTTCCAGACAACTGTGTTACCTCAGTAGTCATTTTAATAACCATAGCAGGTATTGTGCAAGTCTCTCTTTTTCCACATGATCAGAGCCTGTTATACTTGTGTTTAATTACACTTAACTATAGTGATGTAACATGAATAACCTTACTCTAACCACATTTTCTGTTAATTAAATTCAGCTCTACAAATGCAGTTAGTAATCTAACAGTATGTCATTGATCCTTGTTTAGTTTTCATTTAAAATGAATAGACTCAATGTAGAAATAAAACTTTTTTTTCTTTTTCTGTATCCTAAAGAATTTAGTTACTCTTTAGCCTTTGGCTTTGAAAAAACAAAAAAATCACAGCTGGACCTAATTATCAATGGAGAAAAAAAAGAGGGAAATTTGGGTGTCTCCGAACGTCCGTCCTGACCCCTGTATAGAGCGCTATATAGTGTAATGTCTATTGGATGAGAGTAGTAGACTTAATTTCTCACAATGCACCTTGAAAACTAGTGTGCAACCATGGTCACTAGATGAACAGATATATACCAGAATGCTTTGCAAGAGCTCTCCTAGCAAAGAACCATTGGATTTGTTTTGGGTCGAGACAAAACAAAAATGGGGCGGGCAGTGAGTGGTTAGCTCAAGTCATGTGACCAACAGGGAGCAAAAAGTAGTGATCATCTGTCCGGTTGGTTAGTTAACTATAAAATTCACTGTATAGTCCCCGCTCTATATAGTGATTTAGGGGTGAAGGCGGATTTATACTTTGAAACTAGATTGTCTGTAAACGTGTTGCGGTGAATGCAGAGACGTCCCCGCCCCCTCCGCAGACACTCTGGTGAGCCTCTCCCAAATTGTAGGTGACCGCAGACAGGAGGCCTCTGATTGGTCAAATCTACATCTGCTCTACGCTATGCGTATATCCTCTTTGGTACCTCACTGGCTTGTTTTGTTTGTACGATCACGATTGCGGAAAACGACTCTTGAAGTTGGACCAGCTAGAAGAGCGAGGTGCGCGAAAATGCTGGGACCCTTTTTCAACCTGGATCCCCACTCTTTTTTTGCCCTCATGTCCCTCCATTGTCGGACAAACTTGCCCCCATTTCCTCACCGCCTCAGCCATATCTAGACCCACAGCTAGTTCATGATTTTCTTCTTTTGTGTTGTGACGTGGAATAAACATAGCCCAGACCATTCAATATTGACCATAAATCAAAAATGTCTGCGTCATACCTGCGACAAGCTCAACGCAACAAACTGCTCCAGGAGAATAACCAGCCCTTAAGGGTGGATGCTTTTACAAAGCCTTTTAGACAAGTTACAGATTCATTTGAGATCTACAAACATCAGTGATATTTAATACAGACAGAGGATAAATAAAAATTAAATATAAATAAAAATGCTTGTTGTCCCCTGAACAGCTTGACTCACACACCACTCCACCTTTGCTTGTCTGTTGACTTTACTCTCTAGCTCTCTGTCTTACCCATGGCATAACCTTTACTGCATCCCCTTCCCTCATGTTTAAGTTGCAACTTTAATTACAGATCATAGTTATGGGCCTGAATGAATCATAATCCTAACCCTAAAATAATTATTAATAATCAGAGTGTAATCTGAAAATAATTTCAGTAGTTCTTCATGAACTGTAAAAAAATAAAAATAAATGAAAATAGAATTATCCTCATGTCGCTAATATTAAACAAACCAAAGACAAATAAATCTTATATCCTCTCTACTGAGTTTTAGAATCCTTTCCCTCCATATATTTAATTCTCTGTGAAAAGTGCAGATCATTCTTTATTGACATCTCATCAAACCAGTCAGGACGTAAAGCAATGGGATTGGCCATAAAGAGAGTGGAAAGAGGACTCTGAGTTTACTGAAGAAAACCTGCTCTCAGCCAGGTTCGCTCTGGGGAGAATGTTACTACAGCCACTGAAACAGAGGTTAAGTAAACTCTCTTTGTGAACCGGAAAAGTCTGTTTCCCTGATTTCAGGTTTAGAAAACGTAATAGTATTCTGTAAACCTGCTTTGTGAAATGGACCCCAGGTCTGATATCTGGAATGCTGACACATAAGTCTGATACATAGTCCAGGTCATGAACAGAAACACAGCACCCAACGAGGTATCCAAATATAAGAAAAGTGAGATTGCAAGTAACACTGGACATCAACTAACTATGAGTATCTAAGGCTACAATCACACTGCAGCCTGAAGTGGCCCAAATCCGATTTTTTGGCCCATATGCGACCTGGATCTGATCTTTTCATGGCAGTCTGAACAACACAGATCTGATTTTTTCCAATCTGACCCAGGCCAATTGGCTATGTGGTCCTGAATCCGATACGAATCTGATCTTTTCAAATCCGACCTGTGTGTAAACGGCCAAGTCGCATTCATCCGACCTGAACGTCATTAATACCCGACAAAGGTCAATATTCTGCGTCTTGCTACACAGAAGCGTCAAGAAAAGCAACAACCATGGCAGATTATGATGTGGAGAGCAGTATTTATGTTTAACCATATTGCAAAGATTGAGTTTTTATGGTTGGAAAAGACCGCTAGATGCGCGCCAGCACTACCATCCATGTTTACTTCTGTATACACAGAGCAGACTGGCCTGTGACATCATTGCGTCCTCTACTTTGCATGTGGGACACTTGTGTTGCATGACTTTAGTTCACACAGGAGATCACATACAAGTTGCATATAGTTGGAGAGAGTTGGATGTAGTAGAGGTCAGAAATTCAGACATGCCTTGTTATCCTCACCACTTACAAATTAACCTGTTCTGTTGGCACAAGCAATGTTTATCTGGGCTATTTGAGGTGACCTAAAAACAGAGACCTCTTGTAGGCGAAATGTCAATTAAAGGATTCAGGCAGTACTACAATCTATTAACAATTTAGAAATATGTATATTTAGTTTGTCCATTTTTTCATTTTTTGAAATTCATTGCTCAATAAAACAGAATTACTATACCGTATATTTTTGCTCATCTCTTAATGTGAGATCAGTATTCACAACTCTAAAATAGCCAGTCTTCTTGTAATAGATTTGTTTTCATTCTGTTTTTCTTACAATTGTTTTTGTTCCTTCTGTCTGTATACATTACGTTTCACAGCCTATTGCTCCATTCTCATATAATAACGTGCAGACTCTTCTGTCTGATTTGCCAAAAAATGTGAGGAGACATGACAGGGAAAATTACTTTCAATTTAACTCTGGAAAGAAACGCTCTATGGAAAAATACACAGTAGATAGATAACAAATAGAGAAGCAGGCAGCACTATCAACACATGCAATCATGATGCAACAGAGCAGCACAGCAATGGAAAATACAGGATTAAATTTCTCTAAAACAGGAAACAAAGTATTTTAATACACAATTTTAATTTAATAGTTTTTTTAAGATATGCATTACATCAGGGACTGAGATAGATAGATAGATAGATAGATAGATAGATAGATAGATAGATAGATAGATAGATAGATAGATAGATAGATAGATAGATAGATAGATAGATAGATAGATAGATAGATAGATAGATATCATATTACCATATATTACTTTAAACATTATTTGTGCAAAAATATGTAGTAAAACATTCACTACATTCACTGAAATGATAAATTGTTTTTTCCTAAGGACAGAAAAAATTAGTTTGAAATACTGTTTATCTCAGATTCAGTAGTGGCAATGTGTTATATAGTGATCATATCCGAAATGCCAAAATAGTTGTACAGCAGAGGATGATTTAATATGTTATTGTCTGCCAATCCCCTGCAGCCAAGAACAGACAGAGAAAACAGGCAGCTACTATAATGTGTGGTTGGCTCTATCCCTGAACTCTATTGCAATAGGGAGAAGATGGTTTGTATATGTGTCTGTTTCTGAGTGGCAGCAGATGTTCTGATCTTCCAGCAGTTCTCTGTTCCGGAGGGAAATCAGAGAAAACTACGCACTATAAAATTAAACCACTGACATATCACTGGGCCTGAAACCAAATAGGGCCAGCAGAATTGGCAAGCTGGAGCCAATCCATCATTTCTCACTGTAAGAACGCTCCATCTGTGCTACCTTTCATTAACACTGGCTGTTTTTACACTGATATGTTTTACTATACATGAACACATGAGTAGCTGTTCACTAAGTCCAACTGTCTTTGAAATCACAAATATATTTGTTTATTGCAAGATGGTTTAATATGTAGGGACAACATATAAGATGGCTTAAAACCATATCAATATTTTTTGTGATTTGAATGTCCTCTACATGGATGCTGCACATGTTATGGTGTCCCTGCAAAGCGCAGAAGGAATGTTACTGTGTCCTCTGTAAATCCCACTGTGATCTGATAATGCTGAGATCAGCATTTGCTAAAGATAACATTTGCTTTAGACCTCTGCTGTCTTTAAGAGACTATTATCTAAAATGTCAGATTGGGTGTAAGACCAAGTAATGACATCGTTACCAATGGGAATACACATGTTTTGAGTTCAAAATTATTTTTGCTTTTAACTGTTTATCTGGCATTATGTTTTTTGTATTTCTTTCATTTGGTGCCAGGATATACAGTGGGGCAAAAAAGTATTTAGTCAGCCACCAATAGTGCAAGTTCTCCCACTTAAAAAGATGAGAGAGGCCGGTAATTTTCATCATAGATATACCTCAACTATGAGAGACAAAATGAGAAAAAAAAAATCCAGAAAATCACATTGTCTGATTTTTAAAGAATTTATTTGCAAAATATGGTGGAAAATAAGTATTTGGTCAATAACAAACAAGCAAGATTTCTGGCTCTCACAGACCTGTAACTTCTTCTGTAAGAGGCTCCTCTGTCCTCCACTCGTTACCTTCATTAATGGCACATGTTTGAACCCATAATCAGTATAAAAGACACCTGTCCACAACCTCAAACAGTCACACTCTAAACTCCACCATGGCCAAAACTAGAGAGCTGTCAAAGGACACCCGAAACAAAATTATAGACCTGCACCAGGCTGGGAAGTCTGAATCTGCAATAGGTAAACAGCTTGGTGTGAAGAAATCCACTATGGGATCAATTATTAGAAAATGGAAAACATACAAGACCACTGGTAATCTTCCTCAATCTGGGGCTCCACGCAAGATCTCACCCCGTGGGGTCAAAATGATCACAAGAACGGTGAGTAAAAATCCCAGAAACACACGGGGGGACCTAGTGAATGACCTGCAGAGAGCTGGGACCAAAGTAACAAAGGCTACCATCAGTAACACACTACGCCGCCAGGGACTCAAATCCTGCAGTGCCAGACGTGTCCCCCTGCTTAAGCCAGTACATGTCAAGGCCCGTCTCAAGTTTGCTAGAGAGCATTTGGATGATCCAGACGATGACTGGGAGAATATCATATGGTCAGATGAAACCAAAATAGAACTTTTTGGTAAAAACTCTACTCGTCGTGTTTGGAGGAGAGAGAATGCTGAGTTGCATCCAAAGAACACCATACCTACAGTGAAGCATGGGGGTGGAAACATCATGCTTTGGGGCTGTTTTTCTGCTAAGGGACCAGGACGACTGATCCGTGTGAAGGAAAGAATGAATGGGGCCATGTATCGTCAAATTTTGAGTGAAAACCTCCTTCCATCAGCAAGGGCATTGAAGATGAAACGTGGCTGGGTCTTTCTGCATGGCAATGATCCCAAACACACCGCCCGGGTAACGAAGGAGTGGCTTCGTAAGAAGCATTTCAAGGTCCTGGAGTGGCCTAGCCAGTCTCCAGATCTCAACCCCATAGAAAATCTTTGGAGGGAGTTGAAAGTCCGTGTTGCCCAGCGACAGCCCCAGAACATCACTGCTCTAGAGGAGATCTGCATGAAGGAATGGGCCAAAATACCAGCAACAGTGTGTGAAAACCTTGTGAAGACTTACAGAAAACGTTTGATCTCTGTCATTGCCAACAAAGGGTATATAACAAAGTATTGAGATGAACTTTTGTTATTGACCAAATACTTATTTTCCACCATATTTTGCAAATAAATTCTTTAAAAATCAGACAATGTGATTTTCTGGATTTTTTTTTTCTCATTTTGTCTCTCATAGTTGAGGTACATCTATGATGAAAATTACCGGCCTCTCTCATCTTTTTGAGTGGGAGAACTTGCACTATTGGTGGCTGACTAAATACTTTTTTGCCCCACTGTATATCTCACCCAGTCACAGTAGGTTGTGTCTAAATTAAATTGAAACATGTGCTAAAATATCAGCGAAACAAATAACAAAGAAGTGAACTTATTTTGAGAAAACATCTGAGGATGTATATGCTATTTTTTATTTTGTTTTATTTTTTTAAAGGAAAAAAAAATCAAGACAAAGATACCATGCATCTGGTTCTTTTTAACTTAAATCCCGGAAGTAAACTGACAGCTTTGGTAAAAGAAATAAACAAAGTCAGAAATTCAAGACAGAAAAAAAAGCAAAGAGGAAACCAAACAAAGGCTATGTTCACACCGCAGCCTGAAGTGACCCAACTTCGCTTTTTTGGCCGATATGCGACCTAGATCTGATCTTTTCACAGCAGTCTAAATAACACAGATCTGATTACTTCCAATGCAACCCAGGCCACATGGCTATGTGGTCCTGAATCCGATACGAATCTAATCTTTTTAAATGCGAACTTTGTCTGAACGGCCAGGTCGCATTCATCCGATCTGAACGCCAATAATACCCGACAAAGGTCACTATTCTGGGTCTTGCTATGAAGTAGCTGCAAGAAAATCAACAACCATGGCGGACAATGATGCGGAGAGCAGTATTTATGTTTAACCATCTTGAAAATATTGTGTGTTTATGGTTGGGAAAGATCACTAGGTGCACTCCGGCACTACACCCATGTTTACTTCCGAAAACACAGAGCATGCTGGCCTGTGATGTCATTGTGTCCTCTATTGCGCATGCTGGACACTTGCGTTTTATGACTGAGGAGTGAGAAGAGTTTGAGTTCATGTAAAATGTTCTGTTATAATTAGGTTGTCTACTGTACGTGATTGCAGGAAGCCTCCTGCTGTGATTCGATATTGTGCTTTGGAAAAATAAGATAAACAAAGGTAAGATAAAAAAAAATACAACTCAGGAGCTCCTGTGGTGTGCAGGTAATTCGCATGACCCATATAGCGGCTATTGTTGGTTCGAGTCCCGGCCCTGCTGACCTTTGCCGAATCTCTCTCCCCTCTCTTGTAATCCACTTCCCTGTCTGCATACTTTCAAAAATAACAAAATAACGTTGTTATTATGTTGTTATGTGGGCGGATTGGTGCGGCATCTGCTGTGAAGCGTGTTCTGTACCGGTCTGTTGTGTTGCAGAGAGAGCTGAGCCAAAAAGCAAAGCTCTCGATTTAGCGGTCGATCTACGTTCCTACTCTCATCTATGGTCAGGAGCTTTGGGTCATGACCAGAATAACGAGATCCTGGATACAAGTAGCTGAAATTAGTTTTCTCTGTAGTGTGTCTGGGCTCTCCCTTAGAGAAATGGTGAGAAGCTCAGTCATCAGGGGAGGACTCAGAGTAGAGCCGCTGCTCTTCCACGTTGAGAGGAGCCAGTTGAGGTAGCTGGGGAATCTGTTTAGGATGCCTCATGGGCGTCTCCCGGGTGAGGTTTTCCGGGCACTTCCCACAGGGAGGAAGCCCAGGGGTAGACTCAGCACACGCTGGAGGGACTATGTTTCTTTGCTGGCCTGGGAGCGCCTTGGGGTTCCCCCGGAGGAGCTGGCCCAAGTGGCTGGAGAGAAGGCATATTGGCCTCCCTACTGAAGCTACTACCCCCGTGACCCCAGATAAGCGGAAGAATATGGATGGATGGATGGATGGATGGATGGATGGATGGATGGATGGATGGATGGATGGATGGATGAAAGGAAGGAAGGAAGGAAGGAAGGAAGGAAGGAAGGAAGGAAGGAAGGAAGGAAGGAAGGAAGGAAGGAAGGAAGGAAGGCATCAGAATCAAATATATATATATATATATATATATATATTTTTTTTTTCATTTTTTGTCTTGATGCCAAAAAGAGCCCAACAGATTTTACTTTCACAAGTGTAGCAGTATGGCAATTGCCAAAAATATTTCACTGGTTTTTATGTCTTTATTGTGTGCAGGTTACTTATCTAAATGCATGTACGCAATGCTATAAATATGAGAAGCTACATGTCCACGCACAAAAAGTCAACTAGCCACTATGTTTTAGTCTAACTGCACTGACTGCACCTCTGCCTTTAAATTCAATCAAAGAGTTTTTATTCTTTATTCATTTAGCATCCTAATGTTTAAGATGTGTCTTTCCATCAGTGCAGAGGCTTTTTTCATCATTTTTCTTGGAATGTTGACAAAAAGAGGTTGAATATGATGTTGGATTCCACTTAGGTTGTTTTTGAAACTGGTGTGTTTATTATGATTTCCTAGCTGGCACATTTTAATCTCATCTTCCTCCAGTAGAACCTAATTAGGACACAGCTCTTTGAAAAGTGGTATGATAACGCTGTAGCCCTGCAAAGTTTCTAAGTTCATAAACATCTCCTAATAACTATTACAGGTTTTGTTTAGTTTATTCCATCTCTAACACCATGGTTGTGTATACATATTTTTGGGGTGTACTTTGGTACGTGGTAGATGATTTGGGTTGAAGTTAATCAAAAAAATATTTACGTTATACAACTAAATTGTGTGCTCCTAAAATAAGAATGAAAGGAAAACCAAGATTTCCAAAAAAATTTTTGACACAAAACTACAGTTTTATACTTTGCAGCACTTTACCATGCATACAAAAACAAGTGATTTGCATAGAACAGAATTCATAGATTTTTAATATATATTCATTGAAACTAAGCTGTTTTCAAGGAAATATTTAGGATGTCTATGCATATTCCGTAGATTTCTTGTAATTGTATTCAATATGTTTTAATATTTAACAATATGACCTTTTGGCCTTCGAAGCTGCTTCACTAGTAGCCAACTAACAGCCAGTTGAACCTGGATAAGAGGATTAGGGCTAAGGCATTATGGAAAGACTAAAGATCAAAAGAGACCCAGCAGCGGCCAGAGTGTTCAAGCAGGTAGACTGGTGGAACAAAGCTTTTTTAATTACCCTTTTAATTGCCCCTTTATAAGTACCAATTAGCATTTTAATGATGGGGATGTAATTAGGGTGGAAAAGGCTATGTGAGCTGCAGGCTGCTAATAATGCCTCTCAGCTCAGAGATCACAGCAACAGGAGACAAGAGAAGCTGCACCTGAGCCCTAATACAGGTGCTGGTCATAAAATTAGAATATCATGAAAAAGTAGATTGATTTCAGTAATTCCATTTAAAAAGTGAAACTTGTATATTATATTCATACATTACATACAAACTCATATATTTCAGATGTTTATTTTGTTTAATTTTGATGATTACAAATGACAACAAATGAAAATCTCAAATTCATCATATCAGAAAATTAGAATATTACTGAAGACCAATAAAAAAAAAGGATTTATAGAAATGTTGGCCAACTGAAAAGTATGAACATGAAAAGTATGAGCATGTACAGCACTCAGTATTTAGTTGGGCCTCCTTTGGCCTGTATTACTGCAGCAATGCGGCGTGGCATGGAGTCGATCAGTCTGTGGCACTGCTCAGGTGTTATGATAGCCCAGGTTGCTCTAATAGTGGCTTTTAGCTCTTCTGAATTGTTGGGTCTGGTGTATTGCATCTTCTTCTTCACAATACCCCTTAGATTTTCTATGGGGTTAAGGTCAGGAGAGTTTGCTGGCCAATTAAGAACAGGGATACCATGGTCCTTCAACCAGGTACTGGTAGCTTTGGCACTGTGTGCAGGTGCCAAGTCCTGTTGGAAAATGAAATCTGCATCTCCAAAAAGTTGGTCAGCTGCAGGAAGCATGAAGTGCTCTAAAACTTCCTGGTATGTGGCTGCGTTGACCCTGGACCTCAGAAAACACAATGGACCAACACCAGCAGATGACATGGCACCCCAAACCATCACTGACTGTGGAAACTTTACACTGGACTTCAAGCAACGTGGATGAAGTGCCTCTCTTCTTTTCCTCCTGACTCTGGGACCTTGATTTCCAAAGGAAATGCAAAATTTACTTTCATCAGAGAACATGACTTTGGACCACTCACCAGCAGTCCAGTCCTGTTTCTCTTTAGCCCAGGCAAGACGCTTCTGACGCTGTCTGTGGTTCAAGAGTGGCTTGACACAAGGAATGTGACAGCAGAAACCCATGTCTTTCATACGTCTGTGTGTGGTGGTTCTTGAAGCACTCACTCCAGCTGCAGTCCACTCTTTGTGAATCTCCCCCACATTTTTGAATGGGTTTTGTTTCACAATCCTCTCCAGGGTGCGGTTATCTCTCTTGCTTGTACACTTTTTTCGACCACATCTTTTCCTTCCCTTCGCCTCTCTATTAATGTGCTTGGACACTGAGCTCTGTGAACAGCCAGCCTCTTTAGCGATGACCTTTTGTGTCTTGCCCTCCTTGTGGAAGGTGTCGATGGTCGTCTTTTGGACAACTGTCAAGTCAGCAGTCTTCCCCATGATTGTGTAGCCTATAGAACTAGACTGAAAGACCATTTAAAGGCTTTTGCAGGTGGTTTGAGTTAATTAGCTGATTAGAGTGTGGCACCAGGGGCCATCAATTTTGAACCTTTTCACAATATTCTAATTTTCTGATATGATGAATTTGAGATTTTCATTTGTTGTCATTTGTAATCATCAAAATTAAACAAAATAAACATCTGAAATATATGAGTTTGTATGTAATGTATGAATATAATATACAAGTTTCACTTTTTAAATGGAATTACTGAAATCAATCTACTTTTTCATGATATTCTAATTTTATGACCAGCACCTGTACATACTGCTCCACTCAACCAAAAAGAAACAGATGCTGTATATACACATGCATGCACAGACTCCCACACAGACATAGATCTATGGGTGTTGATAGACGTTAATTTGGAGAGGCACTCCCCACGTAAGAGAGAATGCAGTAACAGGAATTCTTAGTACTAATCTAGTCAAGTCCATCCATGTACACTATATCAGGCATATATGGCCACACAATGAAATTCTGAAATTTGAGTTGAAGACTTGTTTTGGGAGAAAAGATAAAGGCAAATATATTTATACAAAGCATGCCAAAAGGCTGGAGAAGGATAATTTTGACAGAAAGAGGTTTACATTCAACAATATACAATGACACATTAGATTACTGAATTGATTTAGGTTAAATAATAAAAATAAAACATTTATGGACAACTTTCTGTTTCTTTCTTCAAGATGAGAAGTTTAAGCTTCTTTGGTATTTAGCTGCATTGCTTTTCAGCTGTATGAGTTGATTTAGATATATTGGGCATCCTTCAGGTCTCAGTAGCTTGCTGTAATTTTGGCCCATTCCTCCTGAAAAAACTGGTCGACTTAAATAGCTGGCTTATAAACAGCCTTTCTCACAAACAGCACTTGAGTTCTACTCTATTTTTTAATGGTTTTAGATGAGAGGTTTCTCATGGTGCCTGCAAGCATTGACATTCTTGTTCTTAAGCCACCTTGAGCTAACTTTGTGGTATGATCAGGATATTTTTGCTTTTGATTTTGTGAAGACAAAAAAAGAGTCTCTATACTGTCAGGCATGGAAGATCTCCACTTGTCATTATGTCAAATCACTTCAGGTTTAGCCTCATTAAACAAAAGGCCATGTCTCCGGAAATTGACTTTTTTAATCCTACAAAACACAAACTTTCTCCTTTCTGAACAGGCTAACCATCCACCTTGCTTCGATCTAACTGTTTGAAGATAAAAGTATCACCTTCAGTTATTTGGAAATTGTACAAGACAGCAGCTTAAACTTGTGAACCGTATTTCTTTACGTTTTAAGTAATTCCATGAAAGAAAGCATTATGTTTAAATGTCCTGAAATAAATTCACAGTTTTGCCTTCACGCAAGTTGTTTAAAGGCATAGTTGTTGTATTTGTAGAAACTAGGTTTTTGGAAATGTCTTAATCTTAATCTTTATTTTATACAACAGCTAGAATACACCTGTAGATATAATGTGACTGATAGTAAAGAAAAACATGATAATGTGTCTTTTATTTACTAAATGCTGAAGGTGATAAAGGCTGCAAAGCATATAGTTTATTTTACCATAGTGGGTCACAGCACACATCTAACCTGGCATAAGATAAAATTCATTTTTAATTCTACACAGTATCCATCTGGAAACAGTCCTGTAGAAAGTGTTCACAAAAGGAAGGGACATTAAGTACTAATGGTCCTTCGGTTCTCCAAGTTAATTGGATAAATCTCCAAGTGGCATCTGCATCGAATGCAAGCTTTAGCCAATTACAGCATCAGTAGCATTTGGGCACATATCACATTCTTGATTTGTTTCACAACTAGTGTAGTAAATAGATAAATCAAACTTTTACCAAATACAGTTGGGAGGAACGCACAACTTTCAATCTCATCGGCAAAGTAACAAATATCATAATTTTTCTAATTAAAAAAAATAAATAAAGCATGTTCCAGCTAAAACAGACTGAATAGTGGGATATACAGCCATGTTTTTTTTTTCATGTTTTGCTTCAGCCTGGCATTTCCGGTTGACGTCATTCCATTTCATTGGTTCGAAACATATCTGTATTCAAGGTTAATGCATCTGTTGGCTTCAGGAAGATATATTTTTAAGACTTTGTGAATTCATCTTGCGGCAATTCATTTTTACTAGAAAGGGCTTTTTTTATTCACCATTAATCATAAATAATTTGAAAGAACACAACAAAGGAACCTCTAGTAAAACCTTATTGTACCCAATTAAGCAATAACAGTCTCTGTAACAGTGAGTCAAATTATTCATCTTCAAAACTAGTTTTGCGTTGAAGGTGTGTAAAGACGTTGAAAGGATGGTGGATCTTTCATAGTAAAAACACTGAGCTCCATAAATGCACTAGTATGGCCCACCAGACTAAGTTACTCTTTTCTGCGTCTCATATTAATCGGCAAAAGAGCTGCTAGAGCCCGATTTCAAAGGCAGGGCTAAGAGAGTGTAACAGTCTAGAACCAATAAGGTAATTATGAATGTGATAAAAAAAAATGAAATAAAGCAAAAAGAAAAGCCTTTATAGCAGCCAGTTGATTAAATTTTACCAATATAAACAGCTCTTTGGAAACATAATAAAGCGCATCATTACACTCCGTTGCAGCTGCTATCGTGACCATTATGGTGGCAATAAACTCTGTTGCATTATAGGCCCACCTCCCGTGCTGTGATTGCCTGACCAGATTGACTTACTCCCTGTGTAAGTCTGTCAGGCTAATGGATACAGTTTTTATCTTATCTTACTAATACTTCTACTTATACACTCATATTTCAAGAGTCCATACACACAATCAAGGTGAGAGAATTTTGAGATACAAAATGAAACTTTAAATCATTTCAACTGCCCTAATAACAAAGGGCTAGCATATTCGTTAAAGCCCTGTTGACAGCCCTGTCTGCTTCATTGGGACATTTCCAGCTGCCTTCTTACTCCTTCAACACAAACTCATGTCATTTATTTTAGAAAAGATGTAACAACAGACTGGGACAATAATTTTCTGATGCTGTGCATTATCACTTTCCCTATTTATTCACAATATATGTCCTTGATAAAGTCAGTCCAGGATTTGAAAGCTAAATGTTGTATGTCATGGTACTAATAAAGGAAAACTGTTCACTTGGGCCTTGATCAATGTCTAATTCCTGGGACCTCCTAAGTGCACCAGAACGTTTTACAAAAGCAGGGGTTAATTTTTTCAAAGTTTTATTGAGCACACTAATCTGAATAGAAGTTAAAAATCATTGCATCTTACGTTGACAAATTGGTCACACTAACTGCTGTACAGTTTTTTAAAAAGCCATGTCGCTACCATCATTTGGTTTAGGTTTTACGTTTTCAGGGAATATCTGTTTGTTCCTGTTCCAGCTGTCCAACATTCTGATGTTTGTACTCGTCCAGATCTTATTTTGTTGAGAACCTCCTCGGAGTATTGAAGCTCCAGTATTTTCTTTTTTCCTCCCTGGAATAACTGTTGTTGTTCTGGTTCTAGGGTTTTTCTTTGTTTTCTGTAAGTCTGCTGGTCTTTATTAAATATAACCAAATGCCAGCCTTGACTGTCAGCACCAATCCACCAGGGGTGCAGAATCGCCCCCGCCATTGGTCAAATTTACGAAGCTGCAGATCGATTTTATTAGCGCACCAGCCACAGATGTTGTGTTGCAATTCAAATAGGAAAAAAATATTCAGTTTGTATAACTGACCTCTTGACCTCTAGCATTGCACTCGAGTTGCTCCAGTTCTTCTCCTATTTTCAGTAAAAGAAGAATAACTGAGCAATAATTTGAGGAATGTGATGGAAAGGCTCCGATACACGAGTGTGTACTTGAATGGACTACTTCGTGCTAACTAGAAGCTGGTTTATGCTTGATGATTGGACTTTGCAAACTCAACATTTGCAGCATTTTTAAAGCCTCTTCTGTCAATCTGGGTTGGAGGTTGGGAAAGGACCCAAATGCAGAGATGAGTTTTTGCTGATTTAATGGCAAACAGAAACAAATCCAAGAACAGAATACAGAAAGCCAAAAACCAGGAGACGTCAGGGAAAAACACACATGTGGAGCTAAGTAACAAGGAGACACCAGCAAACAGCAACTGAAGAGGAGGAGTAAATATGGGGGACAGAACCAAGAATTGGCTAATGAGTTGATATGGCCCAGGTGTGGGTAGAAGTAACTAGAAAGGAAGTAAGGGAAAGGAGACTCACACAAGGGGGCAACAGAGAGTAACTCAAAAAATGCAGCACAGCTAAAATATATAAGAAAATGGAAAATAAACCAACAAGACAGAATGACATAAATAACTAAAAACATAAAAAGAAACTCAAAAAGTCAAAAAGCCTAACATCTTAAAGCCAACAGGAACAGCCATGTCCTTCCTAGAGTTCTCACAAAATTGTTCGATAGTGATATTTCTGGTCCAGTGATTTTCTTTAATCATAACAGGCTCAATGGAGACTCAGACCAGACGTCTTCTGGACAAATCTGCATAAAGCTTGATCTTCAAAACTGCTCAAGTGGTGTTGTACTACAAACTGTAAAATCTCAGAGCTCGTGGATCTTTTATATACAAAATAAATTTATCTTCAGTAACATTAGTGTAGATTATTTACATAGAGCTGTATAGATTAACAGTCATAAAAGTGTTGATGCAGCAATAGAATAACAAAATATTACTATTAAATTACCAGTCATTGTAGTTGGAGGAGGACATTTTAAATTTCAACTCTTGGATTTAACCAGTATGTTTTGGTATATGCTCTTGAAGGTAAGGTAATGGTAATTTATTTACTTTTATTTTTCATTGCTAGTTTATCGACAGCAAAACCTGATAATGTGCTAAAAATGTTGATAGTTATCCTTCATCAATCCCATCAAACATTTAGTCTGGCATATTTTATATTTCAGTACAGTATATAATAATAGGGATGACTCACTTTTGTATTATTACGGTTGATATAAACAAAATAATGGCTTTAACTTAAGTTAATGATTATATACTGTACACAGTTGCGTGCACACACACAGACACACACACACTCTCACACACACACACCAAGCAATTGGGCCTCAGTGTAGCAGTCAGATACAGAAAAGCTTTGATGAAATTGGCACTCAGAACAATTACAGCCAGATCCTGCAGTAGTTCACATGCAGAGACTGGAGAATGGGAAATGAAAGTCATTTGGCTAAAGGCTTTACAGCTAATTAAAAGACTGTCATACTGTGTCTTCCAAATGACCACTTGCATTTACTTGGCTCTGATTCAATACATAAAAAAGAGAGTTTTACATCTTATTCTAAAATGATGATAATGATCTAAGTAACAATCCCTAGTCAAGCTGTTGTTGCACTTGTATCATCGTGTTGAAAGATTATTTTTACTGACAGTTCTAGTTTTTTCAGTTATTCAGGAAGATTAAGTGTGTTTAAATGATGTGGCCTAGTTAGATGCAGTTCTGGCAATGATGAAAAGTAACAATATAAGCATTTGCAAAACGTACTAGTATAAATGTTTGTGTTTGAGAGATCTGAGTATTACTGAGTAATATTTAAATATGCAACATTTTTAAGATTCAAATGTTAATCAAGCGATCTATTCCTGATTTACTCCTACTGTATATTTCTACACCTCTTTAGATGATGCAAATGTTGCTGTTACCAGAGCCTGGGTAATCTTATAAAGTTGGTGCAAACATAGACAGCAGCACTGTCTTTGTGCAGTGCTGCTGCTGTGAGAAACAAGAGAGTGCTCTGGTTAATTATTTTTTCCCCAGGGCTGAGGTCACATTCCTCATGACCTAATCGAGGAGTGAGGAGAGCTTGTTATTAACAATCTGAAGAATAACAAATATAATGGCTAAAGAGTAATGGTTCAGTTTCTTTGCCTCTTTCGTTTTACTCATGCCACAATGATCAAATTCCAGCAAACAAATGTGGAAGCCCAGCGAGGAAAATAAATATTAGATCTTCTTGATATTTTAACCATGAGAGATCTTACTTTAGAACAACAGACCTGATTTTTCTTTCCATTCCTCTGAGGCATTCAGAACTACGTTGTGATGACACAGCGGGCAATAATGCTATTAGCAGACTATTAGTGTTATTTGTTGTGCATACAGAAAGCCTTCAGCAGATGGTTTAGTGATGCTCAGGGTATTAGGGCCTGTTGTCATGCCGAACACAAAAGGCTTCAGCAAACTGCTGTGGAAAATTATTGTGATAATAAACCTCTCTTGTCCTAATGGATTTGTTGTAATGACATAAATTGAACATTCGAGTGAAAAAGCAAACCGCAACATTCAATCCAGCAAACATAGCTTCATCTTTTCATTAAAAGATGTAGAGGAATGGTTATTTAATTAATGAATTCTTTAAGAATCCTGCAATGTGATTTCCTGGATTTTCTTTCCCTATTTTGTCTTTCATAATTTAAATGTACCTATGAAAATTGCAGATCTAAATTATCATTTGAAATAGGAGAATTTGTACAATTAGCAGCTTACTAAACAGTTTTTGATTTGGATTTCTTTTTGACTAATAAAAATTTTAAAAAATCTGGTCTGCACCTCTTTTGTGAATTTATGCCCCATTTACTAATGTGTCCTAAATAACACAAGGTTCCCCCACTGGTGGCCCACCAGCCCTTACTGCCAAGCAGAGTTCAGTTTGTTTATTAATTAAATGTTTTTTGTACTCTAGTAACAATGATAAAAGAAAATGTATGTAGTGTGTCTTTGATGATATTATTGGAAGTACAAATGCGACACCTCATGGTCAATATGCAAGCACATAGAGACTCATAGATCAACTGTTTTTTTTTTGTCACTTGTAAAAACTGATGCCTAACTTTACCTCCCTTTAATAGCTTATGCAAATAATGTTACATGTCAAGGAAAAGGACTAAAATAGATCAGACATTTTCTTTTTCCCAAAATCAGGGGCAGAGGGGAGATTTGTAGCTCGTGCATTTATCTGATGACCAATAGGAGTGAAACATAACTGAGCACATCATCTTAGCATAGGCTAAAAACAAATAACTCAAAGCCATGGCGGAAGTGCCAACAGACGCCTTTAAAGGTGCTATTCGAATGGTGCTAACAGATGCAAAGGAGCTGGGAAGACGAAACAGCAGAGCTGGAAGTTCGAGTCAGATGACTTGGACTCAAGTCGTTAATTTTGTTACCTTAGACTTAACATATAAAATTTTCAGAGACTTGTGACGTGACTAAGACTTTTACACCAATGACTTAGGACTTAAAATAGACTTGAGTGTGTTTATTTGAAAATATGTTTACCCAAATCTAAAGTTTAAAAACACCTATGATATAAAATACCCTCTCTGTCTTTCCACCTTATGTATGTGCATTAGTTGTCCTATTAATACATTCTTAGTTGCACAGGTATTTGCTACTTTTATATTAATACAGATTATAAAAAAGAAAAAATTATTAATTATTTACATTAAACATATAATTCATAAACATTGAAAAAAGACTTGAAAGTACTTAACCTGTCTTGACTTGAGATCTACTCTAGATTTGCAAACCAAGGACCAGGTCCCACCTTTTGGAAGCAGTGTGCTTCCTATTGCCGATTCATTCAGCATAGGGACTTCCTGACGTTCCTAAACTAGAAGCTATATGGTTTCCCACATTACTTTGTGTGACCGGATGTATAGGCACAACACATCTCATGAAATTTAAGAAAAATACTTTTTTACTCTTTATGTGTACTATGTGTCAGACCTGCAATTGTAGGCACCTTCTTTTGTTTGGGGTTTTATAATGGAGAGTTTCTGCCCGAGTGTTACATTTTTGTAACCTCCGTTTTATGTAGTCCAATTTGAGTCCACGACTCCAAATAATACCCGCTGCGGTTTCTGCCAAACACACTATTCCACTGGGAGTGTTTACAAGTGGAGGACTTCAGAGCGGCGGACTTGAATCATGCAAGGGTTTTTATTGTGGGATAGTAGTATACATATAAGCTTTAAATACCACTATTTGCAATTTGTGGTTATATTGTGATGAAAATAATGTTACTCACCAAATGTTTGGGCAATTTTAGCACATGCCTTTTCCTTTCTGATGTTATCTAGTGTATAAAATGGAAGAATTTTATTATGTAAAATGGTTTGTTTTACCACCTCTAAAGTAAACATTTAAGTTGCTCTCTGTTGTTTTGATGTTTTTAGAGTAAAATGAAATCCACAGTTCTCACATGCCATGTCTAACTTTGAAACTCCACCAGATCCACTTTGTTTTTTAGCAACTGACTTCCTACCTGAAGGCTCTACTCATTTCGATTCTCAATTCGCAACAACGGGGGTATGGACTTGTGTTCCCGACAAGTACATTCTTGAAAAGAACAGGAAAGTAGGGACTTGGCCAGAACGGGAGCACACAGAACAAATATATGTCAGTTACTCATGACATCACAACACACTTGACTCGCCTGGACCTATATTTTACCTGCTGGTATTAATAGTCTCTACAGTAAATCAGGGGTGCTCAAGTCTAGTCCTCTAGAACTACTATCCTGCAACTTTTTGATGCAACCATTTTTAACACACCTGAACCAAATGAGTGGCTCATTACCACGCCTCTGCTTAGCTAAATGAGGGGATTTAGGCTTTAGATTCAGGTGTGCTAGAAAAAAAGATGCATCTAAAAGTTACAGGATTGTAGCTCTTGAGGACTGGACTTGAGCACCCCTGCTCTAGATAATCATAAATTATTACTGTTTTTTATTGAGTAGGGGAATAATAATTAAAGCAGTCAGATTATTTGACAGGCTGACATTGCACGTCAGCCAGAATAAACCACATTCCTTACTAGGAAACATGGCAGTGTCAGCCTTATGATATGGGAATACTTTTCTCTTAGTAGTAGTAATATGAGAGCTAGATAAAGTTGATGTAAAGATTAAATTGTCTAATTACAGGGATATCCTCAAAGAAAAATGTTTTGCAACCTTAGCTTACAAAACACTTACAATTCGGACTGATCATCATGCAGTAGAAAGGACCTTTAAAGCAAAAGGCTGCCATTTTAGATTGGGTTATCATCTCCACATAGCTCTTAGTTTTCATTTTAAACAGCTTTAAGGTTAAATGTCTTCAATAGATCACACCATGGTTGTGACTTTAGGTTTTTATATGGTTTTCTTTTTGGATTTAACTGATTTCATATGTCATAAATTATACCTCATGTTATAATTTCCTTCACAGTAAACTGTGAAGGAACGGTGAATGCATCTGATTGTCCAAATCACAAACTGAAACCAGCTTAATTTTGGTGTTTTAAAATATTAAATTTTAGTGTCTGTGAGAATCTGAGTTTACAAGCTCACAGTGGCAATAATAAAAAAACAAGCAGCCACAATGTGAAAACCACAGACCACCTCCTGAACAATGCTGAAAGACATGGATGGCTGGAGATGAAACAGGAGAAGGACGCGATAATCCAACACATATGCCTCAGTTTTCTGAACGACTAGAGCCCATGAGTTGACATCTCCCACAGTGGAATCGAAAACATACAAGTTTCCCTCTAAATCTATATTTAAGCTGTTTTTTCAGCTTTGATACAGATACAATGGGTAGCTCCCTTCACTACAACAAGCAGTGAAATGTGATTTACGGTCACATTTTAAAACAAAACCAAGCTTCTGTTTTTTTTGTTTTTTTTTAACTTTGATTCGAAAGTAAACGTTTCCTTTCTTTTACCTCCAACCTATAACATCCAGCCCACTAAAAATAAACAATCCTAGTGTGTTTCAAGGTTTATCTTGTATTTGCAGAGGTTATCTAAGGACCTAAACAGAGCAACACAAAATGTATCATGCACAATAGTGTCCAATCTGTCTAGATAACACAGTCGTGTCTGACACACTGCTCATATAGTGGCCTCCATCACACATTTGCTTTCCAACAGACATTTTGTTTTTCTTATCAGAGTTGATATTTTACAGAGCACTCTTGTCTCCGTTTACAATGGAAGAGCTGATTTTGCTGAAGGTCACCTCGACATCCAAGCTGAATGAATGACATTTAGAGTACAATTTCTTATTTTTTCCCATTCTCTTTGACAGCTGTTACGGTACATGAACAGTACATGCAGAAATCCATTGTGCATATTCATACATGTAGCCATAAAGACAAACTCATTGCACTCCAAATGCACTCCAGACTCTTTTGTCCTTTTTTTTCAGCGTTTAATTGTCATTAAACTGTCACAAGTATTGAGCAACGAAATGAACTCTCTGCATTTAAACCATCACTTGGTGAGTAGTGTGCTGCCAATGTGCGGCACCCAGGGAGCAGTTTAGGGTTAAGGGTCTTTGCTCAGTCCGTGCGAGTGGGGCTCGAACTCAGAACCTCAGCATTCCAAGTTTTATTCCCTAACCACTAGGTCGCCACTCTCCCGTATCACTATCAAAACAATTGCCAGTAAGTTATATCAACACATCTATAATAAAGCTTGTTGTCATTTGATCCTAGTGGAGAGTGCAATTACTTGTGTGGATTATAGACCCAACAAATGGTAGATGGCTGGTAGTGAAAACTGAATGGACTTAAAAATACGACACAAGTATAATGTAGATGCATGAACAAAAACTTGATGTCCCTTAAAAGAATTTCTAAAATCTACGTGGAACATTACACAAAGTGTTTTTTTTTGTTGTTGTTGTTTTTAAGTAATTGCTTTTATAAAATAAGTAACTTTTTTATTTTTTGAGCAGGTAAAGTAGTTTTACCTGTGGAAAAAGATGATTCACATTTGAATCAGGAAAACAATTCCTGTATCTTAGTTTAAAGGTATTATGGGGGATTTTTCGCAAATCTTTTAAAAAAGACCCGCCCTCTCCACTGCGCATGCAATAGCATGCAAGAGGCCATTTCTACTTGTGCACAGCTTTCTGTGCCCGAACATCCACCCTAACCCCTAAATCCCTCAATCACTATAAAGATCGGAGACAATATAGTGGACTTTATAGTAAACTCAGTTAATTTACCGTTCGGACATCACTGCTTTTTGCTCCATTGGTCATGTAACTCCTCCTCCACCACGCGGCCCCTGCGCCATCTTTGTTATTAGTCACTGCTGTCGGGTAGCGACAGCCTATGGCGACAGCGGGCCCCTGTGACAGCAAATCCCATAATGCTTTGCAAGGAGAGCTCTCCGCTCAAAGCATTCCAGGATATATTTGCCTCTTCTGATGGCTTTTTGTTTCTTCTCATACACTTCGTAGAAACTTTTTCTCCTAAAACCCTCGGCCAATTTCAAAGAACCGAGGTGAGAAAGGTGAGCACCAATGACTGTCTCAAACCGTAGTTCACCACAGATATACGCCTGAAAGTGCGCATGCGCGCAAAAAGATAGCTAATAGGACAAGCATTTATCATGTGGGGAGGAGAGAGAATGCTGATGCAAATAAAATCCACTACAGTTTACACTATTAAATAAAATACTGACATTATTTTTACTCTGATTTATGGTATTACTAACATAAGACCGCTTCCCATCAATAACTGTCTTATTGTAACAATCAGGAAGAAATGCTTGAGATTTCGTAAAGGACTAACAAACCTATTGCTTTTCACAAGGTGCTCAGCTGTCCAACAGCAGTGTAAATGCAGATTTAATTACTGAACAATAGAGAGCAAGTAATAGAACCATGATAGAATCAAAACGGTTAACAAAGAACAAATCATCAGAAGAAGAGAAACCGTAATAATATTGTTAGCACCTGTCCTAAATAACACCTAAAAATCAATGATTACTAATAACATCATCATAAGTGTTTAAAGAGTACGTTCTAATTGAGAACGTGAGGTGTGATCTCCATTTGACCCAGAAACTTGCTGAGCAAAGTGAAAAATGTTGTTCAGTCACTCATTAGTATAAGCAGACAATACCAGGGCTCAGGAGATAATTAAATTGCAATGGTTATAATAATATATTGATCTAATATCTAGGTAAACCTTGATTGATTTGGTTAGAATAAGGACATAAAAGTCCTCTCTAGGAATTTCTGAAGATTTACCGACGACTCTTCTGTTTCTGATTTTAAAAAGTGATATTCATTTTTCATCCCTTTTGCAAAAGGACATGTTTCTTTGTGCTCCCATCCAGGTTAATCAAGTCATCCTTGTTCTCATGCCTCTCCGTATCTCTCCTCCGGAGCCCTGACCTTTATCTTCAGTTAAATCTGATTTGCCTTCAGGACTTTATAGGGTTTTCGACTCCTTCATAATCTATTTGTAGTCTCCTACAGACTTTCATTGCTATGACATTTGACCAAAAAAATGAAAAAAAGAAAAAAAAAACACGGTAAGATATTTCAACCCCCACATTAATTTGTGGTTGACTTTAAGTGAAGCTATTTAGATGCATTTGGATGTGATGGCTTGTGAGAACCATTCTGCTCCAGGGAATTTCCCCACTGTTGATCGAGATTACCTTACCTTACCCTCATATGTGTCTCATTAAGCTGCTCCAAAAGGATGAATCGGAACCGAGATAAAAATGAATAAAAAGAAACTTTATGCACTCAGAAAAGGTTAACAATGAATAATCTAATTACAGAATAAAACAGTATCATTGTAGAACATGTTTCTATGTTTTTGCTCTTCAGAAAGTCCCAAGCCAGAGGAAAGATTCAAGACGGATAAATGGGCTGCCGTTATAATTCAGTTGATCTGTTATCTTCTGCTAACATCAGCTGGGACATCAATCTTATGAGTCATTTAGTCCTGTTTGAATGGAAAAGGTACGTATCTAGCTGTTTGTTATCATTGACCACAGTCCACTGAGGGGGAGCAGAAGTAGCCGATAACCAAGAAAACAAGATAAAGGCAGCTGGAATAATTCAATAAAGCTTTGGCTTGTCACACAGACAGTTCAAAGATATTATTCAAATTAATAAAGAGGGCAGATTTTATTAGAATTTCTGTATTTTGGCAAAACACAACAGAGGCAACTCTTGTAACAAAGCAGAGGCAACTCTTGTAACAAAGCTGATATAGTCCCCCTATTAAAATCCATTTCAGCACTATCCAGTGGCTTTCTTGGGTTTTCTAAAGAACCAGATCTTTCAGTCAGAGTTTAACCTTTAGGTCAGGAGAGGTTAGATAGATAGATAGATAGATAGATAGATAGATAGATAGATAGATAGATAGATAGATAGATAGATAGATAGATAGATAGATAGATAGATAGATACACTATATTGCCAAAAGTATTTGCTCACCTGCCTTGACTCACATATGAGCTTAAGTGACATCCCGTTCCTAATCCATAGGGTTCAATATGACGTCGGTCCACCCTTTGCAGCTAGAACAGCTTCAACTCTTCTGGGAAGGCTGTCCACAAGGTTTAGGAGTGTGTTTATGGGAATTTTTGACCATTCTTCCAGAAGCGCATTTGTGAGGTCGCACACTGATGTTGGACGAGAAGGCCTGGCTCTCAGTCTCCGCTCTAATTCATCCCAAAGGTGTTCTATCGGGTTGAGGTCAGGACTCTGTGCAGGCCAGTCAAGTTCATCCACACCAGACTCTGTCATCCATGTCTTTATGGACCTTGCTTTGTGCACTGGTGCACAGTCATGTTGGAAGAGGAAGGGGCCAGCTCCAAACTGTTCCCACAAAGTTGGGAGCATGGAATTGTCCAAAATGTCTTGGTATGCTGAAGCATTCAGAGTTCCTTTCACTGGAACTAAGGGGCCAAGCCCAGCTCCTGAAAAACAACCCCACACCATAATCCCCCCTCCACCAAACTTTACACTTGGCACAATGCAGTCAGACAAGTACCGTTCTCCTGGCAACCGCCAAACCCAGACCCGTCCATCAGATTGCCAGATGGAGAAGCGCGATTCGTCACTCCAGAGAACGCGTCTCCACTGCTCTAGAGTCCAGTGGCGGCGTGCTTTACACCACCGCATCCGACGCTTTGCATTGCACTTGGTTATGTATGGCTTGGATGCAGCTGCTCGACCATGGAAACCCATTCCATGAAGCTCTCTGCGCACTGTTCTTGAGCTAATCTGAAGGCCACATGAAGTTTGGAGGTCTGTAGTGATTGACTCTGCAGAAAGTTGGCGACCTCTTCGCACTATGCGCTTCAGCATCCGCTGACCCCGCTCCGTCAGTTTACGTGGCCTACCACTTCGTGGCTGAGTTGCTGTCGTTCCCAAACACTTCCATTTTCTTATAATACAGCTGACAGTTGACTGTGGAATATTTAGGAGCGAGGAAATTTCACGACTGGATTTGTTGCACAGGTGGCATCCTATCACAGTTCCACGCTGGAATTCACTGAGCTCCTGAGAGCGACCCATTCTTTCACAAATGTTTGTAAAAACAGTCTGCATGCCTAGGTGCTTGAATTTATACACCTGTGGCCATGGAAGTGATTGGAACACCTGATTCCAATAATTTGGATGGGTGAGCAAATACTTTTGGCAATATAGTATAGATAGATAGATAGATAGATAGATAGATAGATAGATAGATAGATAGATAGATAGATAGATAGATAGATAGATAGATAGATAGATAGATAGATAGATAGATAGATAGATAGATAGATAGATAGATAGATAGATAGATAGATAGATAGATAGATAGATAGATAGATAGATAGATAGATAGATAGATAGATAGATAGATAGATAGATAGATAGATAGATAGATAGATAGATAGATAGATAGATAGATAGATAGATAGATAGATAGATAGATAGATAGATAGATAGATAGATAGATAGATAGATAGATAGATAGATAGATAGATAGATAGATAGATAGATAGATAGATAGATAGATAGATAGATAGATAGATAGATAGATAGATAGATAGATAGATAGATAGATAGATAGATAGATAGATAGATAGATAGATAGATAGATAGATAGATAGATAGATAGATAGATAGATAGATAGATAGATAGATAGATAGATAGATAGATAGATAGATAGATAGATAGATAGATAGATAGATAGATAGATAGATAGATAGATAGATAGATAGATAGATAGATAGATAGATAGATAGATAGATAGATAGATAGATAGATAGATAGATAGATAGATAGATAGATAGATAGATAGATAGATAGATAGATAGATAGATAGATAGATAGATAGATAGATAGATAGATAGATAGATAGATAGATAGATAGATAGATAGATAGATAGATAGATAGATAGATAGATAGATAGATAGATAGATAGATAGATAGATAGATAGATAGATAGATAGATAGATAGATAGATAGATAGATAGATAGATAGATAGATAGATAGATAGATAGATAGATAGATAGATAGATAGATAGATAGATAGATAGATAGATAGATAGATAGATAGATAGATAGATAGATAGATAGATAGATAGATAGATAGATAGATAGATAGATAGATAGATAGATAGATAGATAGATAGATAGATAGATAGATAGATAGATAGATAGATAGATAGATAGATAGATAGATAGATAGATAGATAGATAGATAGATAGATAGATAGATAGATAGATAGATAGATAGATAGATAGATAGATAGATAGATAGATAGATAGATAGATAGATAGATAGATAGATAGATAGATAGATAGATAGATAGATAGATAGATAGATAGATAGATAGATAGATAGATAGATAGATAGATAGATAGATAGATAGATAGATAGATAGATAGATAGATAGATAGATAGATAGATAGATAGATAGATAGATAGATAGATAGATAGATAGATAGATAGATAGATAGATAGATAGATAGATAGATAGATAGATAGATAGATAGATAGATAGATAGATAGATAGATAGATAGATAGATAGATAGATAGATAGATAGATAGATAGATAGATAGATAGATAGATAGATAGATAGATAGATAGATAGATAGATAGATAGATAGATAGATAGATAGATAGATAGATAGATAGATAGATAGATAGATAGATAGATAGATAGATAGATAGATAGATAGATAGATAGATAGATAGATAGATAGATAGATAGATAGATAGATAGATAGATAGATAGATAGATAGATAGATAGATAGATAGATAGATAGATAGATAGATAGATAGATAGATAGATAGATAGATAGATAGATAGATAGATAGATAGATAGATAGATAGATAGATAGATAGATAGATAGATAGATAGATAGATAGATAGATAGATAGATAGATAGATAGATAGATAGATAGATAGATAGATAGATAGATAGATAGATAGATAGATAGATAGATAGATAGATAGATAGATAGATAGATAGATAGATAGATAGATAGATAGATAGATAGATAGATAGATAGATAGATAGATAGATAGATAGATAGATAGATAGATAGATAGATAGATAGATAGATAGATAGATAGATAGATAGATAGATAGATAGATAGATAGATAGATAGATAGATAGATAGATAGATAGATAGATAGATAGATAGATAGATAGATAGATAGATAGATAGATAGATAGATAGATAGATAGATAGATAGATAGATAGATAGATAGATAGATAGATAGATAGATAGATAGATAGATAGATAGATAGATAGATAGATAGATAGATAGATAGATAGATAGATAGATAGATAGATAGATAGATAGATAGATAGATAGATAGATAGATAGATAGATAGATAGATAGATAGATAGATAGATAGATAGATAGATAGATAGATAGATAGATAGATAGATAGATAGATAGATAGATAGATAGATAGATAGATAGATAGATAGATAGATAGATAGATAGATAGATAGATAGATAGATAGATAGATAGATAGATAGATAGATAGATAGATAGATAGATAGATAGATAGATAGATAGATAGATAGATAGATAGATAGATAGATAGATAGATAGATAGATAGATAGATAGATAGATAGATAGATAGATAGATAGATAGATAGATAGATAGATAGATAGATAGATAGATAGATAGATAGATAGATAGATAGATAGATAGATAGATAGATAGATAGATAGATAGATAGATAGATAGATAGATAGATAGATAGATAGATAGATAGATAGATAGATAGATAGATAGATAGATAGATAGATTGATTGATTAGCCACACGAGGCCTCATAATTATACCACTGCCATGTTTTATGTATATATTGCAGGCCATGTGGAAACTGTGGCAGATTTATCAAGGATTTGTTGTAATAATCATACAGTGTAGTTATTGCTGATTTTGAGGCTGGCTTTCTGAACAGTACCAGGAGGAGAGGCAGGATATTTACAAGAGTAGCAGAGATAATTGATAATATGCTTTGAAGGAAAGGGGAATGTTCCTGGTGCTAAGGAGATCAGAGTTCCAGGAAGTGACTCAATCCACAACAGGAGACTGGTGCATCACAGTGCTCTTATTTTTTTTCCTGTTTTCCCTACTGGTATATGATGAGGGGAGGTGGAACACTGAAGGATGGACAGGAAGGTTAGTGAAGCAAAGGTAATGATAGAAATGCCAACAGTAATTACCATGATGGCTGCAAGAGAAGTGGTGTAGGAAAAATTAAAAGGATTCCTCAGTCTTGCCCACTGTCAGTGATCAGAGGGCCTGGAGGCACTGATTGAATGGCAGCCTTGCTTCTGTCCGCCTGCAATGCAGCTAACCATCGTCAAGGTCAAGGTGTGAAGCCTTTTGGGGAAGTTTTGTAAGACAGCAGACCGTCTCCCATAATTTTAACCATACTACCTGCAGTTTAAACTAGCTTACTTGAGCTAGTTTGAGGTTTTCATGATAAAGAGTTTGGTTTTCAGTTATGTAGTTTTTCTGTAAGTTTTAAAAAATCACTTTTTTGTCATATTGGCTAAAACTGTCCCTATGCCCAGACAGCAGTACATGTGATATGTAACCTGTGAAAAAAACTGCTTCAATTGGTCCCGCATACTGCCTGTATTTCAATCTGGAAAGAATAATTCGGGACGAGTCAAAACAGCCAATCACAGCCAGAGGAGCGCTTAATCTGCCGCAGCCCCCGGCTGCCGCAGTCAGGAGGACGCGCGTGGAAGTCATGGCGAGCGACAGCCACCAGCGAAAGAGAAACTGCCCTTACTGCCCCTGCCGACAACTGCTTACACAGCAAACTTCGGTATAACCAGCATCTTATATCTAGCTGCTTGGAGGTGAGTGTTATCGCTCTTACCGGTTCACACTCCATGCCGCGTACGCTGCTTGGACGCTTCTGGTCGCATGCGGTAGCCGCGCAGGTGCTGTGAGAGGGGTGGGGCTTGGAGGTGGGGCATGAGTGAAGCAGAGAGGGTGGGGGAGTGGCGTGAAACCTGTTTTTCTTCAAATTTTCAGTCGAAGTCTGCTCTCTTTAAGCAAGTTTATAATAATAATATTTTAAAAAAGATTTGGATTATTTGGTTTTGAGTACCAACCTAACAGATGGTTGCATGCCTTGATTTATTTATATAATACATTGCAGAACAAAGCTCTCTAAAGCTGCTGCCAAATATCCATTAAAGATTAATTTATGGTGACCAAGCTGAAGAAGTGTCAGTGTTTTTAGGAAAGGAAGCACTGAACACTTTGAAGTGTATTTATGTTTTTTTAATCGAGGTGCGTTGTTTGGGGGGTGCTTTTTTATTTGGGTCACAATCTTTTGCTTAAACTGCAACATGAAGAACCTGTTACCCATGTTAAAATCCAGATAAATTGATGCTGCTGAGTGTTAAAAAGATCCTCTCTGCAGGCTGCAGTTGAATAGATGGAGGGGAGGGTGGGGGCCAACTTGTTGGAATCTGTGACATTCTTCAAGGCCAGTGTAAGATTAAAGAGCAAATGCTGTCATTCCTCTGATCATATATTCACAAAAAAGATGCTCTATGAAGAATGTGCCTTTAAAGACAGTGTGGTATAAAAAAGGATTTTACTTTGGAATACTTGTGTCGGCCAATTATATGTGTCAAATAATGATCCATTTCTTAGTGAGAAGATTAAGCTCCAGAGATTTTTTTTCTTTGCTCATTTTATTTTTATTTTTCTATCTTTTTTGGGACTGTTATGTCTTCCTTGATAAATCATATATGAAAGAAATTGAGCTATTAGAGTTTAATGCCATACAGACTTGTCAGTTTTTGGAATTATTGTTTTTATTATCTCATACAGGAATTAAACATAGCGGCAACATTTTTGAATATTCTAAGAACAAACTATGGTGCGATGGAAGCAGCTTAATTTGCTGATGAATGTATCTAAAAGAGCTGGTATGTTTTATTTCTGTCACAATGTCATTTTAAACATTTTCTCCAAACTCTATTGTGATTATCGTTGCCTAGTTGGACACCAATTTTTATTCTTATGTGTAAAAACAAAACAACAAAAAAACGAAAATATTTTAGAAATGCTGTAGTTGTAATTTACCTCTGCTGGTTTGTCTTTTTCAATAACTAATGTTAATATATGACAATCAAAATGTGATTTGATTAAATAACAAACTTGCTACCCCTACCGGGGTGGGCAATAAATATGAATATTGTACAAGAACTGATAAGAGATCATTAGAATAATTAAAAACATGTTGTTTTTGACTTAGGAGGCCTGTAAAGATTTAAGAACATGGTTTGGACTAGGCTATTTAGAGCAAAACATATTTAAAGAATTTTTTTAAAGATTGCCCGGAAAAACTGTTTTCATACTTTAATGAATCATTAAGCAAGGTGGCACTTCCCCAAATTTCCTTTGCTGTCTGCTTTCTAAAAGAAAATTATAGCTTGGAGAACTTTTTTCTAAACGAATCTGTGCCTCATTAAATTAATGCAACAACATTTATGTAAAATGATATCAAGTTAATGGTCAGAATTAAGTAATGGATTAAAAAGATTTTCCTGAAAGAGATCTAATGTTCAATAAACTCTGTTTATTTGACTTAGGGAATGCATGTCCAATGTCGGTCCTTGAGGGCTTATGTCCTGCTGGTTTTGGAGGTTTCTTTGCTTTGGCACAGTTGATTTCCATTGATAGCTGATTAACAGGCTTTTGCTGAACTGCAATCATCAGGATCGACTTTGCAGAAGCCAAGAAACATTGAAAGGTTGTAGGACAGCAGCCCTTGATCACTGACTTTGGGTTTGCCGGAAAGTGGATCACATTAACTCTGTGTCTAGTTGTACTTAAAAATTGGCTTTTAAATTTGACTATTTGTTACTGTCTTAAGTATTTTTTTTTTTTGCCATGTTCTTTCTGTCACATTTCATCACAGAGATTGTAATACTATCTTCCTCTAGGGGTCCAAGGTTTTCCCGAGTAAGATCATTTCTGGGTTAGGGTTTAGGGTTTAGGGGGGGTTAACATGGGCCTCCACTTGTCCTAAAGAAGTTGGAGGGGAGATCTTTTGAGATGAACTCCTTCACTGAGCCAACTGCCCGATTATAGCCCCATTTACACTACACTCTGAAAACCAATCCGTGCCGAGCTTGGATCTGTTAACTGTGTCAAGCTCGGTTCCTTTTCGACCATTTACACACCACCCTAGCATGGTTCCTAGCCTCCTAGTGGCGATCTCCGGTACTACTGCTCTCTAGAGATAAATAAGTAAACCAACATGTCGGCGCCCATAGCATTCTGGAAGTTATGCTTTGTTATCATTGTGATATTTCGTTGTTTGTGGAGAGACAGATTAAGAAGGCCTTAAGAAGGATTTTGTGCTAATGGCTGCCTTGATTGCTCATTTGCTTCACCTGTCTAGTTCTGCTCTGTTCTCATCAGATCCACCTGTTCTGGTTTCCTAATTAAGCTCTTTGTTTCGCAGCCACCGGTGCCAGATTATTCTTGAGCCTTTGGTGTCGAGTTATTCTAGCATTATTTATTGTTCTGATTGTCTGATCCTGATTTGTATTTGCCTATGGACCTTTCAGCCTGTCTGCCCCCTGTCTGATAATTTGCCTGCCTGTCTTCGGTCTCCTTTTGGACTCTTTTGTGGAATTAACCTCAACCTGCCTCTTGTCTTCGCCCTTTGCATTGTCCTGTCTGGATTCTTCAGCTGGGATCCGATCTCCTGCTAGCTCTGCAGCCTTCCGCTTCTTGCATGCACTGACAGCATCCGCTGCTTCAGTTCAGTCAACCATTGACCATTCAATTCAATTCAATTCAGTTTATTTATATAGCGCCAAATTCACAACACATGTCATCTCAAGGCACTTTACAGTTCAACCAGATCATACAGTCAAATTGATACAAAGTTTTCTATCTAAGGAAAACCAGTTGATTGCATTGACTCATTGACTCAAATACAATCCCTCACACTAAGCATGCTTGCAGCGACAGTGGAGAGGAAAAACTCCCTTTTAACAGGAAGAAACCTCCAGCAGAACCAGGCTCAGTGTGAGCGGCCATCTGCCGAGGCCGACTGGGGTTCAAGGAGACAGAAGCAGAGATACAAAAAGCAGCTGTAAAAGGCGGCCCCGTCCAGGAAACACACAGCCAGGCAGACGAGCTCCAAGGCAGCTCCCATGCCAGAGGATGAAGAGAGCACATCCACCCAGCCACGGCCAGAGAAACAGGACCACACTGGAAAACAGGCCGATCTCCAACATCTACAAACAAGGGTGTTGATGGAAGCAGCACAGCTGATGTTTCTTTCCTGGATGACGTCACAGCCAAACAGGAACAGACGAGGCAAAGCTACTCTGAGGAAAAGCAGAGAGAGCAGAACGTTAGAGATTGAACTAACAGATTCTGCAGGGCTTCCTGTTTGGACCTGTTCACTTCCTGTTTGGATTAACTGAGTGTGCAGCTGCTGCAGCTGTCCAGAGGAACTCCATCTGAAGTTATTTTCTCTGTGATATCTCTGTATCTAAGTAACTCTAACTGACTAGTTTAAAACATAGCACATTCTGCTGCACTTTTCTACTGAGCACTTTTCAGTTTCACACGGTTTTATTTCTGATAGCAAGGAGTAGCTAGCCTAGGCTAGCGCTAGCTTAGCATTGCTATGGCTTCTCTCTCTCCCTCCCTTGACTCTTTTCCAACTCTTCCTTCTTCCTCTCCTCTCTCCTGCTCTCTGTGTCAGATGTTCAGTTATTCCTCTGCCTCCTTTAGTGATAATGGGATGTGTAATAAGTGTAGTATTTTTGTAGCTTTGGAGGCGAGGGTGTCAGAGTTAGAATCCAGGCTTCAGGCTGTTGAACATCCAGGAGTTAAAGTAGGCCCCCCACGTAGCTGTCCTCCAAAAGTGCCTGAGCAGCCAGGCGATTGGGTAACTGTACGCAGAAAGCGTAGTCGTAGATCTCTGCCCACTGGTCACCACCAACCCGTTCACGTTTCTAACCGGTTTTCCCCACTCAGTGACACACCCACTGAGAAGCCCACTCTGGGGATTGGCAGCTCCATAGTCAGAAACGTGGCATTAGAGACACCAGGGACCATAGTCAAATGTTTGCCGGGGGCAGAACGGGCGACATCAAATCCTACCTGAAACTGCTGGCTAAGGATAAGGTTAAATACAGTAAGATTGTTATTCACGCTGGTGGTAATGACACCCGGTTACGCCGATCGGAGGTCACTAAAATTAGTGTTGCTTCGGTGTATAAGTTTGCCAAAAAAATGTCGGACTCCGTAATTTTCTCTGGTCCCCTCCCTGATCTGACCAGTGATGACATGTTTAGCCGCATGTCGTCATTCAACCGCTGGTTGTCTAGGTGGTGTCCTGAAAACAACGTGGGCTACATTAATAATTGGCAATCCTTTTGGGGAAAGCCTGGTCTGATTCGGAGAGACGGCATCCATCCCACTTTGGATGGTGCAGCTCTTCTTTCTAGGAATCTGGCCACATTTATTAGTCCTCCAAAACCCTGACCACCCAGGGTTTCTTTCTTTCTTTCATTCTTTGGGCAAAGAACAGAAGTCATACCAGGTTAGTGACTCGCCCTTACATAATCATCCTCCGTCACGTGTTCGCAGTCTGATTTCCGCAAATCCGCTTGTGTTAAAATAAATGTTTTGTATTTATTCCACTGTCTGTATCACCTGAATTCTGGGTTCTACATTCTGAGTCATTACACTTTTCATAATTTTATTTGCCAATAAAAAAGATAACACATTCAAGTCGCTGTTGGTATGAAGAGTTAGCATAACTACATAGAATACATGGAACAGAGACAACTCATTTCAAATTGAGATTATTTGTCAAAAAGAGAATGTTCTGAATGTGGGTGAGTATCAGGGGGGCAGCTCACAAGCCGACGAGCTGCATTAATAATACCAACTGTGTTGGATCCATTGCTGGTTGTACCCCAACAATTAACCCACATGAAACAATTGTAACATTATACCAAAGTGAATCAAGACAAGTCTAACAAGACTGTTACACCAACAAAAACAAACATTTGACTTCATGTTGCTACTTACCGGTCCAGGAGGAGAAAGAGTCAAGCGCAGCTTTTGCTCTTGAAATGCTCTCCATCTTGATTACGCCAGGCTATTGTCAATCCTCGCTTTGCCCCTTTCCTTATCTGATCACGTCTTCGTCAAAGACTGTTGGGTTTTTTTTTTCTGAGGTAATAATGAGTCCCGAGTGTCTTCAGGTAAACATTTTAGATCCACTGTCTACCCTGGTAAAGGGGCTCCTGTTCATATGCATGCACCCGTGTGCATGTACATGCCCATGCAGCCAGCCTGGTGATGTAAACAAGAGACTGAAACACAGAGAGATGGTGTGTCATGGCTTACCATAGTTCTTCTGAACAAAAATATTGAGTTCTTCGCAAAGCTGTTTTTAAGCTGCTTTTATGTAAAACAATGACATTTCGTGTATTGACCATTTTAGACAAGAGCAAATAAAAGAACTCCAGGGGCACTCACATTAAATTTGTATGTGGAGAGTGAAGTGAGTGATTTGTATGTTAGGAGCTAAATAATGGTCAGCGAGTTTTTAACAAAGCAAAGCAAATTGGCTATCAGAGCAAAGCAACGTGGCGATGGGCGTGGTCGAAGTGTGGATAGAATGAAGCTGAATTTCCAGTAGGCAGGGTGGACATATGGAGCAAAGCAATATTTATATGAGTTGATAAAAAAATTTAACTTTTCTGTCAATCTGCATGTCATTACCAATCAGGGACTGGATCTGGTTGTGATATAAGGTGAAGAAGTGCAGCAATGATGCAAAAAATATGTGACAATGCATCCTGTGACAATGCCCCTTGTGCAAAATGTTTTTGCACAAAAACATTTGTAAAGAATTACTGCTTTTCCAGGTATTGTTCAGAGGCTGCATTTTTTTTGATATGGTTTATGTGATTGTCAGGTGTATCCAACAATCTGACATCAGGCTCAGGCAGATGCAGCAGTAGATGGAAATAAATAGATAGCCATACTCTAGAAGCTTAACTGCTAGATAAATATTTCTACCACAATGATTTGTCCTTAAATTTAAAGATGTCACTCAAGCCGAAGTCTACAATAAATATTAATTGCAACTGGAGCAGGTATAGAAATCCAAATGTGCGACATATCCTAATATTGCAAAGGCCCAAACGACAACATATGATCTGACCCTTTGATTGATCGATTTATCAAAATTTTATTTCAACCTTTATTTGACCTTAATTTTTACTGAATAAATTGAATTCACAAATAAATAAGATTTCCAGAAGAGAACTGTTCCAACAGCCCTTTTCTGAAGGAATCAAAGCTAAGACCTCCCACCATATGTTCTATATGAACATATCAGTCAAAAGCATTTAAAATAATAAAAAGGAATATTTTCCCTAGTTGATAAATGAGAATAATGTAGTTATTAATCACTGTTGAATGATGCAAAACCTAAGCTCATTTTATTTTCTCCTGTATGTTTTCTCTGGAAAAGACCAATTCATATTTGAAACAAAGACCTAACCTTAAAAAAAAACTTGCAAAAAGCAACGCAGATGGGCTCAATACTTTTGCACAGTTTTGTCTTTGGTGATAGTATGTCTATTTAGGTCTGTGTAGGAGGGACGTATTGCCATGTATTTGAGCAATAACTAATTCCCCTTGGTAGACATTCTCTTCTTAGGTTTAGAACTGAGATGTGAATTGAGTTTAGGTTGCATTTAGGGTTGGTATGTGTTGGTAATCATTGGGGTTAGGCCACAAAAAAGCAATGCAAAATAAATGGCAGTCAATAGAAAGTGCCTGCAAGGACTGCAGGGTACACACATATATGCATGTATGTGTGAATAAAAACCTAACAGCCTTGGGCTTTGTGTGCAACCAGCCTCATTTATGCAGAAATGAAAAATGTCAATAGAGCTTCCTTCTATAATATTGTGTATTTCTCTGGCACATAGCAATGTCCTTTGAGTCGCGGACATAAATTCAGTGGACATAGCACTGCAAACTGAATAATGATTAATATAACTTTCATCTTGGGTTCGCCTCATTGACCATGGCCTTGGCCCCTTTAATAGTCATGGAACAGAGGAAAAGTTTGATTGTGCTTGTCCTTCAAATAAAATGTAGATAGATAGATAGATAGATAGATAGATAGATAGATAGATAGATAGATAGATAGATAGATAGATAGATAGATAGATAGATAGATAGATAGATAGATAGATAGATAGATAGATAGATAGATAGATAGATAGATAGATAGATAGATAGATAGATCACATTATTAGCACAATTGCAAACAGCATAACATACCTTGGCTGCTGGGAAGTATTAATATGATTATCAAGGTTATATCAGGTTCCTCTTAATTCAATTGTCTCTCAACATTTCTCTGCTATGTCAGTCAATGCATCTTTAAAGCAACAGAGGAGTTATCCATTCCCGCACCGTTAAAACATCAATGTCTTATTTCTGCTAAATGGCAGAGGAAAGATAATTGGCATGTGTTCATGCATATTAATTAACTGATAATGAGATGATAACGCCTCTCTCTACCTGCAGGTGTGGAACCACTAATCATTTGGCAGTGAAATTGGGGGAAACTCTGCTTCTTTTATCCCACCACTGAAATTAAAAACCTATTTAGTGCCACGTTTTCCAACAAAGTGCTTTTCAGTTATCTTCTCCAGCACATTATTCAATCACACTTTCCATTTGTGTAATGATAATATTTTCATGTAATTTTCTGCTGCCTAAGAGATGGTTTTTTTTGGGGGGTTCTTTTGATATGGCTTTGTAAAATGGTTATTCCATTCCAGCTCCATTCATTCACTGGTAATAAACTTACAACCTATATTTCAGATTAAATGTCCTCAGCAAATAGAACCAATCTCAGATGTCTCAGCGATCTGTGGGAAGATCACTTCTGCTCTCTGGTGGAGACTTCAAATGGTACTTCATGCCCCTTGTGGCAAGAACAACAAACTGTTACAGGAAGAATTTAATCTGCAGCCAATCATTTGCTGGGTAAGGTTCCCCACTACTTCTAAATATCCAGACACCAGAAGCTTGTTAGGTACAAAAACTGTATATATGAGACATAAGCCTGCAGCACATTTAGACATGTATGAAAGAGTGTTTTGTAACTAATGGTTGTGAGTACAGGTGTGTCAACAGAATTGGGGAGGATGAAAGGAGAAAGACATTCATGGATGCAAAAACAAAGGCAAATGATGCAGAGCCTTAGGGGTTATGCAAATACCTAAGGCTAAAACAGACACATAACCAAGTCCTTGCAAATACAAAAACTCTACTGTTTGTTATTTTGATGCTACATTCATAATCCTAAATTTAGTTTAACTATGTTGAATTAAATGTCTGAGATGTGTAGCATTCTTTTGAATTCAGTCCATTTTACTTTGACATACCTAAATATATAAATAAATATCTTTTCTCTGAAGGCCTTATAGGTTTGACTACATTGGTGAGCAAACTAAACCAAAGGCCTTTTAGTTCATCATCTAAAACTGAAACAATCTGGTTCAATCTTTTTAGGAACTAACAATCAACCAGGAGGCCCAAAGAACCACTGGAGGAGCTGCAGACATCCTCTGGAAGAAAACTCTTGAGGGAAGAAATTATACTTTTAAACAAATAAAAGCTGTTCTGTTTAGAAGAGTGGCAAGAAGAAAACCACTGATGACTGGGACTCAGCTAACATGCAGAATAATGTCCTCTGTATGTTAGTAGGCATAGAAAAGTTGAGGGAGACGTGTTTGAAAAGGAGTACAAACTAATCCTGCACTTTGTGTTTTTATTAGCCAGAAATTATCAACTTTTTTTCTTTTTCTTCACAAAATATTTAATATTTACTTTTGGTACTTAGATCTTCAGAACTATATTGAAGTATATATAGGGCTAAATGAAAAAAAAAATAGGTGGAGAAAGGGAAGGGATTCTCAAGAAGCAACAGTGGAACCCAGGATTAATGACAACAACAACAAAGAAAAACCAAAGAAACTGTACTATGACTATAAGAATTAGCTTCTTTTAGGGTTGTTGGTGGACATTAGTGCAGCATTGCATTCTGCTGCTGACAGGGCTTCCTTCTCCCTTAGAAAGGCCAATCTGTATACACAGCGTCACAGACACCATCTAAGTCACCTTGCAGCCCATTTGTCACATGAAATAGCCTCTTGGAGACACAGCATTCAAGTTACAGAGGTGGATCTATCAATGTGACCTCTATGCAATGGCAATAAATCGCTTGCTTTAGATGTCACTATATTCTACTCAAGAGAAAAAGAATGAAAGGACACAAATGTTAGTAGTAATTAAGTTATTTTACAAGCCTTACTTTGAAGCATGAATATGATTGTGAAATCTAGCTGGTGCTCTCGGTTTCCTAATACTTTCCTTTTTCTGTATTGTCATCTGCTGTCTCTGCGTGTGTCTCATGGGTGGAAGGTTGTCTTTGGCCTCTACTCTGGCTTTTTTACGTAGCTGCACCACTGCTGTGCCTTTGTATGTGTGATGTGCCACATCAGTGCTTTGTTGTTGTGTTGAAATTATGTGCTTTATTTTGAAAAGCTCTTAGGTTGTCATTGGCTATCAAGTCAAATGCTGTTAGGTGACAGGGCAAAGCCTTTTTTAGCTGGTTTACCTCACTGATTTATATTATTCACTGGATTGCTGATTGCCCGAAAAAGGTGAAGCCACCATCCGCCATGCAGGTATTCCCCCCTCCAATGTAGACGTGCAGAAAAAATGCCTACATGTGAAGCATTCGGCTGCAAAAACAAGACGAAGGTATGGAAGCAAATCGTTACCATATTTCAAATGAAAAAGCATTTTCAGAATAATTTTTCATTTTAAGAATGTTGCTGCATTGTTTAACTCATATATGAAATTAGTTAATTGCTCATCAAATTAGTTCACTGCTCATCCTTTTACTTAATTAAAATGAAAAAGAAAAAGACATTTAAGATTTATTTTTCAAAATGCACACCAGCAAATACATACCAAAATTCAATTTGAAATGTGAAATTTGAAAATGAAAAAGCATTTCCAGAAATGCTTTTCATAAATTAAATTAGTAATCAATCATCCTATTTGCATTTGCATTTTCTTCTGCTACTTTGTTTTCTGGGCACGGACTGAACTATTAAACCAGGTTAGTGACTCACAGGTTCATAATCATCCTCTGTCAGATTAATGTGGTCACTAACTGTATTTTTTACCAGCTGATCCTGCCTCGTCATCTGGATGTCAAGTAAAAATATGGCAAACACAGTACACAGTATCTTGTTAGTAGAAGTAACTTTACAAACCTATACATTACACACTATAGGTATTAAATTCATAACTTTTATATAACAAAACTTATTTGATATATTTTTTAAAAAGTTTCTTTCCAAACTACAGATGGTTGCACTGTTGTTAACAGGAAGCCGCAGTAGGATGGACCTAGAGAGAGCTGTGCATTGGTGAGCTTTTAGCTTCTTACTCGGGGATGTGCTCTGACAAGCTTTATCCTGATCGGTCAAAGCTTTTGGCAGTTATGAGTTGGCAACAGATTTTCCTGTAAAGGTGCTTGAGGATCACCTCTAATACACTTGTTTGTAGAAACATAAGGGAACACAAGGCCTTTTAAATCAAGTAACACTTCAAGTATTAACATATAATCTGGAAATACTTGGTACTGTTAGAAAGCGCAGACGTAAACAAATGGAATGAGCCCAATCACTTCCATCAGACGGATCAAACTGGAGAAATGATTTGAAAGAGGGATGAAGGAAAACATCTTTGTTAAAAGACAAAGGTCTGGGGCATGAAGGTGAAGCAGCGGTTAGTGCGCACAACCCATGTATGGAGGACTTAGTCCTTGATGCAGCCGACCCAGGTTTGAATCCGACCTGTGGTCCTTTGCCCCATTATTCTCCCCCTCTCTCATACCCCTTTTCCTGTCAGCTTACTGTCGAAAAAACAAGCAACTAGTGCCGCAAAAACTAAAAAAAAAAAGAGAGAAAAGTCATCACTAAAGAGAGGGGGAGATGCAGTTTCAGCTTCCAATTATCCATAACTCTGTCCTGGAACTTATTCCACAAAGATTATAAAATCAGTCTCATCTGCTGGTGAAGATTCTCAGTCATCTAGGTCCATAGTCATTCCAAAAAAGTGAAGAAAAAAAAATCCACTGGACTTTGTTTCCAAGCTTGAAGGAAGCTTTTTCAGTTGAAAAAGCTTCCTAGATGGGAAGCTGAGCAAAAGTCCAGTCCTCTGATTTAAGCCAGTTTTTTTGCTTGCCATGACTAGGAATTTGCACAGGCATGATAAAAGAAACAAAATATAAAAGAGAAACAAACAACCTTATATTCACCTTCCATTTTGTGCAGCTGCAGTTAAACTATAAAACAAATAAAATGGAAGATGAACATAAAAAATTGCTGTTAAAGCAAAAAAAACTAGGAATTGTGGCTGTGTTAAGGAAAAGTCCAAGCACATCACAGAAGTAAATCTAGTTAAGCAACTCCAACAAATTAAGAAACAAAAGGCTGACTCACAACTTTCGAGTAACACTGAATGTGAACATATGAATTTTTAATATCTTACTTAGATAAAGCAAAGCCTACCTTGTGAATTATATGGCATAATGATTAGCTTGTTCAGGTGGAGGTCTACCATCCAGATCCAAGAGGTGGCCTCAATCCATCAGAGGTCTAGGAACGCCGCTCCCTCAGACACAAAGCAAAGCTGTACAAGGCAGATTTTATTAAAGTGGAAAGTTAAGGGGAGTGGTGGCCTGGTGGTTAGGGCATAGAGCTTGGAATTCTGAGGTTCTGAGTTCGAGCCCCACTCCCACAGACTGAACAAAGACCCTTAACCTTGCTCCCCAGGCACCACACAATGGCAGCCCACTGCTCCCCAAGGGGACTGGTTAAATGCAGAGATTGAACTTTGTTGCTCCGTACTTGTGACAGTGTAATGACAATAAAAAGCTGGAGTAAGAAGGTAAGAACTTGTAAACTTAAATAAATGGCTTACTGACGTCTCTCTACTTCCAAGGGAATGTTGTTGATCTTTGCTGCCAGAGGACTCTACTTCCAACCTAACATCTACTGATAAATAAACAGCTGACACTTTAATCTCTGCTTTAATTTAATCCTTAGTTATCACTCTGTGTATATCTTGTTGTAGGGTCAGATTCTGACCTTCAAAGTTTGTAGATGAAAGCAGTTGTTGAAGGCAGATTAAAAAAAGAGTTGCTGTAAAACAATACTTTTGTCTTTCTGATACAGACCTAACAGTTGATAGTATTTTAACGGAGAGAAGTATTTCTAACAATGTAATGATGACAAGTTTTTTGGTAGAAAGCTTTTGTTTGAATTTAGATAAAGTTTCGTTTGAGTAGATTTAGTAGCATACACTATTCATTGTGACTAAAGGGTATTTAAATGCAGATGTATTTCCGTAGGTGGCCACAAGAGGGCAGCATAGTCTGACAGATGTCATTGACATCATGCTCTGATCTCTTTCTAATGGTTAAGTTCTTTCTTGCATCATTAATCAATTCCCTTCATTGAATTTGTAATTCCTAAATTCAAGTGTTTATCATCCAAGACCACAACAAATAAAATATATGCTTGTATTTGTTTATGAATGAGCATAAAGATGGTAAAAAGACAGTAAGAATTAAACATGGCCAGTCCAGTTGCTCAGTTGAGTAGCTTTCACAAAAACATTTAAAACAAACTATGGTTTAGTAAAGAATTTAATGAAATTGAGAAAATTGGTTTTTAAACCATATGTCGTAATGTTCGACACAAACTTTCTGAACTGAACAGAGAGATCAGTAGGTCTCCGGGGCCAAGCCTCAGCTTTTCTTCACCATGCTGAGGTGTGGTTGCCATGGTGAACTCTTCTCTGTAGATAGCAAAAGCAGAAGGGGGCAATTAACTGAAGACAACATCAAGAACACTCAGGGACAGTGGGATAGATAGACATTTGTTATGCATCCATCTTGGTTTCCAATTAAAAAAAAAAACTCCTGATTGCGAATAAGGCCTGATCTGTCGTCTCAGATTTGATTTTATCAAGGACTTTAAACCGTTAAATAGAAAATAATGTTTTTGTGTGTGAATGGAACATTTCAAATAAATATTTAATGGTGAAACTACAAATAAACCTGGCTGTATGTTGTAAATCCTGTTTTAAAATAGTCACAGAAGGTTAAGGAGACAACAAAATCAAAAACTTTGATTGCATCAAAAGTTTCTGGTTCAGAGGTAGATAAATCTTTTCATAGTGAGTGTTATACCACCCTTAGCTAGCTTTGTACATGTAAACAACATTCTTGTAATCTTTGAGGCTAGTGCATAATTTTTTTAATGTACTTCTCTTTTTAGCGTTTTTTGAAAAATCCAACTGTCTCATTCTAAACTGATGCATGTTTATCTCTAAAAACCTTTGAGGTTATGAAGTAGGAAGAAATACTTTCCTGCAAATAGGAATTTGAAAAGTGTTCCATTAATCTGCAGGACTATATATATATATATATATATATATATATATATATATATATATATATATATAACATTAGTCTGGCTATCTCAGACTGACTGATATTGACTAAATTAGCCATTGACATTATGTCTAACGTAAGAAAGTAAATAGAAAGTAATTCACTTTGAAATGTTAATATAATTCTTTATTTAGTGGATGATGCTGTCGTTTTTGTAGTGTTTGTTGTATTTCTCATATGAAAAAAGTCATGTGTTGAAATATATTGCATGCTATATTGATGGAAAAAAAGCAACTCAAACATTTTACCCATATATGTAAGATGATTTTACCTTAACAATGTAATTAATAAATGTATATTACGTGTACATCATTGGTTTAGCATTTTAGTATTATAATGCTAAATTAACACCTTCATTTTGTTGTGATGGATTTGTATATGTTATATTACATGATTTAGAGACTTCATTGACTTCATAATGACTATGCAATGCGATGTGCCTATTTCTTTTATTATAAGTTAGAGTAATCAGCTTATGCTATAAAACAGCCAGTGTGTGTCAAAGTGATGAATTTATCTTTATTTTAAAAGTCTTAAGTCCCCCTGAACATGAGAACATCACCGTTGTTCAATGGCATAGCTCATGTGTTGTTTATATTGTTACCGGTCTAACTAGGGAGTACCAATATGGCGGCCGGTGGCTTCACTTCAACCCCATACTACCAACGGGTGATCAGCAATCCAGTGAACAGAGATCAGTGCTTGCAGCCTGTAGACCTGTGGTCTAGAAAAACATGCTGCTTGATTACCGGCCTGTTTAGGGTCGTCATGTTGAATCCCCTCATTCCTGCTTGATGCCCATTTGGGGCTTGGATTCAGTGTTTGCGTTTTTATTTAGTGATGCATCTCAGGCCGCTACAGCTATAAATATCTATCTCACTTTCATCAGCCCATAAAATGTAGCACAATTTCTCTTTAAGCCATTCAGTTTGCTGTGTAGGACATTAGAACCTCTTAACCCTCTCCAGGCAGATGTTGCAGATTTGCAACAGCTAAATGCCACTTAGCTAATTACTCCACATCCATATTTTAAGAGCTTTTGTTACTCAGAAGTACAACAGAAGGACTTAGTTGTGAATCTGCAACAAACAGTTTCTCTCCAGCTCACCAGAAAGCACTGCTGACTCACTTTCAACATGACTTAGTCCTTGGTGTCACTGAAACAGATTTTCTAAGCACCAATTTCACGTAAGTATCCAATTTCCATTATTTTGAAATCAATACTACATAAGATGAATCATGAATATGTATAGATATGACACATGCCAATTAGTAGATTTTACCTCCTCGGGGTTTTTCACCAGAGGCATCTCAATTTCAATGTTGTGGATTTGCAACGTGTGCCCAAACAGGTACCAATGGATGCTACATGCTTTAGCTACTAGTTTGCCTATATTTTGAGCAACATTTTAACAGAAACGGCCTTCTCAAGAGGTTTTGAGATGTCGGTGGAGAAAAAGTTTGCGAAAAAGTTGTCTCTAATTTTGTGAGAGAACTTTTTTTTTCTTCGAATTTTGTTTTGTTAGGGACATTCAAATAAAGTTAACGTTAATTTCAAATTCAGTCTTCAGTTTTATTTTTCCACTCTGGGCCACTGTTGCAAATCTGCAACATCCCAGAATTCATTGCATGTTAAGGTCTCTCTCAAAAAAAGCCTGAATTCTATATTACCACCACATATGATCATTTTCTCCAAATATCAGCTTTTTCCTGCAACTACAACTTAATTTAAGCCCGAGAGGTTTAAGCTTAAGCCAATTAAAAGTTTCTCCAATTAGAACTGTTGTCATAATATGAGAGGACTGCTGTATCAGAAAAATATTGATTCCTTCTCGCATTTAAGAAGTAAGTAAGACAGAAAATTAAATATAGGTTAAAACTTGTCTTTTTTTATGCTCAGGCACGTTTATAGAGATTTTGCAAATATTTCTGCTTCGACTGGTTTAGATTAGGTTTCTCTAAATTCCTGTAAGAACAGAATAATTTGATCAAAATTATTAGTTAAAACAAAAAGCACAGACACATTTGATGAATAGTCAGAAGAATATGTTTAATAAAAATAATTAAACCTCAATTTCCTCTATAGAACTTCATAGAAAGTAATCCAATAAATTACAAATGACTTTAAGACGCATTTTCCTGCACTACAATAATTATTTTGACTACACAGACCACATCTTGCAAGAATTACAACTTTCCAATGAAAAAAAAAATAAAGACAAACTGACCAAGGTGACATTTTACGGTCTTATCAAGCTGAACTGAAAATACAAATCCCACGTTTGCTCATTGTGTCATCCTTTTACAGCAGTAGTGTTTTGTCGCTCCCCTTGCATATTGGTCTCTTTACTTCAATCAAGCCACAAAATGTATACAAATATTTCTCATTCGGGTCCTTTCCCCTTCCGACTTCTGTTCCAACAAGTCGCAGCTTGCAAATTTACTCCACTGAGGCTTTGCTGAGGGGCGACAATCATTCCTTCAGTGGCTTACAGCAGACGGAGCAGCGGCTGGGTGTTTGCATAAGGACACTACCAGTTAAAACAGAGCAGTGGTGTGAATTTACAAAATGACAGTGGTATGTTTTACTCAGACATAGAAAAATACCATACTGTTGGTAATCATTAGAAAAATGTAAGTTGTATTGAAAGCAAACCATGATGAGGTCTATATAGAGCAGGCATACAAGAAAACCACTTTAAAGCAACATTAGAAAACAGAGGAGTCTTCAGTCTTTGTCTTCAGACTTTGTAATTTTTTTATTTTTTTTATTTTTTAACTTTAGGCCCACTGGAGAGAGAGAGAGGTGCTACAGATACTCAGGAATTCAACAGTTTATGCAGGGGCCCCCTTCTCCTTGGAAATATCTAACAGTCAACGCTGTAACAGCAGTCCTAGAGAGCACTGTTGTGCCAGAGAGGATTACAAAAAGGTACTTCGGCTCGAGTGTAGTCCAGTGTTGTATGTGTAACCTGGTTACAGCTCAGAAAATGGATGTGTGCATGGAAAGCTGAAGGAAACACACAAGCATGGCAAGTGAGCGGCTCAATGAGAGGATGAGGTGCAGGATAAGGGCACTTCTACATCTAGCTGAAGCTCAGTTTGTCAGCAAAACAGATTTGTGAACGGTGTGAGATAAACGACACAGAGCTGCAGACTCCCGGCATAATAAACATAATTTGAAATGATAAAGCCCTTCCTGTAGCAAAGCCCGTCCAGCACTAACTGTAATACTCAACTATGATAAACAATCAAACGCAGTCTTAAACAGGATTGATCCATGTTGTGCTTGTGGCACTTGAACGTTTTTAACACCACAGGCTTTCATGAAACACTTTAAACTTCCTTCAGATGACTGAAGAGGCATGTTTGAAGATAAAGAACACTTGTAATCACAAGTCGAAACCAGTGACGCTCCTTGAACGCAAAACATTCGGACTGGAAAAGTTTTGGAAGCAGGAAAGACGGGACAGCGGGAGACGGCGTGATGTCACAGAGGGGATGAGGGAGAGCTGGCTTTAGGGACACATTCAAACACGGTCCAGGAAAAAAACGGACAGACATGCATATGTACATCTGCACAGTGGAGCCAAAGGTGAGGTAAAGATGCGGTCAAATACGATGGGATTTAAGGAATTCTATCCACAAAACACTTTCAGGACGTCGGGGTCGGGTTTTTTTGTATTTTTTTTTGGCACACCGCAGAAACCTAATTCTTGTCAATAGATAATGTCATCTAAGAACTGCACACACAAAAAAAAAAACAAAAAAACATTTACCTTATTTAAGGATATAAAGTGCACCTTGAAAGGGATGCATCTCTAAAATTTGGATCAATCCTAAACAGAAAACAAACTAAACCACTTCTAATTTCCCCAATCAATGTTTAATCCGGTTCCTAAGATAAATAAAAAGGGTTGGATGGGGTGGGGGGGCAGTATGTATGAATTATAAACTGGGGGTGGAAACATGGCAGATGAGAGAATCTACAGCTTCAGTGACATTCATTAGCTGCCCAGGTTATTGCTGACATTATCCAACGTTTATCTGCAAAGCCAAAGTGTCAACAAACCTGCAAATGTACTGGCTGTTTAACAAGTGAACCCAAGTGTTTGTAAAGTGTTAACCGCCACAACAATCAAAATATATTAATAGTACTGCTCAACGAGCGAGTTGATGTAGTTTTATCTTTTTTTAATAAAATTAATCCTGACATAATTAGCATAATTACAATAATGCCTTTTTTTCTGTTGCAATTGTACATTATCAGCGTTACAAGTTCACAAAGTTCAGAAAGTACCAAAGTCTGACATGCAAACTGTCTCAAAACAAGACTGTACCTTGTGAACAGACATGAACATTTTAATTCAGCTCCTTTAATTCAGTTTTTTTTAGGGTTTTTTACAGTCTTTTTTTTTTGTTTGTTTTGTTTTTTTACACAACGTAGTTAGTTCTTATATTTACACGTAAAGAAATCGCAACATAAGTGCTGGAAAATCCATATATATGTGAATAAATGTCTACATTTCTAGGCAATACATAAATAAATTTTTTTATTTTGTGTTCATCGGTTCAGTCCTCGTCACTGGAGTCTGAATCATCGGAGGATGAGGAGGAGCTCCCAGACTCTGATGAAGATGACTCCGCTTTCGCTGAACATTCGGGACCACTGTTTTCTCTCGGTTCTGCAGATTCCTCGTCCTCCTCCTCTTCATCCAAAGCCTCCTCTGGCCCCTCCTCTTCGCCCTTTCCTGATGGCTGCCCCGCCTCAGTCGGTAACAACTGGGAGGCTGAAGGAGCGGAAGGAGCAGCGGGTGGAAGGGTGGAAGGTTCGCTGTTTGAGCTCTGTGGCTGTGCGGCAGACACAGGAAGGTTAAGGCCTGGAGTGAGAAGCATCCCTGGGTAAAGCATACTGGAGAGTAATAAGGGGTTAAGAGAAAGTGGGTGACTGGTAGCTGCAGAGGCAGCTGAAGCACTTTGTGTGACAGTGGCAGAGGAAGCAGAGCTGGAAGTGGAGGAAGGAGTCACGTTGGAGCTCTCTGTCCTTTCTCCTTTGGTTTCTGAACTATGAGGCGGGGCATTCGACTGATCCGTAGCTCCACTCGTGTCGGTTCCCTTGGCCCTCTCTTCAGAACCTCCTGCAACTTCCTGAGTCGGTTTTCCAAGCAAGCCGCCCATGTTGAGCAGGTTTGGCAATCCTGCCATGCCAGAAAGCATCATGGGAAACATGGCAGCAAGGTTACTAGCAGCCAGGTTGCTTGCATCGGGCGGCAGCCCCATGAGGCCTGCGGTGAGCTGCAGGGACTGTAAACTTTGGAGGTTTTGCTGGAAGGCCTGCAGACTGCCGAGGTCCATTCCAGAGAGGATGCCATTGGCCAGCAAAGGGTTCAAACCCAGGGTGGAGGCTGCTGAGCTGGGCGTCGCTGCGGCTGCCGCAGCCTTGGCCAGAGGGTTTTTGGGTCGGCGTCCTCGTCGGCTGACCTCCTCAGGAACGATGGGTCCCGTCAGGATCCGGTCAAACATGCTCTCAGGGAGATAACCCTGGTTTTAAATAACAGACAAGCTTATAAGGTTAACACAGCAGAACTAAGGATTCCTTTACATCAGAATGTATCTAAATACCAACTTTAGAGCAAAATTATATAAAAAATTAGCTAAAACATAAACGAATAAAGAACTAAACATGGAAAGGGAAAACAACTACTGTTACTCACCGACTGTTTAACCACATCAGCCCATTCTGGTGGGACTCCATACTCTGGATTTTCCTGAAGGAACCGGCACAGATCCTTCAGAGGAGGAGCAAAAGCTCCACCGATCTAAAGAAGAAAAGCAAACCGCATGAACCATGAAAAGAGCCAAACTCTAAACACACAGAAAGAAAACCACAATATCAAATGTGGGAGATGAGCTTCATAATTAGACACAAACTCACCTTTCGAGCATTTTTCCTGTTTATGATCTGCACCCTTTCGTCCCCTGTTAGACTGTTCACGTCGATCTTGTTGGGATTCCTGCAGCGGTGCCTCTTCTGCTTTGGTCGTCCATCCTGGAAGTGGAACTGCATCTGCATCTTATTCACCCCCTAGAAAAAAGAAAACAAGGATATTTCAGTAAAATGAAATTCTGAATTTTCAAACCAGAGCAGCTGAGAGTGAAGAAAAAAAAGAAACTCACTGGGATAAAAGCTCCTGTATCCGCCACAAAGCCAGGGTGTTCCCTAAGCCACTGGTCTAGATCTTTCCTCAAAGGAGCGTCGTCCCCTGCTAGACGGGTGCCATCTTTAAGGTTGATAACAGGGACCCTGGTGTCTGTGTCTGCAGGGATCTGACTGGAGTTCATTGGGACAGCAGCTCCTGTGATTCCCACCTGACCAATTCCACCCCATCCTGGAGCCACCTGAGCGGGCATAAGAACAGAATGTTTTCATTCCTGTAGTTTGTAATGTTTTTATTATTTGTAGAATATTTAAAAAGGAGGTAATTAAGTTTTACCGGATCTGGATTAATAGGTGATTTATTCTTGTTCATGAAGAGCAGCTCCATTCCTTCAACATTCTTCCTTCTTCCCCTTCTCTTCTTAACCATGGGCTGACCGTCCACTGCTCCATTCAGCTTCATCTGACCACTAACACCCGGAATAACTGAAGGAGAAACAGCATGGCTGCTGTGAATGTCTGCATGAAAGAACAAATTAAAAGAAGAGTATTGGCAGCTGCTTTAAAAGTTCCGTCTCAACTTGACAGACATGGTTATGTATTTATTGGAAAACGCCGCAGTTACGTTTTCCTTCCGCTAAACTTTCTTCAGTCGCACTGACATGCTGTAGCTTAGAATGACTGCTGGGCATCCTCTACATAATTGCACAGGCAACAAAGGAGCTTTTCTCAATTTAAAATACTAATATTTTTTTGTTTATTGGTCTTTTTTTAATCTTTAGGAAGTTTTTGGTTTATATATGAAAAAAACATAAATTTGTGTTTTTTAGCACCATTACTAACAGGGGAAAAAAAATAAAATAAATAATAATAATAATATATATATATATATATATTATCTTTGTTATATATATATATATTTTCCTGTTTATATATTATAAATTATATATAAAATCATCTGAAAGTGGCCACAAATATTTCGTTTCTAGGTTCATTAACACTATGCTCTGCTGCCATCTAGTGGCCAAAAGAGGAGTAGAACAGTCTAAGCGCTTTAAAATCTTTTTAGGCATATCAGGCTTAAATAAAAAAAAAAGAAAAAAAAGAAAACAACCTACCAGTCTGGAAACTGCTTTGGGGCTTGGTTATGTCAGCCAGGCCTGTGTCTGAAGCGCTCTGCAGCTCATGGAGCCGGGCCAGATACTGCTGCTGGGCCTGTGGGCCCTCTTCGGCCTCTAGGGGCCTCTTTACCGGTAGGCCCTGTTTCTGAAAGGTCAGCTTTAGTCCACCCTCCTGCTACAATCACAGACATGAAGGTTAGTCAGACTGAGGTTAAAAACATCCTGGAATACAAAGAAAAAACCTCAAAGGCTCATATATTATTTTTCTGATTTTGAAACATGTGATCTACTCTTCACAAAACAGGTTACATCTTGTTTAATTTATTTTGCTTTTAAAAGCTTTTAAAAGTTTAAGATCAAATCTATCAATTTCATGAAAGTTTTTCTCAAACAATAACAGCAAAGACTTTTCAGTGTGTTTTTTTGTTAGTACTTGTGGGACACATGAACACACAGTGGGTGGTGCTGAGCAGGGCAGTGGGTAAAGTCTATTTAAAGTCTGGACTGTGCTTAGAAGTCATGCCAAAGAGTTACAGTAGCTGCTGTCAGCATAAAATGTCCCCATTTAAAGACAACAAGCAGCTTTCTGAAGAAAAAAAACAGAATCAGTTTTATCAAAATGCAACAAGAAAGGATTAAAAGGAAAAATGATTCCTCCTTAGGTTATAGCCATGTTGCCAACAAGCATATTAGAAAAAACATTAAAAAGTCCCCCATTCCAGTCAGATTACAGGCAAGACCCCCTCAGTGCAGAGGGGCATCAAACGGAAGCTTATCATACACTCATGCCTGAATGATTCGTGTTCATATAATCACAGCCTGAGAGCCCAATTCAAACAGAGTGCGTGGGAAAAGACGGGAAGGCTGTTATTAAATTAATCTCTCCTCCTGCCAGGCAGCGCAAACCGCTAATCATCCCCAAAGGAAAGCGGGTCGGAGAGCGCAGAGACATGCTGAACGCAGCAGCTAACAGCGGTCGTGGCAGAGAAGAGGTAGGTAGGGTCCTACAGTTAGGGCTGAAGCGGAGGGATGGGGGCGGAGGGAGGAATTGAGAAATCAGACATACATCATTGAGTTTTACTGAGAACTCCTTGTTTTCTGCAACATGCTTGGTCACCTTTGACCCTTGTGGAGAGGCAGAGGGGTCCTCGCACAGGCTGTTGGCGTTGTCCAGCAGCTTGGTGGTGTAGAAGGAGGCGACCGTGCTGCCGGGCTCATAGACCCGCCGGTGGCCAGGCCACTTGCCCTTAAGCACAGCCTGGCAGATGCTGTCCAGGCGGTTGATTATCACACGGTCCTAGTCGAGGAAACAGAAAAGTTTAAAACAAATCAGGAAAAATGAGCCCAGGGATCAATTTAGCTCTTCATCATTTTTTATTCCCGTTAAACAGTGGCCATTTTGTGATAGTAAACTCTTTTAAATGCACTTAAACCATATAGGAAAATTCTAATTAAAAGAGTTTAAAAAAATCACATATAATTCTAATTAACTGCATATTATTTTCTAAAAACATAATTCTGCCTTTTAGCCCCATTATGGCTATTTGACTTTTGAAACAGAGATTAGAATCAAAGGAAAATAACAGCCATAGAAGAGAACATTGAATAGGAAGGCCTGCAGGTGATCAGAATTTGAACTTTCAGCTGAAATGTAAACGTTACCAACAGCTTAACGAGCTCTAGATATGAAAGGCAAGAGAGGTATTTACCTTGGGCCAGTACGATGCAGCCAACATATAGCCTCCTCCCTGGAAAGGATGGGAGGAGCTGTTTGCGACTCCGTTCTCAGACATGTGAGAGTCTAGCATTTCGTCCTGGGTGGTGCTCAGAGACGCCACGCTGTCCTCATCGAAACCTTTAACACTCGCGGTTACAGGCACTGTGAAAACCAGGGGAAGGTTTCCAAAAACATGCCTCTAGGTTTATGACCTCTTAAACCAAACAGGAAGTATTACGTCCTTAGACCTGCCGGAACTCACCTTTCTTCTTGGCTTCCTCTCCCTCGCTTTCACTGTCATCAGAAGAGGAAGAGGACGACGATGACGAAGAAGAGCCGGAGGAGCAAGACGATGAGGAGGAGGAAGAGCTTGAGCCAGAGTGCGAGGAGGAAGAAGAGGAGGATGAAGACGATGAAGATGAGCGTGAGGAAGAGCTGGAGGAGGAGCGATCCGAGCCAGACTCGGAGCCTCGCCGGGCCTCCCTGCGGCCCCTCTTGCTCGCCTTCTTGGGTTTCTTTTCTGTGGAGTTGGGCGTTAGCGGTTTGGTTCGCGCCGCCACCATTTGCCTCTCGCTGTCCTTCGCCCCTAAAATCGGCTTTTCCTCCAGGCCAGTGGGAGTCGCTGGCAGCTGAGGGGGGCTCCATCCCTCCCCCTGCCTTTCTTTTACCTCCTCCTCCGAGGCTGGTTCCACTTTTGGAACAAGCCCGCAGGGATCAGGGTCTCTGTGTTGAGGTGGAGGCAGTGGGGAACCTGGCGGTAAGGAGCTGGGAGCCTGATACTGGGTATGCAGCAGGGGGGGCCCTGTGCGCTGCTGCTGCTGGGCAGCCTTCACCTGGCTGTAGTTGCGTTGGGCTGCCATGAAGCAGAGATCGGGGTCTCTAAGAATGTGATAATCCGTCCGACTGACGCCGTGCTTTGCAGCACCAATCAGCAGGTCACGGTCGTGAGTCCCAGCCTCCCACCACACAGGAAGATCAGAGCTCATCTGGCACAGGGACAGGCGTTCATACAGTAACGGGTGTCTGAGGACTTGTTCCCTGACCTGTCGAAGCAGCTCTACTCTGTACAGGGTACGGGATGCTCGCTCCTCTGTGATTGGCTGGATGGTCAGAGAAGGATCCACTGCCGAATCTGGAACAAAAGGAAAAGAGGAAATGATGTTTGTTCTACAGATACAACCTTGTAGGCTTATTGGTGCTTACAACTTTAACGTCACAGTATTTGCCTTTCCTGTAATGATTAACCTTATCAGCTGTACCCTGAGGTGGCAGGACAGCTTGTTTATCAAACAGCTACTGACTACTCTAAAAGCAGACAGTCTGGAACAATTCCCAGCCTCTTTTCTGATTTCAAACAAGAAAATACATGTGTGAATGCAAAAAGCTAGAAATAAGGAAGGTTCTGACCTCCATCTTTGGGTGGCAGGCGGCACACCCTCCTGCACATGGCGGTGAAGGCGCAGAGGTATTTCTGAAGGCTCTCGTCTGTTTTCTTGTGCAACCGAGCCATAGCCCTAAACTTGGTCCAGTCAAACTGCCCGAGGTTTGGGTCAAAAACGACGCCAAAGGTGGAGACAACCCGATAGAAATCAGCCTCTTCTCTCCTGGTCCATCTGCAGGGAGCGCATGTAGATTACAGATAAAAACAAACAATCACTGCATTTCCAATAACATGAGCATGTTTTGATTGTTTTTTTTTTTAGTATTTATCAATCTCCTCAGCTTCTGACCTCTGCTGGCGTTCAATCTTTGCAGCCATTTTAGGGTTAAGCGTGTCTTTAAGTGTGGGGGCCAGTGGGCAGACGGGGGCAGAGAGCATCATGGCCTGCTGGGTCTGAGGGTGGGACTGAGTCTGATGGATGTGGAGGATCTGCCGACTCTTTGTGTAGCGCTGGGAGGCTGTGATCAGTCGCCTTAGTCTGGCTGTGAGCACTGAGGGGGAGGGCCAGTAAGCAGTCTGGCCTTCCGTCAACAGAGGTGCATCTGGAATGAAGTAAAAAATATATATTTGGAAACAAGATCCTAATGCTTTGCCCTGCGTAGGAAGGCTTTGCTTGAAATAAATATAAAATACCACTAAGGATTGCAAAGATTTAATACCCACCTCCAGCATTATCAGAGACTACCAAATCTCCAGGGGAAGAGGCGTCATCCTGCAGGACATCAAACACTTTAGATACATCGACTTTAGAGGAAACAAGGAGATTATTATGACTCATCCAAAGTGGATTTATAGAATCAGAAATGGACCCATTAGGCGATTTATGGCCTTTACTGACAACCAATTTAACTTCTAAACTGTCAATTCAGATTATTATTATTATTTAATATATAATTATTTTTATATTATAATAAAAGGACTGAAGGGTCTTTGTTTAAGGTAGTAGCTTTTAAAGCAACAGAAAATAAAGGGTATCGTTGGTCTACCTTTGTGCATTAAAGCATTTGTTCCTAAACTGAATTTTAAGTAAAAAAACAATGTCGGTTTATTTATTTATTCATTCAGAGAAGAATTTACACAGTTTTGCCCAATATTTGAAATATTGAAACCCTTATATTTCTTCCGTTTGCTGTTTCCAGCTAACGTTTGAGTCAGCAGAAACAAAATGAAATAATAATCAGGCTATTTGGCCGGAAATTTGTATACGCTTCCTACTACAGTTTTTAACCCAACCAAAACACCAACAATAATAATCATTGTATTTTAAGAGGGTAACATTTGTGCAAAAAAGCTTTGTTATAGATCTTAAAGAGAGAAAATTAACAAATTAAAACCAGAGCTCAGGTCAGTTCTTTATTAGCCACTCTTCGAAAGTCTAACTATTTTCTCAAAAAGTTCAATTTTAAGTCCTATTATTGCTGAACAAAGTAAAAAAAAAATTACTTTTTATAATTTTCCCAAAACCTTACTGAACCCTGACGTTAAAGCCAAGGTATGAAGTAAACTGGAATCTTTGGTTACCTTTACACCCCTCCTATCTCCCAGGCTGATTACTGATAAGATGTTGGTTATACCGTATGCCAGCAAGAAAAATAAAAAAGTTCACAGCTAAAAAGCCACTAAAAGTTTTGGTTAAAAATTTCTTAAGGTTTAAAGTCCCTTTGTGAAGTTTAGAAAAAAATAAAAAAAATTTAAGTGGTTCCAGTTTACTCCAGTTTAGTGTGGCTCAACACCCCAGCAACCTTTCTTCTCTGTTGGTAAATAGACTAATAGAAGGCTCCTACACTTGAAACTGTTTTTTCTTTCTTTAGTATTGTATACAGGTGGGAACCAATCATGACTGACTGACTAGATAACAGGTATCTCCTTTAGTGCTACAGAAAGCCGCAGGAATTCCATGCTGCTTAACAGTAGTTCAGATGAAGCATTATAGATTTAGTTCCTCTTATTATCAACAGGTCCAAAAAAAAAAAGCTAAACACTGAATGAAAAGTTGTAATGTGACTCAAAGATAAATGACTCCCAATGTTCATGGCCAAAATAACTAAAAGTAACATTTTATGATGTTACTTAAAAAAAAAAAAAAGAAAATGTTTCAGCTTTATCAAAGCCATCCTTTGGTCAGAAAATAGATATTTTTCCATTAACTGGTTTAGAGAGAATCAACTTGTGTGATGTGTGGCACAGCCAGAGGGGGGCAGTGTTGGGCCCACTGATTCAGGTTTCAAGATGCCCTTCATTTAGAAACTAACCTAAACCTTTTCCCTTTTACTCCAGAGATACATGGCATATTCCTATGGTCACTCTAAGCATTGCTAATCCATGCTCTCTAAATAGCTGCTCTTAATAAATAATCAGTGGCCATCTTAACACACTAAAAACACTTCTAAATAATTTCTATCATAGTGGCCATTTTTCCAACTTTCTGATTGTAAATTCAATTGGGCTCATTTATATGGCACCTATTCACAACACATCTAATCTCAAGGTGCTTTAAAAAGACAATTTGATGAGATCATACAGGAAACTTAAACACTTTAAGGATAAACTGTCCAAATATTGTGTATGATGCTGCTTATGTCTAATAATCATGCCACCCATCGTTTCAGAGCCAAATATAAGAGGATCTGGATAACTTATATCTTTATCTATGAACTAACTTGACTCCGAGAACAAAGATGACATTAATTCCAACTATTAAAGGATATGTCCTTAATTAGCTGAATCATTACAGTAATAACCACTTCCTATTTCTTCTTATATCTGTTGGCTTACCTCCATCTCATCTTTCAGAAGGGCTGGAGCAGGTTTATACTCTGGATCATCCACATCCCTACAGTCAAAATGCACAGTGCTTTTACCAGTTCGCCTTTATCACACAGAGTACGACAAAAGCAGTCGGGCTCCGGACTCACCCATCCATGAAGTCATTGCTCCTCTGCTCAGCAGCGATGGCCTTCTCATCCGGCCGACCAACGCGGTCTAAGAAGCACAGAGTTGGGTCTGCTCGAATTGTGTTGTACTTCTCATATCCTGGGAGAAGCAGAAAGGCAAACAAAACGGCACATTTAGCAGATGATAATATATGGAAACTTGTGGATAGGGATCAGGAAACACACACAAGCTGTCTGAATTCACACCAAACAGTTGGGAGCAAAGATAACTAGGTTAAAAATAGGGACATCAAAACTAAATTTATTCCACTTATCAAGAAGATAAGTTTGCAACTCAAAATAATGTGTCTGGCAATTAATTTCAATAAAGTCAAATCAAGTCCCGAGTTCTATAAAAAACACAAATACATTTAAAGACTTTAATTCCCCCCAAAATAATCTTATTTTTATTTTACCATGCTTGAAGACTCCAAGTAGAAGACATTTATCGGCGACTGCATCCCACCAAAGGGCTGGGAGCTCCGAGTGGTCCGGGTCCGGCACCCAGATCTTAACCTCACTGTGGAACAAAGAGAGGGAAGAATATGGCTACCAATTTGCATAAAGATGATACACAGGTGCATTTCACTTTAAGGAAATTCATAGATACAATCCTTCAGAAATTCTATAAATTCAGGTTTAATCATTTTCAGGAGAACCACAATGAAACGGCTCATTCAGATCCCTGTTTTCCCACGAGGGAATGCACGAGAATTTGACCTTTGTGTATTTAAGTTAATGTGGATGTAGCATTAGCAACATTAGCAGTTAGCCATGGTTTGTTTACCATTGTTTCCTGGTCTCTTACACAAATAGCAACACCACCTGCAGGTAAGAGACAGGAGTGGTGATAGCAAGGCGGGCTAATGTTAGCACCCTGCCAGGACTGATGTCATTACAGAAGGAGGAACAAAGTCTCAGTTTGTAGAGAGCACGTTTTGATGGCCGTTTCTGGTATGAATAACGAGTCCAAAAAAAAAAAACCCCAGCCCTTCTCACAGTCTGGATTTTCCAGGAAGTTTAAACTGAAACACAACATCAACAAACACGTTTTAACATGGAAAAAATAATCGGATTTCTGGTTGATGATAATTACAATATGATCAGAACTCATATATATTCATACATAAAGCATTAATTTTGATAATTTTGAAGGTTTTTTTGAATCCCAGCGCAAAACACATGCAAAAAAATTATATTTTCAAATACGGATGCTGGCCAAATGAAATGTATGTTTTTATGCCACTTCTCAGTGAACAAAGCCATTGTTTCAGCTCTTTCTTTAAATTCACAGCATTACAATATTGTGGCACCTAACCTGTTGGGTTTATTATCTCCAAGTACTCAATATCTCTGGTATTGGTAGCTCTGGAACTGCTGACATGGAATCAGCTCTTTGATTCTTTTCTCTTCCTCCAGATGATGACAATGTGACAGCCAAAAATGAAGCAAAATTCATTTACATCTAAAGAAAACTCTCTCCAGCTCATGATAATAACTATCACAATATTCCCACTTTCCATTTAACTTTGCAATTGTTGGCTTGAAAACAGCATTGTTTCAAGTTCTACTTCAGGATTAAGGATGGACCTTTCCAGCTTCTCCTTCATAAATGATAAAATACTACTGAACTTCACTTATTTAGCATGTTCTCAAGTCCGAGTTTAAAGTGTTTTACACTACATTGAGTCATTCATCCATTCCTGCACTGATGGTGGTTAGCTACATTGTAGCCACAGCTACTTTGGGGCAGAATGACAGATGTGGAGTTGGCATAAAAATGGGCAAAAACATCGACAATGACAGAGCAGAGGTTAAAACCAGCAACCAATCAGCAAACGGCTCATATTTAATCGTCCACTTTTCTGGAAACTAGATTAGAACAATCAGAAAAAAAAGCTTCAGTTAAATCTTTCTCTAATGAAAATATAGAATTTGTATGACATTCAAATTTGCTGAGATGCACGTTGTCTTTAACCTCCTCCTGAATGGACAAGCTGCATGTAAAATTTCAATAATTTTAAAGGTTTTTACCCATTGCTCCGTTTACTGTAAACACAAAGGATAAACTACTAAGGATAGCTTTAATATAAATTAAACAACATAAAATAATCATGAATTCTTACTGATTAAAGTCATGTGCGTTTTCAAAAAGCCTACTTTAATGTTTAAGGTGTTCTAACCCATTTCACCAGCAGGGTGTGCTGTGCCTCCATTTAATGAATGCTTTGCAAGAGTTTCCTCCTTCAACAAGTTGAAATGATGTCCAAACACACACATCAATCTAAATGTTCAAAATGTATTTCAAAATTATAAGTACTTCAACCTAGACTTGTTTCCTTTCAGCAGCTCTACATCTACATCTAACTAGACCTTAATTTTCTGCTTATTTTATTTATAAATAGGTGAGATTATTTTTCCCTCTTTCAGTAAAGGCATAAAATCAACACCAGAGCATCGCTGTAGTTGAGCTCACCTGGAGTCGCCGCCGTCCAGCACCTTCTGGGCCTGACTTCCGATCACCTCTTGTTTCAGGTAGTAGAGCATTCTGACCCGGAGCAGCACCCTGCAGAGAGAAAACGCAGCAGATCACAACAAAGCCCCGTCCATCCACAAACGCTGAGCGTGCAGATCCAGCGCACCCACTCACACGCACAGACACCTGGTAAATACAATGCAAATGAGCTAAATGTGTGACAATCGAGTTGAAATCCAAAGCTTGTTCTGTACGGTCACGGTCCAAACAGTTTTCACTGCTGCACACTCACATTAAAATCAAAAACAATTTTTTTTTTGTAATATCTCTGAGGTTGAAACATTACACCCTCTGCTGATCATGAAAAACATGTAAAACAAGCAAATATCTGTCAATGCAACATTAAATAACAAAGAGTTTCTGAAATGAGAGTTGTGACATCTTCTCTAACGAGACTCTGAGGACAGAGTAAAACGACAGCACCTCTGCAGTTGTGTCGTGATTGTTCCCTGGAAGGAGAGGAAGGAAGGGAAGTTCGGGCTGACAAGCTGGAGACAGCATGACTCACAGGGGAGACATTAGCTCTATAATGCATGATCGCACATCAGACGTCAGCTTTTGAGTGAAGTATCGTTAAAGTGGTGGTAACAGTGGAGCGCCACTCTACATTAAAAACCAGCAGAGAAGAGTCTTTTTTTTTTCTCCATATGCAAAAAAAAAAAAAAAATAACCACTTAAAAATGATTTTAAGGTTCATCTTATGGTCTGCTGGGAAGATGTGAAGCTGTGGTTAGCAGGATGGTGGGAAATCAATGTTAAGTGAAGGTTTTATTATGGAAAAGGTTTATGAAGAGAAAACCTTAAACATCAAAATGGTGTTTTAGCGTTTGAATTTAAAATATGTAAAAAATATCTTAAGTGACAACTACCCTTTATGAATAAAAAAAGTGCAGGAGTGGAAATAAAAGAAATACATTTTCAGGTTACAGCTTAAATAGTCTGAATACTATTAAAAAAGCATTTTGATTTATTATTTATAAGGTAGTTCTGCTGTAAATAAAGTGAATATTAAACTTCTTGGCCTAAAATGCCTTTTTGTCTGATGGGGGTGACATAGCAGGACTTAAGAAAGCCTCTAAATCAACAAGCAGAGTTGGGGAGCAGGTATGATGTGAATGAAGGGTTGGCCAGTGCTCTACTTTAGAAAATAGCACATGCTAGTTTAAGGTTTCTCACATTTTGTCAGGTTAAATAGACAAATAAACACCCATATCCAGCTAAATCAACCTTCTATAAACCAGCTCTGTGGTCCATGCTAGGGACAAGCGTTCTCATAGCATGATGACGCCACCACCATGTCTCACCAGAGATCCGTTTTGCACATCTGCTGTGTCTGTGAAATGTTCATGATAACCGTTTTCTTTTATGAAAGGTGCAACAAATCATTTTCCCTGCTGAAAAACTTCCTCCATTTGTTCTGTTTATATCAGCAGCTCCTCCTGAGTTGTTACTAACCCAGCCTGTCGGTCCAGGTTGACGGCTTCGCCTGGGTAAGTCTGAGGTTTTGCCGGTACTATTTACAGTTTCAGAAGTAGAACACATGATTACTAGCTGTCTAGTCAACAGATTCTCCCACTTGAGCTGTGGAGGCCTGCTGTGTCTCCAAGGTTACCACAGGCCTCTCAGCTGCCTGTCCCATTTAGGCCACAAATGTCACTTCAGTTGCCATGTGTTGGGTTTGCAGACGTGCCATCCTCCTGTTTTTGGACGATTCTCTGCGATATTGTTTTAATAACCCAACTCTTTGTTCCTTGGCTTCCATGATGCAGTTAGCTAACTGATGTTTCCTAACAAACATCTGAGGCTTCCACAGAGCAGCTGTATTTACTGAAATTAAATCACACACAGGTGGACTGCCACATCATGCCCCACGCAGGCCTTTTCTTTTTCATACAGACTGGATTACATTTTTTCTATCACATAAAATACCAATAAAAACCCCTGAAGTTTTTCAGCGTTCAAGGTCCAACAGTAGGCCTTAGCAAAATGACGTCAGCAGCATCTCTGTAAGGTCAGATCGTTCCCTCCCTCTCTCAGTGTCGACCAGGAGCAGCTGCCTGTCCTCTGCCTGTCACTGCAGCCCTTCATCAAAATCGCTCTTAAGCCTTTTTTGGTGGGTGGTGTCTGGGAGACACGTTTCATCCTGAGAGGCTTCAGAGGAACACTACTCAGCAGGGATGCACCCAAATGAAAGTTCTTAGCTGAAACCGAAAAAATTAGGAAACCAAAGCTAAAAAACCAAAACACAGAAAGAAGTTATGATGTCAAATATTATACAATGTGCACTAATCCTATTAAAAAACTATTTTTTTTTTACTCAAGGCATTTCAATTAAATATTCAATAACAAAAGTACTAAAACATGTATTTACCACTGAAATTTTGTTGTGGTGTCTTTTACCTTAGGAAAATATTCTTGTGTTTTCAGACACCTCTTACCCAGACAGAGTGGGCATGTTTGGTGTCAGTTTTGTTTTCCGTGTTTTATTCTTCTCATATTCAGTTAAAAAACTCTGCTCTGCTACCTGTGCTCTATTGTCTCAGTCTTTTCTTTATGCGCTCCACAACTTTTCTGCGTGCTGGCTGTGCCGTTTGCTTGCCATCTTTTTTCTTTCTTGCTGGCTTTGCGTTTTTTTTCCACATCATTGCAAGTTTTGGCCATGTTGTTTCAGCCCTAAACTGAGAAGGTTTTTTTGGTCATTTTTGGCTGAATATTTTTGGTGGCCGAAAGTTTTCGGTGCATCTCTTCTACACAGCTGTAGGCAGCCTCTCCAAAGCAAATAAGAAAAGCACCTCTGAAGAGAGGAGCATCCATGACATCCATCATACTCTAAGACTCTATTTTAACTAGGGGGTAAAAAAATCTAAAGGAGTTTCCACCTTTTTCTAATTATTGAATAATCAGATTAATTAAAAAAGGGGTAAAATTTCTACATACTTCTGTGCTTGAGTTCTTTTATTTGTAAACAATCAAAAATAATTGCTTCTCAAAGTTTTCCTTTGCCGTAAAGGAGTCATGTGCTTCTGCAAACATGCAGCCCTGCTTAGAGCACCGGTGAACCCTTCACCCCCAGACCGCCAGTCAAATTCCAGGTCCTCCGACTGAGAATGCACGAGTCAGCAAACTCTGCTGAGCACGTGTCCCCAAATGCCCGGCATGTCCCACATCACACAATCATGAGATTCAGCACTACTAGACAAAGAAACAAAGGAGAACTTTCTATGGAAGCTGCAGAGCTCTGCAGCCAGAGCTCAGCGACCAACTGCCTCCATCCCAAAGAGAAGCAACACTTTATTGTGCTCCAACGTCTCAAAACAGCGTTTCAATGAGAGCCAAGCACTCACATCCAGCTTAAAATAAGAGAGATCTATGATGACCATTAGCTGGTCTGAACTTTGATGGGGTTCTTTAGAGCCAGCTGATTCGCATGCGATCCACGTCCGTTAATCAATCAGTAGGCTGTCAGCTCCAATAGAAGTTGGAGTGCTTCCTAATTACTGTGGCTTGGCAGTAACCCTGTTAAAATCTGAGCCACATGCAAATTGTATTTTTATTCACTCAGCCTTCATTCTATAAGAAATAAATGAAAAAAAATGCAGTTAAGAGAGAATAATCACAACCTGCTTGTAGCTATAACGGCTTAAAGGCTTTTACATAAAGAGCAAACTCTTTTCTTACCACCAAAGGCACAAAATCTCTCCAGCAATATACAGTCAGCATCAGTCATCTACTAGAACATTTACAGAGCATCCAAAGTCTTCCAGCGACAAACCAAGATACTTATTTACTCTATGGCAATAACACGTGTGGAAGTACATGAGACTAAATAACAACAATGCATTTCTAACAGGGCTGCGTGTGTAATGGAATATAGCCAAACACCTACTTGTTGCAGTGGTGTTTCAGATGCTTCTTGTAGCCGTCGTCCTGCAGCATGTGCTCAGGGTTGTGTTTCCTGAGCCACTCAGCCTTGTGGATATCAAAAGAACTAGTCTGGGTCTTCATCTTCTTGCCCTTTCTGCCACGAGGTACTGGGACTGACAGGCCTAGTGGAAAAGAAGAACTATCAGCTTGTGCGGCAATGCTTTAAGAGGTCAAAGGTGTGAATAGTTTTGCTATCAGAGAAGCTAATAAATCCTTGAAGTGAATGGGAAACACTCACCGAGGTGATTCTGCAGCTCCTTGGTGCGCCCGTCTTCAGTGGGAGCTATGAGGTCCCACATGAAGCTCTTTATTTTGTCATCGCCACGGTAATGGACCAGGCAGTAGGCGAGCAGGGCTCTGCAGATGGACTCCACATCCCACTCGGTCAACTGCTTCTTGAAACGACCGTGGTTAAGGATATCTTTCCAACGACCCCATCTGGAAAGCAATTACGAATCCTTTCAGAATGCATGTCCATACATTAAAATACCAAAAAATATTCGACAATAACTTAACACAAATGATCTTGTTTTGAGATTCATCAAATAAAGTGGTCTAATTGTTTATTTCATGGGGGACACTGCTGATATACGAGTGCAAACGTATGTAATAATCTCCTTTTTCACAGTAAATCTATGTAAACGTTTCTTTTTTTTTTTGATTGACCTACTAAAAACTAATTCATTTGACATTCCCTTTTCTATCAAAGATTCTCTAAGCGTTGAACTCACCCATAAACAAGCAAGTTCTTTTCCACCCTGAAACACTCTGTGCGGCCGTAACTGTTGGGACGGTCGTTTCTTCTGAGCTTAGGTTTGGTCTCATCGCTGTCACTCTCCCCCTCCGACAGCTCTGCCAGCTCATCTTTGGTGGCGCTGAACGGTCTGGTCTGCTTTCTCACACGTGGAGTGTCGATCACCAAGCTGTTCTGCAATGAGGAAGAGGAGAAAACACGTTTTCAAGAAATGTCAGAAATGTCCCAAATGTCAGCTTTATGAAGAATCTACATCCATCAGAGCGCAGGACTTACTCTGCCGTTGACCATATCCATATCGATGTCAGCTTTTTTGGCCCACTTGTCCCAGAAATTAGGATCATCCAGAGAGATGTCGGTGCGGTTCCCGGATGCCACAAAACTTGCCTGAAGGCAAAAATGAAATTAATTTAAAGAATTAATTCACACTTCTTAGTCTTTTTGGCTGTATTTGGATACATTTCTGGGGCTGGTAGGAATGTATTATAGAACTGGGAGTGATATTAAAACCAGTTGATTAGAATACACTGATTACTCAGCCTGGAAGCAGGCAGGTTTCCCTCATCAGGATAATAATAAGTGATTGAAAGGTCATTAATCCCTGTTTTTGCACTTTTTGACCATTCATTGTTTACATTTATCTTCTAATCCTTTAAATCCTCTTAAATTTTAAACTAATTGTATTAAAAAAACTTTGGTCCCAGTCTTTTGTCTCTATTTTTCAATGAACTGGTCAAAATCCGAATCAGTAAATCAGACTTAAAGCTTTTTTGTCCAGAATAAGCCTGATAGCTGCATCTTTATCTAATAATTATTGTGCTAAATACTTTTCCTCGTTTAGTTTTATTAACCTTAGCAAAAGTGGATCCTCGTCCCTCAGACTCGATGGTGATGGTCTTTGTCCTGCGTTGGAGGATCTGATCGATGTCCTCCTCACAGAATTTGGCCCCTTCATCTTCCTCATCCATGATGGCTCCGTAGGCACCACGTCGCAAAAGATCCTCGATTTCTTTCTTAGACAACTGCTGCTGAGCAGCCTATAGAAAGAATGATCTGTTATTTTTGATAACTTAACAAATGCAATGTATTTTTTATACAGGGCACTGAGACCTAGTGTCACCAGGAGAAGCAAAACACATCCACACATGTTGGTTTGTTATTAAAAAACTCATCATCAGCAGCCTATCTAAACCCAGCTGCTGTTCAGGATGCAAATATGCTCAGCCTGACTAGATGTAGAAAAAAGCCTAATACCTCAACCCCCATGCAGATCAGATAATTCTCAAAGGGACTCAAACTGCAACTCAACATCCACCTACACTCTACACACTGCTGACACACTCCCTCGTGAACAGATTAAACTAATAGGATCAGTTACACTGGGAGAAAATTGCAGCGACGACCTTCATCATTTTGTAGTTTTTCGCCTGACTTTACATTGTAGCCGTTTACCAGCTTTTCTAATGCATCTTAGTTAAAAAAAAAAAAAACATTCATATTTATTAAGACTATATGAGAAGGGATTTATATATATTTTTATCAATTTAATTATCTACTTAAAACAACAGGAAAAGACACACTTTTGGGGTCTAAACTTTTCTGCATTACAAACTCCCCTTCTTTTGTGTGATGATTAAATGCTGAGCTGAGCAGAATAAAGATACGTGAAAAAAATGTTTAAAGAAAATAAATATATTACTTTGTGAATCAAACTAAAGCATCAAGAAATATTTACTACATGAGTTTTCCACAGTTGATTTTTGGTGCAAAAACAAACTTTAATATAATAGGATTTAAGCTATTGTTTAGTTTTTTTATTTATTTATTTTTTTTATGAAAATCTAAACAGTGTTGTGTGCATAGGTATACACGCTTTTTATTCTGCCCGAAAATTAAATCCAGTTTAAGTAGGTTTCAGCTTAGAAAAGTATATCCAAATTCTAGACCATATACGAAGCATCGTCCAAAAATTAGAAAGGAGTATTTTTTCTCATCTGCAAACCTACCAACACAAGGCAGCTGAAATGTCATGTCTATGAGGCGAAATGTAACCTTGGAGATAAAGTAGGAATCCAAAGCTCAAATGGAAGAAACTTAACATGAAAACGACCAATTCTGGATTCTAATAATCTGTCGTTAATGAAAGAGTGGCATGAAGGGAACCCACTGCTGAAAGAGACCTCAACAGGTGATCTGATCAGATGAGGCCAAAGTTCAAGTTTGATCTAGACACAAAAATATCTATTCAGGGTAAACTCACTAGGGCTATGGATTATACTGAACACATCATCCTCAAAGTGATGCTGCTGGGATGCTTTTATTTAGCCAAGAGAGATTCTGTTAAATATTAACACTACAAAAAAAATTAAAAAAACTAAGAGACGGAGGAAAAGACTTGAGTCTGGGGAGAAGGTGTAACCTATACAGGATTCATTTTAAAAGAGTAAAGGAACATGAACACCTCTGCAAGGCAATTTATTATTGCATGGTTTAAGCATTTTGCATTTGAGACTATTTGGATAGTTCTCTGCCTCACCCCTCCTCCTGTGCCTCCTCCAAGGCTGTTATCACGGCCACTCATGCTCTGCAGCACGGCTTTGTCCAAGCCCAGCTTGAGGCTGGCCCGGTCAAACATTTCTCGCTCATACGAGTTCCTGGTGATGAGACGATACACCTTCACCGCCTTGTTCTGACCGATTCGATGACAGCGAGCCTGAGCCTGGAGGGTAAAGAAAAAGTTAAATGTGCTCAAAAGAGAAGACACTAATCTATCATTTGAACTTTAACGTAATTGGCATTAGATCTTAGTGTAAAGAAAAAAAAAACAGGAATAAAAATTAATCCATAAGCACTTTATTTATGATTCCAATAATATGCTGCTTCCACGACACAAATTATATATATATATATATATATATATATATGTATACACAATCTACTGAAAATTGAAAATGTAAGCCTTTACCTGCAGGTCGTTCTGAGGGTTCCAGTCAGAGTCAAAGATGATGCAGGTATCTGCTGCAGTCAGGTTGATGCCCAAGCCACCGGCTCTTGTACACAACAGGAAAACGAAGCGGTCCGAGTCGGGCTTACTGAAGCGGTCTATGGCAGCCTGACGCAGGTTTCCACGAACGCGGCCATCAATGCGCTCATACAAGTACCTACAGCCAATGCAAACAAAATCAAACCACAATAAATACTAGTAGTGATATTTTTATATATACTTTTGTTTGGACCTTAGTCTACAGACTTTGAAAACTCAAAAATGTATTTTAATCTCCTTCAAAATGGAGGAACATCCTCAAACAGTGCTTCTTCAAAGAGTGGTTAGTGTCCTCATGCCCTCCCACCACCCAGCCTCCTGCCCTCCCCGTGTAATCCACTTCCACTCCACAGAAACCTCACAGACTCTCCAGCACGTCTGAAGCAGTGGAACCCCGAGGGCTTCTGTAACCTGCTACTGAACTCTGTCCGAGGTCGGATCCGTTCAGCTCCTCATGTGCTTACAACCGTTTCAGGTTTGCTGAAAAGGCTGGCATGGAGCCAGAGCGAAGAGGGAGAGGAAGGAGCGCAACAAGACATGAAAGCAAGGCGAATAAGCTGGAAAAAAATATAAGAAAAACTGATCTGCAGACCAGCAAAGTGGAAAAACTGAGGAGAAGATGCAAGTCTGAGTCACAATGATAAACTTTAAGATGACTTTATAATCTGAAGTTCTCACTCCATTTTAGGTTGTAACCAGACCTGAGAGCTTTACCCAAGACATCACGTAAAAGGCGCCAACCCACACAGTAACAGGGGGAGAGCTCATAGTACTTTGGTTTAAAAGCAGAGCAGTTGTGCCCAAAATAAAAATCGGTCCAAATCAGTGGCATTAAAGTCCATTTATTCTCAATCACTATTTTAAACAGCTTCTGTGTACCTTTTGCAGCTAAAAATACATTTAGCTTGTGGTTTATTTTTAGAACACAAACATCAGTATTCTTTATAAATCCATTAAATGTGATTGAAATATTATTGGTGAATTAAATGTTTGTCAGATTAAACCAACAGGAAAGCAAGGAAAACTAATGTATGATGTTTATAATATAAATTTAAAGTTTATGTCCAACTGTATTTATATTCTCCTCCTGTAACCATTAGAGAACAAACCAAGGCTCTGGTCATGGTCTCTTTACATTGAAAAATCTTATTGCATAACCACAGAAGATCTACATATAGAGAAGATCATGTCTCTAAGGTCTACATATTTGATCCCCCTCACCCCCACTCCCAAAAAAAAAAGAAACAATATTTATATTAATATAAATAATGAAAGCAGGCCAGTTTCTTTTAACGTATTTTACCTTTTCTGAATGAGGTAGTCTTCCAAGATATCCAGACAGCGCACCATCTGGGAGAAGATGAGCACCTTGTGGCCTCCTGCCTTCATCTTGGGCAGCAGCTTATCAATAAGGACCAACTTTCCAGCAGACTGAACCATGGCCTGAAGGTGAAAGTCAGCGGCAGTGGGACTGTGCACTTCCCTGAAATCTTCTAGGATCTTCTCTTCAGCCCCTAAAGCATCAAAGAACAATCTGTCAGCAGATTCTAGCGTGACATTTTTAACACGACTCAACTTCATATCTTCCACAAATTAAACTCAGTTTATCCCTGAAATTCAGACTAAGTGTAGGAACTGTGTACACTTTTTGGAATGCAAACAGAAAATATAAAAATATAAATAAATTACAAAAAAAAAATTTCTATATTGGTCTAAAGCAAAAAAATCAAAAGACAAAAACAGAGGAGGTATGAAAAGCAAACTGCAGCTAAAGAAATTGTCTTTCCAAAGTATTGAACCTCTTTTTCACATTTTGTCAAATTCCATTTCATCAGAATTTCTAATATTAGCGAAACACAAAGTGATGGATCACTGCAAAGTTAAAGGGAAATATTTTTTAACTTATTTTTTTATAAATAAAACTGAGGAATTTGTCACACAACTATTAGTTGGAAGCGCAAACTGTTACTGAACACCATCTCCATGCTAAAACATGGTGGTGTGGGGATGCTGTTCTTTACTAGTAACAGGTTGGCTGGTCAGTGTTGATGTAAAGACCGATGACCAATGACGATGTAAACACCTGAATGACGATGAAAACCTGGTAAGGGTTGGAAAAGACTGGAGATGGCGACAGAGGTTCACCTTTGAACAGGATGACCACTCAAAATATAAAGCTAAAGTTATAAAAGAAGGTGTTGATCAAGGCATATTGACGAGGTATGGCCCCCTACATACTACGAGCTGTGCAGAGTTCCCTGGTATCTGTAAGCTCCCAAAGTAAAGCGTACAATTCATACATTTCTCATGAAAAATGCCTCCATTTCCCACACTGCTATAGCGTCGTCTAACATTTGTCTTCTAGCTTGACAAAAGTTAAAAAAGAAAGAAGCCTAGTTGAGCAACTTGCAACATTTCTTCTCCCAATGCACAGCTGTTGGTGAGGAGGCTGCAGGTCCTTGTGACTGACTGCTCTGAGCAATGTGTTGCTAACAGCAATCACCTGTTTGTATGACAACTACTTCCTGGTAAGAAGTACTTTCCCATGTAGCAGTGCAGTGAGTCACTAAAATGTTTGTGTGAATCCATCTGCGCAGAATCAGAGCAGATGTGCAGATGCTCATAAAATGATTTAGAATGGCCCAGTCAAAGTCCAGGTGTTAAACCTATTGTGACTCTAAGTATTTAAAACATTAAAGTTTGCAGAAAATTTCCAAAATAACTTTAAGGTCTGGCAGGGTCAAACCAGCTGTGTACGACTTTTTAATCTCCAATCCGATTTTTTCCCTGTCTGTGTATAGAAAGGCTGTGACTGAAGATTTTTTTCACTTCAGTATCTGTGACAGAGAAATTCCCACATTAGACTGGGATGGATATGAACAGTTATTAAAAATAAAATTGTAAAAAAAAAAAAAAAAAACTGGTTACGGAGCAAAGCCCCACTTAATGAATCCTGTGCAGAATCCCTTCAACTAGAACAGAAAGAGAATTTTTATCAGCCTATATTAGAAATATAATGGGAAGAAAGTTTATTTAACGCTGTGGCACACAGTTAATAAAGCTACTGGATGAGACAGTGAGGGATGACTCTTAGAGAGAGATCTGTGAAGTTTATCAATCTCACCTGTTTATAACAAAAAACAAAAACTTTGACAAACTGCCCTTATCTGCTCTGTCTGCCCCTCATTTTGTTTTTTGTGAGGCTCAAAGCCTATTTTTTTTTACTAAATTTATTTTCTGTCCTCCTGAACTTGTAGAAGTCTTTTTTTTCAGTGAAAAACTGTGCTTTCTACTGCCCCTTGATGTTTTGGCGGAGCTCAGAGGGAATCGCTACTTGGTCCGTTTTCTTTCCACCTGAACTCTTATTATGGTTAAATCTTCTTTTTTATTTTTTTTTTAATCTTTCATTGATATTATGTGCCCGACTGTCATGCCTGTTATATATGTGATTTGCAACTCCAAAACTGACAGTTTTCCCCTAAGATTTACAGATTTTATTTTGTATTTTCCCCCAAAGCAGAGGTATTTTGCTTTACAACTGTCTTGGAAAATGTCTTTTCCTGTCAGTTTCATGAAATTACTGCCAAATTGCTGCATAAACCACCTAAAATGGACCTGGGGTAGATTTCAGTTGAAGCTAGGCAGCCCTCTTGCAGAAAATCTTGCAGATCATCCCCATTCACTCACAATGAGCACTAAAAATCACAACCTGGTCCGACATGATATTCTGTCAGATGGGAAACGCAATGAGATTCAGTGTTCAGGACTGCAGTGAGAAAGACAGCTGTGAATGTCTGCATACATTCAAAGCTAACAGATGTTGCTAAAGACAGAGACAGCTGTAATTACAGCCATACCATCCAACAAGAGTTTAATATTTATTTTGTAAAAACATCTGTGTCCTCTCCTTTTAACTGCACAGCGTATACCCTTCTTTATGTTGGTCTCCAATATATACACCAATATCTGTTGAGATGATGTGTTGAAAAATGTTCAAAACCACTTTTTAAACAACCAGAAGCTTTAACAATCTCAATCAGACGTACCTTTGATGAGGTAGGGGTGGTTACAACACTTTCTTAATTCCATCATGGTATTGACCAGGTTGGGCATGTTCGACTGGCCCGCCCCTTTAGCCAGGAAAGAGAAGTTCTTCTCCAGGATGGCGCGATAGTATTTCTTCTGGATGTTGGTGAGCTCCACCTCAATGATGGTTTCCTCTTTAGGGGCCAGCTTCTTCTCCACGTCTTCTTTCAAACGACGCAGCATCATGGGCTTCAGGATGCCCTGAAGCTTCTGCACCTGTGGTTCAAACAGGTCATATGCATGTTGTCACATAATAAGCCTCACAAACAGGTGCAAGTTTGTTTCCTTTTTTGCCAAGTAATAAAAGGCCTTGTTGAAAGCTTAAGCAGTGAAACTATGTCACTTCATGGCCCTGCCAGCTCCCAAGAATTAGGTTAAACATTTTCTGTGGCTTTTAGATGTAGCAGCACCTGCTTAGTTCCAGCTGACACAAATGATTGCGTCCTTAGACTATTGAGCAAAAACTTTCAAATATGAGCCTACCTGCTCCTCTGTCTTGAGGTCACCAAACTCCTGCATGAAGTTGTTCTCAGAGGGGAAGCGTCCTGGCTCCAGGAAGTGCAGCAGACTAAAAAGCTCCTCCACTGTGTTTTGCAGAGGAGTTCCAGTCAGTAGGACCTTGTGCTCCTTAAAGAGTAGGAAAGAAAAAAAACAAAAATTGAAAATGAAACCCCCATCTCCCAATTACAACTCAAAGTTGCACACCACCCTGGAGCAGCTATCCAAGTGGAGGATTCCCTCACCAGGTTCATGAGTTTGAAGCCTTCAAGTAGCTTGCAGTTCTTGTTCTTCAGACGATGGGCCTCGTCGATGATCACACATCGCCACTCGATGGCATTGAGCTCGGGGCAGCCTCCCAGGATCATCTCAAACGTGGTGATAACAGCCTGGAACTTGTAGGCACCTCGAATGGGGCGACCCTTTAAGATACAAACGATAAAGACGCTTTAAGTATGTAATTTATCAACCGGACACACATTATTGGCATCTCAAATATTACATAGAAAAACAAAAATTATGTTCCAAAACACATGTGACCTGATGACTGAGAATTGCACCAGCAAAAATAATCTAAATAATTTATAACTCTAAAATTTTATATAGAATTTGCTTGATTACATGGAAAAAATTAAAATCTAAGTCAGGAATTTTTCTTAAAGTGCGTTTTTTCTTGAATTGAGCAGGTAAGTGAGACACATTACATTTAATATTAAAAACAACAGCAGTCTCTTATTTAAAGTGCATAATTTCCTATTATCTTATTTTAAGGATAAAAATGCTCATTCATTTGAAGGCTAAATACACTTATTTTAAGATCTTTTTATTTATTTTCAGAACATTTTTGCAGTATAGGTTAACTAGACCTTTTATGTAATTTCTTTAGATGATGTTTCTTCCAAAGAGTCACTATAAAATTAAATGAAACTAATTATATCCATTTAACTTTCAATTTAAAAAAAACAACAAAACAAGCAGCCTAAATATGCCAAACTGCATGAGGTTGTCTTCACTAGTCTAACCAGTACACTGCCTCCTGCTTGTTGGGTCTTACTGCCATTTATCTGTTGTGTGTCTGGGAAGGTTTGCTTGTCCTTCCTCTCCGTTTGCATCCATTGCCTTGACAACAGCCCTCAAGAGATACTCTGCTGCCCATGTGCCCCCTCCCTCCCTCTAACAGCCAGCCAGCCGGCAGACGACTGTGGAGGAGCCACTCGTGCAGATATGCTTGAACAGCAATGACAGCGAGCTCCCCTTCGACGATGACATCACAGGCTGCCTTGGAGACAGCCGGATGGCGGCTCTGCTCTCCTCTCTCTCACCTTAATTCCTGTTACGGTTCATCTGAATGCTAAGAGCGCCTGATTCAAAATATCACATGCCCTGCCAACCACAGACAGCCTCTGTCTAAGGCTCACTAACTACCTCTTGGTCGACTAATTGTAGCATAAGCGACACTCGCTGGTTCATGTTGGATGACACCTTGATATTAAAAACCTCATTAAAATGATCTCATCACTAATAAGGAGGAAAACCTGTTGTATTAAAAAAAAATAATTACCTTTACACACTCAAAAGCTATTATTCAAACTCTATAGAGCCTTTGAATGTTTGTACATTTATAGTACGGAAAACGTAACTTATGCTTCCTGACTTTAACCCTACTGTCGCCGCTTCGTTTCAGGGAACCTCTAAATTTCTTCAACAACACGCAGCAACAGATTCAGTCAAAAACAAAACTATATCCCTGCATGACTGAGGACCTCATTTAGTCTGGCATACGTGGGATAATGTTAGAGCAAAATTATCATTCATACAATCTGACAGAAATATATTAAAGAGGATCACTACTTTGATTATATTCAGGAAAATAATAAAGCTTTAAGAAAATCTAGGATTAATCTCAAATTGTATTCAAATTATTTAAATAAAAAACATTTGAAACTAATTATTTTTAAAGATTTCATATTTCAACTGCCTGTATAAAACTAAAAAAAAAAAAACTTCCGTCATGAAATACTTGATGCTAATGATCTAGAACACATCTTTTCCATTGGAAGTCTCTGACATGTAAACAAAGTCACAACCTTTAGATAACCTGTAGCCATAAGTGTTATTCATATGCATGGTTGAACACACTTCCTTTCTAGGTTCAATCTTTAGTTGACCCAAACCCACCCCACAAATTAAAGTCACTTTTTACCACTTAGAGAAATGCCATATAACCCTATATTTTCCTTTGTTATCCACTGATAAATTCTTCAGGAATCTAATGTTTAAATCCGTTTAAAAAGAGAAGCAATTTTTTTATTTTTATAATCTATTTTAGAAAATGTCCTCTTTAACAGCAATTTTTACTAAAATTTATTTTTTTTCAATGTTTTTAATTAGTCATAATATGTTTGTGTGTATAGAAAAGATCAATTATTTCATCAGCTATAAGCTTTTCTTCAGATTTTTTTCTTGAATGCTTTTATGAAAGGAAATATTTATCCTGAGAAGTTTAAAAAAGTGTAATTTTTTGTGTGTATAAACAAGATTAATCTGATTTCTTAATAGACAGAGATTGATTGATAGATAAAATAATTCCATCATCTTGAAATAAAGTAAAATTATTTTTCAACAGACGTCAGCAAACCTTTTCTCATTAATTAAGTCAAGTTTATTTTTTTAGAAATAATATAAAAACCAGTGTCTTGCATTAGTGACATATATATATATATATATACATATATACATATATATATATACATATTAGGGCTGCAACTAACGATTATTTTAAAAATCGATGAATCGGCCGATTATTTTTTCGATTAATCGATGAATCGGACAAAAAATATTTTTTATTAACCTCTTTATTCCAAAATAAACATTTTAGACAGAACAAACAAGCACACAAGTACAGATTGCTCATTAACTGTACTGGTGCAATACAGTTAAAACTACGCAAACTTACATGAGAAATGTAGCTGTACATCCACAAAATATAGGGTACTTTGTTTCATAAAGTGCAAAAAAGACAGGTAGTTTTGTTTTTAAAAGCCCCTAAGGGGTTCAAACAATAGACCCCCCCATTTCATCAAATGAGTTTTTTTTAGACTAGAAGAGTTCTGCCTTTTAAGACAGGAAAGTATAGCAGTTAAAGTTGCTACTTGAGAAAATACTGAACCATAGAGATAAAAATAGCCCTGTGATTCAAATTATAAATTGTATTTGGAATAAAAATGAGAGAACTAGGGGTGCTAAAAAACACATCCTCCAAAGACAGATATTTACATGGGAATGTGGCATGTAATTAATTGACATATTACTGATCTTGCTGGATTGTATTCTTCTTTACTTCAATAAATTGCAGGATCTTCTTTACTTTATCTTTGCCAGAAGATTTAAACTTTAAAAGCCTTGCCCTCATAATTTGCAAGTTAATTTATTTATAAAGAAAATATAAACGCTGCTTAAGCTAATTCAAATGAAATTAAAAGTAAAATAAGTAGCCAACCTTATCACTGTCTGTAACCTACTAACAAGGTAAGGAAAGCATCAGATGAGCTACCTGAGAAACTAACGTTACGTTTCCCCACTTTAAAACGAAACAAACATGGTCGCTCACCCTGCTGATCAACTCTCTTCACTACCATCGAAGGCTCCAGCATGTTTTCTTTTCAGGTGCTGCGTCATAACAGTGGTGCTTCCATGCCATGTTCATTTGTTTTTACAAAAGTTGCATGTTACGACTTTTTTCCCTTTACAAAGTGCAGGCTATTTTAATTATTGTGATCAATTTGCGCTGTCAATCCCGGCGCATGCGCGCTTCATTTGCAATCCTGCAGCTCTGACTGCAGCGCTGAGAGGGACTCCTGCGGGACGCCGCGGGAGAACAGGGTTGGGATGGGGGAGGCGCCCCACGGCAATGACGACTGCGGCGGATGACGCAATAATCGCGCGACACAACTAATCGATGATGAAATTCGTTGCCAACGCTTTTAAAAGTCGATTTTTATCGATTCGTTGTTGCAGCCCAAATACATATACATATACATATATATATATATATATATATATATAGCTGGATGACCCATGTCCTTCAAAATGTTTGTCATCAAACGTTTTTTATAGCCATGCAGCCACAGCAGACTTGCACAGTGAGGAAACATTAAACCGGCAGCCGTCTGAGACATGACGTTACCTGTGCATCCCTGAAATACATCTCATACTGCTGCAGCATCTGCCTGCTAATCATGCTTCCGTGGTAAACGATGACGTTGAGGTGAGTCCAGGTGTGAAATTCTCTCTCCCAGTTTGCAATAGTAGAGAGGGGGGCGATGATGAGAAAGGGCCCTTTGATGCCAATACGGTGAATCTCTTCCAGGAATGTTATGGACTGGATGGTCTTTCCTAGGCCCATCTCGTCAGCCAAGATGCAGTTCCGCCTGACAGAGGTGAGAAGAAGATGGTTAGTGGGGTAAACAGCTGCGATGCTTCGTTGGGCTGCTTAAGATATTCCCATGTTGCTGCATGACAGAAAGAAAGTGCCGTACATTTATCACAAGAACACATAGAAATGAAACTTACTCCCAAGACACTAAAACAATAAACTGAACACCAAGGGACAAAAAGACATCATCAGTGGTAATCAAAGTAAAAACAACAAAAAAACACACATTTGAAATGCAACCTTAATCTCTCAGCTGTGTGGTGTGCTTCTACAGTCCATTTATTTAGCTGTCCAGTGGGTGGGGGTAATATGTCTTCATGCTAATTGCAACGTGCAGATATTCCCACAGGCCTCTTAAGCAGCCATCCAGTTTTGATGAATCTCTCTGCGTAGGCATAAGAAAACTCCTGCACGCTCACACATAACTAAAGCAATTCCCGGGTTAAAGCAAGCACCGACACTTTGCTTCAGATGCAAGTTGTTGCTTTAGTAGTCATGGTTTAAGAAACAAATAAAAAATGAACTTTTTTGCAGCTGTGTGCATCTCAGCAGCAAATCTGACTCTCTGACTCTCACCACATACCGGCCCAAATAAGTATCCTCCACTTCACCAGGAGGTGTTAGCAGGAGGGCTAATTAATTATTATTATTATGACCACAATCTGTATACACACAGGTTTGTCTTAAATGAGCGGAATATATTACCTGGCATATGATTCTTTAAGTTTATTTTTTAAAAATTCATATGTAGCATAAAACAAAGTATTTCTTTACCTTTGCAAATAAACACTCTCCTTCACATGGATTAAAACTGACCTGTTGTACCAGTTGAAAAGAAGCCAGTTGACCCCCTCCAGCTGGTAATCCCTGAGAGTGTTGCTATTCCTGTATTCCCTCGACTGCTCCCTCTTCTTCCAGAGGTTGGCTGGTGGTCGCTCCTAGGAGACAAAAACGTTGTACATTGAACTATTACAAAAGGACCCTCCAAACACTTCAAATAACTGGAAAAAAAAGTGAATAAAATGTTTTCTTCAAGACATGCCTTTAAAAAATCTTACAAGATTACATAATTTCTGAAAGTACTGAAAGACTATTCTGAAAGAAAAAGATATTTCCTAAAGAATGCAAAATAGAAATCCTCCAAAAAAACAACAAAACATGTCATGTTTTTATTAGATTCCCCGCACAACCAGTAGGCAGCAGACCAAAAGAAATAATTTGCTCATCTCAGTACAGCACAGTTTTAACGGCATGGCGATGGGCTTTAGTTTTAACAAGCAGGAGGAAAAAAAAAAAAGAAAACAATCTTTTTACGTGTCTAAAACAAGGGAGATCGGTCTCTGCTTCTCTAAATGAGATGTGATGTGAAGCCCTGTTAGGCTTACCACTCTGCGTGAGTCTGGCTTGGCTGCCTGCAGCCGCTCAAACTCTTCAATCTTGCTTTGATCAACGTCGTCCTTCAGCTCCCACGTGCTATCCTCATAAGGCAGAGAACACCACTTCACCAGGTAGTACACCACTTCCTGCAGCAGACAGAAGAGAGTCACTGTAAAAGACTAGAGCGAGGCCAAGCTCTGCTTTTGTAGCGTTCTCAAAGGCTGAGAGGCAGCCCATTAGGGTGGCCTTGGGCATTTCTACGATTCAAAGATATCATTACGCTGTAGAACATATTAAAAGGAAGAAAGCCAACTAAAGTGGTAAGGGATAAAACATGTTCCAGAATAAAAGGTAGAAACGCACAGGCTACGCTGATATGTGCTTAAAAGGGAGAAGACTTATTTTACCTCGCCTGTGTCTTTGTCCTCGCAGTACGATACCTCCAGCACTCTGTCGACTTCAACATAGTCGGGGTTGAAAGGTTCCTCATCCATCTAAGAGAGACAGAAGACACAAAAAGAGATAAAACAGATGCTAAATAAGTGAACAAATTCAAGTTCCCACGTTCCATCTGGAAACAAACAACTCTCCTGTGTCGACTCAGTAAGTGAATAAATTCACATGAATACACACAGATGTGCCATCCCACACAAATCAAACACAGTGTTTTCATATCCACACACAGCGCTGCAACACCTGCATACTAAACGCAATGGTCCTAACGATCAAAAGAACAATGGCCTAATTAGAAATATTAGACAGAGGAAAAAATAAAGCATTGTGCAAATGGAGGGGAGAGCCCCTTTCCAGGCACACAGCCTCACATCAGTGAAGAAGAGCGCCCTCTGTGCTTGTTTCATCTTGAAGCGTTTGATCTTCTGCTGAATCCTCTTGTCCTTTTCTAGCTGCTGCTCTGTGGCCCATTCACAGTGAAGGTAGGAGCTGATAAACAGACACAGAAAACAATCAGCATCTGTTTATGCACCCAGAGTCTGAGGAAAAGCTAATCACATTTACCCATGTTTCAAATAATTTTAGACATTTCTAAAATAGAAAAAGAGCTAGGCTTTTGCAAAAAAATAAAAAGGAAAAGATATATTAAAATACTTTAGTTGACACCTGGCATTCCTTGTTTGTTACATGCAGTATATACAGACCTGTTTTTTCAGATTCAACTTCCCGTAAGTTTTACATTATTTTGAATGCCAGGTTTAAAAGGTCCTTGGAAGATTTTAATATGCAGCTAAAACAACTTCATGTTTCCATAAGTGGTGTTTTAGAATTTTCTCAATGTAAAAATCCCCCTGGGATTTTTCTGGATGTTATTAGACAGCCTGCTAATACTAAAGTTAGCGTTGTCAGACGTTTTCTTCTAAAGGCAAAACAAAGTCCTTCATATTCATTCGTTTTTTTTTTTTTTTTTATGGAACTGGGGAAATTTGTGAGTTAAAACCATCCATGATCAGTCACAAATAAAAAAAAAAAAAACATCTTCTGTGTGAAAAAAGCACACTAAGTTCAACACATTTCCAGTCCTGGAAAATGCTTAGTGAAAATAAAATTAAATTTAGTTTTTCTCCCGTACGTTATTAGTACCATAAGATTTTTGGAGGTATTCTGATTCCAATTAAGTGTCAGAGGTTTAGGGTGTTAGCAAGAAAGCAGAGAACCAGAATTACCTGGAACCATGAAGAGTGTCAACATTATATCACATCCTATGATCATATTTGGGCTACTATGTAGTTTTATGCTCCATTAAAACTTTCAATCACCAACTAAAGAACAGAATTAGAATAAGTAATTAAAACTTACTAGTTTTTGTATTTTACAAAAAACTCCTCCACTTCTACCATCACACCTGGAGAGACCTAGAAGATGTTGAAAGGAAGGATTTTGACAATAAATATCACAGAAAATGAAGATTAAGCTGATTCTGAAAAATGACCTTTTTAATAAAAAGAGATGGGTAATTACCTCCTTCTTGACGATACGAGAAGACATGATTTTGTCGACAACAGCAGCATCCTCCTCTGTTGGATTCTCCTTAGAGACATGACAGATTTAAGGTTTAATAACCTTGAACAATGGGAAGCCTGGGGAACAGAAACTTGGGTCCAACTTTCCCACAAAGTGCAACTTAGAAATATATTGACCTGAAGATTCATCCAGAATCAATACATTTAAACTATGCACAACGCACACACAGACCCAAAAAACATATAAGATAACTTGTAGAATGTTTAAAACATTTTCCTTCATATAAACAAAACAACAAAATGTATTTTCTCTATCTTGAAGCCTAGGATTAATAAGAAAGAAAGACTATTAGTTCTACTTTATTAGAATATATGACTTTATTTTTGGTTTTTCTTTTTCAGTGAAAAGGTCATTAACCCAATATGTCCTGCTAAAATTTACAGAAATATATCAAAATCAATTTCTGCCTTCCTCTAGTATAAAATAATCAAACAGAGCTACACTATTTTCAGCTATATTTATATGTATTTTCAGCTCTAACTGGTTTTTTGTTGCACTTTATTACATAAGCAACTGAATACCTTGATTTCTGTCCAACACCCACGTCTCCTTTAGTTGCAGGGCAACTGAATTACTGATAGAACTCAAACTAACTCTAAGCTTTTTTTTTTATTCAGATATAATTAATAGAAAGCATTTGTGGAAGATTTACAGTCATCAAGATATAAAACAGCAACAGGAATTCTTCCCTTTCCCTGCCTGCAGCAGAACAGGTGCTATATTTCAAAGCTGCTACGGTTTTCCTTAGTTGCTTTTATGAAAACCTTGCTCACAAAACTGAAAACTTGTTAAATATGGCACCAAGGTGATAATAGTGTTCACCGAAGAGTCTTGGCACCTCCGTTGTGTGCACATCATTAGGAACCTATTTAACCGTGCCACTGGCTGATGACGGAGGGTTTTTCTCTCTCTGCCAAACAGTTAGCCCTGCTTGGGGTGGGTTTATGATGACAAACAATCAATCAGAGCGTCGGAGGCTAAATTAATCTCACTTTTAATCTGCCCATTTTAAGACCAAAGCAGTAAAAAACACTGAACCTCACTTTAATCAGTTTAATTAGGACTAAAATAAGAAAAGCTCCTCCTGCCGTTGGTTTAGTCAGCCACATAGTGAATGTGGGTCAGTTCATTGCAATTGCCATTTTCAGCTCCATCTGTAAGCGCTGTTAGCTACACTCTTCATAAGCCCTTCTGATTTCTGACATTGTTACATTGTGGTCATAAATATTATTTGGAAAAGTGTGCAAGTGATTTCTGGGGCTGGTTACTAAAACAAAACAATGCTGCATTACGCACTTGAACCTGGAATCTGTGACTAGACTAAATTTACCTTTTAGCCTACATAATGACCCTTGTTTTTAATTGGCCTTTTATACATAAACTAAGGCTATGTTCACACAGCAGCTTGAAGTGGCCCAAATCCGATTTTTTTTTACCATATGCGACCTTTATCTGATCTTTTCATGACAGTCTGAACAACACAGATCAGATTTTTTCCAATGTGACCCAGGCCGCTTGGCTATGCGGTCGTGAATCCGATACGAATCTGATCTTTTCAAATGCGACCTGTGTCTGAACGGCCAGGTCGCACTCATCCGACCTGAAGCCATTGGTAACCAACTTACACTATATTGCCAAAAGTATTTGCTCACCTGCCTTGACTCACATATGAGCTTAAGTGACATCCCGTTCCTAATCCATAGGGTTCAATATGACGTCGGTCCACCCTTTGCAGCTAGAACAGCTTCAACTCTTCTGGGAAGGCTGTCCACAAGGTTTAGGAGTGTGTTTATGGGAATTTTTGACCATTCTTCCAGAAGCGCATTTGTGAGGTCGCACACTGATGTTGGACGAGAAGGCCTGGCTCTCAGTCTCCGCTCTAATTCATCCCAAAGGTGTTCTATCGGGTTGAGGTCAGGACTCTGTGCAGGCCAGTCAAGTTCATCCACACCAGACTCTGTCATCCATGTCTTTATGGACCTTGCTTTGTGCACTGGTGCACAGTCATGTTGGAAGAGGAAGGGGCCAGCTCCAAACTGTTCCCACAAAGTTGGGAGCATGGAATTGTCCAAAATGTCTTGGTATGCTGAAGCATTCAGAGTTCCTTTCACTGGAACTAAGGGGCCAAGCCCAGCTCCTGAAAAACAACCCCACACCATAATCCCCCCTCCACCAAACTTTACACTTGGCACAATGCAGTCAGACAAGTACCGTTCTCCTGGCAACCGCCAAACCCAGACCCGTCCATCAGATTGCCAGATGGAGAAGCGCGATTCGTCACTCCAGAGAACGCATCTCCACTGCTCTAGAGTCCAGTGGCGGCGTGCTTTACACCACCGCATCCGACGCTTTGCATTGCACTTGGTTATGTATGGCTTGGATGCAGCTGCTCGACCATGGAAACCCATTCCATGAAGCTCTCTGCGCACTGTTCTTGAGCTAATCTGAAGGCCACATGAAGTTTGGAGGTCTGTAGTGATTGACTCTGCAGAAAGTTGGCGACCTCTTCGCACTATGCGCTTCAGCATCCGCTGACCCCGCTCCGTCAGTTTACGTGGCCTACCACTTCGTGGCTGAGTTGCTGTCGTTCCCAAACACTTCCATTTTCTTATAATACAGCTGACAGTTGACTGTGGAATATTTAGGAGCGAGGAAATTTCACGACTGGATTTGTTGCACAGGTGGCATCCTATCACAGTTCCACGCTGGAATTCACTGAGCTCCTGAGAGCGACCCATTCTTTCACAAATGTTTGTAAAAACAGTCTGCATGCCTAGGTGCTTGAATTTATACACCTGTGGCCATGGAAGTGATTGGAACACCTGATTCCAATAATTTGGATGGGTGAGCAAATACTTTTGGCAATATAGTGTAGGTCACTATTCTGCTTCTTGCTACACAGAAGCGGCAAGAAAAACAAACACAATGGTAGACGATGACGCAGAGATCAGTATTTTTTTAACCATCTTGAAAAGATGGAGGTTTTAAGGTATGGAAAGATCGCTAGATGCGCTCCAGCACTGCTGGCTTGTGACATCATTGTGTCCTCTACTGCTCATGTGGGACACTTAAGCTGTAGGAATGCAGTTCACACAGGAGATCACATACAAGTTGCATATATTTGGAAATTTGAACGGCAACACAAAAAATCGGATTTTACCAAAAAATCGGAATTGAGCATCAAGGCCTGCAGTCTGAACGTAGCCTAAGTGTTCTATAGAGGAACACCAACCCTGGAAAAAAATTCTGTGAAAAACCCAAAGAGGAATGACACTCTCCTGGGTGCATAGTAAAAACATCTGAGATATATTTGGGATTTTTAAAATGATCTTTAGTTCAATTGAAGGTTTGCATAAATAAAAGGAATGTATAATTTTATGTAAGGACAAGATGTTTGATCGTTCAGTGCAACCAGATTTTTTGGGCCGATGATGCAGATTTTAATTCAAACTGTTGATACTCACCACAAAGAGCTGAACAGCAGGCTCCTTGGATGCAGCAGTGTTGGTTTTCTTGGCCTTCACTATGACTTTGACATCCTCATCTGACAACCTGGCTTCCAGCTCCTCAGCATACTTCTTCCTCTTCACCTGGCGATTCGACCGCCTCTTCTTGAGAACAATTACAAGAGGCAAAGGAAGAGGCAAATTCACATGCAAAATAATGAACCGATTGAAGCATATTGGTGTAAACCATTACAATGTAACAAAAAAAAAGGTTTAAACTGGCTTTAATGAAGGGAATGTTTTGGTTCAGTTTCTTTAAGAGATTCTTTTTAACAAGGCTGCAAAGCATGATGTGAAACATTCTATTAACAAAAAAGAAAGTTCTTCTTAATACAAGACTACTGTTCATTTGGCTGACAACCATTACTGTGTAAACATGAACATGTGTGGATAAGGTCCAGATGCATTTCGTTTCTTGGAGTAATGTCTTTTTTTTGTCTGAACTGAAATCCAAAATAATTTTGCCCTGATTCCCTGAAAATAAAGCAGCAAAGAAAGTTTCCATGGGCATGAACCAAACACATAAACGCCTCCAACGTTTTAGTAGCTGGTGATAAAGAGCTCCCAGAGCTGGATATGCTGAGCTCCTGACATCTGCTGTTGGCGTTTTGATTGGAACTGTTTGCTAGCCGCACTCAAAGTTAGCAGCAGGATGTCTATGACCCATTTTTCCAAAGCACAGATTAGAAAACTGTATTTTAGGTCATGCACACATTTTTATTAATTCACCAAATCAGGATTTTCCCAAAGAATCAATCATTCATCCTTTATGACAACAATAACATTGACAGAGAGATTGCATCGTTAGCTGCAGCTTAATGTTAGTCTCGGCAACGCCGCCTGTTTAGCAAAATTGTTGATATAATTTCCAGAGAGAAACCTGCACAGGAGAATGAAGTAGATAAAGCAGCTGAACCGCTGTTTAGGGATGCACTTAATATTCAGTCAAATGCAGGCATAACCAGTCACCTTTAAACATATCAGCATTGATCCAAAAGGTAAAACTGGGCCGGTATAACAACTAATGTTTATTTTCGTCGTGCTGTCAGGTATGTATGCGTTTCTTAAGAATTGTGATGCAACGAAGAATTGTGATGCAACGAAGGATTCAAGCATGTTTAATCAAAACAAAGAAGAAATTGTAGTGGTGATATTTTGATGGCATCCAAAGGGTAGGGAAAAAGATATAGTATATTCTAAATATTGGTTCTTAGCCATAACATCTACAGTAATACTGAATGCATACATGCATCTCTATAACTAGTTATTGAAATCTATAATATTTGGCTGTAAAAAAAAAGTTTAAGAGGATTGCTGTATCAGACTGAGACTCAGTATTTATAAAAGGACTTTGATCATTTTCGGGTCAATCAATCTTGATGGGGACGCCTGTGATAAAATTATAAGATATGTCACTGTAATTTTTTATTACAGTTAAGTACAAAAGTCGAAAGAAAAAAATGTATGTGGGAAAAGCAAACGCATATAAATCAAAACAATGAGAGCTTTGAAGTCCAGCTTTTGTCTCTGCCTTCCTGTCAAGTTTTTATAATTATCTTATGCGTGGGCTGCTGCATCCTGCATCAATGCACGAGCCCCTCCTAAAGATAATATGTAGTTAATTAGGAATAAATGCCACTGAGCCAAAGTTAATTAGATGTGCATTACAAAATCCCTGAGGGAGAAAGACCCTCAAATCAGCAAACTGAAGCTGACCACGAGCTGGGAGTCAAACCTGCCACATGCCACCTCAGCAAGGCCGAAGCCCGGAGGAGAGCACACTTCTGTCGCTGTCAGACGCAGTACCTCCACTTCTGTCACTGGATCATCTTAAATGAGTCATCAACAGACGCTTTTAATTAAGGCCAGGGGCACCGTTTAACGAGGGTAATTACATTATAGGATAGAGTCCGGATAGGTCTGAGACAAGGGGGAGAGGGCTGGAAGCGTGGGTGGAGTGCGAACAATGCCTCCTCCACATGTCGATCGCACATCTCAGTCTATTACATCTGGGACCTTTAATCTCAATCTTGCACTAAATTCAACGTCATCTATTTACAAAAGTATCTGAGAGCATATTTCCCAAAATCAAAGTAAAAATGTGATTTATAAAAGATGAATCTAAGAAAACATGTTCACATGAGATTGATTTTTTTTAGTGTGTTTTAAACAGTACAGCTGGACCGTCGGTTTCCTCCATCATTGACATACAGAAGGAATGTGTACATTCAGATAGCCACCCACTATCTGACCTCTGAATGAACCACAGTCAATCCTGAAAGGGCTCAGGCTAAAGCTGTGAGCCTTCCTCTCTGCTCAGCAGCAGCATGAACAGCAGCTAGGCCGACCAAACTTCTATCCTCGCTCAGTTTTGTGAGGATCAGCAGCAGCAATAGAAGAAGACGGATGGCGAGCCGATATGTGACACCCCAGGCAGCAACACCGAAACCAAATCCGAACCAGATAAACTCAGTTAAACTCAACTACGTTGACACCTGATGCAATGAGCACACAGGGAAATGGAACAGGGCTTATTGCTGCTTCAAGCTACTCACAGAGTCGTCATCCTTAGAAGCGTAACGAAGGGGGGGATCATCATCCGACTCCTCCTCTGAAGACTCTGGCTTTCGCTTTTTCCTTTTTCCAATCTTGATTACTATTTTCCTGCAGGAAAAGAAGGGGGGAAAAAAACTGTAAGCAAAGTTCATCCATTAAACTCCAAGCTTTACAATTACGAAGAAAAGTCCCAATCATTACATTTGCTACACTAATCTCCTAAGCTAAAGTTTGAGCTGTGCCCGTTTTGAAGTAACACTGCTTTGAGCAATACCAACCGCATCTAGAACAAATGTTCTTAGAAATATTATTGCCCCAATAACCCAAAGCATGCTGCAAGGGTAGAGCAACACCTGCAAATACTAGAAATTACCCAAATAACGCGTCACCAGTTTCAGTCCAAAACACAAAAAGCAGCAGAATTAACTAACAATCTGATAAGCAGGTTCCAGGTAAACACTTCATTTTGTTAAACTGAAACTTTATTACCACAAATCAAATGAACTTGAGCTCATCTTTTTTATTTGCAGATAGTGTTTAGAATAAAAAGGAAATGAGAATTGTTTGACACCAGGATCAGCAGTTCAGGTCAAAAATAAAAATAAGCAAGGAAAAACCTGACCATTTATAGGAGCCATGAAAGCCTGGAGGAAAGTCTAACACCCAAACGGCTAAAGGTTGCTCCAGTTGTTTTGGTAGTGCCATACACTTCCGTCCATATTTGTGTGACCATTTTCTCTATAATCTTTTTGCTGCTGTAAACACCAGAATTTCCCCATTGTGGGACAATAAAGGGATTTTCTATTCTATCATGCATTACCTCCCCAAAGATAAGAGGGAGTTTATCTCCAAACGTTTAAATCTCTTACTGTTTCAGTCAGTTATGTGGGTTAGAGGGGCCATTGGTGACAAATTAATTAGATTTCCAAGATGAAGACTTATTTTATTGAAGACCGGTATCCAGCATTGAGCGGGCCGGCTAGACATTTGAAAGTGTTATACAACACCCCATTTTATTCAACTATAGTTACAGTGGGGCCAAGAAGTATTTAGTCAGCCGCTGATTGTGCAAGTTCTCCTACTTAGAATAATGAGAGGTCTGTAATTTTCGCCATAGGTACACTTCAACTATGAGAGACAAAATGAAATGTTCTCATTGTCCATATATACGCATAAATACATACATACACACTCAAATCAACTACTCGGATCAAATACAAATCTCGTTCAAAGAGTGTTTTACTTCCTTTAATTAAATCTTTGCAATTCAAGCCGCTGTCGTTTTAGGATTTTTTTTTTTTTGCTTTACAGAAACTTCCAGTTGTTTCGTAAACTCAGTATTAAGTAAACCCAGGTCCACTGCTGGTTTAGTATTTGAGTCTTATGAGGCTTCAAAGATGGAAAGAACAGCATATTGGGTCAGCAACAAACTAAACTTACTGCAAGTGTTTGTAATGCTTTTGTTTTTCATTCAGTCTTATTATTCTGTGACCTTCATGAATATATTAACTTATAAAACCCGCAAACATCTTATCTAGTTCTCCTCTATTTGCGTTATCTCCAGCAAGTCAGACACACCAAATGTTCGGTTTGGCATCTGAACACAAATATTGCTGCCATACCATCTACCACAGTTTTATTTCCCCTCTCATAAGCTTGCATTCATTGCAGAGTTGAACACAACAGGGCATTTAGGTGCCTCATGATCAGAACAGGCATTCAAACAATCAAAAGAGGTTTATTCTGCATGCCGCTTTAATGCAAATAAGTTCTTAATCAGTAAACTGACAAACATGTAACTTGCCCATCGAAATATCAGCCCATGATGAAAAAGAAAGATTGATACATAGTGTAGCTTTTAATAGAAACACAGGCCTCAGCATTTATTTACCAAGAAGCCAAAGTTTATCTGAAACAGAGAGACGGATTGTCAGGAAGTACATATTAATGCCTTTTTTAAGTTTAAACATACAATAAAATATAACATTTGAACCATTTTTTAAAAGCTATTTTTATAAAAGAAAAGATTTAACTATTTAAGTAATTAACTATTAGCTATTTAACAAATTAAAAAATTGTGAAATCTCAAGACATCAGCCAGAAGGTCAACGTTTGGGCAAAAACTAGCTCTGTATATTTAAAATGATCGTAAGACTGCTGCCGGTACTTTCAGGAAGAAAGGGCCAAAACAACTGGTGGTGGACCGCAATAAAACATTTCTAATCAAGTTATTTACAGTATCCGTTCTTATTTAATCACATTTTAAAAACCACATATCGACAAAATAAACCACCTTTTCAACTCAAAAACTTTTTTATCCTCAATTATTAAATACATAAGAACTTCCAGTTTTAGTCGATAAAGCTGTATTGTTTAGCCTGAAGGAAGACAATTTCCCAGCGTGGTAAAGACCATGGCGTGGTATAATCCTAATCTCCTGGTCACCTGCAGATGGATTGAACTTGCTAAGTGCTACTTGGTCAGATGTTATTTCCCATTGGGAACCTACTAGCACTAAGTTGCTAACTGGTTAGCAAGATGCTTCCAACAAACCGGCCACAACCAAACATGCTTGCGAACCTTCCGTGAAAACAATGCCGCCCCCTTGATAATAAACCAATCACATTCATTATATTCACTCGTGTAAAGTTGGGCACCACCCGGGAGATTTCAGAAATGTAACCACTGGAACAGCCGCTTCCCTACGACTTTAATGTTCAGATATCCAACTAGATCATCCAAGTCAAAGAGTCTGGAATCTGGAAAACCAAACAAAAAATTGGTATTCCTATCAGAACTGTAAGAGGAGGCAAAAGTTTGGCTTAATGGCAGACAGTGTTTAACTGTGGAGTCACAGTAGGGTTAAAGAGAATGCAAGGAGGCAGGTCACCATCTACAGGGAAGATTATGACAAGTTGGATAGAATTAAGGAATCCCAAACCAGTCCAGACACTGAAGGTGTTTAGCGTTACCTGGCCAAAGAATTTGAAAGAAAGAGGAAGTAAAAATCCCAGCAAAGAAAGATATTTCTTCTCATTTCCATTTTTATTATTATTTAACAGATATAGGACTGTAAATCAAATAGATATTTCCACGCACTGACACAGTAAGACAAGAATTTCACCCTTTCCTCCCTCCTCTGTTTTATTATTCATCAGACTACAGATGAAACACAGAAGAAAAGCTTTAGTCTTTATTCAAGTGTGACGTTATCGGCAAGTAAAAAACTGAATTTTTCTCTTTCCAGTTCTGTAACTGTGGTGTTAAATTATTTTCCTATTAAGATCAGAGACGAAGACAGTTTCCTAGCTTGTGTGAACGATGTCTAATTATATTGTGGGAAAGCAGGGACACAAACAAGCAAATGTGCTTTAGAAATATATAAATATTTCTCTAGACTTCATTCGTTAAACTGTTTCTTTCCAAAATGGTTGCTAATTTGAGATTATCGGGTCACTGTACAAACAACAGCTTTGTTTGCCGTTTTATTGCCAGTGAGAAATCTTTGAAATTGACTGAATAAGATCATTTTCTAATATATTTTTTCATGGTTACACACAAAATGTCTGGTAAGGGACACTGTATGTTCAGTTTTTATATCCAAGAAAACAAACAAGAACATTAAAGCATGGTACACCACAAAAAGGGATGTTTCAGCACTATGTTAACTCTCTTCTCAAGCCAAAGCACAAAAGGTTCGATGACAATGATTTTAATACCTTGGCAAACCTCAAACAGGCTTAAATCAGCACACAGCCAAATCTTCAGCAAGTTTTTCTGAAGATTTCTTGACATCTATCCAGGGGTCTAACATAATTCAGGGAACAGAGGTAAATCACTTGCACTTTTACAGCACTCACGTCTGAGGACTCCATTCATAAAAACATTTATATGCCAATGGTGGTAAGCTAAATAAGTCCTTCCTCAGTTATAAAGATGTTTTGAGTTTTCCAAAAGGCATGAGGGCAAGTTTAAGGAAAAAGAAACAAAAAAAAAAAAAAAACTAGCTTCTTGGTAGTCTTGCACCGATGTGATACCAGAATTGGGCGGGGCCCCAATCCAGCACTAAAATGGTGGTATCCATATCGGTGAGTACCAACAAATAGGGCACCGATACCATTTTGAGAGGCAAAAGTTTATTCAACTATTGTCACCCATTCCAGGTAGGCAATAAATAGTTCTACTGGATTCACTTTGTATTAGTCTTTTTCCTGCTTCACAAAGGTAGGCAGCAGCTTGACAAAGTCATGATGGTAATTATTTTAAATCCAAGTAGTATGCAGTTCTTCACTTATACACACACACATCAATTTTAAACAGATGGCATCGGTATGGTATCGGCCAATACTGCACAGCCAGGTATCGGTGTCAGGGTCAAAAATTTGCATCGGCACAACAATACTTCTTGGACACTGAGGAAAATGGTATAGATGGTGTTATCCCAACACGTCCCAACTCAAGAACACCATCCCATGATGAAACATTGCAGTGAGCGCATTATGCTTTTGGGATTTTAGTAGGAAAAGGGAAACTGTTCAAGTAAAATATCATTTGTGCTAAATAAATAAAGATTTTTTAAGCAAAACCGGTCAGTTGGTCTGTGTTTGATGCTGGGATGTTCTCCTTTCAGCAGGACAATGACTCAAAGCATTCTGCTAAAGCAGCACTTAATTTAGACTAGAGCTTCTACTAACAACTATGTTGTAAATTGATTAATCTATCAATTATTGTTTCAATTAACCAATTAATAATCAGTTCACAAAAGGTTCCTGGATAGAGCATATAGTCAGACAAATATACATATATATTCTTAACTTAAATACAAAATTTCTATATATATTTTTACAATTTTGATATAATTCCTTCTCTGTCAGCTTAAGACAAGTTTTACATTTTCTACACTACAGTTAACAATTCATTTATCACTAGATTAGTTGACAAATATTTTGATAGTCGATTAATCTTGAAAAATCTGATTAATTGTTTCAGCCCTAATTGAGAAGCCAACTGAGAATCCATAGTTTGATTTGAAGATTGTGGCTCACAAGTAAAAACCAACCAACAAAAAGGAGCTGGGGTAACATGAAGGCGTTTTGTCTTGAGTAATGGGCAAAAATCACAGTGGGAAGATTTCGCAAGAGGCTTATCCATGGCGACTTCCAGCTTTGACTCCCAAAAAGTTTGACTCTATAGTGTAATGACTTTTGAAGGGGTGGGGTGGAGCATAGTATGACCTAAAGGATCATGACGGGATTGTGCTATATTCTGATATTTTGATGGAAAGTTGGTTGGAAATAAAAATGAAAAATCAATGTGCCAGTTGGTGGGTTAAAATATTCAAATTTCAGATGAAAATAAAATTAGCATCAAGCTGGGAAATGAAGATCCCACTCAGTGATGATTTTGGGACCCATGCAAGTGCTGCGGTTTGATCTGGGTCTGAAGCAATCAGATTAATTGTGATTTATCCATCAGTGAAATACTTGTCACCTACTTCAGTAACTGATTAATCATTTACTGGCATACAGAGACTATAACACATCCCATTAGCTGAACTCAGAGCAGTGATTGTACCAAAGTTTTGAAAAGTATTTAAAATCTTTGTATTCAATATGAAAAACCTTTTTTGTAAATTTATCAGTATGCTCTATTCAGAACTCCATTCCTCTTTCAGAAAAAATCAATATCCTGCCAAAAGTACCAAAACCTGTTGTGTTGGCCATGGGTTGCATGTCATATTCTACTTTCAAAGAGTTTTCATATTTTTTTGCTCTTTAAGCATTACAGGGCATTAAATGTTTGGCTGTGACATCGTTCTGGAGAACAATATCAGCTGTGCTGCTGCCATCAACACTTTGTTTATAGATGTTGGAGATCGGCCTGTTTTTCCAATGTAGTGCTGTTTCTCTGACTGTGACTGTCTGGATGTGCTCTCTCTTCATCCTCTGACATGGGAGCTGGCTCGGAGCTCGTCTGCCTGGCTGGTTGTTTCCTGGTCGGTGCCGCCTTTTACAGTTGCTTTTTGTATCTCTGCTTCTGTCTCCTTGAACCCCAGTCGGCCTCGGCAGATACCGCTCACACTGAGCCTGGTTCTGCTGGAGGTTTCTTCCTGTTAAAAAGGAGTTTTTCCTCTCCACTGTCGCTACAAGCATGCTTAATGTGAAGGATTGCGTTCCGAGTCAATGAACCAATGCAATCAGCTGGTTTTCCTTCAATAGAAAACTTTTAATCAATTTGACTGCATGATCTGGTGAACTGTAAAGTGCCTTGAGATGACATGTTGTGAATTGGCGCTACATAAATAAAGTGAATTGAATAAAGCCATTATTATAAAAAAGAACACAAAAATACTTGAAATTTATCTGAACGTGTAACATTCACTTAAAAGAATTAATGAAATCAGTTCAATCTTGATGATACTCTAATGATGAAGGTGAGTCTGTAATTAAGGACATGTTTCCTCTAGGTTTAAGTCTGCAAATATTTTTTCTATTGTGAATTACATTTCTCTCGTAGGTTCTCTATCAGGAATTTCAGCCATCTTGCATTTCTAATTAGACTTCAGCTGCCCCTGATCAGACATTGCTTAGTGATACCCGATGATCTATAACCACAGTCTTTTACCTCAGAGTAAAGGGTTAGTTGCCTTTCAAAGCTTTTTTGGCTCTCTTTCTCCAATTGTGCCAAATAACCCCTATCCCTCGTCCCCACGGTGATGTCCTGGCCTAGTTGGCTTGCAGCCATGAGAAGTGTGTGTCTGAGGTTTGATTTTTAATGGAATCAACACCAACTAGGGCTATGAAAGCTCCCACAGAATACCACAGAGACTGCCTGAATCACATTTTTAATGCTCTACCTCGGAAATTCTTGCTTGATAGGACCAAATTTTTGTCAAATCTGCCATTAGGTGTGCTCTGAATGCGTTTGCTTCTGTTTGGCATCCTGAGGGACTTACCGACAGAGCTGTGCTCATTCTTGTTGGGAAATCCCCACCTTCTTATGAATGGAAGGCTATAATCTCAGAGCCACACAGCTAACAAGAGGAAACGGTGGTAACAGCACCAATATGGCCCCCTCTAAAAGACGAATACCGTATCAACACGGTGCACATGGCCACACAAGCAAAAGCATTAAAAATGGGCAGCTCTCCTGGTCTCACTTCCTCACAGACATACAACCCGAGAGCCACAAACATGTTCAAATAAACCACACACCAAGACACGTGAACACGTGTGCACCCTGCAGGGGATTAAGTAGGGGAAAAAAACAATTAAAAAAACAGCTTCAGGCTTCCGTAATAAAAAAAGTGAGGGGAAAATAGATTAGACACCAAGGAAGCATGCTCTGAAATATGAACAGCTATCCTCATGCCGCATATACACTAGACTTAAACCACCATTTTCTATCATGTAATTGATCTCACAAGCTCCATTTTGTTTGATATTTTCCTGCTACCCTGCTGCTTTGTAATGTAAGCATATCTGGAATATGCCTGCTCTCAGGAAACGCTGGATGAACCTCTTTCAGCGAGCCGGATAATCTACATTTATACTGGGGGGAAAAAATGTGAAGAGGATGGGGGGTGAAAGAAACAAATAAGGGATGAGCGGCATAGTGCATTAATCAGGTAAACACGAGTGGATTTTGTAGCAGGTAGGCTGCATAGAAAAGCTCATTTCAGTCTTCAGAGACCCATGATAAGTCCAGCTGTATACAGGGTAGGTTATGATGTTTAATATTGTTTCATGAACCATACCTCGCACAAAAACATAGACCACATGTATAATCTAATGATGTTATAGCTACATTTGGTCAGATTTGTTCTCTTAAAAGATGACTAACTGATAATCCATTAGAAAGGCATTCCCAACCCAACTATTTACACCCTCTCAGTTTCGCCAGTAAAATCTTAATTGCAGATTTCCATCTCATATCTATATAGCTAAAATAATACACATATTATATATATACACATACACACACACATTTTTATATATATATATATATATATATATATATATAATCTAAGCAACATCATCTGCCAGTGAAAGACCAAAATTTGCTGAACTGTTCTCAAGTAATCAAATCAAACATTAGCAACATTAGAAACAGTTTAGCACAAATTTCAACCTAATTCACAACAAGTGAAAGAACTCAACACACCAGATTACCGAAATAAATAAATGTTCTTTTGAACATCACAAAAATTAGCTTCATAACGTATTAAAGTTTAAGGGGATAGAGAAAAACATCGACCCAGATGGAAAAAATAAAAAATTAAGAAGGGAAGTGTATTTTGTTCAACCTCCTAAGACATGCCCTGTACTTACTAAGACAGTGAGAGAGAACAAGACTTTCAGCAGATAACAGGAAGAGTGAAGGTGTCTGACATCACTCCACACCAAATAGAAACATTGAGCAATCATGGCAGGAAGACTTAAAGATCATAAAAGGAAATTTTGGCAATTACCCAAAATAGTATTCATATCATGGCCAACAATCTCGACATATTATGCAAACCCCATCTAGAAAAAACAACCAAACATGATATTTGTTCCTGGGTTCAGTTAAACAACTATACACTGCATTTATAATGTACAGTGCAACAAAAGTCACTCTCTACATTTAACCAATTCCATTGGGAAGCAGGGGGCTGCCATTTGTGGCACCCGGGGGAACAGTGTTGGGTTAAGGATCTTACTAAGAGAGGCAGTCTGTGGGACTGGGTTTCGAATTCACAACCTCAGGATTCCAAGACCTTTGCCCTAACTACTAGGTTGCCACTACCCAGAGCAGGCATTAGTGTGAAGGGTCTTGCCTAAGGACCCACACTGGTAGCTCAGTCCCCCCAGCTGGGATACGAACGCAGGACGGTTGACTTATCACTTGAGCTAGAGAGCCGCTAGATCAAGTGATAGAAATCTGTTTTGGCAGGTAAACCTGTTTAGAAACTACAGATAGGAAGCCATAAAATCCCAGAGAAGCATCTCTGTATCTTTTATGAAACTATATGTGCTTCTGTTTGCCTAAACTACAACTGTCTGGAGAAAAATCTTCTGCTAAGGTATCTATAATAAGAACAACATGAAAAAAAAAGCCTTGATCTTCTTTGGTTTGTGAGCATTCTGATCTTATTTGATTTATGAAACTTGGATCAACTTGATTCAGCATCATCATAATATTATTTATTGATTTACATTGAAATTAATGCAATAATTAGGAGTCACAATGAACTAACTTTTTTGAAGCAGATACTAATATTTGTTGGAACCTAATCTGTTGGATTCTATACCATTTAATGTATTGAAAACCCTCAAATCAGGGAGATTTAGTGATGCTTAGATTCCTTTATTTTACAACTGTATTAAAATAAAAAGACAAATATCCATCATTTTAATATAGCTGTACAAGTTTGCTGGTACATGGATGTAGTAGCTCCTTCTATTTACTTTTATTATCAGTCAGGGAGATTTTCAATGATGCCAACCTTTTCTTCTCTTCCCGAAGCCTTGGTAAAGCAGACAAGCTAAACAGTCCGACACTTGTGAGTAAAATGAAAAAGGATTAATTCAAGTGTTACAGAGCTAGATGGTGGTCTCTGAGAAAAAAAAAAAAAAACTAAACTAAACAAACAAAAAAAACGTTGAGTGCACAGACAATTAGGGTAATAGTCTTTTCTAAGGCTCCGTTCCTTTCTTAAGGAACTGTGAGATGATGCAATGGAAGCCTGAGCACACAGTGAACACCAAATTAAACCTCAGGTTTTCCATGCCCTGTCTGGCACGTTCCTTCAGCAGACGGAGGCTAAAGTAGAGACTCTAGAAGTAGGTTGGTACCTCTGCTCCCAGGAAAGATCCATTATAGGGAGATCCTAATGATGAACGCTTATGAACCAGATCGTTCACTGCGGCTAATTTTTCCCCAGAAACATATCGGCTTCATGTGTGAAATTCAAAAAGCATCATGGAAATTCAAAAAATAATCCCCATTAGTTATATACTTGGATTAAATAAAAAAAATCATGATTGACAAAAATGTATGCTTTTTGTAGCAGCTGTTCAAATATAAAAAAAAAAAACTGTAAGGAACAAAGTTCAACGTTGCCTCAACAAATCTGCTGACATGTCTCCATGTCCAAGTGAGAAAATGACCCAAGTTCATGATACATGCTCAACAAAGAGGCAAAGTCCAATAGGGATTATGAAACGTTGTACCATTCCCCATGGCCATGGGGCAATTATGTTTTATGCATCGTGTGTACAGAAAACAGACCTTAGAGTCTATAATTCAAATGCAAATGCCAGCCTTAAAAATTTATTGCAGCAGATGCTTTGCTAACACGCTTGTAACAAAAGCTACATGCAAGTGGTGTTGTATTACAGCTGGAATGTTCCGTCGGACTAGAAAATGTCCTCCTGTTGGTCTAAACCGTGCAGGTAGTCACATCCAGCTTTGAACCGATTTACTGTAATTTGATTCGTTGAGCTCAAACAGAACCTGTCCACTGTTTGCTTAGGAGTTATTCTCTAAACAGAGGGTTGAAATTTGACACGTTTAAGAACTTTGTGTCAAATGTGGTGGTGTGTAAATTGAGGTTTTCATGTTTCAGATGCAGCGCCGCAAACATTTGAGTGTTTATGTTTTTACTTTACACGGTAAAGAACCTGCCGTCCCGGCTGAATAAAACTGAACATACTGGATTTCGCGCTTTTCTCATACTAAAAATTTAAATACACCTATTAACGGCATTCTTTTTTGGCTACCCTAGTATTAACCAATATCCTCATTTAAATTTAACCCATACTTAAGCATGATCTACACTTCAACTTTAAAAGAAACCATAATTGTCTGCTCTTTTTCTTATTACCTGAGAAGGAAAAGCTGTACAGGCATGAAATGTTTCAAGGCTATAAATCTTAACACCTTAGATGAGACTGTAACGCACTCCCACAGGCCACTAGTAATAATCAGACAGTTTAACGTCACTGCCATGTTTGAGCTTAGAGCCTCCATGATATAAAAACAAAGGGAAACAAAAGGAGGGAGTGAGGAAAGCAACAAATGAAAAAGCATGTGCCAAAGAAATGTCAAAAATGCCTTTCTTTGTCTGATACTTGGCTAGTGACATGAACGAGCAGTCCATAAATATCTCAACAAGAACCAGGCTGGAATGATATAAAAACTAACTTATCGCCTGAACAGAGTTTTTTTTTTTTCTGGAAAAAGAAAATCCCCAAACAGGCATTGATTAGATGCTGCTTTCATGGAAATACTATGATTTGAATGAATTTAGTATCTTGAGTTTGTAAAGCTGTTGCTTTTAGCTGTAATTCGTTTCCACTTTTTTGTTTGTGCTTTTAAACTACCGGTATGCATGTTGTATGGCTGATTGCAAGTACAAACATTGATCTTAAAAGATTATAGATGATATAAGCTATATGTATTTCAACACTCCTTTAGAGTCCAAAATTTCACTTAAATAAAATTACACACTGGAAAAAAATCTAAATCTAGATAAGTCATTTTTTCTTAAAAATAAGAGTATTTGTTCTTGAATTGGGGAGGTAAAAGATACATTTTGCCAATGGAACAAGATAATTACAGTTAAAAATAAGAAAACGTAATTGCATTGTCCTATTTCAAGTGCATTTTATCTAAATATCTTATTTAATGAGTAAAAAATACCTCATTCCATTGGCTAATCATTTCATTTACCTACTCAAATTAAGAGTAAATACACTTAATTTACGATATTTTTACTTATTTCTAGATAGTTTTTCCAGTGCATACAGCATCTCGTCTTTACGTCATTGATAATCAACTAAAAACATGTTCTCTGTGTAGATTCCAAAGCGCTTTATCACAAAATACTAGAACGAAAACTTTCCATGCAGCTTTGTCACACTTTCATTTAGGCTGGTAGTTTACAGAACATGGATGAGTTTTGCCAACAACATGAGGCTGAACGCATCAGAGCGTAGTTCTTCAGTCTTAGTGTTTCTCTTCACAATCTTTGAGAAATATCACAGTTAAGGCAAAGTGTTATCAGCTCTAATACTAAAGGTCGCAAAAAACTGATGATTAGAGTTAGTGCAGCTAAATATACTAATTGTAATTTACCCCAATATAGGATGGTGAATGTCACGCCTAACCAATTGGTCTTTGGCTTAATAACTATATCTGTATCTGCAGAGCTATAAGATACTGTGTCGCCTTGAGGAAGACTACCTTTGGCACCAACAGAACTGACCAACGTTTAATCGTTAGTGAAAAGCTGGTTTAAGAGCCTGTATAGTTATGAACGATTAATGCATAATAAAAAAAACAAAAAGAAAGAAAAATCTTTTTCCCCCGTCGCTTTAACAGTAAAACAGGTTACTGTATTTATTTAAAATGGACCTTCAAGAAAAATGGTAAAATCTTGTGATGAAGCTCACTTGTTTTGTGAAAGTTGTAATTGTTTTAACCCTTTAAAGCCCGATCCAAGAATAAACAAAACAGAAAATTACTTTTTTTTTTGGTTTGAAGTCCTTATTTGGCCTTTTAACAAAATATGTAAAAAGAAAAAACAGAAATACTTTTTTGATATTAATAATTTATTACTATGCAATAAGTCAAGATTATTTTTTGTGTAGTCTTCTGCCCTCAGTTATCAGGTATATCTGATTGTGTACAATAGGATTTTGAGCAAAGTTTTTACCATTAAATTATGCAAAAGGTGTCAGACGCAAAACATTTCAGAAACCGTACGTATCAAATATGATACATTTGGCATTACAGGGTTAAATGGTGTTGTATTTGCACAGCTGGGTTTATGTCCAATAAACTGGAGGATTTTACAGTATGTCCAGTAATGCAGAAAGAGATGCAGCTTTAAAACCATTTCATTAGAGGGTAAACACTTAATCTGGACAATTAATTTTTAATTTATACAGAAAGTAGAAAGCATTTTTGCTTCCCCCCCCCCCCTCCAAATTGCTCTTAAAGGAAAACAGCAATCAGCTTTACATCAATCAGTGATCAGAAATCAGAGTAAAAATCTATCATGTTCAACACCTCTCCTCCTCTACCACCTTGATCTATTAATCAATCCAGCTTCCAGGCGGATTTTTGACCGCTGTCTGTTTACCACATCAGCTTGAAAAAAATAAACAAATAAATTGGCTGTTTATATGCTGTTTAAAATGAACAAACCCATCCCCCACGATCCAACTAGCTTTAAATTTACTGCATTTAAACATTAGCCTGCTCCTTTGTCTCCATGCCACTGCATTCACATCTGCACCAACTGATATTTTAATAGCTTATGTGGGGTGTGGCTTATAGCTGCACACTTGCATATAGCAGTTAAGCATTGGGGGATGGTAGGCAGATTATAATATCAGGACTTTTCGCCCAAACGTCTGAAGCAGCGGAATCTCACATGTAAACGCAGCCTTTGTGTGCCATGTCTGCACTGAGCGATGACTACACATGGTTTATTGTTATGGCTGTAGTAAATGTTGAACTTTGAGCTTCCATCTTGGTAGCCACAGGAAGAGATTGTACAGAGACAAAATACAAAATTACCCTACTGCTTCCTGGCAGGGTTGCTTTTGATAAATTTAGGTTTCTCCTTTCCTTACTAACAGTATCCTTGTCGACTCTGTGCTGTACTAAGAAATAAATAATTAATTAGAAGAGTAAATGATTGCTATAAATGATTTATTATCATTACAAACAAAGAAGGATTTGCAGCCTTATACTAAAGTACTGGAGCACGGCAGCAGCAGCAAGCAACCAGAGGCATGTGTCACATGCTAATTTGAGCTCATGTATTGCTGGGGAGATTCAGGCAGGCGCTGAATTAACAGAAGATCAAAGCTCTACTTAATGGATTATTCTTTAATAGGTTGTGCATTTTGCTGGTTTGACACAGATTGAACGCCGTCTACTTACCCAATCTTGGTCTTTTGCTTGGGCTTTGATGAAGGTACGATGCAGGCCTTCCTGGAGGCCTTCTCTTTGGTCCGGGCTTTGCCATTTCCTTTGTGCTCGCGCTCACGGTGAGTCTTGAACTGAGCAGAGGAGCTGGGGAAGCTCTCCGGGCTCATAACCCGTGGGATGTTCTTCTCCCCTCTCTGTCGCGCCTTGGCTATCGCCTCTGATATTATCCTATTGGCCTTCTCCTGCTTCTCATGCACAGTTGACTCCATCTGATGGTGCTTCCTCCTTGGCACCCTCTTCTCCGACGAGGAGCTGGAGGAGGATGAAGATGATGAAGAAGACGACGAAGAGGAGGAGGAGGATGAAGGGCTGCTCTTCACTGTGGGGCTGAGGACCCGCACCTGACAACTGGAACCATTGGGGTTTTTTCGAGGCTAAAGGGAGACAGAAGTGGATGAAGATAACCATTTTAATGTTTTAAAAGTATATTTAATAAATACTACAAATATTATTTAAATTAGCCTTTTATTAATTATCCGAAAAAATATTTTAGACGTGAAGAATGACAAACAAAACCGGACCACTATTATCCAAACAAAACAAAAAAACGGGTCATAACACGGATGATGAATGGCTTCAGATGTTCCAATCACCTCCACAGCTGGAGGAGGAGAAACAGGACTGTCCTGCACAGAGTCTGGACCTAAACCTTATAGAATACCTTTGGGGATAGAGATTAGGCTGCAAATCTAGTCGTCTTTTTTTGGCAACAGTGACTTGAAAATTCAGCTGACAAGGAAAGTGGGGGCGTGCATCAAGCAAAGGTCAAGAAGCTAAGACTGAAACCTGTGATGGCCATGCTATGGATAGCGCTTCCATACATGGGTTGTGCAATCCCAACTCTAGTTTTCTTATCCATTATATTTACAGAATAGTTGTAGCGGTTGGTATGGAAACTGGGGTCAATCAACAAATTAGAGGGTATAGATTAAGTATGGAGACATTAAAGTTAATGTTAAAGACCAACATCATTGACTGCATAGTTTACCTGGAGATTACCTACTGTCAAACATGTAGTTCGCGGTATCCATTACACCCCATTTGTGTATTAGTAGCATATTATATAAAATGTATTTAAGTCGTGTATTTCTAAAGCAGATACAACACCTTGGCGGTAAACAATCTGACCAAAATAAATGACAAAGGATTTTTCCAAAGCCATTGACAAAACAGCAAAGGTACAACCTGGTAGACAGGTTATACCCAGAGTTGTCCCCATCTGTTAGAGACATTCAGCCCTATTAGGCTAAACAAACATTTCAACATCAGTTGAATTGAGTTGTGCCCAGATCTAGTCCCCGAGGTCGGCATGTCTTCCATATTACCCTGGTTCGAACCAACTATGTGATTCATTCAGTACCAAACGTCTGGGAAACTGAACTATTTTTAGCTAGCAGAGAAGTCAATAGATAGAGCAAATGTTTATCTTTACCATGAGACGTAGAACAATCTGACAGAGTGAGTCAGTAATTCTTGACAATTAGCCGCTCTTTTTGGCCCTTTGCCATTCTGTACCTTTGCAATTTTTCGTGCAATGGTACCAATAATTGGTTAGACAAGCAAGTATTTTTCCACGATTGTACTGTGCAATATAAAAAAAGCCGTTCGGCTTTGATAAGGGGTCATAATATCTCATGTTTTGTAAGAGAGTCAGGTGGCTAGAAATGGGATCAAAATTAATAATACCAAAAAAAGAGCAGATCGAATTAATTTGCCTGTAAGATTTCATTATGTTTAAAAGAGAAATTAAACATTGTCCAATGATTTGGGTACATTGATATAAACTGGCTTGTATATGGGCATAAAAAAGGAAAGGCAATTGCAATGTAAGGATAAAAAAAGGCGTTTTTTTAGTAGTAAATTAACCTAAAGCAGTCACCAGCACCAAACTGTCACCTTCAATATGGGATTATCAATGCTATATGGTTAGTTTTTATTATATATATTGCATAAAATGTTTTATTAGTCACACATTATGACTGGGGGACGAAGGGAAAAAAAATCATAATCCAGTGGATTAGAAACAGAATTTGATATAGCAGTCCAAGTGATCTCTGATAGGTGTTACTGATTATTCCTGGGAGGAAGGGGGTTCAGTTTCTTGAAGCCAATATTGCTTTCCTTCCCCCATTTACATAACAAATAAAAATTTAACACTAGCCTCAATTTATCGGAAAAAAAACAAACATATTTTTTATATGTAGCAAATGCAATGGATTCGCATGATGTGACCTCAAGCCATGGCTGCTAAAGACACTAATCAATCAAACACAAGCAGGTATCAGCTAATTGCAATGTAGAAAAAATAAACAACAACTGTAACATCGACCCAAAATCATCGTCTTTAGTTCGGCTCGTCACCATATTGGGTTCAGTGATCCAACTAGACATTGGAAACATAAGTGATAGTAAGAGCTTCTTCCTAAGGTAGCAGAAACCCTTTGGAGGCTAAGCCAGACAGAAGAGCATGTTGCTGCCTCTTTCTTTGATGCTGTTGGCTGGAGGTGGACCAGTCCCACTTTGCCCGTTACTTGCTTCAACTCCAAGCTTAATCTAACTTAAACTATTGAAAATACAGCAAGGAAAAAAACAGAAAAAGAGAAGCTTTCTTACAGAGAATCGCTTTCAGATCAGGTGGACACCAGGTGACACCAATAGTCTGATGTAAATCCAGTTCTTTTGAGTTAGGCGTCTAAAGCATTTGCCCGTTGCAGCAGGTTACATTTAATCTTAGAGACATAAATAATCCAGCCTCTGTGATACATGATAATATGTGAATAATGGATGCCGTTACTGCAGTTATGCCCTGTTGTGGGCCTTCAGCCCAGAGGAAAGGGAACCCATAAATGAATGACCTAATCTAAAAATGTGTTTGTATGACTACATGGCTCAGGCGCGCCTAGTGGCTTTTTTTTTTCCAACCCCTCTACACTGCTAGAAAAATAAAGGAATTAGCTTAAACCATACTGACAAAGTAGGGGGAGGGAAATGAATGATTAGCAATTCCTCTGAAAGAAAGTATGGGGGAAGAAAACGCTTACAAGAGCTGCATTATAATTTTCACATGTGCTTCTTTGCTGAGGCTATTAGGAAGAAATTGACTGGATCAAGCTGGAATGTTTTCATTCAAGTTAATAAAAAAAAACAGAAAGAGGAGTTGAAAGTAATGCATAAAAAAAACACTAAGGAGGAGCAAAAAAAATTCCACAAAACGGGTTTCCATCAGCAAAGCTAGAGGCTGGGGGAAAGAAAATCTAAAATGCAGCAAAAGTGAGAGCGCTGCAGCTGTGTAATACATCTATAAATAACTGAAATTACAGCCTGCCAGCACTGCAGTGATTTCAATCTCACTCGCAGCACGCAGTCCCGTGAAAAACGGCGGGGACCAACAGAGACCATGAAAAGGTAAAGTAAGCTCCATTTAGGTGGGACACCTTCCCCGCAGTGCCCACCCATCATTTCCACATGGAGCAGGCTCTCTGCTGACTGACAGGCTCAACTCGTGGAGGGCAAACACACAGACACAGACACACACACTGAAACTACAGAGCAGGACAGCTGTAGGCGCAGATCAACAGGAGAACGACAAAGTGATGTGGGACATGAAAGGCTGAAGAGGGGCTGGGGAAATCAGTCGAATCCACTGGGTCTTCATTATGTCACACGGTAGAAAGAATGAGTGGAAAGAGGAACAGAAAAAAAAAAATAAAAAAAATTCAGCTATGAGTTCAAGATGGCGGCAGTGCAGCATGAGCCAGTAGCAGAGGAGGTTGTTCAGTTCCTGCCGGGCCCCTCCTCCTCCCCCCTCGTTCCTCCTCCTTCTGAGAGCAGCTCACTTACCCTTCCTCTTGGCCTCTTCACTGTAGACATGGTGAGTTTTTTTTTCTCCTTCCTCTTTGCTCCCCCTCTCCAGCCGGCTAACAAAAGCCTTGCCCTTTCACCGTGTTCCTGCTCTCTCTGTTGCTCACCAACTCCTTCTCTTCCAAATACTCCTCTTTTTCCCCCAACAGTCCGGTTTCTGTCACTCTTCCTTGAGCTGAGTGGTGTTCCCCCCTCCCCTGCCCTCCCCTCCCTCACTTGCTTGTTCCTCGTTTTCCTCCCCTCCTCCTCCTCCTCCTCCTTTCCCGGTCAGCTCGTCTCCTCGGGCGAGAGTGAGCGCTATGCTGGAACCGTTCCGTCGCCTCCTCCCCCAGCGGGAAGGGCTCAAGAGGAGCGCATGGGGAGCTCTCTCTCTCTTTCTCTCTTCCTCCCTCTTTCGTCTCCTCACAGGGTGATGAGGGAGCAGCGCTGTTGGCGGTAGAGGAGGTGAGTGACAGTCCAGGAAGCTCTCATTCTGCTGCTGCGTGCCGTTTCACCGTAGTCCGGCTTCAGCCTTTCCTCTCTCTCTCTTGTTTGTGTGTGTCAGAGTTGCCTTACCCAGCCGCCTCTCTCCTCCCCCCCACATTGAGTCCTCTTTCCTCTTGTGAGTGTGGTCTTGGTGCCTCTCCGGCTCCTCTTAATTCTCCCCGTTCACCATTTCTGCCTTGCCGCCTTCCTGTTATCTTCTCTCCTCGTCTCCTTCAGCAGCCAGATGAAGGTAGGTTTCCCCTCTTATTGCTTACAGAAAAGGCTTTGTCTGACCTTTAGCGGTTGTTTGGTGTTGTTGGTTTTTTCCCCCTCTCCTGTCCTCCCTATACTTGTCCCTTTCCCGTTGTCCTTCTCTCCGCTCGGATGCAGTGCGCGTACAGAGCTTAAGTGTCAGGCAACCGGAGCCGTGGAAAATGAAAGCACAAAGAAGCAAAATGCATCAGCATGAATATTAGAGATGTCGTTAAAACCCAGACTCGTTTTTCTCTCGCTCACTCACTCGACCTCTCTCTCTCTCTCTCTCTTTGTGAGGAAGTAGGCCAGCAGATGGTGCTAGCAGTTATTACATTAACTTTCTCAACTTAACCCCCAAAGCACTGGATTTTGTCACATGTTTTAGATCGGCAGAATGGGAGGCTTGTTCTGCATAGAATACACTGATTTACTCAAACATCAGTCAAACATGCAACTAAACAAGCTCCCCTATGGGGGAATGGAATCCAGGCTGGCACTCTGACAAGGTCACAGCTGGGTCAATAAGCAGCAATGATAAAGAAGAAGGTTTACAAAGGAAGGCAGGATGAGCTGGACAACTTGGATCAAAGCTCAACGACAGAACATGAACATCTTTGAGGAACTAATGATACCACCGCCAAGCAGCCATGTGAACCAGCTCACACATGAGCTGAAATCAGCTGCAACACTCAGCACTGCCATGTGCATCCAGCTCACGACATCAAGAACGCTAGGTCTAAAAAAATAAAACATTTGAAATGAGCCAAACATTTCATTTTATTTCAACAAATAGAGTTGTTGTTTTTTTTAAGTGCAGTAACACTCTTTTGGACTTTACTGGAAATTTAAATACAATGATTTTGTTACTTTTGCCATAATGGCAGCCCTCTGCTCCCCAAGGGGATGGGTTAAATGCAGAATTCATTTCATTGCTCTGTACTTGTGACAGTGTAATGACTGTTTATAAAGTTTGACTGATCAGTTAGCTAGTCAGAAAGAGTTCAGAGCACATAGGACTGCTGACAATTGGGAGAAATATTAATATGCCTGGGAAGAAAATTAAAATCTAAAGTATAGATCCCTTATAATTATCTCTAACTGTAATAAGTAGTTCACTGTTTTGTAGAGCAGGTATCATTCCTTAAGTAATACATATTCCATCAAAATTAATTGTTGACGCCTGACTTATTAAGACCTATTCAACTTCGAACTCTAGGAACAAGGGATTGTGGGTAGTTAGCATAAACTGAATGGAAGCTATTAATTCATGAATGTTAATAGATCCTTTGTCCAAGCCTTTAAATCTTATCTTATATTTGCATCCAAGTTGACAGACTCAGTGGCACCATGATGCAAACGATCCTCACAGCAGGAAGATGAAAAAAGCATCTATGATAGCTGAATCCATGCATGTGTGCTTGCAACACTCTGATTTAAAGTGATTGGTGGTAACATGTGGTTAAAAGCTGAGCTCATCCTTCATTAAGTCAGTCAGTCTGACCACAGACAGCTGATTCAATACGGTTAATGAAAACCAAAAACAACACAGAGGCAAATCAAAGAGTTTGGCCAGAAAAAACTCAACTGTTGGCTTATGTAGTTTCCACCTTTTTGGTTCCATTGTAAGTTTGCTCAGATAAAGTGTGAAATGTGTGGGTGACCATATGCAGGTTCTAACACCTTATGGGTTTAGGTTACTAATAATAGGGATGTTGTGGACAAGAGTGCTTCTGGAGGCTGTTACAGAACCCCTCTGTGGTTTGTGTCGTTTCATGTCTCTCTGCTTTCTATCTCTTACAGACATGGAGACGGTTTCCTTGAATGAAGGTAGCGGCTGCTTTCGAACTTTCAGCAGCGCTGGCAGTAGTCGGCTTTGTACCGACCTGCCAAAGCCAGGCCTTGGAGTTTGGACTGTAAAGCAGAGGACATGCTTACAGGGAAGCTGAGCGGGACGGCCCATCCCAATTCCACTGTTGAGCTGCCCAACAGGGTGAAGTACCTGGAGATGGGTTGAAAACATGCAGGGCAGAACTAGAATAGCCTCAAGACTCTCTTCTTGTCCCCATAAATAAATTAATGAATAAATAAATAAGCCCTCCACCAACACTGAGTGCTGAAACCAAACAGAGGGTGAATAACCTCTGCTATCTTAGTTAAAGGAAAAAGGAAAAACTGGTTAAATTCCCTCCTTTGTCTTTAAGTTATTTTATGAAAAAATATTTGCTCTCATTGGAGAAAATAATCAGAAAAAAGAGCAACAGTCAACTTAATAAAGCTCAGACTTCGAATGTCAAATGGCACGAAGCCACAGCTCCCTGGCGACTAGACAGTTAATATGCAAACGAGGCTGGCAGCTCTCTGTGAGAGGGAGGGGCTTCCTTTTAGGCAAGATGAGATGGTGGAGAGGAAGAAGAGGGGAGGGGAGGAGGAGGAGGAAGGGGAGTGAAAGGCAGTGACGGGGAAAGGAAGTGGGTAATAAAGGGAGAAAAAAAAAATAGAACTGCTCTTCCCGCCCAGGGAGGGAGAGCGGCTGCAAAGATACAGGTGTCCGTCTCTAAAGACCATCTCACCCCCATCAAATACTATTAGTGAAGCATGGTTATTACTCTCTCTCTCTCTCTCTCTCTCTCTCTCTCTCTCTCACTAATCATTATGGAAATGAAAGCAGAGAGCAAGCAGCGAGTTGACCGGAGCCCACAAGATGGCAAGTTCATACCCGAGCTTCAGGGCAAACACGAGATTAAATCACTACTCAGGAGAGAAAGATGATGTTTCTCAGTGTTACTGAGAGCACCATCAATGGTTAACTGAATGGGAGCGAGGCGTTAGATCCATCATGGACAGCAGCCAACAAGGACGTTTGATCTGGCAAATGGCTTCTTCAGATTACCGCTTCCACAGTGAAGGGGGGAAACATCCTTTAGGGCAGATATCGCTGCTCACAGTGCTTGATGACCCTCCTGAGGTGCACTTCAGCCACTGAATTAACTCAAGCCCAAGCCTGGCTGCTATGAGCATTATTTTTATCGTTCAAAGCAGGTTTTGACTTTAGAAAAAAAGCATTTTTATAAGAGTTGAAAGCTAAATATTTCAATAAAAGTGCATTTTAACTCTGCTACACAGAGATTATTTCTATCCTTCCACAGTGTGTTACATAAACAGGACTCTTATGTAAATTAATTATTATTATTGTGGTACAACAATCATGCTTTGCAACTTGCATAAAGTCATTTTGACACCTATAAAAACTTCTAGGGGTAAAACTTATAAATCTGACAGCAGATTTTAGACTTTAATGAAAAGCTGATTCTATATTGTTTCATATTACTGTAAAGGAACAAAGTGACTTTAACATCAAAAAAATTCTGTAACAGTTCCTGTTTTTTGGTTTATTTTTATATTTGCTTACTTTCACACTTTAAATTAGTTATTAATATATAAACCTTGGGAGCTGAGATTGTTTGACTGAAAAATATTTATTTACACTTCTGGTTTAAAGCGAATAATGGCATTGTCCCTTTCTCTTCCATCCTGGTCTCAGGCTGAGAGTAAACTGATATTATAACAGTGAATAAAAACATGGTGCAATCACAAATTTCAGTTGAAAAAAAGTTAATTGATAGTTAATCGGTTTAGGGTAGAAGTTTACAGAAACAGAGTATTTAACCAGTAGGAAATGTTTGGCACCCTGCCGTCACAAACTACACAGCTATGGTTCTGGTTAGGTCTGTGTGATGGGACTGAATAATGCATCACCATATAAGTGTCATGTAGGAGATATATATATAATTATAGATTGTTTTTAACCTACTTTTAATAAAGGGGAAGGAAAAAAGGCTAAATTTAAATTGTAACTATAGTTAAACATAACCTTTAAAAAGAGGTCAGCTCTACCACCATGCTTTGCTTTGCTGCGAGAGGTTGAGAGGGTAAATCCTTCCCTCTGCCTACATCTCCCAGAATGCCATGGGGTTCTGAATCAGAGTTCAGTGAAATTAGTCTCTTCTACTGATATTAATGTATTGTTATTTTATAGTTAATGTTTTATTGCACAGTTCTTATTCAGTTCTGTGCAGAAAGTTTTACATCCCTTCCAGAGCAGATTTCTGGGGTACAATTCTACTCCAGTGAATCATTAATAGCCACAATTTCTGTAATGGAAACAAAAGAGCTCAAAAAAGAGCCCCAGATTATATTCCTGCAGGGGAAACACCTCAAAATGATCAAACTCAAAATCAACAAGCATCAATCAGCTGTATTTATAGGTTATTTCACACCAGCTAATAAACTAAGACAAACTGGGATTCTGCCTTATCTAATAATTAGTTTATGATCTTTAACTGAAGAACATTAACCAAACAGAAGATTTTACACTCAAGAGGAAGCTTGGACACCTCCAGGCTGCCAACAAATTGGTTAAATAACAGCTTTTCTAAGACATGTTGATCAGAGCTTATTTTTTTACATATGAAGACAAAAGGAGAAGGTTGCAGTAACAGTTGCTTAATAAAGCTCTTCACTTTGACCACAAAAATTGATTAAAAAAAAACAACACATTTCTGTTCAAGTGTTACTCAGAACAGATCTGACCTCTGAGGTTTAACACAAAAATAAATAATTACCCGACATCAGATGAATAACCCATAAAAAAAAAAAGTCATACCTATTCATTAAACAATCAAGGTGTCTAGGTGTAGGAAGAAAAATAACAACAAACAGCCTTGTTAATTTGTCCAGCGGCTAAAGGCCAGTTTGCAAGTCAGAGCTGAGAGTCTGGCAGCAGCTGCGGAGCTGATAAATGAAAGGAGACATGATGCACAGTGATGCTTCCTCAACCAATTAAAAACAGCACCATGCATTAATGATCTTTGGTTCAGGGTCAAGAGTAACACTAGCTAGGCAGAGCGTGCTGCCCTGAGGGAAGGCTGCTGAAAGTATAACAGAGCACAGTTACTGTAGTCTGGCTGCGTGTGCTACGACAGGACGCCAACTAGCTGACGGCATGAAATGTGTGCAATTCACAGCAGCCGACTGCTGCCTCAGATGGGTCAGATGGGTTCATGGCATCTCAGCTACTTTCCATCAGCGATGCAGAGGGTTTTTTCTGCTCTTGCAACAATAAAAACATAACTTAATGATTAAGTCAAAGGAAGAGCTGAACAGAATAAAGCCCCTGGGTAATGTGAGGAGTGTTAATGTGACCAACAGAGCTTAGTGATGCAACCACTCATACATGTTTCCAGTGTTGCATGTCTGGTTTGCCTGGACAATACCCATCGGTGGGCAGTGTGCAAAGTTCAAATCAGACAAATGCACTTGTTTTCCACTGGAGTGCTGCCTGTTGTTTTGTGCTGCAGTTTCCCATTTGCAATAAAAACTAGGGATGCACGATATAATAGGCCCCCTATCGGTATCGGCCTGTATCGGCCTTAAAACTGAATATCGGAGATCGGCCAACCCATCGATATTTAACCCGATATTTGATCAGCTTCTGAGTTTCTAAAGTCTAAAAAAAACGAGGGAAAAAATATTGATACATTAAAATATCACAGTATCTTCATATGCTGATATATTGCCATTTAAAAACACCATATCAATCTCTTTTACTAATGAAATATTGCTATATGTCATAGTTATGCTACGAAATCCCCCGAAAATTCACGAAATTTTGCCATATTTTTATATGGTGATATATTGACGCGGTATCGATCTATTTTACTAACAAAATCTCACAAGAATTTGCAAAATATCACGAGAGTTTGTAGCAGAACGATGAAATTTCACGAGATTTTGAAAGTAAAATAGATCGATACCGCGTTTTTAAAAATCAATTTGATATCAGCATATGAAAATATATTTGAGTATATCATTTTTCAAAGTGTCAGAAATGGATAACAAAACTGCTATTTTCAATGACTACTTATTTTTTGTTCAGCTTTAACATCAGTATCGATATCGGTAATCGGCTACATGAGTTTTAAAATATCGGATATCGGCCAAAATCCCAATATCGTGCATCCCTAATAAAAACCCAGACAAAAACGCACCTGTCTAACACAGACAGTCAATACACTTAACTGGGGAATGTTTTTCATTTTATTTTAAATCATACTTTAGTTAACCAACTGGTTAAGCAACAGCAAGTACAACTCTGATTTATTTGCAAAGAACAGGGAGTCAGTCGGGTTTTACAAACTCATCCTTTAAGCTTGTTGCCAAACAGAGAGACAAACTGACTGACTTACTGCTCTATTTAAACAAGAGAACATGGAGCTATACCTAGAAATGCACCGATCTGGTCTGACCTGCTGATTCACATTTCCCCCAGAATATATCAGACATAAGCTCGGAAAAAAAGGGCTCCTTGATGAAGGTCTTACATTTAGAGCCAACACAAGATGAAGGAGTTACAAGATGTGGGGTCTGATTTTCCAGACCTACCAACCAGAGCCGATTAGGGGATACTCTGCTACCAGTGGCAGTCTTCAAAAGGCCTCCTTGCTAAGTTAGTGAATAGAGACTGAAATTTTGTTTTCTTAAGGAACTAATGAATGAAGACCCCACACAGTGAAACGATTCCGTTACAGGAAGCAGCCAAGGCCTGGCTCAGCGTCAACCAGGCGCTGAGGCTGAGGAGAGGAAGCAGTTATTCTAACCAGAGCATTTGCTCTTCAAGGGTGAGCTACTAATAAGCATACATTACATCTAAAAGAAAAAGCTATGCCTTAAATCAGATGTTTCACTCTGATGTGGCAATAAGGTTAAATATGAAAACTAACTTGATCAAAATTTATTTAATTATTTGTTTTTAACTGTCCTATGTAGGGTCGGTAGGAGGAAAGACAAACTGGACCATAAGTACGCGCCCCTCCCTTCGAATGATGTTATAGTTTTCTTTAGTTAAGCTGAAACACACATCAACTGCTTTACCACCATGTGTCTTAGTCTTGAATCACTTTAAGTTAATTTATGATTATAGCTAACAGCTGAAAAAGAAAGAGGAAAATACATTTTCTAAAAACAAAAAGGTTTCCTTTTAGGCATGTTGTAGTTCAAGCAATTATGGGGAAATCTACTGACACAATAGTTCTGCAGTAGTCATTATCACTCTCCACAAGGCGGATATGCCATAAAGGTCATTGCTTAGGAAGCTGGCAGTACAGAACTCTACATCCGAACACATTAGGAGAAAGTTGAGGAGTCGAAGAAAGAATGTTGTAGAAAAAGATGCAAAGACAAGAACTACAACAACAACCTTTTTTGGTCACATCAAATGTAAACTTTCTAGCATATGTTAGAATTTGTGAAGTGGTGATGCCTGCTACTGTCCAAAGTCATCACAACACTCATTTAGAGCGCTTCACCTTCCCTCCTGCTTATAAACTACTCTGATGCCAATTTCCTCCAGCAGGACTTGGCACCTGCCCAAATTGGCAATACCTGCTTTAAAGACCACAGCATGGCTGACTTATTGGCCAGAGCTTCCAGTGACCTAAAGCTCAGTTCTTAATGTGCAATTATCAGCTGTGTGAGCCAGAATATTTTGTCCTATAAGAAAATCCTCGGTAATGATCGGTGCTCTGTGGTTATTCAGTGGGGCAGATGCACCACAGCTGATTCAGCTCCCTCCAAACCAAAGCTGCAGTGACTGGCATTTAAAGCTAGTCCTAATATCCATCAATCAACACTTCTATTGCTATAGCCTTCCCTCTCCTCCCCATTCCATTCCTGCTCCGTACTACAATAATAGGGCAAATCGACGCCCCTTGGTTGCTGTCCATCTCCATTAAAATGCTTCTTTGGCTAAGTTTTACGTTCTTCTATTGTAGACCTTTAGAATACAGTTGGTCTCTGAACAAGGGGAAATTTTGCAGGTACTGTATAATTAATCTACTCTAAAGAAAAAAATCAGCCCAAGCCTTTGTGGACTTAACAAGTTGTGCCAGAGGCAAAATTGAAAGCTTTTTCTCCTTAAGGCTGCTTTTAAAACTGGGGTTGTTCCGAGTAATGATGTGCTGCTCTCCGAATCAAAGATGGCACAGCAGGTCAGACTGCAGGCAGTGAAGCAAAGCTGAACTGTGCAAAACAAGCAAGCCGGATGATGCTATTCATTAACGAGAACGGCGGTGAAAACTGAAGAGTGGAGCTGAGAGGATGTCCCTCAGGATGCACTGGAGAGAGATGGTCAGAGCGGGAGGGTCGAGGCACAAGTGAGAAATAAAGAGCAAGGTAGGTCAGTAGGGCCTTACTGCCAGACCTTTACTGCTCGCTTTAATATTGAAGCTGTGCAAGGAGAGAAAAGAGCCCATGCCTGCATGTAGGGGAAGACACACAGTGGTGAAAACATAATGGTGCACAAGCAAAACACAGAGGGTTCACTGCTTAGTCAACCTCCAGCCTTCAGGATTAGACGAAGCAAGGATTTTATTTTCCCTGTGCTGGTTTCTACATGCTGCTCTGACAGGCAGGCAATGGAGGAAATCTCTGCTGCTCGGTAAATTAACCCCTCCGTCAAACCACACTCTTATATAAGGCTTGTTCAGGTTCCCTTTCACAAAATGACCTAAATATTAAATCTTCAATAAAAATTGTAGCGGTCATATAAAATTAATTTTAAACTTTTAATTATGTCTCCTTTAAAGCTTTACCTCAATCTAGTTTATCTAATATCAAATTATATAGATTTTTTTTCTTTTTTCATTTTATGTCTAGAAAGAAGATAAACATTTATTGAACAACTTATTTTTTACTTCTTTAGGATACTGTAAAGTAAAGAAAGAAAGAGAAACAGCCAGGATGCTGGGGTTTAATGGCAACATGAATCATGTCACTGCTATGTGGAATTTGGTGAAAAAAAATTTTATAAACAAATTGGAAACATTTGGATTTAAAGCAAAATTAGGTTAAACGATATTATAACAGATGTAAAAATCTTAAATGTGCAACCCCCTTTACGAGAAAGATAGGCCTACCCAGTCATGGCCGACCCTTCCAGGTGAGAAGGAGCTGCAGAGATCTGCAGCTTACAACTAATATATCAGTTGCTCACTACGCAAATCTGAATTTAAGAATAAGCGTGGTAGAAAATTACTTTGTTGAAAGGAAAAAAAAAAGTCTCCAAAGTCACAGATTCTGCATCACCAAACCAAAATACTGCATATTTGCACCATATATATTTGTATGAAATGCTCTGAAGTTCCAAATCAATTTTTTGCACCATGTTTTTTTTCCCCCACAGTTTACATTTGATCACTGCAGCACTTTATGGAATGGAAATGTTAATTTCACTGCTAAGCTGCTGCTCATTCACCATCTGAAAGCTGTCCAAAACAAAATTTGGTTTTGAACACCCTCTGAGTGTAGAAAATGACAATAAAAGTTGTCTGAGTTTAGGAGCGAAGCTAGAAGTATTCACATGGAAATGTTTTGGTCATCATGGTGGACATGAGCTTAAAAACACCATCTGCACAAAAAGGAAGTAATGGTTGAGGCATCATGGTGAGGCGATGCAATACGTGTCAAAAGGGTTTTCCAGGTACGTTGTTGCCATTAAAAAAAAAATAATAATAATAATAATATATATATATATATATATTATTTTAATATGGATATCTAGCCAGAGAAAGGGTGTTCAGATCCATCAGGTGCAGCAGCTGCTAGCTCTACAGGTTCAATGATGGTGAAGGAGGGGACACTTCAGACATTACTAAACAACACAATTTTGCATTGTAGCCAAAGAATGGTCATTTTTGCGTACGGTTACACCACCTGGATTTCATACCAGTCCATGACTGGAGTTGTGCCGATTATATTACAAAATAATCTAAGCTACATACTCCAATCCAAGCTTAAAGGTTCTGCAAGCAGAATATAGAAAGAGTTTCGAGAACCAGAAAAAAAATATTCCTCTTTGATGTGGACCATCATTTCATGACTGAATTAACGCATTGAAAAAAACTAAAATTTTGTGCTTTTACATGTGATCTTTTAAAATGCTGCCAGTTTTTAATCATTTGCATTATGTTTTTCTCCTTTTTTAATTAGCTATTTCAATCACAAAATACATTTTTACCTCCCATCCTTGTAAGGTTGTTTTGTGATTTTCAACTATGTGAGGTGCTGCTTAAGGAACTTTGTGCAAAATTCTGAATCTAGTTCTCTATGAGAAGAGCTGGAACCAATTCTACCATTGCTAAAAGGGTAGAAGGTTTTCCATTGCATTGTTCCTAGAGTTTGAAGTCCTTTTCTTTCAATGTCAGAGGAGGTTCCAGATGAAGCAGAGTTCTCTCCTGTACTTTGAGCATGGAATAATGCAGTAATCTCCACTGTTGCTGCCCACTGCCCGTCAGCTGGCTAAAATAAGTCTACTGAATTTTTCACTTGATTATAAAAAGCAACAAATTCAGTCTTTTGATGCATCTCATGTTGTGATCACAGAAACCTTAAAGCCAGCCACACAGCTCTCCTGTTAAAGAAGCGCTGTGTCACTTTTAGCCACTAGGGGTGTTAGACCTGTACGTTCCACCTATAGATCCCTTGCACTGTTGTAAATTTAAACTCAACGTGTTTTAGAACCTAAAAACAAAACACTTTGGACCAGCAGACTGAGAAGTCATGGAGTTCCTAATAAAGACTAGGAAACATCCATCCCTCTACATTAAATCATACATCAGAGAGACAAACGTGTGTCTGATCAGGTAAGTGTGAAATCTGTTTTGCCTCTAAAATCATACTATGACAGTTATAAAAACAAACTGTGCCTAAATCCGTGGACGCAAAGATTGTCTGTACTCACAAATATCAAGGTCCAGGTGAATGGCAAAAAAATAACAGTAACACATGCAAGCAAAAAATGCTCAAAATGAAATATCCTGCAGAGGTCTAAGCAGATAAAGCTCAATTTCACCATGTAAAGGGTTAGCATAGTGTAACTAAGGAAACCACAACAGATACATATTAAATAAATAACTAAAATCCTAGACCCGTATAGATATTTCAACACTATTTTTAAACAGTTCCTGCTTTTTTTTTAAACCATAATACAAATAATCAAGGAACATAACTGCATTTCCCTGCATATTCAACACCTCTGGCTCTGGTCTGTTTTTGTTTGGTCACATAGAAGCATGTACTGGCTTGAGGATTTTTTCTTTACCATCAGTTGTGTCACATCATGTCAGTTCAGTCAACTTGCAACTTTCTTCGTGCAAGTAAGCAGACACTGAGCAATTCAACTGTCCTGTCAGCTGAAACTTTATGTTGTAGTATAACCACAACTCTGAAGAAACAAAGCTTCCACTTACAGAGGCATCCATGGCAACAGGCCAATGACTTCCTATAGACACAAAACCTGTTTGCTGAACTAACAAATCAGTAACTAGCAAGTTGCTCACTACTTCTGTGTTTCATGTACTTTTACTTTGAAGGAAGAAAGACATGAGCTGGAAGAGAAGGACACATGAAGTACAGCAGCTCACCAGGTTTAAGACTAAAAATAATATCAAAGGCTTTAGTCAAAAGGTCTTTTTTCTCAGACACTCCTTTAAACACTCCTTAGCCATTGTGTCAAGTATAAACAGAAGGACAAAGGAGTCATTAAACCTCCATGTCTCTGGTTTATTCCAAGTCAAGCAACACTCGGCTGATCTACCAGTTTTTATTCATGCTCTCTAGTTCAAATCAAGTTGCTGTATAATCAGAGGCTCTGCTGTGGTTCAGCTTTGGTTCCTGCCAATGAAAGGTTAACATAAGTTCATGGCTTTTGCTTCACGTCACAAGGAAAGTATCACATTCCAGTCAGATACAAATGCAGGAGAACCCTTTCCATGCACTTACAGTCCAAGCAAACCTTGAGCATTAATAAAAAGCCATGCGTTTCTACACAAAGTGGCAAAAGAGAGCAAAACGAAGAGAAAAGCAGTTTAAAAAGGTTCAGTTTAGAGTCAGACCTACTGTGCAGTTGGAGCATTCCCACATGCTCCTGACACGCTCTGGCCAAGTAGACTCCCTCCTCCCCCGTGCACTCCGAGCCCTCCCCTTCCGGCAAAAGCAAAATCCCTCTGACTTCCTGTTTACCTCTGACCCTCCGTTTTTTTTTTTCTCGCCTCCGCCCTCGTAGCCGGATGAAACCGACAGCGAGAGAGAAACCGAGGGAGGGAGCGGGGAGGGTTCTGGATTGATATAGGGGGAGGTGAGCGGAGAGAAAGTGTGTGAATAAGACAGCTCACCACCATGTGGCCACAGAAACAGCAGGTTTCCCAGGAGTGTGAGTGTGCAAAATGTTCTAGTGTTGGTGAGCAGCCCATGAGGGTGTTGGGGTGAGAGCCAGGGTGAAGCATGGTGTCAAGTTTCAGAGCTGATTATGGCAATGGCCTCACAGGCTAGGAAATACAGAAGCTTCCAGTATGTAAAAAAAAATAAAAATAAAAACCCAAAGAGATGCCCTTTAAAATCAATTAAAAGAAATTAATTCCCACCCTTCCTGAGTAGAGTGTCATTATTTTATTTATTTCTTAGTAAGCAGATCAGCAGATACCCAGTAAAAAAAAAATAAAATGTGACGCAGACAGGCAGCAGTGAAGCACCTGCTCACTGTCATTGCCAGTAGGGGTGGGGGTCTCTGGTGAGTACAGCAGCCCAAGCCATCAGTATCCATCAGTGTCCACCAGTCACCACATTCGCCTCTTTCCTGTTTTACTCAGCACAGCCGCCGCTTGCGTTGGTAGGGTTCAGGCCTTTGCTGTGATGAAGAGAAATAACTATACCATCCTGCAGCAGCAAAAAAATAAAACTAAAAATCTTCCTTAAAGCACAGAAACAACCATACTACACATCAAAGGGAGAATAAAGGTGGGCATCACGGCAAAAGGCGTTAAGACGACATCAAATGGACAGGACCTAAGTGGACAAAACAGATGCTGACAGCTATGCCATTTAACAAGTGTTAAAAAAATTCACAGATAGAGTCGTTTATTAGAAGAAGCTGGGCTATATGACCTCACAGTGAAAGCAGTCAGATATAAATCAATAAATAAAATCCTGATTCTGATTTTAAGAAAATCTGTTTTATTATTGATGGCAGATTTTTTACTTTTTTTTATGACAGAAAGGATCATATGAAACTTCTTATTGAGCTGAGATTTTACAGAAAAAGCAAGTTTTCCAACACCTCCACATACTAAAAATACATGCAGCATTTTAACAAGTATAACTGGACAGATGTGCTAAGAAATGCTTTTTGTTTCTACCAATCTGTTTACAGTGAAGTAATGAAGAACTAGCAGTGAAGTTTATTGCTGTTATAGGATAAAAATAAACGTTTATTTCACCCATCAGTTACACTTTATAGATAACAATGCTTTAAAGGATTAAAATGTAAATTTCATTTTCATTTTTTGGTTTGTTTTATTGTTTGTTGAGGTGCCACATTTTTTTCATAGACTAGCTTTTGCTGTGAAGGAAATTATTTAAGGTTTAAACGGCAGATTAAGCCAACCTATAGCCATCTAAGATGTCTCTTAAAGCACTAAAATCGAGACTTTTTAAAGTAGAAATGACAAAGAGGCCAAGCAAGATATCAAAAGCGCCTTTTTTGTTCACCACTTCTTAAGAACTTAAGGTCAGAACTGATTTAGCTGATAAAAAAGAAAAAAGATCATCTCTATTTCAGATGCTGATGTCCTAAAAATCACCAAAACCAGTTTTTGTCTTGCCTTTGGGGTAAAGTTTAATTTCCAACCATATTTAGCGCAGACAAATCAAAATTCTGCCTGGTGTAAAACAACACACATAAAAAAAAAAATGTAATGGAAAAACATGAAAAAAACCTGTTATCCAAAAAGGATTAGTTCACAAAACCAAAAGCAAAGACTTTTCATTGTCACCCAAGGCAAAAAAACCAAAAAAACAGTTTCTTTATGCATTCCCCGTTTGCCCCCTGACCAAGCAGGTACCGATATGAGATCGTCACGGTTTGATAAACGTTTCATGGCATCACGCTATTAGTAGAAAAACCTCAAACAAACATGTGTAACATGACCTTTCTTGTTTTATAAACACAAAAGCAACAGTATGCCCAAATATTCTAATATACTGAACATTACAGGTCTGATTTCCTATACCATTTATTAATTGTAATTTGTTTTTTAAAATTATTTGGTAATCTGTTATATTAATCAAATATAAAATCTAGAACAAACACTAAATTTAGCAGTAGTTTTAAAGAGCTTGTTGGACAGAATATCAGCTCACTGCCATTCAGCTATTTATACACTAACAGGTAAAATGAAGTGGCTATTATCTGGTTAGACTTTCTGCATGGGTTGAGCCTCCAGCTGGATGTTAGACAGACATGGCGCTCACGGCTTCCAAACTGTAGTTTTAATACAGGATTTTCCAAAGAAGAGTGATGGTGATGCTCTCTTAGTTTCGATGTTACGACTTTGATGAAATGTTGATGTGTTCCATCAGCCAGGACATGTACATCAACAAGTGGGAGAGGTTCAGAGTGTCACTCTACAAGTGTTAAAGGCCAGTTTTTTTTTACATTGGGCCCTTGATTTTACGTTATTAAATCATGTTCTACTCACCCATATGAGTTTTGTGTCATTTGGAGCTGTTCTGAAGATATTCAGTTTTGTTATATCACAAAGTAAAGTCTTCCTATGGTTAATGACTTGAAGGCACAAACTAAACTGTTCATAATTTATTCTTTATGGTACGCCAGCATTCATAACATGTAGGCGAATCACTTTTCCCCAGACATCCGCGGTTCTATTTTTAAATTTTTTTTATTATTTTTTAGGGATGCACGATATAATCGGCCCCCTATCGGTATCGGCCTGTATCGGCCTTAAAACTGAATATCGGGCATCGGCCACCCCACCGATATTTAACCCGATTTTGATCAGCTTCTGAGTTTCTAAAGTCTAAAAAAAATAAAAAATACTACTTCTTCTTCTTCCTCAAAAACTTCTTTTTTACAGACTTAAAAACTTCTAAAGACGAGGGAAAAAATATTGATACATTAAAATATCAATATCTTCATATGCTGATATATTGCCATTTAAAAACACCATATCAATCTCTTTTACTAATGAAATATTGCTATATGTCGTTATGCTACGAAATCCCTAGAAAATTCACAAAATTTTGCCATATTTTTATATGTTGATATATTGACGCGGTATCGATCTATTTTACTAATAAAATCTCACAAGAATTTGCAAAATATCACGAGAGTTTGTAACAGAACGATGAAATTTCACGAGATTTTGAAAGTAAAATAGATCGGTACCGCGTTTTTAAAAATCAATTTGATATCAGCATATGAAAATATATTTGAGTATATCATTTTTCAAAGTGTCAGAAATGGATAACAAAACTGCTATTTTCAATGACTACTTATTATTGTCCAGCTTTAACATCGGTATCGATATCGGTTATCGGCTACATGAGTTTTAAAATATCGGATATCGGCCAAAATCCCAATATCGTGCATCCCTATTATTTTTTAGTATTTACCGTTCATTTATCCTGTCCGCTGAACTGCTGCTAGTTTTACTTACATGTCCGGAAGATGTCTAGCGCTACTACCACAGATGATCTCGCTCCCAAAATGGAATTGAACGATTCAGATTAGCTAGCCGAATGAATAGAAGGGGTAGAGCGTAGCCGCCTGTGGGCCATGCTGCCTGTCACAGCTCCAGTCTGGCACGTGGATTACGTCATACACACTCTGCTTTGTTTTAAAAAAATATAGATATAAAAATATAACCACGGATGTCTGGGGGACAGTGATTCGCTTACCTGTTATAAATGCTGGCGTACCATAAAGAATAAATTATGAACAGTTTAGTTTGTGCCTTCAAGTCGTTGCCCATAGGAAGACGTTACATGGACAAAACAAAACCGAATATCTTCGGAACAGCTCCAAATGACACAAAACTCATATGGGTAAGTAGAACATGATGTAATAATGTAAAGTCAAGGGCCCAATGGAAAAAAAAAAACCTGTGTTCCCCTTTAAAGTAACTAATATTTTTTACCACATATATTATACCCCATATAGGTTGAATAAGCTGAATGCCAGTATCACTGACATATGCCAGAGGTGTAGGACGTCTGTAGGGGATCTTCATATGGTTTGGAATTCTGTTTACTTGCAAACATACTGGAACAATTTAATATTGATAACATCAGCAGTTTGTGGGCTTTCTTTATATCCTGACCCCAGGATATGGATTCTTGGAGATGTTATTTCCTTGAAATTAAATCCTTGCAAGAAATACTTTGTTTTGTTAGCATCATCTGCAGCGAAAAAATGTATACTTAAAAACTGGAAATCTATGGAGCCTCCAAACAAGAAAACATTGGATCAACGAACTGTTGCCATACTGTACTCCTGAAACAATTCTCCATTCGGTACGTGGGACACTGGCTAAATTTGACCGGATATGGACTCACCAGATTAGATTAACCAGATTAGACCTGAGTGACTGATCAATGTTAATCTTTACTGTGTTTCAATATATTCCAATATTTTTGTTGTGCTCTTTTCTCTTAATTCTGACCTTTCAAAAATATGGTTAATGCTTAATATATTACTACTACAGAGTACATGTGTTGCTACATGGAGAGAGTGGGTGGGGTGGGTGTCTTTGTTTTTGTTGTCTTTGTTTTTTATTCAGGTTCCAAAAATAAGAAAAAAACCACCATTATACATTGTATTTAGATTTCATTTTGACATATGTTTTGAATAAATATATATATTAAAAAAAATTAACAACCACAAAGTACATTTAGTCCCACTCTGACTTAGTGTGGGACAAAAGTACTCTAAAGTACATTTGGTCTCCCAGTACTTTAACACTGCAACATTTACTGTGTAAAAAAAAACAGTCAATCAGTTCCTTTTAAACACTGAGATAAACTGCTTTAAACTGTGTGAACTACATAACGAAACAGTTTTCATGTTTCAGAATGATCATTTTGAAACCTTTATCTCGATACCATAGTAAAACTGCCTCCAACATAAGACTTGGTTTTCATTTGAACTCTTTATCCACTGCTAATTTACTTTAAAACCTAATATTTCACTTCAAATTTTATGTGTATTAAGGATGCTGCAGGAAATTGTTCATAAGTAAGATTAAACACAGCAGCATAAGCATGTCTGAACTATTCATTTGGATCAACAAACCTCATGTTTCTCTAGAAGCGCAGAGACATGAAGACAGGTTGGAGTGATGCTTGATTTCCATCTAACCAATTAGTGAGGCTGAAAAGCTAAAGTTTGTTTCTGCTTGAGGTCACTGACAGATGGCTGGGCATTCTCCTTTAGGAGCAGAATCTATTTTTTCATTCATCACTGTAAGTCTTCTAGGTGCTACGGCAGCAAACAGCCCCAGACCATCACACTATATCCACCATTTTTTTTTTAAATGCTGTTAAATTTACATCAGATTTAATTAGACACACAGCTTCCAAAAAAATAATTCAGCCTTTGTCTCATCAGTCCACAGAATATTTTCTTTAAAGACTTGGGGATGATAAGGGTGTTCTGGAAAAACTGAGGCAAGCTTTAACATTATTTTTTCTCAGCAGTGGTTTTGGTCTTGAAACTCTGCCATTAAGGCCATTCTCATCCTCTCCATTTGATAGAGGCATGAACTCTGACCTTAACCCTGTAATGCCAAATGTATCATATTTAATACATACGGTTTCTAAAATGTTTTGCGTCTGACACCTTTTGCATAATTTAATAGTAAAAACTTTGCTCAAAATCCTATTGTACACAATCAGATATACCTGATAACAGAGGGCAGAAGACTACACAAAAAATAATCTTGACTTATCGCATAGTAATAAATTATTAATAACAAAAATTTATGTTTACATATTTTGTTAAAAGGCTAATAAGGACTTTCAACCAAAAAAGGTAATTTTCTGTTTTGTTTTATTCTTGGATCGGGCTTTAAAGGGTTAACAGAAACAAGAGAGACCTGTAGTTCTTTAGATGATGCTGTGAGGTCTTTTTTGATCTCTTGGTTGAGTCACCACTTTGCTCCTAGAGTCATTTCAACCAACAGGGATTTTCTTTTTTCCCTTAATATAAAAAAAACACTTCACTTAAAAACTGCATCTTACATTGTTTTGTCTTTGACTAATATTTAAATTATGCTGATGTTCTGAAACACAAGTGTTATAAGGAAGGGTGGAAATACTTTTTCACACCACTATTTGGTACGCAGTGGGTAAGACTTTAAAACCCTGCAACAAAACAATAAAGTAGGCTCACCTGATTGAGAGCTTCTTTATGAAGAGGCTACATTTCAGAGAGATTGGTGGAGATGAAGTGGGGGCAGAAAAGAGGGAAGTGATGAAAATATGGCTTAACCCTAATCAAAGTCCTCACTGCAGTGTTTCATGGTGATATTCTAACAGCTTTCTTCTTCAGAAACATTGATCACAGCTCATGACAGTGTTTTTACAGCATTACTCACTTCTGCTCTAGTTGTGCACCTCCAGATGACCAGACTGAAAGACTACAGTACTTATTCTTAACAATAAATTAGAAACTGGCAGAGTAGAAATTTTCCTGTTTGCAAAGAAAAGGTGCAGATTAGGTAGGAATAAAGAACTAAACTAAAGCCATTCTGTGTGGGCAGATTTCTGCATCTCTGTTCATAGCTTGTTAAAAACAAAAATAAGTCAAAAACACAATATGAATGTATTCTCTTTGATATGTACCACCAGGGGTTGACGTTAAGGATTTTTACTACTTGCCCTTTGGGTAAGTGATTTTCACATTTCATTTGCCCAGAAACAATTTTTACTTGGCCAGTATAATGTTTGATACATATAGTTCCTAATATTCATTTTTGTATATATATCAATGAAACATGTTTGTTTATTAAATGTTTTTAGTAATTCAGTATTTTTTTAAGTTTACAGGTTCCTGGTCTGTATATGCATGCGTCAGATAATGAACTCAAGCCTACATTACCGTGTAAACATGCTTTTCAATCCTTTCTGCACATTTTTTTCAAACTAAACTTTGCTTTAAACTTTTGTGTGCTTGGAAAAATATAAATTGTAATGTTAAAAATCTAAAAAAAACTTGACAGGTTAAAAACTTAAGATAAATCACAAGACAGAAGTCAATGTCACAAATGAGTAACATTTATTTTAGAGTCACGGTATCTTTATACAAGATAATACTATTAATATAATGTGACTTTTCTAGAGAATCATTATACATACGGTAGTTATTTTACAAAGGGTTTCCACAGTCTTACATAATTTCAGAATTCCCTGACTTTTAACTGACTCAGGATTAGTTTTCCCAGACAAAATAAATGCAGCCGTTTGTCGTTTTGGTAACTACATCAAAATTACCGCTAGGTGGACAAAAATCACGCCATCTGGCCTTTTTCAAATCACGGGAAATAGTGTACAAAACAACAAAAATGGCGCCGGCAACGCTTCTGGGTTGTTTTCATCGAATGTCGGTGATTTTAAAGCGGGCAAATGCAATGAAATTTGAACTCTCTTAACAAGAAAAACTACTTGCCCCGGGAGATCGGGCGATGGTTAACATTGAGCCCCGACCACATAATGAATCCTCCCTGTACTGCAGTTTGTATTCTTGATTATTGCAAAGGGGGTTTTATTCTTTAAGTGGTAGTACTTGTATGATTAATGTTATTGTTATTAGTTGCTACTTAATCATTTTTAACATTCAGGTTATTAAAAGAATTTCATTTTAAAACTACAGCTGATAAGCTAGCAGCTCCCTGATCTATGAAAAACAATCTTCCCAGAAGATCTAATTAATAACCAGCTAATGTTAGTTTTTCTCTTTAAAAAAAGCAGAGGAAAAATAATTTTAAAATATTCAGCACAATTAGTACCTACACATCTGGTAGGTCCTTATTCATTTTCTGTATCAAAGTTAAAACAAGTTTTAATTCGTGACATTTTAGATGTTAGCAAAAATAAATAAATAAATAAGTTTTTGTACTTGTTTTAAAAAATAAAATTGATAATTTTACATTTTTAATCTGTACAATATTGTAAGGATATACTCAAACAGAGATGTGTTTACCCAAGTTATTATTATAAGAGCCTAATTTAATTGCAGGTTTAATTTTGCTTTTTACAGCAGGATTGGCAGTTCAAAAATGCTTATTATGGACAAATAAATGATTTAGAGGTCTAAAATAGCATAAATACACCTGGCAAAAAAAACTTGTTGGATCTGTTCTAGGATTGCCGATCTGTATATCCATATAGAACCATTCACTGGGATACCGAGAGCCAGTTAAACAACTTCTACACCTTCCCAAACAGTACTAGCCCCTAGCTGCAGAAATTCCCCCGGTGGGCACATTCTTTCTGCACAGGAGGAGCTACTGCAGCCTCCTGTGTTCCTGCAGTGGTTGCATCCACACCAGCACGCCTCCAGTCAGTAGATTTACAATGTGCCGTCAGCAGGAGGCATCAACACTAGGGGTGTGGGAAATAATCGTTTTGGTGATATATCGTGATATTCGGCTGCCCAATATAATATCGATTTTTCACTTCTTAGTATCGATTAAAAAAAAAAATGGTTACATAAAACATTGATGGGAAAATGGGCTACCTCTGCACCACCACTCTGGCAGAAAGCGCTGTGGAGCCCTTTAACTGTGCGTGCAGCACCAAATCTGTATTTGAGGCAGTCACAGTGGAGGAAAACACCAAACAACATGGATAATAATACCTAATCAATATTTTCTGATGAAAATATGCAGCAATTGCTGTTTTATCTCATCATTTGATTTTGATAGCTGGGGAAAATATGGCAATATATAGTGATACTGCAATATCGTGATAATATCGTATCGTGACCCAAGTATCGCGACATGTATCGAATCGCAACACTCATGCCAATACTCACCTCTAATCAACACCCACACGAGTCTGGACAACAGCTGTTTAATAATGCATGCCTGCCCCTAACTGGTCAGGGCATCTTTTACAGGTGGTCCTGACGAATAGAGTATAAAAAAGAAGAGGGCGAATTAAATGTTTGTTTTACTGACATATGATCAAATGTGCTTTAAGTATGAGAGAACTTCATTTTGGGTGACATTACAAAAACACAAAGTCATGTTTCATTGAGTAACACAGGAGCAGAAATGTGGAATAAGAGAACCTAAGAAGGAGACACTGATTGTGGAAATGTCAATGTTCATGGATCAAATGATGAAACTCAATAAACACACAGATGGTAAATAAATACAAAGTTATGTCAGAATAGTGCAGCATCTACTCCGTAATCATGGCCAAAATTAGTCATTTTTCTTATTCTCAAAGCTGACATTTAAATAATGATAGTTATTCCAAACAGATCAAGGCTTCATGTCACCTATTTTTGTTACGAAGATTTACTTCTTTTACTATTTAGCACAAATCTTTATGTAAAAAAAAAGGCATAGTTTATAGTAAAATATGAACAAAAGAGCTTTGATGTTTAGACAAAAGCATGTTAAGATATGTAATTTAAAAAAAAATCATGGGTCTTGGATGTGCTCATGACCCTGTAGAGGATGGCAGCATAGTGAGAACGTCCTGTTAACTTCGCACTGAAAGCTACCCCAAACTTTATTTTTAACCTGCCACTTGCCGACATCTTGCCTTGGTTTGGCTATGCCAAACCCCCAGCCAGCAAAGGAGTGGGACATTTTCAGAACAGCACACAAAGCAGGTAAGAAATCTTCGAAGACAGCGGCGGAGGAAAGCTGTAGCAAAGACGACAACATGACGATAGCAGAGGTGCTAGCCGAGCTCAAGGCTCTCCGATCTAAATTTGGATCTAAACTCAATGGAATAGATGGCCGTCTGAATGTGCAATTCTATCTCAGCATTAGAGAACAATTTTTTGGACATCAGGCGAGCCGTCTCCTCCAACAAAAAACGCATCGATGAGGCCGAGACCCGCATATCTGCTACAGAAGACACGCTAAGTCACATGGAGGCATCATTGGCTGTGGCCATGAAAAGATGTGCACAACTTGAATATAAGATTTGGAGAACCATGGAAGGCGTAAAAACATCAGGCTATTTGGTCTTAAGGAAGGCGCAGAGGGCTCTCACCCGCTTTTGGACTTTGTGAGGGAAATGTTTCCTGTTTGGCTCGGACTGGACCCTAGCCAATCCCTCGCCAAACCAGCACAGAGCCGCCATCATCCGCTTTCTTAAACTCCAAGATAAAGAGATTGTCCTCCATCAGCAAAGAATCGCAACTTCAAATATGACGAACCCAACATCTACCTCACCCATGACCTGTCAGCTGAAAAGATCCAACAGAGACGCAAGTTGGACAGTGTTAAACAGCTGTTCTTGGAAAATGGGGACTTTCTGCGACTTTCATCCTCATCCGTGCAAGCTCAGAGTACTCCATGAAGAAAAGATTCACCACTTCTACTCCCCGCGAGACGCTGAATATTTCTACCGCAGCATTGTAGCTGGGGGTTTCCAGGGGGAGGGTTGCCAAGTGGGGGTAAACACCACTTCAACTGAGGACTGAGTTACATTATGACTCAACATCATAGAGACCTGGGAATAGTTGCTGGCGATTTTAACTGTAACATGGATGGAAATTTGGACAAATAATCTCATTAATTACCTAATCCAAATGCATTAAGAGCTCTACAGTTGGCTTGTAGCGATGCAGGTCTGGTTGATTTCTGGAGAGAATTTAACTCAACCATCAAAGATTACTCATTTTTACTCAACTAGGCATAAAACATATTCAAGATTAGATTCCTTTCCTTTACCTCAAGACCAACTATCCTTTGTTATCTCCTGTGCTATGGGTTCAATCCTTATATCTGATCATTCCCCAGTGTACCTCACATTTGCCTTAGGGCATCAGAAACAACAAACTAAATATTGGAGATTTAACTCATCACTTCTCTCAAATACTGAAGCCTGTCTAAAATTTAAGCAACGGATAAGTATAGTCATTTAAATTCGGACTTTCCCGTTACAAATGCCGTAGTGTGGGACGCGGCTAAAGCAATCATTAGGGGACATCTTATCTCATACACAAGTGCTAAGAAAAAGGCTGCCGATGAACATGCTTCTCAACTTCAAAAAGAACTTATTACCCTTGGCCAGTCCCACAAGCAAGCACCTACATAGGGAAAACTTGAGGAAGTTTAATGATGTCGAAACTGATCTCAATCTCATTCAAACAGAGCAAGTAAAAAAAACTTTTATTTTTCACAAAGCAGCGTTTTTATGAATATGGAAATAAGAATAGGAGACTTTTAGCCTACCAACTCAAAGAAGAATGAACTGATCGTACCATAAAACACATACGTCAAGCAACAGGCCAACTAAGGTCCATGGTTGTCCATGGTTAAGGACTTTTTTAAAGAAAGGACTGCTAACTGACTATGAAAATGGTTGTAATATCACTGATACACAAGACAAAGACAGTGCTGAATGTTCCTCATACCATCCAAGTTCTTTACTTACAGTTGACTTTAAAATGATATCCAACTCATCACGTGAAGACTGGAGAACTTACTACCCATGTTAATTAATCCTGTTCAGTCTGGTTTTATTAAAGCGCGGTATGCTTCAGACAACATCAGGAGACTATTGGACGTCATCGACTACTCTTCCCTGTCAGGCACTGCTAATCTCATTGGATGCTGAAAAGGCCTTTGACAGGGTAGAGTTGTCCTACCTATTTGCGGTCTTGGAGAAATTTAATTTTCACAAACTATTCATTAGGTGGATTATGTGTCTTTACAGGGATCCCCAAGCATAAGTGTGTGTCAATGGCTCTTTGAAAGATTAGGCCGCTTTAGAGGCTGTCATCAAGGCTGCCCTTCGTCTCCTCTTTTATTTAATTTGGCTATTGAACCACTTGCAGAGGCCATTAGAGCAAATAAAGATATACATGGCACTGATATTGTTAAAAATTCTCTTTATGCAGACAATGTGATATTATATTTGTCTACCCCAGAAAAGTCAGTTCCTGTAGTACTGGACCTAATTAGCAAATTTGAAAAAACCTCAGGTTATAAAATTAACTTAATATAATCCAATGCCTGTCTACTTAACTCAGATATTTCAACTTAACTTTAAAGAATTTGTCCCTTCACCTGCACAAGGTGGATTTAAGTACCTGGGAATAAATGTCTCTCCTAACCTAAAAAAACTTATTTCAAATAAACTCGAGCCCCCTACTTAACAAAATTAAAGAGGAATTGGAGTTTTGGACTCTGCTTCCCATCTCTTCTATTGGCCGAATAAATGTTCTTAAAATGAATGTTTTGCCACGACTCACGTGAGCAGGAGTTAATATGTCCTTTATTTTAAAGGACATATTCGCCGTTTTACCGACAGGCTGTATGTTTACACTCACCCACCGGCTTTCTCTCGCGCTTACGTCACAGTCAGTTGCACTCATTGGTCAGAGCGTTGGCCAACAGGCACAGATAGCGGTTTGATAAAACAATGGGTTGTTCTCATCAACAATCTTCGACGTCTCATTCATCGGGGCCAGACTAAATTACACATTTAATCTCACATTTAATCTGGTTTATCAGGCTAGTAATGACTGACACAATGCAACTGGAGCACAACACTTACCACTTGAAAGGTAAAGGAGATCTTTTTTGCTCAAACATTGGAACCCTTGATCATCACCTGACTTCCTCCAATGTGATCTCTCATCTTGACCTAACACATGACTTGTAATCATGTTTACCTGTTTTTATTAATGATAACAATAATGCACTTCACTTATTCTATTGTATTTATGTTTATTATTTTTTTAATTTTTTTATCTAGATGTTTTTTTTTTATTAAGTTTCTTTTCCTCGCAACGTACGTATACACCCTTAACATTTGTAATCATTTATTTTTTCTCTCTCAGCTTACCTACCTGTTCAGAATGTTTTGTTTGTGTAGCAAAATAAAAATCCAATAAATAAATTGGGGGAAAAAATGTGTTTGTTGATTAATTAAAAAAAAAGTTTACCCACAAGTTGCAGCCCTAAAAAAGTATCTATACTTTTTTCTACATGACATTGAAAATCACACACAGACAACCTATGCAAATTGTCCTCTGACTGCAGGAATGACTAGCCGCTATTCTGGGACCCCAGCTAACAACCAGCCATGACCATTTTACTCAAATTTTCCGCACAATACAGACTCCTGCGACAGTCGATCGGTGTTGAACCTTGGCTGCTCATCACATCTACAGCTGACCATTACTCTCTCTGGAAACCCTAATTAGTCACATTCACTGTGGGGGCAGTGAAGAGTGGGTTGCTCTCCCCCTGATGCCCTGCCTGTTCAGCAAACACGCCATCAGCAGGCTCTTCACACATCGGTGCACATGAATAGCACAGTCAGCCTGTAAGCATCAACACAGGCCTGGATGTTGACACAGGCAGGGAGGAGGCTCCTGTGTATGGCTCTGCTTCAAGGCCCCATTTCAATCAAGGACCTCTGCAGATGAGTTCATGAGCAGTAAGGATGAGTGCCGGTAAAGGCAGACCATAAGTTTTGTTGTCACCTGCTGGGGAAAAGTCAGGGTACTCTAAACACCGGTTGTGTTTTGGCTCAGGGCCACAGATCTGGTTTCAGAAGCAGTGGGACGTGACGAATCTGCAGTCAGGAAGTGGACCTTGTTTCAGACATCAGAAATTAGTCACTCAAGCTGGTCCACTAACCTTATAGTCACATATATGATTACTACACAAATAACTTCAGAGCAGAACTAGAAAAGATGAACATACTAACAAGAAATGTTTCTGTGATGAAAGAGAGAAGCTTTTGAAAAAATTTGTTATCATCTATGGGAGCATTTCAAAATAAAATGTACCACGCGAATACATTTGATTTAAAAAAGGGGAAACCTGTAACACATAGATCCATTACACACAGAAGGATATATTACACGTGTTTGATTTAATGATTTTGGTTCCCAGCCCAATGTTCAGTTTCTTAGATACACAGAATATTGTATAAGACGAATAAAATGAGAACTCTAAACATTGACTTTTATGCTGGAATTATCTTCTGTCCTACAAAGTTAAGGGAAAGGCTGATTGACTTTTTATTTTCCAGCTGACAAATATTGACAGGATGCACAAGGATGATAAGCCGCAGTAGGTGACTGCCAAAAAGCTCTTTAAAGTGCTAAATGAAATCATATAAATGGAAAATTGAGCCGTAGGACAAAGACCCATAAGACACCACAGCAAAGGAAACAGGAGCGCGAATGGAGATGCAGTGTTTCCAAAGCCAGATGAATTGCCCGGGCAATGTTGAGCCTAAAACTTGGGTCTTCAAACCTGGTCCTTTACTTGCCTCCACACAGCCAACTTATATAAAGGGAGCAGAGACATTTCAAACTTGCAGGAGCATGGATCCTAAGGACCCGGCTAGTCATATTTCACAGTCATATTTTCAGCTGTTTGACACTTTTTTGTTAAGTATACAATTCCACGTGTTAATTCCTAGTTTTGATGCCTTCAGTGTGGATCTTAAATTTTCACAGTCATGAACATAAAGACAACTCTTTGACTGAGAAGATGTGTCCAAACTTTTGGTCTGTACTGTAGATCAGATCTTCTTAAGGTCTAAAATCTAAAGGTCTACAAAAAAATAAATAAACTCCTCAGTGACTATATACTAGTTGCCTTGACGTCCCATGAAGGGTCCATCATGAAGGTCCCAGAGAGACTTTCATTTGTCCTTTTTAGCAAGCAACAAAGCAGGTATCAGGGACCCCAATAGTTTCCTTATTGCCATACACATGCTTCAAAAAACCTACTGTGATTTAGACAAGGCAGACAGTACTGCAGGCATCATGTTCTTTGATTGCTACAGAGAATTTAACACAATCCACCCTGACTTACTTTGAAAGAAACTCCAGGTGAAGTTTGTGACCACAGTTTGTGAGTCTGAAGAGTCAGCTGTCTAATCGGGTAGTCAGCAGCACAGAAGCACAAGAGAAAGCATTACTCTTACCTTTCTTTTTACTTTCTACACCACTGACTTACAGTACAGGTTCCCGTCATCTGCAGAAATACTGGCTGAGCAATTAATTTAATTTCCAATATTATGGCAATTTAACAAAACAAAATTGAAATCTCTGAGCCTCTCAATTTTGTTCACATTACATTCAGCGGGAGAAAGGCATTACATTTCTCACTGCGACCCCTTAGGTGGCACTAATACATTTAAGGTGGGTTTGCTGCCACACAGAGAGGTAGAGAGAGTTGCAGCTATTATGCAGATCCATGCACACAAGGATTACAGTAAAGTCCTGCAACAACAGACTCTGGACAAGCAAGTTGCAAAGGAACAAATAAAATGACACCCTGAAATGAAATATCTACAAGCTTATAGCTAAGGAACATCCAAATAAAATCACAATCTTAATATTGCTTAAAAATTATTGGAATTTGGATATTTAGATGAATAAGTCAAGACTAAACTGTGAAGCTGCAGTAGTAACAGAACAAACTGTACTTTCTAAGGAAGCTTAGGGCCCCTGAGTGTTTGCAGCAGGATGCTGCATATCTTCTATCAGTATGTGGAGGAGAGTGTGATCTCCTCTTTCATCATCTGCTGAGGTAGCAGCATCAGAACAAATTACTTAAAGAAGCTCAACAAGCTAATAAAGAAGGCCGGTTCTGTTTTAGGACCTCCTCAAGAACCTCTGAAGATTATTTCACAAAGAAGCATTCTTCATGAAATGAACATTGTGGACAACACTGAGCATCCTTTTCACAAGATTTTTAAACAACAACAGCATCTTCAGTCAGAGGCTTCTCCAGATCAACTGTAAGATAGACTGCTAGAGACCCTTCAGGCCTACAGCTATAGAAATATACAACAATGCTTTGAGAAAAAAATTACAGCAGAGTTACAGCACCATTTCATTTCTCTTTAGGATCAATTAAGTATTTCTGAACTGAATTGAACTGAATAAAGGTCAGCTGATGTGAAACTTAGAAAACCTCACTTGGCGAGTCACAAGTGTACCGGGGTAACAGAATAGGGCTGACCTCTGCCCCCCTGCTGCATCTATCCTTTCACACAACACATGAAGATGCTAGAAAGTTGCATCAAAACCAGCTTTAAGGCTTATGTGGAAGGGAACCTATTGATGCAATAATTGATTCAAACGAAGTATGGATACAGATCAGGGTCATAACTTTACAGCAGGAGTGCTAAAGAGCTACCATCCTGTAACTTCTCTAACACACCTGAATGTAAAGGATCAGTCCCCTCGTTTAGCTCAGTGGGATCATGGCAGCGAGCCACTCATTGGATTCAGGGGTGTTAAAAATGGGTTGCATCAAAAAGTTGCAGGATAGCAGCTATAGGACTGGACTTGAGCACCCCTGCATTACAGTATACCAATATAAAAATACATTTTAGAGAACTCAGGAACAATTGTTCTTTTCTGAAAAAGTAAATTTGAAGTTTTCATCAAAACGACAAATATGAAAATGTAGAGAAATGGATACTAAAAATATATCAGTGTGTGTCAAAAATCGATATAATTTATTTAACTTCTGGACTTGAATATCTGAAACAGATATATAGTACTCAGATATATAGTAATTTTTTCAAGATGCACTTTCCTCTTTTACCTTTGACTTTACGTTAGATAGAAAACATATTTTTAAATGCAGGTGATCAAATGAAGGGTCAAAAGTTACAACTATTGGAGTTTGTAAGGGAAAGATGAAATGCCTTGCTCATGTGCTGCTGGTCATGTGTCACTCATAGGCCAGGAAGCTGCATGGATGCTGCTGAGTTACCAGCCAACTGAGGTCCAAGAACCGCCTGAAGCCTGTTACAGCCGGCTAATGCATTCTCTCCACCTCCCCCTCCACTTGTATTCACTCTCTCTCTCTCTCTCTCTCTCATGCTCTTCCTCTCAGTCTCTTTCCCATCTTCTTTCCTAAGCTCTCTCTTCGTTTTCCATGAGCTGCTGCCCTCTCCATCTCCAAACCAACCCCCCCCCCCTCCCCCGCGTCTCTCAAGTGCTAACCACTCTCCTACAGCAAGCTCGTTTTTTTTTCTACCGCTTGCTCTCACACGTGCACACCACTCGCACGCGGAGAAACACACAAAACTGTGACAGCAACCACAACAGTGTGCAACCACCCCCACACTCCAGTGAGGCTGTGAGCAAGTGCCTCTGGCTTGCCCTGACCCACATCTTGATATAGCCCTAAGTATGCTTACAGCTAAGTCCTGAAGACACTCCTGCCACTCTTAGCCTAATCAGGCCTGACCTGCTGTCGGCGCACAGGGCAGATAGACAGGCCAGGCTAGACTGACCATTATCATGTTGAAAGCCTTTCAAACTGCTGTAGGAACCGCCTAATATCCACCTTCCACCCACTGCACCGCTGATTGCAGGTTTCCAAGCAAAGAGGCACATGTTCTACCTTGGATAGTTAAACATTACACAAATGACTGGTATCTGTGCCATGAAACACAAGGAAAATAATCAAAAAAAATATCTTAAGCTGATAACTTTATCCTGCTTGTTAGCTCTGCATACATGTAAGTTTAGGAAAACTGTTAGAGAGCAGTGAGCACAGGTGTTCTCAGTAAACTGAGGAACATTATCATAACAAGGTTTACCTAGGCCCTAAAAGTTTAGGGTTTTAAAACCACCAACCATTTCTGTCATCCTCTTTCTGAGGATTAAAGTCCTCTTGATGCCAGTGAAAGTGCCAGAGTTAGGAGTGACTGTGCTCCCCCACCTGTTGCTGCATATTGGTGATCAACTAGCAGAAAAAAGGCTTCTATGCATTTGAATACAAAATAAACACTTGAGCACAAATAGTAAGAATGATAAGATTTATTTTTATAGATTTTTGTTTTAGTTTATTTACCAAAAGTAAAATAAAAAAATATATCTAAATCAGCATTATTTAAATCGAATTACTGATATCCTATGTTACATCAGTGCTCGTTAGGCTATATGTTCTTTTGTGGTTTAAAATAAACTGTTTAATTATGTAACATGTTTTTGACATGGGTTTTTTTTAATATGTCCAAACCTTGAGAATCTCCTGCCTGTTCACGCCTAAATCAAAAAACACCACATGATGACTATTTATAAGATACTGTAAAGCAAATCTGAACTCTTACCTTCTCATCCTTGCATTCAGGAGCTAGTGGTTTCCCGTTCTCATGTCCGTTCTGCTGACCTGACTCCAGCCAAGAACAGCTGGATTCATCCTGCTGCCTGAAAGCGTCCTCCAGCTGAGGCAGCAGGTCAGGCAGGAGGTCAGGAGGATCCAGGTCTTCCAAGTCTCCATCCTGGGCTTCTGATGGCAGGATATTGTCTCCAAAAGCCTGGTACCCATTAGTGTTAATAACCCCGCAGCTCATGTGCTGCTCAGAGGGCAGGTGGTTCATCATGCCTGGATAGCAACTCACTGACTCTTCAAACATCTCTGACTTGCAGACTGCCTGGGTTTCTCCAGAACAGCGTAAGGCCCTGAAGGGACACTCGTCTGCTTGGTTCACTGCTGTTCCGGACTGCAGCTGACTCACATGTGCTGTGGACTGGAACTGGCATGCAGTTCCAGGCAGCCTAGGCACTGTAGTAGTAATTGGTGCAGTAGTGATGGGCCTACATGGAGACTGCTGACTGAGACTGGGTATTTCTGGCTCTCCAGGATAGGCAGGGAACTCAGCCGCTTGGTAAGCATGAGCTGAACTGACAGAGCATGTGGGCATGGAGTGAACTGCAGACGATGGGTGTATGGGGAATGACAGGCGGGAGTCTGTTCCAGAGAAGGCTGGACCTCCCCTGACCAACTGGTAGTTCCCCTGCTGTTGACGCGGTTGTAAGCAAGTCGCACTCAGAGAAGTGTTCTGACAATCCAAATAAGGCTTATCTGGAAGAGTCCTGGAATGGAACTGGGATTCTCTTGCAGGTGCTTGATGCAGAGAATGGTGCATCTGCTGCTGGCTGCTAGCCTGACCTCCCTGGTGGAAAGAGAAAGAGTGATGCTGCTGTTGCTGCAGGCAAGAACTCGCTGTGGTAATTTGTTGGTGCTGGTTAAGTAGCTGCTGCTGATGACTGTGCTGCTGTAGAGGTTGCATTCTCTGCTGCTGCTCCACCCGTTGATGACCAGAATGGTGCTGCTGTTGAGTATGTTGTCTGCCGTGAAGTTGCTGGTTGTGCAGTGGCTGATGACAAAGTTGTTGATGCTGAGACATGTGGTGAAACACATTCCCATTTTGGTCTTGGTTGCCCCACATTGGGCTCCCAGTGCTGCAAAACAGCCCATTGGGTTGAGCTACTTGGCTAATGGTGGCATTATGGTACTGGCCATGTTGCTGAGTACCAATGTCGCAACCTGTATTCTGGGAACTAGAAAATACCTGCCCAAGGGGATTCTGTGCCTTGATGCTAGTATAATGAACCATGGACTGGTTGTAACTGGGCACAGCTTGTTGGGAAGAGACTGGTGTCATCATCTCTTGATGCTTCCCTGGACCAAGTGCCTCCACTTGGAGGGGTTCGAAACCAGCACTAAGGTTGAGCTCATCCACGAGCGAAGGTGCTGAATGGAATCCATCTTCATCCAGCTCTTCCAAACCCCCAACAAAGAGGTTGGGATCGTCAAAGAAGTCCATGACTGAAATCCGAGGGTGATGGGAATCTTTGGGAGCACCCTGGATCCAAGATGGTCCCGGTGAGACAATCTTTGCTGTTAGAGCATCTCCATCTTATCGTGTTCCTGTCAAAAAGTAAAATTACAAATATTATTTTTTTGATAAAAGCAAAACACAACTTGTTGATTAATATTCAATGAAAATTCTGATTCTCTCAGTTATCCATCAGCAATTATTTTCACGTATTGAGCAAAGCAGCTGGTGTAAACCATCCGCTAGTCAACAGCAGGTTCCTCTTCCTGTACCCCCACCCCTTTCTCAAACACACGCACACACACCGATACGCACACACAAACACATGCGCGTCAACCCCCCACCTATGAAAGCATCAAAGCCGCCTGCTCTGCTACTGCAGAATGTGTGGGAGGTGCAGACAGCTGATAGAATTTCAGCAGCAAAGGGCAGAGCTTGAAGAGGCCTTCTGAGCACATGCATGTGAGTGCTCTGCAACCACAGACCAGCGGAAGATGACAGAAGCTTTCCCAGGTCAGTCATTACGTGCTGACTTGCGCTCAGAAGCCCAAACACAGACATATTCCATTTGAAAGGTTTAACATGGGGCTTAATGAATGGCTCTGTTTGAATATGTAAACAGCCTAAATGGCTTTAAGGTTCCAGTCTTAACACTAGCTATATTGTAGAAGCAGCAAAGGAAGTTAAGAAAGTAGGGGTTTTCTTTTATCTGAAACCTAGGAGGTATACCATGCTTTTATATTCAGCTCCTTTTTGCAGCTGCCCTGTGAAAGCCTTAGAGGTTTGATACAGAACAACAAACAGCATCATAGAGACCAAGGAACACACAGGAGAGGCAGATGGATGGAGCAGAAAACAGGACTAAATTTGAGGAAAGTCAAGCAACACAACAACACTTAACAAAAACAGCTAGAGTTACAATGAAATGGGTTCCATCAAAACGTATACATTTGTTAGAATTAATCAGTTAAAATCCAGACTTATAGAAATTCGGACTTTTCTTGTAGTTTAGGTACCCAACAGGTGTTACGACACCAGCTCACAGCTTATGAATGCAGATATATTCAGTTGCAATCTCTGGCTTAGAATAATAATGGGTCTGAATTTCACAAGTTGCAGCAATTTAAAACCACTCACTCTTATGGGATTGATGGGCCCCAACAATATAAGAGGCTGAATTAGTTTAATAAGAATAGAACTGAGGGCAGCTTTGTAATTATATGAGGTAAAAAAAAAAAACATACATTCAAAGGCTAAAAAAAAAAAACCCAATGTACAGTATATTGAAATTGCCACAGCAACCCCAGTGATAAAAGCAGATTTGGTTGTACTAGTTGACGGGAAACCAAATGTCAGGCGTGGAGCACTAACATCACAATTTCAGCAACAGATTTAAAGTGTTACATTTATAGACATCCAAAAATGTCCCCAAATTTCAGGACAAAAGCCCAACAGGTTATTGTATCCTTCAGAATAATAATACATATTTCCAGCTGAATATTTGACCTCTATTAACAGTAACAGTGGATCTCATTTAAACTGGGTTGTTCGTTAGGCACAGAGCACTATTTGTCAAAAGGTCGTGGCCTGGGACATTCCACGAGCTCAATGTTCGCCGGCTTCATCCATAACAAAGCCAGTGCTAACCTGCTGAAACCTCCAACTTTGTCCACCGCTGAAGTGGTTAAACTGAGGTCAAACTGACTAATCTGGAGCAGGGCTCTACAGTGCGAGCGCTTGTGCCTACAAATAGACTGGTACGAGTAGGAAAAAATAAAATAAAATAGGGGCATGCGTGCAAGTACAGATTTCAGCCCTTTCATTCGCAGACGACCAGATATCTGGTCGTCTTTTAAAACATACGAAAAGAGAAAATTTCCAAAAAGCCAAATGGTAATTTTGCATGGAGAAAATCTTTACGGAACCAGTTAAAAGACTTCAATGTTGCCTTACAGATATCAGGTAGCAATATCTAATGCAGCACGAAAAGTGTGCACACTTTTTTCCTCCTTATTTGCACATAAGCATGAGAGAAGCACTGCGAGAACTTGAACGCAGCACTATTAAAACTTCAATCAGCTCGCAGAGGCAGGTGAACACGCTGCAGCCCCAGCAGCAGGGACTCAACTTTAAAAAACAAAGCTCGCGCCTCAATAGTAGTTATATTAAATGTGTTACAACTAATAGAAATATATTGATATAATGAAATAATATTGATATAATGATATATATGAAAACTGCCAAGTTTAGGGAACAAGACCACATCACGTTACGTCACAGGTATTAGAGCATCTAAAAACTATTTAAATAACATAATAGTTACTGTGATTTCCCATTATCTCTTCTTTTTCCCTTTCATAAGGGATCCCATATGGGGTTTTTTATTTATTCATTTTTTTAACAGCACTAGTGGCTGACAGGAAAAGGGGTATGAGAGAGGGGGAGAGACATGCGGAAAAGGACCACAGGTCGGATCCAAACCCGGATCAGCCGCGTCGAGGACCAAGGACTCCATACATGGGTTGTGCATCCACGATCCATGAGGTCGTGGATGAGTCTCCTCTGTCATTTATTTTTCATTTAGAGGAGGAAAGCGGGGACGAAGATGTTGTGGAAGAGGACGCAAGGGCGGCAGAAGCTTCATTTGGTGTAGAAGGCTTACAGCCGTACATGTTTGAGCCCTTGCCTTGCAACGCTGCCAGTTCTGTTAGCTCTACGCCTGCCGAAGACTCAGACGTCCATCCCTGTGAACACTTCAAAGACCTCAAACACAATGGTTAAAAGTGATCAGCTATGAATTAGGACATTCTAGCCTCAGCAGCAGACCTGCGTTCTAACCTCAGCATAACTAAAGTGTAACCCCGTGGGTTATATCAGCATTACCATGGCAACATGACGCGTGGAACTATGAAGTCTAAACATATTTTTTTAAATTGGAAATGTCAGCAAACAGGAGAGGCCTTCAGTATTATGTGTTTTAATGATTCTTAGCGACACCGCTAACGAGGTTTAGTAGGTTAAATCAGATTGGATCCAATTCTTTCCTTGGATTGACTTTGAGGACATCCTTAAATCGCAAAGGGCAGAAACTGGCAGGTAACTCAGCATTTGTGACCCATTCGAAAAAGAAAAAGACAGCCTCACGAGACATGAATTATAACCTAGGTTAATTACTTTTTTTTTAAACGGTGCTATTGAAGAAACTTCATAGCGCCTCTAAATTTTTTCTGTGCTCCTAATTTTTTTTACATTTGAGGGCACTAGTGCCCCTGTTAAAAAGCATACAGCCCTTTTTTTTTTATTAATCTAGTCCTGTAGTGCATTACACAAATAGAACTGGTCACAGAGTAAACCATCACCATGCTTGACACTTGGTCAAATGTTGTTAGGATTACAAGTCACCTCTAGTCCTCCAACCACACTTCTTATCATTGCCATATATCTCAATAGAGATGAGTATTGGCATGAGTGTTGCGATTCGATACATGTCGCGATACTTGGGTCACGATACGATATCACGATATTGCAGTATCACTATATATTGCCATATTTTCCCCAGCTATCAAAATCAAATGATGAGATAAAACAGCAAGTGCTGTATATTTTCATCAGAAAATATTGATTAGGTATTATTATCCATGTTGTTTGGGGTTTTCTTCCACTGTGACTGCCTCAAATACAGATTTGGTGCTGCATGCACAGTTAGAGGGCTCCACAGCGCTTTCTGCCAGAGTGGTGGTGCAGAGGTAGCCCATTTTCCCATCAATGTTTTATGTAACCATTTTTTTTTTTTGAAAATCGATATTAAGAAGTGAAAGATCGATATTATATTGGGCAGCCGAATATCACGATATATCGCCAAAACGATTATTTCCCACACCCCTACAGGTGCTGGTCATAAAATTAGAATATCATGAAAAAGTAGATTGATTTCAGTAATTCCATTTAAAAAGTGAAACTTGTATATTATATTCATACATTACATACAAACTCATATATTTCAGATGTTTATTTTGTTTAATTTTGATGATTACAAATGACAACAAATGAAAATCTCAAATTCATCATATCAGAAAATTAGAATATTGTGAAAAGGTTCAAAATTGATGGCCCCTGGTGCCACACTCTAATCAGCTAATTAACTCAAACCACCTGCAAAAGCCTTTAAATGGTCTTTCAGTCTAGTTCTATAGGCTACACAATCATGGGGAAGACTGCTGACTTGACAGTTGTCCAAAAGACGACCATCGACACCTTGCACAAGGAGGGCAAGACACAAAAGGTCATCGCTAAAGAGGCTGGCTGTTCACAGAGCTCAGTGTCCAAGCACATTAATAGAGAGGCGAAGGGAAGGAAAAGATGTGGTCGAAAAAAGTGTACAAGCAAGAGAGATAACCGCACCCTGGAGAGGATTGTGAAACAAAACCCATTCAAAAATGTGGGGGAGATTCACAAAGAGTGGACTGCAGCTGGAGTGAGTGCTTCAAGAACCACCACACACAGACGTATGAAAGACATGGGTTTCTGCTGTCGCATTCCTTGTGTCAAGCCACTCTTGAACCACAGACAGCGTCAGAAGCGTCTTGCCTGGGCTAAAGAGAAACAGGACTGGACTGCTGGTGAGTGGTCCAAAGTCATGTTCTCTGATGAAAGTAAATTTTGCATTTCCTTTGGAAATCAAGGTCCCAGAGTCTGGAGGAAAAGAAGAGAGGCACTTCATCCACGTTGCTTGAAGTCCAGTGTAAAGTTTCCACAGTCAGTGATGGTTTGGGGTGCCATGTCATCTGCTGGTGTTGGTCCATTGTGTTTTCTGAGGTCCAGGGTCAACGCAGCCACATACCAGGAAGTTTTAGAGCACTTCATGCTTCCTGCAGCTGACCAACTTTTTGGAGATGCAGATTTCATTTTCCAACAGGACTTGGCACCTGCACACAGTGCCAAAGCTACCAGTACCTGGTTGAAGGACCATGGTATCCCTGTTCTTAATTGGCCAGCAAACTCTCCTGACCTTAACCCCATAGAAAATCTATGGGGTATTGTGAAGAAGAAGATGCAATACACCAGACCCAACAATTCAGAAGAGCTAAAAGCCACTATTAGAGCAACCTGGGCTATCATAACACCTGAGCAGTGCCACAGACTGATCGACTCCATGCCACGCCGCATTGCTGCAGTAATACAGGCCAAAGGAGGCCCAACTAAATACTGAGTGCTGTACATGCTCATACTTTTCATGTTCATACTTTTCAGTTGGCCAACATTTCTATAAATCCTTTGTTTTTATTGGTCTTCAGTAATATTCTAATTTTCTGATATGATGAATTTGAGATTTTCATTTGTTGTCATTTGTAATCATCAAAATTAAACAAAATAAACATCTGAAATATATGAGTTTGTATGTAATGTATGAATATAATATACAAGTTTCACTTTTTAAATGGAATTACTGAAATCAATCTACTTTTTCATGATATTCTAATTTTATGACCAGCACCTGTATATCTCAGAGTTTAACTTTTCTACATAAAATGATTAGCTTGGGTTAGGAACTTGATGCGTTTGTTTTGGAGCAATTTGTTCTTGATCAGTCGGCTCTCAGTTTGTGTTGAACTTGTTTTTAGGGCAGAAAGCTACACTAGTGCAGCAGCATCATCATCTGGCTTATGATCACCTTTAGCCCTTCATGGTGGTTACTGCCATTTTTTTTAAGATCCTGTATTTTGTTTATTATTATTTTCAAATTATAGGGCGATATTTGGGCATACTAGTTTAAACTTTGACAAACTGAACTCAGCAAAATAACTAATACAAATATCAATTTAGAGTTACAGGTTGCTTTGAATGAATAATCAAAATTCCATCAATAATGATAACATTCAATGCCACAATGAGAGCATGTAAACTTCTAGCAACATAAACGTTTAGAACACACTGTATAGTTATGTAGCTGTACATTCATGTGGACAATGACAAAATTAATTCATTTAAGAATATTACAGATCCGTCACACTGTAAAAAAAAAACTAAATCTAGATAAGTCATGTTTCTTGGATTGAGGAGGTAAACACATTTTGATGGATAAATGAACGGTAAATACTAAAAAATAATAGGGATGCACGATATTGGGATTTTGGCCGATATCCCATATGCCGATATTCTAAAACTCATGTAGCCGATAACCGATACCGATGTTAAAGCTGGTAAAAAATAAGTAGTCATTGAAAATAGCAGTTTTGTTATCCATTTCTGACACTTTGAAAAATAATATACTCAACTATGTTTTCATATGCTGATATCAAATTGATTTTTAAAAACGCTGTGTCGATCTATTTTACTTTCAAAATCTCGTGAAATTTCATCGTTCTGCTACAAACTCTCGTAATATTTTGCAAATTCTTGTGAGATTTTGTTAGTAAAATAGATCGATACCGCATCAATATATCAACATATAAAAATATGGCAAAATTTCGTGAATTTGCGGGGGATTTTGTAGCATAACGATGACATATAGCAATATTTCATTAGTAAAAGAGATTGATATGTTGATTTAAATGGCAATATATCAGCATATGAAGATATTGTGATATTTTAATGTATCAATATTTTTTCCCTCATCTTTAGAAGTTTTTAAGTCTGTAAAAAAGAAGTTTTTGAGGAAGAAGTAGTATTTTTTTTTTTTTTTTTTAGACTTTAGAAACTCAGAAGCTGATCAAATATCGGGTTAAATATCGGTGGGGTGGCCGATGCCCGATATTCAGTTTTAAGGCCGATACAGGCTGATACCGATAGGGGGCCGATTATATCGTGCATCCCTATTGACAACGGAAAAGACAAGTTACATTTAAAACAATTGTATTGTCTTATTTCAAGTGCATTTTATCTAAATATCTTAATTTAAGAGTAAAAATACTCATTCCATTGGCAAACTATCTCATTTACCTACTCAAATTACTGGTAAATACACTTAATTTTAGAAGTTTTTACTTATTTCTAGATCTAAAAAAAAAAAAAAAAAAAACCTTTTGATTTTCCAATTCTTAATCAATCCTCTTATTAATTCCTAAATATCTTTTTATACAATCAAAGATTGAGACCTGTCCAAGGTGTACCCCGCCTCTCGCCCATGGACAGCTGGAGATAGGAACCAGCAGCCATGTTAATAAATGTTAATATAATATCAGTATTAGTATGTTACATAACATGAGTCATGCAATTCAGGTAGCAGCTAAAAGTAATGTGTTTAATAGTAGCAATCCAACAATGTTCACACTGGATTGGATTAAAAGGAAATCCAACCTGCTGAATTCCAGCATGCCAGAAAACTTGATTAGCAGAAAGCAATGCATGTCTTATAGGAAAGTCTGTTTCCTACCTAAACAAAATTCAGGGGTTTCCTGTTTTTCAGAATAAAAAAATCTGTATTTCATCACCTGACAGTGTTGCTGTCATCTTTATTAACATCAAAACTCAAATAAAAGCTTGACCAAAAGCCAGAATATCTAATTAGAAACAAATCTGAGTCAATAGGTCAGATGTTTTTCTACACTGTGGGATTTCAGCAGTCTAAGAAAACTGTTCCATGACAATCTATGCTGCATGGATCTACCAAAACAAAGAACACGATGTCCAGTTCGATGTCCAGTTCGATGTGTTTAAATTGTACAATGACCGTTTACCAGGTGATAGCAGCTATAACATTTAAGATTTATATAAGATTTTGCCGTCTGCAGCCCAAAAATCGCTGTTTAAACCAGCAAAAGTAGAATTTGAAATGAAAAAGCTTCTTGGATGGGAAGCGAAACATCTTCATACATCTCCAAACTTTGAAACAAAGTCCAGTGGATTGTTTTTAACTTTTTTGGAAGCAGCCATAGGAGGTTATGTGAAGGCCACTTTGCCTGCCACTGATTCTTAAATTCAGGATTTCTGGACTCAACCTGCTTATTCACATTTATACCTCAAATTATACTAGATAGAGTCACCTAGCTTTGTTTCATCTTCCTTTTAACTTGATTTTATTACTATCAAACTGAACTTGCACGTTTAAATTCACTTTAATTGCCTTAATGTTTATTAAATGCTTTATATTTGATGTGATGATGTGTATCAATCCATCCCATTTGCACAGAGTTTGACCGAGTTAATATAATATAAATGCAATAATTATCTTTTCTCAGCTTGTTAGACAACCTTGGCCAGTACAACCCTCTGATAACACACTATCTTTCCTATAATGAAAAGAAGTGCACGTCTGAAGGAACTATATTTGCATAGAAACCATGTTGTTTTCAGCGTTGACGCAAACCAAAACTTGCGGAAAAGATTCATTTTAAATCTATGTCCTATGTCTCAGAGTTTTCTGGAGTCATTTAATTGATTTGCTGTCTTCTAACTCTAAGGAAATAACAAAAAGACATTTAAGAAAATAAGTCTAAAAGCAAAGATCTGTTTGTAATGGGTGGAATGTCACTGAAAGGCTACATGTCAGGTTCACAATCATCTCCACACCGGCAGCAAACATCAAGCTTCCCCTGTTTTGATTTTGGCAGTGCTACGTTTATAATATCAGACCAGTTTCCTCTTGCTTGGTCACCTTAGCTACGTTTACATGGATGTAAATAATCAGTGCAAAATGACCGATCAGAATATTGACTTAAATCACACTTAAATCATATTCTGATTGAAGGGGTGGTTCATGCCAATCCTTAATCCGATTGTTTCTGCCACTATCAGACGTACAGAATTTCTCTGGATGTGTTAAGAAAGTTTGACAACTCTGCGTATGTCAGAGTGTTTCTATATCACACAAATCCTGGTGAATCCTTGTCTGTGCTTGCTCCGGGTACTTCTACTACATGCTTTTTTTATATAATAAACATTTTGGACCAAACGTTTGATAAATGCATATTGGCATGCATACATATGAAAATTATGAATACAAAATCATTTTACACACAAAAAAAGTTACACAAACACTAAAATTCACAGCCTTACAGATTTGTGCAAACATAGTTTAAATAAGGGGTGGGCAATTCCAGTTCCTGAGGGCCGCAACTTTTAGAAGTGCCTTTGGTTCAACACACTTGGATCAAGTAATTCGATGACTGAGAGGACTCTAGAGAAACAGACTGCATACTGAGTAGTAGGGCTGGGTATTTTCGCCTGAAGTCCTGAATCGATTCGATTTTGTTTCATAGAGTTCTAAATCGATTCAATCTGTTTTTACAATAATGAAAGTGGCTCAACTGCGTTTCAAAACACTCAAGTATTTTATTTTTTTCCTGTCACGTTAAACACAAAGTGCAAACTTGTAAATCGGACAGTTTAAACTTGAGTTGTGAACAAAACTGTCTCAAAAGTGCAAACTTGTTTGTGAAAAGTGAAAAAGCATCACTCGAGCAAACAGACGTGACGCAGCGGACATGCATGAGCTGTATTATCTCCACTGCACAAACCATATTTGCAGCGTTGTCTGTAACAACTGCAGGGTGTTTGCTGGTCAGCCTCCATTTGTTAATGTCTTCAATCAACCTATTAGCTATATTTGCAGCTGTCTGACTTCAAGTATTTTGAGTGCATCTTTCCTGATAATTTGAATGTGAATGTCACGCACGTCACTATAAAACTAATCAATCTCATTCCCTAGACATTGATTTTGCAAAAATGTAAAGGAATCGATTCGAAATCGATTAAATCAATTTTTTTACCCAGCCCTACTGAGAAGATAACTCAGCCATTTGATTCAGGCGTGTTGGACAAAGGATGAATCTAAAAGTTGCAGGACACTGGGCCCCAGGAACTGGAATTGCCCATCCTAGGTTTAAATGCATGGTTCAACATAGACCAATATATCGCCTTTCTTTTCTTGAATCAGAATGTGTTGGTCAATTAATTAGTGCATCTAATAGCCATGCCCTGAGAGTCAAGCTCATGTATTGCCACTCCTCCATTTGTTATTATTCGTTAATTTTTTGTTGGATTTGTCATTTTTTTCTTCTTTGTTTAAATTGAGGCTTGTGTTACATTTTGATCACGTAAATGAGGGAAGGAAAAGCAATGTTGAATCTAAGAATTGGCACAAACGTAACAGCACATATCAGGAATCATTATTCATGTCAAAATAATCAATATTGGCCTTAAAAACAAATATCTTTAAGGCTTGGTCTCTACGCTGGGTCATTTAAATTTTCTTCTTATTCTGGTGTTATATTGCTCCATGATTGTGCCGAAGTGGGAAAGACACTTTTTTTGCAGAAAAAAATTTATAGAATTATGTCATATAAAAAAAATATGTCCAAATAGCAAATGCAGTTTTGGGATTCACACACTGGCCATCATGTGACAACTCAATCATGTTAATCAGATGCTGGTGAAGATTCTCAGTCATCCAGGTCATAGTCATTCCAAAAAAGTTATAAAACAATCCACTGGACTTCGTTTTCAAGTTTGAAGATGTTACGGTTCCCCTCTAGGAAGCTTTTTCAATTCAAAATGTCAGAAATAGCGTTGACCTGAAGTCTTTATAGAGCGGACCAAAATACAAAGCCTTGTTTTGGCTTAGAAAACATGCAAATTGACCAGAAGAACAGGTCCGCCCCTTTGGAATGGGACTCGTTTGGCTTCATTGTTAGCCTGCAATACACGGTACCTGTCTATGTCTCTGAACGGGAGTAGTAAGGGGCAATTGTTGGCCTGGCTGAACTGGCGAGGTGTTCTGGTCCCCTGTATGGGGGTGGAGGTTGCGATGATAGCGGGAAGGATGCAGCAATAGACCTCGCCATCATCGCAACCCCCGCCCCCATACGGGGGACCAGAATATCTTGCCTGTTCAGCCAGGCAAAGAATTCCCCAAAACAAACCCCCCTTTCAGAGACATAGACCAGCATTGGATTTGCAGGCTAACAAAGAACCCAACCGAATGTCCGTTCCTAAGGGGCGGACCTGTTCTTCTGGTTCAATTTGCATGTTTTCTAAGCCAAAACAAGGCTTTGGTTTTGGTCCACTCAATAAAGCCTGGAACTCAATGCCATTTCTGACATTTTGGATTGAAAAAGCTTCCTTGATGGGAAGCAAACGTCTTCAAACTTGGAAACAAAGTCCAGTGGATTGTTTTTTTTACTTTTTTTAGAATGTCAAGATGTTTAACCTAAGAAGCCCCTGGTCAGATAGGAGCCTTTGTTTTTATAAAGAAATCTGATGGGAGCTTATGGAGTAAGACACAAGCGGTGTGATTTGGCCCTTAGCATTCCACAATCTGTATGTAGCTTAGTGCCTCATCTCTTTGGCTGTTTTACTTGAATAGTGATAGAAATGGATTCATGTGCCCTGATCGTTTGTGATGACACTTCTGGGTTTGTTCAGAAACAACAATCAATAGAAATCCAGTATGTGTGCCCTTTTGACTGTAACCCCATAGAAGTTAATTAACACCAACAAAATAGATAGCACCTCATGGTAAGGACTTCCAATGAATATTAAACACAAATTATTTAGTCCAATTTGTTAAATAACAGTAGAGACGTTGTAAGAGTCCAACAGAGGAGAAAAAAAAACATCCAAACTGGATTTACGAAAGAAGTGGAATTCAAATTTGCTGCAAATCTACCAAATTAACAGTAAACACCTTTAATTGTTATATTTGATTTGAAGATGCAACATAAAACAACATCAAAGGTCACAGCAGGAATAGATGTTTAGAAAAAGTTTTGCAAAAATATTCAGACTGCTTAAACCTTTTAGGATTTTGGCAGATTTGCTATTTCTGATGAAGATCAAAGCATACGCATGCCATAGAAAGGCTCAGTTAGACTCCAGATCTAAATTCTATTGTGGTAAAAATGGAGAATTGCTGTGAGCACTCTTAGCCGAGTAAACATAAGAGAACCCAAACCCCTGGAAACAGGTTGACATTTCCATTCGTAGATACTTAAAGCCTAGAAATGTACCTTAAAAACTGCAATAATTGCAGTAAAAGCTGGTTCTACAAAAGGAGGCGTAACATCTTCAAATGGTATGAATACTTCAGTATTCAGGGTCGCCTTGTGTGATGTCAACAGAAAAAAACAACTGAATAATGATATTCATCCTATCATTGAGTTTGATTTAAATCTTAAATGATCAAATTAACCTTCTGAATAACAGCATTATTAAGTAAAGTCATATTTTCCATGCACTCAGCGGACGGATTTCTGGATTAAAATGCCTCCCAGCTGTTCATCCTTCGTGGGGTTTCCAGCTGTTTCCTTCTAATCGTGACGTCCACGCACGTGTAGTTACGTGATACATATCAACAAAAACTGGACAAGTAAAAAAAAAAAAAAAAAAAAGGCAAATAAACCTGAAAGACAATATTGGCAACTTCAGTGCGAGTCAATCCGTTTAAACTACGATTTTGGGAATATAATCCTCGGATTACCATGTGCAAAACTGATCATTTAAAAAAATAAAAGAATAAATGAAATCGCATCCAGAAAAAAATAGATGTGGCTGAAAGTAGAGTTAACCCTTTATAGGGCAAGTTATAATTTTTGTTCACTTGCATAGATAGGTCTAGAAGCACAAGATCTATATCCAGCCATTCAGCAAAGATACTGCTACATGGCTGTACATCTTATTTTGGCATTTGTCCAATTAGATAAGCCCTTGAATTATACATTACCTACTGTAAATTAAGTTATTATGTTTAAAAAAAGACAAGAAAAAAAAGGTTAAAAACAAATTGAAAAGTTAATAAGCATAGTCAAAAAATATATTTAGGTTTATAAACTAGTGCCAGTATCAGCATTAATGTCTCTAAGGTTATGTTGGACCAAAACAAAATGTGTTTCTTATTCATAAATTTCTTAGAGAAGCACTTTTGTTACTTTTCTTAAAATATTCAGGCAAGTTGGCGTTTCTTGTTATTACATTGACATAAATTCTTGCCATCAACATATCCATATTTTTTGAATGTTCCAAAGGTAATAAGGTCTTGTCCTGGATTCCAATAACACTTATTGAATATTGATTTTCTGGGTGCCCTATAAAGGGTTAAATTAGGAAAGTTGCAAAAGCAACAGGTTTCATGTGTTTTTTCTTTTAATTTGAAAGGAAAGCAGCCCTGCTGCCTGTGCTGAGGAGCATCCATTTGATCTCTCTGGCATCAGCTCTCTGTCTGATGAACCAATGAAGCAACAATGTGTTGCGCTACTTTTTAAAGCAGAAACCAGGCAATGCAGGCGGGATATCTGTCCTGAAAAGGCTGAACTCCGGGCCTGAAGCTGTCCACAGGAGCGCCTCACACGTGGCCGAACCTCCAATTTGGATTCAAAAGGTGTCGTGACGTTCTTCCACGGTGGACACGCTTAAAGAGGAGGGGGGAGGAAGATGAGGCCGAAGATGGATGGAGAGGTCGCCGGTGATGGTACCAGTGATAATAACCAACTCGACTTTCGTTTTCATTAAAAACAAACCTTATCGACATCTGAGTGTTTCCATACCGTTCTGGTTCTGGCTCAGTCGCTGTCAGTTCAGGACCACCAGCAGCTCCAACAAGAAAGAAGTAGAATACTTTTTTTAAAATTATTATTAGTTTGTGGTTAAACTCTTCCAATAAGGCTTGTTTTAATGTTGTCTAACGAGGGGAAAGTGAAGTTTGGCTCTTCAACGCTGTGTCGCCTGCAGAGGAGGATAGACGCGCAGGCAGATAAGGCGGTGTGTCATCAGACAGCTGAGCCGACCCTCACCAACTGACTGGCCGATATTTGACAGCTCCGAGCCTGAATGAAACGGAACCGCTCCACTCCGAAATTCTACGTCCATTTAATTAAAATTTAAAAAAAAATAAAATAGGGTTTATTTCTTACCTGAAAGTAACCCCGAAGCGCAACTCTAGGCGTCAGTGTTGGCGGAGTGGTGCGGGGCGAAGTTGGGGCTGTGTTGTTAGTTGTACTCCTGCTGGCGACCACGGCGCAGCGGCTCTGCTGCTGCTGCTGCTGACGTGACGGCGATAACAGCGCATTTGCATATTAGTGACTCTATCTGTGATTGGACAAGACGACACTTTCTCAAACTACACCGATTTCGTGTCGAATTAAAACTCCGGTTTCCGGCGCGGGTGTAGCGATGCGCGCGGCGCGCCTCCGGCTGCCCCCCTGAGATCCGCTGATTAAATCAGGTTATCAGCTGGACGGTGGCCGCGCTGACAGAGAGCATAAGATGGCCGCGTCTGCTGCCGCAGCCAATCCGGAGAGGTTTTACTTTCGCACATGGACAGGAGCGTCTTCTGGAGGAGAACGTCACGGAGTGGGAGCGACGGTGTTCACCGTGGGTTTATAGTGACCTCTAGTGGTGTTCAGATGGAAAAGCACTGCGGGGTTTGGCAGAGCGGAAATCTGGCATTAGGAGGCAGCCATTAGTAAACAGGCCGGTAGCACTGACTACTATGACCCAATAAATGTTTCTTACCTACATCAAATAAAGCCTGTACGGAAGAGGATTGGGCCGTTGAAAAAAAAAGTTAACTGATTTTTAGATTTTATTTCAGTATAATATGAGAAAAAAAGTCAGAATTCTGACTTTAATCCCAGAATCCTAACTTTAATCTGAGAATTCTGACTTTAATTTCAGAATCCTGACTTTAATCTGAGAATTCTGACTTTAATCTCAGAATTCTGACTTTAATCTTAGAATTCTGACCTTAATCTGAGAATTCTGACTTTAATCTCAGAATTCTGACTTTAATCTCAGAATTCTGACTTTAATCTGAGAATTATGACTTTAATCCGAGAATTCTGACTTTAGTCTTAGAATTCTGACCTTAATCTGAGAATTCTGACTTTAATCGGAGAATTCTGACTTTAATCTCAAAATTCTGACTTTAATCTCAGAATTCTGACTTTAATCCGAGAATTCTGAATTTAATCTTAGAATTCTGACTTTAATCAGAGAATTCTAACTTTAATCTTAGGATTCTGACTTTAATCTCAGAGTTCTGACTTTAATCCAATAATTCTAAGTTTAATCTTAGAATTCTGACATTAATCTTAGAATTCTGACTTTAATCTTAGAATTCTGACTTTATTCAGAGAATTCTAACTTTAATCTCAGAGTTCTGACTTTAATCTTAAAATTCTGACTTTAATCTTAGAGTGCTGACTTTAATCGGAGAATTCTGACTTTAATCTTAGAATTCTGACTTAAATAGCAGAATTCTGACTTTTTTCTAAGAATGTTGACTGAATTCTGACAGCTAACAAACATGCTAGCATCAAGCCTGTCTGTTTTACAGACCGAACTAGCTCTCTTGTTCAATCACCTTCTGCTCCTCCATTAATAAAATAGCATCACCGGGGACCCCTCAGGCACGTAAAAAGTTGCCTAATTCTGTAATTTTCCACCTATATGTTACTGGCCCTTCCAAACAACTCACAGCTTTGTCGGTGAAGCCGAGTAATCCCATATTCCTTCCTTCATCGTCATAAGATCATTTACATTTGAAAAAATAGAAATTATCCGTTAAATAAGAGAGTTCAGCTGTTATAGTTCTCTCACTACCTCACTGTTGTTCTTTCGCTGGTACCATTTTAATGTACAACGCCAAATCCATACGTGTATAGGTCTCATTAAATGTGCATATGTCACCTTAAATCTCTGCCTTATTCCTTTTTTCTCAATCCCCTCCATGCACCTTTTCCTCCTTTAGGCACCTTCTTATGAATATTGAGCCGAAGTGAAATCCACAACTGTGAGATCAATCAAGCCTGTCTTGTCTAATCTTCAGGTAGATGATATATAATTACAATTTTTAAGGGCTAAAATAATCTTTCTTTTGGCAGATTAGATAAGGTTAAATTATGCAAATTTGAAGGAAATTCAAACTTTTCAGGATTTTGAGCCACAAAATGGTACCAGAGTTAACCCATCACCTAAACAACTTATTGAGCATAGAAGCATTTCTTCAAAATCAATAAACCACCAGTATGATTTTACAAGGAGCATAAACAGCCAAAACAGTGGCTTTTTTGTTTGTTTTTTAAGTGACGATTTTGAATTTTAAGCACTTTGCAAGATGTGTTTGTTTTCTTAGTGTTTTCTTATAAAGCTTCTTAAATCTTCTGCTTCTAACATTTATTTGAACAAGAATTAAAAAACTTTTTATTTTTTATTTTAAAGAGTAGTTTTACTTGAGCAATATTCTTGTGAAGTATGACTACTCCTTTAGTACTATTTCTGGTTACATTGTTCAGTCTGAGTAAGTGTATTTATTCTAAGATCTGGTGAGATGCAATATACAGTGGACTTTCCTTATCCTTTAGTAACATATTTTGTAACATTTACCCTCAGGATTGGGTTTACAAAGATTAACATCGGAAGAAATGGATTTGGAAAGGTTTTTCCTTTATGTGAATTTGTTATTCTGTAATCATGTACTTGATTGTATTTTCATTTATTTAATTTAAAGCAAATAGAATTTACACATAACATCTGTCTGACTGCATCATTTACAAACCTTAAATCAAATGTGATCATTTAACAAATCTGCTGTGCTTGAGTATTCTTTTTATAGTAGTAGTTACATTTTCATTTTGGAGTTATTTCTTTGATGACCTTTTACCTATGCTACTATTACTTGAATAGAATTTTTGGATACTCAATTCATCCCAGAGGATGGAAGTTAGATAAGCCCTTTGGGTCGACCAGCAGTATCCTAAAAAGCCCACTGAACCTTAATACTTTTATGAGCGGGTCCAAACTGTTCCTCTATTGTTTAAGATTCTGCCAAAGAAAGAACTTTTCAGATTTGATCATTACTTCCTAATTTGCTCAAGTTAATTTAATGTCTGATGTTCATGTATTTGAGCATGTGGACTCTGATGATCTTCAAGCCACCAGGAAAATGCAGGCTGATTATATCATCCTCATAACTATCACCTATAATTATACGCCTGTTCTTTCTGTTCAGTTGTTTAGGTTTTACTACAGATGCATGGGTGATGAGGTTAACGGTTCCCCATCTGCACTCGTGCAACTAAGTTTTGAAGTAACTCTAAAGGAGGAGAAGTTACTCCAGGACGACCAGAGAACAGTTGCACAAAAGTAATTCGATTAATAAATGACCCACAGGTTTTTCTAAGGATTCATTACCATTGTTTAAATGTGTGTGGGGAATTTCACTTTATGAATACCTAAAACCTTTGCTCTTTTTTTTAAATGAGCTAACAGTGTTCATCCTTTCTTCACTGAACATCTAAAATTAAGTTAAACTGCATTATTGGTTCTGGAATCGTCGGGAAATATAATATAAAGATGTGCATCATCAGACTAGCTATTAAAACACAACACCATTAAGAAATGCACTGAAAAACTCTAAAAATCATGTATTTAAGTATTTTTTAATTAATGACACATTAAGGGAATAATGTCCAGAAATCCTAATTCTATCTGAACCTGTCTGTTACAAGGTAAGAAACTCTTAAAATTGATGGTTTGCATGATTTCCAGCCCATGTCAAACATTTCTGTGACGCCTTTTGAAACTCAACTCGATTTCAGAAGCAATCTAAACCTTTGGAATTTGCCATTAAACCTTGATAGAGCTTTTGATCAGTTCAGTTTCCTTAAATAGAATTCACAACATGTCATTTCAAGACACTCTACAGAGTCGATTCAATCAGTTCATACGGATCGGTTGAAAGTTTTCTGAGGAAACCCAGCAGATTGTCATTAACTTTGCAGAACTGGCTCGTCCTGTATGAGTATGCAGCAGCAGAGGACGCACTAGCACAGCTCTTTTGACTTTGCAGCAATCCTTACAAGGCTGTGGATTTCCCTGATGTTTTTGCATCCACTTCAAATCATATTTTGCATTAGTAGTTGACTTGGGCACCATGAACACCCAGCATCTTTCTAATGGTTCTGCCCTATTTTTAGGTTTACTAGAATGACAGAAATATCTGACAATTCTAATTGTCTTTTCTCTTAATGTTTTTCAGATTGAACTGTAATCATCAGATCATATATTGCTGTTAGAGATGTCACACCTAACACAACCAAAACGTTAATCCTTGCTTAATTAAGGTGTCAGACAACAGGACAGGTGATTTCATATTTTAGCAGAGCACTGGTCATTTTGGTTTTACAGGAGTTTTCTAAACTTGACCAATTAATGAGCAGCCAGGATGAAGAAAGAATGCTTTTCATGCAAATATCAACAATCATCTCCTGTGGTGACCAAGGTTGACATTTAGGGTTTGATTAGAAAAGTTAGATTTTTGATTCTTTTAAATGCTAAAGGTCCTGCTGGGAATATGAAGCTATTAGTAGCACCGGCTCCTTTTAGTGATCAGATTTCAAAAAATGTCAAAGGCTAAGAAAATGTTTTAATGCTCTGGCTCTTATCTACAGATTTCATAAAAAGCACTTTCCCCCCCAGGTTCATCTGGTTATATCACAATTTAAAATGAAGACAATGGTTAAGTTAATTTGAGAGAAAGCGAGGTTTTAATGGTTTTATTGGTTTAAGATTACAGTCATTTACATCCTGTTTGTTGTGGTAAAGAAACCATTCAGACCAAAACACTTCAAATAAATTTAAAAGATACCCTAAGTCCAAACAGCAATTGGAACCATACTCCGATTGGTCTTTACTTCTCACCCCATGAAAATCATACAGGTTTCACTGCTGCTGTTCTAATATAATAAAAATCCTTAAAGATAATTTTAGAAAGCCAGACAAATAAGAGCTGTATTTCAAAAGATAAGCAGTCTAGAAACATCCAGATCTGTCTTAAGGAAAAAAAAAAAAAAAAACTACGTACAATTATTTGCATTAAATTGTTAGGGGAAGAAAAAAAAAATGTTCCTACATTTTCCTAAAATAAACTCTGTGCTTCCCAGATGGTAGCAAATGAAGCTTATATAAAAATAGTTTCCCTCACATTTGGGTTTGGAATCTTATAGACTGGGGTTTGTGGGAGTTAAACCTTTTAAGGAAACCATAAGCCGTACATCTTTAAAATGAATCTATCATTTAGAAAAAAGCAAAACAAGAAAACTGAAAAAAAAAAAAAAACTTAACCAATAAACATACATAAAGCATTCAAAAATAATTAAAATCCAACAAAATAAAATGAGCTTATTTATGTAGCGTCTCCTTTAAAATGATACTTTGCTGCCTTGCTTTACAGAGATTAAAAGTTCTGTAAAACACAACCAAGATAAAAATAAACCGTTGGGCAATTAAAAACAAAATCTTTTCCTGGTCTTCAGCTCACAACTTCCTGCATGTATGAACATTTAGCAAACCTGACTCCAAGTTATAGTAAAACAGCAGGGTGCTTCAGAATTAAGCCCTTAAAAAGATTGAGAGCAGGGAGGCTTCCTAAACATGCAGGACAGTGTGCACTGAGGATAAGAAAGGTTAATTTGGAGGATTATGGGAAGATGTGAACATTTTTTTTCCTTCTGCTGTAACCAAAATAACTTTTGTTTGACAAATACAGTCCTAAGCCAATTTCTCAAGTGGTTTCAATCAAGCAGTCCTCTAAACCTAACATATGGATACAAAGTGCATTTCTCGTCCAGAAACCTCCTTTTGGGACTAACTTCCCATCTAACTAAATGTGCATGGAGCAGAAAATGAGAGACAATGCACTTTGATTGCATCACAGCCTGAACGATGTAGCTTACATATCCATTTGTCATTTTCAATTTGCACATGACACAAAACTATGCTTCTACAGCTGTGTCATGAGCAGCCTAAGGAGCTTTTAAAGCTGAGTAATAAAGTGGAGATAGAAGTAATGTTCTCCCAACCATTCCAAGAGACCACTACACAAACAACTGAGGGGAGCCATTGGTGGAGTGGGTAATGTTCGTCTCCATCTAGTGGCAAGGCAGAGGTAGTGCACTCTCAGCTTTGAGGAGGACCGTCTTCTTTGCTGAAGGGCTGGGTGGAGCCGGGTTTCACCCAGGATAACCCTGACACATGAGTTCCTTTGTGGTGATCCTCAGGCCGTCTCTAAAGATAACAGGGGACGTCACTGCAGTTACAACAGGTCGACAAATCAAACACTAAAAGCTTATCTCTACTGTTCCCAAGCAAGGTTCAGAAGAATGCAGGGTTAGAATTTATTTTTGTGAAACTTACTTTGTGTGCGAACATCCTCTCTTTCGCCTCTTCGTGCACTGCTGGGTTCCATGGAGAGAAACTAAAACAGGTGGATGAGAGGTGAACAAGTTTAAAATACAAACAGATTCTCCTACAAGATTCTCACAAACGAGCAGGTTTACAGAGCGTCTTCCTGCGGTGAGCAGAGGAATGTGAAAAATGAGGACTAACCTTATTGCGTAGGGATCATCTATCTTAGGCGGGTCAAAAAGATGACTGTTGCATAGTCTGACACTGTCCACCACTTTGCTTTTGAACAGCTGCACATCTTTTTCATACCTGCAGAGTTAGATTAAAAAAAAAAAAAAAAAATATGTGGCTAATTTCAATTTGAAACCAAAAGTAAAAAACATTTTATATCGAGCTTTCATCCAATTCCACTACTAAATAACTGAACTGACTGACATGGCAAAGACCTGTTGCTGATTAATTTGTTACTTATAAAAAGTTAAATTCGAAACATGCAAATAAGGTTTTAATATAATATGTAAAAAGCATGTGTTCTGTTCTTGACACTCACAGCACTGCAGCTTCTGGGTTAAATGGCTCCGTTGTGTTGATCTTGTAAAAAACTGTACGTGCATACATCAAGACCTGCCAGATGTGGTTATGATTCCGTCTGAAAAAACAAAAACATTTTGGCTTTAAAGAGGAGGAAGAATGAAAGTATGCATGATATCAGTTTGTCCCAGAGTGGGACAAACTGTAATTTTACAAGTTTTAAACAAGCTGCTCAGACAAGAAGTTGACTGAATCTGATAAAGAAGGTAAGAGTTGTTTGCATTCCAGAGAAAAGGAAAACAACATGCCTCCATTTGGTGAAAGCTCTTCTGACATCCAGCTCTCCAGATACTGGGTCCACGAGAGGGTGGAACACTGGGGTATCAAATACCAATTTCTGCAATTAGAAATAAAACCAATGCTAGAAAACTTGTCCCAAAGAGTTCAGAGATGGAACAGATTTACCATAAATCGGTTTTGAGTGCAAGAAAACTTACAGGACACTCCCCATCTGGATAGTTGTCTGGAATATACACAGTGAATTTGAAGACCCCATCCTGATATAATCCATGCCTGATGAATATGACCCCAAACCACACTGAACATTCAGAGACAGAAAAAAAAGCCCTGTAATAAATCTTTTACAAGTTCAAATAAGAAAAACAATAAAGCCAAAAGTTAGAAAAGTTTACATCTCTATATTTTAAAATGTAAAAAATTTAAAGCCATGTGAAACAGATAATTGACAGAGGATTGTGGTTATCATAGTCCACATCAAGTATAATAATGCTATGATGAAATGAAAATTTTCAAGATCTGACTGATGCCAACACCTAAAAAGTGAAAGAAATTGGGTCCTTACTAAGTGCTGACTTGTAGGATGGCTGGACATAAATTCCAGGAAGTTTCTGCTTAATCACGAGTGTGCTGTGGGTGGCAGTGCAACAGGTTGAAGCAGTGCACATAAGGCAAAAAAAAAACAAACAAAAAAAACAGTTTTTAAAAACTAAAACTCACAACTCTGCCAGCAGAGAGTACTCCAGGTAGAAGGGGCCATAGGAAGCATGTGTGCCATTGGCTGAGTGGGCTGCAGCGGCCACTGATGCAGGCTTGGTGATCGGGGTTGCATTCTTAGGAATGGGTGGAAGAACCTTTTTACCGAAGTGAGTCCGGGCTGGGCTGGCTCTCTGGTCCGTGTGCCCGCTCTGCTCCTCATCCGATCTCTGCTCATGTTTTAAAAACAAGATTGGTCACAGCATCAGGAAACTGGTTGTCATTAGACCTTTTTGCTATGGACATTCAAAGCATAATGCAAAGTTGTAACAATTAAGAATGGAGAGACACTTAAAAAAAAAACTGGTCACATGCAGCATGTCCAGTTATAGTGTCTTCAAGACAATGCTGCAAAGGGCTACACCCTGCTGGTGTACACAGGGGGCACAAACAGGTAAACAATGGAAAACATACCAATTTAAAAAACAAAAAAAGACTAGAATCCATCCATTTTATCAAACCACAAAAGGTTTGCATGACTAAACAAAAATTATGGATATAAATGTCCTGTCTCTGCCTGTGATAGATTAGCTACAATTTCCCACAGTAACGTCCATCTATTGACTTTGAAGAACTGAATTAAGCCAGAGGAATTTTTTTTTCTTTTAAATGGAAACCAGCTGTCAACATACTGAGATGCACTTTTGGTTTAAACAGCCTGAGTTTTCATAAAATTATCAGTTTAGTTTAAAGGCCTTTAATTAGGGGTCACAAAATGCAATTTTCCTGCATCTTGAAGAAAAGTAGCTATCCCTCCACTTTCTGACAAAAAAAAAAAAAAATCTCAAAGCATGTTTTCATTTACACTGTAGAAACGTGGAAGACTACATTAAGTAGTGTCATTGCAGATGATGCCATTTTACAGCCAAAGAGTTGATACCAGCATCAACAATGACCTTAGCCTTTTGTTAACCCAGAGTTGGAAAAAGACACTCTGGTGGTTGTCAAAGCCCTGATATTCACTTTAAAGCAGCTCATACATCTGATGGCTTGTAAACACAGATGGAAGAATGATAATAAATAAGTCATCTTTTGATTGTAGTAACAACTAGGAAATAAATCCTATTCAATGTAATCAAAAACAACCTCTTTGATAAAGCGTTTAACAGAGCTGTAGAATGCATTGAAAAAACAAAGACATCAAGACTATGGCAAAAAATAACCAAGTGTAAGACTTGTCAAAAAAAAAAAAAATAAATAAAGTAAAGCCACCAACAACTTCTGTTTCTTTAATGTTTGTTTACATGCAGCAATCTGGTACCCTAGAAAAGTTATGTTGAAAACAGACAAGTCTTACAATGCTCACTGAAACTGCTAATGAATTAAAAATCTAGATACAAACTCATGATTCCTGACCGGGAGGTGGTCGTGAGGGGCTGATCGCCCCTAGTAACCCTATGTACACTACATGACTCACGAGACACGATCAGGCGCAAAGTCGGCCCGATTGAAAGATTCTCGCACGACTGGAAAATCGCCCCGAAAATCGCACAGTGTACACCCGGCTTTAGACACAGCAGGCAAACTTGTGGCAAGCCGGGCGATGGGAAAGAAGGAGAAGACGATGAGGAAAAAGTGAAAGTGAGTGGACTGCAAGAAGAACTGCTGTAAACAGGTGACAGAAAAGTGAAATGGTGTGCTCAAAGATGACCCTGCACATTTTGTGTGTCTGACTCAACCTACTGCTGTGAACTAGGATTCTTTACAATGAACATAATCAAAAATAAATATCAATCCAGTCTCAAAATGAGAACTTTGATATGTACTTGATAATGGCTTTGTCTCCATTCAAACTCAGGTTTAAAGCCTTGCAGGGCAGCCTAAAGCCCACTGCTCTCATTAAGCCATATATAAAATAACAGTCATTTCAGGTGTTTTATAAGATATGTAGGGCTGCAACAACGAACCGATAAAATCAATAAAAATCGACTTTTAAAGGCGTTGGCAACGAATTTCATCATCGATTAGTTGTGTCGCGCGATTAATGCGTCATCCGCCGCCATCACTGCCACTTGACTGAAACGGGGCAAGAAAAAAAAATTACGGCAGAGCGAGCCAGCGCTGCAGGTGCGCAGTGTTGCCAACTCAGCGACTTTGTCGCTATATTTAGCGACTTTTCTTTTTAAAAAGCAACTAGCGACAAATCTGGCGACTTTTTACGGTGTCACTGGTGGCTTTTGGAGACTCTTACGTGAACGCATGTATCGTTCCTACTCTTGTCCTGCAGCAGCGGCTGCTGCCGTGAGGCGCCTCCACCATCCCAACCCCGTTCTCCCGCAGGAGTCCCTCACAGCGCTGCAGTCAGAGCCAGCAGGATGTTTACCCTTAGCGTCCAGACTGCAAATGAAGCGTGCATGCGCCGGGATTGACGGCACAAATTGATCACAATAATTAAAATAGTCTTTATAAATAAATTAACTTGCAAATTATGAGGGCAAGGCTTTTAAAGTTTAAATCTTCTGGCAAAGATAAAGTAAAGAAGATCATGCAATTTATAGAAGTAATGCAGAATAAAATCCAGCAAGATCAGTAATATGTCAATTATCTGCCACATTCCCATGTAAATATCTGTCTTTGGAGGATGTGTTTTTTAACACAAAGATCGCCACTGTGCTAGCAACGAGCATGCTTTTAACTGGGGGGTGTAGCAGTTCTCGCCGTAAAGCAAGACTGACTCTCGCGAGACTTCTGAGCCTGTGGGTGCGGGTCGGTGCTCCTGCAATTGCGGTATTTCCCCCACAGACCACCAGGGTGGCCGAGAATACCTTTGTTCAACCTGAAATGACTCATTTAATCATCCAAAACGTTATGGAACACATTAATTAACTGAAAAATGTTGCATAGTGTGCCTTTAAAAGGCAGAACTCTTCTAGTCTAAAAAAAAATAATTTGATGAAATGGGGGGGCCTATTGTTTGAACCCCTTAGAGGCTTTTAAAAACAAAAATGCCTGTCTTTTTTTGCGCTTTATGAAACAAAGTAGCCTATATTTTGTGGATGTACAGCTACATTTCTCATGTAAGTTTGCGTAGTTTTAACACAAACATTTTTCATATTGCACCAGTACAGTTAATGAGCAACCTGTACTTGTGTGCTTGTTTGTTCTGTCTAAAATGTTTATTTTGGAATAAAGAGGTTAATATAAAAAATATTTTTTGTCCGATTCATCGATTAATCGAAAAAATAATCGGCCGATTCATCGATTTTTAAAATAATCGTTAGTTGCAGCCCTAAAAATATGTGAATCAGGAAATTGTCTACATACAAAACTGAACAGTTTTCGTTCTCTACTTAAAAAAAAAACAATGAAAATGTGTTCTTTTTTTAATTTAAAAAGTCAATGTATAACATGGATGCATCAACATCTCATTTTTATTTCAGTGTTAGACTCTGTTTAAAGTAACAGATTATAATTAAAAATGTCTCAAGACCTTTACTGGTTGTTAATTTTCTTTATTCGGACCCTGTAGGTTTTTAATTGGTTACCCCTGGAATAAGTTATAGAGTTAGATCCAAAGAGCTTGAAATAAAAGGATTTACCTTCCGACTTGTGTTTGCAGACATGCTCCCGAATGGGTTCAGGTTCATTACTCGGTCATAGACTCAGAATGGAGGAGTTCTCACATTAGCAGGTCCCACAGTAACCACACAGAGGGCCATCCGCGGCTGCTGTCAGACATCCATTAGAGAAATACTGATGTCATTAAAAACACAGAATCACATAATCAGATGTTGACAAAATGAAATGTTATAAGAAGCAGATGAACATGTCCAATGACATAATATCAGGGTAAACAGGGCATTAATATGAAAACAAACTACGAAAGGATGTGAAGAAAGGGGTCGACTTTATTGGAAGTTTATCTAAATTACAGCGTAGCTTCAAGTTAAGACGACACACCCGGTGGAAGACTATGAAAATAAAGCACGACTCCCCATAATCAGTCTGACATTTTATAAAGTACAGCGAGTTCTGTCGTAATTTAGCGCTTGGTTAGCAAACGTTACAGGGTAGCAGCTGGTAGCTGACACTTCTATAAAAACATAAATATAATATCATGACCTAATGATAGGGGGAAAGAAGTGCAGACATTGGCGTTTCACGATATCAACTGTTTGTTTTCGTCGACTTAAGCTCCCATCTATAGCGTTAGCTTCACAGCTTGTTTTGACGTTGCTAACTCGACTGCTCCTTTAATTTCAGTTACCGTAAACAAAACAGCGCAGCGACGTGACTTACCGTTTTAACCTCAAACGTAAAGGTTTCCCTTTGAAGAAGATTTTTAGAGCTTGTTCTCACTGTGAAATTTGCTGACTCTTCTTGCCACTTCTTCAGGTGTCATACCGATGCTAGTTGCTAACTTAGAGAATTGACAGACAGCAGAGTTCAATCTAACTTAATGAGGGGCGGTTCTTGTTGTGCGAATCAGCATTCTGATTGGTCGGTGGGAACAACGTCTAGCAGTTGAATGGCTGAAGTTTCTATCACAGAGTGACATCATGTTTTTGCATTAAAGGGCGAGATCCTTTTTATAAAGCGACGTTTTTGAGATGGAACCAAGGCAACCAGGAGGGCTTTTAATTTAAAACATGCCTTAAGGGTTTTCTTTTCTGTATTAATAAAGTTGTTTGTGGGAGAACATGCAAACACACAGCACCATAAAAAACTATGAACCAATTGGGTCATTGTAGAGAAGCTGAAAATAGGGTAAGGGCCTGCATTGTGAAATAATGTAAAACAAATCTACACATCTAAGAAACATGTCCTTGTGAATCAAAGGAAACGGATGCTCAAAGATGGAGCAGCAAATATTCTTAGCAGAAGAATCTGTTGCAGAACTCCCCAAATTTGACCTTCATGTAACAGTGTAAGAAAATAATATATTAGAAATTCATATTTTTCCACAAGCACCCCAATAGGAAACACACAATGAAAATGTGATTTTAGGTTAGTTGTTCTAATGATGTTACCCCAGCAAATATGTGCAGAGTAGAACCCACTCTCCACAATAGATTCAATAAAGATACAGAGCTTCTTGCTGCAAACACTGAAGGACTTACAGTATGCTTCCTGTCTGTCCTCTCTTCCTAACAGATTACAGCTGTGTTTTTAGTCAAGTATGTTGTCCAGGGGCACAAAGAGATATTTATACTCCTCCGCTTCTTCTCCCATACTTGTAATTGTTCCCTTTTAATCTAAAATCTACAAACATCTCTCCTATTTTGTTCCCATTAAAGATGAGATACGTGCTTTCACACCACCAGCTCCCTGTACTCAGCTTGTTGTCTATCTCTGATGTACCCAATGACTGCAGAGTATTTTTGCAGATGAAAGGACTCGGCCTTGTACTGAAAGTCAGAGGTACACACTAAAAATGAAAAAAGAAATACGGAACTACAAGACAATGGTTGAGTTCATAGCCTCTTTACTTATTAAAACAAACAAGTGGCAGTCCAGAAAAAAAAAAATCAAGAATCTGTGACAACTGATAAATCAAACTCTCATTAAATCCTACTGGGAGGGACAAGCAACCATCTTTCCAATTTCTCAAGGCACAAATCGCATCCTTGTGCTTGTTTTGCAAGAAGAAATGGAGGGTATTCTAGATAAAACTGGCACAGCCAGGTGTGCGTTTTGCTTCAGCCTGCTGCTTCTGGTTGGCGTCATACATGTCAATGCATTTCCAAATAATTTCTGTATCGAGGCTAACACATCTATTAGCTTCTGATAAGATGTCTTTTCAGGAATATATGAATTGACAAATTTCACAACAATTTATCTTCCTTGCAAGGTAGGTAGGGTATGGTATTGGGGGGTAGGGCTGTGGGAACAGAGAAGTTGAAGTGATATAATCACTGGGTCAATAGAATTTTGGTTTCATGCTTTTTTTCGCTATTGTATTTTTGTTCTCCACTACATCTGCTGCTATAACCATAGCAATGACTGTTCTATGTGTTCTAAATTCAGTACAAATGAATCCCACCATAAGCCTATCTCGCCCTGTGGCATGTCAGGAGTTGGAATGGCATTGTGGGCACTGACAGACAGTGTTTTTCTGGAGAGCATTTTATAACCTATTTGTCAGCATATTGTAGTTACAGCATTCAGAATATTTAGCCAGATCCAATTCAATGTCCAATTCTCCTGTCCTAACCCTCTTTGCTCTTTATTACATTTTGGCTGTGCCCTAGTGTCTCTTTGCACTCCCCATTTTGGCTGCATTTTTAAAAAGTCGTTTTGGAGATGGGGTAATACTTTGACACCTGGGTTAGTTACACTTTAAAAATGGCTGGTCATAAGTATTCTCCATCCAGTTTGACTGAGCCTGATGATCTTTTGTTTGTTTGTTTTTTTGAAGAATATATTTACTAGACATTCAAAACTGGTACTGTGCAACCTCAAAGGAGCTGGAATGTGACTGCAGTGAATTGTTCTTGTTCTGGTGTTGTTATTTTTCACATCTCCATTACTGTAAAAATGTATATTGATAATTTATTCTCCAGATGCACAATGTTTGTGTTGTAAAAACATTGTACAGCACAGTATTTTATGATTATTATTATTATTTTTTATCTCTGTCACTGTTTGTGCTATTTTTATACACTTTTTTTAAGGTCCACTTTTTTTGTGACCACTTTTGCTGTAACGCCACGAATTCCCCATTGTGGGACAATAAATGGATTTCCTATGCTATTCTATTCTATTTTATTCTATTCTATTCTATACTATACTATTTTATTGTTCAGTGTTGACTTTGAGACATGGAACAAATAAATCCTTCTGTTTGTGATTTTAATTTGATAATTTTAGTTGAAATAAAGTAAAACCTATTGAAATATATTATTTTCATTTCCATCTTCAATTATGCTATTGATTTATTGCAAATCATCCAGTAAGTAGTTTGAATAGCAACAAAGCAAAACACACAAGTTAAGGACAATCTATTTTACTTGTTATTGTGAGGAATTAATTATTTTTTGTACAGTACAAAAAAATGTGTCTTCTATATTTACCCTACGTATTTCTGAAGAGTGGGCAGCATGCAGCACCCAGGAAGCAAACTCAGGCTAACGGTCTTGCTCAGGGGCCCAGTGTTGTAGTCTGCAGGGTTTAAACTGGCAGATTAACTGAGATTAAAACAAATCATTCAATTTATTGCATCAATCCCTGAATCTGCGATGGTATATACTGTGAGCCAGTTCAGCTAAGCACTTCTTTGCTGCTTTTTAGGTGTGTTAAACCAAGTCCCCTGAGATTAGGGTTTCATCCAAGCCATCTGTGTCACAGATTTCTTCAGTTTTGACCATGCCTCATTGGAAGTTCATTCTACTGATTGATTGATTTCTTAACAATTACCCCTAATTAGTTTTCTGGTGAGCAAGAGAGAAAAAACTAATTTAATGCATGGATGATTGCTCTAATTGGGAGAAATGACATTGTCCAAGTTTCCGAGTAAATACAAATTATTGACTCCATTATTTCTATCTGATTATGCATTGTCTCAAGTGCACTTCACTGACAAAGGTAATTAGAATCCAAATCCTTTATTGGCACAGCCAACAGTGCAAGGTCACCATTAGTTTTTGACATGTACAAATCAAAAATCACCTCAGAACAAATAAGTTCCTGCCTGCTTTGCCATCAGCGACATTGAGATGAACTGTCTTACCTAAGCAGGAGTGCAAGTGTCCATACCACTGCTTCTGTAATGAGATTTTTGCTTTTGCCATTGATTCTCTATCTAATCAATTATTGTGACCTTGTTTGGTTAAACAAATACAGTGATGACTGTAATTAAAGAGTGAAGATTAGATTGCCTTATTGAATATATGACCTCTGTGTATTAGACAATGTAGATTCAGCTTGAACTTTTAATTGTCAGTTTATAAATGCCAAAATAAAGGCCACATTGACCCTTTTGATGGTTTGAAAGTGTCTCAATTAAATAAATCAATAAATCATTAAACTAAACAGTTTGTTTGTTTTTTAACCTCAACTGGATAAGTTTCCTTTTCATTTGTCGATTTTCATTCGAAACTATTTCACAGCTTTTTAAAAGTTATATTATGAGTTTGTACTGCAGCAGTGCATGGATTAAATTCATTTACAGTGCGGTAGTCACATTTAATTGATCAACTAATCAGATGTCAGGGTCTTATTATTCTAAAAAATGCTTCAGCTTTGCTCAGGAATAGACTGCTGACCAAGAAACTCAGGAGACTCAGAAGAAGAGACACATTAAAGTGTGAGTAAAGTTTGCAAAAGCTGGAGAATGATTCCTCTTACAGGCAATCCCTTTGGTGATATAGAGCAGTGTTTCCCAACCTTTATGATTTGTGCACCCCTTTGGGCATTTTGTCTCACAATGAGTACTGATTGTCATAGTATTGTAGTATTATTGTATTATTATTAGTATTTATTGTCCAAAAGTGGAACGTACGATACCTGAAATAAAGACTATTTCACTTAAGCTTTTGTTTGAGCATTTAATTTTGATAATTTGATGTTTTCCGTCTAAATAAAAAAACATAAATATGTTGCCTGGAAGATAGTAAGGAATCAAAATAGATACAAAAAAAGGTTATATTATAAACCTGTATTTCTAAAACTGCAGCTCCTCTGATCACATTTGGCGAATTGGGAACAAAATAAAGAACAAAAATTATAGTCAGACTGACTTAATTAGTGTTACTTTGTTTTCATCAAAACACCTGAGCTGCTTTGATGAGCGCTGATAGCCTAGTGTGAAAAACAGCTGATCCCACGCTATTCTCTAGATATGTTCCTCTGCTTGGTTCCTCTGTGTGTCAAAGCTTAGACTTAGAGACTTAGACAGATTTATTTTGTCATTTTGTCTACACAAGTGTAAACAAAAAGAAATTTCGTGAAGAGCTCTCCAGACAATTTAATTTTTTTATTTTTGCTGAAAGCTGAAGGTGAACTCAAACATATAAGGAAAAACTAAATTTTTGGTCGATAAAAGCTTGTTCAATTTTTCAATTGGGTCATCGGAAAGCAAAACAGATCCCAGTCCCATTTTATTACCTGATAAATAAAATATTTCCATGTACCTCTTGCAATGCACTCGTGGGCCACTAGGGGTATACATACCCCTGGTTGGAAAACACTGAATAAAGCATAAATTCCCAAATTAGGCATAGTGATGCCTAGCATTTGGGGTCTTTGATCAAGCAGTGATGAGCCATGATATATCCATTACAGAAATTGAAATAAATAATGATTAAAATAGACATAAATAATAACAGATATAAAAGATATCACTTAAAAATAGATTGTAATGCTAAAACATCTTATTATAAAAGGAAAAGCTATTTAACTATTTAAACAGCCCTTTTGGTATACAATAGAGATCATCAATAAAAAAGTACTTTGCTACAGCTTGACTGTTATGATTACAGAAATGCACAGTTGCATTATGAGCCCGCTTCCAACACTGTGATTGGTCCGGTCCGTTTTAGACCAGAGCATATATACCAAACTGACTTATGCTCCATGTAAGGCAGTCTGTTAAAATCCAGCACCTAAGAGCAGGTTCCATTGATGGTCCCTTTAACCTGTTTAGGGCCCAAACAGACAGGTCCTTTACGGCTGTTGGACAATGACTGCAGAATGATATTATAATCCTAATATTTCTCATCGCCTGACTCCACCAATGCTTTTCAAAAGCATTTTAAGACATTCATTAGACATGAACTTAACCTTCATGGATGTCTGGGCTGCTATAACTGGCTCTAAGTTGTTGGACTTTCAAATGTTCTTCTAGTTGTAATATGACTGAGATGCACTTTGAGGCTACTGCCCACAAAAGATAAGGTATAAACAAATCATACCTAATTATTTAATTAATTATATATTGTTTTCTATTCACTTTTTGGCCTTCTATAGCTCTATAGATCTCTTTTTTTATTAAATCAACACAGTTAATAAGATAATATTTCTTTTATTTCTAATGCATATTATACATGAACTGTAAATGTAGATAACTACTTCAGAAAGAGGCATTGCCTTTTTTACACGGTATATTTGCAGAAATATAACAGGACATTTTATTGTTTTATTGCTCCTTTATGAGAGATTTATACAGTCTGGGTTCAGCACACATTTTCAGCATCACCTGCAGCTGGTGCCAGAATTCAAATTTAAGATGAAATATGTTCCCTTCTGTCAGGCCATTCCTTTAGAGAATTTTCAGCCTGCTGATACGGATTTACAATTTGGTTTAAATGACAGTTAAATATTATAATTGGCAGCCCCCGCTGAAATCTGTCTTGACACCACATAGATAAAAAATAAGTGAAAACAGATGACTCCACATCCAAATAATATGTAATAACAACATTAGTTTGGATAAAGAAAGCCAAATCTAGATTCAAATGTAATTTTCATTTTAGAAATATGAACGACTTGGGAGTAAAGGTTAGAAAAAAAAAAAAGACATCAAGCACAACCTTTATATAGCAATAGCCTTTTTATCCCTGAGGCTAAGACCTGGCCAGAAACTAATGTGAGGCAATTATTTGCTGTAATGACTGCAGTTCAAATAAGCCTGGAGATTTTATTAAACCAAATGAGAGAGTCGCTGATGTATTATCACCTTGTGATTGACAGTGACAAGTGTTGGGCCGGCTCGGATGTGAGCATGATGAAGAAGCTCTCCGCAAAGCTCTCGATAATGTTACCCCTGATAAAGTTACTTGAAAAGCCTCAGCCAACATACGGAGAAGGAAAGCTCTTCGCATATTAATTCCAAGTGTCAGATCCCACTAGTGGAGGAAGAGAAGGAGGAGGAGAAAGTGGGAGGAGAGGGGGTGGTAGGGCAGGCTGAGACTGGCTGGCAGCGATGACTACCACTGACTGGGATTTTACACAACTAATGAAAAAGAAATCCACCGCGCTGATCATATGCATAGATCTCACCTTATAATAATGATGAAACTGAAAGATTCGCAATAAAAGTAAAGGTCATTCGCTGCTGGAGCTAAGCTTTCTAAGCTGCAACCTTTGTGAGCGTACTTGTTGGGTTCCAGTCATAAAAAAGGAGACACAAAGTTCTAAAACCACAGAGGTCAGGAGGTCAGACGTTGTAACCAAGTTACTGTACTTTGCTGCTTATGTATTTTCTTCTCTTCCCAAAATCAAATGGTGAGGATGTTTATTCAGTCTGTTTTGTGTCCATTGATTGAGGGTGAAAGTTTGGCCACACAAATGGGATTGACACAGTCCTCCCCTGTGTGTACTACCACAGCTAGTGTATACACTAGCCAGGGATTTGTCTCGTCTAGTTAATAAAATAGCAGGAAGTATGAACATCCGCCTCTTCTCTCTCCGGCTGTATGTAGGTCACCTGTCTTCTCCAGGTATGAGTGGTGGAGTACAGACATGAAGAGAGGCATGTCTCACCTCTGAAGGACATTCATGGCATTATTATTACCCTTCCACCACTTCCTCACTGAGCCCCATCTTCATATGCATCATACATTGGCATTTATTAGTGCCATGCACTAAGTACAGGCCATGTTATTGAATTTGAATATCTGCTCCAAGCCCCATCCACAGGCCCTGGAAATATATTATATTAAGATGAAGCAATCTCATTTAATAACACCCAAACTAATAAAAGGAGAGCAGATTGGAAATTAAATTTATGGGTATTGCTTGGCAGCAGGAGTGATCCAAAAAAGCTTAGCTTGCTCTGTCATATGCAGATATTTCTATGTCTATAAGCCAAGGTGTTGGAGTAATTTCTAACTTTCTCCTCGTGGAGAACATATTGCGGAAGTGGCAGGTGTGTTTATCTTTGATGGTGATGTAGAAAGCAATGCAGCGGGGTATTACTACCAAAATGGAGGAATTTTAACTAGCATCTTAACGAATGTTCAAAAGATGAAAATGCTAAGCACACCTAAAGGGAGAATGGAGCGTCGTTATCAAGGGGTCATTAATTGGAGGTTGTGGTGGTTAAATAAATGACTTAAAGCTACAGTGTGTAATAATTACAGGGATATACAGTCAGAAAGTTAATATATTATACATAACTATGTTATTTTATCATCATCTACGAGCTCAGCCTCTTAACCTTAATATTTGCGTTGCCTTAGAATTCGTTATTTATAATTACATAGGAGCGGGTCTCGCAGCCATGGAGGCAGACATCTTTGCGCTACGGCAGCGCAGAGCCAACAAACTAGCGATAGATCGCCAAAATGTCACAACGATGTAGAAAAAATAACGGGTATATTTATTATCTTAAGTCTACATGAAATCTATACCCTACACAGACTAATGAAATACTATCTGTAAAATTATCTATGTAAACAAACCTCATCACTTGAGAAGGTAGGTGATGCGGACGTCGTGGAAGACATTTTGTCCCGTAACGCTCGCCGTACTGTGGGGGGGAGAAGCGGTGGGGGGGAGATGTTCATGTTGCTGCAGTCTGACCGCTAGATGTCGCTTAAAGTTACACACTGTAGCTTTAACTTAAATCAAAATAAGAGAACCTAATATTTTTAAATGATCCGTAGGGAATTTAAGAAAAATTAATTCAATTTTATCTTAGTTTTAATATTCTCATCCAGAAGTAAAAACTGCATGAAATTGAGAACAAAAAATGTTTTTAAACGAACCAGTTGGACCACATGGCAGAAATGAAAGTAAACACATCATGTCCTAAAAGTAAAGAGATTAAACAGATGTGAGACAAAATAACTTAGGTTTTTCTGAGACTTTTGACTTCCTGGGAACATAAGTGAGTCATATCTCACTGATAAGGAAAAAAGAAAAAAGATAAACATTTCCCATGACCAGCCAACCAAAATTACTTCAGCCATTAGACCACTCTCTCAACATCCCATAAAAAAGGCAGAGCAACATCTAAAGCATGTAGGCCTTGATAACTGCAATTACGGTCAGTGTTTATGAATAAATTAGAAAATTACTGGGTCGAAACAACCTCCCTGGGATGGATCCAACTGGTAAGCCACTGCTAACCCGTCTAACGTTTGACAAAAGCTTTTTAAAAGGGGTGAAAGACTTTTGGAAAAATATTTAATGGACAGACAATATAGAAGTTGAACTTTTTTGATGTTGTACATTTTGCCACATCAGGTGTAAAATATAGCAAAACTTAAATATTCACAAAAGATGTTAGCAGCAGACTGTTCATGACCAAACACTAAAATAAATTAAAATGAAATAATTCAGCAAAGAAAGGAGGGCCAAATTAATTACTGCTTTGACTGCTTTGTATTAATTGATGCTGCCAACAGCTGGCTTCCTGCTTCACATTTCTTAGTTTTAAGTATTTTTAAAAGTTGCAACAGCTAGGGTCAGGGGCGTTGCCAAGGGGTGGCCAATCAATAACCAATGTACACTGAGGGGCGGCCGAAAGGCACCAGATCCTCGGTCAATCTACACTGTTCCAACAGAAACAAGCACAACATCCATATTTTCTAAATAAAGACAAACTATACTTTCCTCCAGACTTTGCTAACAAATAGATGGATATATTTAAACATCTATGCTGTGTAAATAAAAGGTATGGTGGACAAAATTCTTTCAGGTTTGAGTTCTGGGGCGAACATATTTTACATTGTCATTACCTACTTTTATCAATAATCATTCTGCAAATAAATGATATTTGAATCTACTAATATCCCCATTTAATCATTTTTTAAGTTATTATTAAAGTAGTTATTTATCTATGATTTCACTGAAGACTCCTAGATGACTTGCAGAGGCACATCATTTTATCTTTACTGCAAATAATTCAAAATTTAGTTCTGAAAAGAGCATGAATTCTGTATCTATGATCTTTAATGTTTGTATATTGCTGTGCATAATTAACTACAATGTTTCTGATGTCAAGTAGTTGTTAATATATGTAAAATTTAAATGTTTAATAAGTTTGAACATTGCCCTTCAGAGTATTGCTGCTGCCACCGTCTGTATTAAGCTCGGTGTACACTGTGTGTTTTCCAGGCCGATTTTCTAGTCGTGCGAGTATCTTTCGATCAGGCCGACTTTCGGCCTGATCGTGCGTCGTGAGTCGTGTAGTGTACAGGGGGTTACGAGCGGCGATCAACCTCTCACGATAACCTCCCGATCAGGAATTGTGAGGTCGGGAGAACACAGCAGCATGGTTCGAGATGCAATGAGTGAAATGCAGTTCTGTCTGTAAAATTGACGGACTGTAGCAGCCACCTCTGCTCAGCCATGTCTTTTTTCCTAAAACGTCGTCGCCTTTTTTTTTAGGACTCTCAGCACAAAATTGCACAAATTGCCAAGGCAGCACGTTTCATTATAGTGAGCTTATTATTCCCCTTCGATTTGTTTGGCTTCAGGATAGAGAGCTACAAAGCAGCTCCATCTCACTGCGAAGCTGAGTCCGACGTGGTTTTCAGTCGTACAGTGTGAGCAGGTAGATTGCATCAGAGCGTCGGGCCGAACATAAATCGTGAGCTGTGAACTCACACTATACCACTAAACCTTGCAGTTAGTCGTATAATGTGAGCAGTAGCCGCGTGCAACGACTGAAAAAATCGCACAGTTTATGTCAGGTTTCAGAGGGAAAAATGGTAGGGGTGGCCACAGGGTCGGCCAATGATTGGCTAAGGTTGGCCATGGCCACCCCTGGCCCCCCATCTAGCTCTGCCCTTGCCTACAGTTTATTTTCATTTTTTTTTTTGGAAAGTCTCTGCTCTCTGCCATGGCATTCAGCCAACATCTGCCCTATCAGTGCATGCCAGAACTCAGAGCCTCAAATTAAGGAAATGTCACTTGTTCCCTTTACAGACTCCGCTTCACAAGAGCTGTAATTTTTACCCCTCATGTCATTGATGGACAACATTCTGCCGGTCAGTTGTTGTTTTTTTTTTTTTTAGCCCACTTGCACACGTGTGTGTGTGTGTGTTACTGATGGACCAGTTCTGTCTGCGACTAGCGTTGATTCCCAGTTGAGCTGTGACTGCCACTCACCAGCCCAGTCTGCCACGTGCCAACCATTGATCCTTGCATATATCTTGCTATGTACTTCCCCAAACCCTTCATCAACAGATGCGGCTGCAGAATTGATTAGCTCTGAGTCGATGACCAAATCTCTTTGGAAACATTTTTATTTATGTGTGTGTTTATGTGGATAGCTTAGAGGACCATTAGTGGGATTACCTTTGAGGCTTGGCTGAACAACAGATGTTCAAGAACGACTCAATCAATTTGACTTACAAGAGACCACAGTTGCCGGAAACAAGTGATAAGTCTAAGTGGGGGTGGGTTAAATAAAATTGGTGTGGTAATTAGCAGGTACAGAAGAGCTACAAACCTACTTTGATTATGTTCATCATTGGAAATGTGATGGGAGATAATGAATTTAAATATATCTTAATAGTCAGTACTAGTTTGAGGCAAAAATCTTTTAATTCTGATTCACAAAAAGTGTAAAAACTAAATATCCTGCTTGTGTAATTTAATAATGTAGGTCTAATCAAAGTAGGTGCATTCTCCAGAACTATTTAATCTGCTTTATGGTAAAAGATTTCATTTAGCTAAGCTCTATTGCAAGAAGGTTCCCTTTTTAGTATTCCCCATATTTCAAGTTCAACACGTATTTATTAAATGATTTTCAAGCCAAACAAAATAGGAAGAGCACAATGTTTGCTCTAAAATCTAAGCCCGGCTCCACATAGTTTTAATTTGCACATTCAATTACACCAGCATTCATGTTGAATTCAAATGAATGTTTCATGTGGATATGAAATATCAGTTCAGCTAAAAAAAAGAAACCCTCGATTATTTCAAGGGAAGATCATGTTCTTTCATTCTTTTCAATTTTCCCTTTTCCACTCTTGAATCAAGCGGTGAATAAATGTGTTGCACGATCCGCCTTTCGAGTTCATGCTTATGCTCTTCTTATCTTCAAACTTATTAAAATGAAGTCAGGACACAGAATGGTATTTAAAAAGTTTAAGTGAAACAATTTGCATCGGGAGTGTGTGAAAAGGCTAATGCGTTCTTTCACTAAGCCTCACAATCACAGTCATCCGTTCTCAGCTCTGATTGTTTTCCACATGGATGCCCTCATTCATTACTGCCAAATTATAAACATAAAGAATATCTCTGTATTAATATTTCTTCTTTTTGTAAAAGCTCAATCAACCATAATGTCCTAATTTTTTCTCTGTGAACCTCATTTTTTATTATCTTGCTACTCAAGGAATGGATGTCCCAAAAGGGATTTATTTCATTTATCAGGATTATTGAATTAAATTAAACGAGACACTTCCCACAAGCTGAGCGGAGGTACCTTATCCACTTAAAAGGAAGGCCCTGCTCCTCACTGCTATTTAGGCAAACACATTAGGCAGCAAATACCTTTTGTTGGCTGAGTCAGGGTTACTGCATTATTCATCTGTTCATTAAGGAAAAGCATTCAAAGTGCTTGAGGTAAGTGGAGAAGGTGGCGTATTGAATGGGTCTTTAATTAAGGTACTTTGGAACCACAGTTACATGACAGATGACATATGCCTTACATTTGTTTACAAGAAGAATTGAGACATTGAAGACAAAAGTTGATTTAAGAAAGAAAAGAAATGAAAGTTATGAAAAAAGAATATGAGATGAAATGTTTGCGGAATAGGACTGATTTTAGTTTTCATTATGCTTTTATAAAATATTTTGCCTAAATATTTTAAATATTGCTGTGAAGAATATGAGAAATATTTGATTGTTGCTTTTTTAAAAGCTTGTTTGTTATGCTTCTATCCAGCAGCAGATGGCAGCCTGTTTCCATTGATGAACCTCAGCACCAGTACAGCTGAACTTCTGCACCCCTGGCTGCTGTGATGTTGGCTTCTCAGACCTCAGAGCTCTTGCCTTGAAATGCATTCCTATTAAAAAGGCATTTTTAAAGCCAACACTTGTGCTATAACAATCATCTCCCTCAAAGCCAAGCCCCAACGCACACACCCGGGAGTGCGGCACTACCACACAGGCAGACATGTGGAGGCTGCCACAAACAAAAGGCCGGGCGCTCTTTTTCCTCCCCACTCCACATGGCTACAGCCCGGCTTGCCATACCCAATTACACCCACGACCCAGTGTGTGAGGTCTTGTGGAGACCCCAATCACCACTAACAAGATCAAGGCTAACTCTCTATCACATCACAGAGACGCCAAACACACATACACCTGCATCTGGGTGAGTTGTTGTGTGTGTCTGTGTGTGCAAACAGCCTGTCCCCTCTCGTCACTCACTCAGCCTCTCCCCCTCTGTCTTTCTATTTGGAACACTCTGAAATTATAACACATTTGAAATAGCTTTGGGACATATTTAGCTTTTTTAGAGCAACGAAAAATAACAGGGTGACAATCTTGTCCGCGCTCTTTTCTCAGTGTGTGTCAGAGTTCAAGCTTTTGTTGGCAACAAAAACAGATCGATTTGTTTCCCTCTGAAGAACATATTCACTAAATATTTAGGGTGTGAACTTTTTATTTTTAAGCTGTGTTCATGCCTATCATGACATTTATAAATACATATTAGGGAAATATTATTTAAAAAAGCTTGAAAGAAAAACACGTAAAGCAGCTGAGAATGCACCCAATTATTACTGATAAACATTAATGTTTGTAACCATGAGCTGGTCTAGACAGGGGTCTACGTGGGACAGTGGACCAGTAAAACTGGCCCTGGCCCCTGTTGTGACCCCTGTACTGAAGACGCAATCTAATTGTTATGATGATATGTACTTATGGGGCTCTTGCACAAATTACATTTTTACAATTTTTACCTTTAAATCACTTTTACAAGTGATTTAAAAGATGAAGCTGTTGCATCACTTTATTGGTAAGAGTTTTCCTCTCCTTGACAAAGAGTCTGCTACCTGCATCCCCACAGCCACCCGTTGGCTTTCGCTTTTGCAAAATATCCAACGAGGAACCCCTGATGATGCCTTGAGAATGGCAAATTTTTTTTAAATTTTTTTCTTTTTTTTCTTTTCTTTTTTTTACAGTGTCCTGTCTGGCGATGTGGCTATAAGAATAATTGCCTTGATGCCAAAAAGAGCCCAACAGATTTTGCTTTCACATGTGGAGCAGTAAGGCTATCGCCATAGTGTTCTGCTTGATTTATGCATATAAATCTTTATTATAATTCATGCAGGGAGTTTTACAGGTTATATGGAAACTGCAATGTAAGTAGAACAGGAAAGGAAAAACAGAAAAAAAGGAGAAAAGATGAAAGAAAGAGGAGATTAAAGGGAGATAACGATAAAACATCTTCAGTCTGCTTCATCAGCTGCAAAGGGAGATGTAAAAAGAACAGCACAACAACGGATATAGTATAAGAGATACAATAAAGTAACACTTTCGCTGAAGTATAAGTAGTATTATTTAATCTGACATGTATACTGTAGTAGCTGAAGATAAGAATATGGACTTTCTGTATGGAAGTGAATCTCTAAGTACCTGGAACCAAGCACCTGTAGTTGTTTGTGAGAGTGCACCTGTGCATGTAAAGATTATCCAAAGGAAAAATGCTCAATAGTGGTTGTGAAGAGCCGAAGACGTGCCCCTCCAGAGCACCGAGAATGGTAAATTCTTCATGTAAAAAAGTATTTATTGTTATTATTTATATATATTATTTTTATGTTATTATGATATTTATATATTATTTATAGTTTAATGCAAAGTCTATGGCTTTAGTTTGAGTTTAAATGGTGAAACCATGATGTGATTTATCCCACGAGAAAGAAGTCAGGAGTAATGTTTAAGTGAAGTAATTTAGAGGATAAACTAATCTGCACATCTAAGGACAGATATTAATTACAATGAGGTGAGCCCAGGAGAATGATTGTGAATGAAGTTGTGACTAAAACTACAATTTAAAGTGTTAAAATTCTGACAGCATTCATATTATATGTTGCAAATTTGTCTTCTCTTCTTATGGCATTCATGTTCTTATTTATAAAATCTTGATTGGCCTTGATATCCCTTCAAGCCAATGGTACCCTAACTTTCCTTGGTGCACCTCCCTATGACGTTAAAATAAATGTTTGTGGCCCCCTCTGAGTAATATAACAAAGAATATTAATTTCCAGATAACAGCATGGCACTGATATAGAATACAATCCCCTTTAAATCCCTAAACTACTACTTTAAAAGTGTATTTATTGCAGGTTTAACTGCAATCCCATTGCTATCGATAAATATTAATTTCTACTATGTGCCACCTGAAACTATACAGAGCCTCCCCACCCCCACACACACACTGGGAACCACTGTTTTAAGCTATTTGCTATCTAACGGATGATTGGTAGGAAGATCAAACACCCAGTTGATATTTAAATGTTCTCTCATTCATTTGGCTCAGACACAGAGAAAATAAATTCCAGATTAAGCAAATTTTTCTTTAAAATTAAAGAGTCACCCAGAGATCTTGTAGATCTCTTCTGTTAAAAGTGCTACATAACTTAAGTTACATTCTTATTTGTTGTTTCGTTTTTTTGAATACCTGTTTGTGCTTTCTGTACTAGCCTTGCAATATCTGTGTAGTGTCTTTTTATTTCAGCTTGTGGTAATTTTTTCAAATCCACATGTTGTAATAGAGAGAGCTTTGGTGGGGAATAAGATTCCTTTCCTTCTTCCTGTGATGATATTGAATTCACCCACGTCTAACGCAAGGTTCTTTGAGAGCAAAGGTGCTCACGTCATCGATTTTCTGTAATTTCAATAAAACATCATACATGTATTTTACATAATCCCATTGAAAATTGTTCCACTTTTTAGTGTCTGTGACTAAAAAGCACTTTTTTGTTTAATAGAAAACTGCTTTAAAGTCACTTTGAAACCATATTTTTAAGCTTTTTTCTTTTTGATTTTCTGTCTCTTATAATGATATTTTCCCTTTAAAAAAGCCCTAAAACATACAGCATTTTCTCTACTTGTGCTCATAGGCGGATCTACTGGGGTGGCATAGGGTGGCAAATGCCACCCTAAATGACAGCCTTGCCACCCCTGCTGCCACCTCAGTTGGCTGTAGGGGTGGCAAGGTTTATAAATTATGGATAATTTGAGAATTACGACCGCTAATTTCCAATGTCGGACTGCAGTGAATGCAGCACGAGATGACGCGAGAGCGACTGAGACTCATTTGTTTAGAAAACCGAATGAGGCAAAGCGAGGGAGCCAGGGGTCATGGGGAGAGGAGACACGGGACGAAACAGGTAAAAACTGATTAACTATCTATCGAGAAATTAAATCATAATCAAAGCACAATGTTGCTAGCAAAGCTGCAATGCTGATTTTATGATGATAAAAATCAGGTTGCAGAACGTTATTTCTCTAACTATGATGTTAGTTAGGCCTGACGTCTCAGGCTCATAAAGACATATCAACTATGACAGAAAAGAGACTATCAAGTTTAGTTAAACTCAAATCAAAACGCACAAAGGCATTGGATCTAAATAAATTTATGAAGCGTTTTGCTGAGCAACATGGAAATCACCGCATTAAGCTGTTATAGGCATGTCAACTTTATGTTATGCTCTCTGGTGAGCCTTTACAGAGTTGTTACATTTTGTTTTGGCACCTGAAAATCTGATATTTACTTTAATAAAACCAAAAGTGTTAAAAGTAAAGTTAAAAATGTGGTACTGGTGTAAATCCTGCTTAATATGAAGCAGTGTTGTTGTTTCTTTTTTTGTATATATAGTATGAAACTATCCAGAAATGACCTGTATGAACCTACTCACACAAATGTTTTATACTTTTCAGACTGGAAGCAAAATGTATTTTTATGTTGCTTTTTTCAGATTTGTGGAGATTTTGATGTAACATACAGTACCTGCCTTTTTTTATTTGTTGATACAGCAGCTCTATCTACAGCATATTTACATGCATGAAATGTCCCTTTCATGATGCCTTAACTGCTGTATGTCAATTTACTGAGGAACAAATGGGATAAATGTGTGTTCAGAGTAAACAATGCATGGATGTCTGGTAACTTGTTTGGGTGCCTTGACCCATTTATTTCTACTGTGTATTTATGCTCACTTTAGTACAGCTCAGTCCATAGATCTCTGATGGGTAAGTTTTTCTTTCTATAGTTTCTTCTTGTGCAAATGCTGCAAAGCTGCCTCTCTGCAGCAGCACCTGTGTCTTACCTTCATACCTTTCCTGTGATAATGCCCCTCTAGAAATAGTGTTATCATTCTTCTATCTCCTAGTGAGATCACATTGTACGATGTATTTCTAATATGAACTGTTTCACATGAAACACCAAACTGTGATAATTGTGATTAAATTCATTGTAAAAAAAATGCCGTATGTTGCCACCCCTCAAAAATTTCTGCCCCCCTCTTGCCACCCCATAATTATTTTTCTAGATCCGCCCCTGCTTGTGCTATCTGATGTACTTCTGGGATCTGTGTCAGTTTGCCTCAAACAGGCCAGCTATCTGATCTCATGTTGTCCAAATCAGTCACTGTTGATTACAAGGGCGTACATTTCACCCTTCTTATCAAACCTGGCAGATGCAGACAGGCTGGATGGCTGACAGAAAGAGAAACTCTAGCCCGGTGCACTGATACAGCCATCAATACCCATGAGGCTGTGTGTCATGCAGCCCGCATCCTGAACAGAGGTTCACATACCTCCTGTGATAGGTGACCTCAGTGAGAGCTCATGCTTCTTGTCCTCACACCAAGCTCTGATGTGGCAGCTTGCTAAATAATTTGTGCTTTTTTACTGGGGTCATTGGATAGAAAATCTGGTCTTTGAATAATTAATTAAGACACAATCTAAGCAGCCGACTTCTATTTCCTCCACTATTCAGAGAGATTGTCTGCTCCTGTCTCCGACTCTGACTTGCTGTCTTATTCATCTAGATTGAAGCCTCCAGTATAATTATGCTGCAGGCAGACTGGTATTAGGAGGATGTCCTGAGCATGACCCACATGATATTGAAAAAGAAAACCATATAACAACCGCAGCATCTATTTTCATTCTCTGCATAAAAATAAAACACTAGCTTATTACCTCCAAGGCTTTGTTTAGCTAGATAATAGTTTTTCATTATTCAGAGAACATTTGATACCCACAGTGTCGGCAGAAAGAGGCATAATTGTTTGAGGGAAGCTGGAAATGAGATCTTTTATTGATACAGCTGTGTCTCAGATCTGATTTTAGCAGCTGCCGACTGATAAAACTAGAGTCTAATTGTCTATCTGTTTGTACACATAATAGGAGAAGTTAGGCTTCTAAGTGGACTTGTAGAAGCTGCAGAGTTTAGTGAAATAGGCATTTTCAAAAACTAACAGAAAGGAGACCTTCTTTATATAAAAATATGAGGCTATTTATCTCTGAAACAAGCAAACTAACCAGTTACATTCTTCATTTCATGAATCAAATTTTATCTTCATCGAACTAACTCATTACAACAACAGAAAAAAGTGCTTTTCAGCACAAAAGAAAAAATTGACAATTCCTCTTAATTACAAGATAGCGTTCTTCATGCACAAGCAAGAATTCACTCAATAGCATAGCACCATGCTGCAAGAAGTTTGAAAAGTACAGTAGCAGCCAAACCCTACAATGAGCCATTTGTTCAATGGCTGTGGGGCTGTTCGTGTTGCTTTTGGGAAGTACTGCAGTATATTTAGGAGGATAAATGTAGAGCCATGGTTCCCTAAGTGTTATAAAGGAACCACTTGAGATAATGAAGATAATTTGGTTGCAGTTTTTATTTGAGGGCAACTAGTCCATGGTTACTTGCAGATGAGATGCATAATAAGATATGAAGTCAAGCATCCTTTTTCTTAAGCACTTATTTTTCTTAAGTATGGCTGAGAAACTACAACAGGGTATTATTATCATCTGTGTGGTAATTATTAATGAAATACCGATGTTGCAGAGCAAATTAACACCAATAGTCAAAAACACAAGCTGTTATAGTAAAGCAGTGTCAGTCGCTTCGATCCAAAGCAGCTGCCAATGTTTTTGAGCTACCTGCAAGAATTTGAGAGTTCAATTGTTTCGTTTTGTTTTCGTTTTGTTTACTTTTGAAATGATAAGATCTGAGGGTTCACATCGATCCAAGGTGAGACCAAGCTAATCATGTATGTAATGTATGATTTTAAACCAATCAATTAATTTGGCAGTGTTTTTACACAATCTATATTTGTACAGGGGCAAACCAAATTAAAATTATTCACATTAAGCAAAATACTTTTTAAGTATTATTGCAACTTTCAAAAGTCCATGGTGGATCCCAAAACCTTAGGATTGAAAGTCAAAGTCATACAGCTGACTCCACTGGCAATGATGACTTTAGATCAGAAAGCAATATTACTTAACACTAATGTTACTGTAACCAGTGGCTTGCTCAGATTTTGATCATTATACTGTATTGTTTAATCTAACCAAAATTTTTTGACCAACTAGATTTGTTTGTTTTTCCAACAAATCTATTCTTAAAATATAATAAAACTCTATCCAACTGCAAAACTCCCACTTCTGCCTGTCGAAGTTCGGGGCAAGCTGAACCACTTCCCGAAGCGGTCACGTGGTATGGTGGGGTAGCAAGACTTCTGACGTCATTGATTTAGGCTCCTCCCTCCTTCTACTTTATGTTTTTTTCTGCTTTTTCTCATTATGGTAGCTTCACATGGCGATCCATTTCACTCTGATACCATCTTGGAGAGAGGTATTAGCTGGGTGGATGTCTTCATCAACTTATTTTATAGTTGACGGAGTTGAGCTTGTAATTTATTGTTTAGTTTTGTTTCTCTCCTTGGCATAACTAAGGGCTCAGCCTTGACTGTGACTGTATGTGTTCTTTTTTTTATCCTTTTTAGTAGAAAAAAACTCGGAGCTCATCTACTTAACTTTGCTTTCACAGGCAGAACCACCTGTGTAGCTAGTTTAACATTACCTTTTCTAAAAGAGAAAGTGCTTATAGATCAGTGCATCCTTTTCTGTGTTTGCCTCTTTTGTCTTGAACCCTCAGACAGTCTTGACAGAAGCCACTCACACTAAGCAAGGTTCTGCTGGAGGTATTTTCTGTTAAAATTAGGTTTTATTCTCAACTGTGACTGAATACGTGCTCTGTGTGAAGCTCAATCAGGATTAGTGAATCCTGCAAGGTCAATAAGTCAATGCAATCAAGTGGGTTGGCTTAGAAAGAAAACTTTTAACCTGGAAGTCTGTATGATTTGACTTAAATGTCTTTGTAAAGTGCCTTGAGATGACATCTGTTGAAAATTGGTCCAAAAATAACAAAACAAATTGAAGTATTAAAATGCTAAAATGTGTATCTCATATACTGAATGAGTTTCATTCTGCCTTTATCAGCAGATATGAAATTTAAGGTTTGCTTCTAATGTATATACTGTATATGTACTTGCTTGAAAGTAAAATAAAAAAAAACTTTACCTCTCAAAGTTATCTAACATTAATAGAAGAAAATGCTTGCATACAAATGAAAATGCTTCTGTTTACAGTTGTCTCCATTTCATTTGTGATTTCTAATCCCTGACACCTATAACTGTATCCAGTCAGTCATTCTTCTGTTGATTGATTCTGCATATCTAAAAGTTTGACACATATTTCATACATTTCCAGTAAACCCCCCAGAACTCAAAGTGTATATGAATAAAGGCAAGTGTGACTCCAGCAGTGGCAACATACTTCTAAATCTGGAAGCTTCACTGGCCTGCAAGCAATCTCATCATTGGGAAATCAGACACCTACAGGCCCATGTCAACGAGGCTTAGCTTCATTATTTTGGTCTCCAGAACCAAGTCCCAGATTCTGTCCCTGCATTCCGCAAATGTTTTCCCATCACTGCTAATCCAACTCACGCTTTACTGCCCTTGTGCTCATCATCTGGGAGCTTTCCACTTCTATTCAAATCCTCACATTGATTTTGCTCTGATATTTTGTCCTTCTTCGGTTGTTTTTAGGGATATGTGGTGAAAGACCAGGGCTGGTGGCTGCGGATAATTCTCCATCATGGTTGTCAGGATCTATGTCCTCTCATAGCAAGCGTGAGAGTCAGGGTTATACCTCTGCGTTGTGCGTTAAGGACAGAGAGAGACGGAGCTCTTTAAAAAAATACACCAAGACAGGAAGAATGACACTTAGCCCTTAATCATCTCTGTGTCTGCAGGGATCCCCTGTACTTTTGTGTCTATTGCAGATAATGGTCTTTCCTAACTTGACAGCATGTCTTTGCTGTGCTGGAGCTCTGTTTAAGTGTATCAGGGTGACAAAGCGCTGCAAGATTCGGGGGTGTCACAGCTCATCATGTAGTGACATTGCTGACAGCTGTGGTGTTAAGACAGTGAGGCAACTGAATGAAGTTAGAATAGATTCGAGTGAACTAGACCCAACTTCCACAACAATGTCTTCCCTTGGGGGGGTGCTGAAATATGCAATCCAATAACACCAGCTGGAACCACTGGACGGCAGGAAGGGGAAGTAATGGAAATCTGGGACTGCAAACCAAAATGCTGCCTCAGTTATTGGAGCACATAGCTGCTTGGGTTTCAGGAGAAAAACCAGAGGCAAAGAGAGTACAAGAATGACAATGTTGTTTGTGGGTTAGAGCTCTCACGCAGAATAGTGCCTGCGAGGCAGTCCAAATGTACTGGCTCCTTCCGAAAAGTAAAAAACAGAAAACATTAAAATGGACGGAAGTCTTATCCATCAGATGTAACCACACCATCTTGAGTCTGTCCACCCTCATCACTGCTCTGTAGAGATCCCGTCAGCGGAGAAATGCCCCTGCCAGATCCTCTGCTAGTTTTTAAGGGACTTCCTGTTTGCTGAAATGGTACAGACAAATTGTATAATGATGAATGGTGGGCCAAACATCGTGGGAGAACGCTGTCTCTGGACCTCAAACTCAGTTGCAACTAATTTTGCCTAAACCCCAAAACAAGCAGAACAACATGACAATGAACAGGCTATGTCTGTTTCCACGAAAAAGTGGTCTCTGAGGTTTGGCTGGACGGAAAAAGAACTATACTTGTTGCTATTTGCTTTCAGCTGTGAAAAGTTTTCAGTATCGTCTCGTTTAGCATGAACTGTGATGCACTGTTTTTCAGGACTCAGTTTGTTGGTATGATATATAAGAATGACATTGGAGACTACTTGCTGATTAAGGCCTAAAATTAGATTACTGCCATCGTCTTTTACCATCAAAACATGAAAGTAAATATTTGCATGGTTATCTGGATAATGTCAGCACAAGTTGATTTAGATTGCTCTCCCAAAATGAATCCCAAATAAAAAAGACACAATTATGGGAAAATATTTTTATTGTTAATACAGTCATATATAAAAAAACAAAACACCTTAGTTCACCCTTGTTGCTCATATATACTTTGAGGACTTGATGATCTGGTGAACTGTAAAGTGCCTTGAGATGACATGTGTTGTTAATTGGCACTATATAAATAAACTGAATTGAATTGAATGGAGGAAAAGGAAGCGCCAAGGTTTTAGACAGTTTTCTGATCAGAAGCATACAGCTGCGTAACAACAGTGCCAAGTTGGACATCAGCAATGACAATGAAACTATTATGGCTCTAAATTGTTAAGGGTATAAAGCCTTTGGTAAGCATTTTGAACCATTTTACAGGAAGAATAAGGGAAAACATTTTCAACAGATGTCTGGCAGACTGGGCAGACTGAGCAATGCTCAAAAAAATTCATGACATTCATTTTAGACCCCACAGGCTTCAGTCGGGAGGTTAGTTTTCATTAAAGCACAATTATAGAAAGATTGAACAAGTCTGGCTTGTTTGGAAATGTTTTCCATAGGAAATACATCTTCTCTCTAAAAATGATATGGCAGCACAGATCAGGCTATTAAAGTTGTGTCTTAATGCATCACTAGACCCATGGAACATTTTTTGACAATATCAAACAAAATCAGTCAGAAAAAAAGCAAATCCATATGAGGAGGGAGGATTAATGATTTGGGTTTGCTTTCCAGCGGTCACACTTGGGCAACAAATAGTCTTTTAATCAATCAGGAATGAATCTGTCATCTGTGAAGCATTTTTAAGTGCAAAACCTGATTTATTTTAAAACCACAACAGAATTATTAAGACAGAGAAGCAAGGGGCTGCAGATGGGTATGCAAAGTTCAGACGTAAGCATATTGAAAAATGTTTTCCTTTGTGAATCTCAGGAGATCTGTGAATTTGAACTAGACTGAACACATATAGGATTTTCCTGGTCATAACTTACAATCATATTTAGCCACTAACTTATCCTTACAAAAACTCACAGACAGGTAGGAAACGTGGAATTAAAAAATCCTTTATGTTTTTGAATCAAAAGCTGGTGCTAGCTAGCATGGTTTACTTTTTCTCTGTATTATGTACATATTCATACTGAGTGCTTATAAAAAAAAAAACACACAGGGTAGTGATTTTTAGATCATTTAGAGACTTCCTTATTTACAAGACTCCATGAAATGTTAATATTTAGTCTGAAATTAGCTTTAATCTGAGAAACTATTAAAAAGCTCTGATTGCAGCAAATTTAAAAGCGATTTATTTGAATCCAGTGCAGTGGTTATCCATCACAAGTCAGTCTCCAGATTTAAACAGCTCTACATAACATTGTCTAGTTAGACACAAATCAAATATGATCATTCTTTATAAATCAAATTACATGGTACCTAGCAACAGAGGGCACACTTGTTTAGTTTTAATAAGCTCACAGTATTAGAAGTGGTCAGATCATATTTCCTTTGCTTTGTATTTCCTCCATAAACAAACTGTGGTTCTTCCTGTTTTGATTAGGGTTTGACAAAATGGGTTTGGATGTTTTATTGCAGGTATGATTCTGTGATATCGACTTTAAAATTTCAAGAATGTTGGTAACATAATTACACTCAGAATGTATGTTTTTCAACAGATCTACTATAACCTTTCAATTTAAATGGGTAATGGGGTTAAATCCCAGCTGCAACACTCAGCCATGTGTCGTCAGACAGACAGCGTCTAGTTAACCAGAATTGCTTGCTGTATTGCAGCCATGCTTCTTTTAGTTTACTAGTATCAGCATGTATGAATCTGTATGTATGTGTAGCGTGTTGGAGTCCTTAGATTAACAATACACTACATTAGTACAGACTTATTTATTTAGAAATTAAAAATACTGAAAAAGTTCTTAAAGTTCTAGCAGGTTGAGTTTGGATGCACTGTTTATTTGACACCATGTGATGGACTGGCAACCTGTCTAGGGTGTACCCCACCCCTTAGACAGCTGGAGATAGGCACCCGAGCACCCCTTGCGACCCTGCTTGGGATAACCGTGATAGAAAATGGATGGATGTTTATTTGATCCCCTGAATATGTTTCCCAAAGCTTTTAAGATGGTATTCCATGCAAAATTTCAAATACTTTACGGATCAGTTCCCACATTAAAAACACATATTCGGACTTTGGATTAAAAATTAAAACTGTAGAGTGACTATTTTTACAGTTCAATTCTTCGATAACACCTTTTATTATTTTTCCTTTAGATTATTTGATTTTTTTTTCTTACAAATAAAATGTGACTTCATTCAGGACTCCTTCACTGGTTTCAAAGTTTAAATCTAGAAATCTCTCCTGAATGACTCCTCTAAGTTTCTGATCTCCCTATAGGATGATGGTATTGATTGAAAATGGTTTGAAACCTTGTCAATGTTTATCATACATGCTTTACATCATTGGTTCTCATCTTTTTGATTTCTAACTGTTTTTTTTTATTTATAAATTTTAAGATTTTGGTGTGCAACATCTAATAGCATTTAAAATGACTTTGCACTGAAAATCATATTTCAGATAGTGACACACCACATTAGAGCTCCTCCTAATTATTTTTAGGCTACGCCTTGGAATGCTTTGCTGCAATAATGATCTCGCAGCTCATTTGCCAGATTATATAATAACAATCTGTGTTTATGGGGTTTTAAATTTGCCAAAAAATATTTGTCCAAATTGTTAATTTTTTTGCTTAATTAAGATTCCGTGAAGAAGCATGTCAACATAGCAACTTTTTTATCTATTGTATTAAATTTGCCCCTAAAAATGTGTATAGAATTGATAAATAACATTTATTCTTCAAGTATCCATCTTTTATTCAGTCTTGTATATGTTTAAACAGTCCAGTGCCATGTCTATGTTAACCACGTCTATATTTGGCTGCTGAACTGTGCTGTTGAACTGCAGTAAATGTTGCGGTAATCTATTTCATCCCTCAGCCATTAGCAGGTTGTGAACATTCTCTGATACCAGTCCAGGCCTCATTTTCCAGGTCTCTGAGCGCACCAAGCAGTGAGCACCTAATTCGCTCAATGAAATGGGGCTCGAGCTTACTGAGGCAGAGATTTAATACATCACGGAAAATTAGGTCGATTTTAATAAATTACCCCATCTCTCTGAATACTCCACATATGCTTTACAAGGGAGGAAGGGCTGCTTTTCTTGGTGTGAGGGACAGTTTTTGTTGAGAGAAGCTGTTAAAACTGCAGCTTTACGATCAGTCTTACCAATCAGCTGTTCTCACTTCCAAATCATAAAACATCTATATTTATATATATATATATATATATCATTGGACCTCTCACAATATTTGAGTGGCCAACAGCTACTTGTAACACAATGGCTGAGTAGATAAAATATGTGTTAGTAAATTTTCACCATGTAGCACAGGGTGTATTTTACTTTTTATGACCAGCTTATTTTGCTCATGATGGAGGGTGGGTGTGAGAGGAGTTGATATGCATTCATAAATCATTCCTTGTGTTCTACGTCAAAAACAGCACTCATATGATAAATACTAGTTTACTGGAAGCATTTTTACTCTGAACAATGAGCCTGTGCACGTCTGCGTGTACATCCGTGTGTGTGTGATGAATCTGGAAGCATTTTATGGTACACCGCAGAGGCCTCTGTGATTGGACAAGCTGTGACACTCCTTGTCTTTAAAGACTTTGCACAACAGCGAGGGCATCCACGAGTCATCCCGGCATTTGTGGGCTGAAGAATTCCACGTTGTTCACCACAAAGTTCACTTCTGTCCAAGTTGAATCTGCAGGCTCCCGCTGACTCACAGTTCAACTCAGTAAATTATAACTGTGGTTCATAATCAATACCTGAGGATTGCTGGAGCTTACACCTACCAATCTTGGAATTCTCAGGGAAAGATAACTGGGAACTATCTGTAGCTTGTATGTTTTATGGAAAATTACCCTGAGATGGGTTGTCCCTTTTCAAAGATGAAGTAAAGTGTCCTGGCAAAGTGTTTACATCCCTTGAACCTTTTACCCCATTTTTTCATTTTACAATCTCAAATTTCTATGTTGGATGAGATACTGTATGTCCTGGAATCCAGGGATCCTGTCATAGACCAGCCAATACATGTTGAGTGAGAGGAATATATAAACGATTTTTAATTTTTCAAAACACAATTTAAAGGTGTGATTTCCATTTGCATCCAGCTGTCATGACTTGCACACTTTTGAAACACCTTTGCTTTAGCTCCAGCTTTGCACATCACGAGAAAAAAATACTTGCCATTATTTTTTGCAAGTTTATTTACAAATTGTTCAAGTTGTGCAACAGATTTCCTGTTGAATTTAGCTCTGGACTTTGACTAAGCCACTCAAACATTTTAATGTACATTAAAGGTTGACTCAAATCACAAGCTCTCACTCAAATGACAAGAATATTTGTGACTGTGATCTTAATTATCTCTCAGTTTCACAGGAGGTTTCAAATGCTTTAATTTACAATTATTCCATGTGTTTTTATTTAACTGAATTCATGCAAGGCTATTAGGAAGTGTACACAGGCTCCAAGATTTCAGAGCAATAATTTATGTTAAAAAACTGAAGCCAATTTAGGAGGAAAACAAAGACACAACTATGGACCCACACTCTGAGCATTCATGATTTTACATGCATGTATTTATACTGCATCACGATGCAATAATGCCCAGAGAAAACACTTTATATGTAGGAAAACTATTTTAAACTCCCAACCGAAAGGTCCTCAGCTTTAGCTGTGTTTATCACAGATGTAACCTATCAGCTTCAACCACTTCAAAAGTACATGATCATTTCAGATACTACTGGAGTCCGGTTTTGGGGAGCTTCTTTATGATGTTTAGAGAAACACTCTTATTCTGCACAATAGGGAATGTCAGAGTTTTCTGTGAAGTGAAGATGTTTTTCCCTATCAAAGTTAATGATAATTGGTAGTTCCCAAAAGAAGGTTGAGCATTATTGATCTATCGGTAGCTGAACTAGTCCAGGAACAGTCTAGTGATTTTGATTGAATGAGCTTTGCATTCTCCATAGATCATATTTCTCATTGGTGTTAATGGTGAAGGTCAAAAGGCAAGTTAGTTATAGTACAGTAGAAAAAGTGGTGGTTTGAAACAGGGGTTAAAAAATTCACTTCAGTTCGATTCAGTATGTGTATAGTGGTAATTCACAACAAGCACTTTACAGAGTTAATTTAAATCATACAGACTGGTCAAAAGTTTTCTGTCTAAGGAAATCCTGCTGATTGCATTCAGTCATTTAGTTCATAGGATTCACTACTAAAAAATGTGCATGTGGCGATAGCAGATATTGGCTTGCAAGATGCTGTCGACTCTGCATGCAGCAAAAGTGGATAAGATAAGCTCCCCTTTAACTAGATTAAACCTCCAGCAGAACCAGGGTCAGTGTGAGCAGCCTTCCGGGATTTCATCAAGGAGACAGAAGCAGATATACAAAGGAAACATAGAAGCACTGATCTATAAAAACTTTGATTGTTAGAAAAAAGAAACAGTAAATTAGCTCCATAGGTGCATCTGCCTAGGTATGAAACAGTTAAACAGGTGAGCTATAAGCTGGATTTAATGTCGAAAGGGATGAAAGAGAACACATAAAGTTAGTCACAGTACAAGCTGAGCCCATAGTTACGTCTAGGAGTAAAACAGAACTGAACATAAAAAAACAGGCCAAACTCTATCATCATAATTGGAAACATTCAATGTGGCATTCCAGCAAATGTTTCAATCCAAGATGATCTCACATAAAAACAGAATCGGGCCAGATTAAGCTACTAGAAAAATAAAAAACAGACAGAGCATAAAGTTAGGGGTTGAAGTAACAAATATTGCAGTATTGGAGAATAGAAGTAGAATGAAGCAAAAAGGGTGAAATGTGGTCCCTACGTCCTCCAACAACCTGAGCCTATAGCAGCATAACTATGGAGATAGCACAAGATGCTAAGCCTCTAACTATAACGTGAAGAACAATTCAGCTGAGGTTTTTTAAATCTATTTTGTAGTGAAGACAGAAATACAGGCAATCTATAATACCAATCCCCATTGTCCTCTCATAATTTCTAAAAGGAGATATCCTCCTGAAATCTAACTTAAAAAAATTGTGTTGGTCTTCAGTTAAGGTATGCTGGAAAAACTGAAATATGAATGTGGCTTGATTTTTTTTCTTCTTTTTTTTTTTTTCTGTGTGGTCTCTTCGTTCAAACCAGCAAAGGATTACCATGCATAATTTTGGTCACCCCCCTTTCTCCATGATTTACGTCATTTATGAAAGGCTGCTATCACCACTAAATTATACCATCAAAAGGGGTGATCCCTACATTCAGGGACTCCCCTGCAGACAGTCAGAAAGTGCTGCTAGTGTAACTTTCATCTATGGTTTAAAAAAAAAACAGGAAACAATGATATACAAACCATAGGAACTTGTTTATTTTGCCAATGCTACATTTACATTAACACACATACAACCAGGTGAAAATTCTCATGTGTACCGTCCCTAAAAGTCTGTTTTCCTTTTATGTGTGCATTTTAATCTGGAATTGGTTGGATGCTAAGAAAGATATTTGAAAACTAAGCTCTTGAAAACAATTAAGGAAACAAAAACCTTCGTTAAACTTTGATGCGTAAGAAAAAAAAGGAGGGACTGTTTTAAAATTCTTAAGAAATAGCACTCTCAAAAGTATAGTATTTATTTAACATTAAATTTGCTAGTTATTTATGATTGAATGGAATTATAATCAGATTCCTACCAGTGAAGTAACAGCCTTCAAAAGACTCATAAATATGTAATAAAATCCACCATTGTGTAATTAAACCTCAGTATTAACATAGCTACTCTATGAATGCTTCAAGAGTTTGTTCGATAAGAAACAGCATAATGAAGACCAAATAATAGATCTGATAACAACAGAATAAAGCTGTTAAAATGTCTTAACAGGATTAGGTCATTAGAAAAAGTATCCAAACCCTTACATACATAACGAAGCACTGTCCAACCCATCATCTAAAAACTGATAGAGTGATGGAACTTACCTAACCCTAACCCTAACTTCAAAGCAAGCAAAACATAAACTGAAAGATCCATAGCAGGTCATTATCAGTCATACACTCCTAAAATGTTCTTTTTAAAGGGAATGTTTGAAGAATTTAGTCACCATAAAAATAAAAAGCACTGCTGATTAAAGGATAGGACAATACTGAGACCGAGGTTTGAAAACATGACTCTAGCTGATAAAAAAGCCCCTGCTCCATCTGCATACAACTAGTTATACTGTAAATATATGTATATGTAAATATATATATATATTCCTACTATGTAGGAAGAAAGTCCAATTAGACTCAAAATGCCTACATATATTTATTGCTTATAAAGGAGTCTAGAATGTTAATTTATTGTTGAATTTAGATTTCTTCTAGGGTTATTGTTACATTATGATACTATTGAATCTGAATTAAATAAAATCTGTATAAGCATGAAAGAATTTTAAATCTATTCCATAAATTTATTCTATTTCAATTTGAATTGAAAAAGCTTCCTGGATGGGAAACAATACGTCTTCAACCTTGGAAACTAATTCAAGTTGGTTGTTCTTTTTAACTTTTTTGAAATCACTATGACCTGGATGACTGAGAATCTTCAGCAGCATATTCCAGCTATGCTATTCTTCATAAACAACACCATAACTTGGGCACTACAAAAACCTCTCAGTCTGATCTTGCAATTTTAAAGGAGCAAAGTCTTGTTAAATACCTCAACAAAAGAGACCAAAAACATTTTCCATCCATCCATCCATCCATCCATCCATCCATCCATCCATCCATCCATCCATCCATCCATCCATCCATCCATCCATCCATCCATCCATCCATTTTCCGTCAAGCTTATTCCAACTGGGGTCGCAAGGGGTATATCCTGGACAGGTTGCACATATATATCGCAGGGCAACACAGAGACAAACAGGACAAACAACCATTCACGCACACACTCACACCTAAGGAGAATTTAGAGAAGCCAATTAACCTAACAGTCATGTTTTTGCGCTGCGGGAGGGAGCCAGAGTACCTGGAGAGAACCCATACATGCACAGGGTGAACATGCAAACTCCATGCAGATAAACCCAGCAACATCTTGCTGCAAGGCAGCAGTGCACTTAATCTTGGACTTTTGTTAATTATATTCATAACTTCACTAGAAGGTGCTAACTTGCTTTGCCCCATCCCTTCCTTGGTACCCCCCTGTGCACATGGGCTGTATCGTACCTCTGGTGTTCTTGTAAATACACATAGAGCTTTATTTGCTAACAAATTGAAAAAAACTAATCACAAAAGAAGCACGCAAAAAATAATATAATAAATATAATAAAATGTGCATGGTCAAAGTTCATGATTGTAGTCATTAAAATACATGAAATATGCGCTAAATTAGGGCTGACGTTATGAGCATGTTATGCATTAATCAGCTGTTTAGCCTGCTCTCAGGCGCAATCTCCACTCAGCTGTGCAGCAATTTGTTCCTCGGAGTAAGCAGAAAGAAAGTAGAGCCCTGATTGGATAGCAAGTCACTTCCTGTGAGGCTAGACCTCCCAGGGGGTCTATGGAGCAGGGGCGGGTCGGGAAGCTGGCTGCTGGATGCTGACTGGCAAACATAGTTAAGGATTTTTGACTAACATTGGCCAGACAGTGAGGACGTTTTCCTCAGGAGTTGAGAGGGAAAAGTGATCATTCAGTTAAAATCTTCAGCTGAACTCTTGCAAAGGTTTCTGGAGTTTATTATTGCAGAGCGCTTCACAACAGTAATTTTCACCGGTTGTAGTGACGTGTTTTATGTGGTTCAACATTTGTTAATGCAATACTTGATGTTTGGATTTGATTAAAACCACTGAGCCTCCCCTGTTTCAGAGAGCAGCACTGGTACCAACTACCTTAATAGTAATGCAAACCATGTTTTTAGATTGTGATTTTATAAGATATTCTTCAAACCTTTTATATTTTTCATTCTACTTCCTAATTCTGCACTACTGGGTGTTGGATGATCACAAATATTTCCCAAAAGTTGAATTTGACTTTGTAATTTTGTAACATTATGTGAAAAGGTTCTAAGTTACCTTGTAAGGCATGGCACCTATTGCCAGTGTAGCTGTTATTCCCCCCATCCCCACTGAAAATTCAAGGAGGTCAAAATAAATTTATTTCTTAAGATTTAATACTGCGTTTACACATACACCCTTTCTGTTGTTTAGATGTGTGCTTTAAGCTCTACGAATGATGCAGAGCTTTCAGGATGCTTCATATCATCACAGTCGTCTTTCCATACTTCACAAACCCATTCCAAACCACTTCACCCTCTTCCCTGCTCATTCCAGATAAATATGTAACCAAAAGGAGAAATTCATGCTTGAAGCAGGGAACTAATCTCTCTCCTGCCTGTTTCACTCTTCTGTGTTTAATTGATAGAAATTGCACGCATCAAAGACAACGCACACTGAGATTTAATGGGCATAAAATGGACATTAGCATTTTAAAGAGGCGGATTAAAACATTAATCCGGGCAATTTTCATCCAGCACTTCCAATGAGATCGTCACAGCGCGCAGGCTCCTAATGGGGCTTAACTGGCTTTCAGCTTTAGTGCCGCTCTCAGGGATAACAACGAAACTTTTAGTTTTTGGAGAAGGAGGGGGGAATGAAGGAGCTTAATTTTGAGGCAAAGCTTTTTCAGGACTGAGTTTTTTCTCTCAAGGCTGCACGACGCATTACACAAGTCGCAATAGTGCCAATAGTGCACTCCTTTGTCTCTCAAAAGAAAAAGCATCCTAAAGAGAACTGTTTTAAATTGGGAAACTTCCCAAGCAGCTTTCAAAGAAGCCGTTGCTGGATGAACATCTTGGAGTTGACTTTTTCTCCATGCCTAACATATGTGGCTTTGGTCGGAGGTTCAAGCTGGATTGCTAAGCACAACAACCATGCATACAATAGAACTAAGTATAACGCACCACAATATGGTCTTACTTTACGATCAAAGGATATCCAATATGCTCACTGTCCAGACAGATGAAACTCATTTGAGCTCATTTTCTGTGAATCACTTCTACAGATGCGCCTCGGTTGGAGATTTCCATGCACAGCCTGGAAGGTAGAAGATGCCCTGTGCAGCTCTGGGTTGCTTTGACATGCAGCTCATCAAAATCCGGAGGAAGGAAGTAAAGGAAGTGCCATTTGATCCCGGAGGAGCATTGCACAAAGTATCTTATGCGACAGGCAAATTCGTGAGAACATGTGTCCAGTTTGCATGCAGAAGTCATGTTCACAAACATTTAGTAAATCAGTGATAATAACCCTCAGCGGTGGTGTTTAGATTACACAGAGCTGTCTCTATCCAGTGCAGCCTCTTTACACAATTTCATTTTCATCTGAACACAGTTGCTGCTCCCTTTTGTCTGATTCCCTTACACTGTAGTTTATATGCGCACAACATCTCAGGCAGCTGTACTTTCATGCAAAGAGAATGTAATGTAGGACATCAAACAGAGTCAACTGGGAGAGTATTGTTGTTTTTGAGCAGTGAGGCAGCTTCCCGAGGAATAGACTGATTTGAAGGGAGAAAAAAAAAATCAAGGGAACAAACAAAAGCCCCTTCTACAAACTGTTAAAACGTAGAGCGCGCCTGTTTTGGGTGTTGTCAGCGGTGGATGGAGGCTGGGAAATGCAAAAACACTGTTTCCTCTCATTCCCTTTCCACCTGTCTTATGCTCTCCTGTGAATACTTTATGCTACAGAGCTTCTATCTACCTCTCCTGTACTTTACGTCCCATTATCGCCCCGACATGAGATTGCACTCAAGATGATGTTGGAATTTTTGATAACACAGATTGTGAAAATGAAACACTGTTCTGAATTAATAAACAACGCAGTTTGGAGCTTTCAGACTAGAACCCATCTTTATTCCTACCATCAGTTGTATTATTAGTAATACATTCTCTGCTGAATGTCCGGCACCGTCTGAGATTTATCACAGAATGCTCTCAGCCCTCTGGTTAGGAAAAGAGGGATGGGTGCCCTAAAACATGATTTGCCAGATGCTGTGATTTTAAAAGCCCCTGAATTTGCAAATTAAATGACATCTAAAAAGGAAGAGCACACGTAAAGCATGTCTTGGTATTCCTTCAGATATAACTGTCTGAAAGCCCTTGACATCTGCACATGCAGGTGCTGTGCTTTCAGTACTCCAGCCAAACTTTGCCCCACATTGGGAACTTTGTAAATATGCATCTCCTTTTTATGCAGAGGACGAGTTCCAGCTTACCTTTCAGTCTTTTGTTCTTAACATATTAGGGAAAGTCACACTCCTGTGGCTGCTGCGCTTTCTTGCTCCATGTTTCTTTTCCAGACTATTAAAAAAAACTGTTTCCTGTATGCTGACCCCAAGTGTACAACTGTAAAAATCTCGAATGGCTCCTTTGACTGAAAGGTCAACAACAACATGCAAGTGGTTATTTGCTATACTTTCCACTTAAAGAGCATGCACAAGCCCATTTCTACTTGTGCACGCTCTGTTTACAATTTGGTGTTGGCGTCGCTCATACAGGTAACTTTCCTAAAGAAGATCTGCAATTTTTTCATCATGTCAGACTCACCACTGGTAAGTGAAAATGGGGAGGAGCACGTATGGCGGCCTTACGTAAACATATAACCAGAATGATTGACATTTAGGAGGACCACTTATTTTAATAAGTTTTAATAAGTGATATTTTATTTTATTTTAATTTTAATAATGATTCAACCAGAAAAAAACATCCTCCAGTATCCCTTTAAAGCTAATAAAATTCAAATGCAAACAAAATTGGTGAAAAAATTATCCTTTCATTTTCTGAAGGTGTGTTGCCCTGTTAAAAATAACCAGACAAGAATAAATAAATCTCTGCAATAAAATATTATTTTTGCTTCACTTATTACCACTCAAAATAATTCCTATATGAAAGATCTAAATAAAACCTTATCTTTCCTTATATGCATATGCACTGTATATATGTAATAATACACAGAATCAAACCCAAATTATAATTGAGAACTCTGATCTACAATTTTTCACAATTCCAAGTTTTTGGCACCCACTCGGTTCTCGGGGCTAATATGACAAAGGTGGGAGAGGTTTGTTAAGGCCAGGCAAATACTGAGGAAAAAAAATATTTTTCATAGCAGTAACTGTAATGAGGTGGTTGAAATCTTAAGATAGAGCTATTATTTCTTTGTGATCAAAGATCTTTTATTTTACATCTTTATTTTACAATAATATAGTTCCACGTCAACACCACAATGATTTGATTTTTGCTTATTTGATATAGATTTGGCTTTGCTGTCTTGTCTTTTTTAATCAGGTCTATAGATCAGTAGAAATATCTGATAGAAAATATTATCAATGTTTCTGTCACATATTTGAATGGCATTATGAGGAGTACAGGAACTTTTTATTCCAGTTGAACGACTGTTCTGGATGACTTTCAATCTGTCTGTATGATTAGATTGTAGCAGACTGATTGATTTGAATATATATTTTGGGCGCTTGATCTTGATCACATGATCTTGTCATGTGATTGACATGATGCGTCCAGATTGTGCCCTGCCTCTTGCCAAAATGAGCGTTGGATATAGACACACGGCTCTCTGCAACCCCACAATGTTAAGCCAGTACAGATCAAAGATGCATTGATATATCTAATTGATACATCAATTAGACATAGACTGAACCTCTTTTTACTTGTAATGTCCCTTGGGATGATAGCAGTCTTGAATTGGGATTGTATAAATAGAGTGAATTTAATCCAAAGTAGAATGCTCTTCTCTCATTGCTAAAGGAATAATCTCTCATACTGTATCTGGCGCTCTGTCTGATCTGTGTTAGCAGCTTGAGAGACAACCAAGGAGGACAATTGGACAAAAAGGACAAAAATTTATAACGCTACGCTTGTCTTTCCATTCCCCTCTGCCAGCCTTTAGACAGCCTCAGAAAGCGGGTTGACTTAGATATTTTTGAACTTTGTGATAAGAATCCACTCAGTTCAGACAGATGTTAGACTGAGAAAGATCCATTTTTTGTTGACGCCCTTCAAAGACCCACAACATCTGTAATTGAATAAATAGTACACAGATAAAGTGATCAAAGCAAAGAGGTTAAAGAGTTAATGAAAATAAATAAAGCTGGAAGAGTATTTCTGTTGCCTGTCAGAAAGGTTTAAATGTATGCTGTTTAATCCTCGTATGTTGTAATTGGGATCATGATTAGGGGTTTCCCTTTTTCCTCAAAAAATGAAACTAAATAAATAATAATAAAAGCATGTTAACACGACAGAATTTGATTAGGACAGCTCACTATGTTTAATGTGTATGTGTGCACGTGTATGGATGTGCGGGAATAGATCCATCCTTCCCTGATGTGGCTCCCAGCGGTCGACAGCTCTGCCAACCGTTGTCATTTTCTGGCAGCCAGATTACTCTTGGGGTGGCATTTTCACAGTTGTCAAGTGAGGATTTAATGGCCAATTATCCTTGGATAAATATATCTCTGCTGAGGAGAGGGAGACATTGTAGGAGCGGGAGACTATCGCTTCTAATTGAGGGCTAAAGAAACAGGAAAACGTGTCTGGTCAGAGCCTCAGGAGACGGGCCGACTTCCTGTAACTCCACTCTGCCACTTCATCACAGCCCGAAGAAGCCAGTCGGATCCCTTAAAATAAAATCTGCTGCACTGAGAAATCATGTGTTACGCTTACAGCACAAAGTACGCTGTCATCGTTAAACAGGGTGTTGCCATGCTCACTTTGACCAAAGCCATGCTGGCGATTGCTTTTTCTCTTCACACTAGGATTCATGACTGCAAAAGAAATTGCTCAGAGACCGTTTAGGTCAGATGAGGTACTGAAATATGGGAGTGATGGGATTGTGGAAAGAAAACATTGAGGAAATTTAAACTTTGGTAGAGTTGGTTCCTTTCTTTGAATTTATTTACCATATAGTAGAAACTAGTTTGAATGTTTTTTTGTTTTTTTATGCAGAGTAACACCAAAAAGGAGAAAAAAAATCACTTATGTTTGCTTTAATCCCCTATTATCTTGGTTAATTGTATTTTTTGTTATAGAAAAACACAAATATCGAATCATTCTAAACTGTTGGGAAAAGAACAAATGGTTTTCTGAACTGATCATAATTTGACAAGTCTGCCTATAACAGGTTTTCTTCATGAATCGTCTGTTATTCAATTCTCACACTCGGCGTGATGGATTGCTGTCGAGTCAATGATTCGATAAAATCGGCTGATTTTCCTTAGATAGAAACCTTTAAACTAATCTGATTCTATGACCGGGTTAAATTGTAAAGTGCCTTGAAATGGCATGATTTGGCGCTATATAAATAAACGGAAATGAATTGAACTCCATCCATCTTTCTACCAACTCTGTCCACTTTGTCTGTCTGAAGAAAATAATATACACTGCATGATGCATTCACCACAATTATCCTCACAAGGAATTTCCTTAAACAGCTGGTTCGTGTGGATTTACTGAGGAGTGTCAGACCAAAGCAGGTGTATATTTCTGCAGCTAATTTCAGAAAAATACAATTCCAATTTCATTTTATGATGAAAACATAACTATATTTCAGTGATATAAAAAAGAAAAGTAAAGAAAACTTACAATATATAATATTCAAATATAATTTGAATTTATTTCAGTTCATACATTAAAATTTTGGAATAGGCCCACTTTGCAATTGTCTTTTTGTGGCTCTGATAGTTAAGGTCCAACTCCATCACTTCACCCAGATTTCCATTCTGGTCAGTGGTTTCCTACTGTAATACTGATGCTGTGTGCTGACTTTTGATCTAAAACGGATTATTCCATTTTTTTCCTTTTTTTAACTAATTTTTCTTTCAGCCTCTGTTTTTTTCAACTGAAGAGCTACTGTATGTGGCCATGATTGTTTTCCGGTAGGTATACACATAATGCTTGAATCTTGAGCCTTATGTCATCTGTGTAGTGATGGTAATTCATCTTGGTATTTTTCAGCATAATACAAGCTAGTGGGAGCATTTAAAAAAACAAAGAGGTGCCCTAAGATGGAACTGTGTGGAACCCGCCATGTTTTTTAGTTTATCTTGCAAACTATAAAGTTACCTATTGGAACTAAAAAATCATTGTCATTCTAGAAAGACTCATACCAGCCATTTAAGTCAGCTTAATTTACTTTATTTATAAAGATCCAATTCACAACAAATGGTATTTCTTCTCATGGCAGTTTAGGTAGTCCTATCTCTAAGAAACCCACCAAATGACATAGAGTCACTAACAGAATTCACTCCTTTGCATGAGCATGAAGCCACAGTGGACAGACGCACTCAACCCTTGTGTCACCACTGCATCATTCTTAAATTATATTCTGGATTGAACAGAGAGGAGATGAAAGGAGCTAAGACAGGAGACACATGTCTCTATTCTCCCTTTCTGCAGTATTTGTTAATTCAATCTCTAACGTTATGCTCTCTCTTCTTTTTCTCATAGAAGCTTCATCTGGTCTGTTCCCGTTTGGCAGTGACTCCATCCTGAAGAGAAATATCAGCTGTGCTACTGCCATCAACACCTTTGTCAATAGATGTTGGAGCTTGGCCACTTTTTCAGTGTAGTCCTGTTTCTCTGACTGTGATTAACTGTATGTGCTCTCTATCATGGGAGATGGGAGATGGCTTGGAGCTCGTCTTCCCGGCTGTGTGTTTCCTGGATGGGGCCGCCTGTGGAGTTGGTTGACAGTTGCCTTTTGTATCTTATATGCTTCTTTTTCTATATCTGCTTCTGTCTTCTTGAACCCCAGTTGGCCTCGGCAGGCTCCAGCTCACACTGAGCCTGTTTCTGCTGGAGGTTTCTTCATGTTAAAAGGGAGGTTTTCCTCTCCACTGTCGCTACAAGTATGCTTGGTGTGAGGGATTGCTTTCGAGTCAATGAGTCGATGCAATCAGCTAGTTTTCCTTAGATAAAAACTTGGGACCAATCTGACTGTATGATCTGGTTGAATTGTCTCTGTAAAGTGCCTTGAGAGGGCACGTGTTGTGAACTGGCACTATATAAATGATCTGATTGATTTGAAATGAAATGATTTGAACCATAGCCAACCATGATGAATGCTATGCTTAGGTCAAATAATACTAGCACTGTAGTTCTTCCACAGTATACATTTATGAAGATGTCATTCATTACTTTAGCAAGGGCAGTGTTCTTGTAAAGTAATGAGGGTAGAATGCATACTTGGGGATTTGATACAAGGGATTGGTTTATTGTTTTCATTAAAAGTGATGTTAAAATGGTCTAACAATATCTTAAGGAAAGCTGTGTGTAAAATATTAAGATGATAGAAGGGGAACTTGGTTAATGTCTCATCTTTTCTAAGATTTTGTTTTTTGTGTGTCATTTTTCTCAGATGATTTGGTTGGACACAACATAGTCACTTGGCTTGATATAAATGTATAGAAAATCCTGCCTCTTGTCTTTTTGGTGAAACATGCAAATTAATTGCAGGTTCTGGTAGAGTGAGGTTCAGATGCTACAGAAACATGGTTTGTTAATCTGCTGACCGTAGCAAACAAGAAATGTGTGTTATCAATGCTTTGTGCTGGGTTTCATAAAATAAGGACTCTCTTGCATTCTTCAATGGTGAGTTATTTCTGTTAAGTCTCTCTTTGAGTGCCGTTTTTCACCATCTCCAGTCGACTTTTCAACACTCTTTTTTTTTTTTTTACTTTTTACTGGTGAAGTGTTTCTTTAACTAGGTTTATATTACCAGAGAAAAGCTTTTCCCAATTTGGAGCAATGGAGTCAATGATGTCTGAAATTTTAGAATGGGAGTTATCTTATAGCCCATTTACTTAGTTACAGGAGAAGAATATGTGGGGGTTAAATTCTCCTTAAAAAAGACGTTTATCCTAATTTCAATGTTGCAGACTAAGCCAGTGCAATTGACACCTGTGAATAGAACAAAATGTGATCACATATGGATACATCATAAGACCTTTCATTATTTTCATTTCACTTCAAAATGAAGAAGTAGTTGTCAGTGCTGTGCATGAACACGTTAAAAGAACGACGTTCACTGAAAATGTTGATATTTTTAGTGAACAATGAACTGAACGGATCAATTTTGAAGTAATGACCTTGAACGAGAGTGATGTTCACTCTGAGAGTAATGACCAACAGGTAGTGTTGCACCGATAGCAATACCAGTATCGGGCGGGGCTCCGATCCAGCAATAAAATTGTGGTATCGGTAGGTAGCAGCATGACAAAGCCATGATGGCAATTATTTCACATCCAAGCAGTATGCAGTTCTCCATATATACACACATACATCAATTTCAAACATATGGTATCGGTATGGTATCCTTATCGGCCAATACTGCACAGCCAGGTATCGGGGATGATAACGTCAGGTTTGACTGCAGTTATTATGGCAAATAGCATGACAGACCAGCATGTCTACTGCCAGTACTAGTCTGCACAATTCAGACTCATCTACGGGTATTTCTGATGCCAGCTTTGCAGAGCAATTGGTAGAGTTTAATGAAATAACAAAGGAAGACCGGGACTTAACAAACAATTCTGTTTGTTACGTCACTCATGCTAAAAGGAAAAAAACTTTCGCAAACCTAAAATGCATTTCTTTAGAAAACCAGCAGGTTATTCTGAAGGTTGAAAATTTTTTTCATACATAGCCCACTTTACATTGTAGGCACTGTATATTGTATACACTGATACAGTATGTTAAATTAATAACAACAAAATAATATTAGGTATCCAAAACAATTTTAGGAACTTTCAACTTAGAGGTTCCCCTATTAACCAGTTAATAACATAAGAATGTGCAATTAGCCTCGTTACACATGTCATAGTCTCAGCATGTCAAACCAGAAGTTTGACATGTTCTTTAAATGTAATTAATTATTTCCACATTGTAACATATTTCAGTGGCGTATATAAAAAACTCATCATTAGTCAAATGTCTGATGCCACAGCACGCATCAGCTATAGGTATGATGGCATAATGAGGTACTTCCCCCATCAGTAATTGGACAAAATCCAGTTTAGGTTACGACCAATCCCAATTAATGATGATGATTTGATCTTTTGGTAAAGCCATCCTAATGATGTACCTAAAACTTGACTTGTTTGCAAAATAAGTGACTGGAAGAAAATTATACGATTTACACTGTATTTTTATCCCTTCTGCATTTATTGTCTGTGGCTGCTTACTCCATGAAGGATGAGATCTTGGCTTAGATGTATAGCAGTTGTGATGGGTGTTTTCTTTCTACCAACAGGTGTAAAGTAACCTTGGTGCAGCTGATCAAAATTAAAATGAACACTTTCGCTCCCTGTCATTACATTGTTGTAAATCATGACACTGACAGTGCAAGTTGAACCATTGCCGGATACACTCAATTTCCTCCTCTTTGCAGCCTCCACTCTTTATATTTGCATTATCTTCATTGACACTGTAATGATCGGTGTGATTATGCATGCAGACGGGGCTGTGAACGGGTGTGTTGACACGGTGTTGACAGGCTGGTGTGGTCACATCTCTTCCACTGTCTCAGGTGGGAGCTCTGGTTATGCACAGTCTTCATTTAGATTCGATTACAGTGATGCACGCCTTATGGGTGTCACTTCTCTTCCGCTTCACAATTTATGGAGATAGAAAGGGCAGTAATTGTGCTACCTGGGTGCAGAAGCCCTGGTGGCGTATCAAGCAAAGGGGCTACACAATGGCACACTGTCTGGCTTGCCTCTCTCCAGCTCATTTAGTTTCCTCCAGTTGACAACGCAGGAATATCAGTGTGTGCAAATTAGCTGGCTGAGCCTTCAAGATCCATGCTGCCTCCTCTCGTCCATTCTGCCAGAGTGAAGCCTGTTATGTCCAATTACACACCCACTAGCTCTGATTAGCTTGTATAACTTGCAGGTCCATCACAAGCACCAAAGTGCATGCACATATTGAGTCCAAATCTGCATAAGAAAACAAAAAAAAAAAGACATTCAAAAGATACCAAACATCACTCGCATCTACATCATTACCCTTGATACCGCTCCCTGCAAATGTGGAGCATTGCCTCCTCTGAGTTTTCATTTTCTGTAAGCTTCCTGGGGGCTCTGACACAAGTGCAATAATAAGCTGTAAGAAACCATAAGCTAATAAGGGAAGAACTATGTTTTCCACATAAAATTTGCATCACATTTATGGTGCATCACCTTATCATGAAGGCGCTGCAGGTGAGCACAGGCCTCACTCTTACCAACAGCGGTAGTGACACTTATTCCCAAAGTAAGGGATCATGGTGGTAAAAGTGAGATCACAGTCTCTTCTCTAGTCAACAGAACAGATTCTCATCTTCCCAGCTCCAAAGCCTTTGGGTATTGCATGCTGCAAATAGCCCACAGCAGTGTAGTTGTATAGGAGTGAATGGAAAAGAAGACCGGTACTGGTTAAAAATGAAATTTTAGATCTGTTGCATTTACTGTTGTTCAGTTTTTGTAATTTCAGTTCGAGGATATTTGTGGCAAATCCCTTCACATGGCCTGACCGAAGTAGTGGTGCAATGCTCAGCCTCTGGCCACATGTAAGCCACATATAATGCCAAAATGCGTTTGTCTTTGACCACCCGGACTCGCAATCTGCAGAGAAAACAAAAGCAGGCAGGGAGTTCAAAGCAGCGGCTGTTTTGTGTGTAGTCATGGTGGCCTGCCATTGGCTTCTTTCATCATATCTGTTAGTGATGCCACAGTGCCCAGAGGGGTGATGTCACAGCAAGGTCAATGTCAAATATAAAAGAGGGCGTCGCAGCTGCCAAGAAATTGTGGGGAGAGACAAATTTAAACCGAAGTGTCCTGGGATTACAGGCAAGAAGGCAGCATGTGGCAAATTTGCTTCAGTGCCTCCACATCAGGCACAGCGTACAGTCAGCCAACTGCAGGCCCCAAGGTCTGAGGATGTAGATATTCCCAACCACATGCTTCCGTTTATGTCTCTGTCAGTCTTTGTCTCTTCTCTCCGACTGTCTGGAACACAGTCAAATGGACAAAAAGCTCTATGAACAAAGGGAGCACTGGTATCCTCAGTACAACGCTTACTGCTCGGAGCAGCTGTGGAAATGTCAAACAGAGCTGAGATGAGAGAAGTGTTGCGAGTGGGATGAAACTGCTGACACCTCATTTCCTTTCATTCCCAGTTCTGAAGCTACTTTTGTCACAGAATGTTTTATACGTGTGTAGGCCCGATCTCTCGTCACTTGTGCCTTTCACCCGACATCAACCAGGGAAACACAACACATGCCATCACGCAAACGGCTCCTCGTGAGCCATTTGTTCTGCCTCGGAAGCATGCTCTTTGTTTGAACCTGTGCCGTTTGGATCTCTCCAAATTTACTCTTTAGAAGCTGTGCAGAAGGAGACTGTTATTCAGATTGGCTGAAGGTTTCTCTATGCGAGTGTGTTGTGATTGCCGCCTCTGCTATCACTTTTCTTTTCTTTCTGAAACGCAAATCTCATGTTTTAAAGATTCCTTTAATGGGAATCAAAGTCTAAATATTTCAATACTGCTATTTTATTATTCAGTAGACTCACAGGCATTTCCAGCCATCTGACTCTGAGAAATCCTTGTGCCTCTCGTCTTAGCGATGCAGGTACACAGCTTCAGCTGGCAATATTACAAGGATTAGCATGGCATATGAAATATTTAGTGGATTTCTTCTCTCCACCCTCTAAAACCTAATAAATCAAATGTCTGCCAAATGTCATTAAAGTGATGGTCTTTGACTGGGTAAGAGACACCCTTTTCATATTCAAATTTGGGCTGGAAGAAATGAAAGAGCAGAAAGGTTACTTGGTTTAACTGACAACCCCCAGAGCCCCATACATTGGTGAGTGAGGACTTGGAGAGGGGCAGATGGAAAGAGGAAGAAGGAGTAGCGGGGTGCTGTGACAGCAAAGGTATTGTCTGATGTGCCAGCCGGGTGTCCATGTGGCACTGGTCTCCTGTTGGCACAGGCAGGGTGTCTGGCCTACTGTTTTGATTAGAATACAATGTCTCTTCATTTTTTGGCCATGGCGTCACCTCCTCCTTGATGGCGGGCAGGGACGAGCGGGGAAACCAGCTGTCTCCATCACCAACTGTCACCTACATTGTCTCTCCTTCACTGGCTGAACACATGATGGACATTTGAATGGCAGCCAGCATTCCACCCCCTTCTCCACTGCCTCACAGCTCACCCCAAAACAAGCATGCAGAAAGAATCAGCGATATTTATCCCTTTGCCCATCTTCAGCCTCCTTTGCTGAGTATAGACTCATTCATATGTAAACTTATGGATAAAACATATGGTGCTAATTTGCAACAAATCAACAACAACCCAAACTAACTTTCACACAGGATATTCATAGTGAGAGATGCTAGACACCCAGCACCTGTCTGTGTTTGAAACCTGGCCTTTATTATTATCAAAGTGTGCTATCAAAGAGTGTCAACAATGGCACAGTGGGCATGTAATTTGCATTCCTCCTACAAGGTGACACAATGATGTAAATGATAAAAGAAAACAGATTTGGTGTTCAACACCAAGGTGGTTGTAATGCCACTGGTTTTGGTCTCACAAGAGGATTTGAAAAGAAAATTATCATAGATACACAAAGTTCTGTTTATTACTTTAACTCCAATGGGAAATCAGCTTTAGTATCAGCATTAGCTCAGTGATTGGCAGCTGTCCTCACACCAACACCTCAACAGGAATCTTAGAGGGACACATCGTGTCAAACAACCTTTGATTTCACTTCACTTACATCATTGTTATCACTTATAAGGTCACCGATTAAGGAATGGAATGAAAAACCTCGCTGGATTTAAAGGAAACACAGTTGACAAAGTTGATATTCATTAAACATCAAATTGATCATGTTAATTTTGAATAAGGCAGAGGTGTGAAATATTCATGTGAAGCTGTCCAAAGTTTTTTTTTTCAAAGTTCCCTTTCTTTCCTCCTTCCTCTTCTTCTTATTCTTCATGTTGACTTGACTTTCTTCTCCATTAATTATCATGCCCAGGAGGTTTTTCAGGGAGAAGAGGAGCCATCAGGCTGAATCATCTTGACAAGGCGGCATGGCCCAATTACACCAGTGCTCCGCTGGGCTTTGATGTGGCGGAAAAGAGGAGAGATAGGGGCAAATTGCACAGCCATATTATGGTAATGATCTGATTTAATCCTGCCACTAAACTTTATGTAGCTTGTTTAAAGAAGATGCTAATGCTAATTACAGAGGTACGCAGAGGTGCTGGGTGGGATTGAATGAAGAGTGCTCATCTGAGGGGCTTGTGGTGGCGCTGCTCTAGCTACAGAGTGCAAGTTCATGAATGTTGTAAGTGAAAATGAGACAAAGTGGACTTATTTCTGTTTAATTATAGATCCAGCACAGGTGAAAAGGTCAGGGGTACAGGGGGAGCATGTGTGCAAGCTCAAAACCTGTTGGCCAACCATTGTTAATTAACACATCCGAAGATAGGGGATAGGGGGGTTTAAGAGAATCAGAGAAAGACTGAGACATGTGGGGAGGGAGACACAGGGAGGGGGTACAGAGGGGTGTTACAAGGAACGCACGATAATATCAGCCTGTAATTAACTTGTCACTTCAATTACAGCCCCTTAGATTGGAATTGTCTTGGGTTATGGCGCCAGGCCCTGTCTGTTTAGTTAATTAGTCTGACGAGTAGCCACTATGCTCCTCTACGCTCACCATGCTGTCACGCCTGCAGCAACTTATTTTATTGTTCCTGATGATAGAGTAGCATAGTGTGCAGCACACATCAAAGTCAGCTGGGAGACACAAGTGATCAGCAGTGAAAGGTAAACTCCAGCCTCACTACAATTTTTTTATTTCATTGCTTGTCATCCAGTCCTTTAAAAAAGAGCATCTATCTTCACAGTTTTTCACATTCCACCTGCTTTTAAAAAATATATTTTTCTTTCCAAGTGTGAAGCAGAGGCCTAGGTGAGAAGTAGAAAAATGCCTCCTTTTCTTTCCAAAACCTACATAAAATATAGCATTACAACTGCAGAAAAGAAGACACCTGAGTTGTAAATTGTAGAATAGAATAGAATAGAATATCCCTTTATTGTCCCACAATGGAGGAAATCTGTTGTTTATGTTCACACAAATGTCAAAGAGTAAAATAAAAAAACAAATATATACAATACTGTACTTTAAAGTGTTTAAACAATATAAAAACTGTGCATCTGAGTAAGCTCAGACTGGTAATCTGTGATACATTTGCTTGGTGGGCTGGTCCTAATTTCAGCATGCGAGGGCCGGCCCTCCTTAAATCATACCGGCCCCTACACTTACTCTCTGGCTGAAGCACCTACCTGTGACAGTAAATAACTCAAGGAGCTCGAGAAGTAATACAACATAAGTGGGCAGGTGTAGATGGAAAAATGCCAGGGCCGAAAATCGTTCCCAGTCCGAGCCTGATCTGGAGAATAAATAACCAATATACAGCTATGGACATTTTTAAAGTAATGGATATTTGAAAATAGCAACAGCATCAGAGATATGCAAAATCACAACAGCATGTTATTCAACTGACTAAGATAGAAACTGTGCAAAATCAGCATAAATGTAGCAACTTATGGAGGTTGTTGGGAACAGTGGTGGAGTCTTACAGCTGGTGGGAGGAAGGATCTGTGATAACGCTCCCTGGTGCATTTAGGATGCAGCAGTCTGTCACTGAAGGAGCTCTCTTGTTGTGCAACAGCTTCGTGCATGGTGTTGGGAGACATTATCCAACAGAGCTGTTAATTTAGTTAGTGTACTTTTGTTTCCCACCTCCTGCACTGATTCTAGAGGGCATCCAATCACAGAGCTGGCCTTCCTGATCAGCTTATCCAGCTACAGATGAGCCACTGCTCCAACAGACACCTCCATAGAAGATGGCTGATGCCAGTTTGTGGGTAAATTATTCTCATTGCAATTGTTTTATAAAGGCCAAAGAGAGTAAAAACTATTTTTTTAAAGAAAACCATTAAAAATAATGCATGCACTTTGCAAAAAAAAAAAAAAAAAACCTATACAAGTTATTACAGGCCAGTTCCAATACTGACTACTTTGATCTAAATGATCCCCGATATGTGCTGATGATTTATTTGGGCCCATATGGCTTTCTCTTCCTCCGTTTACATTATTAAAATTACACAATGATATCAAAAGTTCCACAAACGGTCTATCTCTGCTTTCCACATTGTAACGGTGGCATCAGCAAGATCCTTAACCCCCGATTGCGCCCCAGGCACCGCACAGTGGCAGCCCACTGAGCAAAACTCATAAAGAATATAGAAAACCTGTTAGAAGCTGCAGAATTAGGAAAGAGTTATCCTTCTAGCTAGACAACACTAAAGAAAGTATATTCTTCACCTATAATAAATGTGGGTTCTTAAAATGACTGACCCAAAATTGTTTTACACAAAACAGAGAAAAGAAAGAAGCGCAAAACTTTCAGCCTCTCATTGTGTAAATGTGGTTGGTTAATATGAAGCTTAAGGGGGAAAAAAAGGCTCTATAACCTCCATTCTAATGCAGGAAAATGTGAAACAAAGTCCAAGAGGTGAATGATTATCAATCCATCTATCTTTAAGATCTTTGCAATTTTATTATCATCAGTTATAAGATTTCATGCCCCCAAAGAACCTGAAATAATCAAAATGTGATATTACCCTAAGCATGATTAAACAGGTAAATAGCATGTTGTCTACTTAAAATGTTTGCTTCTGTTTATATGAATCCAACTGTGGTAGAATACAACATACAAGGCAAAGTTAATGCATTAAAATGTTGTGTTTTTATTGTCTACTTCTGCATTTATATTTCACAAATTACTGGTGACCACTGAGATATAAAATCAAATATAGATATTACTCTGACAGAATGTAGACTAAAGCACATTTAGTAGTTTTTTTTTTTAAGAAAACACGCTCTTTGATACTGACTATAATGTTCATAAGGAAAAAGTGGTACCTTTGAATAATAATTAATAATTATCTCTGCATTATCTTCAGGTGATCAAAGATATGTATCCATCCTTCGATGGGTCTTTAAACTTTCTAATGGAACAGAACGACTATAAATTTAGAATAGAGAGATAGATACAGAAACTGATTTGGTTTGTCCTCTGTGTTACCTCACTCTCCTCGAACACGAGGACATCTCCTGGGATGTGAGGGGCCTCTTTGTAAAGATTCATCATTTACACAGGCAGTTGTGTATACGATCACAGCTTGTGGTGTAAGTATTTGAAATCTCGCTGTTATGTAGAAGTTGTACTTGCAAAGAACTTCTGAAGATGTGTCAGGCATTTTGACACAGGGATCATCCACACTGGGCCAAGGTGGGTTGGCGTGTCGTCTCAAAGTCTCAGAGGAAACTTTGACAGCTCTTGTTCTACCAGATACTAAATGTATTCATTTATTCCACAGAAACAAAGCTAGATGTTCAAAGTGGGAAATGATGAAATATTTAAATTCAATCACTGAGCTATACTGAATGCAGAGAAAGCTTTTACAGCAGAAGAATCATTCCACTCACAAAAGTAGCTGTTTTATCATTTCTTGCTCCTGGTATCCATGTTCTGTTGGATTTAAGATATTATACAGGTAGAACAGCAACACCAAAATCAAAGAGTATATAGTCAAAAGATGTGTGTTTATAAAGAATTTTGCTAACTGAATAGCCAGTGCAAAATCGACATACAAATTAGGTGCAAATCAATTTTCATGTTTTAGATAAGATGAAAAGGAGGCGAAAACTTTTTAGCTTGTCTGCCATCATTAACCCTTTAAAGCCCGATCCAAGAATAAAACAAAACAGAAAATTACTTTTTTTTGGTTTGAAGTCCGTAGTTGGCCTTTTAACAAAATATGTCAAAAGAAAAAACAGAAATATATTTTTGATATTAATAATTTATTACTATGCGATAAGTCAAGATTATTTTTTGTGTAGTCTTCCGCCCTCTGTTATCAGGTATATCTGATTGTGTAGAATAGGATTTTGAGCAAAGTTTTTACCATTAAATTATGCAAAAGGTGTCAGACGCAAAACATTTCAGAAACCGTATGTATCAGATATGATACATTTGGCATTACAGGGTTAAAGAACATATGCTGCTGGCTTAAACTGGCTATTTTATGGGAGAGGATATACAAAACGAAATACTAAACACAAAGCGGTTTATAAAACCTGAAAATCATATCAGGTAATTTTTTTGCATCTATATTTAACACACCTTTAGGTCTGGTGCAAACATGCAAAAATATCTGCTGTCGTTATGATAAGAATAGAAGCGCTAGTACAATGATGATGGAGAGAGTGTGAGGTTGTGGGAACATATTTTGATTCTCTTATTGGTAGAATGAAAAAATCTTTATGCAATTCAAACGGGACTAGAAATGGCATGACTTAACTGAAATATTGCGGGATGTTTACTGTATCAACAAGAAAAAACATCCATAAACATAAGAAGCACAGCTTTTACGAATTCTCATGGGCCTTCTTGAGTTTGGAATATTTTGGATCAGGCGTGTGTTGTGAGAAGTTGGGCTGCAATCTGTCAGCTTTTATTTAATTTTTCAACTTTTATTTCATTACCTTCATTTTCACCCTTCTTTTACAATTGTTTTTTTGAATAAAATGTATAATTACTATTATAACTAAATAACATTACTATTATTTTTATTAACAATCATTATCTGACATTATCAGACAATTTCTTCATTTAAAGAAAAAGGTCCAAATCAGTTGTCCACCTGTTTTTCAACTCAAACTATCCCTTTCTTTATAAACAAAAACAAACAATCAAGAAGAAAAACAGCAACTCACACTATCTCCATGAGGAGAGATGGTGGGGAACAGGATGGCAGCATCATACTGTGGGGATTCCTTTTCGGGGCAAGGTGTTAGGATTATTTTTCTTGGTGATCTGTGAAGCTATAAAACACTAATATACAGTTATTAAGTACATTATGTACACATACTGTAGAGATCTGGAAATGATATAAAGTAAACAGACAGAGTGGATGATCTCTCACAGGGCATCCGGAATGGCCTTGATCTAAGAAGTATTATTTGATATGGCTGGAAGATGTCTCCACATTTGCAAACTTGTATGATGTGAAGATGCGGCATACTGGAGCTGTATAAAATGTTTCTTTAACTGTGATTTGGGGCCGACTTCAGGGAGAAGCAAGCCCGGTTAGTAAGTGTTGCCTTCTGTAAAACTACGCTATACTTTTGGTCTGATCTGTCAAAATATGTTGTCATGTCTAATGGTTATTTAATACATTTACATTATGAAGTGTTATTTAAAGAGTTTTCCGCAAGTGATCTCTTCTCAGGAAAGAATCAGGGAGAGAAAGCTTCAAGGTAACACAGAGGTTTCCTTCCAACAAAAGGCAAGAAAGCTGGTTGAGGTATTGACCTAAATACTACTACTAATAATGATGTTAATAATAACACAAAAAACATAATTTAAAGCTGAGAGAGGGTGCTCTCCTTAAAATCCTAGAGAAATAGGTATTTTTTACAATATACTACCTTTAGTACAGATATGCAACACAGGTAGAAACACATGTACACATTCTTTATGTGCGTTTTCAGTACATTGAAAAAAACAGATGAGCGCAGTGATGGAAGATAAAGCAACGACTTAAATCACCAGCTCAAATTGGGTATATTTCTTATGTAAATATGTTCATTTTGCTCAGGGTTGTTTCTCTTCCTCCATTCTGGCATTTAAACTACTCGAGTATGTGATGCCAAATTGGGACAGTTAAAAGCTAAACTTAAAGAAACTGGAGAGTTGAGGCTGGTTCCATGTCTAGCTTCTACAAAGCCAAAAGCTTAAAACAGATATCCATAGATTCACATTAACTTTATTTTATTAGAATAGCTTTTTGTGCCCTTGTAATGCATGTGTATTTGTTCTACAGAATTAGTAGCATGACTAAAACGACTATTAAAGAGAAAAACATAACTCTTAAATTCAAAGAGCTCACACATGGTTTTGCATTTCACCATGCTTTATCAATTTAGAGTCACTGCAAAAGATTCAGAGATTGATGGACTGAGGGTCCCAACAGAGTTGCTGCTCGTAAAAAATAGAAGTTACACCCTTGTACGAAAATATTGTTTTTTCTCTGAGTGTCTGCCATCAGAATATGTCATCCACTTGAGGTTATGTTACCCCGGTCAGTGCGGAAGTCTTGGCTATGAGTGGGAGGGGTGGCGGTTGCAGAAAGGCATGATGAGGCCAGGTCTCTGCCTTGTTCCTCTGCATGTATCTGTCAGCTTGTGGCCTTCAAAACGCAAGCCCAGAAGGCCCTTTGAGACCCATTCAGCCTGACACTGTCATTACTGGACAATATACAAATATCCTGGTTTACAAGACCAAAAAACCCCAAAATGTGTGTCTTTTATTCTAATGTCTGGCTAAAGAAAACAGTTTGTGTGCACATATTTATTTAAAATGAAATGATCCATATCCACACGGCTGGCAAATCAATCAAACCTGACGTTAGCGAGTGAAAATCTTTTTTTTTTTTTTTTTAAGTCTCTGTCTGCCTTTGCTTTTTCTTATTTTCTACTTTCCTTTTCTAAAAACAGCACAACTTATTAGTGAGGAGGGGATAATTTTCTGACAGGTCTGGTTGTGATACAGTGGCAGCTTATCCCTGTTAGATACAACCGCAGGATTACACCAGCAGTAAAAAATGCACAATTAAAGAAAAAGCTGTTGTGAAAGTGATCTGAAAATAAAATAAGCAGCGTTACCGGCCCCTCTGGAGTGTGACTTGCCAATGGCTGGACTGCATCATGGCCGCCTTCCAATACAACAAACACTTTGATCATTTTCAAACCAAACCTGCCGCAGCGATGTGGGCCTGACTGGGCTCATATGGTTCCTCTCCCTTTTACATCTCATTGACAAGTTTTTGAAGAAGTTCGCTCCCTATTTGAAGAGGATTTTATTTGACACAGCTCATTTAATGTAACATGCCTTTGAAATCTGTTGACAAGACTTGGGAATACGAACAAATTAAAAGGTTTGGTTTAATTTACAAACAGTGGATGGTAATGGCATTCCCAGTGTGGAAGATTCAAGAATGTTTTAAAAGTGGTAACATTCCTTTACAGCTCACTTTTCAATACTTAACAGTATTTAAAAAAAGCTATTTTAGGAAAGCATACGAAACTTGTTTTCTTTTTGACTCTGGGGTTCATTAGTATGTCCAGTTGTTTTGGAAAAATTGTTCTACATCCTAATTTTTGATGCATTGATTTTACCAGGTTGTTTAAGGCCACGACAGAATGAAAACGGCATGTGCTAACTGGACAGAACATCATTATTTTGGCTCTTCTGCTTTAATAAAAGCTAATTTTGTCAGGGTTTGGTTGTGGTTTGGAGGACCCAAATGCAGAGGCAGAGAGGCTGAGGTGATTTCTTGCAGTTTTAATGATGATAAAACAGAAAACAAAGGCAGGAATCCAAAAATCCAATTAATAATGTAAATCAAACCAGAATCTGGGGAAACCAAACACGAGGAGTCAGGGAGAGACGAGGGAGGTAGAAGACAGCATTGGAAGACAGCAATGACAAGGAACCAATAAGGAGTGACAGCAGAGGGAGAGAATATATAGCTGACTTAGACAAAGGCAGGGCTAACGAGCAGATGAAGAGCAGGTGTGAGAGGAGACAACGAGGGAGCCAAGGGGAAAGGAACACTCACACACACAAGAGGGCAACAGAAGACAACAGAAAAACATGAGAACCAACATAAATCTAGAAACAACAACAAAACAGGAATTAAACTAATAAAACTAGGAAACATGGAGAAAAGTAAAGCACAACAGAAACAAGATTATGATAAATTTTACATATTGTTGAATTGCCAGTGTTTCCATACCGTTCAATAAATATATTATATAGCTCTTTCTCTGACTTTAAACCATGGTAATTTAATAAGGGAAAGTTTTGTAAATGATCAAACTTTATCAATATTTTCCTTCAGTGTCATTAGATTGTAATTATTAATATGCAGGATTAAGTATTAATATTAATAATCTAAAACAGCCCAAACAAAAGGTTTTAGGTACCTTAGGTTTGCCAATTTCTGCTGGTTTTCTTTGGTAAGGTCACACAGAAAGATGAGCTACTGTATGTTTAGTTAGATGGAGCCAATGGTTCAGGTAATTATTACTTTTATGCTCTGTTCAGAAATGTCAGTGTACTTTGAAGGCTTAAAGTACAAGCAAACCAACTTAATTCACAAGATTTTACTATTATCAATAATTAAATGACAAATGGACCGCTATATTGCCAGACCCAAAAGTCTACTGCTTTACATATTTTCCATAGCAGATGCTCTGTGGGGTAGAACCATGTCTCCAAAATGACCTCTTCTCTCCTTATTACTGCTCAAGCCACATAGTGAATGAGTTCAAAAGGATAAACAACATGATTTAGACGCTTCATTGTCCTTTCATCTTCCATCATACATAATGTTTTAAATGTTTTATTGTTATGATCTCTCGCCGGTATATCCAATATATAAAATTGCAACAGCTGACCAACTCCGTGACATCACTGTTTGAGATACTGCAAAATAGTGGCGCCCTTACCAAAAGATTATAAAACAAAGCTCAGTTTTTTTCTTTTATGTTAATATTTTTCACATTTGTAATAGTAAGACATAATCTTGTGAATTAAGTTAGTTTGGTTGAATGTTTCATTTCCCCTTAAAGTAAATTTAAGGTAGGTACTTTAAGGCACAGAAAAAAATGCTTTTTAAGATGAGCTCTTAAAAAATACCTGGAACATAGGATAGAACTGCAGCCAAGAGGAAGAATCTGGCACCTCTGAGGATTCCTGGTGGTTTGTGGGTTTTATGGGTTGTCATGTCGCCCCTTCATCATGCATTCTGTCTCTGTTCCTACATTTATTTCTTTCCTGTGAAGAGAACATTTCTCATGTTTAAACTAAAGCTGGTACATTCTGGTTCATCTTTCTCAGTAGATCTGTATGATAAAAAAGTTTTGACATAAATAATAATAAGTGAGTTCATACAGGAGGGACATATTGATTCTGGTTTAAAACATGAATGTTTCAAATATCGCAGAAAAAACATAACTTGGGGAGGATACTGGATCATTAACTACCTGAAGATGATTCTTAGTCTCAGGCTGATAGAATTACCTTGACAGACATTCATTCATACATATATAGCACAAAAAAGAAGATTTTCTGAACTCATGAAAGTATAATTCAGTGAATTACCAGAAAAAAAGCTAAATCAGGAATGCATATAACACGTCGTAATCTAGAAAGAAGTTCTGCTCTCATTAAAGTCCATCGGTTTCCCGGTTCTTTCTTAGAGAGGTTCTTCTAAATGCAGTAATAGGTAATCATAAAAGTTGTTACAGTTCACAAACTGTGCTGCGCTGCTTTATGAGATGATGCCACAAAATACCAAATCTTCCTGTTATTGCAAGTGACATTGTCATTATGGAGTGACAAAGCATCACTGCTCTAGCTCGGCATAAAAATGTCCTACTAAACTGGCAACATAAACACACTGATAAATCACATTTATATGTCATCAAGCTGCGACATTTGCTGACACTAAAAATGTTTCTCCAGATCCACCGAAGCGATGGTTCTCATTATCATGCTGGGGAGTGAGCTGCGCTGGTTTGTTAATAAAAAATACACAGACAGTGACCTTTGTAAAGTCTCCCTGCAAATGACAGCCTTATCAAACTGCAGTCACCCAGCAGGGAAAGCTGAAGCAGACTCAGAGCACCTTGTTGCAGAGAACACCCCAAAAGAGCTCTGTCTCAATTCGCAGGTTGTTCTGTTGGATGGACTCTGACGGGGTCACAAAGGCTGCCACGGTCACAGGCTCGCATCTGCTTGAGAAATTACAGCTGCAGGAGGAGAAACCCTCAGGCCTCAACTCAGCCCAGACAGTGGAAGAGTCAGAACATGTCTCAGGACAAGCTCCAAAGCTTGTGGGGAGGAATTTCTTTAATGTCAAACGTCTTAATTAGCCCATAAGAAATAATAGAGTCGAACATTAAAACTCAGCACGACGGATCATGATAAAATAGCAGTAACCACTGACTTGGACTCATTAAACACAAGGGCAAAAGGCTAATTTCCTATTTTGCAGACATGTTTTATGGAATAAAATCAAATGCAAAATTTTAATAAACTTAGGTGTGTCCAGCAGACAGCACATAAAAATAACATTTTATTTCCTTTTATGTATTCAGATATGCAAGCTGGTGTTATTGTGGTATTACTGTACAACTGTAAAGGGAGCCTGGAAAACAATTATGGAATTTACTGCCAAGTGTCAAATTAAACTGACCATAACCCCTGGGTTCACTCACTTATTTTCATAAATCCTTTCTTGAACTGATTTATTAAAGGACCTTTAGACTGGCTACCAGACCAACAGTGAATTTGCTGAGTTGATGACGGCACCATATTTTTTTTTCTATACCCTGGTCCATTACGCTCGTTTGGAGTTCAGCTGCTCACTGCTGATAAAAAGGTCAATACAATGACAGTTTCTGCATGAGAAGCAATGATCCGTTAATATTTAGGACTCAAAGATGCACATAGCGTTGCTTCTACTAAGTGTACTATTTATTATTACGTCCACTTTATTTAGACAACGTATGAATGTTTATTATATTCAGATAATTTAGTGACTGGTGGGGCATTCGTCTCCTGCAGTGTATTCAATTTGCTTTAAAAGTGTTGTGGCTTTGACATATTAATCCATTGATTTTCAAATTGGGGGGCATGGCTCTCTGGAATCTGCAGGTGGAATCCGGGGGGCCTCAGAAAAATGGCAAAACATAAATGCAACCATAGCATGTTGAAAACATAGATGCTTTTATCATGATGATGAAATATATATTACGTTCTACGTTTTTTTAAAGGGAAAGTTGTTCTTACGTTAGAATGTCAGCTAGTAATGGTGATGTTGCTTCTAGCCATGTCTAATGCTGAGTTCGAATTCAGCGGCTGCATCCTCAGAAGGCCAGATTTTTTCAGCCGATTACATCATGGTGCTGCACCGAGACCTGTTCGGATTGGAAGATTCTTCGTTATGCGGCCGACGAATGCAGCCTTTGTTTTGCCCGTTTTGAAGGATGGGTCCGGTGTATCCTCCTTAGCCTTGGGTATCCCATGAATAATTGTGAGTCCAATCAAGCCGGCTGCCCCGTGCTCAGAGAAAAAAGGTAAATGGCGCCAAACAGTGGTGAATATTGTAAGTGTGGTTTAATATAATATCAATATATGAAAAGTTCCATCTGAAATTAATAAAAATAGTGTTTTTCAATGATTATTGTGTCAGATACGTGACAGGTAATGTTTGGTTTATTTAAAAGGTTTTATCTGTCCCTGTGTAAATGGGTTTGTCTGACATTTAACCTAAGATTGTAATATTGGTGCAGATATGCTAATTGTCCCATTGTGGGGACTATAAATATGATATTGGTGACAGTGGTACTGCTGCTGAAGGTCTTCAGAAATGTTTACTAGCACCCAGAGCAGTAGTGAGAAGTTGCGCATCCTTTCTTTGCCTGCTTTGTCTGTCAACTATTTGATCATTAAAGGATCAGTGACCTAACGAGCATTCTGGCATCAGGGAAGGGAAATCTTCAGTTCTACACTGCTTTGTGTTTCAACTAGGCCACAGAGTGTATGGGCGGCAGACATGGGCAATGTGGAGTCAGCAAGTCGTCTCCATGTCATGTATTTGTTCTACCCAGCAACTGAAGCAGGTGAGTCCAATCTTCACCGTGAATTAACCTGTGCAGATTGGACTCACCTGGTTAATTGGCTTGGTAGATTAAATACATGACATGGAGATGACTTGTTGACTCCACATTGCCCATGTCTGATGGGCGGTGAAAGCAGTAGAAGGCTGGATCTGTTTGGGTAAATAAGATGCTCCATTCACACAATAAAAAGAGATTTTCATATCCTACCTGACCAGATCATGCACTATAATAAAGCTTCCGAGGTAATCATTTCTTTTTGGAGAGGGGGATATTCAACACTTTTCGGGCCTGTTCTTGTTTTGCTGCACTGCAGGTGCCCTTTCTCACGCTCCTACTGAGACCATATGGTCCCGTCCAGCCTAAGCATCGGCCTGCAACAGGCTCAGGTTCTGCCAAAGCCTTGTCACACCTGAGTACAGCGGATCAAAGAACCCTACAGCGCCTAAAACCACACAACTGCTGCACGTGCCAAACTTCCCTTGCTGCTTTGCTTCCTTTGCTCTCTGCACATGTGTTTCCAAGGTTGACCACTAATCCTCTATTTATGTGTATTACCAGGTCTCTAAATTTTACAAGAGAGAAGGGTCTGGGAATCCTCATTCATGTCACTGTACCTTTAGCAATGTATTCACTGGTTCAGCTTTTGTTCTTTTCTTTTATTTCTTCATTCTTGTTTATTTCTCTAACCCTAACAAAGGAGGTTACATTTTGAGACGAAAGTCAATGAAGGAAAACTTCTATGATCCTCTGTAGCCAAACCATAGCCTAAATGTTGTTGGGTTTTCCACTTGTAAAACAATTTATTTGGCATGTGATAGAAGCAGTTTTCCATACATGCCACACTAAAAGCGAGTGTTTGTGGTTCAGCAATGAATTAAAGCTCCAAATTGGTTACTGTCATTAGAACATTCCAGAGAGTGCTGACAAAGCTGAGTTAAACCAGAAAGGAAAAACTAAATCTCAGTAGCATATAAATTCATATCAGAATACAAACAGACAATCTATCAGTAATATTACTGACATTCTCAGATGATTTCATTCAAAGTCATTTCTATTTGAGACTAGGCTTGATAAGAATGGCTAGATATTAATTTTCTACAGAGGGAAATATGGATTTAATTCATAGAAATGACTCAGACCTGTTGTCAAATTGTTTTTATGTGAAATTGACGTGTTTTGCATGAGCATTCATCTCCAGCTATTCCAATTCCCTCCCACTGCCTGAAAATATTGTCCCCACTCTCCGATGTCCTTATGTCTTCACGGAATAGCTGTTAGGTATTTTGTGTGAGGGTCCTAGCAACCTCGGTTGCCTTTAAGAGCTTTCCAGTCAGTGTCTACCAAGAGCAAGAGCTGCGTTCTCATTCTTGAGAAAAACTCATGCCTGTTTTCCAGAGCAGGTCCGACTCACAACCTAATTATGAAAACATAATGTGTCTTGTTCAGAAGCCTCGGGGTCTTTGCTTTTGGCACATATGTTTCTGTTTGTATCTCCAGGTTACGACCTTTCATGTGTACTAAAGTGGTCTGTAAACAGGTGTGGAGTGGCTTTGTGAGCCAGGTCCCTTTTCATCTGAAGCCACATTGGTCTATTCAAATGCTTTTTTGTGTTCAAACCACTTCTGTTGTGGTGCAGAAAGAGATGAGTCAAAAAATCCAAGCGCTCGATTCATCAGTCTGTCTACAGTTCAATGCTCAACTGTTCTCATGATATGAATCAGTGAAGAACATGATTTCACATAGCTGAGAAGTAGGGATGGCAAGACTCCTATCAGTATATACCGTCTGGTCACTTCTCTTTAGAGATTCTCTGGGCAGAGAAGACAGACCTGGATGGATGGATGGATGGATGGATGGATGGAGGGATGTATGGACAATGGAGGGATGGATGAATGGATGGGTGGATGGGTGCAGGGATGGATGGATGGATGGATGGATGGATGGAGGGATGGATGGCTGGATGGATGGATGAATGGATGGATGATGGATGGATGGATGGATGGATGATGGATGGATGGATGGATGGATGGATGCATGGGGGAGGGTGGTTGGATGGATGGATTGTTGGATGGATGGATGGATGGATGGAGGGATGTATGGACAATGGAGGGATGGATGAATGGATGGGTGGATGGGTGGAGGGATGGATGGATGGATGGAGGAATGTATGGATGATGGATGGAGGGATGGATGGATGATGGAGGAATGTATGGATGATGGATGGAGGGATGGATGAATGGATGGATGGAAAAAATGGAGGGATGGATGAATGGATGGGTGGATGGATGGAGGAATGTATGGATGATGGATGGAGGGATGGATGGATGATGGAGGAATGTATGGATGATGGATGGAGGGATGGATGAATGGATGGATGGAAAAAAGGAGGGATGGATGAATGGATGGGTGGATAATGGATGGATGGATGGATGGATGGATGGATGGATGGATTGTTGGATTGAACTCAAAAATCATGGATGAATGGGTGGATGGAGGGATGTATGGACAATGGAGGGATGGATGAATGGATGGATGGATTGGTGGAGGGATGTATGGATGATGGATGGAGGGATGGATGGACGATGGAGGGATGGATGGATGATGGATGGAGGGATGGATGGATGATGGAGGAATGGATGGATGGAAAAAATGGAGAGATGGATGAATGGATGGGTGGATAATGGATGGATGGATGAATGGATGGCTGGATAATGGATGGATGGATGGATGGATGGATGGATGGATGGATGGAAATGAATATAAAAAAAAGAATGTCATAAAGTCCTCCAAAGTTCCATTCTAACTTTTGGCAATAACGTGTATTAAACTCAGTAGGAAAGATATGCAGCACTGATTTTGATCATTTTCCAGTCTTCTCATCCTAAAATAAGAAAAAATCGTGACATAGTTGTCACAATCTGTGCCCAATACATTCTATCAGATACAGATGTACTCCTTGAATAAACTGTAATTCAGTCAAAAAAGAGCAGTTCTTGCTCGCATAACTGATATTCACTGTACCATTACGGAGACGCAAGCAAGGCCACGCTTTTATTTTATGATGCAGATGTTTATCAGAAATGAGTCACAGCTCTCTGGAACTAGAAAGCTGCGCTGTAATGTTCCGGCGATTTCTTCTCAGAAGCCAGATGCAGTGCTCCTCATTTTAAAGTTTTCATGAAAACTGTTAAATCTTGATGAAGCCACAGCATTAGCATATCTGTAAGGTCAGATGTGGTCCATAGTTTTCCATGAGGAGTCACGTTCAAGACGTTGCAGTTTTGTCCTGACATGATAACTCAAGCTGTTAAAATGATGCTTTAACTTGATCTACTCACACAAAAGTCTGACAACAGGATGTGGAGGGTGAAGGTCTTAAAAATGACAGATTAAAAAGGAAAATTAAAGCAGTATGCTATCATAAACAAACACCAGGCTCAGAAAATGCAGTGCACTGCAAAAATAATTCACACCCTGTAAACTTGAACAAATATGGTCGTGTCACAATTATGAACTTTATCCTATTGAGATTTTTAAGTGGAGGAGAAAAAATGCATTGTTTCCTTTTTTTAATTTTATAAATAAAACAAACTGAGAAGTGTGCCGTTTATTTATAAATATCCCCAGTTTTACCTGTTGACTCCAAATTAAATGTAACTAACTGCATTTTTAAATAGCAAACATGAAAGGATGCAATTTAATTAGATAAAAAACTATATTAATTATGCTATAATGATGATAAAACCCTAATATAACTAATATGGATTTATCTGCTGAAATGACCCAATAAAAAGCAAAACTTTAATTCAGCTAAAAAAAACTGTTGCAAGATTTTAATTGCTTCTCACCCTAAAAATCCAATTTTAAGACCAGAACTTGGAAATATCTTTAAAAATATATTAGCTGTGGCAGCCCAAAATTAATTCAAACCGCTTTTTTAAGACCTTATTTCCATTATCTTTCTCTTAGAGTTATACTCTAACTTTGTGTTGCTGCATCACATAAAATCTCCAAATAATAAATTGCAATTTATGTTTTTAAGGTGTCAAAATGTGATAAAGTTCAAGGTTATTGGGAATTCCTGCCCAGTATTCCTTAAAGATTCAGAACTCGGAAAAATAACTTAATAGACTAGAATTAACATTCAATTTGTGGAAGGATTCCAAAGACCAAATAATTTCAAACTATAGAAAGTAAAAAATAAACTGAATAATAGAAAATGTACTGCTTGTAAAAGGTGGAGAAGGACATTGCGTTCAGTTCTGTTTATTTAGAAATTCTTGAACCAAATCTAAAGAAAAGAGAAATTATGATTAAGAATTAAAACGATTATACAGGATTTGGAATCAACTTTTATTGCCTTGTGTGGCTTTTTTACATGAACAATGTTCACATTTTGGTTTTTTCGATTCCACAAAATACAAGCAATCAATTCAAGCTTTTGGTTAAGTTTTAGCGTGTGAAAACACTATAAACTCAAACTCTTATGGCTCTGTTTTGCCCCAAAAACTCAGGCATGTGTTGACAATAAACTTGTACTAAAAGTACAAGGAGTTAAAAGGAGCTGTTGAGGAGTTTAGCAAACACGATCATGTTGGTTGTCAACCGACATTTTGTCTACAATCCCTGATGATGTGGGCTGTCAACTAAGCGGTGAAGAGGTGGGATAGTGAATAAGAACCAGAAGGTTCCTTGGTCCCTTCGTGATCTTGGAAGCAGTCGATTTCAGTCAAGTAATCGGCTGATGTCTTGGCTTCAGTATAAATTAATCTGTTTGGATTTAAAAGTGACAAAACGACACTACTTTGCAGCACTTCATTGGAAATTCAATAAGGATCAGTGTCCTAACGGAGCATCCTGGCATCAGGGAAGGGAAATCTTCAGTTCTACACGCTGCAGAGTTCAAATGCTGAGTCTCGCCGAATGTTTTGGATTTCTTTCCTCATGTGGTCCGTGTTAGACTAGGGTTGAGAGGCATTTGGTCTGTCGCTTAATGTGTTCATGTTGGCACTCGCCTTCTCACACGAATGGGGGCCAGATGTCTTTTTTTTTTTATTTTGGAGCTGGAGACCTTCAGCAAAGCGACTCATGGAGTGCTTGTGCTGCACCGACAACCACAGTCAGCGTCCACGCAAACTGGCACCACTTAATGAGTCACACAATTGCTTCAAAGCAAAATTACATCCATTTAAACCTGTCGTACACATCAGACGAGGAGGTGTAAAAAAAAAAAAGAAAGAAGAAGAGGATGGGGGGGGTCTACATTCAATTTACAGCCGAATGAAAACCGCAAAGACAGAAAGTGAGACATGTGCAAGTTATTATGTGTACACTTTATTCGCAGTGATGAGAGCAGCATGTACATGAGGAGGGGTTGGAATAGTCTCTGCCTGGCATATTTGTATGATACCAGACTTTGAAAGGGAAAATCAAAGCAAAGCCATTTAGAACAAAATGTGAACTTTCTAGCTGCACCTTCATGGTAAATAATCCTCATTTCTGCTGGTTCAGCCCATCAAAGGCTGCATTACGCTTTTGCAGGTGATCACAGTAAAATCAGGAGACAGGCTCGGTGAAAAAATAAAAAATACAGCCTGAGCTGCTGACAGAGGGGGAAGAGGGCAGTTTGTTTTGGCATGTAAAAACCTGCACTCACATATAAGTGAATATAAGGCTATAAAACCTTAATACAACACTTGGGAACCATAGAGGACGGTGGTGCGGTGCCTGTAGTAGCAGGCGGAGGGCCACCGTGTCCTCCAACCTGTCCACAGCAGCATGGGTGGCTGAAACTGTGGCAACTAGCACAGAATGAGACACAAAAGTCATTGTTTTGACTTTCATGCTGAACTTTTATTTGGATATTATATTTATTCATTTCAAATAAACCAATTTTCCATAAATTTTTAATGGTTGTTTGGATTAAACATGGATTATTTATTTATTTTGCTGAACTTTGGTTCTTCTGAGATTATTTAAAGTGCCCCATGAATAAAATGAATAAAACTGATTTCTATCCTTCTATCCTCAACAAAAAATTATGCTTTTTCAAAAAGTGTCTCCAATAAAAGTCCAAAAAACTAAAAAAAAACTGCCAGTAACCCAGTACCATTTCCTCAGTCCTTCAAATAATGTTTTCCCTTCCCAATCATTATTATTCTTAATTTATTTTCCTTTTTATTTTGGTCTTTATTGTTCTACTTCCTGTTTCTGTCATACATACTATAAAATGTCCTGTATAATGTACCAAACTTAAAATTATATTACTGGGCAGCACAACTACATGCAAGTGTAGGCTGGCTAACACAAAATAAAGAATTAACATGGCTGACATTGGAAGAGAGCGCAAGCCCTAAATTTTCTTTACAGGCCCTTGTATTCTGCTCGACTGAAATCTGGAATAAGTACAAAATTACGAATATATGGATGAAAAGCACTCAAAGGACTTTAAACATGATTAGAAAAATATGAAAGCTCCCCAATTTATTTCCAGAGCCTCAAGAATTTTGGATATAATAGAGTTTAAACCAGGAAAACAAGATCCAGGATTTCGAACCTGGCAATTTAATTTAATAATCTTTTAACCAGATTAAGGAGAAGTATGGGTTGAGCACACCTGATTTTTATAGATATTTACAATTGAGAAGTTACCTGATGTCCCACAACGAATGGTCCCTTCTTCAGTCAAGATTTACCAATTTAGAATTATTCTTTATAAAGATCACCAAGGAAAAGAAATCTAAGAATACTGTGTCAAACCTATACAAATGCTTACAGCCATGTCTGTTGAGGGGACCTCCTGGGATAAAAGAAAGATGGGAACTAGAAATGAATGATGTGATTGAAGATAACTGGACATAAACTGACTAACAGTCCAACGTGGAAAGAATTTTATTGGAAAATAATCGTTAGATATTTCAAAACTCCATACATTATTTCCAAATTTGATCAAACTAAATCAAACTTGTGCTGGAGACAGTGTGGACTAGTTGGAGATCATACTCATGTGTTTTGGGATTGCCCAAAGATTAAGAAATTCTGGGAGGGAATTAGAGAGGAAATTTCAAATATCTTGCATGCTGATACTGATTGGAACCCCTGGATCTTCGTTCTGGGAATTTCACCAAATAATTTAAGTAAAGAAGAGCAATACTTATTTGGTATTCTAGTTCTGGTAGCCAAAAAAATGATAACAATATGTTGGTATAAACCTTCACCCCCTACTGTAAATCAATGGAAAGAGAAACTAGTGAATGTTTACACGATGGAGAAAATAACAGCAAAAATCAACTTGTCCACTGGTCTATTTGAGAAAAGATGGAACCCTTTGAAGACATATTTCCAGTTAATATGGTAGTAAGATAAATGTAAACACACAGGTACATATTTTATAGGCATACTTAACATATATCTCTGTTATGATAAAAATAAAAGTCACTCGAGAAAGATCTTTCTTTATCTCATCCTCCAAGTAAAAAAAAATAAAATTAAAAAAATAAAATAAAAAAATATAATAACAATAAAGAAGAAAAAGAAAAAGGAAAAAAACATTGATCTTTAGCTCTCCGACTTGTTTGGTTGTTACCAAATTTTTGTATGGTTGTATTGGAAATTGTTGTTTCTGGCTTATTGTATGAATCATTGATTTGGAATATTGATCTGATAAAATAAAGTCTTTGTTAAAAAAAAATTAAAAATGTCCTGTATAAGGTCCAGCGACACTTGAAAGATTAACTAAACTATTTTAATGATCTATTCTATACTCTATTTTATAGTTTCACAAATAGGTAAAAGAATGAAAAAGCTGTCAGTGATTAAATGGACTACGTGGCTCTTTCCTACAAAGGAGACAGGCTAATAAATGTACTTGTATGCTTTGATAAATCCTCTGGTTTCCTGACTCTTGCCACGCTCTCATGTCTTGCAGCTGGGTAAAAAAGAGTTGACTTTAAGGCTGTAGCCGGACCTTAATGTCTTCCATGCCTGTGGCGAGCGGCGCAGCCTGCATTTCAATGGAAAGAAGAGAAATAACTGGAGGAAATAACACCTGGTTCCTTGGAGACTCGCTGAGGCCCCCTCACATGGATAGCCTTCACAGTGCCACTCTGAGTGGACCGCACTGCAGTCAGCTGCACCTTGAAGGTAGTTGATGTGCGTTATCATAATGACCAGCTGGGCGAATGATCTGAGTCAACAGGCGCTTAGTGGTGACATTTACACATTTATGTGAGACGAGAGCCAGGACAGGGTAATAGGAGCAAGTACGAGGGCATGTGAGTGATAGAATGTGTTTTGATTGCGTGCCGACCCTCAGGGTCAAGTAAGGTAACCTGTCACTTAGAAATCCTTTTGTCTTTAGCATGTGCTTTACAGACAGGCCGTCTTTCTCTGGCAGTTCTTGTAAAAATATCAGTCACAAGAAAAGAGAACCGCAGCCAGCACATTCTCTAAAACGCACTCATATGACATGCAAGTTGAAATATTTCTTTGCGAAGGTGGTACAATCAAACACACACGTACAAGCACATGCTGGACGTGGCGCATCAACTTCGAAGGCCGCCCTTCTCTCCCACCGTGTTTAAAGTGAAACCACACATCTGGAGACCCGGCTGCAACAAAGGCCACTGTCGCCTCCTTCTCCTGAGCAGTCTTCATCATCCTTAGCCCCATTATAAATCCACTTCACTCTGTTTTGCAATTATTCCACACATGCTTCTGCAACAAAGCAGTAGCCAAGCCAAATGACAAGCAGAACAGAGCAATAAATTAAGACCTGATTCTAATTTTAATGGTTTGCTCACTCATAATTCTTGCCACTAATTTTGTGCTGGAAAATGTGGCAACAGTGCTCTTTTCCATGTGCATCATTCTCATGAACACTAAGGTTCTAAGCAACCAAAGCAAACACAGTGTGCATTGGGTTTAAAAACAAAACATCAGTTTGCTTTTTTGTAAATCTTTTTCATTGCGAGGGGAATAAATCGTGCAGCAGCTTTTTAAATCATGGTTACCCATGCAGCTTTCTTACACAACCATCCCTGTTTTGACTAGAATTTAAAAAAAAGATATAAACTTTCTTTTAGAACAGTGATTTCTTAAACCCACTGTATCTAAGAGGCATTTAACTTTCTTTTATGTAGCACTTTTGGTAAGGTTAGGGGAAAAAAAGCTTTCTGCAGTAGTACTGTGGAGCTAATATTATTATTTTAACTATCAAATTTAACTTATCAAAATTAATTAGGTATTATTTTTACAGTGTTTCAAAGTTTTTTCTAACTTAAAGAAAAAATATTCTGTATATTGAGACTGATGTTTACAAATCGATCATACTTGTTTATCACCAAAACAACTAAACCATAATTAAGGTTTCTATTTAATCAGAAACTGATCTAAGGTCTATATCTCCTGTTAGTTTAATTTAGTAAAAGATAATCAAGACAATTTTGTGGGTTTTAAAAGCAAAGCTCCCCAATTCTTTTTGTGTCTGAGGGCATAAGAGGTCATCTGTTTGTAGCTAGAGCTTCCAGAAGGGGAGGACTGATCATATGTTTTGGTTTCCAACAAACAATCCTCATCATTTAATAGAAAAAGTGCATATTTGATAAATTATACCATTCAATTTTGAGCTAATCATAACAGTTTTTTTTACATTTCTAAACATAAAAGTAGCTTAATTCACTGGCCGTTTTCACAGAGGCATCTAAAGGACGGATGAGCATGTTCTTCTCCTTCAGGAGTGAAAGAAACGATGAAGGATGCTGTGATTTTAATGCACAGACCAGAATATAATTAAAAGCAGTGAAACTAGAAGCTAGAAGGGCAGTCAGTTTGTTTCACAGTGCTTATAGTTTAAAAGACAAGTGCTGTGGCCCCAGAATTGGTGGAAAGCTCCAACAACTTTTTTGGACGCACAATTATGTTTATATCTCGAATTTGCAAAATATGCAAGACATACATCTTCAAAAAGTAAAACTAGTATCTGAAATGTTAAAGTCACTTTACCAATATTAAAGCTACAGTGTGTAATAATTACAGGGATATACAGTCAGAAATGTAATATATTATACATAACTATGTTATTTATTATCATCTACGAGCTCAGCCTCTTAACCTTAATATTTGCGTTGCCTTAGAATTCGTTATTTATAATTACATAGGAGCGGGTCTCGCAGCCATGGAGGCAGACATCTTTGCGCTATGGCAGCACAGAGCCAACAAACTAGCGATTGCGAGATCGCCAAAATGTCACAACGATGTAGAAAAAATAACGGGTATATTTATTATCTTAAGTCTACATGAAATCTATATCCTACACAGACTAATCTAATACTATCTGTAAAATTATCTATGTAAACAAACCTTATCACTTGAGAAGGTAGGTGATGCGGACGTCGTGGAAGACATTTTGTCCTGTAACGCTCGCCGTACTGTTGGGGGGGAGAAGCGGTGGGGGGGAGATGTTCATGTTGCTGCAGTCTGCAGTCTGACCGATAGATGTCGCTAAAAGTTACACAGTGTAGATTTAAATAGTTTAATAAATCATAAAATCATTATATTTACTTTATACATTTTGTATTTATTATTTTTTTTTATTATTATGGCTCATATAATCAATGATTATTAAATAACTTCTGTACTTATCTCCAGTTCATTTAAACAATTATTAAGTTATTTACTAATTGTATTGGGGCACTAGTCTGCTTCCAAAGGATTCAACCTACAATTTAAATTAAAAACAAAGAACTATTAGAAAACGTTATAAAATAAAACAAAACATGAATGAAAATATCTGCAAAGTTTAATTAAAGTAGCTGCTGCCACTACAACAGCAGCAGATTTTTGAAAAATCAAAACCAGTTCATGATCCACCAGTAAAAAATATTTTTAAATTTGTATTTCAAATGATAAAAACTGTAAATACTGTTATATTCTTGATTTAAATTAAGAGATTGCTCCTTGAAATGAGTACTAAATTCCTATCTCAATATTTAATGTCTTACTTTTTTCTATTTCAACCATAATTGGGATTAAGATATTTGGTATGAGTGTCTGTGCTTGGGCACATATATAACACATGCATATATTTTGTTTATCAGTAAACCTGAGCTGCAGAGGGAGTGACTGAAACAAAGTGAGTGGAATTTTAGCCAGTAAATTAGTTTGAAATATTTACCCCCTAAACAAAACTTTTTGCAAAGAGTCCTACATTTATATTGCTGCTGTTTTATATGGTAGACTAGACCTCTATGCCGCAGGTGGAAGGAAATTCATCCTAAATACCTCCTCCTGGAAAAGCAAAACCTCAACGCAGCACATTTTCCACCTGTTGTCTGTTCATTTGACCAGGAAGAGCTTTGATTTCACAGAGTGAGCCACTTTGCTGTATGAAAAGCCACATAATGACACTGATATCGGCATCTTTGGGTCGACCAGATCTGCTCCTGGTTCTACCAGTACTGCCAGGTCCAGGTGAAGGTGGTGGAGAAGGGGGAAGGATCAACCTCAGGTGAGTTTTTGAATGAAAAAAGATTAGTCAGCCTACATCACTTCTAGGCAAATTGAAAGAAAAATTCAGACATTTGCACACTAGTAAAATTTTCTTCGCTCATCCGTCCACCAACTGGGCCTATAGCCTTTCCACTTCAGTCTGCCTCTTTGCAACAGTTGCTTTGCTCTTAATGTGTCCTTAGCATCGTCGACCAGTAATTAGTTCCTGAACGCACCTTTACATACTTGCCCTGCTCGATGCATTTGTGTTTGCTGCAAATAAAACTAAAGAGCTCAACTAGGGCTGCTTTTCATGCATCTGTGAAAGCAGTTTTGTTGTCAGAGCCATGCTAAACTCAGATTGCTGCAAAGAACAAGTTTTGACATAGAATGTCAGCATCTTTGTAATTTTATTTCTTTATAATCAGCACATGTGAACAGAAACAACAGAAGAGATGGCACAAGGATAGGATAGGAAGAGAGAGTTGGAGCCCCAGCCCCGCCCGCTGCTTGTCACTCAGCTGTACCCAGCACTCGCTTAATCAAGCAGGCATGTGGCATGGTGGGGCAACTGCCTGGCTGCATAAGCAGCTCCGCGTCCTGTGGTTTGTGCTGGGTTAAGACAGGACGGATGTGGCATCGGTGGCAGCCTGTCTCAACTTGTTCCTGGTATGTTTGTTTTGATAGTCAGCAAAGACCCCATGGGCAGGCCCTGTTTGCCCTGGCTGATCCAAAAACATAATATATTTGGTTTTCAGAGACAAAAAAGGAAACCACAGCATGCTTCAAAAATGGAAAGTTGTTCCAAAGAATTTTAAAAAGGCTTTCTGTCCTCTAAAAAAAATACTCATGCATTTTTAGCCCAGCACACTATGTTCCTGGGTCTTGCCTTGAGTACCTGATACACAATATAGCAAATGTTCCCCTAAGCAACACATCTGTAGAGGATGTCAATAACAGGCTTTGAAATGTACACCAGCACTTGGTAGACAAGTAAAGGCTTCTTTGAAACAGCTCCCTTTGGAGGCTTTCCCTGAAAGGAAGACCGGCGGGGTATTGAAAAGCTGCCCGTGTTCCCAACTTTTTCCATATGTAAATCCACGATCCTTCCGGGTTCCATTTCTCAACGAGGTATCTATATATGGAGCCACTTTATTATGAACAAATCCTCTTTAATGTTCTTGTCAGTGGAGGAACAGCTGGAGTGGAGATAAAAATGAGGAAGCAATCTGCACCAGCTGTTGAAGTATTAATACAAAAATTAACTACTGTGTGTTGGTTAATTGCTTTCTGCTTAATGTGCTTTCAAAAGCCTTGATTCCTCTTTTCAGTTACACAATCACAACTGCGGGGGGATATCAGGAGGCCTGTGAAATTAAAGATTCCATTTAAAGGAGCAGCCCTCCTTCCCCCATTCTTCTCACGGCTCAACGGTCATAATGGACTCATGTGTTGAATAACCAAAATGGTCACATTAGACACCTGCTACTGTGCTCTTCGTAGGCACCGATAGGAAACTCTGTCAGCCTGGAGCAAACACAAGTGCTGCTCATCCGTCAAGAGCTCATGCAAACATTTCCATAAGTGGGACCGTAAGTTTACGACGCAGTACTCCGTCCCATTCCAGCAATCGCACGCCCCCACACAGCCGGGCCAGAGTGACGACGAGTGATTTCAAACAGCACAGCTGGTGCATTCCCTTTATCTGCCATGCGTTTTATTTGCATTATTATCTGTTGCCACCTTACTCCTCAGATCCACACTGACGGGGGCCACATGGAAACAATTTAGAACGACGTGTCCCTTTACAGAAAACAAAGAGGACCCCCACCCACTCCATTTTCTTAAAGAGTCACAGCTCCCTTCCTCTAAACCCCATACATGCACGGGTCGTCTCTCCAGCATATTTAATTCCATGCCGTAAAAACTGTAATCAGAGCCAGATGAAGTGGGAAGAATTGTTACCCTTTATGTTTTTATGGGTAATTTGAGGTTAGTTATGCAAGATAAATAAGAAAATAATGAGCCACAGGCAGAAGCAGCAAGGGAGGTGTTTGCCATTTGGATAGTTTGCCACAATTACTAACAGAGCACTAATCTTTAAATTCGATAAGAGAGAGAAAGATTAACAGAATGGAGTTTTTCACTGCTGTCCATTAGATGGCACTTGTAGCACAAAATTTCAACAGACTTTGGAGATTAAAGACGCCACAGATGATATTCAGGTCTGCTTGCCCTTTTTTTTAACAGACAGGGCTGCATATGGATAGACTCCTGTGGGACATGTTTGAGGGCTGCAACTGCATCCTCTGTTCCCATCTGACATTATATTTCACCCTCTTTGCTGCACTGGGATACATTTTTATAATTTATCTTCACAGTTTGTCCGATTATGATTACAGTAACAAAAGTTTGCACTGGAAAAAATAACAACTATAACAAATATTCTTAAGTGTGATCGAATTTGGTCTGAGAAACCATTGCTAAACCATTGCAATAACCTGTAACTGACAAGTACGAGCTAAAATATCTGATTAAGAAAGTGGTAGACCTAATTATGTTCATAGAATGCTAAGAAGCTCTTTTTAGAGGACATAAATTTCACCAATAGTTTTTTTTTTTTTACTTTTTCCTTTTCTTCAAGGAACAAAGAAAATCCAGCTGCAGTATTTCTGTGGCCAATGAGTGAGTAAAACACAGAGGAGCTAAAAACATTTAGTTTGATTCAGTTTTGGTTGCATCAAAAATAAGATTCACGTCGGATCATGACCTCATCATACAGCAGGAGTTTTTTCCAAAAAAAAAAAGCGTCCTCCCCATTTCTTTGATATGCATGTGTTAAGAACATGGAGACTGTATCTCTGCTCCAGCGGCACCACCTCGAACTGTCATTAAAACGCATGTCCTCAGGTGGAAAATCACTTCTGTGGGGGAGCCTCTCCAATCATAACATGGATTTGCTCTAAAATGCTCTGCTTTTCTCAGAAAGTCATGAATAAGTAAACGTTGAAGAAAACCTTTCTTATTTCTTTTCTTTGGCTATCATTCCTAATGCTTGTGCTCTTAAGATGCATATTCTGGCATGCATAAAACATCCCTTTTCTCCCATACCTGCCCCAACCGTAAAAAAAAAAGTTATGCTCACAAAAGCCCCTTCGACATAGAAAGAAAAACAGATAAATAAGCACAACAAGTGAGTCTAAAAGTGTCTAAGGCGCAGAGCTGCAGGCTAATATTACGCACCTCCAGGTTTCATTTAGCCCATGTCCTGGCGTCACTGGGATTTACATTGGTTCAATGATCTTCATGTGATCTTTTAATTCATCCAATTGTCATTGCTGCCCTGGAAAAAGGAGCTCTACATTTCAGCCGTGGCATTGATAGGTTTTTCACTTTCCATTGAGAGGATTAAATCAATTATGTTGATTCTGTATTTACTGCCTGCATGCCCACGGTCATTTGTAATTAGCTTATTGCTTTTGATCTGATGTAATGTGATGAAATGCCTGCAAGCAGCTCTGGGAGCCTCCTTGGCTGAGGCGACTGGGGTGGGCGCACCTTCCAGGTCCCCACTGAAGCACATCCCATTGTCCGAGCGAGCAGAGAGGAGGGGAGGGGACCTGGACGACTCGCGCCACCGGGCTCAGACAGAGGGGCAATGGGATCCCTGTCAGAGCAGAGGGAGGGACCACCCGCTGAGATGGCAGCGTCCTATAAACCTCATTACCCTCAGAAGCTTTCCTCTCACATGCATGTGTAATTACACCCAGTCCTGCCCCACCCCCACGAAAGCTCTCACAACACCTGATACCCACAGGTAGAGCACCGTTCAACAGTCTCTGGCTAGGTTTGTAATGATAGGGCTCCAATGCTCCAGGGTCTGCTTAAAGTGAGTACCATTCTAGTCTGGCCACCCACATTAATCAAAGACCCCATAACACAGAAACTGATCATCTGTTTCAGAGAGAAAGAGCTGTTTATTCATGGAAAGTTAATTGTTGTGCCCAGCCACTGTTGTGCATCCAAGTCTGCACAACAAAGCACAAAGGATGCGGGAGGAATTTGGAGTTGCCTGAAGGACTGGATGCCCGACAGTGCAGGGACAGGGAGTCCTTTTCAAGTTAATTCTGACAACCTTCTGTTGAACAGACGGATGGAGTCTTTGGCTCAACTAATACAAGAATGATATTGTCCTCAGTTACATAAAGTCTCAAGTCCTGCCCACTTTTTTCCCTCAAAGAAGAACGGCTCCAACCAGTACCCCAATGGAACCCCACCCAAAGCATCCCTTTAATGCCCCCTTCTTTTCCTACCCCAAAACTGGTGGAACACGCCTTCAGCGCTTTGTAGACTGCTCTGTTTTTGAAAGAGGTCATGGTGCCACATATGGCCAGAGCGTTAGAAAATACACAGCCTCTGCCGTGGCTGCTAAAAATGTATTGCGGCTGTCTGAACATGCGAGGGGGGGAAATAAAAATAAACTGAGTGTTTCAGCGAACGGTGCTGAGAATTTAATGATTGAGTGTTTGAAACTATGGTCAGATTTGTACATGAACAAGCTGGTAAAAACACACAGATCTTTAAAGCCTAACGATATTGGGTAGGACGTCAGCAATATACAAACGATGTTTGACTTGGCAGGACAGGCTGTGTAGATTTGCCCAGGATAAGTGTGTGTCACACACCGTATGAGAGGATATCAGGGCCGCAGTAAGCCGAAGGAAACTGGCGGTAAAACTAAACACATGCAATGACAGCCACAGGCAGCTGATGTGATCCAAGGAGTCTTAACTTCCAAAAGACTGGCCTGAGGGAAGGGAAAGCTGCACGACTGATAAGTCGAATAAAGAGAAGGAAATATGGATACCTTCCCCATCAAAGCCCACCATTATACAGCACTAAGGTCTGTATAATTTTAGTGCGACTTTAGTGCTTATTTCTCTTGGCCCCTCAGAACTTGGCTTTGGCTCTGAGAGAGATTTGCAGCTCTCTGCCTCACTCACCTCAGCAGCAATCAGACTCTGTTTAATAAGACAGGGGTTAGAGATTATGGTGTAGATTGTGCGGGCATTAAGCACAATTCCTCCTTTGGGTTTAGTTATCACAACGCAATCAATAACACCTCTTCTGACACAAGACAAAATCTTTGCAACACAAAAAACGCACAACCGCAAAAGTCACCCGCAACAGCAAGGTCAAGGAAACATGGGGTGTCTTAAGGCATTCACCTTGGTTTTTAAACACTTTGAAAAAATAATTTAAGAGGGAATTAAGCTTAAAACATAACATTTTTATTAAATTGATAACATCTAATGTTGTTTTCATCGTCGGTAATGTTTCAGTCACATTTCTAGCCATTTCTCTGGGAAACGGAGGGCAAACTTTTTGGGTGATTTTTTGAAGAAACAGTGAACTTTCTTAAATCTCGTGATTTTATTCAGCAAAGGTCTCTGTGCATATGAAGAACCCCACTGCATCTTTAATACCAATTTGTTTGCATCTAATTGTGATCCCTACAGCTGCCCCAAAGCTGACTGGAACCCAAAATGAAATCACACATTTCTATAGTTGAATAGATCAACAGTCTGAGTGAGAGGTCAATCCCTCTTGACACCCCCCTGCTGGCTAATTGGCTTAGCGCAGCCACTCAGTTTCCCTCGAGCCATCTGTTTATATCCGTTATCATGCTCATATGGTATTTATTGACTCCGAGACTGTTGTTTTGAAATGCTAAAATGAACAAGATTATTCTGGATCTAACCTTTATGCTGTTGTCCACAAATACTGCTGGTTTGTTATGACAGTTGTAACCTAATCACGTAAACGGTGTAAAAAATAAATAAATAACCAGAATTGATATCAAGCTCCTTTTAAACAGTGGTGGGAAATGAAAAAATATAGGTGCATCTAATAAAACTTAAATAGTTTCAAGTCGAAATCACTGAGTGAAAAAAAAAACATGTAAATTTTTGCAGCAGTTTTTTAATTTGATAAACGCTAACAGGCTGATTTATCAGAGCTCGGCATGTTAGGACATTACAAAAAGAGCCAACCAAAGAATGCAAGCCTGATTCCAGAAAACGCCTGTTCACTCAGTGCCGTTGATTGCCAGCTGCTACTACCTCCACCGGCGTCAGTGGAAATTCATATTTCTTATTACATTCTGAGGTTGAACTGTATTCCAAATAATGAAAATGAAAACAAACAAAAGAAAAAAAGAAACAATAACAACGTAAAACAATAAAAGCAAATAAAGCCTGAGGGCCCAGGAAAGAGAGACGCCTGTCGATGTGAGGTGAAGTTCAAGGGTGTTGCTCTCCAGTGCCCTGTCTTTACAACCCTGGGCCGGTTTTATTGTAATCGTCTGTGACCTAAGACAGTAAAACTGTGTCCACCTTTCACCGCTGTGATTCTTCCTAACACCTAGCACTTGCGGGCAATAACCGACCATAATTCCCTCTCCTTCTGGGCGATGCAGAAACCTCCCCCGCTGCACTGTTTTTTTTTCCAGTCATAAGGTCACAGGGCTAGGAAATCTTTGTGGAAGCAGAGGATTGACAGAAGAGGAGGAGGAGTGGGAGGAAAAAATTAGGAGTGTGGGGGACTGCTTGTTAAAAAAAAAGATAAGAAAATAGAATAAAAACATGTGTAATGAGAAAACATGTGGTGTGTAACTATTGGAAGTCATCAACAGCAACAGAAAAAAAATAATTAAAGTACAGGGTGAAGTAAAAAAAAACGAAGCTGTCTTTTTGTGGCTTGCAGACCACTGTCATCATGTCTTAGGAATTAGGCAAACATATGCTGGTCTGCTGCTGTTGAAACCAAGGCGCCTTGCTCAGGCTGCGGTTTAGGAACATAAAAGGCTTTGTGGGATGAGCAGGAGGACTGGCCCTAATTCAGGGCCTCATTGCCAGGGAAGCTGGCAGCAAACTTCGATTGTGGGACAGGGAAAGGAATTTGGTTACATATTCCAGCAAGGACCGCAGCTCCAAACAAACCAAAGCAACAGGCTGCTGAGCAAACCATTCTGTCTGCATTCAAACCTTCCTCCCTCCCTTTTAGCTGCTGTTTCTGTGTTCGGACACTCTGCCACCTGAGTGAACCCCAGAGGAGGCTGAGGGGGGCAACCACAGAATACAGGAATGCAAAGGGTCAGGCTGAAAATGAAGCTCTGCTATCCTGCAGAGATCCAGCCTCACACAGGGCTCAGGATGCTGCTAGTCTCTCTCTCTCATTTGGAATGAAAGTTCAGCAAACAAAGCAGGCTTTGTGTTGTTTTATTGCAGCCACTTAAACTCCTAAAACCCTCTATATATCTCTGATGGGACGTACAGAGGTCATCTCAGTGAAAGGAAAACACAGACGGGGCAGCAATTAACAGGTTTCGAATCATCCCCCAGACTGCAGCTTTCACTGTGTTTAACACAGCGTGCCATCAGCGTAACATGATCAGTTCAAGATATTGGTGAAAAATCTTCCTTTTCCACCTCCATCACATAGTGCAAGCCCCTGTTTGGACCGCTTTCTAATAAGGAAATGTTTCCTGGCATTTTCAGACAGGCAGGGAATGTATTAATCATGTCTCTGTTGGGGCTACATGTGATTATGGTTGACTGTTTACAAGTTTTCTAAGATGTGTTCTGTGTGCCAGGACATGGTGGTAGAGCCTGAAACTCATTCCCGCATGCAGCGGTTATGATTTATAAAGAGCTCCAGTGAAAATGCAATCATTTTATTTCTAGGGAAAATATAGATAAGAGACAGCAGTGTTTTTTTTGTGTGTGTGTGTATTTCAGTTTATTGAAAGCAATTAAGATCCATTTTCAAGTTTAGCATTTGGATTGATGGTACTTTGATGATTCCAACCACTTAGCGAATAAAGATAAGTAGGTTTTATTTAATTGGTGTAAACTAACTAGCTACTATATACAGAATACCTGTCCATTTCTGGGACTGCCTTAAATTAACAAGGTGTTGAAAATATTTCCTTTACTTTCAACAGTTTATTTTTAATGGTACGTTATTATATAAGGTCCCTTTCCATCGGCTTCTCCATTTTCTTTTATTGTTCCAGAAACTAAATCTTTTCCAAGTCTTTTAATTTTAAATTTTTTCTACTTTAATTTTTTTCCTCCTGGTTTATGTTTCTATATTGTTTTTAGATTTTCCTTTTATATTTCTGCATCTTTTAAACCTTATTGCAGTGTAATGCAATCGCTGAAGGGTTTTTACTGATGATGAAGGATCACTTGTTAATTCAGCATCTAAAGGGAAAGCAGAACAGTAGCGTACACCACAGGCCACAATGACGTTGTTGAAGACCAAGTTTGGCTGCAGAGCATTGGTCAGCACTGATTTTATTGTTACCACCATGTAACATAATTACATTTTAAATAGTTTTTTTTTGTTGAGTCTATAGTGTGCTTTTTTACCCAAGCAAGAAGCTTTATACATGATCCAAAGAAGCCAACCTACCATTAGATTGTTGCAGTTAAAACCCCAGACTCACTGGACCAGCTAGTGGCCTCCTGATGTTGCTTTAAGCTTCAGCATGTGTTCAGATGGGCTTCTGCATACCTTTGTTGGATTCTAACTACCAGTCTATCATCTAGAACAGTCTGCTGCTTCCCGGATTTTTCCTCTTTCTACATTCACCCTAAATCCCAACAGATAAAAAGCTTCTTAAATCTTCAGACTAACCTCTCATGTGTTCAGAACCATGTCATGTTCAATCTCATTTAAATCCTCCCTTTTTCCTCTTTTTGATGCTTGGTTTGATCTTCAACAGAATCGGTCTAGATACCAAAATGCTACCAGGTGGTTTACAGGTGCATCTAATACAGCAGCCAGTGAGTTTATGTGTCCTATAAGTGAGGATGGAGTTTGAGGTGTCACTGCCGGTATCAATCCCAACCAGTGGGAGGCAGCACAGACTGGAGGATAATAAGATTATACATGGACACACACACATTTATATACACACACTTGCATGAAAGTTTATGAGAGAGGGTGAGTCATTGAAGTAGTTAAAGATGACCGTATCACACATCTGGGGTGCAGCCCCAAATGGCCGGTGGCAGAGTAAAGCGAGCCAAGACTGGTGGCCTGAGAATCAGCTACATGTGGTATGCCGAGTAGAGTGCAGACCACATTCAGTTTGTGCCTGTAATCCTCTTCCTGAGAGGAATGTTTGGTTATGGTTAAAAACACTGTTGTCCCACATTTTCATCCACTTCTAATTACAACATAGCTGAGGCTCGGCTGCAGCCAGCGTAACTGTTGTTGTTGTTGTTGTTAGTTGACATTGTGTACCCCTCCCACAGTGCACACACATTCAGAATGGTTTACACTCTAACTATCAAGTCCCTTTACATGATGTTGCACATGCCCGCACATTGGAGTGTGCAAAGTGTATTTAGGGACTCTTAAAATCACACACATAATGAATTCAACATTCAAACATGCGCACACAAGAAAGAAAAAAGAGCATCCATCCATAAAGTGATTAACATAGTTGAGCTGTAACCATCTCTTAGCTTGATATAAACACAAAGATCTGTTTGGGGTCAGTGGGAGATTAACGGGAGGCGTGTCAAAAACAAAATAAAACTCCCAAAACCCTGCGTAGACATTTAGATGCACCAAATATAACATTTTTCACAAATGTGTTATAAGGGTCAACGAGTTTGTTGTGAATCATGACAGAAATAGCTAAATGTGATCATTTAAGAAAATTAATCACCAAAGAGTAGAGAAAAAAAGAAAACATTTTAAAGGAAAACCCACAATCTGTTGGGATCCTGAGGCTTGCCCACCAGAGGGCGCCGAGGATCCTCTTCTGTTTTTTATTTTCTTTTAGGGACTGGGTTACTGTTGGGATCTGGGGATGTACCACCTTTCTCCAGCAGAGTGCGCCGTGGATCTCCTGGGCTGGAGCCCTCCTGCACACCTGGAGCTCGTCTGCTCATCAGGAACCTTCCCTACATAAGCAGCTGCCAGACCTTCCTTCAACGCCGCAGTGTTGACCTTAGTTTGGTTAGCAACCTGAGCCTCTGATACCTGAAAGAATCTTAGTTGTCTCAAGTGAGAAAACTGATTCTAACCCTCCTCTGTCTTTGCTCACAGGAAACCTGTCTCAAGCCTGAAGCTCTGGGTGAGCTTAACCTGCCTTCCAGCCCTGGTGAGCCAAACCTGAAGATTCCTATTTGGATTCCCCCTGCTGCTCACAGTGAAGAGCTGGAAACTCTGATCAAGGTCTGCCATTCAAAGTCAGAAGCTAGACGCTGCAGCTGCTTGTGCACTCTACTGAACCAACAGTCTCTGGACCCAACGGTTCCCTCTCTCACAAGAGAAGCCTGGACTCCGTCAAGGTAGACTCAGAATGATCTTAAAGGACTCATGGATCATCTGTCTGCCCAGCTAATCAAACTATCCATCTCTGCAGACTTCAGTGAACCAAACCCGGACCAGTTCCAGATCCTGTTCATGTTCTTGTGTCACAATCTTTAATAAACTCTGTTAAACTTTTACCCAGCCTCCGTTGTGTTCTGCATGTGGGTTTGAATTTAAACCAATCATGACACAATCATCACCTCTATAAAACTAAATCTTCCTGCTTGAGGGCTTTAACACACTTAATGCTCCAAAAGCAACTAAACAAATACTAAGCACTGCGTTGCTTTTTTGGAAAAAAGTGTAACATTCAAAGAGTTTTATATTAGAGATACACATAGCAAAAATAACTAATAGATATCCTGGAGATGCAGACACTTCGAAGGACCAGAGCAGCACCGGGTTCATCTCCATGCATGCCTCACTGTGCGCGCCATCATTTATAGCCATCGTAGCCTGTAATTTAATGCTTGTAATTAAAAATGCCTGTGCTGTCTCACACAACGAGCAATTTGACTGAATCAACGCCTTTAAATCAAGAGCTCCCTTCTTTGACAGACTTGTGTCTCCCAAAGGAATCTGCCTCTCCAAACCACAGTCTGCGATCCCCACGTTGTTTTCATTCCTAATCACACGCTTTATCTCCAATTGCTGACTAATTACCAAGAGCTGGGGATTATGGGATGGGGCCCAAAAATGGCAATGTGATGTTTTTGTGGCTCAGGTTTTTTGGATTAGTCCTCTCCAACAATTTTTTTGCTTTGTTTTATTGTCTGTCAAACATGTGAGATAGGTCAACACAGGGTCAGCTGTTTGTGTCTTCTTCCTGGCAAAAAAAAAAACCTCTTAGAATTTACGGGCATTTTGAGACTGCATGAATGCATACAGATGTAGATAGAAAATGTTAAAAGCTGGCTGGTTTTAATTATTTATACAGTATTTACCTAAACTAACTGACCATATAAGCATAGAGAGTATTAAAAATAAAAAAAGAATTAGTGACATTTGGCAACTATGGAGGAGTTACAGAGACCCACAACTCTAATGGGAAACAAAAACTACAAAACAGTAAACAGTCTATAAAGGAAATGCTTTTCTTTAGCAGAGATGTGGGATCTGGAAAAAAAAAGTTAATGTGAATGATAGAGCAAAGTACAGGTGATACAATGCAATCCCTAAATATTATCTGATGAAGTAGGCTTAATTACAAAGAGTTTCAACCAATTAATGGAAAATATGTAAAAATCACCACTAAGAATTGTTGTGAACCAGGTATCAGTGAGACAAAATGTGTGAATCACCTTTACTATGGAGAGATTTTACCTATTACTACTTTTTCAGTAATGTAGCAGTAAAAAAACATCTACATCTCAATGACAGAACAAAACCATTTAGATAACATTTGTGATTTGACACATTTATCACACTGTTCTTTCCATGATTTCCAGTGCTATGAAAGAAGCAATCTGATGGCGCACCGTGTGTGCGTTGAAATGAGTGCGGAACACCTGAGGTGACTGACTCATATAGAGACACCGTACAGTGTGACATGTACGATTCACCAGAGAGAGGGAGAGAAAAAGAAGAGTGTCTCTTAATGCCTCTGTTCACGATAAAGCAGCGAATTAAGGAGACAGGGTGTGTCATCTCATTCTCTGCTTCTCTCATCATAATCTCCCCCACTATGTTCAGTGAAAAGCTCACTGGAGGCCATCAGAGCAGAACCGCTGCCTGGGACACCACACAGAGGTCTACCTATGGCCTATTTTAACAATTCACAATGCATTCGGCTTATGGATTAACAGCCACGGTCTTAAAGCTGTGGAAGTGCAAATGAAATCGGTGGTTGAAATAGATGGACGCCCGCGGAAATATTCCTTTACTTATTTGGAATATATTTTCATCATAATCATGACTCAAAATTCAAGAGAGTTGAAGATATGATTACAAAAACCCTTCTGTAGATAAAAGCACTGACAGGTGGAAAAAGTATGACTAAAAGATAGAATAAAAAAGAAATTATGCAATATAGATTGGTTTCTCATTTTATTTTCATAGAACAATTTAGGTTTGCACCTTTATTTCTGTGGCACATTTAATCATATCAACATGTGGTAAATAATCACAGCACATACATCTACAAGGATTATTATTACAGAGTAAAAGTAAAGATAGAGTTAAAAGAGAAGATAAATGTAAATCTTTATATAGTTAAATATACTCAAATAAAACTGCTGGGGTCCTTCTTCTTTGGCTGTTAGGACACAAGTAGGGGTTTAACCAAAGCTCCAAAGAGGAGAACCAACTGAAAAGTGAATCATTATGTTATACAATTTGAATTTTTTACTAATAAAGTTGTCATTTATTCAGTTTGTATCTTTTCATATACATAATATATGACCTTTTTATTAGTTTAGTAGTGCAGATAGGATGGGTTTATTGTTTTCTACTGGCTCTTTGGAAGTCTTTACATTAAACAGTAGTCACTTTGATCCACTTTTTGGGCTGGAAACATTAACCAGTATGTTCGGTCTAACCCATAACCCACTCCCACTGTGTTAAATCAACCTAGGCCTGGATTGCTTCAAATTTAACCCGAGGCTTTGTTAGCCAGAATACAGAAATTGGTTGGATTTAAACACAGTTATCTTTAAAAGTATAGCTCTGTCTGGGTATTGTGATATATGGATTTGCTTTATATATGAAAATCCAGTGTTCTTGATTATAGGTGATATAATTGATACAGTCAGAAAGTGAGTCTTACAGTGAACCACTTAAAGCCAAAATACTGTTTTTCCCATTTGTTTTTTCTTTTTCTTGTTATTTGTGAGTGGCCTTATCACTGCATAGCGCCTGAAACTTGGCCACCTTCCATTACAACAAAATTGTTGCCGGCTTTTGAGATAATTATATTTCTGATGCTTTGATTCCAGTCCGAAGTAATAAAACACTTCTAACCCAAACCCCAAAATCCATCCAAAACTACAATTAAAGTTAAAAGTGGAGTTGTTTTACGATAAGAGCGTTAGGGGTTGCAGCCACCAAGCACTGGGCCACCTGCTTCTGATTGGCTAGCGGCATGTTATTTTCCCTCACACATAACCCAGCATGCATTGGGGTTTATTTATTAGGAATTTAAAAAAAAAAAGAAAAAAGGAGTCACTAATCTTTGCTCGGTTCAGACAGCGGGCTCCCCCCCGTACACTTGCACACACATACACATCTGTGCACCAGCTGAGCAGGGAGCAGTCCCTCTGTTAGAATTTCACAAATCAAAGAGCTTGGAGTGCTTTGGCACTGCTGGGATGGTTGTCCTTTTTTACAAAAGACAAACAAGCTAAGAGCTCGGGATGAGGTCCAAAGCTGCCTTTGACATGGTGTTGAAATGAAAATTTGGCTCTGTGACACACAGTATGGGGTGCATGTGTTAAAAAGCTGTGGCATGCTGGTTTTTTGACATTGCCAGTTGTCCATGGCCTTCAGAGAGACACTTCACTTTTTTTTTACTTTACAGGATCATTTTAAGAGTTGGTCAGAGACTTTAGACTACCTTTTGTGAAAATTTGTGGGCCAGAGAACAATGGGAAATATTTGCCCTGCTGGGTAGAAAGCAATTGGTACTTCTGTTTTGTGTGTAAAACAGATTTCAGAAGCCATAATGTCCCCTACTGACATCACCCAAACATCAATGAGTACACAAACAGGGTGCAGCAGGATATGATGACTTGACAGGCACTCTGAATGATTTCCCGACTGTCAGAACTCCTTTAAAAAAGCTCCAAAGCATGTACTAATTAACTTATCGTGCTGAAGAACCCAAATTAATCATTGATGATAGTAACAGGGAATGTTGGGATGCAAAAACAGATGATAAAATAAAGGCCTTCATGTGCCTCTTGAAAGCCATTATAAACAACACACACAGAAACAAATCACAGACATTCAATCTGTACACCGCAACACAAATACAAAGTTTCAGCAAATGGAAACAAGACCTATTTGGGATCAAAGCTTCTTATAGCTGCTGAATAACCAGAAGCTGTTTCCAATGTCGGCCAAACCAAACAGACATGCAAACACATGTGGCACAGAGGAAAACTTCAATAGTTGCATCAAGACTTATTGCAAAATTTCATCCATTGTGAGGATACCCCCCCTTCATAACCCTGTGGTACGAAAAGGGAGCATCCCAGTTTAGACAGCGATGGGTTTGTTGAAACATTTGTATATGCAAATGCAAACAGTTAATTTATTTTGCCGTGATCAGGTCAATTTTTCTGAATTTTTTTGCAGGTAATTGTGAATTTTATCCCAGATATAATCTGAACTGTTATTGAAAAAGTAAGGTAACCTCTCAAAACTTTGTAAAAGGTGCACAAACAAGAGTAAAGTTACTTTTAAACACTCCCTCTTAGGAGAACAAAACCCTCTGGCTTTTCTGTTAACCAGTCCGTCTTTCAACTGAATGTGCAGTAATTAAACATGAAGGCTGCGTCAGAGAGAACGCTATGTATACAGGAGGGTGGGTGTGATTTAAATCTTCCAGCCGATGTTAAATGTACCTGTCACCATCAGCATGCTCCATAACATCAACTAATTTAGAAATGAGGAAAAATGTGAACAGATAAATAAACACCCTTCAGTGTTCATGTCAGTGGTCAGACGGGTGGGTTTGGGTATGCTTGAGGCTGTCAAATAAACACCTGACTCCTTGTCAAACTTAAAGCCACCTCACGTTCATCAGTCTCACATGCATTACCAACAAATGGTTAAACTATATGTTGACATGAACCCAGTAATGATTTCAAAGAACATTTTTTTTTTTTTTTCTCCCTTAAGTACGACCAGTATATTGCATGTCCTCAGAGTAGAAATTGCTGTTGTATGCAGACCGCATGTGGCTCTTCTTCAGAGAGCCGTCAAACAAGGAGACCTAAACCTGGTAACACTGACTCAAGGGGAAAACATGCACATTAAAGAGCAGAAAGGCCCTAATAAAAAGCCTCTAATATAAAACAGTTCCCATCAAAGAGATCTGTCTCAGCTCTCACTGAACTCTTACATATCATATTAATGCCATATCAGCCATTCCTGGTTCTGGATGTTTGATGTGCAGGCCTCCTTTTACTCAAGGGTAATAGGAGTGCTAATGAGAGGAGTTGGTACTTTATAAACACTGTCAAGAGCAGGTGGGAGGTGGGGTCACACTGCCCCATTGAGCCAACCTCAGTTGGACCTATTCAGAGTCTTACTCTCTCAGATCGGCCAGTGTTTTGACAGATCAGCATATTTAAGACAGACGTCTTGTGAAAAGTTAAGTCTGACGTGTGTGATCGTGTCACGCTGAACAAATGTGTGATTAATCTTCAGAACGGCGGTGAAGCTGAAAAGAAAAAAGAGTTTTCCTCCTGATGTAGGCGAGGACGCACACAGAGGCTGTACGCTTCCGTATTGAGTTTTATGACGTCCTTCACCCTTACAATGTGCGTGAGATTTAAACAGGGGCTCTTTTGTATGTCAAAACCCCATTTTAATGGGGTTCTTATAAAAGTGCTCAATGATCATGGTTTTTAAATCACAGTAAAAGCACTTCCTCGTTTTCGTGTCTGGAAATGATCCCAGGCAAAGAGGTGTACCACATCTGATGCTTAGGCGCCGCGCTCTTTCTGTTCGCGAACCAAAGGGCTCGCTCCTTTGGGGCTTTATGATCCTTTATGTAGGCTTGATCAACATCCAATGAAGAGTGGATGTTCTAGTACTTACAGTATTAAGAAAACCAACCATTCACTTTAAATACTATCATTTCTTTCTGTGTTGCTAAAATGATCAAATTTATTTGTGTTGAAAAATGTATGGTCCAGGTAACAATAACTACAATTGCTTTAACAATTCTCAGATAAAGTGACAAAAAGTAGCCTGGCAAAAGATGCTGAAGCTGACTGGAAGTCAGAAGTTCTCCAAACTCAGTTGTTTAGTTTATTTACAAATAAATAATAACAAAGATAAAAAAGCATGTGCATAACTAAATGTAAAGCAACCATAGTTTACGTCAAATGTATTCAGACACACCTTGATCTCTCTTTCAGGACACCTGAATTCTTCCTGTTTGATAGTCTAGTGGAGTATTTCATAAAAGATGTAAGCCTAGACATTCCAGCATTTAACCTATTTGTGCCAATTTCTCCGGGTAACAAACTAACTTTTAAAGTGTAGCTATGAAAATATACAATATGCTAAACTAATCTGAAACTGACTTGATCAAATCCCTACATTTCTTTCATCCTTATTTTCACCTGGTCCCTTCTTGCAATCTTTGTTTTATGCTGGAAGCTATATATACAGAAGGTGAGGCTGCAGTTCCACTTTCTGCTCCTGGAGAAAAAGTCAGTTAAGTTAGTTCATATACAAAATAAAAATGCACAAGTTGACTTTATACAGTTGTTTTTATACAATAAATAAGACATAGAATTCACAGAAATTAACATAAATGATTTAAACAAAGATATTAAGGTAAAAAATCTGTACTAATATAAAACCAAAACAAACCTGGGTAAATATTGAAAGATTTCAAAATACAAAAATTTAAATAAATTAAATGAATGAATACTGGAATAATGATAAACCTTGATAACCCTCTCTGTCATTTTTCACCAGATTGTCTCTTGGCCTGTATAACATTAGTTTCAGTCATTGCTTCCACCACATGCCTTCCTGTTTACTGTGCTCGCCCTGCCCTCACTGGATACTCATTAGCTTCTGAATCTGGTCATGTCCCGGAGTGTCTCTGACTGTCACCACTCTGTTCTGCCATCGTTATCCTCCTCAAGCCTGCCATTAGTCTGTCCAGGCTTCCACTAGATGGTTTAGCTGGCTTATCTGCCTTCTCAAGCCTGCAACCAGCCTGCTTGCCAACAATTCAAGGTAATTATCTCAAACTCTCAATGGGCTTTTGAGTGCAACAACATGTAGCGGTGATGCAGATGCTGACTTCCTGAATGGACTTAACAACTTCTTTCGAAGGTTTGAGGCACTAAACAGCACTCCAGCATTGAAAGCCGTTTCACATCAGGGAGAGGAGGCCCTCTGCCTTGACAGAGCTGATTTATGGAAGACTGAGGAGAGTCAATCCAAGAAAGGCTCCAGGCCCAGATAACATACCTGGGTGGGTGTACAAGTATTGTGCAGGTCAGCTGGCTGGTGTCCTCACAGACATTTTTAACACCTCACTGGACCAATCCATAGTGCCAACATGCTTTAAGTCTCCTACCGACCATCATTCTGGTCCCAAAGAAGCCTCAGGTCACCTAATTTAATGACTACTGGCTTGTCGCACTGACTCCCAAAATGATGAAGTGCTTCGAAAGGCTTTGGTAAAGAACACACAGTCTCCCCTCAATATTCAACCCATCCCAGTTTTCCTACTGGTGGAACCGCTCCACTGAGGACAACATCTCATCCTCTCTTCACCTGAGCCTAGCACACCTGGAGGTGAAGAACACCCATGTGCGGATGCTGTTCCTGGACCTCTGCTCAGCTTTTAACACCATCATCCCACATAATCTAACAGGCAAACTGGAACTGCTGGGCTTCAATGCACCCCTCTGCAATTTGCTGTTAGACCTCAGGCTGTTTGTGGGGACTGTAAACACCACCTAAGCGCTTGTACTTCCTATGGAGGATGAAGAGAGCCCCCTACCCGCTTCCATCCTCACGACTTTCTACAAAAGCGCCATAGAGAGTGCTCTGACCAGCTGTCTCACTATGTGGTGTGGAGACTGCAGTGCCTCAGACTGGAAGCAAATAAGAAGAGTGGTGAAAACAGCAGAGAGGATCATTAGGGCTCTTCTTTCCTCCTTAAAAGAAGGAATTCATCCCAGCGTTGAGTGTCCCGAGCCCGTAAAATCATCAATGACCCCTCACACCCCCACCATGACTGTTCTCCCTCCTGCCCTCAGGGAAGAGGCTTCACAGCATTCGATGCAGGTCCAGCAGATTCTGCAACACTTTCTTCCCACCGCCATCAGACTGCTGAACTGTTGAAAAAACTCTATATCATCAAACTGACCATATCAATGCGTTTTATTGCAGCGTGTTTTTTTCCCCAACAATCACAATGATCACTGCTGCACTTTATGTTCATTTACTGTCTGGAAAGCTGTACTAAAAACAATTTTAATTGTATACAGTGTGTATACACAATTACTATAAAAGTTGTCTGAGTCTAAATATACAGTTAAGCAACAGAAAATAAGATGGAATTAAGAAAGGATGGGCAATGCAAAGTACAATCTGGACATTTAGGGAAACCTGATCTGGTTTACTTCATATGGTGTTAGTAATAACCAACACTTTTCACAGTCTCTATTCTTGTATCATCATTTAGAAGGTTTAAATCTGAAAAAAGAAAAAAAAGAAAAAAGCTATTTAGAGCAGAAGTACCTAAAATGACAAGAATTTTCGCTACATTCCAAATAATTAAGCCGTTTATTCTGTCTTGAAGAGCTGTGTTATGTTATGAATAATAGATCACAAAGTCTGAGCCAAACAGGTGCCCTGGCACTACAAAGAGAAGAAATGTGGGATCCTTAAAAACCCAACAAAGGACTAAAGCAGTGGCAGGAATGAAAAGAAAATTTCCAGCTGAAGGAGGACAATCATTTGGAAGATTTTAGCACACAGGCTAGATAATAAATTTCAGCTTTTGATACAGCTATTACTGTCTGCAAAGAAGTCTTTGATGGTAATTGAAACCACTGGACAGCAATCTGCTTTATAGTACTGACAAATAACAGCTTCCTAGGGCTAACATCAGAGGTTAGCAAGCTGAGGAGGTACATACTTGCTCCATATGGTCATTCAATATAAATACAAATCAAAAACAAGCGTGACTTGACAGAGACAGAACAATGCTGAGGATGGTCCCGGGTCTCGGCTCTGGCAGTGGAAAAATTCTGTTTTTAAATTCCTCGCATTACCTTCACCAGAGATCCAGGAAGAATCTACTTTCAGCACATTTAGCAAACTATGTGCGGTCTTTTCTTAATGATGTAACTGTAATTTCATAAAACTAAGGTTCCAAAAAGTACCCTAAATAAAACTCTTGCATCAGAAAGACATTATTCAGAAAGAAGTATGTCTATGGAGTCTAAAAGTTTTTTTTGTAGCATTATATGTTTTACTTGCAGAGATTTTATACCCTTATTATATCAAGGAAAGGAAGTCTTGTCAAAGGGTCACCCAGGGATGACGCAATGGGCATTAACAGAAAACACGTCTCCATCTTGAGCACAAACACATTGGCCAGATCCATTCATAGGACTTTTTTGATGACAGAAGAAGTTCAAAGTAGTTCTTCCTCTTCTCTCTTACTCCAGATGAAACCACATCAGAGTATGTATAGGGGTGACCTCGTCTGATGCCAGACCCGGCAGGTCAGATACAAGAACAGAGGTGCCTACTTTAGAGCCTGATTCACTGTTCGACAAATGACAGGCACTGCTGAGGACGGTAATTGGCTTGTCTTACTGCAGAGAGTCTGCACATTATCATTGCTCACAGAGCCTCAAACACAAGCATCAAAAAAAGGGAAGAAGTTTCTTTTCCTCTCTGAATTCATTATGACTGACAGTAAAACGTGAAAATACAGTAAGTTTGACTTATTCTCTATGGGAAAAAACTAATGGTGGACAGAGCATGAGAAGTGAATAGAGAGAATGAGTTTTTAAAAACACAGTTGAACCCCTTTTATTATTGTAAAAGCAGATCGAATCGAAATGTATCGATTTAGAACTATATGAATCAAAATAGAATCGATTCAGGACTTTGGCGAAAATACTCAGCACTAATCAGCATAGAAGTTTATTACTGTGCTCTGAATCCTCTCTATTAAATTATATATATATACTGAATTAGTTTGTTTTAAAATATAAAACTGATTGTTCGGGGGAAAAAAGCTAATCTTCAATGATAAAACAAAAAAATAGGTTTTCGACCATATCAGAGGCTTGACAGAACTTTAAAAGCATGAAAAGACAGCAAAGCTTTATCTAAGGTGCTTAAGTACTGATGTCTGTCATTACAGCGATTACAGAAAGAGTTAAATTAGGTCATCAAAGCTTAAAAAAGTGACTTACTAGCAAATTTTTAACTTTAAAAAGACTCGCTTCAGAGTGCTTTATAAAATTAAACATATTATCCATGTGCCCTTATTTCATTCTGTATTATTTAGTAATTAATAAAAAAAATACGTTTTAGTGTTCAGTCAGTAAAAGTTGATAATATTAGAGTTTTCAGTCAAGAAATGTGTTTTGTGCATGAATGAGCTCCAGAGTTACCTGGAGCACACTGATTTGCTTTATAAGCGTTTTTATTGGGTTTTATAAATTTGCTGCGTCAATTTTTTGTTTGCTTTTCTGCAAAGATGAGTTATCCAAGCTCTAGGTGGATAATCAGAGTAAATTCTATGATTTCACCCATGATTAGAATTAACATTTTACTTTTTTAAATTTAGATGTTACCTAAAGGCTGCAGGAATTCTTCTGCTATACAGACTGTAAAGATACCATCCCATAATTACAGGATGGAAATCCTTAGTTTCAGTAGGACTTACAACATATGTGGATGGTGTGTTAGTTAAAATATGACAAATTGTGTTCAATCAAAGAGCAGCAGATCTTTCAAAGTAAGCCAAGGTAATTTATGTTAACCATAACTATGACAGACAATAAAAATATGTGAATCAGTTAGACACATGAACAAAACACATGCTGAGTAATGACAAATGGAGGTTGGATAAAGGCAGATTCTGACATAGTAAGAGTATAAAACACAAGAGTTTTCTCTGTGTTTTTTTTTTTAAGCATATGGATACAGTTTTCATAAAAAAAGTAGTCAAAGGATATTTTTCAAACACATTCTTCCCTTTGAGGACTCGGGCAGATGGAAGGAAATGTAGGTTATAAATAGGAATCAAAAGAACCGTCATCCTTTAATAACTAAGGATGCCAGACGTGCTCACATCTTTCACAGTGGGTGAGCTTTTAAGCACTTTGCAAGACAGGTAAATGAAAAGTGTGTGTTAAATCATTTTTGGTGCGCTCACTTAGGTCAACTCTACCATAAAAGAAAAGATATTACACAAGGAACTAATGAAGACACTGATCAAAGTATGTAACGGTAATATGTAACAGGTGTTTAGACCCCTGCGCCGCCCTCCCACAACCAAACACCAGACCGTCCGTGAAACCCGAATGCATTTCATATGTGCTCTGATACGAACAATGGACTAAACATATTTCAGTACTGTTCTGTCCAGGTTACAAGCAATCTGGTTCCGCTCTTGAGAGGGCATTCACAGGTGACAGCCAAAGGCAGTCACACCGCTGCTGTGTGTTTACGGTGCACTTTCACGATGGTGCTGAGTTAGAAAAGGTCTGATGTAGCCGAAAGCCCACCGGAAAAGCAGGCACCTGGATTTGAGACCCATGCAAGAGTTGAAAGAAGGTTGGCAAGAGTTAAGATGGAGCCCGTTCAAAGCATGATAGCTATTTTTACACATGGCTTAAGATGAAAGTAGCGCTGCTTTTGATTTGGAAAAAGTGGGGAACATATGGATTGTTCCTATGAAGAATTAATTTTAGAACCCCTTTGGTAAGCTAATGATAGGAGTAATAAAACTAATTATAATAATATCATGAAGCTTGGTTTCTCCCACTTTTTTGCAGGACAAACGACAAAATAAACATAAGTAATTCAAGATTTCCTTTTTTATTTGAATCAAACGAAAAGCAAAACTGTGAGAACTAATATACAATGACTTTTAGATAAAAGGACTTCATAATCAGTATCTGAAGCATCATCCTATTAGAATAAAACAACAACTCATAAATAAAAAAATAATTTAAGATGAAATAAAAACTTTTTTTTTTCTTCAACAGTGAATAGTTACATGTGTTTATGTACGGAAGAGGATTAGGGCCACTGAAAAAATAAAAAAAACTTAACTGATTTTTAAATTTGATTTCAGTTTAATATGGGGGAAAAAAAATCAGAATTCTGATTTTTTTTTCTCAGAAGTCTGACTTTTTTCCTCAGAATACTCACTTTAATCTCAGAATTATGACTTTTTTCCAATAATAAACTGAAATAAAATTTAAATATCAGTTAACTTTTTTTTAATTTTTCAGTGTTCCTAATCATCTTCCGTATTTCTGAGAGTGTCTCTGTGTTTGTCGAGTTAATAAAAAATAAATTTAAGATGAAATAAAAACTTTTTTTTCCCAACAGTAAATAGTTACAAGTGTTTATGTACGGGAGAGGATTAGGCCCACTGAAATAAATTTATTTCAGTTTATTTTGGGAGGTAGAAAAAAAATTAGAATTTTGACTTTAATCTCAGAATTCTGATTTTTTTTTTTTTTTTACGGAATGACTATGACCTGGATAACTGAGAATCTTCATCAGCATATCGACATTTTTCTCAGAATTCTCACTTTTTTCCCATATTAAATTGAAATAAAATGTAAATATCAGTTAACTTTTTTATTCTTTTAGCGGCCCTAATCTTCTTCCGTACTTATGAAAGTATCTCTGTATTTGTTGAGTTTTTAATCATTTCTGGGAACGTCCTGCATCTGCGCACAGACTTCTAACGCTGCTTCCGCTGCGGCCGCCATGACACTTTCGGGAATTGTAGTTCTTTCAGCTGCACTTTTAGAGTCCCACTTTAGAATTCTTCATCCGAACTCACATAACGTCGCGGTGCATGGGTCATCGCTTTGCAAAGAAACCAAATCAAACCATTTCCAACTTGATCAGGATGATAGAATGAGCAAATATCGCAAGGGTTTTTTCCCCCGTGCACTACAACAACCAACATCGCCTCTAATAAAAGCGAGGCAGTGTAAACACAACTCCAGGAACATGAAAAGATCGGATGACAGTGAGAGAGAGAAGGGAAGAAAGGTATTCATAGCGTTTTTCTCCGTTCGGTCTGGCATATTTGTAAGCCTGGTCGCTGGTTGAATATCTAAGGCTCCTAATGCGCTGCTGCTGGCTGCATTCTGGAGGCTGCAGGGCTTCCGATGTCAGCGCATACCTCACCTTGCCTGCTTCCTTTATTGTGTTTTTCCATTTTCCCCTCTGCTCAGTCTGCCAAAATGAAGAATTACAGCCACATTGACAGAGCATTTTACCAAATAGACGCACTGATGTGCAACTTTTAGGTTACATTAGAAGGTCTGAGCGACACCATAGATATTAGAAACAAACCGCATGTATGGACATTTAGCATTATCTTCATTTTGATCATACATAGACATATATAAATATAAAACTAAGAATGATCTGAAAGTCCTAGTTTGGATGTAATATTTGGTTTATATATAAAGTTTGGTATGAATGAGAGAGAAGGATGGGGGGGGGGGGGGGGGGGGCTTCTAAATGTTTTGCATCAACAATGCAACAAAGTGCAACAGTTTAAACAAATATTTAAGTTAGAATTTGGAAGTTTGGTTTGTTGCCAGGTCAGCAGGCTCCAGGAGCGCCAGACTTTACTAACAGTGGCGGTTCTAGAGCAGATTTAATGGGGGCAGGTTGGGCCGTTGTTGTTTTTTTTAATTATTATTATTATTTTTTAATCGGTGTAAAAAAACAAAAGAAAGTGTCTGCTGTAGTATATTGATTGAGCCACAAAGCCAAGGATCCAGAGCGCTGATCTAAACAATGAAAACTTTAATGCTCTGAATATAGTTAAATTGTAATTGAAAAATACTAAAATGGCCCAAGTAATAATTAAGTTTGGTCTCTACTATTAGCCCATACATCACCAGGGGCGGAGCTAATGGGGGGCCATTCATTTCCCTCTAAAACCGATGGTGGCAGCAGTAATACTCTCAAGTGAAATATATATTAAAAAAAAAAAATTCATATCTTAACAATTACTTTACAACAAAAACACTAGTTAATTATGCACATCAATATACTAACATTAAAGATTATAAGTACAGAATGCATGCTCTTCAGAAATAGATTTTGTTTTATTAAGTAAAGAGAAAATGTATCTTCAGGTCACTTAGTAGTCTTCAGTGAAATCATAGATAAATAACTTTTTTAATAAAAATGTAATAAATAATAAATGTATGTAGATATTAGTACTTGTAAATATAAATTTTATGCAGAATGATTACTGATAAAAGTAGATATGTAATGACAATGTAAAAGACAATGGAAACTCAAACCTGAAAGAATTTTATCCACTATACGACTTATCTATAAAGCACAGATGTTTGAATATATGCGTCTTTTAGTTAGAAAGGGCCTTGAGAAAGTATAGTTAGACTTTATTTAGAAAATATGGATGTTTTGCTCATTAATTTTCCTGTTGGAACAGTGTAGATTGGCCGTGAGATTTTGGTGTCTATCTACTTCCGGCCACCCCTCAGTGTACATTGGTTATTGCCTGGCCACCCTCATAAAATTTTCTTTCTACACCCCTGTACATCATAAAATTGATTAAGGATTAGACTGGAAAATTTGATCTAAAAACATGTGATAATTTCTTCAAATAAGTGTATACTCCCTTATTTGAGCAGGTACATAAGATGATCTGCCCAAGACATTAGTATTTTCCCCTTTGAAATAAGCTTATTAGATATGCACCTGAAGTAAGATAATAAAGCTGTGTTTTTGTAATATTTAAAACATAAACAATTTAGTTAAATTGGCAGATTGTCTTATCCATCTGCTTAATCAATGGAAAAAAACACTTATTTCAAGATAAATTTAGTTATATTAAATATTTGCATTTATGTTTATAGATTAGGGTCTAGAACAGAGGCTAGTTCAACAGTTGGGAAATAAAGCGAATTAAAATAAAGGTCATTTTTTTATCCATTGTTATAGTTATCAGTCATTTTCTATTACACATTAACTTTCAGCTTAAATAAAATCAAACAATCTAAAGGTTAAAAATGAGACTGCTGTATTCTTTTTTAATTGTTGTGTAAATTTATTTACTATATTTGACACTGAGGGTCGATGAATGATTGTTAATAGTTTGAATTAAAGTGACTTGATTGGCTTTTAAGTTTGTTTGTTTTTTTAAAGCTACAGTGTGTAACTTTTAGCGACATCTAGCGGTCAGACTGCAGACTGCAGCAACATGAACATCTCCCCCCCACCGCTTCTCCCCCAATGTCTTCCACGACGTCTGCATCACCTTCCTTCTCAAGTGATGAGGTTTGTTTACATAGATAATTTTACAGATACAGATAGTATTTCATTTGTCTGTGTAGGGTATAGATTTCATGTAGACTTAAGATAATAAATATACCCGTTATTTTTTCTACATCGTTGTGACGTTTTGGCGATCTCGCAATCGCTACTTTGTTGGCTCTGCGCTGCTGTAGTGCAAAGATGTCTGCCTCCATGGCTGCGAGACCAGCTCCTATGTAATTATGAATAACGAATTCTAAGGCAAAGCAAATATTAAGGTTAAGAGGCTGAGCTCGTAGATGATGATAAATAACATAGTTATGTATAATATATTCCATTCCTGACTGTATATCCCTGTAATTATTACACACTGTAGCTTTAAGGGTTTATTATTATTTGTTCCAACATCAAAAACAATGGCTGAACATTTTGCATTAAACAGAAAAGAGGCAGTTTTCATTTATTCCCAAATGAATCTTTAAATTCAATTTATGTTGAAATAAACCAATGTACGGCAAGCATTTATTTTTAAGGTGTTTAAGTAGTCTTTTATAATCCTGTAAATACGTTTTACACAGGGTCTGATTACCAGATAATGACACTTTTATGTTGTCTCCATCAGCTGGCAGTACTCGTTTTACTTGGCAGCCTTAACTTCTGCTTGAACAAGCTAGAACATTCATATTATATTCCAAATGTTACTCTTGTCTTATGCCTCTTGACATTCCATATTTCTTTTTCTTTTTTTTGCCTCAGCTGGAAAATACTGACTTACGAGAGTAATCTACGGAAATGTAGAAATTCATAAAGTTATAGCACCTAACTGGGTCCCTTCAAAGTACTTTTTTTTTCAGCATTTGTTTAAATTCAAAACTTGCTCAAGGTGCTTTTTTGTTTAGGGTTTAATTCCTTTCCATGTGATGCAAGATAGAGCAGGCATACCAAAAGTCGGTCCTGGAGGGCCGCTGTCCTGCAGGTTTTAGAGCTTTCCCTGCTCCAGCACAGCTGATTGACATTGATAGTTGATCAACAGGCTTTTGCTGAACTGCAATCATCAGAATCAACTGTGCTAAAGCAGAGAAACCTCTAAAACCTGCAGGACAGCGGCCCCAGAGGACCGACTTTGAGGATACCTTCTTTTGAGTGGCTCCTTAAGGCTGGTTTATGCTCAGAAACCAGGTCGTCTGCGTGTGTTTTGCAATTAACGCACATGTGCCCCCGCCCCTTCAGCAGACACTCTGGTGCACCTCTCCAAAATTGTAGGTGACCGCAGACAGGAGGCCTCTGATTGGTCTACACAATGCATATTTCCTGTTTGGTACCTTACCGGCTTGTTTTGTTTTTATGACCGCCGTTGCGGAAAACGATTCATAAAGATGGACCAGCTAGAATAGCGAGGTGCGCAAGAACGCTGGGACCCTTTTTCCACCTGGATCCCCGCTCTTTTTTGCCCTCATGTCCCTCCGTTGTCGGACAAACTTGCCCCTTGCGTTTTCCACTTCCTCACCGCCTCGGCCGTATGTAGACCCGCAGCTAGTTGGTGATTGTACAGTACCTCTTGCAGTGTGGCATGGAATAACATAACGGAGACCACGCTTCCATATTGAGCATGAATCCAAAACATCTGCATCATACCTGCGACAAGCTTAATGCGACACAGTGCTGTGGGAGTATAACCAGCTCTTTATTCTGCTGCTGGACGCTGCACTGGCTGAGGCTTGTCGATACCTTGGTACCATCCAACTGCGATATGTTAACTCAAGGTTTTCGTACTGTGAATATGTCATACTGGTCTTTACCCGTTGAATTGTACATAAAATGGCAGGAGTTGGGATTTCTATGCGTTTGGTTCTGTGAGGAGACATTGCTGCTGTTTTGTTAAAACAAAAATTGGTCATGGGATATTCTCACAGTATCATAGCTTTAGCAGAAATACTACAGGCAGATGGAGTTTACACAAAATTTCCGATGAAAGAGATGTATATGAATTGCTTTAATGTGAAAAAGAAAAGCGCTTATTAATTTTCCTGCTGAAATATTTTACATTTTAAGTTATAATAATGTGACCGACATAGATGTCTTGTTATTTTGATATTGGTTGGTCAGCAAAGGTAGGGAAAAGTTGAGCCTGACCCATATACAGTATCGCCCATCTTGTTTTTCTGGGTCCTTTTTCTGATATCTTATTTTGAGAATTTAAAGTGTTTCCTTGATATATCAGAAATGTCTAATCAAAACTAAAATGCTACTCTTGATTGTTGAACTTATACTCTCGCCTCATATTGTTCGTCTGTCTGATTCTCCTCCTGTCCTCTAACTTGTTGACTCTCTTACCGATCGAAGCACATGTGTTTGGATCATGTCAGACAGCAGTGAAACTATGTAAGACGTGGTTCCTTCTGTTTATGAAAGCAGCCGTTGCAGCCAGATGAGCGGCTCAGAGAGGAAATCATTCCAGCTGGCCCTTTAGGCAGTCGGACGGCAAAGACCTAATGGCTTAGCTTCTTTTCTCTCTAGATAAATAAAAGATTCAGCAGCAGCCAACGTAATTGCAAAATGACTTTATCACTGTAAAGCAGCCAAGAAAGAACTGCATGTAGTTTAACCAGCTGTTTGGGGCAGCTCTATATGTAATCTGTATTCCTAGATATTAAATCTGTGCTTTGTCTCTGTGGAGAATAAGAGATTATTTTACGGCATCCTTGTTATTTTATAGAAAACCAAACTACACAGCCTCTTTGCATACCTTCTTATGCAAAAGTAGAAAGTTTCTACATTTTTTTAAATTAATTTTAATGTGTTTAGTGAGATTTTAGGAAATGCAAAGGTTTAGTTCTAAACCATCCCATCAGATTTGTAAATGATTGTATGATTAACAGATTTCTCCTGCTGGATAATGAAAGTCTATTCAGTATTTTGCAGCCTCTAACAAGGTTTCATGGTGGATTTGTGTTTAACAGTATTTATCATCCCGTGAAGCCTGACTCTTGACTCTGCTAACAAAAAGTATCCCTTCAACATAATACCTTAACCTCAATGTTTCCCAGTATGGATGGTGTGTGAAGGTAGATGTATCTAGGTAGCTTCATTCATCATACATTATGCATGTAAGCTCAAATACTAAGTAGTCACATTTTGACTAGAGTTCCTTCTTCCCTTGTGCGAACCCCTCGATGAAATGTTACACAGTGATGGTTTTTAAAGAATTGTCTATACATTTGCATGGCCTCAACATCAAGGAAATATTTCAGTAAATTCTTGACATTGTTGTTAAGAGAGTTACTTGTGGCCAGTTGTTGCTAATCAAATTATTTCATTATTAATACTTGTATCTGTCTGCAGCATAGAGCAAAGCAACTTCTGCAGGTACTGGTGGGCGATTTTGAATAATTCGTCATGATGTTTCTTAAACCAATTCTCCATGTGACGATCTTAATACAAGATATGTTGGAAACTGTCTTATACAGAAAAGATACTGTATGTAGAAAAGCAAAGCAGTTTATAACTTGGTGAGGACAGTAACAGGTGCTTCTAAGAGAGAGCTTTTTCATAAGTTTTCCAGTTAATTTTCAATTTGATAAGAAGAAGGCGTGATGTAAAAAAGTTAGTTGTTAAATAAAACGCACTGCTAAAAAAAGCCGCATCTATCCTGCATTGTTCTTCATAAGTATCCTAGTTGTGTCTCATTTTTTGGTAAAACCGGAGCAGCTCCACTCAGCTACTTTAATATATAGCTTTTCTAGCCTGGTAGATGTTCTCCTGGTTACTGTTCCTCTACAGGTGCCATCAGTACCTAACAAAGTTAAAATCAGACATACCAGACTGCTGTCCACGGATCCGCTATGGTCATATTAAGTTTTCGGAGACTTTAAAAGGGAGCCACACTGTGCCGGTAGTGCAAATTGAACAGAGGAATTCATTTTTCACACATTTATTTTGTGTCTATGCTGAAATATTTATTTTACAATATGTCAGGAATTGTTACTCAACTGCGTAAAATTTCTGCTTGAAATAGCAAAGATGATTTTTCTCAGGTTTGGTCTGGAACTGCACAATGCATTCAGTTCTAGTCTTCATTGTGGTAATTCAGGTTCCAGGTGGTGAAACTCTTTAGGTCGTGCCCAAAAAAGCTTGATGCAGGTCTTAGTGGCCCAGATAGGTCAGAGGACATAATTGGGACAAAATGATAAGATGAAGGACATAGAAGACTGATCAAATAAAGGGATAAGTGTAGTTTATATAATCATTACTATATTCAGAAATGCCCAAATTCCATGTCATCTAAAAGGATCTGCAGCCTTGATTTCGTCAAGTCAGACCAAAAACGGACCATTTTTTCCTGTACATTAGTATTGCAGCCCCCACTACTCCCCCACTACCACAATTCAATATGTCTTGTATTGTAATGACTTAAACACATTTTAGTAAGATCTATCAGTATTGTCATCACAGGATGAGTTTCCACTTATGCCTCACCAAGTGAGAAAACAGCCCTGACCCTGTCTCGTAACCCGATGTTCTTTGATGCAAACTCAACATATCAATGTGCTTTGATGCAAGTTCGCCATTTGCAAAGTGATGACAAGTATGAAGTGTTGGGTCGAAACAGGAAGTGTGTGTGTGTGTTAGAGCAGCCGGCTAAGTAATGATCACACAGGGTCACCAGATGTTGTGAGGTCCCGGGCTCAGCCCCAGCCATTGCTTAGATCAGCCTCATTGGTTTGCTCTAGTTGTGGCACCTTGTGCAAGCTGTTTAGGGTATTTAATTTCTAAACACTCATTAAAATGGTTTGTGTTTCCCTTGGTGGGCCTGTTAAATTAACAGCTACTGAGGTAAAAGCTGATTATGTCGCCACACATCCGGACATGGTTAATCAATTCTTCCCAACAAAATGTTGGCTGATGAATTAGTGTAAAGGAAACGATTTATGGCAACTAATGCCAATGTCCTGTCATGTCAAGGCTGATGTTTTAGCAAGATGGGGTGTCAGATTTAGCACATTCAGCAGCTTCACGCTCTACCAGCCATCTTTTTTCCCTCTAAACCTAAACTACATGCTGCTTCCCGTATTAACGAGCCAGTAATGGAGAAATACTGTTAGGTACTGACATAAAACATGGGTTTGTGTACCTGCGGCTGGATAGCACATAAGCTCCTATGGAGCTAGATTTACACCTAGGCTCTGTGTAGAATGGAGATGGTGGAACACTTGGCATGGGGGCTCTCAGAGCTTCATCAGACCCCCGCTGTTTCAACCGTATTAAAGCCATTGCTTAGAAAAATACGGCTGTGGCAGATAATGATACTATTACACTAATGGAGTTGGCAAATGAAGGAGAACCCAGATGCCCTGCTTTATTACCAGAGGGGGTAATTTCCTCACTGCATTCCTAATGGCCTGAGCACACAGTATTGATCAGGCTATCATGCTGCTAATCCTCTACAGAATTACTTATCGCTGCCTAGGTGTCGATCCGCCACATGCACTGTGCTGGCCTAGTCGCTGGGCGGCTGCTATTCTTCCAGTGGGGACCCACTGGGCCACTCACCGAGTCATGATTTAGGGCCAAGCAGGGATGGCGCCTGGGAGGTCTTCAGCTATAGGCTGGTTCGTGGTGTAAAAAAAGAAGGGAGGTAAATGAAACTAACGGCTTTCATTTAATTAAGAAGCAGGCAGTGATGCAGTTCCCTTCTCTTTATGGCTTTCTGGCCACTGTGGAGCATGAGAAGCGATGTAGCTACGTGTTGTTCTCTTGTGTTGTACTGTAAATAAAAACAGGCAGCCCTTCTTGTTATTAACATCAACAGAAGGTGATGATCACTAAGGTTAATTGTATGTTCCGTTATTTTCTTTCTAGGCATACAACACTTTCTATGTTTATCATTCGGTTGCATCTAAAGGCATAGAGAAAACAAAATAAATTATTCATGGTGGACATCATTTAACATGACCAGAATGATATGCTCTGAGATGGTCGTTAGAATAAATGAACTGGGGGTCGGGAATCTTTGCCCAGGGGTTGTGACTCCCTATATTATTGGTCCCCTACTGGACCTTTGTGTGCATTATCGTCCCCAGGACACTTGAAGCGTGGCATCCCTACACATGCACACCCCTTTATTCACCTATGGCCTTGGCTAATCAAAGACTTTACCTTAAGGGTTGAATTTGCTCTGTTAGTTAGCATTAGTCCCGTAGCCATAAAAAAGTATTTATATATTTCAGTCTGAAACAACCTGTCCTGGCTAGGGAAACGAGCTATTGATCCAGATATTTAGTCATTTCTTTCCGTGTGTGCCATCAATATCGTACAAACATCCATCCATGTGTCCATGTGAGAGTTGACCTCAGCCCTGGCCTGCATTTTTGCTCCCATTGGTGCCAATGATATACTATTATGAAAAGTAAAATCAATGAATGAATATGAAATTTGGGTGTGTAATGTAGTGCTGGCCCAAGGCCCCAGGTCTTTCTATTGATCGGCCATGTTAGCGTTAGAGGGGGTTGATTAGTCTGCCACTGAGCTTTTCATCTACATGTCTTTACTTTGTCTTGCCTGTTTGATCTGTGCTCATATATCTGGGTTGACGTTTTTACACATCGGTTTAAGTAGATAAACCATTCTTGAAATGAAATTACTTATTCAAACATTAGATGATCTGGGAGCTTATGATAAAACCAAAAAAACAAAACCACAAAAATGTATCCCACTGTTAAGCTTTTAATGGTGTAAGTTTGTAAACCAGTAGAGTGTTGGTTTTGAGAAAGAGTCAGTAACCTGACAACAGCCAGATGCATGTCTCGCTCCACCTAGCTCCACTCACATACATCTGGGAACCCGCTCATTGAAAGTGATTTCCCCAACCGAATTTATGGTCTGTCCAATCAGGACGCAGGGCGGGTGTGTCCTGGAGTGGAGAAGCGACCGTGAGATTCCAACAACAATGGCGGCTCGCATTGAGGAAGCAAGCGTTAGCATTGATGCTGCTATTTCTTCTGTGTTGTTCAATCTATCTGATATTGTTTCATTAAAAGAACATCAGAGAACGGCTTTGAAGGCTTTTGTTGGTGGAAACAATGTTTTCGCCCTTCTCCCGACCGGATTTGGCAAAATGGCTCCTCCTCTTACAGCGTCAGGGGTTAGCTTCGGTGTGAGTGGTTGAAATAGCACGTCAATAAAGATGACAGACAAGTGGCTTATCCAATCATATGCAAGGAGTTTTGATAAGGCCCAGCCTTCAGTAAAGGCAATTCCTATGGCGGGTTCCCAGATGTATGTGAGTGGAGCTAGGCGGAGTGAGACATGCATCTGGCTGTTGTCAAGTTAAAGAGTCAGAGCTTTTGATAGATTTTTTATTGTCTATTTTTTGTTGGTACTTCATTGACTAGAACAAGAGATGTCCCGATCTGATATTAATATTGGACATCGGTCTGATATTACCCAAAAATATATATTTTCATGCTGATAAAAAGCTATGCTTCTTTTAAAAGTTTCTCTAACTAATTGGTTAATTGTACATGGGTCAGTTGTTTTCACGCTGTTGGTGTGTTGGTTGTTGACATTTGTTCCCTGTTTTAGTAATATTATTTTATTAAGTCTTTTCTAACATTCTACAGTAAAATATAAGTAATAGCAGCTAGTATGATTCATAATAATATATCGGCTCATTATAGATATCAGAAGGGCTGAAATTAATCGATTATTGAAATAATCATCAACTAATTCACTTATCAATTAATCGTTAAATCGAGCATAGAGACTGAAGAATATGTCTTTAACTGACAGAGTGACCCACTTAGAACAGTATTTATATCAAAATTGTAAATAAAAAATATGTTAACATTTTGCATTTAAGATAAAAAAAAAAATTTGTGCCCTATCCAGAAGAAAGTGGAAAAGTTTTAGTTTCACCTGAAATAATTTCGTAAAAAGTCCTCTTTAAAGAACCTATTAATCGATTAATCAAATATATAATCGACAGAATAATCAATTTGCTAAATAATTGTTAATAACTCAATTCTCAAACCTGCAACATCGGTATTGTATCGGAAATGAAGAAGTTGTATTGGGACCCCTAACTAGAATTGCAAGAATCCTTGTGATTATTTCATCCAATCAGTTACATGGAAAGCCAGTTAGGATGGAGCTCCTAAAGAATCTCTTAGCATTTAATGAGTCAAGCTTGGCACAGTAACCCCGCTTTTTAAAACGCATGCTTTTCTTTTGTCTTTCAGAATGTTTATGACCTAGTTCTTTAACTTTATTTCATGGATGCTGATATGTCAAACTAATTGTTGGCCTCAGAATCATGAGGGGCACTGTGAATTTGTCCTGGTAGTGAAACAGTGGATCATACATGGTTTGCTAACCATCTCATTGGAGTTTGGCTGTTTTCTAATACTGGATAGGGCAATTTATTGAAGTACTTGGAACAGATTTCCAAGATTTAATTTTTAGGAAAAAAATGCTTAAACCGTTACCTATGGTCATGTGGTACAGATTATGAGCTGAAGTTAAACATCCAAAAAAACAAATGGTAAAAATTTGCTCAGCTAGGTTGCCTTGACTTGGACTTAGACTCAACTTTATTTATCCCTTGGGATTACTCCTTCAAGGAAATTCTGGTTCCAGTAGCTTATATAGAGTACAGAGAGCTAAAGCAAGATGCCATTAAAGATAAAAATACGACAGACAATATAAAAAGAGAAGAAAAATTGATAAACTTTTCCATCTTGTGGCACCTTGGAGTAGAGCCTCTCGTAGTCTGAATCACAATAATTCACTAGGTGTTTTGGGCATCAGATTAGGAATCCTTCTGGAAGCCTTTTCTTTTATAGGCTTCCTGGGCATAGATCCTGGGGCCGATCTGGAACCTGTTAGAAATAATATTTATCTCTTTAGGTGCTTGTGAAGAACCAGGGAAACAAAAAATACTGATATATTATTTCTTCCTTGGTAGTTAAGTAATTCAGTATTAACAGTACAAAATTTTACAAATATATTATAATTGCATAATATTGCATACACATATTGTTTTAGAAGCTTCATCATAAATGTTCCAAATCGTCTCTGAGAGCTAATGTGTATGACTGCCACTAACCAGCTCTTTAAGTTGACGCTGAGACACAGATGTCAACGTATTTACAACCAAGGCAGCCATATAAATCATGCAAACTGGTTGTCTAGTTCAGCTGTTAGGGTCTATGAGGTGACTTTCAGTGTGACCTGTTCAAGTAGGGTTCATATGTCATGCATGTGTCCTGTCGTATGAGAGATGTATAATAATCAGCTGGATCAATATATGGTGCTTACTTATGGGACTAGCAATGAATAAACATAGATTTGACCTGCCAACCTTGTACACAAAGGCTAGATCCGCTTCAGGGTTTATTAATGCTAAAAATAATGACATGTTTAGTTTTTTTTGTATTTTTTCATCATAAAATGTCTCCTGTAGTAGAGGCGCTCTAACTGCTGTTTATTTGTAAAACTTATTTCCCTTTCTAATGACTCACCTTTGTAATAAAATAAAAATGCCTGCTGCTGTCATCTGGGTTCAATGGAGAGTCTACAATCCTTTATTATCAAAGCTGCAGGGGGGACAGATTCACAAGGTGCTGTAAATATAGCCTGTTAATTTGTACACCGTAATTTTTCTTCCATAAATGTGAGCCATGAAAGTGAGTTTAAATTTCCGTCGTGCATGTCTCTTTTTGCTGGTCGGAATGTGGCATTGCTGGCATCACCGTAAACAAACATATTCATACCGTGTGCACTTTTTTCACATTTTATCAATTACAAAAACAAGCTTCCATGTCTTTTATTAAGGCTTTCTGTGTACTGTGTCACGTTTTTTAATGTTTTCTAAAGAGGTTTAATGCAGCACAAGTCTTCAATAATGGTAGTTGTCCTCCATATCCAAATATTTTAACCGGGCAAGCCAGATTTACAATGATAATGTTTCCCCACGTTATCAATTTTGGCTTCCTTCCTCCAGGGAAAAGAGGGAATGTTCAGATGAACTTTCTGACCTGATTAATCAATGTAGCCAAAGTTTTGCTTTAGCCAAAATATGTGCAGCAATGGACAACATTTTGATTTCAGAAGTGGGGTGGACACAAGTATTTTTTAATATACCTACTATATATAAGTTCAGAAAGTGTTCTACTAAAATGGTAAATGGCCTGTACTTATATAGCACTTTTTCAAGTCAGGAGACTTGACCAAAGCACTTTACACTACATTCAGTCATTCACCCATTCACGCACACACTGATGGTGGCAAGCTGCATTGTAGCCACAGCTGCCCTGGGGCTCACTTACAGAAGAAGGGCTGCCGTACCCTGGCGCCACGGACCCTCTGACCACCATCAGTAGATAATGCAGGTTGAAGTGTCTTGTCCAAGGATACAACCACACTGAAAGCCAGAGCTGGAACTTGAACCATGAAGCGTTCAGCTGCAGGGCAAACTCCTACATCCGATGCCACTGCCGCCCTGTTAGTAGTTCTTCTCTGTTCGTTTCCTCCACTTTCTCTTGCATCTCTGTTGTCCCTCTTCTGACAATATATGGATGCATGACATGAACAATTGGACAATTTGGGTTGCAACGATCCATGTAGATTACAAACACATAGTTTTACAGTTATTATGAGGTTGATATATAGTAGGGGTGGAACGGTTCACAAAATCCACGATTCGGTTCGGTTCAAGGTTTCGTGGTCACGGTTTTCGGTCCGGAATATGTTGATTGTTAGCCTGACATGTTGGTTGTGTTGCTTTTAGCATAAACAAAACGTGTTGCACAATGCTTGCACACTGTTGCACTTTTATCCACAACTTTCTTTCCGCCGTCATCGTAGGTCACTCTAAATACAAAGTGGTCCCATATAGCAGTACTCAAAAGTGCTGCTGGCGCGTCTTTCAACTCCTGTTCTTTCCCACTTGTCATACCATCACAATTCTCCACAACAACTGATTTTTTTCTGCTACACCCGGCTACGTGCTTCGCTTCTTCTTCTTGTTTACTACTGGTGGTTGGCTTTGGTCGCAGTACCGCCACCTTCTGCTCTGGAGTGTACACGCTTCGTCTATGAGAAAAAGGAGCAGTGCATGAACCAAATGCAACACACGCGAACTGAACGATTCGGACGTTTTTCATTAACTGTTCCATCCCTAATATATACAATCATATTCATTGATTTTATTTTTTCCTATTTTGTTGATAATGATTATAATATAACAATAACACATTTGATTTATCAGCACTTTTAAAAGAATGGATATACTTTACAATGTTATTGAAAGCTTTAAAATGCGGTGGAGGATCCTGAAGTGGATCTGCTGCTTTAAAGGAATAGTACACCCAAAACATGATTAGCCTTCATTTTCTACTCACCCACATGCTGAACAACACTCTGGAGTACTTTTTTGATATCTCAAATGCATCTGGAGATCTGGGAGGCTTCTTGCTGTCTGCTGACATTCAAATAATTGAGGTCTATGGTGCCCGAGGCAGAAAGGTCCATAAAAGTCCACAAAAAACATGTCAATATTCCTCCATACTGCTCGTCCAATGTATTCCAAGTGTCCTGAGTTGGTAGCGTCCATAATTTACTCGAAACAAAGTTATTTAGAATGTTTTTAGAGCATAAACAGTAGTGTATAGGATTTCCTAAAAGCGCGCGCCTGCGAGTTCACGAGCCTACGGAAACTGCGGCAGACCAAGCCAGATGAAAGTGCGCATTCAGCGTCTGCTCTTGTTAATGCAAGCGTAGAAGAAGAAATGTGCTGTTTACCTGTGCAAAGAAAGAAACAACGAAAGAAAAATGTCTGAGGACTTCAGTGTTGAGGAAGAGCATGAGTTCTTTGGCGAGCTGAATGCGCACTTTCATCTGGCTTGGTCTGCCGCAGTTTCCGTAGGCTCGTGAACTCGCAGGCGCGCGCTTTTAGGAAATCCTATACACTACTGTTTATGCTCTAAAAACATTCTAAATGACTTTGTTTCGAGTAAATTATGGACGCTACCCACTCAGGACACTTGGAATACATTGGACGAGCAGTATGGAGGAATATTGACACGTTTTTTGTGGACTTTTATGGACCTTTCTGCCTCGGGCACCATAGACCTCCATTATTTGAATGTCAGCAGACAGCAAGAAGCCTCCCAGATCTCCAGATGCATTTGAGATATCAAAAAAGTACTCCAGAGTGTTGTTCAGCATGGGGGTGAGTAAAAAATGATGGCTAATCATGTTTTGGGTGTACTATTCCTTTAAGGAGCCAGTGAAGGTGTTTTAGGAGGGCTGTTACACAGTCCTTTGAATGTAACTAACACTTTGACATGTAAAGAAATCTCTTACGTCTCTCTTACTGTTTTCAGAAATCCTGGCTGCACATCTAATAACCAAACACGCAGACATACATATATACATACACACATGGCACCAATTCAAATATTTGTGTAAATTAATACACAAGATATTACAACACTTTTAGATAACGTGAGCCAAGAGAAGAAAAATGCCGAATTTGCAGTAGCAGACTCCCTCATCAACTGGTGTCTTTTGCAGAACCATATTTTTATACAAGACCTTCACAGACTTTCACAGACACGATTCAGCAGCGCATCAGATGTTTGTGAAGTGGGCTTCCCATGAGTGACAGCGGTGACAGCCAATCACACAAGAAAAGACGGAGGGCCAATCAGGAGCTTGTGCGTTTTCTAAACCCAGGGAAGCAGGCTTCAACTTGAGTTGCGGTTTTCTGCTTGTTCTTAGTGCTCGACAATTGTCTGTTTACTTTACTGTAGTATTGGTTTTTTTGGACAGCAAAAAGTGCAGGGGACCAAAACTGAGTTTTGAAAAAATGCAGGGGACATGCCCCCCGTGTCCCCCCCAAATTACGTCCATGTCTCCAGCAGCAGGTGTCATGAGAAAGCACACAAGTTACACTTGTTGCTCTCCTGTCAAAGATGAAATTGTAGATTCTGGCAAAACAGATGTGATTGCGGCAGCAACTGCTCTGCTGTCTTTGTTTTGGTTCATCTCTGGACTTGGGAACTCTTGCTTTAACCACAAACCTCTTAAGAGCTTTCCCCACTTTATCTTGGGTCAACGTTATTTTCTCCATCTTCTGTTTTGATAGAAAAAAAATGTATCACAGCTGCAGCCTTAACTAAAACAGCGTCCAGTTCGTGATATTGTCTCATCTCCTAATTTTTAGACTTAATAAAACTGTCAATGTACACGAGAGATCTGTGTTGAAGGATGCTTGGATTTGATGCTGGCAAATTGGATACCGGTTTTTGTGATCCTGATTGGTGCATCTCTAACAGTCAGACTTCATCATTATATGCAGATATTTACATTGGGTAGTTGTAGACAGTGGACTCGACGATGGCACAACTTGATAAGGGATCTCCATGAGGTGACAAGTCGTCATCTGTCCTCCTGTAGAGTTGTCAGCATAGAGCCATGAAAACTGGAAAAAGAAATTCACACATATATATGTATATATAATCGTAATGGCGAAGCAACCGGACATTGTGGTGGTGGACAAAGAGCAGAGAAAAGCTGTTGTGGTTGGCATAGCAATACCAAGTGACTGCAACATCAGGGAAAAAGGAATATGAGAAACTAGAGAAATACCAGGGGCTCAGAGAAGAGCTGGAGAAGACCTGGAAGGTCAATGCACCAGTGGTGCCCGTGGTTGATGGGGCACTCGGGGCAGTGATCCCCAAACTGGAGGGATGCTTACAGGCAATCTCTGAAAATACATTAGACATTTTGGTCCAGAAAAGTGCAGCTCTAGGAACAGATGTTGCGCAGAAACCTTAGATTCCTAGGCCTCTACTAGAGGACCCCAGCTTGGAGGAACAAGAGAGACTTCTGGCAGTGGATGAGGAGTAGTGTTTTATAAAAATATATATATATTAGGGCTGAAGCAATTAATCAGATTAATTGTGAGTAACAAATTATTGAAATAATTGTCAATTAGTAATCGATTAATTATTAACTGGAGTATAGAGACTGTAAAACATGCCTTTAGCTGACAGAGCGACCCACTTAGAGCAGTACTTCTATCAAAATTGTAAAGATATAGATAGAAGTAAATATGCTCTATCCAGAACTAAAAAAAATCTCCTTCCAAGAAACTTCTAGTGTTTGGTGAGTTTTAGGCATTTGTGCAGCACTCATTTTAGAATCTACTGTGAAGAAAGCCTTTGGGAGGTGTCTGCTCTCATCAGGTGGTCTGTTCATGTTTCAGTGATCTCTTCTTGGAGCCCCCAATGTGTTTTTTTTTCTTCATCAGTCTTAAGTTTTTCTTGCATATGCGAAACAGCCAACAACAGTTTGACTGGCATGCTGTCAGGCAGGTGATGCCTTTCCAGTGGTGGAGCATCAGCTCTTTCCTGAGAGCTTGTATGCGCGAGAGTGTGTAGGAAAAGTGGGGGTATTGTCAGGACGTGACCGGCACACTTTGCATGTTCTCCTCGAGACAGGTGCTCCTGGGTGAGCACTGGTGCATGACAGTTGCCTTTCATCGCTGTCTTCTCTACACTTAACCCCTGACCAGCTCTCCCTTCTTCCTTTGGCTCCTTGTCTTCTTAGCCACCTTCTTCTCTGCCATTTTTCTCCATGTCTGACCTCTTATCCCGACTCTTCCCTCTGACGTCCTAAGTGATGGACTTGGAAAGCTAGAAGGCAGCTTAAATTCTGTATGTGTTGGTGTGGAGGTATGGCAGGCTTGTCACAAGCCTTTTGCTGTCAGGCCTTGGAAAATTCAACCGTCTAGACCAAACTGCACAAACACACTCTCATTTCCTACCGCCTTTACACTCGCATTTTTTTGTTCAGCAGTCCGTAATTCCATCCACAGGCGCTGTCAAGCACTTGATCAAACGTGCATAAAGAAAAGAGCCCCTTGGCTGATTCCCATCCCCTCTCCTCCTATCATAATGAAGGCAGATTTTCCCTTCTCTGCCTGTTTCTTCAGCACTGTTTATTCAGATGAGCCTGTCTGGGGGGCAACGGGTCACATCCACTTGGCTGGCTAAAATGATCCTGAATTGAGGGCTGTCTCCTATGAGATGAAGAGAGAAAAAACACAAGCAGAGGTTAGGCAGGGCTGCAGGGCGGTCATGTCAGGTCTGTGTTTGGACTGTTTGGCTGTGTGTGTGAGCGTGAATGTCATGGCAGAGGTAGGGGTTAGGGAGTTTGAGGGTTCACTTGTCAACCCTTGTGTCATGCTTGCCCTGGCCCTGCTATGTAGAGGGCATCCACTGTCATTTGTTTCAGAACTGTTTGAAATGGAGTGAGCCATAGAAGCATAAAAAGTAGCCGCCAGTCTTTGAGCTCTCAGGTGCCCCAATGTTCCACATAGTTATTTAAGTGCAACTATTTGCTTGAAAAAGTCAGTTTAAAAGTGACACCAACTGAAAATGGCCAGATCTTGGACTTGTCCGGGTATTTAAAAAAAAAAAAGAATTTTTATTGATTTTCACCGATTGGGCAGTGGGTTCACCAAGAAGAAAAAAGAAAATAGAAAATAGCTGACAAATCTGCAGAGAGTGTAGATGCAGATGCTAGTATCCCACGATGGACCAGTATTTCTGGGGAATGTTCCAGAAATTTTCCAGAAAGTCCCATTGAGATTAACAATCTCTTTTTCAAGGGAGTCCTGGCCAAGACAGCGGCAAAAGATTACATTACAAATTACATTACAGTTTACAATTACATCTATCTATAATTAGAAATTAATAAAACAGTTACAAACCATAGATCTCATTTTCCAAACCTTTGAGCAATCGTTTAAAATGTCCGATTGGAATCAAAATCTTTTTTAGTCTTTGTTATGATGGATTTAGGCAGATCTAACAAACTTGGTTGAATTTAGAACCAACAAGGTTTACTTAGTAAAACAAGAAAGGCCTTTTTACCCCAATCTTTACCATGTTTATTCAACATTTTTTCACACTTCTTCTATGAAAAGGGAACTTCTTGATTTTGGTTGTTGTCTCTGAGCTTCAATGTGTGGATTCAAGTCATTCTTCCGGCCAGCTCAGTAAGCTTTTAGTATTCTTTCACTTTTTCTAAACTTCCAAGCCTTTTGAAGTTTTTTCCTGGTGCTTGTGATTTCTTGCAGCTGTGTTCACCATAACAGGTCTGTATACATCTTTCATGTGACATTCATCTCTTACATTCCTCCCACTGTAGGAAAAAAAAACAAAACAACAAAAAAAATTGTTAAGACCCCTTAAACTTGTTGTTGTAGTAACAATGAAGACAGGAATGCCAGACAGGCTGTGAGATTAATCCAACAACAGCGTGTCTGCCAAACTGTAGAGGCTCTATCAGCAAGCGAGTGGACCCCTTCGTCGCAGCTATTGTCATAAATACGGGCTATTTGTCACATATGAGATGGACTCATGTAAATGCAATGACAGGCTAGTGTCTCAGCTGACTGACAGCGCAGAGGGATTGGGGTAATCTAAGTGACTGATTTGAGGCGTGCGCTGGCTCGCCTGTCCCCGTAACTCCTAAGGAATAGACAGCTTCAGCAGAGTTATCTGTGTTTGTAAGTCCTTCTGCTGCACTGGGATGACAATAGGGATTAGTGCCAAGGTTCTTTAAACTGTTTTATTTTTTTATTTGACTTTTGGGAGGGGGGAAGGGGAAGCCTTATCGGTGTCTTAGCAGGATGCTGCCGCAGCCAGCTTTTCTTGACTGTCAATTAAAGAGGGGATCATTAACTTCAAGGGTATAAATGTTCTAACACTGGTATTATGTTAGGAAGCTAAGTCGCTGACAGATGTTCCAACTTTAATTCTCTACTTGTTTTTTTGTCCTTTAATTAATTTATGTATCACTATTTGGGTTTTAAATATTTTTTCCTCCTGTCTGCTCTTTGTTAGCCTGTAATCTCAGTTACCATGCTAGTCGCAAAGACGATTGGTCTTTGTCACTCCTCTGTTTCTTATAGGGTTCAATCAGCTAATGTATTCAATATCATCCAAACAGAAAGGTAAACAGTATTTAATGGCACATGTGTTCCTTCACCGCCTCTGTGCAGCCTGAAGGCATGGGGCGGATGGAGTTCTCTTCTTCCCCAGGTTTTTCAGTGGGACCCGATGCACCTGGAATGGCGCTTGATGTAAACAAAACGAGCTCAGCTTGTACCTCTGTACGTGTGGTTGTTGGGGAGGTAAACAACTGTAGCTTGCTTCTTTAGGGTTTTCTTCTGCAAGCTTTCTTTGGCAGCTGGGAAGCGCCTGTGTGACAGCTGTGGTTTAGGTTCTTAGGCACCGAGCTGCAGCAGGACACCTAAAGGAAGGTGTAGGCTGATGGTAGCTACACAGAAAACGAAAGGAAACTAGAGGCAGAGAAACTTTAAGGGGAGTAGGAGAGAGACAGGCGACAGAGACTGCTAATGGGCAAAGTCTCTTCATCCACCGCCACTGCCATCACAACAGCCACCCCGCTCTTTTATGACAGCTCCTTTCCTTTGTTCTACCCGTCGGCCCACTCTCTGCTGGGGATTCATGACAAGTTTTTGCTGGCTGATCAAACGTTGCGGTGGCACCTGATTAGGATATAGCGCATGTTTACAGTCGTGCATGCCGAGGACACCGTCCCCCCCAACACCTCCACAACTATCTTTTTCCAGACAACAAGGGAGACTTCACCTTGACTAATTAAATTTGCACCTGCAACACCAGCTGTGACAGCGACTGGAGGGCTGCATTTATTTATGTCACTCTATACATACTTCCTGTGACGTTTACGGAGGCTGAGTTTGCACTAGCTTGTCTGTTTGCTGTCAGCGTAGGTTTCTCCGATGACTGTCTTCCTTGCATCTATGTCTGCTGAGATGTATGGGGTGTGGGCTTAGATTAGTCCCCTGCCCTCCAGACAGGTGGAGTTGAGGCACCGGAAGTTGTCATCCCAGCAAATCCTGAGAGTGATACCGCGGCTTTGCTTTAAGCACGCCAATGTATGTCATTATTTTTGGTACTCTTTGCCTAAAAGTACCTCACAGTATAATACACAATGAAAGAAACTGATGTAATTTGGAAAGGAACTATTTTGAAAGGGAAATGCTGCGTTTGATAGATTTTAAGAGATCTTCAGATCTTAAACTGAAACTCTTTCGACTATTGTGTCAAATTCAATGTTACTGGCTCGCCGTGTGTGTTTTCTGTCATTCATTAATGCGCATACACACACCGTTTGTGCTCGTAGATTATCTGCCTTTAAGGGCCTGCATATATCTATCTAAATCAGTGTTAAGAATGTAAAAAGGCCACAGGAGAAGTGAGCAGGACATCAGTCAACTGGCAGAAGAAGACAGAGCCCTGTAATTTGCGACTTTACCCCCTATCTCAGCCTCCACTCTGCCTCCCCAGCCTCAAATTGACCAAGCTCGACTGCTGGTCATGCTTTATTACATGGGTTAGATGAAGTAATTATTTCTAGGCCACTGACTACAAGCAAGATTAATAGTTTTTGAAGCGGCCATAATGGAGACCTGACCTGCCGTGACATAAGCATTATTTCAAGCCCACCTCCACTCCCATCCCTCTCACCTTTGGGCACTAGCAGAGTGTGATTTATACCTGGGCTAATGAGGGACGGGACCCAGGAGCTTGGGGGGGGGGCGGTGGCCTACCCCTGGATCACTTGGAGAGCTGTACTGCACAGACCGTTTGGTCACCTGAACATAGACCACTGATTGTTTGCCTGATACACTGTTTGGATAGGATTTAATTAAGGTAAACATTTTAATTATAAATCCATCTTTTTACATCATATTGACATCTTCAGTGTTGGGCACGTTACTTTGAAAAAGTAATTAGTTATAGTTACTAGTTACTTCTCCCAAAAAGTAACTGAGTTACTAACTGAGTTACTCCACAATAAAAGTAACTAGTTACTAGTAAAAGTAACTATTGCGTTACTTTTGCGTTTCTCGCCCCGTAACCCTCACCACCCAGCCCCCACCATCTCGCGGTGTGTTTCCAAAGCCAGCTGAATACAGTGGATGACAAAGACAAGGACCTGCAGAGAGTTTAGCATTTATTGCAACTCAACGTAAATGACATCAGGGGGGAAAGCTATGTGAAGTTTTTTAACAGGGCGTTCAGATCTGGTGAAATTAATAACTGGGGATGTCTAATTCTGAAATCCTGTGTGTTTGGGTTGTTATAGATACTGCAACATCTATCTATCCATCTATCTATCAAGATGTATACTCTGTGTGTGTGACATAAAATATGGATCTCCATCCCTGCCACAAAGGCCATCAAATAATGTTTAAAATAAAAAATACAGTAGGTTGAGAAGGCAGAGTATCCATCCATCCATCCATCCATCCATCCAGATTTCTCCCTTTGATTTGATCGTTCAATCTCTCCATAGTTCTCCTGTGGCGCGAGCACAGGGCGACTGGTGCGCGCCTTTAGCGAGCATGCGCATTTCCTTTCGCTTGCGCGATGACTCGTGCCGCCTGCGCTGTGCGGAGATGCAGAGGAAACCGTATGTGATGGGGAAACGCAGCTCGACGTGACACCGGTATTTCCATGTGGAAAACGCTGTTTGCTGCTGGATCCTCCTCACTCTCCATCTCTCTGTGTGTGCTGTACGTTAACACCCGCCAGCAGAAACACACCACACCCACTGACAGACGGAATCTCACTATACATCAGCCATTCTCATCCTCCCCTCTCTCATGACAAGGCGCGCACCTCTGGATGACCCAAAAAAAAATAATCTTTAATATCTCTTAAACAAAAGTAGCAGAAACAATATTTTTTTTCTGCACAAATCTGCACTAACGTTGCACTAACCATTCAGTCTATTTGCAGAGTTTTTTTTGACGTGGGTGGGGTGTCAGCTTCACGCAGCTGCGCACGAGTCCTATCATGAAAAAAGGTTCATTGTGCGACCTGAGTAACGCGCAGTAACGGGGTGTCTGCAATGGTAACTGCGTTATAGTTACAGTCAAAGTAATTAGTTAGATTACTCGTTACTAAAACAAGGTAACGGCGTTAGTAACGCCGTTACTTTCAACGCCGTTAGTCCCATCACTGGACATCTTAACTTGAACACTTTTTTTAATAATTAATTACATGTTGATTAGATGTAGTAAACTTTTTTTCTAAATACTAAATATTTCTAAAAACTTGCATTTTCTATAGATTTTTGGTCATGATGGAATATATCTAATGAAAACCCCATATTCAGTTTTTCAAACTAGAATATTGCATAACACATGTTAAAAAGGGATTTTGAAACCCTTCAACCTCTTGAAATGTTGAGCAGTTTACTGTAAAAGCATTTAACATTTGGTCAGGGCTTCTTTTTGTGTGGATTACTACATAAAAGTAGCATCGCATGGAGGCAACTAGTCTCTCCTGGGGTTTTAGGGAAACGCTTTTTGCCTTGGCAACAGCTTTTTGGTTTTCTTGCATTATTTAGCCTGGTGTCTCATTATTGAAGTTTATTTGCTCAACAAACACACTAATAACATTTGGTCAGTGATTGGAAAGCGACAAAAAAAAAATCAGAGTATCTGCAAAGCATGTCAAAAGAAGGAAGCATAAAGTGCAGAAACATTTAAAGGTTGATCATTGCTCTGCAAACCTTAACCTCAAATATATTGGAGGTTTTTCACCTTGCTATCCAAACAGGGTTCAAAATTTAGGAGCAGTAGCCGTATGCCTTTTCTTATGCTGTTGTCTGAGTTAAACTATAGTAAATGTCTGTGGAGGCTCTTGAATCAGGTTTCCTAGTGCAGTCAATGTTTTAGTAATCCCCTTTAAACATTTAAATTGGCTTTGCTGCAAAATTTTAAAATTTCTGTGGTTGCTTGACACCTTTTCTGCTGCAGTTTTTCCTTCCACTCAACTTTTCTCTTGATATGTATTGTCAGACATTTCCGTGCTGGAGGCATTTTTATTGGGTTAAATTTATAGTAATAATACTAGAAAAGCTGAGGAGCTTGGACATCACGTTATCAGGTGTCCCATTTCACTTCACTTTTCTCTCCTCTTTTCTCCCTCTTTGTTGCAATCTTCACATCCTCCCTCTTCTCAATGCTAAGTACACCTTAGATGTCAGGATGTTTTATTTTTATTAGATGAGGGGCAGCGTTTAATGCCTTCACCTCCATTCCAGCCAGCTGTTAAATGCAGCGTAACATCCTCTGGCCTGGCTCCGCCCCGTTAACCCTTCAGATTGGCTGCAATAATTAGCAGAAGTAAACAGTAACTTAGGCTCTCAGCAAGCAGTAGCCGCAGTTTGCAACTTCCTCACACTAATGCAAACAAGAGCTTTAGTTACCTGGCACTGGCCCAGCTTGCCCACACCACCTCCTTTAAGGTTTTTGAGCTTTTATATTAACTCTCCAACAAAATGCATGCTTTCAGTGTGACACCTGCAATTACATTTTCAAATGACTGGTTTCCAGAACTCCTCGATGTTAATCTGTCACTGTTATGGCTACTGTGAAGTGTGAAGAGGATTAAATTTTTTTTCAGTTCCTGGTAAAATATTTGCCTTTGTCCAGAATGAGTGAGAAATGGGAACTCTTTAAGCAAGAAGATGTGCTGCTCCTCTGATTTTACTAATACCATTACAGCAAACTTATCTGCTTCTGGATTCCAGGAGGGTGGTCTGGGCATTGCATAAACAGACATACATGATATTCAGCCCTTAATTTAATATTAATCTTAGGTTGCATTATAATGCTGGTTTATCTGGGTCAAAGACTACATGAGATGGGATTAGACCTGTCCTAGATGTGCAGTCCACATCTGTTTTGGGCCATATGCTTTTCTAGTGGCTTAGGATTAATACTTAAACCATTGCTCCTGCTCGTTAAGAAGACCCTTTGCAAAAAGATGTGGTACAATAGATAGGGCAAGATGTATATTCTAAAGATGATTGTGCTCATTTTAGCAGAAAATCCAACATGGCTGGTTTTAAGAGCGTGGTCGTCAGGGTTCAAAGCCTGTTCCTGGAATACTCAAATAGATTTGTGGCTTTCTTTGGTGTTTCATGTGGTCGTGTGACATATTTTGCCTTCTTAAATTTACTATATCCTTAAATTGTTTTGTCAAATGATACATTGTATCAAATCTTATTTTTCGGCATAGGGTGGTAATAAACCAATAAGGCACATCCACCACACTTTTACCCTCAACTTCATACCATTTTGGTTGGCTTGAGCATCATTTTTTATTTTTTTATCCCAGATGAAACATTTCAGAAGCCGATCTAATACGGAGTCAGAAGGACACAGAGCTGGGAAATCACCATCATTCGAAGTGGTTGCTTGTCAGGCGATGGGTTTGATCAGCCCGTGTCGCTGTACGCAGAGCCGGGTCTTTGCACCGTCTAACAGTGGTACCGGATTAGCGACACAAGCCACTTTCGCTCTGATCAGTCACTCATTGAAGGAGACGCGCCGTAGGACTGAAATCCTCTTTGTGCACTTCATCCAAATCATGTTCAAGCTTTGTCGTCGTTGAGCCTACTGTATGGAAATGAGAAGCACTGCTGTTTAGGATGTTTTAAGATGTTTCGGTTCTGTTGCTGGTGGCGTGTAGCTGTAGTTTGTCCCTCAGAGCTGTCTTGGTGAAATACGGTAGCGAGATGTTTTGGCCTGCATAGCTCCTTGACCTGCCTGAATCCCACTGATCTGTGACATGTTGAGACAATGGCAGTGAGTGTGAAGAGACTGGCCTTACGCCCCGCAGACACTGTGTATTGCTAAGTGCTATTGAATTGTTTACTGTCACAAATCACAAACCTTACAATGACCATGTCTGCCTGCTGCACACCATGTCCTGGTCCAATGGGCTTTGAGGAGCAAAGCACCAGCCTCTTGAGCTGGGGATTTTAAATGCTCTACCTGGCTATTGATCCTTTCTGCCTCGCTGAGCCATAGCCGAGGTAACAGAAACGCTGAGTTTAAAAGTAGGCAAGATACAGAGGGTAAGGGAAGTCTGGTGGCCTTGGTCTTCTGGACCTCTGGTCCGTCCTTGACACTGCCTGTGGGAGAGGCTTCGAGGACGCCTCTTGTCCTTATTTTAAGCCCAGCATCCAGCCCCTACTGTTAGCTCCCTCTCCCTATGGGCCAGCCTGCACTTTGCACAGCCATATTGATTTTTTTTGCAGAGGAAAGGAAAGTGTGGCTGGATGGCGAAAGTGAAGGAGGGGGAGGGAGGTGGAAATGGAGAAATCAAGGGAGTTCTCTAAAGCACTGACTTCTCCTTGACTGCACCTCGAGACGCGACAACCCTGTTAGAACAACTCAGTGGCCCCCGGTGCTCCGCTGAAAACTGCTAATCACAGTCTTTCAATCAAACTCTCTTCATCTCTCCTTTCTCCCTCCATCCTCTCAGTCCTCTCTCAGACTCAACTGGACCCAGCCGGAATATCAAAAGACTGGATCTGCATTAAAACGGGCCTTTCCTGGGGGGAAAAAACTGACCTCAAGCAAGTTGTAATTTGAAGGTGAAAACTAAAAAGCTTTTCTCGATCGACATAATCTTAATGGAAACATTACGGCCTGGCCGCAAACTAACAATTAGGGCAAAATGGGTATCAGCAGTCCTGGCCAAAGGCGTCTGCCACTTTTTTTGTATCTTTGGTGAGGGAGGCTACTGGTTTGGATCCTGGGACGGCTGAAAAATGAAATAAGCCCCTTAAACAGGGTGCATCAGGTGGAACAATAAGGATTGTTTTATTGTTCACAGGAACTCTTTAGATGTAGAGCAGCTTTTTCCCTTTGAAATCCTTTAAGGCAGCACGTCTGTTTCTGATAGAGAACATACTGACTCCTTCTCTCCTGGATTATTAAAAAAGAAAAAAGGTTAGGTATGGTGTGCATCAGCAGATCTCTTAAACCCCTTTCCTTTCCCTCTTTTCTTCTCTCCAGATTTGACACTTGCTAAAGGTCAAAGACGCATCTTTTCCCCTCCTTTGAGGTGTAGATAAGTGTGAAATAGATGTTGACACTGCAGACACATTGAAAAGCACTTAAAGCGAGTCGCCATGTGCCAACCTGTCTTAGTCTGGCTTTGTGCATTTGTAAATACTTTTGAGTGATTGATCCTGTAACCTGGGCCTTTCTGGGAGTCTGGCAGGTGCATCGAGAGCAGAAAGGCCAAAAAAACAGAAGAGGCCCGAAGCCTATTGTCTTTCTCTCTCACAAAACCCTCTTTGGCTATCAATAAGTAGCCGAGGTAAAAAACAATAAAGCATTTTTAACTAAGAATATTAAATGCTTGGGATAAACAGGAATTCTAATATTACAAATAACCTTAGAAATGATGTTCAACTAATTTCATTTTAGGTACACTGCAGAAAACAGAAATGTTTAAATATGTGTACTTATTTTTGATTTTATTGGGTAAGAGACAATTTGCCAATAAAATAAGGTGATTTACGTTTAAAATAATAAAAAATAAATTCATTATCTTATTTCAAGTGTATTTCAAATCATCATATTTTACAATGAAACTACTTAATCTTTTGGCGGATAACCGTAAATAATCTCAAATCAAATTTAAACACTTAATTTTTTGCAGTTTAAATAGTAACATATATTTGTTATAAGACTTTAGTACAAAAAATCTAAATAGGTTTAGGACAACAAACATGGAAATGTGCTTTAATCTCCCTTACCTTGCCTCTGAAAATACATTAAATCGCAATATAAAATTTTACTTACACAAATCAGCTGTTTTGTTTGGCAAGTTAATAAATATTTAGGCTTTTTTGAGATTTCTAACTATTGTAATAATAACTCAAGCTAAGGGAATTGTTGTTTTTACATCAAACCAAGTTGGTTTGCATCATATCTCATCTTGTTGTTTATACCTTTCTAGTTTTAATGGGGTTTTTTTGCAGGTGTTTCAACAGAAATCCCCCTACCTGTATGATGTATGACCCTCACGCTCTTTCTCTTCCTGTGTGTGGTAATGTACGCTACCCTGCATGTGTGACTGATAGACGGATGTGAAGTTAGGTCACATTGTGTGGGCAAATGTGCACATCTAATTAATGGCCGGCAGTGGCCCCCCCACCACTCTGGTAATGTGTTCAGATCAGTGTTATAAACAGGGCGTGAAAGGTCTGCCCAGCGTCATCTTTTTAAACGACTGGCCTCTTGTTCCGGTAGATGGATGGAAGTGGTCTGATATTAATGATCCCGTCTCCCGCCTCCCTGTCGCGAGGTGAAATCAACGACGCAGACTTCAGCCTCTAACAACAATTAGCAGACTGGAGCCCGCCTGTCTGCCATTTGTCATCACTCAGCCCACCTGGGCGACCCCCCCCCTCCACCTAAACACATGCTGAACACGTCTGTCAATATACACAGAATGCCGTCTCATTTGAAAAAGTATGCAGTGCTTAATGGCAGACCCATTTCACTGGATATTTATCTTTTTCTCTTGTTGTTGCTGATCAGATAAAAAAAAAGTCAATGATTTGTTATTCCTTTGTATAATATCAACTGTGTTACTGAGAGAAGTTAAAGGATAAGCTGTGCATAACATCCAATATTTAATTTTTGCAAGTTTGAATAAAGTCCTTTGCATAAAACATTCCCTCCGGATGTAAACAAGGTCTACACACTGAATAGAATCTGTAAATGCTTTGCGAAACAAAACACATTCCCACGTCATTTACATTTTAACACAAAGTGGCTGAAAACAAACTTTTTTTTAAGACATTTCCGCCAACATTCTGTCAGCTGACCTTTGGCTGTCACAGTCCCAATTCATATTCACTTTCTGCTTCTGGACAAAAGTGTAAAGCCAAAGGGGGTTACACATTACCAAAGCCCCCACTGTGAGGTCAGCTCCCACTCATTCCAGTTATCCATTTACCAGTCTGCCCTGTTGGCCGACACACTGGGTCCCCATCTTTACGCTGTTAGACCTTAATGTTGTTTTGCTTTGAAGGCACACTTTAAATTTGTCCTTTTTAGAAATTTGATATGTTTCTCCAAGTTTTCCCACCTCTTCATCTTTTTTCATATTTTGTCATTCAACAATGTTTTCAAATTACATTTTGTTTTTGTTGAGAAAAATACTTAATATATCGCAACTGCAGTTAAAGCTATAAATCTCTTACATTGTGTCCGAACCACATTCTGCATCCAGTCTGACATTCCTTCATATTTTTTTCAACTTATTCTATGTCAGATTGGATGGAGATTCTCTATAGACATTTCATTTACAGACCTGCCAATGCTTTCATTCATTTCAGCCTCCCTCCATATTCCCAACCTTACGTCTTCCCTGTCCTGGTTATGAAACCAACACATGATGACACCACATGCATCAAAAACAGTAGAAAAAAAGGCATTTTACAGAAATTAATAATAATAAAAAAATGCTTTGTTTTCCTTACATGTCAAAATGAATTCTGGATATTTCATAAGACTCTTTAAACTACATTTAGGCATCTGTGTTAAAAGAACCCAATGTGGAAAAAGAAGTGATTTCCATAAAGAGGATTTGATCCAGCTGCTTTCTTATTTATTTTTTGTACATGTTTTGTCTTTAGTTTTTGTTATCTTAAAGTTCACTACAAGCCTTTTTATTGTGTCTTTTACACATACAAACACAAAGAATCCTACGGAACGGACACATCCTTATCTTGTGTGCGCTCTGTTGCTTCACATGAAGATCCTACATTCTTCAATCTGTTGCCAAATGGACCAAGACGGAAGCTGCTTTGATTCTCACAGGCAGCCTGTCATTTTGAATAGAACATTTTACAGCCGACTTGTCAAACTTTATGATTCGCCATCACTTTCGCACCGAGGGATCATAGCAGAAAATGGTGTCCAACACATAGTAGCTTGCTGTTTAAAAGGTAGTGCTACATTGCACATTGACGTACTGTGGGAGACTTGTTTAGGATCAAAGGTTTCTGTTTTAAAGCATGTGCTTTAGTCAGGGTGCTGCCCTCTTTTGGTTGGAGGTCAACATTTAGGAATTTGGGTCTCACCAATGATGGTACTCTGCAAATCTGCCTGGGTTAGTGATAAAACTTCCAGTGACACACATAAAAGTATTTCTATTTACTTCCCAACCCTCAAATGTTGACTGCCGTTTAACCCCCCTTATATAAAGGGAAAGTGTGTAACTGATTTGTTTTCTATAAGCTACACTGGAAAACAACTAATAATAATAATTTCTTAAAATAAGCGTATTTACCCTTAATTTAAGTAGGTAAATAAATAGATATTTCACCAATGGAATGAGTAGTTTTCCTCTTAAAATACAATAATTTGGTAATATGCACTTGGAATTAAGACAATGCAATTGTTTTTTCTTATTTTAAATGTAAATTGTCCTGTTCCATTGGCAAAGTGTCTCACTTTCCTCCTCAGTTAAGAAAACAAAACAAAAAAATAATTATGAGAAAAAAATACTTATTTAGATTCAAATTTTTTGCAGTGTAAAATTAAGTAATGCTTTTATAAAAATCTACATATTCTGCCAAACACTAATAACAATCCACTTAAAGATTAATTTGTTCCTATAGCTTAAAATAAATTGTTTAGAAACACATAGGCGGTTCACCCAGTAGAGGACGCCATGTTGTCTTTAAATACAGTAGCTAAAAGAGGACAAACTTCTGAGCCTTAGGCATGTTCCGTGTTTGTTAAGACGTGTCGTCGGTTATGGAGGAGAAAGCAAAGACGAGCATAGATTGTTCTACCTGCTGTTTTTTGTTGAAATGAAGGAGCATCCATACTCTTTCCCATCAAGAGGGAAGATAAAGTAACCATGAAAGAAAACAAATACATAACTGAGAAAAGACATCGGCAAACCTTACCAGGCGCAAATAATTCACATGGAAGTAATACATCAAAACGGACATGGAGTTAATGTATTTGATTTTTTTACAACAGTGAAGTTTATTTTGGCTAAAACTTAGTAATTGGAGTCCAGAAACGACTTTGTCCTCTTAGCAGAGAGGATTATTTAATTGTTTGTACCAGCGGCCAACTGTATTTATTAAGGTGTGTTTAAGCTGAACATTGTGTCTGTGGCGTTTGTTTAAAATACCTCAGACAAGTATTTTTTATGCTTATTAAGACAAAAAGGTGACATGAAATTGATTCACCTGCACTTTGTGTTGCCTTATCCAAATCTTAAGTCCAACAGGAATTGGGTGTCCCCTGTCAGTGTTTGTACCAAACAGAGTTCTTCTTTTTCCAGTGGCTCCACTCAGGCAGACAAAAGTCAGACTGAAGGTGTTTTTATCCCTGCAGCTGTGGAGTTATCTGGCTATTTTGAGCTATTGATGCTAAGCGCCGGACATTAATCTACTTTGTGAGGATCCCTTTGAAGAAAGTGTCCACCGGAGTGTCACAGATGTGAAATAAATGAAATTATTAAATATATGGTACACAGTCTGATATCTTTTATAGGCCAAGATCAAAGCAAACCAATTGAGTTCTATTCTACCTAATATGTTTTTCTGTGATAAACAGTCCGGCTGAGGGAATAATCCCATCAAGGAAGGGAGAGATTAAAAAGAAAAAAGCATCAGATATATCACATAGCACAGGCGGTTTGCACTGCTCCCATGAAGCACCCGCGTTACAGTATTATAGAAATTGGTAATCTTGTTTCTTGGGTCCGAGTTGAAGCGCAGACCTTTTTTTTTTACACCCTGTGGCTTCAATTTTTTTTTTTCTTTTAAGAATCAGTACCAGACATGTAGACAGGAAGACAGACACAGCAGCTCTCTAATGCTGTGAGAGTCCATCTGCCTCAAAGGGCTCCGGTAACTTCCTGTCTTTGGCTTTTTTCGGTGGAATTTCGCAGTAGGCCGATGTATTTGACATGTTTGTGACAGCTTTGGTTGTGTGCGTTTCAGGCTGAGGCATCATGCTCACAACCTAGCAGTGCATTATTCAGAGAACTCATAAATGTGTGTGTGTGTGTGTGTCTGCAGGAGCCTCTTTTTTTTTTCTCCACAAAATAAAACTTGAAGTCTATTTCTTATAAATGCATTTAAAAGTATGTGAATGGAAAAATATGGGTTTGACCAAACATTGCTGCAAATACAAACACACACGGTTAGAGCAGAGTCTCGCCTTGATATCATCAGCTTCTGTCAGGGGTTAGACTTTGACTCCAATGAATGCATGTCAGGTTGTCAATTTCTTCCAAAAAACCTTTGAATGCAGCCCGGTCATGAATAGTGCATGTTGTTATTTTTTTTTTTAGTCTCCAACCGTCTCCAGGTCTGTTTTTGTTTGTTCCAGAATAAGTTGGAAGGCCTGTACGCTCTCATGCATCCTTTAAGAAAACTTCCAACAAGAAGTTGTGTTGCTTAGCCTCAGGTGAAAATTCAACCCTGAAGGTAATTTCGTCAAACCGCCTTGAACCAGATGCTTTGGCCTCCATTATCGCCGTCTTTTCATTTTTTGCCCCCCGTCTGTCTTCGACCCTCAACCCTTCCCCACTTGCCCTGGTTCTGATCCCTCCCTTCCATGAGTCGGGACACACAACCTTTTATGAGTGCACTGTAACGTTTACCAGGAAGACATTTATTTCACTCTTAAAAGTCGGAGAAATATTTTGGCAGCTGTCTCCCATATTCCCTGCAGCGTGCCACATAAGGTCTTTGGCATTATTAGGGAAGGCAAAATGTTGGACGCATGCTGCTAACGTCACTAAAATATACACATGGCTTCCCCCCCCCAAACTGTTACAAATGTTTGGTCGTTGAAGAGCACGCCATTCATCTTTAAAGATGTAAAAAGTCAGTGGTGCGGCGGTGACATTTCACCTCCCTGCTGCAGGAACACCATGCAGAGTGTGAGTGTGCACCTGTGGAGAATGATTGTCTACATATGAACATAGATACAGCGCTGCTGTGCACACATATCCTCCTCCTGTGAGAGAAGAAGAATGGCAGAGAATTATGACTTGAGTCGGCAGTATTTTGTGTCGGTTTCTGTCTGATGAAACGTTGCCCCATGAACATGTTTTACTCCAACAGTTTGGGGTTTTATTTTAGTTGCTCAGTAGGGCGTGTGTGTATACAGCCAAAGAAAGCACCGTCTTTATTAATGCCTACTGTAGACATGCATCCAAACAATATGTTTTTTATAAGCATACTCACAGTAAGAACGTCTCTGACCATTACAATTTTCTCAGTATCAAAAATAAAAAATTAAGTAGAATATTTTTTAGAACTTCATAAAATGTTTTGCCCCTAGAATATAATTTCTCAGTGTTAGTGGGGTTTTTTGTACATTCTAGTTTATACAATCTATCACCCAGAGATGTGAGTTCTACTAGATTTGGAGGTTTTCTATAGAACAAGGTTGATTTTGTCACAAAATCATAAAGACCCTCAAAATACCAGTTTTTCAGGCTCATATTACTAATCCTTTACTGTAATTAACATTTCGTGCATTTCTCAGTATTCATCCTTTGTTCTGTAGCCGACCCAAATGGAGTTTGGACTTTTTCTGTTGTGAAAAAGCTGAATCTTAGTATCATCTGACAAAGCAAATGCAGTTGGAAATCAGTAGTTGTAAAAGAACTACATCTTTTGCCAAATAAATGCCATCTTTTTCACAAATTTTTTTCATTAAGTTTCACTTTAGTTATATAAAACCAGTGATTCCCAAAGTGTAGGACATTGTAGACACAAACTGAATCAATGACCAACTTTGGAAATCATTTCAAATGAACCTCAGTTGGAAGATCTTGAATTATGTTATTATGTTATTTCTTTTTATTGATTAATAACTATTACTTTTGTAATTTAAAGGGGATTTTAGTTTATTTTGTTGGAATATGTTTTACTTATGTTGACTTGAACTGTTGAAAAGATTGGTTAGAGGACGGCACTAAAACATTCTTTTAAATTTAAAGGTGGCCCAACAAGAAAAGTTTTGGAACCACTGTGTTAAAATGATTTTTACTCTTCTGAGAAATGCTTTGACAAAAGACAAAGGTGTGAACAGATAGACAACATGTGGGGGTGGGGGGAGGGTACATCTTCATTCCTTTAAATAATCTGTGTTTTTTACAGAGGCGTAGGCTACAACAGGAGTTGGGAGGCCGGAAGATCCCCTTTCTGGGACCCTCTGCTCGAGGTTTTCAGCAGCTGGTGAGTTGGTCCCTTATTTTGACGGCACCATCATGCTTTAAACCCTATTGATTAACACAAGTAGACATTGTCTTCTTTTAGTGGGATTCCAGTTACTCCGGCTTAGCTTTGAGGAAATCATGTTCACTTCCTGCTGAGCTCCACAGCCGGGTTCAGGCAGCTCTGCTCACCCTCAGAAGGAAAGGCTGCCTCCTGAAGGATCTGGTTCGCATTCGTGATCGAGATGTTTTCACCGCTGTGTCGCGAGCGCTGGTCGGGGAGCCAGGCCACACCTACCGCTATCTGGACACGCGGCTCTTTGCCATTCCTTGGCACAGTGAGGACACCGAGGTCAAAAGGCAAAACTGTTGTGATCCCGATTTGAGGGACGCTTGCAAAGCATTGTGGGAGCTTAATACATTCCTTTGTTCTGATGTGTCTCAAATGAAGGAGGGAGACCGGCTAGCACAATGTATGAAGGTGGAGGGAGAAACAAACCAAGTGGAAGAGGGTGAGACAGAGTCTAAACACAGTGAAGACTCCAAGAATAGTGAAGGAGGGGACTCAGAGTCCAGACAAAGTGAGGAGGGGGACACCGAGTCAAAACACAGTGAAGAGTGGGACATTGAGTCTAAGCACAGTGAAGAAGGAGGCTCTGGGTCAAAAAAAGAAGAGGGCTGGGATCCTGAGGAGGGCGAGTCCTCCCAAGTCACACCCAGTGAAGCTAGTGTTCCAGGAGTTTCAGGTCACAGTGAAGGAAAATGCATCGGCTGGACAACCAAGGCCTTCAGCGGGACAAAGGCTGAACCTGTTGGACTACAGGCCCAGGAGAAGCCTGTGGTTCAACTAAAGCACAGTTTGTCGGATGATCACATTCAGGACAAAGGAATGAGCTGCTCCCAGCCCAGTTCCCCACAGGCATGCACCGGTCCAGTCAAGTTCAACGTCACCCTACTGAACTACATGGACCCAGCACAGATGAGCCATCTCAAAGAGGAACCCTACTACGGCATGGGGAAAATGGCCGTCGGGTGGCACCATGACGAGAACCTGATCACTCATTCGCCAGTGGCGGTATACAACTATAGTTGCCATGATGATAAAGGTAAGGTTAAAGAAAAAAGAGAAAGAAAATCAATTAAAAAAATCTGTGATTTACATCTAAAAACATCAAATATCCTGAAAATGTTTAATATTTTTGTGACAAATATCAGAATAAGTGACAAATTTATTGTATTTCCCTCTTGGAATAATAAAGTTTATTGAATTAAAACAAAACTGGCTAGACTGCAACCCCATACTGTAGATTCCCTATGGGGTTCAGGTTACGAAGAAGAGAAACCCCCACCCAATGATACAGATGACCTAAAGGCCTCCACTAAAGCAAACCAGGCTTCCATCAAGGATTTGGCTAAAGGAGGGCATTTTAAATAGAGCATTTTTGCCCTTTTCCAGTCATGAGAGAATTTGTTGGATTGGGTTGAGTTTCAGCCTCATCGTAGGTCCTGCGTCATGTAGTATACAGGGAGTAGCGAGGGGCGATTAGCCTCTCATGACCACCTAACGATTGCAAATCTTAAGTGTCGGGAGAAAATCAAACATGTTTGAAATTCCGTCGGACCTCGTCGGATGTTCGTGAGCAAATCCTGCTGTTGAAGCTGGCCAATTTACCAGAACCTTGCACACTATGCATCTGTAAAAAAGGGAGTTTTTCTTCCAGATTGATGAGTCCAAGTGGTGTTGGTTGTGAAACATTTTTACAACAGTTTTTGCTTCTGTTTAACTTTCCATTAATGTGCTTAGACACAGCACTCTACAAACAGCTGCTCCTTTAGCATTGGCCTTTTTGTGGCTTACCTTGCAAATAGAGGTTATGATTGGCTGTCTGATGGACTCTGTCTTTTAGGTCAGCAGTAATACCTATGGTTTAGTAACCTGGCTCTTCAAAAAGAATAATCTATTAAAAGCATTTTTAAAAAACATGTTTCCATAATCAGAAGCATCTGTCTACTCAGTGAAATTAAACACCTTTTACACTTTTCACTAATTAATTCTACATTAAAATGCAAAAAATCTACTTTCATACTGCAGATAAAGAGTAATATTTGTCTTTTTCTTCGATAATAACCGAGGTCACTTATCTCTGTTGCTGTGCGGTGGATCAGAGGCAGGTAACCTTGTGTATTAAGGCCCTGCAGCAGCAGCTGCAGACATGGCCTCTGGTGAGGGAACCATCAGATCCATCTACGCGATAGTGTCAGGGCATTATCAAATGTCATCACCAGTTCGCCGCTGACAGTCTTATCGCAGCCTGTGCGTTAGGAGATCACAGACATTTGAATCTGGGCCCTTAACATGGGCTCAATGGCGCAGTATAACAAACAGACCTTATCACAAGAGCTACATCTCATCTAAATCATTTCCCCCAGAAATGATCGATGTGCAATTATCTGATATGGAATAATGAGCCCCGCTTTGATAAGTGTTCTTAGACTGTAGCTTTGGATAATACATGTCTCCTAATTACCCAACACATACACTCTCGAAAGCTAATAGTGTTTGCTGATTGACCTGATAAAGAGATGGAGAAAACTTTGCTTTCTAGAACAGATGCAAAACAAACTGTAGGATAGGATTTAGCTGAAATAGGTGTTTTATTTCAAATACTGGCAGGTCGAAGAAAGTTTTTTATTTTTATTTTTGTGAGTTTAAAACTCCAGAAGAATATCATGCTTTCAGTACTCTTTAAAGCAACTTTTTCACGAGGCTTCTCTGCCTAAACTGAAAATGCTCAGTCACATTAGATAATTTGTGAAGTGTTTTCAAGGTCACAGATTCTCTGTTAAACTTTCAACACCTTCCTACACATGGATAAGCCTTAACTGTAGCTCTGGCTATACTCTCAGGGGAAATGCACATTTCTTTATATTTTACCCTCAACCCCTTTCCTATCAAGTCTGACTAAGTGGTTATTGAAGAAATCCCACAGGAAGATGCTGCCAACACCATGTATCACATTGGGGAAGAAAGATAGGCTATTATTGTGTTATAGAAAAAAGAATAATTGACTTGGTAAAAATTCTTCTTACATCAGCCCTAATCAGCTCATCAGAAGGCTTATGATTTAGAATTTAACTTTTTTAAGGTATATTTTGTCTTGATTTTGTTAGAAAACACATTAGATATGCTTGAATTTATTGTTAAATGTGATAATTTCCCTCTAAATCTATACAGGTAAAATATTTCGATAGATTAGCTGGTACATTTGACTTTAAGAGTTGCATTTGTGTTTGTTGGGCTTTGGACTCTATTTACTTCTGGAATATAAGTGATTGCATTTTATTCAGGGATAGCAAGATAGAATGCAATGTGTAAAAATGTCAATAGCATATATCGTCTATATTTCGCTTCACACTTGTGGCCTACCCTCTGTCTGTCCCTGAAGAATCCTGTAAAATGAACAGTTTTAGTTGTAATGTAGCAAATCTGAGGATGTTTAAGGGATATTGATGCAATTTCAAACTAATCGCACTTTCTTCATGCACTTGTCCTGCATGTCGCCACAATCTGCATGTCGAGTTTCTGCGGCGCCAGCTTCACACAGGTGCTGTTCAGATTGCTCTGATTTCCCGATCATTCCCCAGCTGGGCTGTCTGCATTACCCTTTCATATGGAGTAAAACCTGTTCCAAAGGGCTGTTTTCTTAATCTACTCAGGACTATTTCAACTCTGACCCTCTGAACACAGGCTTCAAACATGACACCTTACAGCTGCGGATGACCCCCCACTGCTCCAAGCTTTAGTGTGGATACTTTGATGAGAATGAAACAGAAGTGTGTTCCAGTTGTCAGCCCTGAGATTTCCCAGACCAGCCTATATGTGCCTTTAAAGGCCTCTTTTTTAAAGAACACAATGCACTTTGCTGTAACTATTACAAACACGCTCTCCTTCTGTTATAGCTTTAGATCAGGGTGTGAAATTTTCTTCTCCAGCTCAGCTGCCTCACCTTGTTATATCCTTTGACCAGAAGTTGTAGTTTTGTTTTTTTTTCCTGACTCCTCCGATCCAAAGGAATCTGCAGCGACTGAGTGTTTTCCGGCACAGAGGATGGACTTGCTCTGTTCTCTAAGCCTTCTGGGAGTGCTGTCATTAGCCGGCTCTCAGAGCACAATGGCTGGAAATTAAGTTACTATTTATCCGTGCTGAGCAAAGGAAAAGGCAGCCACGGGGCAGAGAGGCCTAGAAAGACTTTAGTATTGATTTTGCTGAAGGGTGTCGGCTGGCCAGGAGAAATCTTGTTTTCCTCGGATGCTGTGTAAGAACTGAGGAAGAAAGGGAAGAACGGGCGAGGTGGTATCAGTGAATGGGTTCATCAACAGGAGTATCACAGGATACATGCTCTCGCACACTCACTAAACAACATCAGAGGCTTTTATCCAACTATTTCCTCTTGCACAGCATAATGATAGCATAAAGATCCTGTGCTAACAGCCAGTTATAACCACAGAAACACGTATCATCTTTGCTCAGTTGTTAAGTGATTCTTACTTTCTGGAGACAAGGCCTTACATCTTACATCCATTGTTTGGCTGGTATTGATTTAATCGTTGCAGTCCAGACTTCTATCATATTAATTCTCAATATAAATTTTGTGTTATTTTATGAGAGCCGTGGTGCGTGTTTATGGAGTTGTACCATTTTTCCGCTGTGTCCTTCCAAGAGAAATGCTCGCCGATTCGACAGAGACAGAACTTACTGGTTTTTCTTTTATTATGCACAATAACAGGATATATATGTCAGAGTATAATGTGATCAACCAGCACTGAAGCAAATTTTGAAGTGGAAGGAAAAAAAAATCGTTAAAAATAAATGATTAGAATGGATTTGTGGGTATTACTGTTCAGTCCTCTTTTTACCCTACGTCCCTAAATAAAATCTTTATAGTTAGAATAGAAGTTGCTCTTCGGCAAAGGCCGTAGAGATTTGTTAAACTGTATAAGAAACGCATCATAAAGGCCAAGGAAGACACCAGACTGGTCAGAGATAAAGTTTTAGAGATTTGTTAGGATGAAATGGGTAAAGCTAACAAACCAGTCCGCCTCCAATCAACCTGACAGCCTGCTAAAGGAGAGAATTAATCAGAAAAGCAGCCTGGAGGCATTTTGCAACTCTTGAAACTCTAAGGTTTGAGAATTTGCCATCCACAACTGGTGCTGGTGCCCTCTACAAATCCTTCCTTTTCAGAAACACTGACTGAACATCTATTGAAATAAAACCAGCAGGAATCCTGTTCTAGATTTGTCACAACCCGCTAAAAATTCAACAAATTTGGGAGAAGTTGTTCTTGTCAGATTAGACAAATGTTAACCTTGTTTTTTTAAAGGCAAAACTATATCCATCCATCCATCCATTATCTGACACGCTTGTCCCGAGTGGGGTTGCGAGGGGTGCTGGTGCCTATCTCCAGCAGTCAATGGGCGATAGGCGAGGTACACCCTGGACAGGTCGCCAGTCCATCGCAGGGCGCGAAACTATATTCATGGACGAAAACAAACACGATTGTTTATATAAAAACTCCCATCCCCAGAGTGAAACACAGTAGTGGCAGCATCATGCTGCAGCAGGAAAATCTGCAACTGAATACAGAACAAAATAAAAAATTCGAAAGCCAAAATATGATAACAAAAATGTGTTGCAAACTCTAAAAGATAGAGTTGGGAACAATTTAGCATGACGCTAGCTTTAAATGCTACAGTAAAGTGGGTTGTGTGTGACTTACAGGTGAGTGCAGCGAAGGTGGCAGCGGTGAGAAGTCATGTTGGAGGATCGGCCTGAAAGTGGCCTGGGACATCCACACACCTGGCCTGATGCTGCCCCTCGAGTCTGGAGACTGCTACTACATGAGAGGTACTGCTCCTTTGCCATAAACAAACTCACAGAGTAACAAGCTGATAACATGTGCAAGCTTCGTTGTTGCACATGTTCTTGTTGCACAGTGGTGCCGTGTTGTTATGGAGAAGGCAGGACTGTCATTACTCTGGGTTTTAGTGGATCCTTCTCCCTCATCCCAGATGACCTAGAGCAGTGGGATGAACGTCACTCTCACTTTTTCTGCGCTGGAGACAGTGTGTGTGTGGGTGTGTTGTTGTAAAAGAGACAGGGTGAGTGAAAGAGAGGTGTCTTGGCCCTGAACACTGAGCCTTAAGGTTCCATGAAATTGTGTGCATTAGAGAGGTTAGGAAAACCAAATGTTATTTTTTGAAGTCCTCTGACCCATTGCTGACTACGTCTCAATGGGGAGAACAGACAGCAAGCCACAGGGGTGTAAATCATGCCTTAATGCTTCTGGCTTCGGCAGACACCTCCACCCTCTTTTTTTTAGTCCCCCGGGCCTGTCCAGGCTTGCAAGGACATTTATCCACATCACGGAGGAGGCCTGTGTTCAGATGTACATCAAGTGAGGAGCCCTGCCTGAATGGATGGGAGGATTTATTATTTCATGCAGGCACCCTGATTTGAGGAAGAGTTTTTTATTTATTTATTATATATCACTGATTAATATTTATTCATAATGTACCTGTTTGATTTTATTACCAATAAAGAAGCAATTATTACTGAAACTCAAAACACTTTTTGTCTTGGAAACAAACAACAACAAATATTTTTGTCATAGAAAATGGGATCAATGATCTTTTTAGCTGATATTTTCAAATTTATGTTTAAATCTTGCAATGTGAGATTTAAAAAGAGCTAAGATTTGTAGCTCTGTGGTGGATGATAGCATCCTATTTTTTTCTGACGGTCTTAACATCCCTGTCTATTTGATGATATCTAGGTTTCTATGAGCAAGATGTTTTTCTGATTTAAAAATTGAGCTTAGAATTCCTCAGGTGGCTCTAGGTACACATATAGCCATCATGATAACTCATTTATTGTCCATTTAGGACTCTTAAAAGATCGATTATTATTTGTTCCTTGTTACATCAATACATACATTACATTAGTGGTTTCAAGAAAATTTGAATTGTTTGCAGAATTTTGTATCTATAGTTGAATTTTTCATTGTTTCCCATTTTGTCAAAATGTACATAATAGGCCCTTATACAAATAGGATATCATGAAAAAATTCAAGGGTGAAACTTGTATGTGAAATAGATTTGTGACACAAAATCAAATGTTTCACTCTCAGTTTATTGTAGGTTTCATGACCATGGCTGACGGAGAAAGAAACACTAAAATGCGGTGTCTTACACATAAATTGAATATTAATGATATATATTTAATTTTATTTTGTCAGACTTCTAAAACATTTTTTCATTTCTAAATATTAGTTGGACTTTCTTTAGCATTAATTAGTGCTTATCAGACATATAACTGATTGTTTCACTGTTTGATTGAATATTAAACTTTTACGTGATAATTAAATTCTTTGAGATATTTTTATAGTCATATACATATATATATATATATATATATATATATATATATATATATATATATATATATATGTATATATGTATATATGTATGTGTGTGTGTGTGTGTACAGTTCTCAGCATTGACTCAATGAAGTTTAGGCATAAATTCAAGCTGGAAGGCTCCTACCTGCCACCCGTGTCCTCATCAAGCATCCTCACTCCACGCCTTAGTATCAGCCAATCATTTCTCAGAGCTCTGCTTTTAAAGTTCCAGATTCAAGAACACTCCTAACTTTCCCGCTGAACTGTAATCCTCCTCTTCCTCTTTACCACCTTCATTCCATTAGCCATATTATGCATCCGCTCATTCTTCACCATTCATTACGTCTCTATACTACAGTAGATCTCTTAGCTAGATCTACCATCATCTACAGCAGGGGTCAACAACTTTTTTAAGGCTGAGGGCTACTTTATGGGTACTGAGTCATAGGACGGGCTACCAATACTGACATATGAACTAGAGGAGTCGGCGTTCACATGAACTTTATAGATAATAAACATATTTCTATTGTTTCTTTTCATTTTTAATTTGCTTTTAGATATTCTCATTATGAAATCCATATAAATCCTCAAATGTTCTAATTTATTGATATGATAAAATGCTTCATAAATGCTTCAAAATAAGAGCTTCAGTAAAAAATAACATTTCAGATTTAGTCCACTGGTGAATTGTTCTGTTTTCAAAGGATGCTGAGGGCACCCCATGTTGTCCTTGAGGGCCCCTTGGTGCCCACGGGCACCACGTTGGTGACCCCTGATCTACAGTAACTTCTGCCTTTTCTCTGTGTGAGTCTCACCGGGTGGAACTAAACATTCCTTACCAAGTTGCAGACGAACATCAGACTTCATCTCCATTAACTCCATCATTTTATTATTGAGCACTAAGAGGTAGATGTCTCTGAGGCATGAGTGACAAGAGCTATGATAGAGGATCAACATTTTCAACCTTAAGAAAGGTGAACCAACTTTCATGCATGGTAACTGTAACATCATGCTCACTGCTAGTGGTACTGATGTATTGTGCAAAGTAATGAAAGAGAATCACATTGATTGATTATTTTTCCAGTACTGTGAGTGTAGTGAGCTACATGCATTATCTACATAGAAAGGTGAATACAATGACATTTACACTTTTTTAGGTACACCTGTCCAACTGCTTGTTAACACTTAATTTCTAAGCAGCCAATCACATGGCGGCAACTCAGTTCATTTAGGCATGTACACATGGTCAAGACAATCTCCTACAGTTCAAACCGAGCATCAGTATGGGGAAGAAAGGTGATTTGAGTGACTTTGAACGTGGCATGATTGTTGGTGCCAGAAGGGCTGGTCTGAGTATTTCAGAAACTGCTGATCTACTGGGATTTTCACGCCCAACCATCTCTAGGGTTTACAGAGAATGGTCCGAAAAAGAAAAAACATCCAGTGAGCGGCAGTTCTGTGGGCGGAAATGCCTTGTTGATGCCAGAGGTCAGAGGAGAATGGCCAGACTGGTTCGAGCTGATAGAAGGGCAACAGTGACTCAAATAACCACCCGTTACAACCAAGGTGGGCAGAAGAGCATCTCTGAACGCACAGTACGTCGAACTTTGAGGCAGATGGGCTACAGCAGCAGAAGACCACACCGGGTGCCACTCCTTTCAGCTAAGAACAGGAAACTGAGGCTACAATTTGCACAAGCTCATCGAAATTGGACAATAGAAGATTGGAAAAACGTTGCCTGGTCTGATGAGTCTCGATTTCTGCTCCGACATTCGGATGGTAGGGTCAGAATTTGGCGTCTACAACATGAAAGCATGGATCCATCCTGCCTTGTATCAACGGTTCAGGCTGGTGGTGGTGGTGTCATGGTGTGGGGAATATTTTCTTGGCACTCTTTGGGCCCCTTGGTACCAAATTGAGCATCGTTGCAACGCCACAGCCTACCTGAGTATTGTTGCTGACCATGTCCATCCCTTTATGACCACAATGTACCCAACTTCTGATGGCTACTGTCAGCAGGATAATGCGCCATGTCATAAAGCTGGAATCATCTCAGACTGGTTTCTTGAACATGACAATGAGTTCACTGTACTCAAATGGCCTCCACAGTCACCAGATCTCAATCCAATAGAGCATCTTTGGGATGTGGTGGAACGGGAGATTCGCATCATGGATGTGCAGCCGACAAATCTGCGGCAACTGTGTGATGCCATCATGTCAATATGGACCAAACTTCCTGAGAAATGCTTCCAGCACCTTGTTGAATCTATGCCACGAAGAATTGAGGCAGTTCTGAAGGCAAAAGGGGGTGCAAGCCGTTACTAGCATGGGGTACCTAATAAAGTGGCCGGTGAGTGTAAAGCTTGGTACCTTAGATGTAATTTAAAGTGTTTTAATGGAGATTTTTAAGTGTTTTTGATCATCCAATCATCATCCTGAATTTACCCTGGATTAATGGTTGCATATTAAAAATATTTTGATTTATAAAAAAAGTGAAATACAGATTGTAAAGAATCCACTCTAACATTAAGTTTGGTAATTGGAAGGAATATAAGTCAAAGCAAAACTGACTTTTTCATTCATAGATTGGAATTTCTTAAGTGCAGAAATACAAAAGTACGTAAATACTACTAGTATGAAATCCACTCTGGATCTGTCCTGCATTACTATGAAATATTTGGACTGGAGACAAATTCATACAACATAAAACCAAATGATGTAGGTAACCTACAATAGTGGAACTTGGATTAATCACCAACAGGTAAGAAGGAAGAAGATGATTCTGATGACTGACTGCTTTCATCACCCAGCACCACCGTCTGCCAAAATACAGCATGAAAGAGCTTGAAACTCTTACAATGAAACCATCAGTTTCCCCCCAGCCATGATAATAGAGAGATTAGCTGCTGTGCAGACCCCCTCTAATGGGACTTGACTGTCGCGGATCAGTGGGGAGTTATGCTCCGCTTGGTGATTACGACCCTGAGAGGCCAACTGCTCCACAACGATAGCAGCTCTCTCCATCCTCGACCTGTCGGTGTACCTGAATGAAACACTTGGCATGATGTGCAACATATTCACCCAGCTATAAATTTGAAGAACTCACGTTGCACAGAGATGCACCAGCACCCTATCACCCGGTTGGCGCAGTACCCCTCCCTCATCCAAAATACTCGCATTCAAGCCAGGCAACCGAAGCAGGTGTTAAAATATATTCCACTTGTGTTTTTTGTGACATCCAGCCCTTGATCAGTAGTTTTGCTGTATTAAATGGAAACTACAATGGTGTATAACCGCATACACCATTATATAATTTCAGCACCATTTGTCGGCGGCTGGCCCTTTTGAACTGCTAATGTCTAAGCTGCTGGAGGCAAATTGAATCACCATCATTTCCACCCAAATGGAATTTCAGTGGTTAAAAAAGAACAATGCAAGTCTTGACACCGGGTCTGTTCAATAATCTGATTTCCAGCTCCCAATACACAGGGGGGGAACTGCAGAAAAGAGTTGACCCAATATATTTAAAAGCCTGCTTCCTGGAAAAGGAGGACAAGTGGCAGCAGGCACAGGGGTTGAAAGAAAGATAAATATTTATTACAGTTATCGAGTTTGCCTCGACTCCCTCCTGATCCCACTGGCTGCATTAGAGGCGCCAAGAAAAGAGCAGATTGATGGAGATAATTTGTTATTGGATATAAACAGTTTTAAAGACGCAGAGTAATTCTGCCCAGAGACCTAATCCTTCACAATCTCATCAGGGTGAAGAAAACACCGGCAAGTTGTTTTGTTTGTCACCGTCTTCTTCTTCTCCCCCCCCATCCTTCCACCAAACAATAATATCTTCCTCCTAAAGCATTTGGCTGTTTGACTTTCAAATCACAGGCATTAGTTGGTGTTCTCTTGCTCAAGGCGGGTGTAAATATGCACATGTGCTGTGAATGACAGCTCTGTTGTGGCTAAATTAATTATTGGAAAGAGGCAAATAATGGCAGAGCTAAGAAACATCTATCCACACAAAGAAACACATGGCAGGATACGCAGGAAACAGCGCTTAGGCCTCACTGTAAAGCTTGTGTGATATTGGACAAATGTTTACTGGTATGGTGCTTCCATCTTGACAGATTGAGTGCGATCTGGTTCTGTTTGGTAATTAAAACTAAATTACAGTGCTCTTCCCTCTATGAGTCGACGCCGGACCGATGGGAGTGTGTCTGAGTTGATTTAGTGGAAATCACTCCATGCTTTTCATCTGTTTTTCTCTTGTAATATCTTCCTTTTATTCCAATTAACAATCAATTCCACATAAATCTGCTCTCTTCTGCTTTTTGAGCTCCTAGATTTAGCATCCTGTTTACTCGTTTGGTGGCGTGCAGAGATATTGTTTGTTTGGTCATGGTGCTGATGGGTTTTCTTTGTGTTGTGCTTCCCAGATGACCTGAACAGCACCCACCAGCACTGTGTCCTTGCTGGAGAAACGCCACGCTTCAGCTCGACTCACAGAGTGGCCGAGGTAATTTCATCTGAGAATGGGAGTCAGACCACCGGACCACATGTAGCATCCGGTTGAGCTTTTGATTGAGGAACTTTTCTGATTGTTGAAGATTCACTAGTTTATTTTATCATAGATTATTTGAAATGTTCAGGATTCATATTATACATTTCCTAAATTTCTTGTTTCCTTTTCATTTTTAATATTTTTGAGATTTTTGTGTTCAATTTTTATATATTCTAAATAAAATATACTTTTTTTTAAGTCATAATGCAAAAAAAAGCTGAATCCAATCCATTTGTTAATTTTCTATGATCATCATTAGCTGTTTAAAGCCACATTAGTTTAATAACCTTTTACTTTCTTTATTCATGTCGAGCTGTTGTTTGTGACACTGGTCTCGTTCCTATCAGTGTTCTAAGGGGACCCTGACCTACATCCAGTCCCGGTGCCAGGAGGCCCTGTCCAACCTGCATACTGACCCCGAGACGGGCTCCCACAGCCTGGTGACCCTGCAGCCGACAGCATTACAGCACTGTGAGGAGATTCACAATGAGGTGGGGGCACGCTGGCTGTGTTTTTAAACTTCAAGGGCATGTGAATACATTCATTTACTTGCTTTTGATTTTCCTCCGTGCACACAGTTTGATTCATAGCTATTTCGGATAAAGTTTTCGGATCAGTTATATTAGATTCTCCCAAATATGAATATTCCAATTATCAGAATTAGCACAATAATCATTCGCAGAGTAGAAATGGTCTACAGAAGTTTATATTTACCTCTCTGAATCTATCAGAGTGCCCCCAATTCTTTAATCCCCACCCATCTGGTACTGCAAGCAGGTTCAAAACAACTAAGATCCATCTGCAAATAAGATGATGATGATTTAATCCGATGAGCAGAAATTGGTGTTGTTGAATTCACTGAAATTCATTGTCTGCAAATAGCAGGGATAAGCGTCTAATTAAAGATGCAAATGTATTAGAACAAACATATATGAGTGCTTCTTGTGTCATATGGATATAAACACCTGTGATTTGTGTTTTTTTGACGTTCAGACAAGAACCTACACAATGCATCAATTTCATTGTTCAATTGGATTTTAATCCCTGTATTTTCAATTCATACTACACATATTTCATTTATTATTTAATTGATAAACTGGATTTATGAAAGAGAATGAAAATTCCACCAATTTTAAAGGCGTAAAATAAAGTAGCTTCAATGAAATTTTTTTTCATTTACGGATCTTTGTTTTTTTCCTTTTTCCCACTCATACTGGAAATCGTTTCAATGCAGGTTAAGGCTCTCTAAATGGCATAACGGGAGCTCGCCAGCTGCCGCTCTGTTTACCATACCTAGCTGCTATACTAAGGGAAATGTCTACAATCTGAAATCCAGGTTGCTCTCATTTGTCCCGGCTTGTGATGGATTGGAAGCCAATAGGCTTTCCATATGTTTCCTAAAGATAGAGCCATGCCCCTGTCCGGTTTCTACCCTCTTTCTATATAAACAATGAGTGATGCTGGCTTGGGGTTCTGAGGGATAAAGTGAGGTCAAAAAAGAGAAGGCCTCCTGCCTCTTGCCGTATCTTGCTGCAGGCCAACAGTTAATATAACTTCTCACCTCTCACCTTTTTTACCCCTGAATGCCTGAATTGCAGATCCGAGCAGACGCAAGCATCCAGGACCCTCAGCAGGATGCCATGACAGATGAGTCTGACATAAGGTTGTTTAAAGGTTGAAGACAATATTAAGTATTCAGCGCTGCCAAACAACGGGGCTTTCTGCATCTGGGTATCTGCTGCACCCGTTGAGCTGGGAACAGCTGGAAGATCGGCACATAGCGCCACAGGATTACCAGACGTTACCTTTTACCAGTTGGGTAGGGCATGTTTATTTAGAAAAAAAACAAGGAGCTTTTTATCCAAGCATCGCTGTACAGGGTGTGTGTGCGTGTGCGTTTTAGTGCTTAAGTAAGAAGGCGGTGTTCTCAGGGGCTTGGGCCTACCTTTCCCAGCTCTTGCAATGATCGATGTGGCCATTTGTTTGGAGTTGCCCATGAGAGCAGAACACCCAGCTAAATGATGTATTGTTGGTAGAGTTATTTATGATGGCGGCCCACTTTGGTGCTTGGTGGGTGCACATAGCGTAGGTCTTGTTTGACATGGACGACCAAGAGTGAACAAGTCTGAGACACGCGGGAAACCTGACCTATGCGGCGCCTTTTGGTTCTTTGCTCCAACGGTACAAAACCGCACACCAGCTGACAGTCTATTGATGCTGTGTACTTGAAGGGGGGGGGGCAGTTGTCACAGGATATAGGTGGGGTCTGATGGTAGCATCTGCCATCTGTCTGTCTTCGTTTGGGGCTGAAGCAAGGTGCCTAATTGAAGCAGATATTGAAGGGAGACAGAAGCTGAAATCAAGAAAAGTTCCCACCTGTTTAGTCCTTCTCTCTCTGTCTCTTTTTAATCTTACCTGCTGTCCTAGTCAGTCAATTAAGTCAAACATAATACCACCACATGGCCCCAGTGTGCATGTTTGGCTTTGAAATGCTAATCCCAAACACAAATGTCTTGTCTCATTTAAAGCCACTATGTTTCTTCCCAGGTGGGTGTATGACAGAGTGCCCTGAGGGACACCCCCCCCCCCCCCCCCTCCCCTCATATGACGCTACACTCCCAATAGTAAATATTGAAGGAAGCAAATAAGCTTTTTTTTCTATATCTAACAGAAAGTAAACAGAATAAAGTATGTTTAACCTTCCAGCTTCCTGTTTTAGGGTCATCAGGCCTCCTTAGGGCGTTCTATTCTTTACTTGGTTCTGAAACTCTTTCTTCTGCTTCTTTCAAGTTGCAGTGATATTTCTATATGTGTTTTTTTTCTGTAGTCTCTACATCCTTTTATCCTTATCAGTTTTTTTAACTTCTATTTTTAGGATTTTGTTTCTGAAGTTTATAGATGCAATGCACTGAATCTGAATATCATCAAAAAGTACATTATTTAGTAAATTGTATCAAAAGTGAAAATCATATATTTAGCTTCATTAGTGATATACTAATTGAAGCATTTATTTGACAATCTAACTATAATGAGAACCTAAAACATTTCAGAGAAAACTATTACTAACGTGCAAAAATAACTGTATAAAACATGCCCAGTGTAGTTGGATGGAGCTTATTTTGGATGAAGAGCAGTTCAGTGGGGAGGGAGGAGACATGTTATTGGTGAGGTTTAGAAAGCTCTGCTGGTTTGAATGAGAAACTTTCTCTGGTTCTAGTAAAAACACCAGAGTTGATTCCTTGGTTGAAGTTGGTCTTTAACAAAAGAGCAAAACTAGCAGATGATGAGTTAATGTGACTCCCCAACTCGTCACTGTTTGTAGAAACCTTTAACTTAACCTCAAGCAAGTATTTTTAGTGCTTCTCTTCCATTATCTCTGATTTTTCCAAGACTTTTTTTCTGGTTTAGGTCCGTCTTATCATAGAGGAGTTGTAACATATGTCCTGGATGTGTCCATGTGTGGTGGCCCTCAGAAATCTTCACTACACTCTAAAATAGACTTTACTTCACTGGCCTCTCTAGGCTGCTTGTTGACCTTTTTCCTTCCACTTAACTTTCCATTCATATATTTTGACCGTCTCCGATTGTTCAATATTGAATTTGAATAACTTAACATTTCTAATAGAGGTTTTAATCTGAATGAAAATTTCTGTTGTGTTTTAATTTATTTAGATGTAGGTGTTGGTGTCTCACTTTACTTTACAATTAAAACCAGGATTGAAGTGTAAATGTATTGATATAGTTTGAAGATGGAATGTCAAAGTAACACTGGAAAATAACAAAATATCTTTTTTTGTGAAAGCAAATCCAATTCGATCATCTTTACAGTAGTTTTTGAAGCTTGAGGCTCACACCGGTGAGTGATAAGTGTTTGCAGACCCACAGAGAGTTAGAGGAAAGCAGTTATTCTGGCCGTTGTGTAAGGAGGCTGGGATTGGTAAACAGAGAGGGATCGATCATGCTCTCATCAGCCCTCACCTCAGGGCCCCGGCCACGGAAATTGATTGGACCCGCTCTGGGAATACTGTGAAGGTGTGAGGGAAAAAAAAAATAATTGTGCCTCATTAAATGGGGAATAAAAGAGGTTTTCTGAGCTTCACCAGCAGAGTCGCCATAGTGGGTGGTCGCTGGCCTAATTTGGAGCTAATGTATAGTTAGTGTGTCCATCACCTGGAGAGATGACAGCGACTGCCGCAGGGGAGCCAGCCTCCCTTACCATCTCAGAGAAAAATTCAGCCTAACAGTCTCTCTCCTTTTCACTCGGTCTTTCGATCCGGCTGCACGGAAAGGTGGCATTTAGTCTGAGTTTCCTGCTTGGCAGCTCTCAGCTGGGTGGCTAGACTCCAAATACCAAATAGCCGGTGCTCCTCAGCGGCTTTCAGATGGCCTGCTTTGTGGTTGCCTCAGGCCTGCGCTGTGGGGGACAGGCAGCCATGTCAGCTCAAAGTGGAGACACAGGTTGGTTTCTTCCCACCAAAGGAAAGGCAGACAATCAGAGAGATAGAAGGAGGGACAGCCTGGGAGAAAAGGACGTCCGATATATTGGCCCTCGCAGCTTTGTTGTGTGTTTGAGCTGTAGTGATCGAAGGGGAGTGGATTTGGAGTGTGTTGAAGGGACCATAAAGGAGGACATTTCTTTGAAGGGTGTGTTGTATGGAGCGACTGAGAGGCTGCTGAGCAGTGCCACTGGCTGTGTATTCTCCCTGACATTCAGCAGTCCTTGCATGTCATCCCCGCTGTGATCAGAGCCTTTTGGGAGTAAATGGCAGGATGACTGTGTGCACAGCTTCTACCTCAGACAGCTCTCTCTCTCAGGTTGTTTGTGTAAATAGTTCTCGTCCTTTGTTGTTTTGGGGGTGATGGAGGGGAAGGTGACTCTCTTCTGACCACATTAAAATGTCAGTATTTGAAGAAATACTTTGGAAAGATGTTCCTAACTTTTTAGTTGGATTCTTTTTTTTTATAGCTCACATATAAAAATGAAAAAAAGATGAATCAGGTTTAAATAATTGAATATATTTCTACTTGCTGGTTTTATAGTAACAGTTTGGGAGCTAGAAAATAGATGATAGAAAATATATCCTTACTCTTTCCTCTCTTTATATTAAAAAAATAATATGAATCAAAGCAATTATAAATATATAGCTCAGAACATCATGTGCTTTGTACATTGATCCTATTTAGCATTCCTTGTAAAATATGACCACAGGTTGGCCCTTTGTGATTTACATTTTTATTATGAGCTAATAATGTTAAACTGGCAGCAATAAAAGGCACATTTATTTCCTATAGGATATTTTATTTTTTAATGTAGAAATTATATCTGATTTTTCTTCTTCACAGCTTTGGCAGAGAAGTCTTGGTTGAACACACTGACTTAAGGCTGAAATCAAATCCTTTCTACATTTCACTGAGACTCATGCAGTAAAACAAAGATTGGGGAGCAAAACAGACACAATGTGTGTTTATTTGTTGCATCTCGTACAGCATACAATAAAAATCTTAAAATCGTGGTATGGCTTTGTATGAACTTGGGATCTGTGTCTATCTGTTAACATGGAGAGACTTGGCAGGATAGTTCTAGATCAGTCAGAATCAGTCATTGTCTAAGTCTTGCATATGATTGGTCGATTCCAACATGGAGACAGTTTGATTTAAGCCTTTCCATTTAATGTCTGCCTGTGTGTCTAGAGTCCTGTTCCTGCTGGAACTTGCAGCAAAACTCCAGTTTTTTGCCTACATTCCCTCCCTCTGCCAAAGAATAGCATCCCCACAGCATGATACTGACTCTATCATGTTTAAAATTGTGGATGTCATGTGCCACGTTTGTTTACCTCCAATAAAATACACTAAAAAGTTGAATTCTGAACTCATCCAACATGTCGAGCTTTAAGCAGAGGCCTCCCTCATTGTTGCCGTCTGATTAATGCTCTCCTAGACCTACCTGTCAGTTCAGCTTGCTGGCCGTGCCTCGTGCAGTCCTGCCGTATTCCTTGCATTTTCAGATGATCGATTTAACAGTGCTCTGTGAAATGTTTAAAGCTTAGGATATTACTTTCTAATCTAACCTGGCTTTAAACTTCTCTACACCTTTTTTCCTGACCGATTTGCAGTGTTTCTTCGTCTTCACACTGCTATTTGTTCAGTAGTGTTCTCTAATGAAGCTGGGTCTTTACAGAACAGCTGGATTTCTATGAAGATTAGATCCTACTAAATGAACTCCACTTCCTGTTATCTGTTCTCTGTTGCTCTAGGTTTTTGCTCAGGGATGTGAAAGTAATGGATTGCCAAATGTAATCAATATATACTCTTTAAAAACATTAAGAATTTCACTCCACTTAACAGTGTGAATTTATTGCATTAAAACAATAATAAAGTAAAATCAAGTTTGCATTTTAACATGAGGAAAGGTAAAACGGTTCTAGGGGTATGAAAACTTTTGCAATGTTTTGCATTTAGTTGAAAACCAGTGCAAAATACTAATATGGTAATGCAAAATTCAACAGATAAAAGCACCAAAAATGCATAATAATTATCTAAATGAAATTTTTAATTCCTCAGGACATCTTCAGCCGTATTATTGAGTTTAAACTGGTTGAGATAAATCGGAAGTTGGCAGCTGAAAAGGCTCATTTTCATCCGTTTGCTAATGCTCTGTTGGAAGAACAATAAACAAAAATAGTTTTCAAAAGGCAAACAATAGAGCTCTGAGTTCTATGTGATATGCGACCCTTTTGTACGGCAGAAGACTTTGTGCCGTGCAGTTGTCTACATCAGGCTGTTACGGGGGGGTTTGTATTGTTTTGGGTGGATGCTGCTTTGTAGGACGTTTCAGACGGGGGGAGGGCATCTCACCGCCTTGACTTGATGTTTGTAGCATTTGGAATAATCTTTGACACAAACATACACAGCCTCATGGCCATGTTCTGCAGAAACCCTAACAAAGCCAGCCACACTCTTAAGAAGACAGGTACAAGCAGGGGCACAAACACAACAGAGCTCACTGGGTTCAGGCCCAAACTCACAACAACACAGTCAGAAGTAGCGAGGCCACACCTGGCTACAGTAAGCATCCTTTCCGAGGATTAATTCAGCACTTCAAAAGAGCAGGAAACAAAAACACTCCAAGCGGAGGAGGAGGAGGGGGGGGGGGGTTGTCTTGGCTCTGCAGCAGAGACTGTCAGTTACAGATGTTAGAGCAGAGGACGGAAGATGGGTGGGGTTTTCAGGTGTGCTCACAGGAAGGTTTGTAAAAGAAACAACATATTTCTACATTTTTTTTATTCCAAATTTGCTGTTTGCAACACCATGTTTTAAGGTTCTGGATATCTGTGGTTGATGGTTAGACTTAGGCAACTTTTATTGTTATTTTGTATACGTTTTGTACAGCTTTCAGATATTGAATGTGCAGCAGGTTAGCAGTAAAGTGAACATTTCCATTTCATAAAGTACAGCAATGATCAAATGCAAACTGTAGGAGAAAAAAAAACAACATGGTGCAAAAACGCATTGATATGGAAGTTGAGAGCATTTCAAGACACATTTATATGGTGCAAATACACAGTATTTTGGTTTGGTATCAGTGTGATGCAGAGTCTGTGACTTGATTAAGAGTTTTTTTTCAACAGTTCAGCTGTCTGATGGCATTGGGGAAGAAGCTGTTGCAGAATCTGCTGATGGTTGAAGAATTAATCAATCATAGTTCACACCTTTACCGGCTTACTGCAAACCTGCAGCCTGTTTTGCTTCAGCTGGACAAATGTCCCTTTACTGTAGAATGATTTAATGTACAAATAAACCCACTTCTAATGGACTGTGTGGCATCGTTGACCTTATTGGGACTCATGAGTCATTTAGGAATATTTGGCATCGCTGAAGAGTAGTTTTTTTTTATTCAAAAAATACTGATCGTCAACATATCTTCACACATGTATATCAGTAAAGATGTGTTTTAATATGCACAGCAAAAATGATCTCAAAATGAGTAAAAATGTCTTAAATTAAGGGTATTTATCCTTAATTTGAGCAGGTAAATAAGATGATTTGCCAATGGAATTAGTATTTTTACTCTTAAAATAAGGTATCTAGATAATATAAGACAATAAATAAGACAATGCAATTGTTTTTTCTTATTTTAAGTGTAAATTGTCTTGTTCCATTGGCAAAGTGTCTCACTTAGATCCTTAATTCAAGAAAAAATGCACTTATTTTAAGAAAAAACGACTTATTTAGATAAAAAAATTTTGCAGTGTGGATGATGTGTAAACACAAATCCATGACTGCTTTTATGGAGATGTTCGTACCTCTCTGCAGTTTGTGATTCTCAATGAACCTGATGAACCGGTTGTTATCAGTAAATCGCATACATACGTTTAGAAGCATCAAACAGCTGGATACTGCTGTGAGGGGTATAAATGCAGCTGCTGTTATGCTATACTGTACGACCACACTGTGTTTAAAAAAGCATTCATACCGTTTTACCTTTTTTTTCATAGATTCCATCCACAATCTTATTTCATTTGATTTTCATATAATAGTAAAACACAAAGGTGAGCCTAGTTTTACTACATATGGATTTTTACAATGATTTAAATTCAATTTCACCTCCTTGTTTCAGTCACTGCCCTCTAAGACTATACTTTGTTATAACTGAAGCTATAATTTTTGTTTAAAGGTCTGTTTCTACAAGGTTTTCACATCTAGAGGCTAATATCTATGTTTACGGTTGCTGCCTTGCTGGAAGGTAAAACCAGCCTGAAGTCTTTTTTTTACCATCTAACAGGTATTCAGTATTCAGAGTCATTCATCTTCCCATAAACTCTGACTTCATCTCAAGCAATGATTCTGTCCCCACCGTGTTATGAAGGAGACGGCGTTTTATGGTAATACGCAGGGTTTTGCTGATTAGCAGAGCTCTGGTTTGGTCTAATTCAACCAGAACACATTCTCCCATAATGTTTTCTGTTCCCTACATGGCTTAAATAACAACAACCAGGATTTCTGACTCCTTTGATTTTACAAGTTTTTTTTTCTTCCTGCTTTTCACAAAGACCAATTTGTAGAGCTTGACCGATGGTTGAATTTTTTGACAGATTCCCTCCCCTCAGCTGTACATCTCTGCAGCACCTCCAGAGCTCCAGTATGATGAGTTTCTGTCTTTGATTAATGACCACCTTGTAGTGTATTTTAACAGGGTTACATTTAGGCCATATTGCTTCTATCTACAGATGATGGATCATGTTGTCTTAGAACCTTATTCTGCTAAACTTCTCTGTAAATTTACCACTAACCTGCCTGAAGAGTCTAGTTTATTTTGATGCTACCTGTTCACTTTAACATCAACCCTAAACAGAACAGTTAGATTTATGATGAGATGAAATTTCACTCAGGCAAACTCTATATAGTAGTTATTTGTCCTCTAAAAACACTTGAAGGAACTTTTACTTTAGGGTGTTAGAGTAAAAGGGGCTGAAGAGAAATACAGGCCACACTTTTCAGTGTTTTTCTAAATAAAAAAAAAAATCTATCTTTGAATCTTTTTTTTTCCATTTCAGTTCTTTGAGTTTGTCTGTTACTGAAAAAAAATCCCATAAATACTATGAAGTTTGTTTTTTTGTCACAAAATGTTTCAAAAAAATTTTCAAATGTTTCCTCTTTGCTTCCCGTATTTTGGCTTAGGTTTTACCACATAATGTTTTAGAGCAATGTCTCACATACACTAGTTCATCTTAACACCCTGTCATCAGCAGATGACATTTTAGTTACATCCAACACAAGGAGGTGCATTTATTTTCTTTCTTTGTTTTTTTTTTGCCAAGAATTTATTTTTTCTGATAGAAAATTATAAATTAGATTGTGTCCGTGTTGAAGTATACATTTTTTACTGTTAAAATATATGAAAAAAGATATTTTAACCCGAAGCTTGATTGTGTTCCTTCAGGTGGAGTTTGAATGGCTGCGACAGTATTGGTTTCAGGGCCAGCGTTACGCCCGCTTCTGCAGCTGGTGGTCCCGACCGATGGAGCAGCTGGAGAAGGATTGGAAGCTCATGGAGACCATGGTAGGGCGGCTTTAAGACATGCTGCTCATTGTAGCACAGCTTTTTTTTTTTATCATATAGAGGAAAAAGCTGTATCTCCTTTGCAGTTTCTTAGATATCAAAACAAATACAACCAAAACTAAGACAATATTGCTAAATGATTGGAAAATATTCAGTTGATTAAGTTCAATTGATTGATAATATCTGATAATGAAGGACGTATTCGTACGATAAATTCCTGATTATTTTATAAATTATAACAGCTATTTTAAAAAAATATATTTTATTTTTTATTCTTTTAAAAATGTAATCAATGTTTATTTGAACAGCCTACATTCAGTCCAAAACGATTAATTTCTCGGGCAGATTTAAGCGGAAAATTCAAGGTTTCCTTTCATAAGAAAAAAAGCATTCTTAAAGGATATTTAAAAAAGTAAAAATGAATCTTTTTTTAAAATATTTTTTTTTAATTCAAATTGTGTTTTAATTAAAACATATAAAACAATTAAAATCCATTCTTAATAACAAATCAACATTTTTTTTTAGTTGATAAACTCCAACTGTAAATGTCATCAGAAAGTCCTTAGAGGAGAAGACACGATTTTAAATTCTTACACAATAACCTGAAATTAGATGCAATGGGTTTACCTGCAGCATCACAGACATTTTGCACATAAACAAGTATGCACACATCTAATACTAAGGAAAATATATATAAAACCAATTTAAACCGATAGGATTTTAATGTCAGACTTATTAAGTTAGCATACACTCATTATGCTGTTAGTTAATCAGACTCACACATAGCCCTGGTTCTGTGCAGCTCATAAACCAACAAGGCCTCCCATATGTCTTTATTTGAAAAGATTTCATTCACATACCTTCAGATGCACATTTTATTGTTATTTTCTATACCTATAAATCAGTTAATGCATTCCATACCCAGACATTAGTAGCAGCAGGGGGCACTCTTGCATCACTGTAGCAGCTGCTTCCTCAGCTAAGAGATCTTCTCTTTGCCTCCCTGCAGTCAGTCCTGCTGTCTCTGGGAGCTCTGGGTCTCTGTCAGTGCTGAGCGCTGAGCAGTAATCACATCTAATGCTGAGGCGGGGATAAAGACAGGGGCTGAAGGGGAGAGCGGTGCCTCTGCTGCTCAGCTCAGGCAGCGGCCCGTCTCTCTCAGGCATCCAGAGATCCTGACAGAGGCTGGGTGACGGGCTTTGAGTGCTCCACCTTTGGCTATAGATGAAGTGTGTGATTTTGACCTGTATTCAGTAAAAGTCCACTGCTAAAGTGGGAAGCTCATATGTCAGTGATTATTTTTTTCTTCTATATTTATCTAAACGTTATTTTTATATTATTCAGTGCAAACGCTCAAATGCAAATAAAATATTCACGTTTTTTTATTGAAAAAACAATATACTTGACAATAAATATCTCTTATTTTTTCCTTTATTATTACCTAAAATAACAGTGTTATTGTAGATTAAAAAGAGTAATTTTTTTAGATTAAATCATTTTTAAACAGATTTGTTTTTTTACGATGCAGAAAGATTCGAAAGGAAGCATCTCTTCTGGCGATAGAAATGGATATTAGACAAAACAAAAAAAAGAAAGGGAAAAGCGCTGGCATGAGCACAAAGGTAACGATTCTCTATTGTGATGAAAGACAACATTATTGCTTTTGCTAGCAGTATTTACATACATGCATCGACCTCAGATCCGCTGATGAAACAGCACTTCATAAATATGGCTTATAGATTCCTCTTTGGGAGGTTTAGATAGCTGAGGCTTTTCTGCTGTTGGATTAAAACACATTTCCCTAAATTACTTGGGGTTATTTAAATAATGGCCGGCTCTCCTGCAGTCCCCTATATTGGCATATATTTTACATTTCGAAGCCAGCAATTGACAGCGCCGTCTAATTTGGTGAAATACGAGTGACCTAGTGTGAGCAGATGCTGTTTACCATTTATTTATTTACATATTTTGGCTGCTTGCAGAGTAGATTTTAATGCGCCGCAATTTTTATTTATTATTTTTCCGTTGGCCTGGGTATTTTAAAATAACAAATACGTGTCTATTTAAATAGGTGTTATAAAATGACGCTGCATTGTTTTATACACCGCGCCGTTGCAATAAAAGAGCCTATTGTTTCATCTTTGCTAAAATAGTAATGCAAACAGCCAGGCTTCCTTGCTTTATTGTCATATTTAGCTGCAGCGATGCGTTGGGCTGTGTACGCGTTTGTTAGTCTGTATGAAGAGTATTGCAATATGGAAAGACCCTTCTCCTGTATGTGGATAGTGTCTCTCCCTCGGGCTCCTCTCTGCTCCTCAGCCTGTTGTCATGCAAATGCTCATCCTCCTATTTGAATGACATCCTGATAAAATACATAAATAAATTTATAAAGAAGCAAAACAAAACGAGTCCACTGTCTTCCTCGCCATTTTTTTTTCTTCCCCTGAATAGTCTTTAAGTATATTTCACGTGAGAGCTTAGCTGAGCGATAATGTGTGTAAAGGTAAAGGTAGGTAAAGGTTGTTCTGGGCAGGTGGAAGAAGGGCAGCGACTGAAAGGTTTTTTGTGTTCCCCTGTGATCCAGGGCGCTGGATTCCGTTTCGAACCGTCTGGCTCCGAGCCTCGCTCTCCCTCAGGACTCTTGCTATCATTGCAGTCGTACAATAGTGACATTTCCTTAAACTAGCAACAATGAATGGCTCCTTTGTGAGTCACAATAGGCAGAAGATCTTGGCTTTATGCAGAATATTTTAAATACTGGTGTGGTATTTTTATTTTTTTTATCTTTTCCTTTTTTTCGCTGTGGTGGAAGAAGCAACGGCAAGACCATGAGCACATTTCTCTCTTTTTGTTTTTTTTTTTCTCAGTTGTCCTTTGTGTGTGTGTGTGTGTGTGTGTTTTTGCCCGAGCCATTGATGTTAATGTATGCACTCGGCATGACTTTAATTGATTTAGCAGCTCTGCTTGCGCAGTACAGCCTTTTCCCTAATTTGTCACTTTCCTGACTTCTGTGGCTGCTCATCTCACAACTTCAAAAGCCAGCGCTTGCAAAGAGATTTCAATACACCCCGTCTGCTTTTTCCTTCTTCTTCCTCTCCTCTCTCACTCTTTATTTCTGTTGTTTTCCTCTCTTTCTCTCTTTCCATCTCACCATATCTTTGCCTCCCCCCCCCTCATCCACCCCCCTTTGATTTGACAGGAGAACCGGTCTTGTAGATGGAAATCTTTTCAATGCCTATCAAGGAAATTAATCCACTTTCTTTATAAAGGGGATCCACACTGTTGGATACATTTGTACACTTCAAGGCGTACTAAACAGGAAGTGGTATCAGGGCCACGTCTCACCCGACCCGACACTCCCCATTTCCTGACTCTTTTTTTTTTGGTCACAAATAAACATGTAAAACATATACTCTCAACACCCCCACCCCCCATGATCTATAATGCAGGCAAGCATTTGCATGCATGCATCCCCGTGTGTTTGTGTAGGGATTTTACTCAGTGACCATATTAACCCCCGCCAAAGTCCTCCCTCTAATAACAGTCCTCGGAAACAATCTGAGCTGCTGAGGTGAGTAGCGCTCGCAATCATACGCACCCTGGCCCGGCCGCCATCAAGAGCTGATTAGGTTATTGAGCAAACCTGGGGGGGGGGGGGGGTGAGAGTCTGTAGAGTCAGAGGAGCTAGACAGGAGTGAGATAAGGTTTGTGTGTGACTCAGGGGGGGAGTGGGTGGTGGGGTGGTCAATGTAAATGTTATTGCTGTGTGAGCTCATTTGATCAAAGTCCTGGAAAGGTTAAGCGAATCCAATCTGGTTTTGTATGGCAGAGTGGAGACACAGGCGCTGGGGAAGAAACCCCCAGGACGGAGAATGGATTATCATATTGGCGCTGGAGTAGCAGGGGCCTCCGACGGACAGTTTACTCTGGCCGTAATGCGTTTAGACAGCAATTGGCCTTAATAACCTTTATTGACTTCAGCGGGTCAGTGCCAAGAATCTAATTATCAAAGTGTATCAATTTCGTTGGAGTTTAGAGTTGCAGTGCTCAAAATAATTATTTTAAGGTCGGACCAGGGCAATTAATCCCCTCTCTCCTTATTTGATGGCTTTGTAAAACATTATAAATGTTATGGTTTCCCGTTGTGCTAAATAATTTTACTAAACGTTTTTTTTTTTTTGCTGTGTGTGTTTTTGTGTGTGGAGAGTCCAGGTGTAGAGGAAAAGAGGCCCTTTTCTTGGGGGTTGCTCCTCCTTTTTTCCTCTTTTTATGGCCCGAATGACTCTGTAGATGTTTCCCAGCACTCGTTTTCTCTTTTGCTTCGTACACAGCTTTATTCCCGCTCTAAACGCACACATGCAACCCAGATTAATTATAAGTGTGAACTAAGCAGTAAACTGTTAAGGGATCATTTTTATTGCTCATTATGAAGCCATTTATTATCTCCAACATTAAATCACACTGTGTCTTTGCTCCATATTGTTTTGTGTTTAAAGCCCAGGCTGAGTAAATAGGCTTATATGTTTATTATATTTATTTTCTTTGTGGTTCTCATGCCCTGACGGTGTGTGTGACTGAGCGTGCGGATGTTGATTTATTTGTAACGTCTGTTTGTGAGTGCGGGAAGTAAATTGTGCAGCTGCATAGTGGTTTATCCTTCCATGACAGCCAGTAAGTGCTCTTACCTGGATAGTAGTAGTGTTTTTTTTCCCCCTTATCATGGAACATAGACTAGAGGCCCTAATCCACACGTTCATATCTGCACGGCCTTATTTATCCACTCTTTATTAGCTTGCTTTCTTTTCCCTATTTAGACAGGGCTGAGAGAGAAAGAAATTACTCCAAGATTATTGTTATTCTTCATTTAAAGAGGAAATATATGGCTGATAATACATTTTACATCACGCTACAGCTCATGTTTGGAACCATGAAAAAAAGAAAATGAAAAGAAGCAGGAAGAGACACGGAGAGGCAGAGCAAGCAAAGGGGAGAGAAGAGGGGAGAAAATGTAGCGGCGCGAAAGGTATTTGCAATTCTCTTTGAAGTCCCTATTCAACAGGGTAAGCTGAATTTTTCGGCAATGCCTGATAGTGTTTCTTCGTAAACGCTTAAACCCCTTTAGAGAATTTCCATGGGCAGATATACGCGGTGGCTTGAAGGGAGCGTTTATGTTACCTGGAGCCAGTGCAGCCCTCAGCTTTGTACCTAAAGATGTACACTAGTGTTGAATGGAATCCCGCAGAGGTTTGTCTACGACAGAATCTCACTGCAACATCGCTGTAAGCCGGAGCGGGGAGAGGTAAAAAAAAAAAAAAAAGGAAAAACGAGAGCCCTGCACAGCTTTAACCCCGTCACAGTAGTATGGTGAGGTTCGCATGAAAGGACAAAAACACTGGTGTCCATTTTGGAGTTTAAAACAGGCATAGCAGCCCGGTTAAAAGTCTCATGGTGTTAAATCATTGAGCAAAACACTCCACCTTTTCAAAGTATCCTAATATTTTACAAAAATGTCAAACAAAAATAATCATTGAGATATAATAGCTGTGCAAATAAAACAGATAAACAGCAAATAGTCCTACAGCTGCTTAAATTAATAAAAAATATTTTTTAAATATTCATTATATATACTTAAGAAAAAACATACAATAAAAACTTACATTTAATTTTATCATTTCAGATCAATTTTATTCCTTTTGTCAGAGATTTTGTCATTTCATTAATTTATTTTTTTAATTCTATACCCTATGTGGTGGCAGAAAATTTGGAATGAAGAAAAATGCTAATCTATCAATACTTTTTTGATTAAAAACCGTTTATTGGGTCATATATAGATTTGATACTTTGCTCTTTATAAAGTGACTCTGATCCAAAAAGGTTTTTACATTTTACTTTGTTCTAAATGACTGCAAAGTTACACAGGTGTAACAAATGTGCAACTCAGTGAAATCATTTTAAAGCTGCATTACCTTTATAAGAGTAAACAGATGTTCCACATTTTGCTTCAAAACAGCAACGTGTCACATCTTCACTGCTATGTGAAGATAAACAGAATAGAAATCATTATTGTTAACTGGAGTCTGGGAAAAATCACTTTTGACTCATTAAAATTCAAAACTAATTTTGGTCTGCTTTAAGCCAACTGCCCTGCAGTGTGCAGCAATAGGTGGAGAAGGGGCATAACTCTGCTTCCTCTTTGTTGCTTTAAAATGCAAGGAAAAGTATGATGGCAAATTATAGCATTTTGTCTTTAAACAGAACCTTGATACCAGTAACTGACCCATTTAAAACCAAACCAGGTTTAGGTTAACAGACGGAGGTTTGAGAGAATGACTGCAGATTTTTTACACTATTAGCTTTAACAGTAAAATGAAAGGTATGGTCAGAGGCGACGTTATCAGAACTGGAGCTGCTTTATTTAAGTTACATTCCCCTCGTAACATCATGTCCCAAGGCTCTGTGCAGGATACGATTTGCATTTTCCTTTGCATGATTAACTCCGACTTGAAACAACTTGTTACCCGCTGCAGGTGAGTGAAACTTCATCATTATTGACTGCTTGTCTGTATGTAGCAACTGCTCAGGAAGTAATGTTTTATATTCGTAAACTCTACATACTGCCTTTGGATGTCAGCTAAGTAACGTCTTCACTTTATCTTTGCAGTGTTATTGTGAGAAGATTTATTTAAAGGAGTTTTGTTGTCAGAATTGTAACACTGAGAGTTTTTGTTTATTTATTTTTTGTTAATTCCATCCGTGGGCCTTGAAGACAGCTCGTCTTCTTAGAAAACAAATGGGTATTTTACAGAGACTGATCTGCCTTATCCGCTTAGCAGCACCCTCAATCCTTGCTTTGCTTTATTTGCCCACTTTATTTACTTGCTTATTCATTGACTTACCTCTGTATGGATTTAGTTTGATTTCTTCCCACCTACCCGTAGCCACCCTCGCTCTCCTCCTATTCCTCTCCTCATCCTTGGCCCCGATCAGCAAGATAAGCCTTCAGAGGAGGGGGAGATAACATCCTTTAAAGTGGTAAAGAGGACTTATGGGGCAGCCCAGATTAATCACTGCTCTGTTTAATCGCATTCGGTGTGGACGGCGGCATTGGCTGCAGGGCCAAGCTTCTCCCTGAGTCATACCATCAAGAAAAAGAGAGGGAAAGAAAGATGAAGGATGAAGTGTGTGTTTGTTAAAACATGCCTTGATGGGGGAGAAAGTATAAAAAGATGAAAGCGATATTTCCGAACACCTCACAGTAAAACACGCCCCCTCTGTTACCTGAAGAGAGACGCTAATGCTAACCAGCATTTGACATATAATTATGGCTCTACTTTGATCCAGGCGTAATTGTTTACTCCTCTCACAGGCAATCATGGCAGTGAAGTTTAGCGAAAGAAGTTGCCACAGACAAAAGGAAACATCATTATTTGTCACTAAAACAGGAAATTATGAGACTTTCTATTTGATGTGGGAAACACATGGCGAGAGCTTTCTGTCTTGTTCGATGATACTTCCAACAGCTTTTATACCTCTTGAACTTTTTCACGTTTTGTCACATCGCAGCCACAAACTGCAATGAATGTGACAGACAATGCAAAGTACTTCACAATTGTGATCTCAGGGAAAATATGCATTATTCTTATTAGTAAAAGTGTTGTGCATTCAGCATCATTTACTGTACTTACTTACTTTTTTCCCAGCTTTTATTGTCATTAAATTGTTTTAAGTACAGAGCAACAACATAAACTCTCTGCATTTGAACCATCCTTTTGGGGAGCAGTGGGCTGCCATTGTGTGGCGCCCGGGGGGGCAATTTTGGGGTTAAGGGTCTTAGCTCAGGGACCCAGAGTGGCAGTCTGTGGGAGTGGGCCTCGAACTCAGAACCTCAGGATTCCAAGCACAATGCCCTTACCACTAGGCTGCCACTCCCCAAAGTCTAATGTAACCAACTGCCTTCACTAAAGAAATAGCCGTGTAAAATGTAAACCTCATTATAAATTCATGTGTTCTGTAAAGTTTGCTGGAGATCATAAGCAAGCAAACAGCTCTCATTAAATCCAGGGACCACCAGAGATAACTTTGTAAAGTTTAAGTAACGGCCGCTTTTTGTTTTTAAAGCTTTGAACATTTCAAAACACAGAATTTAATTATCTGAAAACAGAAAGAGAACGCTGATACCCCGAATTCACAGAAATATGGCCAACCACAGGTAGCATTAAACATTGGAGATGCCTGTGGTAACTATGGAGGAACTCAGCTGGAGAATCTGCTTATTGGACAACTATCAGCTGATCTTGATTAATTGAAGAATGGTTTGATGATTGAATTTCTGATATAAAGCTTTAAGAAGCTTTCTGCTGCAGTTTCTCTCACACAAGAAAGTGCTCAGATGAGACCAACATGAAATTCACCATGTGGAGAAAAAAACAATGCTGTTACTTCACCATGGCGATGGTCAATTATGTTGGAAAAACCACATTTTGGGACACATGGAGCTCAGTACACGATAGTTCTGGAAGGAAATGTGCAAAAGCCTGAAAAAATAGAGGTTCACCTTCTACCAAGACAATGAACAACATTTATCCAAAGCTTTTTATGTGGTAGAATGGTCCTGCCAAAGTCCAAACCCAGATGCAATGACTCAAGAACTTATTTTATAGCCCGTTTTTAACTTTGGATGTTTTACAATGAACAGTCAAAAAGGTTATTCTCTACAAAGCCGGTGAGACACAAACCCCTAAGTCTTACTACTATAATTGTACCAAAGGCTGGTTTTACACTTAGATATTATAAGATCTTCATCAGTAAGAAAAATCAATAAAATACAGAAATATTACAGCTTAGAGGAAGCAGTCCTTTTTCTTGGTTCAATGCAGAAAAACAAACAACCAAAAAAAAAAAAAAAACTAACCTCCAGCTGAGCTCTGAAAGCCAAGCTGAACACAAACACAGGTCTGCTTCCAATAACTCTGTATGTTCTCTTAAAAAAAGTCTTTTAATCCATATCTAAATCTTAATCAGCTCCTGTGGTTGGCATTCTTAATGTTGTTTATCTCCAGCTCAGATTCATCTCACATTTATTTGCAGAGCCCCTAATCACAGCTCTGGTCTCACAGGGCTTTATATCACCCATACAGATGAAACAATAAATGAAACCAATTAATGAAAATGAAAACAACCCACCCCATGTGCAGACCCCCATCAAAGTGAAAAACTGTTAAAACCTAATTAGGGACCGGAATAGAAGATAGGTGTTAACAAGGTAATCTGGTTTCTGGTATTATTATACTCCAGTGGAATCCAGATCTGAAGATAAAATTTATAAGGAAACAAAAACTAACAGAGAAGGGAGGGTGATGACCATGACCAAAATAACCACTAATCAAACTGGTCAACTGATCCCAGGCCCTTCACATTTTCCGGTTTTCAGCAGAAAACAACCCAAAATACTGCTTTGGAGTCTATGTTGGTGAGTTGTTTGCGCAGAAACACACTAGCTAAATTCCAGTATAGTTTATTCTCTGTAACCTACATTTTTTTGTATAACAAAATGTCAGTTTAGTACGGAGTTAAAATACATTCCCTGTCATCCCTCATGGACATAGCTAAAAGGCTCAGCTTATATTATTCTCTCCTGTTTCGTTAGGCTTCTTATTAGTGATCAATAATTTTCTCTTACAGTGGCCCATAAATCTAGTGTGACTTGGAGACATATTTCTTTTAGCTTTTGACTGCTGGGCAGGATGATCACACATGTTTTTTTGCATGGTGAGAAGAATAATTGAGTAGGTAAATATGGCCAAAACTTACTGTTTAAATTTATGCTTCTGACACATAGCTTCTGCAACCGTCAAATCTATCTCTGTGCAAGACCATGCCCCCTGCGTAGAGGTTCTGCAACTGTCGTTGTGCGCCTAAAAAAAACCCGACTCTGCGCGTCGGATGGTCGCAAACCCGCACAGACCTCAAGCAGAATTGCGCAGACAAAAAGCAGCTGTGATTGGTCCTTGGTATGCCTTTCCGGCTGTCTGTGTGGTCCTCCTCGATTCGGTGCTGGGGCGTGCCATTTTTAAAAACCGAGGAACAACTACAATGGTCAACAACTACGAGGAAAGGTTAATCAGTCTATTTGCCAACTCCATTAACAGAACCTGTTCCTCTTCGATGTCTAGCAACTCTAGATCCATCTCTGTGACCATGATATCTTGCAGACACGCCATTGTTGTTTTGGAAGATAAACACTCCCGCCGGCGCCGCCAAAGTTCTCGTGACCATCCGCCAAAGTTCTCGCAAGTTCTCGAATAGGCTCCCCCTTGCGCGTTTGGCAGGAAACTGCTGTGCGTCCCTAGAAATTCCAGACCGATGGTGCAGAAGCATACCAGAAAAACTGGTTCACGACCAGACCCAAGCGATATTTGATGTGTGCGATTGCAGAAGTATAGTCTGCCCTTTAGTTGTATGAAGGGTAGCAGAGTCTGTATGACAGACAATATCCACCTGTCCTACCATCACAATGGGGAACATGAGGCTCGCTAAACTCTTCTGGGACTTTATCTATGAGACTGCAGCTGACAATTCAGTCAACATAACTGCACTTAATGAGAGATGTGGGTATGAACAATTGAACTGGATATGGACATAGGCTCAACGGGCCAGTGGCAGATGGAACAGCCTGCTAGGCAGGATTGGACAGGAGGAAGATGGTAAAACAGTCTGGTGGTAGGCTGAACAGCCTGCTTAGAGGCAGAGGCAGTCCTAGTCATGACTGGAGTAAAAAGCTGATCAGAATCAAGTTAGGGGAGGGCAAACAAAGGAGCAGGTAAGAGATGCACACAAGCACTGGAACTACCTCATGCAGGCAAAGAGACAATCTGGCACAGCCTGACTGGGAGAAGAGAGCATATAATATTCCAAATAATGAAAAATAATATGCAAAATATCAACTGAGAGGTATAAGGTTGATTTGTATTGAGACGGGTGTATTTGCTCACCCTATTTAACAGAGTGGACGGGACCAGAGAGTGTCAAGCAGCCAGTCACTCCCGAAACAGCTAAACAGAGCTGGGCTCCATGACACTTTCAGTGGGATAGTGTAGTTTGGTTTGATAAGTCTAAGTTTGAGCTTTGCGTGAATGATTGGAGTAATATAAAAATATTGTTTAGGAAAGGTGAAGATCTGTTGTGACGTGTTCCTCATCCCACAAAATAATAACTTTATTCAAGTGTGTAGCACCATTAACTATACGAGGTATCAGAATGTTTGAAATAAATAGTTGTTTGACTTAACCAAGATTGTTTGATTATGAGTAGTCTAATTATAATTTTTTTTTATCCAAGTCCTGTAGGAGAAAATTTGCTTTAACAGAGGTTAAATAATGGAATAATAATATTAAAAAAGATTACTTTGTTCAGGTTAAGAGATAAAATCCACATCTTCTTATGGTAATCTTTTGGACAAGTTGTGGAACTATGAAGCAACCAAAAAAAAAAGATTTGAGACATGAAAGAAGGTTTTATAAATAAATTGCATAATAGCTTAGTACTTAAAAAAAGGGTTTTAAAGCATATGTTACATCAAACAACACTTAAGTGTATTTCAAAATACACAGAAATCTTATGTTTATTTCCATTTTATTTGTTATGGAAAATTTAACTCCTGTCAAACATAAGCCTCCTTGAGTTGTTCAACCAGAACATACCAACAACATCAGTCCCAAACTTGTTCTGTACTTTTCCTGCTGAATTTATAGATTTTTTTTCAGTGCAAACTGAGTAAAATCCCTGTTAGCTAGATCATCATCATTTTGATTCTATTATACATTTCATAATGCACATTCCTAGTCTCTAACATACACAGAATAGGAATTTCTTATCTGATAATGGTCCAAAATATAAGAATTAACAGATGAATCCATCATGTCTTTAGACCTAAACCTTATCGGTAAAACAAAGGAGCAACCAGTGATACCATGGCTGAATATCTATAAAGCTGATGCTCAAAACAAGTTGAGGAAGAAAGCTAAAAAGGAGTAAACGTCTTTGGAGCGCTGATAGCATTTTTTTTTTGTGAGCATATTTTAAATGAGAGCATCAACAGCACAGATCAAACTAAAAATCTTTGTTCTCCTGCTAGAATTTAAAAATAAATGACAACTTTTTTCTATTCTGACATGCATGTTTTGTAGTCATATGTCCACACTTCTGAATGTCCATCCTGCTTCATAAGGAAAAGCCATTGCTTTTTCCTCTTTGCAAAAAGAGATCTGATGTGTGGTGTTAAATGGGTGAGATGTAGGACAGTGTAATTAACGCCAGTCTTTTAGCGAGCCCCGCCTCACTCAGCTGGGAGTGCCCGATATAGCACTCATTAATTCCTATTTGTGCGTAATGAGAGGGTCATGTTGGATGTAATGAATGACTCTTTTATTTGGGTGAAAGCTGCAGGGCAGCATCCTCTTCTGGCCAACAGTCTCATAAACACCTTTTAGCTGCTCTCATTAGCCTCTCTGAGTGAGAACCAATCATATGTACAGTTAGAACAAAATTATCATGGAAAAAGTACATTGGTTAAACATTTAAGGACAATTTGTATTTCAAGATGCGTGAATTTTCTATTTATATTATTTGTGGTTTAGATTACAAATTATAAGTGGGGTATCCTAACATTTGCCAGTATTTGTATTTATTGTAGGGCACAACCAAATTAAGACACATGATTAAGAATTAACCATAATAATACACATCAACCTCTTTGTTTCGGAATCAGAAATACTTTAATAATCTCAGAGGGAAATTACAGACTTTTTCAGAATTACAGGTTTTTCTGCCTTCTCAGAAATGTCAGTTGATAATGTGATTGATCTCCACGCCTTTTTTGCTGTTTAGTATCGTTTTCAAATAACAGATTGTTTGAAAAATCCATCGGGGCTGTTTCCAAATGCAGATTAAATGCAGCACACTTGCAATAAAAGCTGGCCGCTGAACATCATCCTAATTAATGACTCTTACGAGGAAAGATTAAACTAAAAATACAGCCACTCAGCCAACAAACACACACACACATGTGAAAGCTGAGCATTTGGATATGAGACTGCACTGTAGTGCAGATTTCTGATTTATAAATAATTATGTCCATGAAGTAACTCAGTCCAAAGCGTACCATATTCAGCTTTAATTCCTTTTACTTAATTAGATTATATCAGCGTTCTCAAAGATATTTGAGGAATGTATACGGCTTTGTCTAACAGGCATTATTAAATCTAAAATCTATTAGTGTGTGTGTGGCTTTCATGCCTCACTGTTGTAGACAGTAAGAGTATGTGAGTTCATAATCCAGTTATATTTAACTGCTTAGTGGTGTGTGCCATTGTCTGTTACTTGATAGCCAAGTTCTGTGAAGGGATTTTATATAATGTATTCCATCTTATCTACACTCAGAAAAACAGCAGATGATGCAGATCTGATTTTAGAATAATGTAAAAAAAAATTAACAGATTATAAAGTAGCTAAAATGACCAAGTCTAATGGAATCCATAAAGGTGTGATACTAGTCCATTTGAGATATTTGACCCTTTTCTCTTCTAGAGATGTGTGATAAAGATCAATTTTGAGAATAAATAAAAAAAAAGAATGTGAATACCCAACAGAAAGGACACTGTCTTATTTTGGGAGCAGAACTTGACTTTCCCTCTTTATTGGAACCCTTGCCACCTGCCTTCCTAAAAGAAGGCAGGTGGCGAGGGTATAAAATTGCAAAAACTACTGGAATATTATTTAAAATAAAAGATTGAATAGATATTAAAGGCCTGCATATTATATATTCCTCTTTGGCTATGCCTTATTTGTCTTATTGTTCAGAAGTATGGGGAAATGGAAATAAAACAATTATTGATATGTTAGTTAAGTTGCAAAAAAAAGCTATAAGACTTAATAAGGTGGGATACCGTGAACCAACTGATAAACTCTTCATTCAAAGCAACACATTAAAATTCAAAGACATTGTTTATTGAAAAATACTGATAATAATGCATAAAGCAGTGAAAAAAGTCTTCCTTCTGGTATTCAGAAATTATTTAAGTTAAGAGAGAATAAATATAATTTGCGAGGTTTGTTTATATTTGAATGTACTAAAGAGAAGAGCCAGATAAAGTCTAGATGTGTTTCAGTTATTGGTGTGAAAATGTGGAATGAATTGAATGATGATTTTAAGTTATGTCCTTTCTTGGTGAATTTTAAAAGGGCTTAAAAATGTAAAATAATCAAATCCTATTTTATGTAGATTTGAATATTTATATACGCAGTAAAGAACCCGTTAGGTTGTAAAGGTTGTAAGTATAAAACAGGGTAGGCAATAATAAGCTTTGCTTCAGCCTATTCCTTTTTTTTTGGTAAATTGTTGGTTTCATATGTTTTGATATTATTGTTTTGTTGGATTATTTGCTAAAAAATAAAGGGAAAGTGAAGTGAAAATCAACTGTGTTCACCAGACATACAGCTATTCCATATGTCCAGGAAAGCTATGCTGTGTTTTTATGAGTTATTCTCAGTCTGTTTGAATCTCTGTAAAGTTGTGTAAATTTCCGTCTCTCATGTTCTGGTTAGGATTTTGAGTCCAGCCATAAAGTCCTTCTTTATTCATTGTAGATCTTATTGCTTCTCTTTAAGCAGTGTCAGCTTTCATCAGGCCGTCCTATGGATATCTTGCATTAACACCACTCCTTTTTATCAACCCTCAGGCACATGATGTACTTCATTTCAAGGTTCAGGTTTGCAGATGTTCCACAGCTTCAACACTTTTTCATCTTTTGTGGAAACTTATTTGTCTTTACCACAGTTGTGACTTACCTTAAATACTATGGGGGGTGTTTTTATATGTTTTATAGCTAATGCACAGGCTTCATGGGTTTGATTAAGTACACAGTTTTGTGGTTAAAAAACTATATTTCTGAGACCCTAATCTCCTGTTCATATAAGGTCACCCTTTTTTACTGTGCTGCTATAGCTTATTCACATTTGATGTCGGACATGACATTTTAGAAGGCCTGTAAAGTCTAACTACTGCAGCCAGATGCTAAAACTGAAGAATCACTACTTCTCAGAACCCGCGCAGTCAATCAAAACTTTGTTAGCTGAGCATTTCTGCCCCTGCAGGCATTTCCCCCTCTTCTAAAACCAGATTCTTCGGCGTGAGCATGTAAAGATAGATGGAAACTCTTTTTATTGGTTTAGGATTTTTGAAGACCTGATGTATGGTGCAGTGTGAGTAACACTGTAACTCTTGGGCTTAGAAAGGCTGGCTTTGGCCCCAGTCAGCAAAAAGCTTTCTACTGGCAGGAGAGTCAGGCACTGATCGCAATCTGCTATTTAGCTAGAATCTAGACTCAGCTTTCATAAACTAAAAAAGAGAAAGGGGAGGGGGTTAAAGCGAGCAGAAGGTGCTTGAGCGTCACGCTCATCGCAAACATCTCTGTCCATCTCTGTCTTTATTGTCCTGAATTAGTCAAAGGGCCTCTCAAAGCTTCTCTTGATGGATGGATTGCGCATTCAAGCTTAGGCCGCTCAGTAGGTTTGGCACTCTCCTTTTTTTCACTTGACTGAAAATTTTATTTAAGAAAAAAATTATGTGATTTATCCATCGAAACAAATTGACTCCACAGCCATTAGTTACAAAAATAAGGCACAAAAATAAAGTAAAAAAGAAAAAAAAAAGAGACGATCAAACTTTTGATGTGATATTTGTCCGACCTGACAGCAGATTTGCCTTTTCTTCTCACACCAAAAGAAAGCACCACAAAAGCCTCTGAGTTCTGCTTCATTTGACCCTGTGCAAAGCATATGTCCGACCATCCTGCTCGTATTCTGCCTAGAAGATGGACTGCCTTAAGGGTCAAAGACAGCGTCCCTGCCCACTTGAGTGTGTTACAAAGCCTTCAAACAAAATCACTTGTCAGAGGTCTCTCCTTTTCGGGTCCGTCTCTATTTCTCCTCAACCCTTTGTCACTTCAAACAAGTTGCTCTGATGTTTAAGACACATTTTTCTAATGTTTTACACTCCATATAATCTGCCGTGTTTTTCAAAGACCATTTTACTGGTTGACGTAACTGATGGCCCTAAGGCCCTACAGAGGTCAACTCAGTAGAAAGGCCTTGGTTTCTATCACCATGGTGATGGCAAGAACACATCAGCACACTCACAGCTACCTTCTCATAAATGCACATACACACACGCTCACACAATAATAACAGCTACAGTGCCTCAGAGTCCTTGTCAGATTCTAAAGGGATTTTTTTATAAATAAGCAAATAAATGATAATGCCAGTAAGTCTCTGAATAGAGTATTTTTAGAGTCTTGTACTGATGATACACAATATAAAGAAATTAAATAAAACCAGAAATATTACTCTAGTTGTTTTGTGGTTTGGCATGCACTTTAGAATCAAGGTTTTAAAAATGTTCCATCACATCACTCCCAGCATGTAAAGCCCTTTTAATGAATGCCAGAGAAGTTGCAACAGGAAGTGGAGTTTTCTCCTACTGCATGGAGCCTATAGCAACACATCACTGCTCTAACCAACATTTTACCATCAGATTCGTCAGGCTAAAAGAAGGTTACTACAGTTCCCTCTCCCTTGCAGGAAAAAAACGGTCTTTTTGGTATTATTGTGTTAACTCTATATGAGGCAAAAATATATATCATCATGCAACAACTGCATGAGAAGTACAGCTAAATCTAATGCTCTTTATTCTGCTTTTATTCCATCAGGTGTATATATCAGAATCAAAATAATATTTTATAACCAGTAAGTATCCACTTGCCTGCTCTTGTTCCGCGCTACCAGGTTGGCAGATCCGCTAATGCTTATTTGTCTGTTAAGAAGAAAAGCAGCAAACACTGTGTGGCTTTTGGGCATGTATTGTTTTTTTCTAAATTGTAACCCGAATATAAGCTTATTCAACATTTATTTTAACCCTGTATTTTTTTTTCTGAGTTGTCATTGAACTTTTCTGACAAATGGAATAAAACAAACTGATATTTATAAGTTATTTTAAGTAAGTTAGATCATTTATTTTCTTCAATTTTGATTGATTTTTCTTTATCATCCTTTATAGATAGGATAAGAACCGCAGTTTCACAGATGGTGCAGAGGTCTCAGAAACTCATGTGTTAAATGAGTATATAGTACTTGATGCAGGCTGCTCTTCTCATAAATTCACCTATGTGAATCGTCATTGAATGCATCATATGAGCCAGTGCCACTTTGTGTCTGAGCCGTCTTTAAACACGAGTAGGGCTGAAAAAATTAACTAGATTAATCATTCATAGGATTATTGAAATGATCATCAAATAGTTTTAGTAATCAATTAGTCCTTAACTGGAGTAAAAAGACTCTAAAACATGGCTTTAGGTGACAATGCAACCCACTTAGAACAGCAATTATACCAAAATTGTAAAAAAAAAAAAAAAAAAACCTAGGTAAACAAAAAAAGAAATCTCTTAGTCCGTCAACATGCTCTATCCAGAACTCCTCGCGGCAAAAAGTTTTCCCTCGTTTAAATTCTGTATAAAATCTTCTTTTACAAATTTTGCCATCTGATATTATTAATTGATTAATTGAAAAATAGTCACATTAATTATTTAATCTGACTACTTAGTGAGAATAATTAATAAAAATAGAGAGATTACTAGCAAAATGATCATTAGTTGCAGCCCTAAACACGAGAGCTGAGCTAAAAGTTGTTGTCAGTCAATAAAAAAGATATGACACTTGATCAGAAATATTTTGGTTCTCTGATGTAGGATTTAATTTAGAGGAGTGCATTTTTTTTTATGTAAATCCATGACTTCTCAATCTGCTGGCCTAAAGTGGTCAGCTATCAGATTTTTATAACACAGAGGGAGACTTTTTACTTTTACAATCCTCACATTATTGCCAGTTGTTTTCAGCAGCGCCCCTAGTGGCTCAAAGTTGAACAGTGTTATTTTAAAGGAAAAGTCTGGTCAGCAAATAATCAATGGATGATTATCGGTACCTAAAATGAATACGCTTGCGGTGATTTAATAAGTTTAGCGTTACTCAGTGAGAAAGTAAAAATAATAATTTTTGTCACGATCACTAAGTCTGGGAGCGGCCATTTATGCCCAGATATAGTAACACTTCACTCCTGACAATTCCAGCAGTTACGTCACGGTGCGGTAAGCCTAGCGCAATTCTCCCCGCTCTACAAGCAAAATCAATGGGAACTATTATATAAAAATGCAATTAACAACAATTATTTTAGATTTTGAGAGGACTTCACCATTGAAATTCATGAGGACTGTTGCTAAAGTAACAATGCCCACGTGCATGGCAGTTGGATGTTGTAATACATCAGGTAAAAGTGAAAAAAATGTAGTTATTTCACCTTTCCGATTCATGATCCTCCAGTTTGTCTTGGATTGTCAACATTAAGAGGGAGGATTTGCCATTGAACTTCTGGCCAGAGAAAAAATGCGTAATATGTAGCCAACATCTCTAAGAAGAATGTTTTCAAGATAACGACTGATAATAGCATGTATTGACAAACACCAGATACAGCACTGGGACTTGCCCAACAGCTGATACCGCACCTTGACTTCACAAACCGGTAGGTGGCAGTAGTGTTGTTTAACAAACATGGATGTCTCCAGTAAAGCACATTCAAATAAAGAATTACTCTTAATTAAAAACACTTATCATTTATTGAACAGTATGTAATAATTTTCTATTTAAAATACTCTCAGAAGTTGGAATTCTGAATATGACCGGACTTTCCCTGATAGTCAGCACTACGGCTCAAAAGTTTGATTGTCACCCTTCACGCTTCTCTTTATGTCAAGAGTGTGGCAATGCTTTAACTTCATCTTATATTATTTTTGAAAACTGCATTGTTTCACTGAAAAAGCTATGACATTTAATGTCACCATAGATGATGTCCACCCCTTTGTTTTTGCGTCTATGGGAACAGTTTTTGTGGGAATTTTAAAGATTATTATTTCTTGTTGATTTGAGTTCAGAAAACTGTAGAGTAGCAGAATAAAAAATAGGGTATGCAGATAAAACATTTTCTATGTGGCATCACATTTTAGAGAACATTGTTGTGTAACTTGTATGTCTGCTTCATTACTTTTGATAAATCATAAATGGTGCTGCTATAAAATCTGTAATACAATCCTTACTTGGAAGTGTTGACAATCATCCTTCTTTTTGCCTTCAGTCACTCACATGCACACACTGAACACCTACACACATACATCATCAACCAATCTCTCATATTGAAAGCAGAGCAAACTAAATTTTAGATATTTTTCAATTTAGAACCTTCTTTAATCATGTGACAGCAGCCGGATGGGAGAAAATACACCTACGTTTACAAGCACATCTTTTTTGTGACTGTGGTGTGATATTAGGAAAAAGTGTCTTTGGTCAGAGTGTACTCCTTTCCCAGTTACTATAGTTGTTTCACTGCTGAAAAGTGCAAGGTAACTGTGGTAGAAAGAAGCACAGACACATAAACCACTTGCTGAGAGTGGAAATGGCCTTGACAGGATCACAGCTCCCTTGTTGTTTATATCAGTAAGCACAAGCTATCCATTACCCAGAGCAAGGTGGCTGATGCCTTTTTTTTCCCCACTGGCGGTCAAAGTGATATTGGTTTCCTGTATTAAGGGGGAGAGGAAGATACAGGCAGCTGTGAATTTGGTAAACTCTCACTCCCAGGGCCATTGAAATCAGGTGTTGGGGCAGCTGAGCGGAAACAGTGGAAAACGTCCACATTGGCAACATGCTGCTCATTGAGGTCAAGTTATGGAGGAATGTTGCCTGTAGAAATCATCCAAGAATTTTGATTGTTAGAGGACTAAATCAGTAGGTCAATTCGTAGATAATATTTAGAATAGTCTCAATCAAGATGGATTAAATACCTTTTTGTTAAAGTAGAAGGTGAAATGGCCACGTATTCCACCAAAAAGTCTGAAAGATGGCTAAAGCTCTTAGATTGTTCCTAGATTGTTTCTCATACATCTGTCACACTATTGATCTGCAACATGAAAAATTACCAGGTATATATACAGTACTTTCAAAATCAATCTGGTCCTGTGAAGAAAAACTTATGGTTACTTTGTTCAATCCTGAGTTAATTTTGATTTTTCAAATTATTTTGGACCAACGGGTTCCAGTTTATGAGCCACACTCACCCTATTACTGGCAGACACGAGGAATCTAAAAATAGCTTTGAGAGAACCTGTCTGACAACCCAAAGTACACTGATATTAAATGTGTTGGATTTACTTAATTCAGTAGTGGACAGTAGAGCAGCAATCTACTGTGTTGGGTTAATTCAAGATTAACTAGTCCCCTTACATAAATACAGCTCAATTCTTCTCCAGAGTATTTCATCAAGTAAAACAGAAGAGTCTGGTTTGATTCTGTGACCTCTGGATATCTCATATAGTGTGATCTATCTGCCTAGTTCTTTTTCTTAACTTCTGTGGATTTTCTAGATATAATGATACATTGGCTCCTGTGTTGTGTGAAATTGCTTTATTTAAAATATAATGTTTCCCTGATTTATTTATGCTTTCATATTGTAAGGATAAGTTTATTGGTTAGCAGACCAGTTAATAGAACACATTCTTGTTTGGCAAACAGACAACCTATATGAACCCACAGCGTCTGCTGTGTGATCAGGAAACAAATAACTTCAGAGAACTAAATTTCTCACATCAGAAACATTTTGATTAGTTCTTGCACATCTGTTCCTTAACTTTAGAGATCAATCTGTCTCTCAGTATTCTGGATAAAACTGCTCATGCCTCATTTTCATCTTTAGGATACCTGCTATTGTTTTGATGTTGACAGCTGATATTCACACAGTAATATTATATTCCCTAGGTATACGAAATGATCAAATTAAATTAACAAGATATGGTTAGATGGATCCACGTGTTTTGTCTTCAGTCATGGTATCTAAACAATATTATGTTCTATCTGAAATAGAGATATCATTCTTTAGGCATCTCTGTAGTTATGCTGCTATAGGCTTAGAGTGCTGGAGGACATAGGGACCCCTTTTCATCATTCTGCTGCATTCTATCTCTCTTGTCCCATTCTGCAGTATTTTTTAGTTTAACCTCTAACTTTATGCTCCCTGCTTTGTCTCATCATATTAGCCTCATCTGGTCTGTTGCCGTTTGGTTGTGATATAATCGCGGGGAGAAATATCAGCTGTGCTGCTGCCATTAACCTTGCTTTATAGATGTTGGAGCTTGGCCTGCTTTCGGTGTAGCCCTGTTTATTTTACTGTGACTAGCAGCATTGGCTTGGAGTTCATCCACCTGGACGAGGCCACCTGTGGAGCAGGATGACAGTTACCTTTTGTATCTCCGCTTTTTTCTGTTTGTCTGCTTCTGTCTCCTTGAACACCAGTGAACTTCAGCAGATAGCTGCTCACACTGAGCCTGGTTCTGCTTGAGGTTTCTTCCTGTTAAAAGGGAGTTTTCCTCTCCACTGTCGCTACAAGCCAGCTTGGTGTGAGGAATTGCTGTCGAGTCAATGAGTCGATGCAGTCAGCTGGTTTTCCTTAAATAGAAAACTTTGAACCAATCTGACTGGATGATCTGGTTGATATTCCTCAGAGATGATTTATCGTGATTTGTCTCTATATAAATAAACGTAATTGAATTGGGCAGATGAAACAATGATTTTAAAGTAACTTAAGATGCTTAAATAGATGTATAGATATTTATCCAAGAGTTGGATAAGTCCAACAACAAACACCATTTCTTAAAACAACATCATGTTGAGTTTGCAGGTGCATGGCATACTACGTATAATGGAACTGTAATTGTTCTTCCCTCTCGTAAATAAGAACAGATTGGCGTCAGTTTGTGACTTAAACAGAAACTGAAGCAGCAAGGCTAATATCTAAAGATTGATAACATGCCCTCCTGTCAATAGTTAAAAAAAACATTGGAATGTCTTTTGGCCAAAATCTGGCATGACCTAAAACAGTCTTTGCATCCATAAATGTTTGAGGTAAAGAATGGCAGCAGTTTACTTTCTTCTTTTTTTTTTTTTTTGATTTTCTATACTCTAATAATCCCAGAGGGAAATTACTTCTCTGCATTTAACCCATCCCCTTAGGGAGCCCTGAGCTGCCATTGTGTGGCGCCCGGGGAGCAAGTCTTGCTCAGGGACTCAGAGTGGCAGTCTGTGGGAGTTTGGGGTCAAACTCACAACCTCAGGATTCAAAGCCCTATGCCCTAACCACTAGGCCGCCCAGTTTTAGAAACACAAACGTTCTCTGGATGCAACATTGTGTGAAATCCAAAACCCTGGATTTTTTTAGTGTTTACCTCATTTTTAGTTACTCATCTGTTACTATGTTGGTCAATTCTGGCCTAGAAAAATCTCCTCTGGTACATTTGGTCTCACATGGCATCATCTTAAGCATTCAGTCGGGTGTTGATAAGTTTTTAAAACATTCTGATAGTCAGAGAAGACCTAAGTTTTGTGGAGTGCTAACTTTTAGTGCTGCAGGAATCTTTTTCCAAACATCAATACCTTCAAAGCTACTTGGCCATTGTGTAATCAGAGACAGCTATTCTGTGAAGCTTTACATCATGTTGCACTGTGTGCAGCAACAATCTTCCCATTGTGTTATTCCGTGTTGAATGAGTGACACATTGTTATAGGATAGAAATGTGATTGAATAGACAGATGCTTGTTGGTGTTAAGATACAGTCCTGACTCGAGGTGTTAGTGAGCTGCCCCAGGCTGCCCTCCAGCCAGCCTCCACTTGGAACGCTATCATCACTCTAGCTCTCTCCATGAACGAAAACACCACCTTAGCTTGCCTGTGTGTTTGTTTACCTATCCTGCCTCTGCAGAGAGACGGAAATTTTTATGCCGATCGTGTTGTAAAATAGACCGAGCTGAATTTGGGGGTCTGGGAAGCAGAAAGAGAGGTACGCAGGTTCCCCGTGTCCTCTGATTCACCTCAGGACGTGGCCAGGGTCAGTGGGACATCTGTGGTCAGCACTGGGCTCATAGAGGTGAACTGTGAGGACAGCTACTGTCATCGAGGGGCAAATAGAAGTAAAAAAGGGGCTGATTTGTGCTAACATAAGCCAAACGATAAAGGACTGAGGTCTGGCAAAAGCCGAGCTTGACCAGTAAATAAGCAGTGGGGTTCCTGAATGGCCTGGGGATCAGCCTGGGGCTAAACCTGAAGGCCTCTCTCAGCACTCTGTTTTAAACAGAAGATCATATGTGCACATGATTGGCCATGCAGCCACACATGCACAAGGTTTCAGTGAGAGGGCGCTCTACTGCAAACAACCAGACAGAATCAGATACAAAAAAATAAGCAATGAGATATAAGGGGGAAAAAAAATAGAAAAATAGCTTTGGCATGTAGTTCTTTTCTGTAGTCTAAAGTAATCAACAAGATAGTTTGCATACAATGGAATATTTATATGATTTTCTTTGCAGTTCTTGATTATTTTTAAAAAGGAATATATTTTTTTTTGTTTGGCCACTTAACTGCCTTATGATCCATTGTCATCCATGCCTCAAAAGCCTCCTATACTTAACGACTGTCTTCTCCGTTAACAGCAGACAATTGCTCTGACCTTAAACCAGCAGACAACATGGCTCCCTAACACTTCTTTGATACTAGAAATTTCACAAAGGATCTCAAGCATAATGGATTATTCGTCTTGGAGGCTCCTAAGCTTTGATTTCCAAACCACAGGCAAAATTACTTCCATCTAAAACGAAAACTTTAGACCATTGACAGCAGTTACATCTGTTGCAGGAGGAGGTTAATATAGGGAGTACAAAATATTTTTTTATTTTTCCCGGAGATTCCCAATTCATTTGTGGCTACAAAATACTCTCAAGCTTAGAGCTGTTGTTTTTGGTGCCTTTAGCACTTTTTCCTTTTACTAAATTTTTAATCAAAATGTTTGGCTGAAGCACTTTTTTGGGATGTGACTGTTTCTTGGACATTTTCTTTTTAGCATTAGCTGTCAGCTATAAATATCAACATTTCCAAAGACTCAACAAACTGTTAGATATAAGAGACTGAGTTAAATTCCTGAAAAATATGAATCTTTTTGATTATTTTTAAAGTTATTAAAATAAATCGTCCGGGGTGTTCTGACAAATGGATGGACATCAAATAATTGAATGACAGCGGATTCCTGCAGATCCTGAGATCAACAGCAGATCTTAATCAGAGTTTATACAGGAATGAGTAACTCTAATTTAATGCTTTTTAATGCCATCAACAAGTAACCGTCAACATGCTGCAGCCATGTCCCGAATTACTCGTTTTTCAGCAAAATTCATTGAAATTTGCATTTTCCCCATTCTCTAGATTTTTCTCCGCCTCCAGCTTCTCTTCCGAACATAGGGCTTTGCGATCAACCAGCAGCAATTCTGCGCAAATATATCGCAATATAATATATCTGACAAAATTGTTTTTATAATTTTTTTTTTAAAGCATTATAAATGCCACAATAATCAGATTTAATTATTTTTAATGCCAATTAAGGCCTTAATTTAAAAAATAATAATTTCATGACTTTTTAATGATCTGCGGAAATCCTGTTAATCTTGGTAGCAATATAGAATAAAAGTTGAGGGTAGTAAAACTTTTTTTCAGCACTGTTGAGAGTGTACACACAGTCAGTTATTGAAGAAGTGACATTTTATCTTTGTACTGGATCATGACAGAACCTTGGTTGGAACCATCCCTCGCCGCTGTTTTTATAGAAATCCTATACCCCACCTTCTACCTGGTGTATTTTTTCTAATCCTTCCTTTTCTTTTCATACATCTTGTTGGTAAGTTAACTTTGAAATGAGTTGAAACATGCTCGGAATCACAACAGAGCAGGTTTCATATCAACAGCGAATTACTCTGCTCTGCTCCGCCGTGTTCCAAGGTAAACACTGATGGGGCGTTACAAAGGCAGCACTGAAATTTGATGTCTACCAGCTGGGGCTGTGATACAGTCTGAATGCACTTTGCGGTACTTTCTCAGCACGTCAGTCATCCTAGGAGGACAGAGTTTGATCCAAAGCGAACAACACAGTTTGCAGAGGGAGTACAGCCGGCCCTGCCTCCTCCTGGTCACTGTAATCTTTGGTGTCTCCTCCGAGTCGGGTGTAATCATTCACACACCGCTACATGTTTTGACACCTGTCCTGCGGGGTGCACAGGGAAGTAAGCATATTACCCGTCTCCTTTGGAAACACGCATGCAGACAATCAAAGCCATAGTCACATGAATTAAGACAGACAGGTAGATTGTCAGAAAAGGATTAAAAAAAGGTGACGAGAAAGAAATGAAGGTTCTCTCATATTGTAGTTTTTTTGAAAGGTAGGTTGGATGACTGGGAAGGGGAGTCATGGTTAATGGGAAGAAATGAACATGCTTGACAGGTGGATGTGACAGGAAGAGACTGTTCTTAACAAGGCGTCAGAGTCAGTCACAGTTACAGATCCATCACTTCTCAGAGGTTCTGCTGAGGGGGGAGGCATTTAAGGATATTCAGAGAGGGAGAAAATGTGTGACGGGTAAAGAGGAAGAGGGATTTGACTGCAGCTGACAGCGCTGCATTTAATTTGGGCTGCCAGATCCTTTTTCGTTTGACTCCCTCTCTACCAGCTTAGAGGCTGCGGAAGACTCAGAGGCGAAGGTTTGCCAGGATGTCTCTGATTAGCAGTGATGTGCCACGTCACACTCTAAGCTGGCCTGTAATTCATGTTCAACAGGGGGATACTCACACATTACACCGCGCTGTGCAGGACGCGATTAATTGACTCACACTCTAATATTGGGTGTAATTTGCCCATCCTCTGATGTGAAACTGACTTTATACTAGACTTACTGTATGCTGGCGTCCCGAGGATGTTATAATTGAGTCTCAGCTTCAAGCTGTGTAATTCTACTCTGAGAATAGAAGCTCAAGGGTCCTTCCAATCACTTCAGGTTGTCTTTCTACCTAATGCCATGCATTTAATCATCCAGGGTGATATTAATTAAACACAGATAGTTCCTGTTTTTATTGGATGTAAGACCTTATTTATGTTTCATTTGTTTTACTTTGAGAATGCTGCTCATTATGAGACTGCTTACTCATTTATTTTCTTATGTCTTGTTATTCTCAGACCATGCTTTTCCTGGCTACAGTGGAGGAGGAAGGCCAAGAGGAGGAAGGAAAGAGAGAGATGGCTGAAACGCTGCTGTCTGCTCTGACAGACAGGCACCAGCAGAGGCAGACATGGAGAGACAGGTAAGACTGTGTACCTCAATTTTTATCCCCGACTCTTTTCTCTAAGCAAAGGTTTAGAACGATAAACAGCCCTGTCTAAGTATTGCAGTAGACCATTTTCACAAATATAAGTGTCCGACCAGGAAACTGTCAAATTCCATGTGGGAAAGACATAAATTTTCTAGGAATGGCACATGGAAAGCTTGCATGGACTCCTTATAATATAAGAACCCTGTAAGAAAAAACAGCTGATTCATCAATCCAGAGTTTCTCTGGATTGATGAATAGAAATTGGTTGATCAAAAATAGGTCTAAAATGTTCAAAAATCTGAGAGGTTTCAATTTTCCCTGGTACACTTTATAGTTAAAGCAAATAAAATCATGACAATATTGCTTGTTAGTAACGCTGGGTATCGATTAAAATTTCAAAAATCGATTGGTTTAGATCCCATCTTACCGGTAAATTATATTGCTGGCATTAAAGGAAAAGAACGGTCAGGAAGGAATAACCAATGGGTCACTATATATACTTAAAGTAATACTTTCGCCGTGATTTAATGAAGTTAGTGTAATCAGTAAAAAAATTAAAACTATTTTTCGTCTGGATCACTGAGTCTGGGAGCGGGGAAAAAATATATGGAGTAAACACAAGAGAACAGTGCAACAATGATAACAACAATGATAACAAGAATGCACTGAAATAAATTGGCCTGAACTCTGATGTCAATACCCGAATTCCTAAGCATCATGACGCACAACCAAAAAAGAATTTCTGTACTGTACTAAGTACTGGTGCTTTGAAATTATAAGTCTGTTTTGCTCTGGTTTACCTCAAGAAAACACACACACATTTCCATAACTAATTTACTTTTTTTGGCAACAATAGTCAAAACCCAAAATGTGAGTTTTCTTTAGGCATTCAGTTCCCAATAACTGATGCAATTTTTATTTAAAAACATAATTGAGTGCTTAAGAAGAAACAAAACACACAGCCCAGTTCATCCTGTAGTGAGCAATTCTGTTTAGTTCACACACATTCATCTGTGATCATCAAATTACATCATCATCAGAAAAAAAATCCCATCAGTTCCAGGTTGATTCATCAAAGGTTCCTTCTGAAGAGCTTAGTGTGAATTCCTAGGCGTGGTCGCCGTGTTTTTTGTGGCGCTCAGGCCTGGCAGCTATCACAGCCACACATATGTCTCAGATAGGACCACTCACTTCCTTCCCTGCTGATAAAACCAGAAAGCAAAGGGATTAGAGTGCTGGCCATTCATTTAGATAAGGAAGGGCCCCATGCATGCCCCACAGTATTATTTTAGCTGTTCATTTTCCCAGTCACCCTCTACCTCAATGCCAGCAAGGACATACACAAATACTGTGATAGATTTTCTCTTCAGCGCTTTCATTCACCTAGACCTTAGATTAATCAAAGGTCAAGAGTTTCAGTCCAAATATAAGCACCATATTTCAATTAAAGCCTATGGCAAAAACACTAATATCTAATAGACTTTTAACCTAATAAAATAATGTCTGGTTTACATGATTTTAAATGAATAAGGATATCAAAAGTAGTGTTGTAGTCAAGACCCCACAAACTAAGAACAAGGAGAACCGAGACGAGGCCGAGACATTTAGATGCCTAGATTGAGATCAAGACCCAGACCATAGGAGGTCTTGGTCTCAGGCTCTAAAGGTCTTGGTCATGTCTTGGTCTCAGGTCTTGGTCTTTGTGGGCATATTTAGTAACTAAAGTGTTTGTGGACATTAGTTTTGTACAAAAGTTCTAAAGCCTTTCAAATACATGTACCACAAAATTTGTAACCACACAGAAAAATTGTTTCAGAAAAACATGGCGAACAAACAACAGGTCCTATATGTAGTTAGATCAGTCTCAATTTTCACAAATACACATATGTGATTCATAAATGTACAGGACAAGATCCACACATGCACAAAACGATTTACATAAGTGCAAACAAATCCACACACAAATAGTACAGGATCCAAACACGCAAAGAACAATTTACTTATAAATGAAATTACAAAAAATCAATGGTCTTTAAACTTCACTGCATTTGTGTGTGGATTTTTGAGACTGCCCTGATGAGCATCGATGCACAAATGCATTTTTTCAAAGTAGGGATGGTTTGCCACCAATCACAAAGCTCCCTTGTATAAGCCAATCACAAGAAAGTGCTCCACGTGGGATGACTTACCCCTAGATCCCACATCCTCCTCTCTGCCCAATTCCATTCCAGACCGTCTGCGCAAAGCAGTCCTGTCTTCCTCCGCTCCGACGTCCTTGGAGCTCGAGGAGAGCATGCTCTATATGATTATTTAATTCATATGAGAAAAACATGCAGTAATAAACGCTTAATTTAATATGACATAATTAAATCTCACCATCAGCATCAATCACACGTTTTTGCCCAAACATTTTCTTTTCATTGTGGATCTTTGTAATAGGAATAATCATACAAAATTGTTTTGTTCTCTATCTCCAAACTCAGCAGCTCTTCACCCAAGCCTGCAATAAGAAGTTTCTTTTGAAATTGTGAGAGGAGCTCCTGGAAGGACTTGATTTGATTAAACTTTTAAGCCTCCCGGTCTAAAATATTTTCATTGGAGATGAGAAATCTATTTCCTGTTATATTGAAGTACCAATAATTTAAATAAAGGGTCTTAGTTGTTGGGAATATATATAAGAATTATGCTCTAATTTTCTATTTACCAATCTGTCGTTACTATATTTTAATAAACAAACTAGATCTTATCGCAGTTATTTTTTCCTGTTTGATGCGATGGCACCGGGCCGGACCGGAGTGGAGCTAGAAATAGCTCAGCTCCTTATTTTGACGGTGAAGGACGGAGAAGACGTACATGGACAGTGACGATAAGAGTAGTTCGTGGATGTCGAACTACTCTTATCGATTAAAATGAGTGTGCAAGTGCTCAGCACAAAATACGTGAGCTAGGCAGAGCGGTGCGGATACGAAGGATGTGGGATCTGGGGGTCCTCCTACGTGGAGTACTTTTTTGTGATTGGCTTATAGCTTTATGATTGGAGGCAAACTATCCCTGCCTAAAAAAATGCATTTGTGTATTGAGGCACGTCAGGGCAGTCTCAAAAATCCATACACAAATGCAGTGAAGTTAAAGACCACTGGTAACTTCAAATTTAATTTATAGTTGTTTATGAATCCTGTTCTGTCCACGTGTGGATCTTGTGTGAAACGTTCTGTGCATGTATGAATCACATATGTGTATTTGTGAAAATTAACACTGATTTAGCTCCATTCTCCTACCAGCCAGGGAAACATCTAGTGATCATGTAATTTAGCCCATAGATACCCCCTCTGTCAACCGATTATGACAGCCACCCTGATTAGGGGAAAGGACTCACAGAGACTGAACATGCGTCAAGCATAACCCAACCCTTCCTTGGACTCAAATTTTTTTTTTTTTTTTAAATAAAGACAGATCCACATGTAACAACCAATATGACTCTTCATTTTGTAAACATTTTTTTTTTTTTTTGGGTGAAAGCTTCATAAAGTAGTGTATTTAAAGAGTTTGGCTAATATGTTTATGTCAAGAAGCCAATTTGGAGTCACAGTTGATAAGTAACTGCTAACTCGCTATGTATTTAGTGGGAAGATGCTCATGATGGTATTTATCTTACCAATCTTTATCACCAGCTTCTTTTGCAACAGTAAAGAATCCCCACGGCATGATGATGTCACCACAATGTTTTGTGTTTGGGGATTGTGTGTTTCAGGTGTATGTTTGCATCATATATATTTTCTATGTAGAAACAAGCCCAGTTTATGTCTTCCCTGACTGAAAGAGCTTCTTGCATATGTTTCCTGTCTTTCCTATATGACTTGTAAACTTTTATGTCTTTTATTTTAAAAACTGCTTTCTTTTTTTATAGGTTTCTTTAGAGGCAAGAGGTTAAAAACAAACAACTGTGTTGGATCATTGGCACTTGGGCCATTTATCATTTTCATTTCACTTCATCACTTTGAGCTGTTTTCTGTTGGTCAAAATTTAAAAGGATAATCAGGTATTGAGGCAGTTTCCAGAGGCTGCATACGGTCCCATCTCTGTGTTCTATTTTTTCCATGTTGCTCCTTTTTTTGCTAAGCTGTCCCCTCTGTGTGACCCTTTGCTCCATCCTATCCAGATGAGCCTTGTAAACAGCCTGTTTCCACACACCTTACTCTGCTGTGTCGACGCCCAGAGCCTCACAGCTTTGATGAGGGTCCTCCTCTGATAGTGCATTCCAACTGCATGTGCTGAAAGCTAGAAACCATCCTACCATCAGCACCATGACCCCCGCCACCCACAAAGCGCCGTTACCACCTACTGACTGTTTCTAACTCTAGAATCTAAGATCCAGACAGCGGACATCACAGAGCAGGACAGGAAATGCTCAGTGCTCGTCTGTGGGACAGACGGACGTTTACCCTATCGGCGGTGGAAGACTGATGAGATTAGTTTTGGTTGGGGGGGGGAGACTCATGCACAATGTGTTTGAACTCTGGCTTCTTCTGATACCCTCTCCTCCCTTTAAGCATTATCAGTGTTTGTTCTGAGCCTTCACTATCCTCTTATAAAAAACAGGGGTCGTCCTGTCAAGTGGTTGTCAACAGATAGCATTTGTGCTAACCTACCCAGATGGCTATGCGCTATGTTAAGTGAGATGCACTGGTGCTGATTAAACGTTACCTTTTAGGGGTTAAGGTTTGTGTTAGGGTTTCTTTGGGCCAAAAGATGAGCAAAAACTCTAGCTTATTGAGTAGAAGGAAAATGACACTGTCAGATTAAACTGTCCAAATATGATGTGATTATTTATACAACTATGCTTGTTTATTCCTTTATTTATGTTTTTTATTATGTTTTTTTATTTATTTATACATTTTTTAATGCTTGTTTATTCCTAAAGGAAAACCAGGGCAGCCGACAACCTTCAAAACCTTACCAATGTAGTTACTAGATAATTTTTGTGTATTTTTTAACCCCGCATGAACGCAATCATTCTGCCAAGGCCTCAGAGGATTGTTGGAGACTCTGTGAACAAACACACTGCAAAAAAAATGAAATCTAAATAAGTCATTTCTTCTTAAAATAAGTGCATTTTTTCTTGAATTAAGGATTTAAGTGAGACACTTTGCCAATGAAACAAGACAATTTACACTTAAAATAAGAAAAAAACAATTGCATTGTCTTGTTTCAAGTGCATTTTATCTAGATACCTTATTTTAAGAGTAAAAATACAAATTTCATTGGCAAATCATCTTATTTAACTGCTTAGACATTTTTACTCATTTTTGCAGTTTAGTGTTGCAAAAACAAAGGTCTACAGCAGATAGCTTAGTTAGAAACCTGTAGAAAAGTTCAAACAGGATAAGATCATTGAATAATACCTAAAACTGTAAAAATGTGCCATAGCACTGGTCAGTTCCTTATTGGACAATGGAAAGATTTTGGTACAGCTATAAATCTACCAAAATAGGGCTGTCCACAGCCACACAGAGACAGTCTGAACACTAATGAGAGAAACTCTGGAGGAGCTACAGAGCTATACAACAGCTTCATGCTTGTGGTAAGCTTCAGGAATCTTCCTTTTATGAATGAGAAATAAATCACCATAAAAACCTTCAACAAATAGAGAACTTGCAGCTTTGCTCAGCCTAATAACAAACACAGAAAGCATAGAAAGGAAAATCATATGTGAAAAGATATTTTCTACTTAAAACATCTTGGTCGTCACATAACATCTCAGTCACAAATATACATTTCAGTTTACTGTATGCAAAACACAAAGTGAGATTTTTTAAATCCATTCCATCGGATGTTTTCAAACCATTTTTGTATAAAACTTTCTTCTTGTGCATCATTATAAGATTTCAGCATCTTTTTTTTCTCTCTTTGTTTCCATAGATTTTTCTCAGCATATCCGTTTGTGCTGAAGAATGGTAACCATTTTGGAAACAGTACATGTTTACCGTTCATTTTTTTAATATATTTTTCCATCTGCTGCATTTTTTTAGGAAGCAGAAAAGAAAGGAAAAGAAATTGGATGTGGTGACCAGTAGTTCTTCACCAGTGACTTATAGGCCCTCAGAGTGAGTGATGTCTTTGTGCCCCATGAGAGTGGAAGTGGTCCATTCATTCACTCTGAGCCAACAAAGTTATGAGAGCTTTTTTATTCTTATGAGCTTTTCTGGTAACTGGGTTTTCCCGATGCATACGGCAAATTCTTTGATAGATGCTGCCCTCCGTGTCCCTTCGGTTAATGCCCCCAGAGTACCCTGGAAATAGATGGATTATTATGTGGGTGGGTGACTGTGCCGCAGCCCAGTGGTTCAGCATGCCGCACAGGAAGCACAGATTGAGGAGCAAGACGTCACCTCAAGGGAACGGCTCCTATTAGGATAGGAAATGGCACATCCCTTTGGGATCAGCAACGTTTTACATTTGAAAAATTCATAGATTGTGTTTCATACTTATGCGATTCCAGTTGTGCCTTTTTTTCTGTTGTGTTGTTGTTTTTGAACTGTAGTGTGTTTGTTTTTTTTAGTCTTGATGCTAATATTGTTGCTTCCTTTAAGCAATTCTGGATGGGATAACCTTTGCTGACCGTACAGAACTTAGAATTGGCTTAAAAAAAAAAGCAGTGCAAAAAGCTTTGTCACAGTGGGCAAGCAAACACTGAAGTGAACAGCTGCGGGTTTTGTACTGACCACGCAAACTGCTGTAGGCTTTGTAAGGTCATTATATGATAATGAAAATCATTACAGAATTACATGGGGGTTTAGGACATGAGAGCAGCAGGGAGGGGAGAGGAGGGCCACATTGGGTTTGATAAATGGACTGTGAAGGTGCCCATCTGGCCCTCTCTATGGCTTTTTCTTCCTGCTCTTTTATCCACTCTTTGTCGTTTACTACCCTTCTTTCATTCTCCGCCTCTGTTCTCCCGTGGCTCAGTCTAAAAGCGAGCCGACCTGAAGTGAAAGATTAACAGAGTGCAAACCCGAACTCACCTCTGTGGGAGAGAAAGAAAAAGAAATGGAGACAGGCGGAGGTGTTTATGACCTAAAGCAGGGTTTGTGCTTGACTTGGCAAACCCCAGCCACCCATCTATAGGTTCTGGATGGCAGGAGTGAAAGCAGCCATTGACCTCTGGCGTCGGAAACAGTTGGACAGCTCAGGGTGTGTGCGTCAGCTTACAGTACAATGAGAGGACCTGGTTGGTAACACGTCACACGGTTTAAGAATAATATGTCCCTTTTATTTGTAATATAATTAATTTTACTTCTTAGATTGGTAGGAGATGTGTTCATATGGGACCCTAAAAATATCTTTGATAGTGAGAAAACAGCTGCAAATAAGGATGATTTCAGATTTTTGTTATTATCCAGTTTTTTAACATTAAATCAGGCAACCAGGTTTTACTTTGAATAAGACAAAAAGACACATTTCATACTTATTCTTTAACCTTAATTTCTTGGTACAGTAAATAAGCATAAACATTTCTTTAATTCTTTATGTATTTATTTTTTACAGAATTTGGCTCATCTGACATATAAACACATTTTAACTTATTTTTATTTCTTTTCAGAGGTTATAGATGACAGAGAGTTTTTCTTGGTTTTGTCTGGATCAAATAAAAGATTGTCACTTTTTTAACAATAAAATCTTTATAGTAAAATGAGAACATTATTTCTTAGAAACTGCTATATTTTTATTTTCAAAATATGCCTCTGATGCTCTATTTTTGTCTGCATCCCTACAAAAACAACTACCCCAACCAAGATTGGAACATAGATTAGAATACAGTGTGATCTCTGTATGGTGTGTTCATTGACTATTGGATATTTCTTAGATTCTGACCACTCTCTTACAGATCAAGGTCAGTCAAAGATGACATCTGACTCTGCCAGTGAATTCTTGGTGTATCTGTTGTTTTTAGCTGTTGTCTAATTTGTTTCTTTCCTTTATACTTTTTAATGACTTAAAGTCTTAATCAACCTTTTTCGCTCGTAATCTTAGTAAAGAAAATTGAAAGTAAAGGCGTCATAAGACTAGGGAATTTTAAGTGCGTTACTGTAAAACAATGAGTTCAAAGACATATCAGTAGAATCAAAAAGCTATGAAGACAATTCTTAAAAAAAAGAAGAAAATCTTAGGGAAACCTGGAATACCAATTTCATGATTACAATTCCATATTTCCTCTGAGCGAGTTATCTCCTCTGTGGACTAAATATGTTCTGATCCGATACCTGGATCAGATATCAGCTCCCGTATTGACTAATTAGCTGGATCAGATATCGACAATATGAAATCGGATATCAGAGATCCAATCCTTTGCTCTTTAAAAGGAACTGTTATTCCTTTGTTGTTGCTACTTATTCATTAGTAAATAATATAAAATCTACTTATATTGTCTTTATTTGTTACCATTTTTTAAACAATTTTTATATCATGGCTAAAGCCTTAACTCACATGGCAAGATATACTGTTAATTTATTCAACAGTCTAATCGAATCGGTATCGGATATCGGCCAATACGCTTAGCCCAGGTATCCATATCAGATTGGACTGGGAAAAAAACCTGATCAATGCATCTCTTGTTAGGACTCGGATTATATAGATCTCAGTGTATTTATGAATTAGTTTTTAAAGATTAAGATGTCTTTCAGGAGTTAACACTTTTTTTTAAAGATAATTATATGGAAGTGTGAACAAGGGTTGTGCTGTGTGGTATGATGATCTTGAATCGAAATATCAAGGTATCATGTTAATTAAACAGCATTACATACTTTTACTACTAAATTTTTATACTGCTGCAAAAATAATATTTTTAATTTTTGTTTCTCTTCATGTTTTATAAAGACTACAACAAGAAAACATTTTGCTATTTTTGTCCTCATAGAAATACAAAAATAGTGCTGCAGAATTTATTGAAATAACTGTAATTGTTACCATATTAATGTCTGAAATCACCTCACCTGCCAATTGAATGTCTGACTAGTTTGTATTTAAGTAGAATAATCGTTTGTTGAATCATCTCTCACAGTGAGTTAATTCAGTTTTTTTTTTTTGCAAGAGAAAGAAGTTTAGTGTCCAGGGAGGAAAATGGTGCATATTTAGTTTACATACCACCAGAGTTTTTCATAACAGTAAAAGTGCTTTCAAACATATGATGTTTGTTATAAATACAAGGAAAAGTGCAATGAAATTTGATAGCTGACTCGTATTGCACAGCAACAGGTGGGGACTGGGGAAAACTGTGTAATGCTATGCATGGTTCAACTTTGGAAAAATTACTTTCTATGACACTTTAAACTGATGGAGCACCTCTGGGGTAAATTTGAATGCTTTTGACAGCTATGAGGAGACCTCAAAACCTATAAATCTTCCATCCTTTCTTGTATCCATCTATCAATTCACAGTTTGTAAATTGTTTCCAGCTTGAAATGCAGTATTAGAAGCAAACGTAGCAGATGTAACAACAGTTATGGCAGTGCAACCTGAAATATCTACATTTTGTAATTGCTACAGTAACACAAAATTTGAAGCAGATGCACTTTCAGTACCTACATGTATTTGCTGCTGTTAAAGAGACCGATTACCTTTTAATAGATATTACTAAAGACTTAATAAAGTTCTGTTTCCAATCTTTGGGATAAATTGAGAGATATGTTCACCACTTAACTTGGAGTCTGTTTGAATCATCAACCTTTTTTATCTTAAGACAACATGTTAAGGATTGGTGCTGTATAAATAAGCTGGATTAAATTGAAACAACAGGTTGGATTCCCAGAGAGGAAGCTATGGTGTCAAAATGTCAGATGTAGAGCCTCATTTGTGATGTACTACATCTGTTGCTTGTGTTTATTTCTTTTCTCTAAATCTTTGAGGGTTAGTGAGGTCTTTATCCAAGCACAAAGGGAACATCAGCAGACATGGTCAGCAAAGCCCAGGGATAGACGAGGAGGTCCATGTGTCCACAGCTGCACTCGTCACTCAACTGTCCAGCTTGACCTGTGACCCCTGGGCCTGTCTCCCAGCCTCTGTCAGCTTTATCTTTCCTTCCATTGTCATCCTTTCTTGTCCTCACCTGGGCTTGCTGCTGGTACACAAAAAGTCCAGTCTGTCATCAAAACCAGAGGTCGCAAGGGGCCAGAAGGGCCCGGAGAGGTTAAAGCTGTGCCCAGTCACAGATGACCCCACCGGAGTTGTCAGCTAATAGTTGCACCCCTGTGGAGATTCATAGTTACACACCCACAAGAAGCAGAGGAACCTTCATCAGCTGGCGCTTCATTCCTGGAGTGGTGACATTCCTTTTGTCCTCTCCCTGACAAAAAACCCCGCCCCGATTCTTCTGTGGGTGGGACAGAGAGCCGCTACACAATGGAGGCCCCTCCATCCCAGATGGAAGCTGCTAAGACTGTCGACGTCATGATGAAAATAAAGATGGACAAATTCTTGATGTATCTTATGAAGCCAATTCCTTAAAACTGAATTTTAACCATAACAGTAAACGCAGATAATTTTCTACAATTGAGGCTTTCAGTTATCTTGGTACTAAAGAGTGGGGCCTCTTAGCACTAGAAACAAAATATTATTCAACAAAAAGCATTCTAATAGATATCACATTTGGTTACTGGTCAGGCTGCAAAACTGGACAGTTGTTGAAATTAATTCCAAGAGATTCTCCCCTTTTTACTAATATGTATGTAGCTGCACACTCTTTACTAAATAAAATAATAAAAAAAACTGTCAGGTTAGCCTTGCCTATTATTTTATATTGATTTAAGTACTGCTAATATGTTTGCTTATGAATAGGAGTTCACATGAGTCCAGAATGGTAAAACCATAGCAGTATTGGCCCAGGGAACAATATTTATCAATCCAGAGTAAATCCTTTCATTAACTGAAATGTCTGTTTATTTTAAATAAATGATTGACCCTTGATGCAGAGTGATATCTTGATGTTCGTAACCTCTGATGCCAGTGGTAGCTAATAGAACAAAAACAATAGTGTTTGTGTGTCGCTAACATTAGTTTAAATCATAGTTAGGTTTTACTAGTTATTTAGCACTTGATAGCCTACCTGGACCAGGCAGTAGCCTCACATGAACACTTTCATTACTGCCATAAAAGCATAAGAGATGTAGTTTCTCTGTGTCTGTTTTCCTTGGCAGAAGTTATAACACAAGAAGTTTTGCTGGCTGCACCCTTGTTTCCCTTTACCTCAAGCGTTTGTTCTGCGCTACGGTGGCCAAACACCTGTGTGTGGTTGATGAAACTCTCACAGCACAACTGTGTTTTCTTTCTCCATTTTATGTCCGTTTCTGTTACGCCGTGCCACGTATTTTTTTTTTTACCGTCATCTGCATAGCTGTGTTTACTCGGTTTGGGGCACTAAAAGGGAAAAAAAACAAATAAGGACATTTCATCTGCCTCTTTCATTGCGAGGCAGCCTGTAATTAGTGCAGGCATGGTGGTTAGCTTGAGATGCTGTCATCTAATTTGTCTATCTTTATCTTAAACATGTCTGTGTGGTCCCTGAGAACTGGTACTTTTTGTGCAGCCTGATCGCCCGTGGCTTGGGTGTTTGTGAGGTGTGTGTTTGATTGTAAATTATGAATTCCTTTCTCATGCACCCACCCCTGTTAAGCAATCAGTCAGCTTTGCATGACACGACCTGACCCCGGCAGAACCTGAAGGCCGTAGAAATCCGTCCTCCCATTCTGCTTTGCTCCGAGGCTGAGAAGTGCATCAGAAAGTGTATTATTCCTGCAGGAATTTGCTGTTGATGAGATGACTGATGTTTTTATTTCTTTACCTTCTTCCCCACTGTGCCGACAAGTTCTCTACATATAAATATTCCCTTACCTTTATCTTGCGTGGCTTTCAAACAAGTCAGTAATCAGTTAGTGAGTTACAAGCCTTCTCTCTCTCTCTTTGTGGTTTAACTGTGGGATTGGAACTTTTGCAAAACGAACACTCCCTCTTTGTTTTATATCTTTACTTGCCTTGAGACACGAGTGCACACAATTATTTACAGGTTTTAATTGAAGCAGTCATTTCTTAATTACAATTTCACATGAAGAGCTTGCCAGTGGAATGAGGAGTAACAATTAAAGTAGGGAGATTTTAAAATGTCATTAAAAGTCCCACACACTTGTTGGAGGCACAGTCGCCCATTAAGAAGCTGATTTTTTTTATATATATATATAAAAAGTAAGGTCTCTTTTGGGAAAAGATGGTTATGTGGAGTGACAGAGGTTAGAGAAATGGTTTTGGCCGGTTTCACGAGTAGTTGGGCAAACCAGGACATTTCTTGTGGTGAACCCCTACATCCCAGAGAGCTGATAATGCATGATTGGGTGAGGTTGTGTGGGAAGGATTTGAAACAAACAGCAAAAACATGACATTATGGGATAATTTAGCTTGTTCTGTCCAACAACCAGGTCCTTAGAATTACATTTTAACAGGGCTGTAGCTTTACCTCCAGCTCCCATGACGAGGCAATACCCACCACTGGGTTTAAATGAAGGCTTCAGGATTATGCTGACAAAAACTTAGAATCCACTCTATTCCTTCAGCCGTGACTGAACTACATCCTGCTCCCAATCTGACCGTGTTTTAATTTACAGTTTTCTATGCTTCTCTAATTCTAAATTAGTCCAAAAGCCAAAATGTTTAGCATTTCACAAATAAAAGCTGTACAACATAGCACAGGTTCTAGAAGAAGTACTAAAATGTTTAATTGATTGGTGTCTGGTCCTAAAATTGTATTTGTCAATAGCTAGGCTTTATTCTCAAAGGTTATTTGAGTCTGGTCTAATGCAGAGTCAGATTCTTTGTATCAGCTGTAACGCTCCAGGTGGTTGCTCCTGTATTTTGTTCTATATCTTGACTTAAATAAAATAATAAGTTGTATAAATACATATGTATGGAAAGCATGATTTTCTAAGACTTAAAATGCTGTCCAACCACCTGGTCAAAGGCTGATGTTAACATGTTATAAACAAAAAACACAGAAGTTTTGTAATTGATTCACTAATCTTTCTATAAAAAATAATTTTTGCTTGTTGGTGAAAATAAACTTTGGTTTTACACAGTGATAAATGGACCCACTAAGACATCTTATTTTGATTTAAATGAAAACAGGGACTTAGCCACCCCAAAACCTATATATTGTTTATATTGTCAGCAGCAGATGCAATGATGTGATTCTGATATTTGTCCTATTTGCATTACCTACCCAAGTGAGTTTGAGCCCAAGGTGAAAAACTAATGGATAGATATCCTCTTTCAGGGTATTTTTTTGGAGGAGGCCCAATAACTATCACAAGTTGTCCTGTTCCTGAAGCAGAGCAGTCAGCCCAGAGCATCCCATTATACAACCATATTGAACTGTTGCTGTTCTGTTTTATTTGAATGTTATTAAAGAACACCAGATGTAACAGCGAAAACATTCCACTTTTACACTGTATGTCACAGACTTTTTTTCCAAAACACTTGGTGATCATCAAAATGTGTTAGGCTGATGTGGGAAGGATCTTCATGTTCTTTTTGGGAGGTATTTTTAATTTTTTTCTTTCCCGGTTACCTTGAATCGTTGTTATTCTCCACTCAGCTTCAGAAGAGTCGTTAATACCATGGTTTCCAACTGTTTCATATTTTCCTCATTTGAAAGGATCAGCTCTAACTGTGCTTCATGGTTTAATAATCCTTTTCAGACTTGTACATTTTATCGTCTCTGTTTCTTATATGTTCTTGACTTTCTTTTTTGATAGTTTTAAAATGCGTTGTTTTTCATATATATTTTTCTCTACTTCATGTTGTTCACATCCTACAAGGTTGACACTAATCTTGCCCAGACATGGCTAGAACCAAAAATAAATGTCTTTACCACTAGTATAGTGCCACATTAGATGGCTTCTCTTTTTTTCTGTATATTACAGTTGTTCCCAGGTCTAAACTTTTTTTTTTGGCCAATGGTAAATGGGTATTAGAAACATCTTGTGGCAAAATTTGCACAATATATACATTATTTTCTATACTTTGGATAATAGTTGAGCAATTTCTTCTTTCCTTTTTTAGGTTGGATATATTGTTGAAGGGTCATCAGCCTCAGAATGAACCTATGAGTCTACTGGTCAAAGTTGGAGGCATGTGGCTGATTGTTTAGCTGTATAGGCCAGTGGAGGAACTATATTAAGATAATCTTTATTAGAGATGGCATACTGTACCTCATGGAACAAGCTCAGTTTGACAAATTTAAGCATTTCTTCAACTATTTCAACATTTGAAATTTATACATTTAGACTAATTTTTAAACACTAACTTTTGTTGTCAGCACAAATTTTCTTGTTTCTGCTGTTTTTAACTTCTGCTAGGGCTACTCTCTAAATGGCGATAAAAAATAAGAAAATAAATAAAACCAGAGTAAGTTGAGTTTGATGAGCTTTTGCTGTTTGTGAACTCTTAACTGCAGGGCAGAAAAAAAAAAAGTCATGATTTTATTCAAAGATTTGACCCACATGCAGAAAACCAATCTGAGAGACCAGGGGAAGGTTTAACAGGTTTATTGAGAACTGATAGGGATGGGTCCAGTGCTGCTCTGAACACCGGCGAACCAGGACTGGAAAGAGAAGGGGAAGTTCCTGTGGTTAGTTCAGGCTCAGTGGGAAATTTGCAAAAGGGAGTAAAGGCAACAGGACTCACGTTTCCAGAAATGGTGTCTTTCTTTGAATCCAGTCAGCGCGGGTTGTTCCAGAAATAGGTTTGCTCGTTGGAGAGAGGACAGGGGTTTACCCAGGTTAAGTTGTTTCCTTGAGGAACGGAAGAGCTGACTGCCACTTAGATTTCCTTTGGTAAATCCCCTGCTCAAACAATCCTTTGGGGAAAAGTAGATCCAAACCTCCTGTTTGAATCCCCACCTCAGTTTGAAGCTCAGATGATCCTTCCAGGGGAAGAAGGTCCAAAACATCCAGTTTGCAGGATGACTTCCTGCCGAGAGGCAAAGACAAAAACAACAGGATTAAGACTCAGGTTGACAAAAACTCAGTTTGTTTCAGCAAACCTCAGCTTGGCTAGAGTACCCAAAACATGCAAACACTCTGGCGTCGAGGTAATGGCAGTCAGCAGCTTAAGAGTCCTCCGGTAATGAGGCAACCATCCGCAGGTGTGTGAGAGGGCCAACGAGAACCAGGTACCACCTGGTGGTGGAGGGACAACAAAGAAAAACACAACCCACACAGACTGGATTCCTAATCTACTTCCTTTCATACTTAAAAATAAGACTCCTAAACATAGATGTAAGGGTATCAAACATAAAGCACACACCTTCATTAACAGAATGAAATGTTGTAATATTAAATACATTTGTAATTCATGTTTTCAAGTAACTTCTACTTTATTTCAGTGCTATATTTTACCCTTTCAGAATTCATTAAAAATGTCCTTTAACCATCAAAGATAAAGTAGGATGAATACATTTTTCCTAAATAAAGACTTACGCTGTTATTCATAAGTTAACTCGCTCAATTAAACATGCAACAAAAAAAAGGTAAAGGCACTATTTCTAGACTTTTGCAACCCAAGGTAGAGCACTGATATTTTAGTACTCATTGGTACTGGATACTGATCTAAATATGAAGTAAAAGCCAGAAATTGTTTTTAGCATTTTTGATAAACTGGCTGACCATAACTTGTGGGTCTTTCTTTATCAAGCCGAATCTTGATTTCAAAGTTATCAGAGCAGCAGAGCTCTTCCTACGGATAAGTGCTGGATGCTAATTTAACTAGGGTACTCAACTTTAGAAAAGCAATATCCTCTCCTTTAGCATCAGAGTACCATCACGTATACACGGACAAGTACGGATAAAAACACATCGTATCAGGCCCGATACTGACAGTGGTATAAATATCGTTGCATCTCTAAATCTAGTGCCATATTCTATATATTTTTCCAGGCACATGCTTTGGCTATATTATTGCTTTGCCCTACATAGCTAAGCACTTTCTAGTGTTAAAACACATACATCTGTACAATAGGTAAGGCTGAACAATAAAGGGAGCCACTTAAACAAAGAAGACACACACAGGCCTTTCCACTCTAACCCAATACACACACACATCTTTCTCCTGTTCTCTGTTAATTATAACCTACACTGCAGGAACACTTCATTTCATTGCAAGCATATTGTCTCTTCAAGGCTGGCAGGCAGGTCATAAATTATCCTGAAGGTGAGGATGGAAGTTGGAGGAGATAGTTATGAAAATTTCATCTGTCTGCCGTAGCGGCTGCAGCTGCTCCTGTCGCTGGAGGGATAACATCAGGTCATCGTGCATGCTGGTGTGCATGTAAGCTTTTGCACATGCGTGGGTACATGAACATGTGCGAGCAGTAACAGCATAGACAAATGCACATCTAGCAGGTGCATCTTTGTGCATCTCTGCTTTCTTGCCTGTTCTCATGCGTGTCACCAGGGCAATGTGTACAGCAGGTTGGCCAGGTAAGACCTGCCTGTCAGTGTGTGGAACATCTCTGGCATCGTTGTCACCCCAGGACCCCTGCCGCTGCCCCGAAGCAGGAAGACTGGGCGGGGGGACAAGCTTGCAGGGCCGTCCCCAAGCTGTCTCTGTTCATTACAGCTACGGAGACGGGATGCGGCCAGCAGGTGGCTGGACCTTTACTCCTTACCTACTGTGATTATCTGCTCTTGAATTCTTTGCATGTATAGATGGGTGGTTGCTAACGCTTGTTGAGAAGACGAGGAAAAAAGTCAGAGAAAAGCCATGACTTCAGCAGGGTAGTGCATATTTTACCTTTGACCTACCAATTTGTGACAGATTCACTGAGGCAATGTGAACCTTTAAATGGCTGTGCTTACATATTTATACAATTACAGAACTTCTGCATTTGAAAGAAGATGAAGTGGTCCTGCAGCTTTTTCTTGACACAGCCTGGGAGACTTCTCCTCGATAGACAGCCTTGCAGTGCGGCAATTAGTGGGGAAAGACAAACATAGTGAAAATCCCTCCTCATCACCTTTTAAGTCGATGTATAGTTTCCTGCAAAAATTCTATTAGGGGCAAAGTCCATGGTTGTTAATTACAGTTCTAACTAGCTTGCCTCCTGACGAATGGATTGCTTCAACAGTGATGTAGGATAAAAGGGATATCAGCGATTTCACTTCCCCGTACAAAGGCTGCCTCTGAAATGGGTCATCAATCCCATAGTGATAAATGTCTGGTGGAGTAATGACTCTCTTATCGTTGCTGGATTACTACAGATATTTGCAATTAGTGTAGCCACACAAGTCCCTGATAGATGTTTTTTTTCAGCCAGAACAATATTGAAGGCTTGGTTTAGAGCTAAATGGGAACTTTCTGGGAATAATAGGGATGGTTAGGGTAATTGTATTGAAGGAGAACCCTTATACCCAACTCTCTAACTCAGTAGAAATACATGTATGCACACATGTACAAACTGTCAAACACACAGCCTAGATACCATGCTTATACCATTGGTCATGTGACTACTAGAGGCAAGATTTATTGTCGGTGTGGAGATGAATGGGGATGTTGGAGCTCTTATCCTTCTCTTCCTCTAGCCCCTGAGGTAGCCACGTCTATGCCAGGGGGAGTGAACGGTACACTTTCAACCTCAATTTCTCCTGTTTTGGGTTGAGATTCAACTGCCGGCCGTGGATTTTCTCTGCACCTTCTTCCTCTTCCAGTTCTCATGAAATCACAATGAGATTAATTCAGCCTGAGGTGGAGCTCTATTCACAGTACAGTTTAACATCATGAAGGTTTACTCCCCTCTGATTTCACATTGCATCTGTACCGAGGGGCCAGAGAAAAGTATGCATGTCTTATGAAAATTGTACTCACTGTTTTCGACACACATTTGATGTCGAAGTAAAGCTAGCGGTGTCTCATTTGTTTCTTTGCCATCTTTACAGATAGAAATAATGCCTTTTAATCCTTTGCGGTTTTAACAACAGATTCTGTTTTGTTACCAGGATACGCACCCACTGACCCCCATGCACATGTGCACAGCGTGCCCACCGCTGACAGACGTATAAGCAGATGTAGCCAGAACTGGTAATGGCAGGTGATTATAAGTGGCACATGTGCCAAACTAATTAAACCCCTGGGTTGACAGCAGCATTTGGTGGCACTGGCATTCTGGCATGCTGGCATTAGAATAATTGTAGCAGTGGCCCGTTTCACCTGCGAGACCGCAGCTAACAGCATCATTTATTTTGCAGCAGGCGGATGTTATAACAGAAGCTCAGGTTAGTTTGCTTTTGGTTTGACGTGTATAGACGTGCTCTGTGAGAACATATTTTGCTTGAGGGTAATGTTTTTACATTGTAAATACCAATAAAGAGCAAACCTGCCTCCTGAAATTTTGTTTTTCACTACAACAGGGAAAAGCAGAAAAGGGAAATGAGTGGAAAACAAATGTCAATCACTCATCTTTATGTCAGCTTCTATAATTAATGGAAAATAGAGCTGGGTAAAAAGCTCTTAAACACAAAAATAAACATGATATTTTATAGCTTGTCATTCTTTGGTTTTATAAATCATTAAGGTACCTTTTATAAAATGCATAAGAACTCTACAAAACAATTAACATTTTTTGAGTGATTTAAATCTAGACCAACAATAAGGAACTGTCCAAGTAATCCAAATATAGAAATAAATTACAGTGAATATGTTTATGAACATTCGTTTTGAGCCAATCTTCCACAAACTGTCTTTAAATCCTAAACACCATGGAGGCCTATTCTGTCTAATCAGTTGGATCTAAACTGTGTGACTTAAGATATTGTAAAAAAAAAAAAAAAAAAAAAGAAAACAGGACAATTACTTTTTTAACATCCTTTTTAAAAACTGTAAACAAGCTTCAACACGTCTCTTCTTCAGCAGTGGAGTCTTGTGCAGTGATTTCATATAGAGGTCATTGAGATTAACTTCTTTTCCTGCTAATTCCGGGTCTTTCTGAAGCCTTCTATTGATGACTAAGCAATTGGCAGCTATATTTTGAGCGCTTTGTCAGAAATCATGTGATTAGTATCTGATCCTGGCTTTTTTATTGTGAAATTGTGTTCTTTCTAATAGCAGATTAGGCCCCAACAGGGCTTGGTGAATCATTTTGAATTCTTAAAATACTCTTTGCAGCGCATGTCTTCTGCATCCCTTTTAACAAACATGTTGAGAAGGTTTTAAGAGTTCTCATTCCTGTGTTATTTTTGTAGTTCTTTTTTTAAATGTGAATTCCATGTCAATTACATCAGTAGGAATGTGCTGAAGAAAAAAAATACTTTTTGTGATTTATAAAGTTAATTGTCAAGAATGTCAAACAATCCAGTTAGAACAAGATTGTTAAAGGGTGTCAAAAGACACACAGAACTATAACAAGTAATATTAGGGCTGACAACCTGATGTTCCTAGAGAGGTTTTACCGGTCCTGCATGTCCCCCAATTTCAAGATGCTGAAGCAGATAAAATGAAAGACGACAAGGACACAAGGACGAAGGTTTTGCTTTAGTTGTGTTCTCAGGTCGCCGCTTCTCCAGCTGGACACCTGGAGCCGTGTCTCCCCATCACAGAGGTTAGGGCGGGGCCAGAAGGCCAGATATTGCAACAGGAGGCCCACCTGCACTTGTTCTGTGTATATATACTCACATGCCTTCCAGCTAACACACACACACTCACACAGTGTGAGTAAGTAAAGTAAAATTTCAGTTGTTAGAAGTAACACAGAAACTGGTTTGTCTTTACGGGACTTGGTGGATTCATGTGAACACCTTGTGTTATGCAGCAGGTGTGGCTAGCCCAGTTGCACAATGTACCCTGTATTGAAGGTTTATGTGATGAAGTCGAGGACTACATCTGATACAATGTTTTAGTGTAGTACAGGTCTTTACCTGTTCTGTCATATTCATGAAAGGTGTTGTGGTATGTGATACACTTTTATCTGCTGTAAATCAGTGATGACACACCAGTTGCAAATTTTCCCAAGAGACTGCACCGTCCTTCCCTCCTTAACATAACCACCTTTTTACTGTAGAGTTTACATCACTTACCGAAGCTTCTCTCACTTTTCCCTTTTTTTTTTCTCCCTCTGCATACTTAGACTGTTTGCTCTTGATAGCTACTGTGTTAAGCTTGTTGTTGAAGAAGTGAAAAATCAGCTCTTTGAAGGCACAACTAAGTGGCCGATGGCAGCTGATAGCTGGGGCTTAGAGGATCCTCATTATGTGCTGTAGCAAGCTGATTAAACCATCTGATTCCTTCCAAGCATGTGTGTTCGACGGTACAGTCAGGGGCCTGTGTGCGTCCTGTGTGCACGGAGATGTAAACGTGCATGTGTGCGCGCGTGGGCCTTTGGGCTGCCGCCGTGTGTTATCTCTTCTTTCAACCTTGTCATACTAATTACAGTCCGTATTTACTTACATTCTCTTTTTGTTTTCTGCCCTCGATAGGCATCTGTAAGCGCCTCTGTCTAGGCTGTTCTCATTAACAAACTGATGATGTGTGATAGGTCTATCTTGTGGTGATACGGGAGAGCTTTTCCAGTAAAAGAGGTTACGATACAAATGTTGTCAGCTATTTGCATACTCTTGTTATCAGGGATGCTGTGATTTCATTCTGTTATTCAGTAATGGCGAAATGAATGAAAATGAAATAGTTTTGATAGCTTAAATCAGACATTTATTGATTTTGTTTCATGATTGCATTGTCGTTTTCTAATGTCATTTTAGGTTTTTTTAAGGTGAAGGAAAAAGAGCTGAAATTTCTCCAGTAGTTGTATATTTTATATATTGTCTTGCCTTATGTTAACAGATTTACATTCATGGCTGATTAAAAATGTTCCAATAAGGTTGAGAGAAGCCTTTGACTCGCTGGAAAGTATTTCTAGGGGATTAGGGTTAAAAAAAAGGAGTAAACTTTTATCTCTTTAGTTTAATCGTATACAATCACAGCTGATAAGCAAAGGCTGCTGGCCTACTGCTGCTACTGGGTTTCAGTAATTAACATCCTGCAAATATGAGGTGTTAGATTAGCCTTACAGCAGAACTATAACACCCACAGTAAATGGAATATCAACTTTATTTTAGACTTTTTTTCTGTAAGATCTTTAAAATCTTCTAATGTTCACATTAAACATCTTTGTATCTAATTTATATATATATATATATATATATATATATATATATATATATATATATATATATATATATATATATATTTTTTTTTTTAATAGCTCAAGACAAAGTCATACGTTTTAGCTAATAGTTTGGCATACATTTGTAACAAGCTGACTGGCTTTTTTTGTTACAGTTACTGGCATATCTCTACCAGCTGTGGACATTATATTTGAACTTGTCTTTATCTCTCTATCTCCTCTTTTTAATCCTTAGTGTTTTTGTCTTTTTTTCTTAGGAGTATTCCACTGTATTCAGCTCCTTATACATCTGATTAGCTTTCCAGTCACTAGGGAGCGTCATCCCCACAGCATGATCCTGCCATCACCTTGTTTCATATAGTATTTTGCATATATGCCAGAAAGTAGACTTTTAGTCTCATCTCTCTAGGGAACCTTCTTCCACTTTTTTGCTGTGCCTCCTACATGGTTTTTGGAAAACATGTTTTCTCCTTGTCTCTCCCCAATTTAAAGATTTGTGATGGCATGAATAATAATTGACCCAAAAATCACCTTCTTTTCAAGGTTATTTTTTGTTTACACACACTGAAAAAAAACTCCCTATTTTATTTAGCATTATCAGAGTTAACATTGTTAAGAACCAGTGTTTCCCACAGTTTAATATTTCTATTTGTGAGGAGTATTAGAAACTTTCCAATTCACAAGGATGCACCACTCTGCAATTAGAAGTTACATGAGATTAAAGCAAAGCTTTTTTAAGTTTGTGGTTAATAGGACAAAAGTATATAAGTAAAAAATAAATATTTAAGGGATTTGAGTGCTTTTGTTAGGCAATGTGAACACACTTAAATTGATTATTACTGCCGGTCATCTCAGAATCGTCACTGAAATCTAGTCTTTATCATTACTCAGTTTTCTATTAACTAGGCTCATTTATTCGGCTGATATGTGCTGGTGAAGATTCTCAGTAATCCAGGTCATAGTCATTCCAAATAAAGTTAAAAAACAATCCACTGGACTTTGTTTTCATGTTTGAAGACATTTCGCTTCCCATCCAGGAAGCTTTTTCAATACAAAATTTCAGAAATAGCCTCAAACTCAATGCTATATCTGACATTTTAAAGTGAAAAAGCTTCTTGGATGGGAAGCGAAATGTCTTCAACGGCTTTTTTTTGTGTGGAATTCAGCTGATATGGTTAAAGCATAGTCCCCAAAATCATTATTCTACTCTAAATATGTTTCTCTAGACTCTGTCAGTGGGTTTAGTAAATAGTTAAACTAGACAGGAAGCTGTGTGAGCACACATGGTGGGATAAGCAGGATGGTAGTTGGGTGGTAGGGCATTTTCTTTTTGGTGGGGTGAATGGTTTTACGAGAGAGTGAGTGACTGATTCCCGGACACAGAGTGCAGCGCATCCTGGATGGTTAAATGGCATTTATTCAGCCGGTTAGTCTGGGAAAACATATGGTGCCATTTGGAGGCCCAGACTGGTGCTCGCTGTTCTCCTGTAATTAGACTGGCCCAGCAGAGCAGCTACATAACTACTTCATGATAAGCAGCCTACTGTAGCCTACAGTGCTGCTGCCACCCAGCCCTGGCTGCTGCACAGAAACCAGCACACCACATTACACATCCTGTTAACACTCTGTTCAACACCAGTGAACAGCAGTGACACCGCAGCATTGGCAGCTGTACCTTTGTGCCAAGAGGGCCAGAGTTACTGTACGTATGTGATGGGACGAACCAAAACTGTACACCGTACCTTTAATTTCTGCTTTTTATACTGGAGAAGGAAACTGTAAACAAAGTTAGAAACAGATGTGGATATGCTTGTTCTGGATAAACTCAAAGTAAAAAAAAAAAACATAACAACCTATTATGACATTCAAGATGGGATAATATTCACATAAAAAAAATTCTTGTATTTAGGGCTTGTTTTTCCTTTAAATAGCTAATTGTTCTTGCTCTATTCTTCTCCTCACCTCCCCTCCACCAGGACCAGAGGAGCAGATTGCCAGTTTAAGGCGTAGGTCTTTTTGGCAAAGCCACTGGGGTGTCAGATGGGCCGTTGTCCCATCACCGATAGAGGCGGGTGGGTGGGGGATCTGGACAGCCTGGCTTCCCTGCGGGAAGGCCCTGTTAAAGATACGCGGCTGGTAATCGAGTAAGACTATGAACATGTGCACAAACACACACACAAACGGTTTTAGAATTGCTAAAGAGAGCAGAGGGGTCGTCCAAGTGTTGGATGAAGATGTTTCCTCCCTCATTTTTAAAATCTGACACCAGCGATCTGTCCTCTCCTTCTCTCTAATCTATGTCTCTTCACAAAGACACACCCACACAACCGATGCTCCTCTAAGTGGCTGCTCTTGTCAAGGCCAGTAGGTGCTGAAAAAACAGCATCACAGATGTAAGATTATAATCTATGAAACTTTTAGGGGTGTTTATATTTTAACTCAGCCAGCTAATCAACTGGAAATATTTAAGACAGCTTACTAATGAGATCATAGTTTGTTAACTTTGGTTTTTGAAAAGTGTTTCTTTAGTTTCATTTAATTCAGTTTATTTTTATAGAGCCAATTCACAACATGTCATCTCAGAAACTTTACAGAGACAATTTAACCAGATTGTTTAGTTGCCTGTCTAAGGATTTCGTCCTCCTGGATGAGCATGTGGCAACAGTAGACAGTCGCAGGTAAAGCAATCCCTCACACCAAATGTGCATGCAGCAACACTAGAGAGGGCAAGCTCCATTTTAACAGGAAGAACCCCAAGCTGAGCAAGACTCAGTGTGAGCAGCTTTCTAGGGGTTCAAGGATAGAGAAGCAGACACACTAAAGTGTGTTGATTGAGTTTATTTCATCAAGGACAGCACATCAAACAATTTCATATGTGGAAAAAACAAATAATTTCTAGCCACAGGTTAATTTACAACCCCAGTCCTTGGCTGGTCAAGTGTAAAGAGTTGAGGTCTTGGATTTACACACTTTCATTGGCCATTTTTGTCACATCTTGGTTTAGATTTGGAGGACCCAAATGCAGAGGCAGAGAGGCTGAGGTGAATACTTGTAGTTTTAATGAAAATGGTAAACAAAGGCAGTCCAAAAATCCAACTAAAAATGTAACAGACCATGGAGACATCAAGGGAAAACACGTACAAGGAGCCAGGGAGAGACAAGGGGAGACGACTACAGCGAAGACAGGACCAGCAACAACAAGGAACCAACAAAGACTGAGAGCAGAGGGAGAGCATATATAGCTGACAGAGACAAAGGGAGGGCTAACGAGCTGACAAGGAGCAGGTGTGAGAGGAGACAACGAGGGAGCCAAAGGGGAAAGGAACACACACACACACACACACACAAACACAAGAGGGCTACAGAGGACAACAGAAAAACATGAGAACTTAACAAATCTAGAAATTACAACAAAAAAGGAATTAAACCAATAAAACTAGGGAACATAGAGCAAAGTAAAGCACAATATAACCAAAACCATGACAATTTTGTTTTTCGCCTGAAATTATTTCCAATCATCTAGATTTGACTTTAGTGTAAATATGATATCAACAGCTTCCAAATTTTAGCCAGCTACTGTAGTGCACAGGAACTGAAGAGCAGCCGTTTTGAAAACCGTCATTCAAAAGCTTTGGTATAACTTGATATAAAAACAAAACTGAATCAAGCAGACCTAAGAGTAACGAAAAGAAGAAACTCTCTTTATTTTCCAACAAGAGGATCTTTGTTGATATAAAACATAGTTGCAGCCTCATTTTCACCAGGAGCCACGATAATTTGTGCACCTAGCAACCCTCAGTATACATATACACACCACAACTGCTTACTGTCTGTGGCCAGAAGGGGCTGGCTGCATGCCGTGCTTTCCTCTTATTGTCTGTTTAGCAAGTACAGCATGCAGGAGCGCTGCCTCATTTGCATACTCTACCATGTATATTTCATTAACATTTAAAACACGCATAACCAGCAGTGGATTATGCATGGGGCTTGATACAGTCAAAGAGCTTGTTTAATGCTCATGTGAGGGGAAATTGAACTGTGTTTTCTTCTGCTCATGACACTCGGAGGCCCAGGGCCCCTTAAAAGTACACGGAGCATGCAGCCTGTAAATGGACCGATGGTGTACATGGTATTCCCCTCTTACAGGCGCCTGACAGGTTCTGACGGCTCCGTAATAAGATTCCCACCTCTCCTAAGGGACTGACTGAGGTGTAGCTGTAGTATCCTTGTAGACCCCTCTTTCTTTTTCTATGCAAACACCCGCTTGTGTTAGTTAAATACGGTGCTGTGGCAAAGATGAGTGGCTGAATAATTCACAACTGGCATGTCTCACAAAATGATGCAAACCCGTGCACGGTTTGTCAGTGGGAGGAATGGAGTGTTGCAGTAAACACAGCCTAAAAGACTCTTATGCATTATAGACAAGCCTTTTCAAAAGTTTATTTTTTCTTATATGCAAATTGAACACGCTCAAAAGCAAAGGTTTAATGGGAATCCCCCCGGATTCTCTGCAAAATCCAAATGAGGCGTTGGTCGAAATGCACAAAAAGTACATTGTAATTGACACAGTTCTGCTCATATCGGTGTTTACTTACTAGCAGTCAGTGCTGTGGCTTTCCCCTTGCATCACAGTTGTGTTCCCATAAGCCATATTTTGCTCTGTGAAAATAGACTGCAGAGGATGAGCATCATTAGATATGTCATTTAAGACACCTATCCTGTCTCGGTGTTCTATATTTATCCTCTTGCAAGTCTTTAACAGGCTCCCAGGTCAACACATTGTGTCCCTGGCTGTCAGCTCTGCAGAGGACCAGACATACAGTATGTGGTGGATAGTGGCAAATATGAAGCCACCTGCTTGTCACCCTGCCCTCTTTTTTACCTCTTTTCTCTCTGCTTGCCTTCTCTCTTCCACCTTGCAGCTCGATGCTTGCATTTGCTTCATGATATAGAGGTCAATATTTCTGTTGTAGCCTGACATTTGACCAGGGAAGCAGCTATTTATAGAGTTTGTTTTAGCCAACTATTTTGTGGTAAATGAAGATAAGCTGAGACTGTAATAAACAATCTCATAAACAGCTCTGCAACTCAGCCCCAATGGCCTGAGGGGCTTGTAAGAGCTTTATAACACATTTATTACCCCTTTAATGGCTTGGGAGCTTTGAGTCATAAAATCAGCCATCTCTAATTTAATTTCCTGACATATATTGAGTTTATGTTATCTTTAGGTCTTGGTCATTTTGCCACGTTGACTGATTTTATACCTACCTCCGTCATTCCTTAATGCATTGCGACACCAAAACAGCTACAGTATATTCAACCCATGCCTCAATTATATTGCTACTTAGTATTCTGAGTCTGGGAGAAAAAGAAGAGAATCTATTACTTTGTTACCCAAAAGCACACTTCCACTGAGAACAGACGGAAGGGCCAATGTGGGGAATAGAGATTTTTGATGTCAAATCTACCCCCTATTTACAGTTAGATGCCTGGATGCCTGAATAAAATGTTTAGAAGCTGGAAAGTGCATTATGACCCATAACCCTTAGGTATTTGAAATGGAACAGCAGGACTTACTTTGAAAAAGTACGGGAGATGTGCTTCAGGCTTGCTGTTTATACCTTGATGTGATGTGGACTGAAATATTTACAAAAAGAAAAAACAAAAGGAAAAAGGCGGCTGTTTATCTGTTCTTTCCATTTTGTGGCTGGAAATTGTGGGGTTTAACAGGGTAGGGGGCTGTGCAGATATACTGCTTTGCTGGCAGTAGTTACAGAAAAAGAAACAATGCTTTTGTTTTACTGTTCTAAATCAAGTAGAAAAGCAGTAAAGGGGCAGAACTGTTTAAAAAGAAATCTTACAGAAGTCAGTATAACCAACACTCTAATATTATTCAATACTGACAAAAAGATACCTTGTGTAATCATGCAAGATTTCAATTCGAAATGTTATCAACAAAAATATGCCAAATTCTATAAAAATTATCAGCCTGTGGTGGAGTTCATCCAAAGTCAAAGAAGGTGTAACTAAAACATATATCACTAACTTTATTATACTTCTTTTCGCAGCGAAGTCTAATTTGAGTGTTCTTCTTTTTTTTTATGTAAAAAAAAGAGTATTTTTCTCATTCTTCTAGGTGCTCTGCCCTGCATTCTTTAGATGTTTCTCTGCTTCAGCACAGCAGATTCAGAGGGTTGCAGTTCATCAAAGTCTGTAATCTGCTATCAATTGATATCACGTGTTTTGAAGCTGGAGGACATCCAATACAGGGCAGTGTATGTTGAGGACCAGTGTTGAATATTATGCTGTAGACCAGTGGTTGCCAACCTTTTTTGACTAGTGTACCCCTTTGGGCATTTTGTCTTACCATGAGTACCCCCTTATTGAAAAATACTGCTGACTGCCCAAAAGTGGAATTGTTGATAAAAAAATTAAGTATTTTATTTCATCTTTTAAACTTGAGCATTTAATTTAAAAAAGGCAAGTTATTCTTTCAAACTCAAATAAAAAAACAAAACAAACATAAATGTGTTGCTCAGAAATTAGTAAGGAATCTTGTTTAATTCTTTCGTGGGTCCTCACAAATTAGAACAGATGCCAGCCCTATTTTATTATTTTACACGAGAAATAAAAATATTTTTTATGTCCCCCTTGCAATGCACTCGCAGACCACCAGGGCTATGAGTACCCACTGTTGTGAATCACTGCTGTAGACAACCAAAATGATACTCAATAATCTTTATGGCCCCTACATACTGTACTTGTTTGCATGCCTGACAGTGTCATGGCACGGAAAGTCAATGTTTCCCTCCAAAACTGTCCCATTGCCACACCGAACATGGCGAACAGTATCAAAGGCAGCATAGTGTACCGTAGCTTCTTCAGTCTCTGGCAAATCTGTCCCACTCAGAATTAACCTGTTCTCATCTGTGAAAAATGGGATGCCAGTGTTGAACCAACCATTTCCTTTGTTATCTGGCAATTGACAAGCACCACATTGCAAGGACCACCCAGCCCACAAGATGATGCCATACTTTAATGCTACCCTTATGAATTCTGTTTCTAACAGCTTGGTCAGAGACATTACCAGCAGTGGTCAGCTGGAAGTCTCTTACTCGTCCTGATCTTCCTTGCTGAGGGGAGCTGAGGCCTTTGCTGTTCATTGATTAACCCTTAAAGCCCTTACTTAATCTCCTAGAGTGACTGCATGTCTCCTGGAATTACAAAGCAAAACTTTTGATAAGAGGACATATTGATGTACCATCATAGTGGATTCGAAATACATGTACAACCTCTGTAGAGTCCAAGTATTGCCCCATGCTGTCAGTAGTGGGCTAAAAATAGTACAAAAAAGAAAAAAACCTAAGGTCAGAATAAAATGTCTGTGGCCTCCACCTGTAAAACCGTCCTGTTTTGATGGTTATCTAATGGCTGCTCCAATATCTTAATTCATTTTGGGCAGCATATTTATAGAATCTAAAGTTCAATAAAAGATTTTAGTCCAAAGTTTCTGTTTGGAGTTGGCCTCTGTAATGTAGTTATCCATTATAGTTCATGTTGGGTTTCTATTTATTTCTTTCCAAATACCTACTTCAACATTTCCTCCATTATCTTAATTTTTTTTCTCCTCCATTTCTCTGATGGACAAGAAGCAAAATATCAGTTTTACATGCTTTGGAAAAATATGGTGATTACTGTTCGCCCAGGCTTCCTTGCATGAGGAGAGAGAAACAAAGTTGCAGAGTAAGTCAATACTGGACCTATACCATGAGTGTGTGTGTGTGTTTGGGGGTTTGATCCCTTTTCAAAGGGCAGTTAAATTTGTAAGCCTTATGTTTTTGATCTATCAGACTATCCAGACTCAGTTGTTATCATAGTTGCTCTTGTTTGTATGTTATCTTAGCGTCTTTTCCAAGTAGCTATTTTGCAATTTGAAGAAAAATACAATCGAAGGTCCATCTGTTTCCAATAGCCCTAACATCAGACAGATGGGGTTGTCTATTGAAGCCACACCAGAATCCTGGCAAGTCAGAAGATTCGGTAATGAACACGGCAAATATGCGTCCAGGCTGATTTTATCCTAACAAGGTCTGCCTGAGCTAAAAATGTCAAAAGATGATTTTATGTTGAGTTATGGTTGAGCTAAACAGTTGCACTTAAGTCTTGGCTATACTTTTAAAAGATATGGATGTATGTATATAGATATTTGCCTAAGTGGTGCAAGACTTTGGAAAGGGATTTTACTGACATAGTATAATCTGGACATGAATAAGAGGTTCTACATGCATTAGTTTGCAGTCCCAGAAATGTTGGCACCAGGCTTATTTTAAACAATCAAAGCTAATTGCTTCTTTTCCATTTGTTTTCATCTGTTTTGTTTTTAAGCTACTTACACTAGCGTGACGGCACGTGTCATCAGCATGAGAGGCCCCAGTCCTAATTGAGCCCCTAACCACCGAACCCACTAAGTATTTTGCGGAGCATGCCATCCTCATTCTGGTTGAACTTCGCTTGGCTGCTGTAAAGCACTACGTCGTTTTGCAAAAACCACTGCGACTTTTGAGGAGTCATGGGATTTGTCACATGCCTTCCCTTTCAAACTCTTCAAATTATACTTCAGACCAAAGGCCTTATGCTTGTCTAATTACAAATGTCAAAGGAAATCTTCATACTTACCACTTATACATTGCATATGTGTTTAGATAGCTTGGCCAAAGTCCTGGATGCTGTTATAGAGTAGTTTCCCATTTTGTTTTGTGCTGCTACTATCCTGCCGTCCTACTGTACACAGAAAAGTAACAGATTGCCCGGCTCTCTGCTGTTCTGATGTCTTAAACTAATTGTAACAAATACTTCAACCTCCCTTGGGTGATAGTTGTTTGTTGTATCAGATTTTCCGAGGACAGAACTTGGTTCAGATTATGACCAATAAACCCATGTTCAACTGTAATGTCTGAAACAAAAGCAGCAGCCTCACAACCACACTAACTTTCCTTCCTACAGAAATCATTAACCTAGAGACAAGCCTGAAGGCTCTGGCCAAAACACTTCTAGTATAGGAAAATAGAGTTGCTTTGAACTTTTGTGTTTTTGATAACTACTTGGTATGCTTCCTGGAGCATAACATGTGAGGTTTGCTTCCCAGACCTTAATCCCTTTGATTAAGTGCCAGTGCAAGATAGCTTGGCACTCAAAAGGCCTCTTTACCTTCCTAATATCCTGACTGTCCTCAGCTTGAAAGGGCTGTTACTCTGAAACTTTGCATGAGATTACCTTCTCACTTTCAGTCCAAAGACTCCTCTGCTGATAGTAGGGCAAGTAACCATCTTTGTGTTCTTTTTTAGCCTCTTGTCCTGTTTCAGGTCAGGATGTCCTCTGCCTTACTTGCTCTGTTTATGCATTATGATTCATCCCAGCAAGAGTGTAGGTGATATTGGACTCGGCCCTCTGCTCAATCGTCTCTCCCTTAATGCTTTGGAGCTGACAGCAAGGCCAATGATTAGCAAAGCTCAGAGGACTCATTTAAGAGTTGCTGAAGTTATCTTGTATGCTTTTGGTCTTCCAGGGCCTTGGTTAATGGCTGTTTAATTAACAGGGTTCATTCAGTGTATTGTAGAAGTACTTATGTACACATCTTGACATTTCAGACTTAAAACTACAAACTTCAGTATGAATCCAACTTCTGTTGTAAAAGTTTTAAAGATTTTTCCAAAAAACATCAAGGAAACCAAGAAACATATCTTTGAGATCAGGAATAAAGATATAGAGAACTTCAAACCAGGAACATGTTAAAACACTTCATGGAGGACAATTCAATTCGTAATCAAAATGCATTAAGAATTGCACAACTAACCCACTTTAAACATGCTTAGACATGGTGACCCACTTAAACTGAAGGGCTATATAAATAAAGGACTGGTCAGAAAAATTGCCAAGGGTGCTATGGCCAATCCAAAGGAGCCGAAGAGATGTACAACTCAGATAATGTTTTGACAGGACTATTATTTGTTCACTACAGATTTTTTCATGGAAGACTGGTAAGATTTCTAAATTGCTCAAGTAAAACCATAAAAGGTTATCTTATCTATGTAGCAAAGGATGTATGGAAAACATTAAACATCCAGAAGGAGGTGCTCTAGACATGGGAGACTAAATTCCCACTTTTTGGCCTAAATCTCCTTAAACACACCATCCGCATCATCAAACATAGAGGTCACAGAAATTAACTGTGAAGATACAAAATTTTCAGAAGAAGTTATACTCTACAAAAAATAAATAAATAAAAGAAGCTGCAGAAGACTTAAAACCAATCCAAAATTATTCCTGTAGGATTGGTTTGCATCAGGTTTGCATCAGTTTGTCTATGGTCTGCTGCTAAAATAAAAAAAGGCACTATTTGGACTGCCAATAAGAGTGGTTAATGCAGGTGCAGGGTTGTTCATAAGTGTTTTAATTTTAGAATCTTACAACTGAAAATGTTGCGGTTACATTAATTATTTGTCTTTTAAACGTCATTTCCTTTTTCTGTACTGTAAATTGGACCACATCTATCTAGTGACTGTTATTCTTGGTGATCTAAGATTTACTTTTAATTTATTTATGTAGCTAGTATGGAAAACATTTTTACAAATAAGCGTGACCCATATCCCATTTGTATTGCTGAGAAAGCTACACTTTCTCTTGTATTTTCCAGGCTCAAATAAATCTGGAAACAACATACTATTTAAATAAGAAAATGGTTTACAAATCCCTCTTCTTCAACAATTTTACAGTTTTACTTCTTTACTTGAAATAAATAATGAATGAAATGGTTAAAAAAAAGCCATAAAGATCACTGTCATTTCTTTGTTTCTTAAATTATTAATGTTAAGAAAATATTAACATTAAAATAATAATGTTAATTGAAATATTATAATTTGGGGCCCTGCTAGTACTTTTTTTGCATCCCCTTGACCAAAACTTTGGTCTCTTCTTGTCTAAATCAAGTATTAAAATTACACTGTTAAAATCCAGACTAATCCAATTAAAGATAAAGGATAATATTTTACCATTGCTGTTTACAAGCCCGCTCTGATCAGTAAGACAGAATTTGAACTATCTGGCTAAAAATAAGTGTAACACTCAAAAAGCAGAATGCAGATGTAAACTGTATTTTAAACATGTTTAATATGCATTTTATATGTTTAATATGCATAATTTGCATATGATTGTTCTTTTACTTAGTTTTTCCTCTGCTAATTTCAAATGCATGGCTCAAAAAAAAAAAATTTTCTTTGGTTTGTTTTAGTTGCAATTTTTTTGTTTGTTGAAAACAATGACAAACTATGCTTGGAATTAGTGAATCCATCTAAACTGTAATATGGGAGAAAACTTCAGCCTTCAAGTAAACAGCTCATATATACTGCATCTACTTCCCGGTGCCTCCTTTGATTAGCTCAGCGTTTCAGAAGGAGAGCTTTGTTATGTATTTGATATACAGCCATCCAAAGGAAACTAGAGGATTTAGATAGAAATAAAAAAAAAGAAACAAGACAGCATTAAGAATTGGCTGATCTTCTCCACAGTACTTTGTAGCCTCTCTGCCCATACTGTAGAGTTATGAGGGCACTCTGACATACTTCTGAGGCATTTTTCCTTTTTGTGTCGATAAACACTGCCACCCCTACAAAACACACACTGATAAAAAAATTATATATATATCTCTGTTTTTACTAGTTCTTTAAAGTTATCATCTAAAAAATGTTTTGTTTTCTGATTGTGAACTTAACTAGTTAGATGTTACTTTAGATTTGGTTGTTGTTTATAAGGACAGGGAGAAGTAAAACTGATACACTTAATCCAAGTATTTAAAACAAATGAAATCGAATGTAGAAACACTGTAACTTTTTAATCTCTATTATTATTTTTTTTTTAAATCAAACTGGCCCCAGTAGCAAAGTGTTCACTTGCAGAACTTGTATAGCACTCTTTATTTATAGACTTAAAGCAAACCATAGCAACAGAAGGGAAAATAAAAGGTTTATTACAGCATCAGCTTTTGATATAAATGCATGGCAGCTCTGTTAAATGTTGAGGTCTAGAATTAATCTGTAACTCACAATTTAGATTTTAGTTTCCCTCCAAGTTTACTTTCCAGTTTTCATACTTGAAAACTTCTAAACTTGTTCCTTTCATTTTTCTTTATTATTGGGAAACTGAAATCCAAATAAGTTCCATTCGGTTTAGTTTTTTTTTCATGTAACAACAAGCTAAGAGGTCTGGTTGCATACAATCTTATACATAGATTCAAATTGAATTATATCCTAGTTTTATTAAATTTACAATACTATGTTCCAATTGTGTTCTTGATGCCAATTGGTAAAAAGTCTCACATTTAGTCAAGAACAGAACATTCTAAGCATCTTGAAGTGACTTGTCTGCCTTCTCACAACAAATAACCCTCAGCAAAAGTCTGTAGGGTAGTAGCATTAATGAGGTAGCACTTGTTATACTGTATGTTACCACTTGAGCATTAGTTTCTGTTCGTTTTACCTAAAGCACCCGGTGGAGATGGAACAAGAACGGTAAACAAAACTTTTTCTCAGGAAGTGTTGCTATCAGGAAAAACAAGTTATCCAAGTTATCCAGAACTGATGACATTTAGCATTTTTGTTTGCAAATTTGTATTTAATCACTTTGCACAATGGACTGCAGCTTTGTAGCTATTGAAAGTTAAAGGTTGATTGATCAAAAGCTAAGGTTTAAAAATAGTTATCCCAACTCTACTAGCTCCTTCTGCTTTTTCTTTTGTATGCACAAGTTAAGCAAAAGCTGTTTAAGTCCCAGCTTTACTCATTATTAAGAGCTCTTTTTTGTGTCTAAACAAAAACAAAACAATGTCTTTGGCAGAAAAATAAGTTATAACAAATTATAAAAATAACAAGACCTTAACAAGAGGTTTAAGGTCTTCATTCTGTATGATGAGGTTTACTGCATAGGTTTTCTGCTGGTTTGCAAACTTTGTCTGTGTGCATAAATATGTGCAAAACTCAATTCTATTAGTTCTGTTGCAGGGTATGGCCTCAGCCCCATCTTTTTAAATTATAAATTTCATAAACAGCATATATGTATTTAGTTGGAGGAGGGGGGGGTTATTGGGGCATGAATAAGCGTGTGTCACAGCCTTTTTCACAATCCCTTCTGAGCAAATCTCACCTCCCGGTCCTGCCTTGCCCCCAGCAGGCCCAGCTCAGAGTTCTTCTGATAGCCATGAAGGGATTTGGGCTGGATGGGCAGACCCTGACTGGGCTGATTGCTTTGAATGGCACCGGCTAAAGCTGCCTTTGAAAGCAGGGGCGTTGATGAGCGCCTCTTCGGAAGAGCCTGTGTAGTCACTGCCTCTGGGAGGGACCCTCACTAATACCTCAGCATAAAATACAGAGCGGGAGGCAGGGATCACCATTTACCCACACACACACGTATACATGCACAAAACCACTTACTTAGGAAACAACTAAAAAAGTATTTGAAGTAAACTTTTGGAGTTCTTGTTATGCGCCTCCAATGTTGATGCTTCTGTCTTTAAAACTGTGAAGTGATAAATGCCTTTTTCTGAAAAGCTATTAAGTTTTCATGTTCCTGTAAGTCATCATCCAGTGAACGAACAACATGCCAGAAATATTTATATTTGCGCTGAAGGTTAGTAGATAATAAGCTCTGCACGGCTTGCAAAGCCATGGAAGGAGGATTTCCAGGTGTATGTGGACTCACTTGTTTGCTCGCTGTTTCACCTTGTCCTTTTACTGCCATAAAACACCTTGAACATAAGAGAAGACAAATTGCAGCTCCACACACAGGTGTTTTTATCCGTTTTTGTCTCTCGGTAGGCCTCAAGGGTACATTGCACGTGTTCTACAGGCCTGGCTGTGACATGGGAGCTGTCACTAGCAGGAGCCCCGAGGTCCAGGCTGCTCCCCTGAGCAGGGTGGCCTTCCTGTTTTGACGAACTGTCCCCCAGAGCAAAAGGGAACTGAACTCGGGACAGGTCTACACCCAGCACTCCTGACCTCTGGCCCAAAACTCAGTTCACCCTTGACTTTGTTATCACCTCAGCCATGGGAAAATGTGCGTCCACCATCGGCATCCTTGGTGACTAACATGAAAGCAGAGCCTGCACAGCTTCAAGTACATTATGATGATTCGTGCAAGTTAAGGCATGAATACATCAGCGGTTTTGACGATCTGTCTCCTCTGTGCTCATACATGTGGAGGGATTCTTTGGTAACTGTTACTGAGGTCAGTAAAGCTTGTTGCCGCATTTGAGAAACCTTCTTTTCTTTCGCAGCAGTTTGAATGGCTGCAGGCGAAACAAACAGTTGGTGTGAAAGAGAAGAAAGAGGAGGAAAAGAAGTTGCAGTAAATTACAGATAAGTGACAGACAGGGAAAAACTTATCTTGTGACACCATCTGTGTGGAATGAAGGGCTGTTGTATATAAGGTAGTTCTGACAGACCTCATGATGAGGCTGAAGGTGAGTGAAACCCAGCCTCAGATGAACCTCCATGGAGGAAAAGCAGTTTCGTACAAAGACCAGCTTCTGCAGGAATACTCCCCTTTTTTTAACTGCAGTTTATGATTTTTCATGGTCATGTCTCCCCTGCCCCCTTTTCAAAATAAGTCCCCCTTTGGTTTTTTGCAATTGTGGCCTTCTTTCATTTCAGAGGCTTGTTTTGGAAAAGGCCGCTATTATAGCCAAATGGTTACTGCACTTTTCTAAACACAGCAAGGCATTAGGCTGAGCTCCGGTTTCAGGGCCTGGTTAATAATGAGAGACCCAATCAAACTGAAGGAAAACACAGATCAACCCCACTACACCAGACCCAACCTGTGGTTTACCTCTTGAAACATAACCGCACTCCTAAAGTACATTCTCTCTCTTTCCCCCTTTTCTTTTTCCCTTTTCACTCCCTCGACCTCCTGCCACGACTTTCTTTTTGTTTACAACCAAACTTGATCAAAGTTGACTGTGCAGCTGGTCGGATCTGAAAGTAAATAGATTAACACTGGGGCCTAAATTTGGACTGGTAGTTTGTGTGGATTATATGCATGGTGCTAGAATGCTTCACTTCACTTTGTATTAGTGGAAATTTTGCTCTTTGGTCCTAAAACACAGATCATGTATCGCAGCATAGCAAACCTCCTATGTCATGTAAGTAATGAAGGCATTAGTAGACAGGGCAGATAATTACAATGAATTTTAACGAGGAATCCTTTGAGTTGCATTTTCTACATCGTCATTAGGTGGTTAACATTCTCTGTCTTTACCTCTGACACGCTGCAATGTAAACTGACTTGTGTGGCTGTGAGAAGGTGTGTCACAACAGATGTTGTTTTACAAAATGTTTCTTTTAAATTCTTTGTCACCAGCACTAAAAAGCATGCAATTTACATTTGTATATAGCTTTAAAATAAGTTAGTGTTTTTATTGCAGTTACATAATCATACACAGAACAGCATGGACATATCCTACATTTATAAAGTGGGGAAAGATGAACTTTTTCAGCTTAGGAAAAGTGTTGATTCAAAAGTGTCATGTGTCAATATTATAGTATAGTGGATGATGTTCCTTACCAGATGGATCATCAAAATAAGTGGTCTTCCTAATTTTCAATCATTCTGGTGATTTGTTTACGTAACATCGTAGATGCTCATCCTCATTGTCACTTACGTGTGGTGAGTCTCACATAGTGAAAAAATCTTCTTTTAGAAGGTAAGCTTGTATGAGTGATGCAAACAGCACAGGTGATGGCTAACCAACCAGACATCGTGTTGATCGACAAACAGCAGAAGAAGGCAGTAGTGATAGATGTGGCAATCCCAAGCGACAGCAACATCAAGAAGAAAGAACACGAGAAGCTTGAGAAATACCAAGGGCTGAAAGAGGAGCTAGAAAACATGTGGAAAGTAAGAGCAGCAGTGGTGCCAGTGGTAATTGGAGCACTGGGGGCTGTGACCCCCAAACTGGGAGAGTGGCTACAGCAGATTGTATATATAATACAACAAACCCAACAAGATAATATAAATGTATACACATATAACTATATGTGTATAAAGTTGTGCAATTTAATAGGTGTTCCCTCTCGGAGCAGGTACAGCGTTGTGCATGTGCATTTTTGTGTTATGGTGGAGTGGGTGGGTCTTTTCTAAAATTCATGAAAATCCTCCACTATACCTTTAAGTAAGGCAGAGGCCTGATTGCCTGACTTCTAGAAACTGGGTTAGCTGTGTAGTAAAAGTCAGAAAAAATAAATGAACTTAGAAAATTATGCTGAAGTAAAAAAGCCTCTGTAGACACTTGCAACTTAGGGTCATAAGTTTTCCACAGCAACCATCAAATATCATCTACATGCCAGCTGGGTTTGGTGATGTCTATAAAACCAGCTGATTCTTACTGCTAAGCATGGGGGAAGGTTTGTAATGTGGGCCTGATTCTCCTCAGCATGGTACAAATAACCATATTAGAGTGTATTGCATTATTTATCAGATCAAATTATATTGAATCGATTCCTATAGATTTCTGCAAAAAACGAAAATCATCACTGATTCTTTAAGCAAGACGATGCTAGAGGTTGGTAGAGAAATATAAAATTGTGCTCAAGTAAGAACAGCATAATTGAAACCAATTTCTACTGAAGTAGAAGTAAAACATAGCGTTGCAATAGATTATTAAGATTATCCATTTCGAAAATTTGCAGACAAAATCTAAAGTTGTGAGTTAATTCATGTGTTTAAAAGATTAAGAAAATAAAAAAAATATAACATCTCTTCAAAATAAGAGATGCAGGCTGAAGAAACACACGTCTCCAAATGCATTTTTCTAAACATAAAGCTTTTGAAACCATTACTTAGTGAACGTATGTGTGTTAGAGCATTGCAAAGTACTAGCAGTGAAAATATACACCTCTAATTGTATATTCCCTGGAATAACACAGCAGAATCGGTACACAAGAAAGAACAAGCCTCGCTTTGGCCATCCTTGTTCCAAAGTAGTCTGATATCTTTCTCAATTAAGAATAGCACTAAATTTCATGTAATAATTCCTTAGTTGAACTTAGAAGTATGAGGCAATAAAACTACAAATAACTAGTAAATGTAACCGGTTACAAGCCGCCTTTGATAGTGACCCAAAACATATGATCAAATCTACTCTGAAGAGGGCATCGGAGAGGAACCAGAACTTTGGAGGATTGGGAAATATTCCCACTTTTTGCTCCAGCCTTATGAAATGTCATATTAGAAGAAAAAGGGTTCCACTTGCAACGAAGGTTAAGCAAACAAACAAATAAGAGCTTTCCATCTGAATAAATGTATTTTTTTAGGATGAGAATAAATGACTGCAATAACACCAGAACTATTTTTTTGTTGTTGTTTTTAAGGTTCTGGTCAAAACTTCTAAAAAAAATTATTTATATCATACTATATTTGTTTTACTATTTTTTATATACTGAAAAAAGTATTTATGAACTCTGTTTTTTTCTGTGAAATGAACAGCTTTATTCTGCATCACTCTAAACTTAAATTGGATTGTGATTTTAGAAATGAATTGCTTTGATGAAAAACTTGTGGCTTTGTACCGAGCCCCTAAAGAGACACTGAAGAGAAAAAAAAAACTTCTCGTGTGCAACAGTTATTTTCTTGAGCGAAGCAGAAAGTTTTTTGCGCGCACCGGATTTTTTCTCACATGATTATAATAATATTTCTGACAACTGTGTTCATTAAAATGGATGCACATGAACTAATCAGTCTATGTTTTCAGTTTGGGCTACCATACAAAGACATTGCACCATCATGTTGTGTCTTAACATCATTTAAAATGTTTCCTGAAGTCCTGTGGTCTATTTCGGCGCAAAGGACACACAGACCTTGATTATGCTGTGTTCATTCAAACACAACTGCAAACGACTGGTCAACTGAATGGATACAGGTGGATCTTTACAAAATAACTGGAAAATTGATTAAAAGACTTGATCCACTTGATCCAAGGGGTGTGGAACTTAAGATGTCTTCTTCACTGCAGCTAGTTTGAAAAACTATAACTGTTGTGTGCGAGAATTTATTATTTTTTTTCTCTTCAGTGTCCCTTTAGGGGCTCGGTAGCTATGACCTTTAAGCTTGTTTAACAAAGGAAGATCATCTGTATATGTGGTGCTGGAGCGCACGGCTACACCACCTCAAAGATGACTGGTTCGATTTCCATTAAGTAGACCACACTCATTTTGCCTAAATGGAATCAACCATGGTGCCTTGGCAATATTTACTTTGAGTTGAACTCATTTTGGTGGAACTAGTTGGCATGCAAGACGTCAGGCTTTAAACCCATTACTTTAAAGTTCTTTACAGCGGTATACCATGAAAAAAGACTGGACTGACGTTAAATCTCCATCAAAGCCGTCCCCCTTGGGGTGTAGGCTGCCAGGTGGTTGTTTTTCTTTTTTTCTGTAGTTAAGGAAAACTTTAAAGTCTTTAACAGTGAGCAGAAAATCTGCAGAATAAGTAGTCAACATTCGACGAGCCAACTCTAAACTTCAGCTGACCCCTTGGCTTTCTTCAGTTCTCTCTCCAGTCTGCAAAGACTTCTATTGTATTTGTTTTGGGGCTCGCCTGCTCTGCATTATGGAGCCAGAACGCCTATCAATGTGATGGTGGATTTGACTTCTGCAATGCTTTAGTGCAAGGAAAGGCAACAGAAAACAGGATGCACTGTGTCATCTGACTCTGTGACACTCGTCAGTCTTCTCACAATGAAGGGCATGATTTATGGAGGAGGCTCCATCTTGAGCCTTAAGAAATGGAGAGGTGTCCCTCACGTTTCTCCTGCACACCTATCTGTTTTCTTATTTCAATTTCTGTTTATAGTTTTGATGGATTATGAAAAGGCAGTGCCGGATAGATACCTACCTCCCCCCCCGCCCTCGTTCTGTTCCTTTTTTTTATTCTCAAAGTGACTGATTGTTAAACAGTTTATGTATTCTCTTTCTGCCTGTGTGTTTATTGGAGGTAGTGAATTAGGTTTGAAACCATCACCGGAGGTTGTGTTTGAAACTTGAAAGGAAGCCCCCACAGCACAGTACAACCCCCCCATCCCTCTCTCTCTCATCTCCCCCATCCCCTCTCTTTGCTTTTCTCTTTCTTTCCCTCCCTCCCTCCCTCTCGCTCACTCACTCCCTTAGTCAGACACAGCCTCGTGCAGCACAGTTGTCACACAGTGGCGCCGCTATCTGCACATTATTAGTTATTACTTTATCGGCTCCCAAAGCTGTCAGAAGACACCCTCCTGGAATATACAGCAGGCATAAGCCATCAGTCCTCATTACGCTAGACCCGTTTGCAATTTATACCCAGCTGCCGCTCACACATCCATGACAACATGCTAATATGAATGTGTTTGAGGTGTGCGTGCGCGCGCATCTATGCAGATGACAGGCCTGCACACGTATGATACGAGCACACCTTTGAGGGAACGCAGCCACACGTATGAACGGAGCATGGCTAATGTGCAGCAGGATAAAAGCCTCATGTGCCTGTATGTGTTTGAAGATGGCTAAGGCTTATGTTTTTTTCAATGTTTTGTGCTTCTGCTCTCAAGCCACCAGGAGGCAAGGACAGTGCTGGGAAAAAATAAAAAAGTTAGGTCCTCAGGACAGCTGGAGTCCTGTTTGACACACAGGTGTGCAGGAAAACCCCCTTCAGGCACCCTGGACAGGAACAGGGCCCAGCAAGTTAAGCTGGGAGAGTTACTGCATATCCCAAAGATAAATGTGGTGAGAGCTAGATAAACGTCAGAGCAGCTGAAGACAGAGCTGCCTGTGTCTGTCTTTGTGTGCTTTATAGAGGTGGTAACTTTGTATAAAAAAAGAAAAGAAGGAAAGCGTTGCATCAACATAATGAATTATGTTTGATTCAACCCTTTCACATTTTGCCTGAGGTGGCTTTCATGAACAGATGTACAAGTCAGGTTTTCATCATTACTGTTAGTGTTTGACTAAGGAAGAATATTGCAAATCAGACCTCCTGCTCCGACATGTCGCCGGATGCTTATTACACAGTCCTGCTGCTAGTGACTAAACCTTCTAACGTTTGATCTTGCAAAGTGGTCACATTAGTGCGACTAATTCCCCGGCTGGTGATCTAGTAGAGGAACACGTTCCTGAGGCCTGCTGTCACCCTGTCATTGGAAGGAGTGAGGTGTTGAATAATTCCCCCTCTCTTCAGTTGGTGTTTTCCAGAGAAACACAAGTTAAACACGTACTTAACGTTTTACATGAGGAGGAGAGGCGTCACTATTTATCTCCTGTAATGTTCAAAAGTTGTGAAAACTTCTTTGTTGTTTACAACATTTTAATTATGTGTTATTTACCTGCTTTATTAGGTTGGCAAGGCTTATGCATGAGAATCTTGATCTGTAGAAATCAGTTTGTTTTTTATTGTGATAAGTGAAGCAGTGGTATGCTTTTAGGCCTAAGAGTAGCACATAAATAATAATTTATTTGATAGAAAAAAATGAAGATCTTTAGAACTTACTTTTTGATTTAAGACAGATTGCAAAAAAATCAATCGAGCTTTGCTTTTATTTCTTCTTTACCTGATCACATCAGTACTATAAAGGACAAATAAACAAATAAATAAATATCTGCTTAGAAATGTTCTTCTAAGCAAACATTTTGAAGATTATTGAATACCATCAGACGTCACAGATTCCTTTCGTAAGGAAAGTTACCCACCAAAGGTTAATACTAAAAAAAGATGGCTGCAGAAAGCATACTAGTGCAAAGCTATGTGACAGGAAAGTGTCACAAAGAAGAGGGTCAAACACAAAAGTTATAGATGATTTAGCATGAAGCTTGTATTAGTACAAAGTTCTATGTTAAGAGAAAAATGAGAGAAAAATGTTGCACTGATGCATTGAATCATGCAAAAGGAGCTCCAACCAGATATGTAATCCATGTGTTGTACAGAATAAGTCATGTTTATTTGGATTTTTTATAGAAATCTTATTTTTAGAGAAGCAGTTTGGGGTTTTTATTCGCTGTATACCATAATAATGTATATTATGAGGAAGAAATACACTTTACTGAGCTGCACCTGTGTTAAAGTAGTATGAATTTATTAACTAAGTAGGGTGGCTGGGCTCTCCCTTAGAGATAGGGTGAGAAGCTCGGTCATCCGGGAGGGACTCGGAGTAGAGCCGCTGCTCCTCCACGTCGAGAGGAGCCAGTTGAGGTGGCTTGGGCATCTGTTTAGGATGCCTCCTGGACGCCTCCCTGGTGAGGTGTTCCGGGCACGTCCCACCGGGGGGAGGCCCCGGGGAAGACCCAGGACACGCTGGAGAGACTATGTTTCTCGGCTGGCCTGGGAACGCCTTGGGGTTCCTCCTGAAGAGCTGGAAGAAGTGGCTGGGGAGAGGGAAGTCCATCGGTGGAAAACAGAAAAAAACAGAAACTTTGATGAATAAAAATACAGTTTAATGAGGATATATTTTCTATCCTTCCACAGTTAAAGGGACTTTCAAGTAATTTTTCTGTTTTTGATGCTTAACTTCTGACAAAACATATTTTTTTGTTTTGTTTTTTTGAGTAATTGTGCTTTAAGCTTTTTTTCTGAGGTTGATTATGGTTGAAACACATTACTGTGACAATTTAAAGAGGGATATTTATTTCCTTTATAGCACTTAATTCTGCACTACAAGTCACTCAGACATAAACATTCACTAAGTCTGCATTTCTGTACCTTACTTTGCAAAAAACAGGGTTCAAATAAGATTTGATTACATTCTGTAATGATCCATTTGTTACGCAAGTTGTTACTATATCTTTAGTTAAATCTGTCAAGAATACCGAAGGTTATATAGGTTTTCAGACTTAAATCAGTACTTTATTACCACAGTAATTTTGCTTTTAATGGAAAAAATAGCATAATGAAAATCCAAAATGTCAAGCTGAAAGTGAAAAGAGATGCAAAGCTAATAAACTTTTGTTAAACATATTAGATTCAGGTCATTTCAACATTATATTGATCAATTTTATAATAACTGTCCCATATAAGATCCTGTAACACTTCAAATACACCTCCAACTATAAAGATATCTATTATTCGATCAGCCCAATCAAACATGATTAGAAGTGAAATTATAAACCTGGATTTTAAAGCAGATGGGGTGTCCGCACCACAGATAAAATCCATTAGCTGGATCCTGCTGGGAACAAGTAGCCTAGTCTTTTGCCAACAATTAAATCTTTTATGAATGATGAGTTTTGCTTTGTTAAAGTATTTAGAAAAGGGCAGAGCTGTAATTGTATTTCAGATTTTTAATTAGACAATGAAGAGAAGCAAAGAAACTGAAATATAGTCTCACCTTTTAAATATCACTGTAACTTTAACCCTGCCGAATTTGAGACCAGCTGAAGGTGTTTAGCTAATTATTTGGGTCTTTTTTTAATGATCAGGGATTGAAGTCCTCCAGATTTAAAATGTTTATTATACGGACTAGTTATTTGCTGTTTTTAAATCCCTCTAGGCCAGCATAGTTCTCCTCTGGACAATATTTCACTTTTTTCAACTGTCTAGATGCACAAATAAAACAAGAATATGAATTACATTCACGTCAATTTTTTAACACATGGAAATATTTTCTTATTTTTCATTTCTTCCTATAGTCATTATTATTTATATTCCACTTCCACAAACAGTTTATGAGCTGGTAGTGCTTTACGTTAAGTTGCTATAGTAATATAGAGGAGGACACACTCTAAAGAAGGTCATGAATACTTATATTGCTGTATGTGAGCCTTTTGAAGCAATGCTGTCTCCTTATGGGTTATTGAGAGAAAGATATAAAAGTCCCTGTTTGTCTACTAAAAGCATTATCAAGAAAATGCAGGACTGTGGATGGCCAGCAGCAACAGGAAGGATTTGAAGTTGCTCTTGGATAGCGAGTCTCCGTCCCACGTAATGCTAAACAGAATTATGCAAACTTTTTGCTGTGAGAACAACACAAAATAATGGCTTTAATATATGCCCTTACCTCCAGCTAGTGTTTTGTATGCAAATTAGCTTTGATTCCAGGGACGAAGAGGCGGAGTGTCTCTTGCATCCATCCATCTTTTGTTGCCGGGCGGATTAAGGGAGATCTGTTATGGTTTGTTAACATGAGAGCTTTTGATTCGAATTGAAACGAAACCATGTGTAGAATTAGATTAAAGACAATGTGTGATGAGTGGAGGCCCAGGCATGTTGCTGGACTTAACCCGCCCGTACCACAGTACTCATCACTGTGGTCCCATTGTTCGGTCGGCTTGTCTTGTGAAGTTCAGTGTTTTGTCCTGAGTTTTTTGTTCAGTAATGGGCTATAATAACATATATAAATCACAGAGACTGAGCCGAAGCTCCTCTTTTTTGGGCTTGGCAGTGATAGAAGGCACGGCTCTCCAGAGGGCCTGTGAGCAGAAAGTTTTGTGTACGGCGAAGAAAAGTTTGAAAGTCAGCAGGGTTTAGGTTTGAGAGTATTTTTTTGTTGTGATGGGAATCATTTTGGGGTTCACTTCTGGGGAAGAAGGTCAAATAAAGAGAGAGGAAACCTTTGATGAGCTACAAACAGGCTGTTAAACCATCGCAGGTGAAGATGTAAAATAAATAAATAAATAAATGAAACATTTTCAAAAAAAGGGGTCTGCGTCTGTATAAATTTCTACCTTCTCTTCTACCTTGCCTGAAGGGGTTTTTGGACATCAAAAAGAAATTGAGCAAAATGATGATTATAATATCAGATTGCTCTGATTAGAAGAAGTGTGCGCTTATCCTCCAAAAAGAAAGAACATAAATAATGTGCTCTTAAAAAGCGTGCCTTGTTTTCCTAATCTTAACTGACCTAAGTGAAAGTGTGTGTTTGTGATGTTGTGATGGATGATAAACGAAGGATTCAGGAATTAGTCCCAGCCCTCACTGTGTTCATTACCAGCTAGTGATGTTTTGTCAATAGCAGCACCCACATCGACTTGTAAGCTTTGGGCGGTGTGTTTAGTTTGCACTGCGGGGAATTGTCTGTAACCCTGTTTTACATTGAAAATAGCCCAGAGGAAAAGTGGTAGAGGGAGGGTGCAAAGAGTAACCACTGATTAATTATGCACATCCTTGATTGTGACATGCTATCTGCTGCTATTAATGGGCAAGGATAATCACTCCGGATTGTAATTGCAGCCTCTGACTTCGGAAGTCCGCTGTGTCTAGCATCAATCTTTATACCAAACCCCACGACGGTGGCGAAGAACTTCATTTGTGACTGTCTTGGAGTCTCCAACTCGTTTTTTGGAAGAGAATAAGAGAGTTAAAGAGACAGAGGGGCATGAAGGGTGGAGGTTGCTCTATATTGTGTCAGCCATAGTAAAGACAAGTCAGAACTGGGAATGAGGATATTACCGTACACTGCTGGAGGTGATGAAAAATAATTACAGATGTATGTGAGAGGAAAAAAAACAGATATGTGTTTTGAGGTATATGAAAGTTTTTGCAGCTTTCATTGTCTGGAATTTTAATTCCACTCTAAATGAGTGTCATTACTCTCACTCTTAGGTGGTAATATTGTGGAAGAAAATACACACGCACTTTGGAAAGAAATATCGCATTAAAGTGTTAAAAGATGGGCTAATAAGGAAATAACAGGGTGTTAAAGAGTCTTTAGAACTGCCAAAGAGTCATTTCAGGAGCTGCTTTTGCTATGAAATGTGTCTTTGATAATACAGATGTCTGTCTTTTGCCATCCCTGTAATAACTCTGCCTAATATAGGAAAATTTAAAAAAGATGAAAGGACAGTTTATTTCAGATTTTATCCAATTTTACCTTTTTTTTTCATTAAAAGCTCAAACCTCATAAAACAAAAAACTAGACAGTGAAACTATGCCTTGGTCTCAATTATCTTTTTCTACTGAAATAAAAAAAAAACATTTGAAGGGAAGATTATAATTAAAGGACAGGAAAACTTTTGAGGGAAAATTACAAAAAGCAGAGACATCAAAGCTTTTGAAGAAGCAGTGAGTTTCCAGTCTTGTCTCCTGACCAGACAGACAATCTCAGTGTAACAAGGACTAATTTTGCTGAGGTTCCTCCAAATTATACAATATAAGAATGCATGGCTTCTATCACACTTCACATCTAAATGTGTTTCACAAAGAAGAGAAAAGCTTAGTTTTGCTATAAATATGTCAGCTGGTGTGAAAGTAAAATCGACTCTGAAGTTCAGCATTTGCATGATAGGTGATGGGACAAAAAAATTAAAAAGCCGAGGAGCGAAGAACAGGTGTGAGAATTGAAGGGAAATCAGTTTGCTTGGTTTTTCCAGGCCCACTGGTGAGGCAGAACAAACTGCGACTGCCTCAGAGAGACACATTAACTGTAACTGCCCTTGATCTGGCAGCGCTTAGAATGCTGTCGGCATGGCTAATAAACACTTCATTTAGTTTTAATGGTGCCGGCGCCTCTCGGCAGCCTTCAAAAGTACCCTTTATTTGGGTCATTTACGGCTCTTCCTCGAAGAAGCACCCAAGGGACGGCAGATCCAGTCCACATCACTGTCTGCCGGAGCACTCCCGGCCTGGGGAAGATTAATAGGGCTATCTGGGAAAAATAAATAAGTGATGGGCTTTACCCCTGCCAAACAGCCCTGAGAGCTTATTAAGGCAAAGTGAGTGAAGATTGTGTAAGAAAAGGAGGTCTTAATAAGACTGTTTTCACCTTTTAATGTGGGGCCAGCTAGTCCTTTTCCTCCCTTTCATTCATCTTTTGCCACCCTTTTACTCCACTCTGCTGTCTGCTTTCTCTTGTGCTCTTCTTCTGCAGTAATTGTAAACACCACAATTATGGATTGTGTGAGATTTAATTATAGTTTGTCGAGAGCCCTGGGGGAGCTCTTGCAGAATGCTTTGGCTGATAAAAATGCCAGCTCATCAGCATCCCTCCAATGATGGTGAGCCCCAGCGAGGGTTGACCAAAGGGAACCGTTCCCCCAGGGCCCCAGTGGCTGACGGACCAATTAGTATTAGTTGGGAATTAATCTTAACAGGACGCAGTCACTCAAACAGGTCCTCCCAAGGTGAGGAGGAATTAATGGGGTTGCCTTATTGGTTATTGCTGCTGTTGTCTTCTAGGTCGTTCCCCGCTCTCTGCGTGGGCTTAGGAGTCTCAATAGACCAAATTGCCCTGTAGCAAGCATGTGTTCTTCTTTTGCTTGATCAAAACTTCCCTTTGGAAGAAACCCAGAAATTTAAAAACAATCAAAAGAGAAGAGGAATTTTCCCATCTTACCGTTTTGTTGTTCTCCAAACATCTGTGAGGTTTCGGGGGGATTTTTAAGACATTAACATCTAAATTGTAGAACCCTCTTAACTTCTTGTATTTACACATTCAAAGACCTATTGTCAGACCCCGTCAGCAGTGGCTCCTATTGTGATCCATGTCCAGTTTGAGTATTGATTTTTAAGGAGCACGGCTCCATTAAGGTCCTGCCTGGGGGTGTGGAGGGGTCAGCAGGGGAAGTAGTGGGCTTCCATGACCTCAGCTGCAGTTTACAATCGATTACCTCTGACTGGGAAAGGAGAAAGTCCTGGGGAAGTAAGCACGGGGCCCCACATGCGATTAAGCTACATTAGCCCTCTGGTTAGACCTGTTCCAGGGGTTGCAGTAAGTTAATTAGCACTTTCTTATGATATCAGTGATGACAGGGATATAGCAGTAAGCATTGATTTGGCTTTACTCCATTTCAACCTTGGAGACCAACAAGAGAAGAAATGGGTTTTGCAAACCAGCTGCTTTCTAATTGAGCATAAAGGGCACGTCATTACCTGGAAGTGATTAGTACTCACTAATCTCTTAAGACTGCTGATATTTAAACTAGATGTAAGGATGCTTTCTTTAATGATGCCCTATTGTTAGGGGAGTCCAGTCTGCATGTAAATTTAGATCTGCAGAATGGCTTTAAAGCTTGGACCTTTTCCCTCACTAGCTTTGCCTGGAGAAACATTTCCAAACCACAAAAGCTCCTTTTTTATTTATTCTGATGGGTTGTTTTGCTTTTTTGTAAACCTCAAACTTTGAACTTAATTATTTTGTTTGGATTTGGGTCTAGTCTTTAACTGGATCGTTTTAATATATTCATATAATTTGATCTAAACTATTCCAGTGTAGCCATAGCAGTATGTTTAAAATTGCTATCGTGCTGGAAAGTTAACTTCCAACCTAGTCTCAAGCTTATTTGCACCCTCTAATATTCATGAATTCCTTTTGAATATTTTTTTCCCCAGTTTTTCTACAATTCTGAGCAGTTCTTTGTCCCTGTTGCAGAAAGGCCTCCCACAGCATGATGCCGTAACCACCATGTTCTACAGCGGCAATAATGTGTTATGATACAGTATGTTTCATAGAATTACGTTATGTGGTGGAAACTGGAACCATTTTATCTTAAAGCTCACTTTTAAAAATCTTGGGCTCCCTGCCAATCTTCCATAAAGGAGATTCTTGGAATCCATGAGGTATATATATATTTTTTTGTCAACAGTTCTTCATTAAGTGAGCTGTCTATCTTTTCAGCTCTTCATTAGATAGCATAGATCTAACTGCTTATCTGATCCTTTTCTTGGCTGTAAGACTGGCTCAAAATGCATTGTTAGAGGTTGACGTCGCCTGTCACCTGCTTAATGTTTCAGACATCTCCACATCTCCACTCCTGTGAGTAAACAATAATATATAACACTGTTGTATTATATATTGCTATTTACACCATGTTTTCTTTCCTTTACAGAACTAACTACATTTATAGGTCAGAAATAACAACTGCTTATATGGATGTCCTTATCTGATGTTGATATCGGAAATCAATCTGATATAATTGACAAAACTACTTTTAGATTATATTTCCCTGCATCAGCAAGTTGATAAAGAAGCTAAACTTTTATCCAATTTTTTGTTTCAGGTTTCTGAATCCTATTGGTTAATAATAAATGGGACAGTCACTCTCATACCCATTGTAGTTGATTATTGTACTCTGTGTTATACAACTTGATCAAACCTTTTCTAACCTATAACACTAAAAAGTGACTAATAAAAGGTTGTATGATTCTTGCTGATATCTTATCGAGTCAATATAACATTGATAAAAAACCATGGCTGCAATTCTGGTTTCATATTGGAAAGGAAAAAGTTGTATTGGGACATCAGTGCCTACTTATTACTGTCTGACTAGATTTTAAGTTATGACACTTTTTTATATTAAATAATATAAAAACTGGTTAAACCATCTATCTTCTTGAAACCTGTCATAACGTAGACGATGTATTAATTATATTGCAAAAGACTAGACATATTCAAACGGCACATAAAGCTTAAGATGTCTCATTATGTAGTTAAACATTTGGTGCGTTCTTTGGCCTTTATTTCTACCTTATCTTACTTCTCCAAAGATAAATTAACGGTGTGAAGATCCCAGAACGTGAGAATTTCTGTCTCCTACAATTACCACATCTTGTACACCCTCCTGTTTCATCACTTCTCAGCAGTAATCCCTTTGTTGTTTGGCAGCCATTTTCTTCTGCTGTTTTTGTCATTGTTTTTAAAGGCTTCATCGTTCCTTTTTTTTCTTTGACACACTGTCTTTTTACCGCTATGCTGGTCTCACAGTGTGCTCTTTGTTAAATAAAAAGCTTTGGCAACAGATCACTCACACACTTTGTTCTTCTACCTTTACGGTGCTCTGCTCTAAATATTGTTTGTTTTACCAGCAGCTAAACTGAGTTACACCTTCTTTTTCTCGCTATAATGCTCCATCTCCGCCTGTCTGTTTTTTGCTCGGGGCCTAGCTGGGCAAAGTGAACAGCGACAGATGAAGCACCTTCTTTGTCAGCAGCGTTGGAGGGAATTAATCATGATTCAGTAAGTTCTCTGATGAGAATTCCAAGATCCTTGTTAGAGATAGAGCCATCAGGTGTGTCTGATTCATCATTCGCTGACAGGCGCCCCGGGCAGGACACCAAGTCAGATATTAAGGCCTGTTTAGGACCAAGTCCAACCCTAAGGTGCTGGTGATCATGAGAGCTCAGAACAGGAAGTTAATATCCATCCAACCTCGCACATTAGAGATTCAACTCTGACATGCTGTCTTATGTTCTTGGGCAACCAGAGTAAGAGCTGAATAATCTATTTGATAATACTCCTCATATTTTGAGTTTAAACTAAACATGTAGGATGTTTTTGTTTTAAAGCTACAGTGTGTAATTTTTAGCGACATCTAACGTCCAGACTGCAGACCGCAGCAACATGAACATCCCCCCCCACCCCCCACCGCTTTTCCCCCCCAACAGTACGGCGAGCGTTACGGAACAAAATGTCTTCAACGACGTCCGTATCACCTACCTTCTCAAGTGATGAGGTTTGTTTACATAGATAATTTTAATACTGCCATCAATTGTTCAGTACCGTCTCAGTTCATCTCTCTCAACTTGCCGTAGTTACTTTCGAGCGTAATGGGCGATCTCGCAATCGCTAGTTTGTTGGCTCTGTGCTGCCGTAGCGCAAAGATGTCTGCCTCCATGGCTGCGAGACCCGCTCCTATGTAATTATAAATAACGAATTCTAAGGCAACGCAAATATTAAGGTTAAGAGGCTGAGCTCGTAGATGATGATAAATAACATAGTTATGTATAATATATTACATTTCTGACTGTATATCCCTGTAATTATTACACAATGTAGCTTTAAAGTGAAAATCTTAAGTGTTTCATGCAACTTCATACACAAATACAAACACATTCACGCAATTTATCCTGTCATAGTTCAACTCCACTGAGAAGGAAACAGACGCTGTGAAGAAAAATACCTATGCATATTGTGACTATATGCAGCCATGTCTTTACTTGTCAAGGAAGAGGTTCATCTCCTTTGCAAAGACAGGCAGTTCGTTATCCCCTTATAGCAAATGTCTGACAGAGCATCAGATAAGACCCAGCGCCTCAGGCCACACAGGTCCAATAGGACAAGAGAACAGGTTGAAAAACTATAAATTTCCCCAAAATGGGACAAATTATAAGTGTTCTGTTATTGAAGGAGTCTAAGTGATGTGTGTTTTGTGTCTGCACCGCGTTGCACATTCCTCAGGGTAATTTACAACATGGCTTGGAGCAGCTTGTTTAATTCTGGAGCCCAAATTAAAGCGTTTGCGGCATATTGGCATATTTTTCTTGTTAAGCAATGTTTAAGGTAGAGAGAGACATGGCAGTAATTGCAGGTTTGACTGAGGGTTTGAGTTTAGTTAGCAGACATTAACATCAGGCCCCCCTAACCCTACATCTCTCCTCAGCCTGGGAAGAAGAAGAAGATAAAAAGATAATGTTACAGACAAAGCTTGAATGAGATATGTCATCCTCTTAACTGTTTTACAGTTGGGGATTCACATGGATACTGCAGAGAAGTTCCAGAGTACAGCAGGAAACATTTGAGAAGAAGATAAACAAGAAAGCAATAAAAAGTAACTGGGACAGAAATTAAGAATGAGGACACATCAGCCTGTAATAGCGGTAGCATAACAAACACAAGCCAAAATTAGGCTCTCACAATAAACTGACAAGGGTATAAAAACAAGCCTGCATGCATGTTGTGAGATTATAATGAGGCATTGATTGTTTGTCCTCAATTTCCCTTTTAGTTTTCTCTCAAACTGAAGGCAGACACTCGCAAACAGCCATACCTTTGTCTTTGCTCGTCTCATTAGCCGTTCTTTTGACTTTAACCGCATGCTACAGTGGGGCAAAAAAGTATTTGGTCAGCCACCAATAGTGCAAGTTCTCCCACTTAAAAAGATGAGAGAGCCCGGTAATTTTCATCATAGATATACCTCAACTATGAGAGATAAAATGAGAAAAAAAAATCCAGAAAGTCACGTTGTCTGATTTTTAAAGAATTTATTTGCAAAATATGGTGGAAAATAAGTATTTGGTCAGTTACAAACAAGCAAGATTTCTGGCTCTCACAGACCTGTAACTTCTTCTGTAAGAGGCTCCTCTGTCCTCCACTCGTTACCTTCATTAATGGCACCTGTTTGAACCCGTTATCAGTATAAAAGAGACCTGTCCACAACCTCAAACAGTCACACTCTAAACTCCACCATGGCTAAAACTAGAGAGCTGTCAAAGGACACCCGAAACAAAATTATAGAATCTGCACCAGGCTGGGAAGTCTGAATCTGCAATAGGTAAACAGCTTGGTGTGAAGAAATCAACTGTGGGATCAATTATTAGAAAATGGAAAACATACAAGACCACTGATAATCTTCCTCGATCTGGGGCTCCACGCAAGATCTCACCCCGTGGGGTCAAAATGATCACAAGAACGGTGAGTAAAAATCCCAGAACCACACGGGGGGACCTAGTGAATGACCTGCAGAGAGCTGGGACCAAAGTAACAAAGGATACCATCAGTAACACACTACGCCGCCAGGGACTCAAATCCTGCAGTGCCAGACGTGTCCCCCTGCTTAAGCCAGTACATGTCAAGGCCCGTCTCAAGTTTGCTAGAGAGCATTTGGATGATCCAGACGATGACTGGGAGAATATCATATGGTCAGATGAAACCAAAATAGAACTTTTTGGTAAAAACTCTACTCGTCGTGTTTGGAGGAGAGAGAATGCTGAGTTGCATCCATAGAACACCATACCTACAGTGAAGCATGGGGGTGGAAACATCATGCTTTGGGGCTGTTTTTCTGCTAAGGGACCAGGACGACCAGAAAGAATGAATGGGGCCATGTATCGTCAAATTTTGAGTGAAAACCTCCTTCCATCAGCAAGGGCATTGAAGATGAAACGTGGCTGGGTCTTTCAGCATGACAATGATCCCAAACACACCGCCTGGGCAACGAAGGAGTGGCTTCGTAAGAAGCATTTCAAGGTCCTGGAGTGGCCTAGCCAGTCTCCAGATCTCAACCCCATAGAAAATCTTTGGAGGGAGTTGAAAGTCCGTGTTGCCCAGCAACAGCCCCAGAACATCACTGCTCTAGAGGAGATCTGCATGGAGGAATGGGCCAAAATACCAGCAACAGTGTGTGAAAACCTTGTGAAGACTGCCAGAAAATGTTTGATCTCTGTCATTGCCAACAAAGGATATATAACAAAGTATTGAGGTGAACTTTTGTTATTGACCAAATACTTATTTTCCACCATATTTTGCAAATAAATTCTTTAAAAATCAGACAATGTGATTTTCTGGATTTTTTTTTCTCATTTTGTCTCTCATAGTTGAGGTATATCTATGATGAAAATTACCGGCCTCTCTCATCTTTTTAAGTGGGAGAACTTGCACTATTGGTGGCTGACTAAATACTTTTTTGCCCCACTGTACATAGATGTAGAGCATCCAAAAACTCATTGTCACTTCCCATCTACCCTAGGATTTCCTGTTTACCTGACCGGGTATTACCTAGCTGCTATTTCCTGGGCAGCTGTTTATTGCCTGATTTGCAAGCATCTGGGTGCTGCAGTCTTCAAAGACGTTTGTTTGTGCCGCCTTTTTGCTGTGACATTTCTTAACTGCCAATGTGGCAAGACAGGAATGTGCTATTGCTTGTTTTTTGGTTTGTGGAGTGAGAAAACCCAATTACCCGGAGTCCCTCTGCCTGCTTGCGATTGCAGTTGAGCTGCATTGGTGTGTTAGTGAATGCTGAGGTTGTTCTGGTGAGCAGCTGTCCCAGGCCCAACTGGCAGTGATGGCAGAGGATGGTTATGGCTATGGTGCTGACGGCAAGGAAGGAGGAAAAAAAAAAAAAAAGAGTAGACAGGCTCATAAGGGACAGCTCATGTGCTATGTACTGCCATCCTGGTACCACTCAGCAGCCAGCACCCACTGTCTGTCTCCTCTCGGCTTTTAACTACTGTCTGATGTTGTAAAATCCTGAATGTGAGGCTGCAATTGAAATTCTTTGAGTTTACACAATATGTGTGGCCAATTAGAGCTGGGGTTATAGCACTGATGTATAAATTATGGTCTATTATTCCCTTTTTCCTCATGTGGACTGTTAAATACTGTGCCATTAGCTACATTAACTGGGTGTGATGGTGGCCCATAAGGCCACAACGTCTGCCTGAGTGTTGGTAACCGGCATTGGGACGCATTAAAGTGCCTGCAAAATGTTGACAGTTTTCTAGGAGATTTGTAGAGGCCTGCATATTGTGGCTGCTGAGAGTCAAAGAAAAACAGCAAATAAATGAGTGTTTTTGTGCTGAACTGGTCTCATACATTGTTGATGAGGTTGAAATTGCTGCAGGGTGGTAAATACAGCGCTTGAGTCAAACAAAAGAAATACACAAAGGTTGCAAGAAGATTAGTAGAAAGGCAATATGAGACCCATTAAGGAAATCTCACAGGTTGGGTCCTCTAAAACAGGGGTTCCCAAACATTTTAGCCTATGAGCCCAAAAATAACAATGAAACTGCCTGAAAATCCCCTAAAAATACCTGACTTTATATTTATTTATACACAAAGAATTAGTTAGTTATATTAATTTCTAAATGAAAAAAATCTATGTTAAATATAAATTACAATTGTTGTATTAAGCATTTGAGTCATGCATTAGACAAATAGATAAATAAAGATGACATCCATCTATTTTTCACATATTTACCTTAATAACAAAGTCTTATAATTTCTCAGTTTTTGGTTTGATTGTTTTCTTGTTTCTTGGGAAAGAAGAATAAAACTAAATGCTAAAATATCGATCACTCTTTCTTTGAAAATGGAAACAGCATAACTAGTAATCGTACACTTCTTACAATTGGTCATTTGTGAAAAAAAGCCATTGTTAAAAGTTTATGAGAACTTAATGGGTTTGGTTTATATTTCTGAAAGGCCTTTTGTCATTTTAGACTAAACATTTTTAATTTTAAGCCAAAAGGCTCCTTGAAACAGAAAACAAAACAAAAACACTGCAGGATAAAGAGGAACAAGACAAAATCCTATTAACATAATTGGCAAAGAAGTTAAGGTGAGGTGTATAAATACCTTGGTGTTCACCTGGACAATAGACTGGACTGAGCACGCCACTTTGAAGCCACCTACAAGAAAGGACAGAGCAAGACTATACTTTCTAAGGAAGCTTAGGTCCTTTAGTTTTTGCAGCAGGATGCTGCATATCTTCTATATGTCTGCTGCAGAGAGTTTGATCTGGTCTACCATAATTTGCTGGGGTGGCTGGATAAAAGCAAATGACATAAAGAAACTCAAGAACCTTATAAAGAAGGTTGGCTCCTTTCTAATACCTCCTCTAGAACCCCTGGAAATAATTTCAAAAAGAAGAATTCTTCATAAAATTAAGAACCTTCAGCACAACCCTGAACATTGTCTTCAGGAGATTGTTAGAGGTCTACAATTAAAGTCTTCTTTAGATCCGGAGTAAGACAGACCACTACAGTGGATTCTTCTTATAGCTAACGTATACAAAATAAAATAAAACAACATATTAATTACTATGGCATTTCATTTCCCTTTGGAGTCAATAAAGTATTTTTGAGTTGAGTTGGATGAAATAGCTAAAAACTAAGAACATTCAGCTTAATAAGCCTCAAATGAATACAGGGAACATATATCTATCTAAGACACCGCTCCCTTGTATAATTTGTCTTTGGTTGTGGGCAGTGTTATGTGTGACGCAGCATTGACTCACAGCCTCATATCCAGTGTGGCAGTGTAGTGAGCAGTGTCTAATGGAGCCTCTGATGAATAATGAGTCCATACACTGGTAATGTTCTGTGCCGAGTAACGGCTGCATTGGTTTCTGTCCTGTTAATTCCGCTGCTGTAAGATTGATTGTGGTGTGCACCCCAGTCATACAAAGACACTTCATTGCTTGGCAATGAAAATAAAGCTTCTCCTGCGGAAATGAAGAGCAATGCCACCGGGGTATGGCGGATCTGCGCCAGGCCTGGAAACAACCACATCCCTCAGCTTCGCTGTGAGTGAGTGACAGACCATGAAATGCACGGCTTCTGTCAAAGTGTTTGTTTACACACCGCTGTTTGCTAATTGAGGTGTGGCACAGTTTATTTTTGCTGGAGTTAAAACAAACTTAACTCCCCCCCCCCCGATTACGGCCCTTACCTTACTTCAGAGATCCTCCACCAAGACTCTCCTTCAAATTACACATGACACTGTGAAGAAACATCTAATAGAAGTGTGTAATGGGCTCTGATGACAAACTACACGGTTGGAAGACCATGTAATCTCTCCGCAATTAATTAAAGTGTGTCCTGTGGATGTGTGTGCGTGTTTGCAGCTCCTTTCTCCGTCTTCTTGGATTCCCTTTTTTTTTCCCCGACCAGCCTAACCAGATGCCTCCAAATAACTGAAATAACATTGCCTGTCAACAGTAAAAAATGAAGAGCTGTACCCTGACAAAGAGAGGTACTTAGAGCTGGCAGAGAGAGGCAGATGCAGGGTTGTTTTGTGCTCCAGTGCTTCTCAGAGTCCCGGTTAGGGTCCTCCACAGCTCAACATCTGTACCTCCACCCGCCTAATTACCCACAACCCCCCCCAAACGAGTCTGTCACTAACTCAGCGCTTACTGAGGAGACTTAGAAGGCAAAGATGATTATGAGGAGAACTTGTCCTGCTGTTCTCTCTGATAGATTTTCCCTGTTTATTATTTTGTTTTTCACACATGCAATTGTTTCTGCTTTTAGGACAGTAACACCATGCTGCCTGTGAGGTACATACCTACTGTAAGCACTATTGAATGTAGTTGCACCTCCTGAAGTCTTTGCGTTTTGCAACTTTACTAAACAAACTAAATGTAATTTATTCTGACTCACTGTGAATGTCTACGAGAAAGGGATGCATTTGTAATTGGAAAGATATGGACAGGGCGACTGCGCTGTATTAAGGACAGGATGACCGGGGCCATTTGTTGGGAGATTTCGGGTCACATCCTTCTTCCTTCAGTGAGAGCATTGAAGCTGGGTCAAAGCTTGGTCCTCCAACATGACAATGATCCGAAGCACACAGCCAGGATAACCAAGGAGTGGCTCTGTAAGAAGCATATCAAGGTTCTGTTGTGTACTTGCCAGTCTATAGACCCAATAGAAAATCTTTGGAGGGAGCTCCAACTCTGTGTTTCTCAGCAACAGCCCAGAAACCTGTCTAATCCAGAGAAGATCTGTGAGGAGGAGTGGGCCAAAATCCCCCCTGCGGTGTGTGCAAACCTGGTGAAAAGCTACAGGAAGCGTTTGACCTCTTTAATCGCAAACAAAGGCTACTGTAGCAAATATTAACATTGATTTTCTCAGGTGTTCAAATACTTATTTGCAGCTGTATCACACAAATAAATGGTTAAAAAAATCTTACATTGTGATTTTTGGATTTATTTTCATTGTATCTCTTACAGTAGAAATGCACCTACAATGGCAATTTCAGATCCCTCCATGATTTCTAAGTAGGAGGGAACTGGCGAAAAGCATGGTTTTCAAATACTTATTTAAGAATGAAAATAAATGCAAATATACAGTATAAAAGCAACAAACACAATCATTCAAATAGAATGTAGTTAAGGGAATTTTTTTTTAGTTATTACTGCAGATTTGAGTGCTCTATCTTCCTTTGTCTTAAATGTGCTAAGTGGATAACTAGTAAACTGTAATCTGCTGACTTCAAGGAAATATCGGTGAAAAAATGAAAGTAAACCACCTGACCTTGCTGGACACTATACTCTATGCAATAAGAAGAACTTCATAATACATGCTGAGACTGACAGAGATCCCATGTAGGGACACCTAGGCTGGTATTAACTAGATTTTGTCAGTAACCTGGCTGCAGTATTCTGGCCTGGCTGAAGACAGACTGTAGATGCTTTGTTACGGCATCAAGAGACTAAACTTTTATTGCTTTTTTTCCTCTGTAGTATATCTCTGACCAGCTCACTATAGTGTTTTGTATGTAGCCCAGAAAGTTCAGTTTTGTTTCCTTCTTCCATGTATTTTTCCTTGTCTACCAGGTTAGATTTATGGAGGACACGTTTCCTCTTTTCTTTCACTTTCTAGTACCTTATCTGTGGATGTCTGCTGTCTGCTACTACAGTCTTGTTAGAATTATCCAGATTTCACCAGGACTATAGGCTGCTTCTCTAACTGGTGTGATCTGTGGTCATTTAGGATGCTGTTGGATCACTCACGTTTTCTCTCAAATCTATGAGCAGTTGTAAATGAAATTACCTAGTAGTTTAATTGATTTGTAAATTGGGTGGCTTCTAAGGAAACGGATTAAATGTAAAGAGGTCCAAATGTATTTTATCTAGGGCTTTCAGATTAAAGGGGATGCATGCATTAGCAAGCCTCAATGCTGCTATTCATGTTTTTTGTTTTTTTTATTGACCAAAAATAAATTATTGTCCTAGTGATGCTAGATGTAGAAAAGTTTGTGTCCTCATTAGAGTCAGATAAAACATCTTACTGATAAGAAGAAATTTACTAGAAAATAAAACAACACCCTTCCTGTCTTCTCCACTCCTTTTAGTTTGTAGTTTTCACACTTAACTTTTCTCATTTATTGTTTTTCTTATTTATTTCCCACTACACTATTGATCTGAAGACACAGAACAATTAGGTCCATTTTAAGGTTAATTTCTCAGCCATCACTTATTTTTATCATTGAATGGGAAATTTGCCATGCTTTATGTAAGTTTTGATGGGAGCTATCAGTTTGGTCTTGCCTGTGTCATTGATTTGATTAAAGGCATTACGCATTGTCTAATGAGTTTTACACATGGCTGAGTGGTGAATAATCACCCAGTGATTTCTGACCCAGAACTCCTTTTCCCCCCTACTTTCTGTGGAGCTCTCAAGCCGAGGAATAGACTTAGTAGTTTAGGGAAGACGTAACGCAAATCGATTGAGACTGTGATTTGAAGAGTTTCTTTTTTTTCTTCTTTCCCCTTTCTTACCTTTTTTCTCCAAGTCAAATTGATTCCCAAGCTTGTTCTGCTTTAATATTCACTTTAGCTAAGTGTGCGGTAAATGCGGAGAGAATGTGAATATTAGATGTCGAGCTTCTTTGCATTAGATCAGTTTGGAGAACTATGAATTTCATCCAGCCCAAAACTGTCTTGCAATTAAAGCGTATTGTCTGTAATAAGCACCGTCTCTGTTGGGTGTTCAGTTTTATCGAGCCTGTCTGGCAATAGAACTCATACCTGCTGCACTGTGAATTGCAGCACATAAAAGATGGACTGAATATGTTCCCGGGGAATATTGCCCTCTCCAAAAGACCAATCCGTCTTGCTTAGGGAGGCAATCTTAGGTGCGGTAGATAAACTAATATTTGTGTATAACCTCAGTCAGACAATACAAATGATCGGATGATTTTTCATCTTCTTATGCATACAGGGAAATATGAAAAATTGAGGTTTAGGAATATTTGCAGGGTCTGCGAGGCGCTCTGGCTGGGCCGCCGAGTGCCCTGGGCCACGCTCCTCACCAGCGACTGCAGAGTGAAGAGTGATGAGAATATTATACCCATGTGTTTCCCGTCACTCCCTGTCCTCCCCTCCCACCTTCTTCATTCTCTCCTCACACCACACTAATTCATATGGCCACAAGATGGAGAGAAAGCCAGTGAGGGAAGTACAATAAGAGACGGAGCAATTTGCGGTCTGCCTTTCTGACTTGCCAGTTTTGACTCTCACCATCAGTGATTGACACTCAGGTTTAAATAAATCTTCTAGTGATTTCTTACCATTTTATTGTCTCCTCTTGCAACTTTCGCTAACTCCTGTCTCAGAGACAAGCTCATTTCTCATCCTCTGGCCATCCCTGGGTTCATCTACTGGTAGCAGGCCAAGCAGTTCCTCTCATTTGAGAGTCAGTGGGCAGATGGGGGCACAGACTCCTTCATAGCACCAAAGTTTTGTCCTCATGTTTGCCTAAGCTGAAGGAGGATAATGGAAAGGCTGTGAATTCTAATACTCCTTCTGTTCAAGTGATTGCCTAACATGGTGTCAGTCACCCTTAATCTCAAACAGTAGAACTGAACTTTGTTTCCTGTACAGTTTATACTAGATTTGATGTGTATATAAAACTTTCATAAGGATCTTCTCTTTATGTTGTTTTTGACAATGAGCGGCCCCCGAGAGATCCATTCAGAATGTGTTTTACCAGTGTCAGCCCTGAAAAGGGCATGTTTCGCAATAAGACAGACTGCATTTGGTCCGTTTCACTCTGTATTTGCTCTGCCTTAAAAAAAAGAAAGAAAAAATCTGCTGAATCCCAAAGAATCTAGCCGTCACATGTAATTCTGCTCACCGCTGCTCCCTGACACAGAGATGGTGACATTTACCCCCGAGCTTTCCTCTCCTTTGCCTCAGGTTAGGCGGTTTTTTATTTTTAGATTATTGCGTCGCCTCACACCAAAGCCTCCATGTTTTCCCTTGAAAACCTTTCTGTTTGCTCTCTATATTTCTGCATTATTTGCCTGTGCCCTCTGCTTTTCAATATGTCTTTTTTCTCTCCCCCTTTTTTATTTCATTTTCTCCCACCCTCCCCCCCGTCTATTTTAGCTGTGCTGTGGCGAGGAACTTCTTCCCTCGCGTGTTCATGATAAATCAGGGTGTGAGCGGCGGCGTTCGGTCGGAGGCATCAGTCGCACGGCTGATGAGATAAGCGGTGCTCATCTTGTGGCCCTGTATGGAGATTTATTGGGCTGGGATAAGCAACAAGCTAGCCATCACTCTCAGCCAAATAGACTCCCCGCCTGCATGTGTTTATTCTTATTGCACTGCCACGACCACTGGCACTGTCAGGGGTGGAGTAGCCCCTGGAGGCCTGCTCTGTGGTGGTGGAAGCCTAGCCCTGCTCTCTGGATCATTACCTTCTATTAGATCAAGAAAACAAGGCTCCACAGTGGGGCTTTGAGTGACACTGATGGCCCAATTTTTCCTCTATCTCTAAGGACCACATAGGCATATATCTAAAATAAGGTTATAGAATATATTGGCTCATCACATCTGATGGTGTTGTCTTCCTGTTTTAGAAATTTCAGGTTCTTCTTTTGGCATATAAAGAAGCTGTACCATATAAACACGACCTATATTTCATTGGTGGGGTTAGATGCCAAAGGAAATTCAAGAGCGAGGATAATATAAGAGCACATGTTGGCTTTTATCACAAAACCTGCTCTCCCTATGATATAGGCAGCCCTGATAAAGATGTCAACAAAGGTATCCAACTGAATTCAATGAAGACTTAAAGTGTCCTGATGGTTCATAGAGTTTAAAATGTGATGCTCTCTAACTCAAATTTACAATGATAATGATGTGCATTTTTTTTACTTTTAAAATAACCACTGGGTTCACCAAAGTGTTATACAGTGAGTGAAATAAAATAACACATGATTTTAGCAGAGAAAACGAATATATTGACTATAAGGTTTCTGTAATAGATTTCCTGTTAGTAATTTTGTTATATGTAGATCATCTTCCATCTTTCCTCTAATGAAGAACAGCTTAGAGAAAGCTTCTTTTTGTCATGCCATATTTGTAACCCAGAAAAACATGGTATTTAAACTGTGAACTGCTGTAATCAGATGCTTGCAATCAATCTAAAACTAAATAAATGGTTTTAATTTGCCTGTAACCTGATTTAAAATTTCTAAGCTGTCTTTCGTTGTTGTTTTTGTTTTGTTTTTTTAATCTATCATTGTGTACATCAGTGAGGTAACCTTGTGGAATCGTACCCTGCTTTCTTAACCAGATCCACTGCAAGCTTGGTCATAGAATAGACGGTCATGGATGAGTTGTTTTGTTTTAAATATTCATATAGCTTCAGGCAAAGATTTTGCTTACCTTATTAATAAATGGATAATAAATATATAAATGTAATCTTTGTCAAATGGTAGAAAGTACTTTACACAAATAAGTGATACATGACTTATATATTGTAGGCTAAGGAGATAAGCAGTGCTATATATATATATATATATATATATATATAACCAACTACTGTTTTCTCACCCCTCGTGGGGTGGTATGTGTCATCCTCAAGCTCGGGTCCTCTACCAGAGGCCTGGGAGTTTGAGGGTTCTGCGCAGTATATATATATATATATATATATATATATATATATATATATATATATATATATATATATACAGTGGGGCAAAAAAGTATTTAGTCAACCACCAATAGTGCAAGTTCTCCCACTTAAAAAGATTAGAGAGGCCGGTAATTTTCATCATAGATATACCTCAACTATGAGAGACAAAATGAGAAAAAAAAATCCAGAAAATCACATTGTCTGATTTTTAAAGAATTTATTTGCAAAATATGGTGGAAAATAAGTATTTGGTCAATAACAATAGTTCATCTCAATACTTTGTTATATACCCTTTGTTGGCAATTAAAGAGATCAAACGTTTTCTGTAAGTCTTCACAAGGTTTTCACACACTGTTGCTGGTATTTTGGCCCATTCCTCCATGCAGATCTCCTCTAGAGAAGTGGTGTTCTGGGGCTGTCGCTGGGCAACACGGACTTTCAACTCCCTCCAAAGATTTTCTATGGGGTTGAGATCTGGAGACTGGCTAGGCCACTCCAGGACCTTGAAATGCTTCTTACGAAGCCACTCCTTCGTTACCCGGGCGGTGTGTTTGGGATCATTGTCATGCTGAAAGACCCAGCCACGTTTCATCTTCCATGCCCTTGCTGATGGAAGGAGGCTTTCACTCAAAATTTGACGATACATGGCCCCATTCATTCTTTCCTTCACACGGATCAGTCGTCCTGGTCCCTTAGCAGAAAAACAGCCCCAAAGCATGATGTTTCCACCCCCATGCTTCACTGTAGGTACAGCATTCTCTCTCCTCCAAACACGACAAGTAGAGTTTTTACCAAAAAAGTTCTATTTTGGTTTCATCTGACCATATGATATTCTCCCAGTCATCGTCTGGATCATCCAAATGCTCTCTAGCAAACTTGAGACGGGCCTTGACATGTACTGGCTTAAGCAGGGGGACACGTCTGGCACTGCAGGATTGAGTCCCTGGCGGCGTAGTGTGTTACTGCTGGTAGCCTTTGTTACTTTGGTCCCAGCTCTCTGCAGGTCATTCACTAGGTCCCCCCGTGTGGTTCTGGGAATTTTACTCACCGTTCTTGTGATCATTTTGACCCCACGGGGTGAGATCTTGCGTGGAGCCCCAGATCGAGGAAGATTATCAGTGGTCTTGTATGTTTTCCATTTTCTAATAATTGATCCCACAGTTGATTTCTTCGCACCAAGCTGTTTACCTATTGCAGATTCAGACTTCCCAGCCTGGTGCAGGTCTATAATTTTGTTTCGGGTGTCCTTTGACAGCTCTCTAGTTTTGGCCATGGTGGAGTTTAGAGTGTGACTGTTTGAGGTTGTGGACAGGTGTCTTTTATACTGATAACGGGTTCAAACAGGTGCCATTAATGAAGGTAACGAGTGGAGGACAGAGGAGCCTCTTACAGAAGAAGTTACAGGTCTGTGAGAGCCAGAAATCTTGCTTGTTTGTAACTGACCAAATACTTATTTTCCACCATATTTTGCAAATAAATTCTTTAAAAATCAGACAATGTGATTTTCTGGATTTTTTTTTCTCATTTTGTCTCTCATAGTTGAGGTATATCTATGATGAAAATTACCGGCCTCTCTCATCTTTTTGAGTGGGAGAACTTGCACTATTGGTGGCTGACTAAATACTTTTTTGCCCCACTGTATAAAAATTCAAAAAATATCCACTGGACTTGGTTTCCAAGATTTGAAGACGTTTCGCCACCTCTCCAGGAAGCTTTCTCAATTGAAATGTCTGGATCCGCAGTGAGAGTTGTTTTAAGAGTCTTATATAGACAAAGCCTTGTATCGCTTGGAAACATGCAAATGGTAACCAATGAATGGGTCGTTTGGTTCCATCGTTAGCCTGTAATATCTGAACCTGTCTATGATTCTGAGGGTCAGTCGTTAAAGGGGGGGGATTGCCATTAAATAATAGACAGGTTTCAGGTATTACAGGAGACAATCCCGACCTTTGTCTATATAAGACTCAAACTCACTGCGGATCCAGACATTTCAATTGAGAAAGCTTCCTGGAGAGGTGGCGAAACGTCTTCAAATCTTGGAAACCAAGTCCAGTGGATATTTTTTTAATTTTTACGGAATGACTATGACCTTGATGACTGAGAACCTTCATCAGTATATATTAAGGGTGTGCAAAATAATCGTCATATCGATGCATCGCGATTCTAATTTTTGTGATCTACTGCATTGATTCTTGAAGGCAAGAATCGATTATAAAAAAAAAAAAAATGAACAAATAAAATACATTAATGGTTGGCGCACATCAGCCAAACCAAGTTGAATACAACTTCCAGTCCAGCAGATGTCACTGCAGATGTGTTGACGCCCGCTGCTTTGAGTCTGAAGCATGTCCGGCCGTGGGATACTGCGACGAGTCATATGAAATAAAACATGGAGGGCACTATGAAAATTCGCCCTGCGGCTTCATCACATTTCAAGTCAGATACTTGGATGCATTTGGCTTTAAAAACAAAGAAGGTAAAAATGAAATTGATATGATGTATGTCATTTGCAAAAGGAGAAATGTCATACTTTTGAATGTTTTCATTTCATTGGTTTAAAGGACCACTGAGGCCATGTAAACGGCACTGATTTTTCTTATTTTGTTATTTTAAGTTTGATGAATCCTAAGATCTTTTTGTCAGTGTGTCCACGCCAGTAATAGTAATATTTGTGTCCAGTATTTGTTTTCATGGCCACACCTCCAAAAGTCGTTTCAATAAATACAGCTATGTATGAATTCAGTTGCTTTCAGTTATGTATCAATTGAAGACACGATCCAGATCATACTCAGCCACTCAGCCACTGGTAAGGGCTGAATCTTTTTCTTACAGTGTTCAGTGAAAATATCGCAATGCATCGCAATATTTCAAGTATCATGATGCATCGTGATAGAATCGCATCGTGGCATGTGAAACGTGATTCGAATCAAATCGTGACTTCTTTGCCAATACCCATCCCTAGTATATATATATATATATATATATATATATATATATATATATATATATATATATATATATATATATATATATACTAGGGGTGGGTATTGGCAAAGAAGTCACGATTTGATAAATATATATATATATATACATACACAGGAGGTTGTTAACGGGTCTTAAATTGTCAAACATTTGTTTTATATAAAGTTTGTTTGGTAACAGGATTTCCTACCGTTGCCAGCAATCTTGACGCTTTTAGAGCAGTAGCCACTTGACACCTGAATGTCATTATTCTCTAATGGCATCATAAGACCACACTGGTTATTTCTCAGCTGAAGTTACACTATCTTGGTTCTGCTCCAGCTGCTGATGACAGCATTAATTTCCGAAGAAGGGAAGTCTCGCACATCGAGCGGTGCCATGCTGGTGTCATGGAGCCATAGGGCATGGTGAGCAGACCTTGCATCTGCTCCTTTCTCGGCTCACCCCTCCATGCCACAAAGACAAACTCTCCACTCACCCAACAAGATCTCCTCAAATTGCTTTTACCCTCCTAACCCCGAGTATGTACACAAGAACATGCACGTCCTCACACAAACTAAGGCCTAGCCAGGGTAGTGGGGGTTAGTTTTCCACCACTCAGGTTATATTTAATCATGGCTGTCGGATAAGGAGGCTTTTCTCTTTATGAAAGGTATTAGAGCAGCACTGTGTTTTTCCTCTCTTTACACTCTGCACTCCCCCCGCCATGCTTCTCTTTCCCTGACCTCTGTTACCATTTGCCAGGGAAGAATTTGATAAAGTGACACCATGCTCCCACCATCTCTTCCTCCCTCTCTCTACAGGTCCTGTCTCTATCTCAGATTCTAATAGCATGTCTACTAGATCTGAACTGCCTCTCATCTCATCAGTGAGGTCACACCTCAGGGCTGCCCTTGCACTCCTTTATCTACAACCTGCCTTGTCATTTATTTTGCTGCTGAGAAAGCCTGCAAGCCAGCAGGTCTTATTCAGTCCTCTCTTTTTAAGGTAGAAGTTGTGCACAGGTGTGATAGCGCTTGTGGTCATGAAGAGGGCCTAAGTTACTGCTGGTGAAGATGATAAAATTTAAACTTTTTTAGCTTTTCTTATGCCTTTCCTTGTGTCATTAAATGTTAAAGGTACCCTTTCTACTCAGATGTCATTCTCAGATTCAGAATATTCTAGCTTTTCTCTCCCTCTGCATCTGTGACTGAACCCGACCCTAGTTTCACAGTATTTCCTCTATTTAGGAGTCCTATTCTCTTTGATTGAACTTAAGTTTCAGAGGAAAGTGCAAAGCATTGGGGAAGCTCCAGCAGGAGTTTACACAGCCTTTCAACACTTTAAGAAGTAAGGGGATGCTCTTTATTCTGCTTCATGTTGCACCCAGGGAGCCACCTCAGTTCAGTAGCCTACATCAGCAGACATTTGGTCATTAGGTAGATTGACAGTGATTGTCTTGGCTGCAGAGCTGAGGCAGCCTGCGCTCAGCCTCAGATGCCTGCTTTGAAATGCACACATATAGATTTTGTGTGGGTGAACAGAATTAACAGAAAATGTTACAAGCCAGGGAAATCAATATTGTGTGAAAGATGCGGCGGACAGTGTGGAAATCACATTCGGGACAGATTGCAATGGAGCCATTGATTGTGGGAAGGTTTAAGCAGCTGCTTTTGATTTTTTGACTTAAAGGCTCACAGTCAGTGCATCACTGGCGCTCCAAGCTAAAGCCCTGTTAAAGACTAAATAGAACGGGTGTGGCTGTGGCTTCAAAGTGAGGAGCCCTTTAGTATATTTAGAGCGCATTGTTAAAACGTTAAGAGCAGCTTTACCTTATGGGTAGTTTCTTTACCTTTGAAAAAGCTAATTTACTTCTGTGATTGTGAGTTTTAACAGTTCAGCTACTGATAATGTATATCAGGTGATGTACATGATAATGGTGTTGAGGGCACTAGTTCCAGTGCATTCGTGGGTTCTCTCTGGGTACTCCTATTGTTCAAAATTTGCCTGTTAAACGCCTTTCTCACTGGCTGAAAAAAACCTGTTTAAACCCGGGAACAATCGGCTTTTAGTGGCAATGGGAATTAATTACTGACCCATGTCGACCCCAGTCAAATGACTGCAAGCGACTAGGTTAAATTGGTTTCAAATGGCTCGGCTTCAATTGTCAAACAGTGGGAACATCAGACCTGGTTGAGCCGCTAATTTACATGATATCATTGAGCGCAATGTAAGGACATCAAGACATCTTCCCAGTCACGTCTGATCCGTCAGGCAAAACTCTTACATTCGATAAACATGGTTAAGCACTGGTGAGAGGGGTTCGGAGGGACAAAAGAACAAAATAAAAAAAGGAACAATGAGTAGGCGCTGACTCCCTTCCATGTTGCTATCCATTGTTTACTTTCCTGATATCTGCTGCACTGGTGCCATCATCAACACTAACCCATTGTTATGGCGACACCAGACACGCCATGGGGGGGTAGAGGCGATGAGGTGAGGGGGGACAGACGCCAAACATCTTTTTTGCCAATGGGAAAGGAGCCAAATGCCGATTGTTAGTGGGTTGACCTGCATCTGAAAAACCTTGAAACTGGTGTCTCCATATTTCCATTTAGATGTCATTTTGTATGTATAAGTATTGCAATGCCCTGCATTGTACTGCTTAATGGGGCAGGGTGTAACTCACCTGTGCCCCGCGGACACCTATAGATAGGCACTAGGCCCTGGAACCCCCGGAATAAGGGAAAGAAGCTTAATGGGTTGATGTTTCAAGTGTTATTAAATATGACCAACAGGCACACATTTTAACAAAAGTTCTATTTTAAGGAAGTGTGATTGTTCAAATGATAGACACAAATATACATCCTTTAATATAGAAACATTAGCCTTCTGAAAAGAAAGTCCATATGCTGCACACAGTTTGCAATCTATACTTGGCTCAAGATGGTTTTGCATGAATTGCTGCATCAATGTGCTGTGGCATGGAGTCACATCAGTCTATAGCACTGCTGAGGTGTTGAGTATCTGATACTATATGGGATTCAGGTCAGATCAATTAGTCCACAAATCACTTAAAAAATCCAGGGTCTAAATAATTTGCACTTTGTGGGCAACTGTGGCTCAATCAATCATCTTGCAGTTAGAATGCTTGCTCCAGCTACCCTCTGTCACAGATTTAAACACAAATGACCAACCAGTCTGTATATCTGTTTGTACATATTAACAAGTGCAATTACTTGAACAAAGCAAACATGGGAAGTGTTTGGTCTGTTTAACTAGGAAGGTGCCGTGTGCATTCAATTCATTTACATTTCTCCCTTCCACTGCATTTTTTTTATTAAGGTGCTTGGATATAGCCCGCTGTAAGCAGCCGGTGTCTTTAGCAATGACATTTGTGGAGCTTAACCTCCTTCTGGAAGGTGTCAATAACCTTCTGCTCGACAATTGTGTACTCATCGGTCATTTCATTAAGCTTGTCTGTCTTTTATTCTTAATTAATCTTTTTAGATATTCAAAATAAAAAATAATATTTGGGGTTTCTCATTTACTTTAATCCATCTTTAACAAAACAATTGAAATAAACCTAAAATATATCACTGTGAGTGATGACTATATTTTAACATGCATTTTGGTTTCTTTTAAGGATAAGCATTTTTCTATCTTAAATGTGGAACATTTAAGACAGAACATTCTGTTACAACAGGAATCTTTAGGTGCTTGAGGCTGTCCTCTATTATTCATCAGTGGTAATGACGGAGAGGAGCTGGCAGGATCTGTGGAGTTTATCGATCCCATCCTCTGGTTTCATTTCTCACCCCTGTGGGGTAGGAAAAAGGAGAGTTTGTCTCTGCCCAGATGCACACCCCCACCCCTTGGTGAAGAGGATGCTTCTAACCTCACCTTCCCCATCCGTGACTTCAAGTAATATTATTTCATATTATAGATTGTTCTGTGTTTAGCGACTGGCTAAAGTTTTGCTCTCATAAACTGTCTTCGGGAAATTCACATTCTGTTATTTTCTCTAACTTTTAATCAGAGATAATTGTTAAAGTTAATTCATCTTCTATTTTTTTATCTAGCAAGCTGTACCCTGCAGTTTTCTAAGAAGTAACTCAACTTCTTTGCTTTCTTTTGTTTTCCCTTTAACTGTTGTGGTTTTGCTCAATTTCACTCTGAAAGGACATATAAACGTGTATGGGTTACAGCCCTCATCTGGCCTGTTGCTCATACCGTATTTTGGTTCCTTGCAGCAGAGGCTTCCCTCTCACATTCTGTGTCTATGTAATCCCTCAATCTACCATTTTTACTGCCTTGGTGCACAAATGCAAGCAGGTCAAATTAGGCCTGCCCCTCTTTAATACCACAGAGAGGGGAGAAGCAGCCATTATGAATTATCCTTAATTACAGCCATTTCCTAAACTAATAAAGCTGCAAAATCTTTACTGCAAAGGTTAGTTTACCCGGGATGCATAAAAAACCGCTGCACATGTGCCACTCCATGTCTTTGTGTGGGTGTGCTCGCGCGAGCACATGTTTGATATGCGAGCACACGCATTCAAGCGTACACACTGGTGATTGCTGTGTGTGTGGGCACAGGAGGGCTGCCTGGCTGGCTGGCAGCACCCATGGTCCCATTAATTTCACGTGGGCTCCCTATCACCAGCCACAGATGCCTATAGACACGTAAATGAGTCTCCTGTGAGCAGTGGGCCGCCTCAGCCAGCCAGCTCCGGCCTAATGGTCTGGAAAGCCAGCGTATGTGACGGCAGGAGATGTGGGCCTTATTTACACTGGCAGACATTAGTGGATGGACGCTGATTCCCTGATTAACACGTCAGCCTCGCTCAAATCCTTCCCCCTTCATGCATTCACCTGCTCTCTTCCTCTCTGTACGTTCAAGCCCTCATATCCACATGAGCACGGCCACATGAATGAAATATTGTACACACAAATGTTCTCTTTTCTTCCATCAGATTTTTTTGTCTAACTCTCACACGGCCTTACTTGGAGTCAAACAGGCAGCCACTCACACACTAGCCTGTGTTGGAAATGCGTGGTGGCGGGCTGCTGAGAAGGGGGGGAAGCCATCTGTGAATGATAGCTCCTGCGGAAAGATAATGTTTCTCACGCAGAGCTGAGCGAGGCGCTGATGGAAGAAGATGACTTTTTGAATGGTTAAGTGGGTAACTGTTAGATCATGGCCGCAGCGCTCCCATTCGCCTCGCTTGCCATCAATCCCTCCCTCTTTTCCTCGCCGTGCCTTTTTTCTCCTCTACTTTTCCCGGCAGATTGTTTATTGAAAAGGCACGAGGAGGCCGCCGATAAGAGAGGCAAAGCTAATGCCGTGATTTGTGTCAGTCACGCCGTACAATTTGTAACAATCGCAACACTTATCACAATATAATATGTTTATTCTGGTCAATTAAGTGGCGCAGGAAGGCTCCTGCTTTTGAAGTGTCACATGCAAGATGGGACAGGGTGAGGGCGATCAAAGGAAATGGAACTAATCTAATTGTACAGCATCTCACACTGCTGCCATTGCTATTGCTAGCAGGCCTATGAAGTGATTGCTTTATAGGGAAAAAGAAGAAACATCTGCACAGGTTTACAGGCAGAGGGGAAAGCAGGGCTGATTCTGTTGACTGACTTCTCTTATATAGTAGAGTCATTTCTTCAATCAGCTCTATCTTTCTCTTCTTTTAGGTCATTGAGCTGCACGGCTTCTGCATATGAAAACATAAAGAAAACACTTGCAAAACCTAATGCACTTTAGACCCAGTTTCTTGCATGAACTTATAACATTCTTGTATACAAGCGCTTCATAACTTTCCAAAGATTCCTCATAGAAAGAGTGAGAAACTCAGTCATTACGGAACAAGTATGACAAAAACGCATCCAAGGAATGTAGAGGGAGCGTACAAATAATCGTGCTGTTGCAAAGGTCTTATTGCTACAGGATGCCAGCGTACCTATCTGTGAACAAATACTTTTATATAGAGTCATGTATTAGAATGGATTTGTTTGCTTTTTAGTAAACGCTCACACATGCAGGCGGTATGAATGGGCCCCAGTGGCAATCTTTAATGCACAGCTAAACGCTCACCTGCACACAGTTTGGCTGGGTCCGGTTTTTAGTCAAAAGAAGAATAAAAACAATCCATGCAGTGAGGGCAGACTGTGTAGCAGAGCGATGCCTCCATCGATCTGAGAGGGTTCATTAGGTAAGTGCTGACATCACAGATTGATGTCTGTTTAAACCAGTGCATGCCGAGGAGCTGACGAGGAAAATCAGCATTATTGACCCCCCTCACTCCCGCTCATACTCGTGCACATGTTTACACATGTGGCTTTGTTACATGTATGTGTAAGTAAATGTGCCTATATGTGCTGATATAATGAACTTGTTTGAACCAGAACCCCTCCACTCATGTGTGTCATATGTGTACCTGTGTGTTCTCCTAAATGCCACATTGAATAGTTTTGTTCGACGGGTGTAGGTGCTCATTAATGCTTCTAGTTATACACTCGACGATGCGGCTAAGGAGCCTGTCAGCCAATTCTAACTTAAGCACCACCACCCATCTCCCAGAGTACAGGAAAGAAGTCAAGAAGAGACCATATAGACTCTCTCCCCATCCATATTTCATTAGCACATCTTGAAACTCTGTTTGGTAATTATGTTCTGTGAGCTGCTGACTAATACGCAATCCTGGGAGAACCTCAGTGGGAGCGGCCTTGGAGATGTTTAGTACAAATTAAGGATGCAGATTTTCTAACTCATTTGTGAAGGAATCGACAGAAAGTTGTCTTTTCTCTCTGACCCCAGTCCCCCCACAATGTAGCTGTCGATCGAGCCGAGATGTCGTTTGTATCTGATGTGTTTCTCTAATTAAGATCAAGGGAGAATCGTTGGTATTGAGCAGCTCCACTCATACACTGATTGCAGTAGATGAAGGGAGTTTGGTGTCAGGGAGGATAGAGTTGATGCAGTGAGAGTAGAGGATCACATCTGACTTTTTTCTATCAGTCCACTTAAACTTATTTTTATCCTAGTTTCCATCACTTCTATTTATTAAACAATTTATTGATCATCAGTTAAATCTTTATGTATTAAAGGGTTTTATGACGGCCATTTTCTTGCTATTGTATTCTATAGATATTTTACTATAATCTTCAAATGACAATGATGCATATATCTTTATTGGTGATTATAAGCTCAGTGTTTTTCTTCTGCAATGAGCTCAGTGCTGTTGCTTTCAGGATGACAACCAATTAGCTCCTCTGAAACATAAACAGGGATCCTCATGTCAGATTGAAATACCATTAAGCAATCTGTTGCCGGGGGAAAATTAGGGGAAATTGACAGATCTGTTTGTATCGATATTCACGCTGGTGCTGGGTCACAAATGGCAGAAAGTAAAACTCTGAAGAAAGTTTCCCAGCCCTTGTTTTATCCTGAGCTGAGCATAATGCAAAGTAAGTGTTAGGATAGAGAAATGTGCAGAACCAAAGATGCGTATCCCTTCGAGGACACCACCACCAGCGGCACAATGCTATTGGCTGCCTTCAGGAGATTAAAGAGAATAATTGCCATCTGATTGGATGTTTAAATTTTCATAGACCTTTGATCCACAGGGTGTTTGCTTTACCTCTATCAGCAGGCCTGCTTTGCCTTGAAGAAGTATTCATGCCCCTTAAACTATTCCAGATTTCTACACACTATCTACACCCTTGAGAGAATTATACAGAGATTTGCTTGTCACATATAAAAAAGGGAATCTGAAAAGTGTGACATAGTTTGGTCTCAAAACCATAACTTGTACAAAAACTTTTAGTTGCATTAGCATCTGAGTGTTTTGGATGTTCAGCTTAAACTTTGACTGACTGGATGGAGAGTTTTTGCACAAATAGATCCTGACGTCTCTTTAACACATGGGTGCAGTTTTAAACTATTACGTTGTATCGCTGGCTGTATGTGTCTCATCATTTGCAAACAGGATTGTCCTGCTTTTCTCCTTGTTCCTTTTCTAATTCAATGCTCATGATCGTCTTTAGCCCTGGCTGAGTGTCATACTCTTTCAATAGCAGACCTTTTTCACATGAGGTGCAGATCTCTGGATCTCCTCCTAAAATACTAGGATATTTTTGTTTAAAGCTTGGATGAAGCACCATGGGGCTTCTCTTGTTGATGTTCTCTTTGCTCACTTGTTCATTTTAGGTGCATGGCTATCACTTGGTAGGATTTCAGTTATGCAAATCTTCCAGAGAGGTCTTGAGGCCTGACAAACATGTGTTATTTGTTGATAGCGTAGCCACACATTCTAAATGTGAAGAATAAAAAGAAACAGAATGACCATGTCATATTTTAATGCAGGTTGCAAAATTTATTATTTTACCAATGTTGCCTACTTTTAACTTTCAAAATCCTCCACTTTGAATTCCAGCCCTCAAGCACATCCCCTTACTTTCTGCAAACAGTGTCAGTACAGGAGAACCCAATTTGCCCCTCCTCCCAGATCACAACATTAGCTGACAGTCCCATGTTCATACCTCTACCTGGTGACACTAATCTCATCCAGTAGGTGACCTACCTTCCCTGTTCCCAATCTGTCTGTAGGGGTGTGTGGGTTTTTGTTTTGTGTGATGCTTGCAGCAGATGTCTCCTCCACGGTTCCGCTTCGAAGGTCCAGGAATGGTGAGCTTCTCACGGTTGTCACTTTGAGGTGAGAGAGGAATCATTTTCTTGGACAACAGTTCCATCCTCATCCCTGCTTCCAGCCTGCTCGGATTAGTCTCTCTCCCTGAGAAAATTTGCATCCAAAATATTTACAGCTGTTTTCTTTACGTTTATATTTTCAACTGTCTTTACAGTACCTGTTACCTGTCCTTTGACCTTCTTGGTTTGTTTCCGGTGTGCAAAAGCCCCCTCCCACTCCACCCCTACCAGTGTAGAACATTTTATTACAATTGTCAAAAAGAGAAACAGTTCTATTGTTGGCTGATTACATCGGGGTGTTTTACCCGCAGATCACCAGAGCAATTAAAATCTGTAAACAAGGCTACCCATGATGCCTCACTCCAAACAATGGGGTCCTGTAGGAAGGGAATGTGTTTGAAGGAGAAGTATAGAAGAGAGACTTACTTTCCCTTTGGCTCTCTCTGTTTTTCTTTCTCATTAATTAGAAGCTCCTTGAACCAGGCACAGCTGTGTCGATGGGCAGCCTTGTACAATCAAAGTGACACATATTTCAGACACAAGATGAAGTTGTTTACTTTTGTGTAAGACCTCGCATTACAAGGATGTACTTTGTTTTGTAGCACAGCAAAAAAAATGTTGGCCTTATTGTGCCAGTCGCAGCTGAGAAGGAAAGAAAAGAGAGCAATCTGCCTCCGTTGCTGTGAAGAGAGAAACCTCTCTGCAGATATACTGATCCTCATCAACCCACTGAAGGGTTCTCCACAATGAATACAAACTTGGAAAAGGGGGTTCCAGATATTGCCAGATTAATTGAAACAACAGCTTATTTACAGCTAGCATAGGAGATCATAGCATTTGTTTTGATTAATTACACGCATGAAAATAGTTCAGGAGGTGATGCAAACACAACAAGCTTCATTTTAGTGTTATGATTTCATTAGACAAAAGGCCTCTTTGTAGTTTTGTGAGAAGACATGTGGAACATGTCATGTATTTGGTGTCAGGATGTGTGCATATTGCTTCCGCAGTCACCCCCGCCCAGCTTCATAAATTACTCACAAGCAGAGTTTGGGCAGGTTGGAGCAAAGCAAGCAGATAGATGGAAGAAGGGGACCGTGGGAGTATTGCAGTTCAGCATGGCACTGTAATGATGCCAGTCTCTGTGGGCCTTACCAGAGGCTATATGCCTTACCAAGATCCTGTTTACAGTCAGCCAAAGAGGCTGGCAGCAACCCATTTCCATAACGCTGCCCGCGGTCCTCTGCGGAAACGAATTTCTGTGTGCCGGAGATGCACCATAATGCTCCCTGCTTTGTACCTCTCACTTTGAATTCTCTATGTTGTGTTTCTCCCTTTAATCTGCTTAAATCTGCTTTTGTCCTATCTCATCCCTCTAAATCTTCCAATACTCTTTTCCACCACACATAATATGTATGTGGCCCAAAAAGTTTTATTGTTGTCTCATTTGTCTTCTGCCCCTTCTTCAATACATCTACTGGCTTGTGAAAAAAATGTCTATGTCTCTTCTACAATGGGATAATAACTTGTGAAGTAAACTGAAATCCAGTGACATTCTCCCACCTGATAGGTGCATCTCCTCTGAGGTTATGACATGATGCATTGCCGTTTCACAGTGGCGTTTGTCCTTCCAGAGTAATCTTTCAATTGTAATTGTTTACAATACAGTTTGTTTGTCATATTGTATGGTGGACCAAAATATAGTCTAAAATATCAACCTTTTAAATGTGTGCACACTCACATTACAAATATAAATAAAACTTTAATTTCCCATACTTTGTTGCAAATCCCTTGCCGTAAATCAAAAACCTGGTTTCTAGAATTCACTGGCGTCACCAGAAGCTGGGTTTTATTCCTAGTGATGCAAATCTCAGCAAGCATCTTCAGTTCCTTCTTGTTCTTGAGATCATAGAGATATTTGGTCAAGAACAAGAAGGAAAACGTCAGATTTTTCTTCTACAAGTGAAATGTTTTCTCAGTTGGATTAGGGTCAGGTGACTGACTTTGCCATTCAATGACACCCAACTTCTCCTTGAAAAGGAGCTTTTCCAGTAGCCATTTGGCCAAACGGCCAAATGGCTACTGGAAAAGCTCCTTTTTTTGCCTGGAAAACTTGAGAATTCATCCAGCTTCTTTTGTCAACAGTTGCTTGGTCAAAAAAATTCAATCAAGAGCACATGTTTCATTGGCTGGCATAGAACCACATACCATGACACTACGCTTTACTGATGAGGTGGTATATTTTGTTCCTTTTCTTCTCTATACCAATTTCTTCTAAGCACTCTGTTACGAGTTGAGATTTGTGTCATTTGGCTATTGAATGTTGTTCCAGAAGCTGTTTTAGATGTTTTATTTTTTTTAAGTTGCTTTTCTGGTTTTGAGGCTCACCATTGGTTTACATCTTGGGGTAAATCCTCTGTATTCTCTCTGCCAAAGCCATTACTTGACTGTTGACTTTCATATACTTACAACTACCATCTGAAGAGTGTTTAACATCTGGCCTGTAAGTGTGAAGGGGCTTTTCTTCATTAGGTGAAGAATTATTTTGTCATCCACCTCATTTTGTCTCTGAAATCTTCCAGGTCTGTAGGTGTTTTCAAGCTTATCAGTGTGTTCTTACTTTTTAAATATATTAAACCATTCATTTGGTCAAACCTAATGTTTTTCTTTTTTTAAATGTTTTTAATAACATTTTTACTTCACTGGTAATTATCTTTTCCAATTCTGCATTTTCTGCTCAGAGGCTGTTCAGACCTTCCCTGCAAGTCCTCGCTACAGAGCGATAATAATGTAAATGAGCTGACAGAGAGAGACAGTTTCTTTCCCCAGGCCATATCTCTGTTGAACTCAATGAACAATCAGAGAGGCTCTGCTAGGGCTGGGCGATATAGAAAAAAAGCTTATCGATAAAAAAAATGCATATTGATTGATATCGATAATTATTGAAAAGATTTGAAACCATATTTTATGTGCAGCTCTGCCTGGACTTTTTATCATATTGCTAAATGATTTAATTTTAATAAAAAACACAAACACAGACTTCGAATTAAATCTTTATTTAACCAACTTTTTTAACCATAACAGAATTGTTTTAAAGAAAAATAACTTAAGAGACCTGGGTTATGTTATTAAATACTGACAAAGAATAAACTAAAGTGACCAGAAAAGTGACCAAAATAAATATAACAAATAAATAAATGCCGCCCCCGCCTCCTGCTTTAACCTGAGTTATTACTTTGAAGTTTCTGGCCCCTCAGCATTTTTATCTCAATTGTTAGAAATACGTGGGAAACTGCCCAGAACTGAAAATATATATATATATTTTCCCGAAGATTCCTCGGAGGAGAGCCGCGGCGGGGCCTACACAGCTCGTACTCCTGCGGGTGTGAGCGGCTGAGATGAAAAAAAAAAAAAAAAGTTGGTTGTGTTATCAGACTTGGTTTTCTCTGGTTCCCGACACATTTTACAGATGACTGTGGTTTGTTTTTGGTCCGACTTGCCATGACCGAAATACTGCCAAACTGCCAAACTACAAAAACCCTTCATTGAAACAATTTCCTCCGACTCTCCTTGCTGCGACATTTTCATGTACTCTGTGTTGTGGTTTGAGAGGGCGGCGCTTGGTGACGGCGTGCCTGGGTCCGCGATTGTGATTGGTTGGGAAGAAGCAGTGACTAGCATAAACCTACATGCTAGGCTACAATGAGAAGGAAGGAAAACTGCGTTTCTTTTTTATCGAACTTTTATCGACCCTCTTTTTTTCTATTGCGCCACACGTCTATCGATCGATATATATCGTTATTGAATTATCGCCCAGCCCTAGGCTCTGCTAGAACAATTAAGACATTTTGCACTATAACAACCCGCCTTTCTTGTTGTATTTATAAAAAAAAGGGTGGACTGCACCTGCACATTTTGTACATACAGCTATTATACTATTTTTGTGTTGTTCTTTCTTTTATCCCTTTGATTGTTGGTCCTATGTGGCTGACTGAAATGTTGATTACATGAAAGATGACGTAATGGAAAATCCATGTCAAATTCTCTTTTTGTACACACTGACTTGGCCAATAAAGTTGATTCTGATTGTGAATATTTTGCATGTAATTACTGATTTGGGATTTTTGCACTATTTTCATCATACTGTCTCCTATATGTTGGCCATGTCCGTCCCAGCGTGTATTTGAACTTATGTTTCTGCACAGAAACATCTCTGTGTGAGCCTGCCATCCTCAGCTTCCCCCCTCTTGTTCTTTTCTGTCATGTTTGTGCAGATTTTTTTCAGCTCCAGCCACTTGTGTAGTTGCCATGTTCCTGCGCCTGTACATCAGTGAGCATCTGCTCTTTCAACAAGGTCCCTATGGCCTCAAATGTCAGACCAAGCAGCTGCCAGACAAGTGCATTGTGCAGCAGGCTTGTGTTTCACCTCCTCCCATCCCTCCAACTCTTGTTCTGTGATGTTAACTGTGATTGAAAGTAAGTAGGCAGCAGCTAGCGGAGAAGGGATGAGGAGAAAGGTTGGGTAATATTTTTTAAGGAGTTTTACTTTTCTGTAGTGCTTGCTTGCTCTCTGGGTCCTTTAGTGCGGTAGGGGGGAGGTAGTCTGTTGTGCATAACATGCTGCTCCCTTTGCCCTCTTGTGTAAAATGCCACTGCAAAGAGATTCCATTTGTATTTTGTCCATATTTGGTCCATGTACTGCTAGATGTCGAGGGAAAATACAATGTGTGCACAAGGATTTCATACATCTTACTGAACTTGTTGGATTTCCTTGTTTTTACTTTTTCACTTGCAAGTCTAGTGGTGTAATATTTATAGAAAATACTATTTCTTTATTTCACTCTTTTGCATAGATGCCATTAGATGTTACTTCAAGTGTGTTTTAAAGTACATCTAGAGCTATTGCAAGCATATGTTGTGACAAAGTCACTGCAGGATGGGTGCAGTGAAGCAGAAGGATGAAGAGGGAGACAGGTTCCCCCTAGGAGGGACCTGAGGGTTAACAGGTCAGGAGTCTGACTGGAAGGTGATCATCCTGTACAGCCTCTACTTTTAGAGTCCCTCCCAGCTTCCAGTAATATACTATATTCACTCCATCATCTTCTATTAACCTACATCTTATCGCTCCTAACCAGAACAGCACGGCTGTAAAATAATGCTGTCACCACCATGCTTCATTGTGTGTATATATTGTTTGGAGGGATGCGCAGTGCTATTTATTCTTTACCCCCATGTAGCAGATTGCATGTAGGCTAGAAGGTTTTATTTTGGTCTTATCAGACCATGGCACCATTGTCTGCATTTCACCCTGCTTGGTTTGTGGCAAAGTACAAACAGGACTTAATGTGGCTTTATGAAACTTGCCCTGTTGACAGATTATCCTGCTCCTCCAGAGATGCTACTGTAGATGTCAAAGGGGAAATTATATTTGCAATTTTCTTACACGTTTCCTGTATTTGTATGAGCGGCTGTCAAAAAACTTGCTGGAGTATGGTTTTCTTCACTTCATGGAACCTGGCACATTAGAAAGAACAAGAAAAAAAACAAAAAACCTCAAAAAACTTTCAATCCATGTTACCCTTCAGTGCAGAGATGAGTCAAAAATGTCCCTGCACACAGGTTTCAGAACACATAGGCTTGTTGCATGTATGTCTTTTTGTGTGGGCAAGTAGCTGCAGGATGGAAGCATTGGGTCAGAATTAATTGAGGTTGAAGAGTCAGACAGGTACCCCCCCAGGAGGGGCCTGGGGGGCAGCAGGCCAGGGGTAGCCCCTCTAGCTCCCTTCCAGCACACTCTGCTCTGCTTTTAGACGCTGCTATTGATTTGTCCTGCAGATAAAACCCACAAGTTACCTTTTCTGCTAAGTAGTGCTCTTTTCACCTTTTCTGCCTACAAGCGCACCTTGGATATTTGGTTTACTTTGATGTCAGGTGACATTCCTTTTGCATACCATAAAATCTATCCCTCACACAAAGCACGGATGGACCATCAGGGGGCACTGTGACACGTTCCCTGCTTCCCCATAAACCAGTCTAGCATACTTTATGTTGTCTTCTCATAATACTGTAGGAAGCCAGGAGTGAACAGAAATGGAAGGTCCAGAAGATAAGAAAATTTACTATGCCAATCCCCCATTCATCCAAAAGAACCAGAAAACAGACATCTATGGTAATTCCTTCCTAAAGGAAGTTGCCCCAAACATAGGTTTGAAAAATGTGTCTGTGCTTTTCTGCATGGAATCAACATTTGCTGCGAAATATAAAGTTTGAACCTGACAGAAGCAGATAGAAGCCAAGGCAACTCTTGATCAGCTTAAGACAGTTCATCTGACTGCCGAGTCTACGTTTGATTGAAAGTCAGTCAGCACTACCTCAGTGCTAGCTGACAGACGGGTGATTTGAGTCTTAAAAAGGCTTCTTTGGTGACACATTAACATGAGCCGAGCTTTCTGGAGGACTCTGAATTTGGAGCTGTCACAGGTGGCAGATGAGATAAAGCTACTATGCTGCTCTGCTTGTTTCGCAACATAACCTAACTCATGTTTAGAAGAAAATTGGCACCTGCTTGACATCAATTAAAAAGCTGTTTCTTAGATGAGAGGGAGTGTTGTTGTAACCCGTCTTGTATTTTTAATTAAAACAACCTCCTCTGAGTCATCCTAGGCTTTTTCATGTGTCCGAAGTATAAACAGCTGTGAAGGTAAAACAATGAACAAGGAAGGAAAAGAACGCCAAGAGGGTTTTGGATGTGTTATAACTTCCCACGCACAGCGTTACAAACTGGTGTATCCTTGCAAGACATTGCGACATGATTTATCATTTTTAATCTGTTCTTTGTCATTCCGCTTGTTTTAAATTCCATGTCGTTTATCATGGCAATGAGCCACACCTGTTAGTGTGTCTCAAACTAGTTCTGCTTTCAAGAAAAAAGAAAATAAGATCATTTAAAAATAAGTGTCATACATAAAGAAAATTATTTCTGTTGTGTAATTTTAAGATCATGTTTTTATTAAACTGTGTCATTGCTGTGATACATCTTTGTATGATTCAGAGTAAATTAGAAGTGATTTTCTAATTTTTTACTAAGTGGATGTTTGTGACCAAGGCAACCACGTCATATTGAATCACAGCACTCTGGACTTCATAAAGGAGTTTTTACTCATCATCTTTCTTTCTTTTCCGCAATTTAGGGCTGCACAATAATATGGAAATATGCAATATATGATAATATGGGTTAAAGTTTTGATAAGGGTAAGAGTCAAAATAGATAAGCATATTACTACATTGTGAATTAGATCTTTTTCAGTGCCTTGAGACATCATTTGCGTGGATAAAGCACAATAAATAAACTGAATTGAATAAAAAAATGTTCACTTATATTTTTGCTTTAGGTTCATGTCTAATACAGAGACCAGGTATTCTCATTAGGTACTAAAAAAGAAAAGCAAAATTAATATTTTCATTTTCTTTACCGTCTAAAACTTAAATGACCATATAGATCTGCAATATGCATTGGGCTCCAAATCTAGCATAAAATCTAGAAAAATCTAGCTAACTAAGGCATACCATTTGACTCAAAAGAACATTTTTTCGACATTACTGCTACCTGAGTAATCTCTTTGATGGCTCTCACAGACTGAGTCCAGTATTTTTGGCTGTTTTCTGTTTTGAAGCATTTAACACATTTTATTTGAATTTCTTTGATTAAAAAGTTCCATTCTCGATGGTTTAGAGCAATTGTTTGTTGCATAGAAGTAGACCTTACACTACGCCCCTACTACAATAAACCTGACAAGCATTTAATAAAGTAACAAGACTATCCAAACCATCTTGAAAGCCACATCTGGCTAAAACTTGCTAAAACTAGAGCAAGGATAAGGCGAATTGACCGTCTCAGGGTGTTTTTTCTTTTTGTGGGTAATAGACGCAGCGCCGGGATATAACAGGAAGATAAAAAAAGAGAAGGTTGACCTAAAATACCTTCACTCATATGTGTGTCCAAAACATATATCGCCCTCACGATGCATGTCACGAGTTTATAACCTGGTATAAGCCGATTGATACGTGTAATTCCTTCTAAATTCTACACGGTATCAATCTGGAAATCCCCCTGTAGAAAGTGCTATCAAAAGGGAGGGCCGTTCAGTAAAGTTCTTGAAAGTGATTGGCTAGTTTTCAGCCAGTCACAGTAGCCGTAGCAGCCAAGACATATCACCTTCTTGATTTGTTTCATGGGGCTTACTGATGTATCACTCTGTTACCAAATCCTTTCAGATGAACACGCAAACATCTTACGTCCTTTTGCTCGTCTTTCAGAAATAAATAGAGGCTAAAACCGGCGCAGGCATCTTTGTTTGGCTTCAGTCTTACCTCCGGTTGACACATCAACATCAAACATATCACTAGATTTTTATGGTCTAAAAAAATGTCTGTATCAAGCCGGCCGCATCTGCTGGCTCCTGGCAAGATGTACTTCGGGAGTTTGTGAATTCCCAAATCTTACGATAATTCATCTTTCCTGCCAGGTAAACGAGTTCATTGAGTTTGAGTGATTAAGGCAAGTACAAGCATAACTTCTGCCATAATTAAAATACTTTTATTAGATAAGCATGGTGAGTAACCTGGTTTTCATTGGTTCATAGATTTAGATTCAGTTTAATCTAAGCACTAACTGCCAGCTCCTAAGCTAAGAATGCAAATTACCCTTAACTTCCATAGAAAGTAGTCTAATTGCAAATAGCTTAAGCTGTTTGGCAAGCTACCAATGTCACTTACCTGAAATATGAACATGGAGGACAGAGACTAATTGAAGACATAAATGTTCGAGACTGCAGGGTTTGCAGTTGTCTGGGGCTGGTCCAGGCCCTGTTCTTCCCCGACCTCTGTTTGCAGTCATACACAAGCTACACACGCTATGCTCTGATTTAACCAGGGGCAGAGTCCTCGCCAGCCCCCACTCACTCTCATCAAAGATTCATAAAGGCAAGGTTCTCAATGATTTTCTGTCTCTTCCCGTATTCACAGCTTGTTGTCCTCACCCTCCCCGTCTCCTGTCAGTCAGACTGCGGAAGTCATGCGGAATTATGGCTGAAGTGGCCGCTGGCTCCCACTGTGTAATTGTGTTTTTACGATGTGTGTGTATGAGAGTAGGCATTAGGTGCAGATGCCCAGGTAGGAGCACATGCACAGCAGGCCAAGGGGACAAATGGGCAGTGACATGTTGATGTTGTACTAAAACTGTTGAATCCCTCAAGAGGATAGGGAAGTCAGACTCCACCTCCTCCTCTCATTGCCTCATACACTCCTTCCGCTGTTCTTTGTCTGCCTCCTGAACCCCTGAGCCCCGTGTGTTGGGGCAGCTTCCACTCTGGATCTAAAACTAGCTCAATCAGCGTCCTTGTTACTAGGCCGCGGGCATGCCATCTGTACCCCTCAGAGTCCTTCCGTTAGTACGTGTGTCAGTGTGTGTTTGCAGCCACATATATGTGTGGGTCCATTTGTATGCATGTTTCAATGCATTGGAGTGTGTGTGTTTGGGTGAGTGTGAAGCCAAACCACCGTGCTTCAGCCTTTTAGTCTTGCTGCTTACCAGGCTTAGCCAGATGAGGGCCACTCAGTCCGGATCTAATTCCTTCGGCTCTGGCAGCACTTCACTCCTGGTTCTTTTCGCCTCTCGAGCGTGCATCTGTGACCTTGGCTGACATCAGAGAGGGTTAAACTGTGGACTTGGAGATGCAACCACAGTGATTGAGCTGTAAGCTAGTTTTTGGATCTGAGCGTCCACACAGCCATCTGGGTTTTATGTGGGGCTCAGAAAGAGGTTATCCCTCTCTTACTCCCCACAGCTGACCCTGGATCAACTGCTACGCCCTGAGACTTTTGTAAGAACCATCCTCTCTGGGATGGGTAGGGCAGAGAGGGGATGTTTATGGAGAGAGAAAATCACTGTGACAGGAAACTAATAAAGAGTTGATCTGTTGCCACTTGACTTGTAATCCTCTGTTTTCATTGCGCTGAGCAATCCTTTTGCTGTTTATCTTCTTGTTGTCTTTGTGGCATACATACTAAGCCTTTGAAACTTTGACTTTTTTTTGACACGGAAGTAACTGTAGTCTTTCTACTCATATTAGTGGCTGGATAATAAGGCTTGATGAAAAGCACTTCTGTGGTACTGAATTGTTGTTTGTTTTGTTATTTTTGCTTCAAATCTTGATAGAAACCATTGCAGAGAGATAATTGTTCTTTTAAGTAAAAACCAGAATACCATAAACAGCTTTTAGTTTTGTACAAATAAAATACTTCAGGGATTAAAGGACAATTTGTTGTTTTACATTTTTGCTTTTTTGATTTGATTTAATTTAGATCTTTGTATACTTTAGTTATTTTTGCTGTCTTTGACTATTCTATCTGGTTTTTTTTTTCTTTTTCAATTTTATCATCTCCTCAGATAGTTTTACTTTTTACACTTAAAAGCAATCTGTATCCACTTATCATTTTACCACACCTGCTTTTTGTTGGTCATTTTTTCCTTTTTTGTGTAAACTGTGTTTAAGAGGATGTACAACATATCATAGTATAACACCATTGTATTTTAAGACTTTGTCATATTTATGGAAAGAATGAAATCAATTTTTTGCAGTCAGGAAGTAAAATAGTTTTTTTTTTAAGAAAGTGCAAGGCAAGACATTTTTTTATATAACAAATTAGGTAGTATAAAAATTCAAAGTGTTTTTCATGACGAGACAAAAAAAATAAAGGTGCATTACAGTGTTATAAAAGCACCACAAACAATTAAAGAAAAAAAAAACAATGAAAATAAGATCGGTATATAAAAAAGAATAGAATGATTGATAGAAAAATGAAAGGAGAATTGGACTGAAAACTTAACTAACAATGTTTAGCTAACACAATCAAAGGCCCCTCTTAACAAATATGTTTTTGTTTTTTTACTCATTTTCAAGCAATATAGGGTTCCATGGATTTTACAGATTTCTGGAACTTTATTCTAGATCAGTAGATCATAAGAACTAAACACTGCTTCTCCATTTTCCTTTCTGGTTCTGGGTAAGAGAAGATTTGAGCTAGAAGTCCTGAAAGGTCTAAGCGGTTGGTGCACTGACATCTGTACTGTGCTATATTTTGGAGCTAAGCTATTCAGTCATTTAAAGACTAAGAGAAGTCTATTCACTGACACATGGCAAGTCATCATAACGACTTTAGAACTTGGTTGATGTAGTCCACTGTCTTAGTTTTAGTAAGGACTCAGGCAGCAGCTTTATTGATCAACTACAGCTGCTTGATTGTGAAGACACTGTTGTCTTGTTACTTTGTTCTTCTAACCAGCTAATCCTTTGGATTGCTACAGATGGCTGTATTAGTATGACACACTTCTGGCTTATTAAAACAAAAGTACTACTTGTCCTTTCATTTTGCGAGTTTGACATTCTTTCGTCACTCCACTCTGTTTAGCTTATCACTCATAATTGTAGCAAACCCTGTCAGGTCCAGACGTGTTACAATTTGGACTTTGAAATTGTATTAAATAGTGATGCAATTGGCAATAATATTAACTGGTAGTAATCACAAGGAGTAAAAGATGAAGCAGTTTAGGGTTTTCACATTAACTGGCAACATCTTTGTATTAATTACTTATATATATAGTGATATACATAAAGAGTATAAATCTTGTGCTATCTTGAGCTATCTTACTTTTTCATAAATTTTCATAAAATGCCATAAAGCTGTACCTTCACAATGTTGTTGCCCATGTCCTCACTGAAACTTAGAAAGTGGAGCACGTCACTCCAGTGGAGAAATTCATTACCGATGATTTCCGATGTCTCAGAGGATAGGCATTTACATTCTTCTATTAGTCGATAAACCACTGAACAGCTTGGCACCGAAATACATTTCAGACTTATTGTTAGTACATCCACTGCCTAGACCACTGAAGCCCTCTTGCTCAAATCCCTTTATACATAGGACCAGGTATGGAAAAGCAGCTGTTAGTTCTCATTCTCCACTAATCTGGGACAATCTTCAAATAGAAGTGCTGAAACCCGACCCTCTGTTAAAAAACTAAAATAAGAAAACTAAAAAGCCAATTGTTTACAGGTTTTTTTTTTCTATTAAAAGTGTTAACTTAAACATACACTCACCGGCCACTTTATTAGGTACCCCATGCTAGTAACGGGTTGGACCCCCTTTTGCCTTCAGAACTGCCTCAATTCTTTGTGGCATAGATTCAACAAGGTGCTGGAAGCATTCCTCAGGGAGTTTGGTCCATACTGACATGATGGCATCACACAGTTGCCACAGATTTGTCGGCTGCACATCCATGATGCGAATCTCCCGTTCCACCACATCCCAAAGATGCTCTATTGGATTGAGATCTGGTGATTGTGGAGGCCATTTGAGTACAGTGAACTCATTGTCATGTTCAAGAAACCAGTCTGAGATGATTCCAGCTTTATGACATGGCGCATTATCCTGCTAAAAGTAGCCATCAGAAGTTGGGTACATTGTGGTCATAAAGGGATGGACATGGTCAGCAACAATACTCAGGTAGGCTGTGGTGTTGCAACAATGCTCAATTGGTACCAAGGGGCCCAAAGAGTGCCAAGAAAATATTCCCCACACCATGACACCACCACCACCAGCCTGAACCGTTGATACAAGGCAGGATGGATCCATGCTTTCATGTTGTAGACGCCAAATTCTGACCCTACCATCCGAATGTCGCAGCAGAAATCGAGACTCATCAGACCAGGCAACGTTTTTCCAATCTTCTATTGTCCAATTTCGATGAGCTTGTGCAAATTGTAGCCTCAGTTTCCTGTTCTTAGCTGAAAGGAGTGGCACCCGGTGTGGTCTTCTGCTGCTGTAGCCCATCTGCCTCAAAGTTCGACGTACCGTGCGTTCAGAGATGCTCTTCTGCCCACCTTGGTTGTAACGGGTGGTTATTTGAGTCACTGTTGCCCTTCTATCAGCTCGAACCAGTCTGGCCATTCTCCTCTGACCTCTGGCATCAACAAGGCATTTCCGCCCACAGAACTGCCGCTCACTGGATGTTTTTTCTTTTTCGGACCATTCTCTGTAAACCCTAGAGATGGTTGTGCGTGAAAATCCCAGTAGATCAGCAGTTTCTGAAATACTCAGACCAGCCCTTCTGGCACCAACAATCATGTCACGTTCAAAGTCACTCAAATCACCTTTCTTCCCCATACTGATTCTCGGTTTGAACTGCAGGAGATTGTCTTGACCATGTCTACATGCCTAAATGCACTGAGTTGCCGCCATGTTATTGGCTGCTTAGAAATTAAGTGTTAACGAGCAGTTGGACAGGTGTACCTAATAAAGTGGCCGGTCAGTGTATGTGTTATTTATAACACATATGTTTTAGTTTTTTTGTCAAAATTTTTTCAACATTCTTCTGTTATGCGTTTGCAATGTACTTTTCTTTGTGTTTTTTTATGTTCAGTCATGAGCATAAAAAACACTTTGAATTGTCTTTTTTTACTGAAATGTTCAAATAATCAGCTTGCCTTGTCTTACCTTAATTATTTAAGCAGTTACATTTTTTATGATTGATAAATGGTAAAAATGAAGGCAATTGTTCATGAGTTGATTTGGATCTAAGGACAAAATACAGAGAAAATTAAATCATGCGTTTCAGCAATATAGTGTAATAGACTGACTAAATGGCATGAAATTCAGGGGAAAAAAAATTTCTCAGTCGGACTTGAGACCTGACAAGGAATTGAAGCCCATGGCACATGGCTAAGTGACTTGAGTCTTTAGTAAGTCTTGTGAACATCTCTGATCTGGCTAGCTAAAGAGATTTGAATTTCCTAGCACATCAAATAAGAAATTGTGATATTCTTTTTTTAGATAGTTGTATTTATATTTTGTGTTCATAATATATAATATAATATAATAATTGCAATGATAATTACTACTCCTATCCGGTTCTTCTGAACCTAATGCCCTGTATCATCTTGTCTCATAAAGCTCATTGTGTTGTATAACGCCTTACAGTATTTGCCTTCTTTGTTTAATTACAAGCTGCGTGACTTGTCTTTGAATGGTTTGGTTGTGTGATCCATTTGACTAGACTAGCTTGACTAAAGTTATTTTTATCTCTCCATTTATCTACCCCCTGCCTGACAGGTTCACTGTTTAGGCTCTCCATCTATTCTCAGTTATTACATTTACAAGTAGCCCTAAAAACCACACACAACATGCAAGTCAACTGAATAGGCAGGTATTCGTTCCGTGACTCACTTCATTAGTCCTTTGCTTAGTGTTTGTTGCAGTGCCTTAGGGCCTAACCTGACTGTTCTTCCAAACAAATTGCTGGGTGTTCACAACAAGTTTTTCTCCTTTTTTTATGCAGAGGCCCCTTTGATTACACTATTTTCTTAATAGGGTGGGGGAAAAAAACGTGTGTTCTCGCAGCAGGAGTACCTGGTGATGCAGAAGTTCAAACACCTGGCACACAGCCTTCCTCTGGCACGAATGCACACCTCATGCATGAATGCTCACACATTCTGTGTTTTGCTTGAGTGAATTTTGGACTTTGTGTATTGTTGGTTTTCTGAGGAAGAAAAGTAACAGTAGGATTTAGGTGAGGACTTTAAACAGAGTAAAGCTAATTTTATTATTGACTTTTGGCAGATACAAGCATGTGAACGTTACCTTGTATGGTGCCACTCCTTTGTTTGGTAAAACTAAATCATCAAAGTTGCACCTGAAGTAATTATAGCTGTGTCTTTTAGGATGCCAAAGATTACCTCAATATTTAACAATACATTTTTTATTTATTTAAAAAAAAAAAACTGTCAGTGTCATTTTTTACGATACTATAGCCTCTTTCAGCTCTCATCCAGATAGGGTGCACCATAATTTATGAGCACCATCTTGTTGAGGAAACTTTGACATCATACATTGACAAAGCCGATAAGATCCAGATTTAGATCGGATTGTGAGAAACAGTGTGACTTCTTGTATGCTAGTTAAATAGAATACGATGTTTATTCAAAGTTCTTTTTCCTGCTCCTGCCAGCTGTGCTGTTTGTTCCCATGCTTTGTTTAAAGGGAAGCAGAACATTTTCTGTATGTCACTTCGTCTTTCTTGTAAAGCAGTTTAATACAAACATTTCTGAAGCCTGATATCTGTTTTGTAACAGTTTAAACCTTGTGGCTCACAGTTTGTTTTACACAAAGGCTTCAGAACTTAACACCGCATCCCCTGCAGCTACAAAAACGACTTGTAACTTGCCCGTTTAAGATACAATACACTATAATTAGCCGAGTTAGCTCGACCTCGCTATTGTCTGTTGAAGACAGGTGGGAGTTGTGCCGGTGTTAGATTGACCTTATCATGTGACTGCGGTCAGGTGTTGTCCAATGCCTGGGCTGTGTCTCTGTAGCAGAAAACCTCATCCATCACCAGCTTTATTGCAATGTTCAGATGATGCCCACGAGGTGCTAATGCTTAGCCGAGAGGAACGAGCAACAGGAAGAAGGAGAGGGATAAAACTTTAAAAAGTAGTTGTTTTACAATATCATTCCCACAAATATTCTTTTTGTCAGAAAGGGAATGCAACTACTATACAAAAACCGTGGTGTCTGCTCCAAATGTCATGTTAAGCATGTTCTCAATAAAACTTTGATGCTAGAATGAGATTCATAGCCTCTGTAGCACTGAGCTGAAATGCAGTTACTATAAGGCTTGTAGACCTTTGTACCCCTACAGGTAATACTTCCTATTGCAAAAGATTCTCCCAAAGCTTTATAAATGAATGTTATTTGGAAAAAAGTTAATGTCTGTTGGTAACCAAGTCTAAGTAGTTTTTTCTGTATACATACAAATGTTTCATGTGAGATATTATCATTTAAAACTGTGCGAGGTGCTGACAAGAGCCAAGATCCCTTTTGCTACACTTAATAAAACTTTCTTTATATGTTGTTTTTTTGTTGGTGTTTTTTGTACTCTCTTCTCTAAGCTTTGTGCTTTTATTGAATACCTATTCAGCTAAATACAGGTGGCTAGAAGGCCAAAAATCACAAGCGTTCTCATTCTTACAGAGTCAACCTTGAGCACACCCACTAAATCGGTTTCTCTCTTTCAGCCTGAGGGAGTGATCTGTCTCTCCTCCCCTTGCTGATAGAGTAAATTGCCAAGGGCACTCTATCTATTTGTCCTTTCCTGCCTCTTTTTTTTTATTAGAACCTGATTGCATTTGAACAATAGTTGTCCGCTCATAAATTTTGCGCCTGTGTTGACATTAGGCCACATTCCTTGCAGTACCCTCAGGAGGAGAAAGAGCAAGCCAGGGTGTTTGGTAATTTGTTACGCTGTTAAGCACCTAATAGATGTCCACCTGGTTTTTGAGAGCAGTAGCTGCAGTTCAGGAGCTTGCCTCCTTTGCACTTCCAGGTTACAAGTGTTTTATTGCCTTCAATTATGAAGGCTGGCTTTTGTGTCTGCCCTGCTTTTGTGTGTTTTTCTGTTACATCTGGCTCACTAAGCTATAGACAGGGCAACCAGCCAGGCCACATCAAAAGCTCTGGGCATAAAAAAGGCAAAAACTGTTAAGGTATAACTGAACTTCTCTGATTTTAATGTAGACTTCCTCGTTACCTAAAGACATGGGTTTGAAGTTAGCTCAAGATGCCAATAATGATCCTTATTTGTTTCATGTGGTTTAATGAGCAATATAGACTGCAGCTGGTAAAGGGGAGACCTCACAGAGTCTGGAGAAGGGGCAACCCCACCCACAGGTACTCATATATTCCAACACAATCATTGTACCAAGCAGCTGCAGAGTCGTAAGTGGCACGTGGGTGGAGAGGTTTGGGGGGGGTTAAAACAAGCCCTCTCACTAATGCCCCTTTTTGCGGTTACAGCAACCATTAATTAAAGGGGAAAAAAAGAGTGCATCAGATGTTGGTTTTATTAGCCAAGACTCCTTAGAGGGACTCAAAACGAAAGGAACATATGTCATGCATTTGATGACGCCCCCTCCCTCTCATTTCCTCACCCCACTTGCCCACCTAACGCACAAAATGTACAGTCAGCAGCCATCTGCAGACACAATAGCACTTGCTTGATCTTAAGGAAACAGTTAAAATTTGGCCTTGCTCAGGCTTTAGTTTCTGCTGGCTGGATTACATCCTGCACTGCCTCATATTTGAGGCAAATGTGTTAATAAATGAAACCTCAGGGGTTGTGTGTTGATCTAAGGGCTCTAATGATTGCAACTGTCAGGGTTCACATGTGGGTGGTGCAGGCCGAGGTTCAAAGCTTAAAAGTTCACAAGTTTGGCCCTCAGTATGTATTTCTTATATTTTGTGCAATAAAAAAAGGTTAGTGTCTTGATAAGAATCAATCAAGCTGTCTGTCTGTCTTTCTCCCATTAAATAATGTAACTGCTTTATATATTAGGCAGGTGTGCTAAGTCACTAATTTTGTAAACACGTTGCATCCATACCAAAAGTACATAGATAATACTCTTCTTTCATTCTTAATTTTATGTTGAAGTGTGATAGCATGCCTTAGCTTCAGGGGAAGGCTGATTTATGAGACACATGCCTGTTTTTTCATGACTTGTTTGATTGCATTTTCAGCTCTTAGGCACTCAGCCTGCCAAAACCATAAAAATCCACACCTGTGCAAGATTTCTAGTCAGATGAAACATAGGCAGAGCATGAGGAAGCAGGTGATCTGAGGTATTTTACCTCCCTTGATCAGCACAGGCATGTAGTACAGATCAACAAGTGACATCTTTGACTGATTGATGTTCATTGTACCTTTATAGAAGTTTTCTTTGTTGGCGTGGTTAAGTTTATGGGAAGGGACACACACTTACCTTTGAAATGATTCCTTGTTCACTATGTTAATATAGTTTTTTGCTATTGTTCTTTTACCATAAGTTCTCTGTGTTTAACAAGCCACCCGGGTAGGTGTAATTGCAAATACAGTATAACATCTGACATTTTCCTTTTAAATTTTTTTTTTCCATAAACAGAAATTAGGTATGGGAGGTGAGTCTCATGGTAAGAACATACAAAAAATGTAAGCAAAAGTTACACTTGGTTTAATTTAAAGCAAAGAAGAAATTATTTTTTGTTGAGGTTCTGAAAATGTACATTGGGAGATTATAGCAGTTATGATGCAGTTAAAATTTAGCCATTATTTTCCAAACCTGCTTAATGGTTGCACGATCATGGTGGGATGAGGTTCCTGTCTCAAATATGTAATGGATAAGATACAAGATTGTATAAAGTTCATCTTTAGATAAAAATTGAGAGTTAGAAAACATAGTAAAGCTAAGATCTTTTAATAGAAATAAGTAAGATACAGTGGGGCAAAAAAGTATTTAGTCAGCCACCATTAGTGCAAGTTCTCCCACTTAAAAAGATGAGAGAGGCCGGTAATTTTCATCATAGATATACCTCAACTATGAGAGACAAAATGAGAAAAACAAAATCCAGAAAATCACATTGTCTGATTTTTAAAGAATTTATTAGCAAAATATGGTGGAAAATAAGTATTTGGTCAATAACAAAAGTTCATCTCAATACTTTGTTATATACCCTTTGTTGGCAATGACAGAGATCAAACATTTTCTGTAAGTCTTCACAAGGTTTTCACACGCTGTTGCTGGTATTTTGGCCCATTCCTCCATGCAGATCTCCTCTAGAGCAGTGATGTTCTGGGGCTGTCGCTGGGCAACACGGACTTTCAACTCCCTCCAAAGATTTTCTATGGGGTTGAGATCTGGAGACTGGCTAGGCCACTCCAGGACCTTGAAATGCTTCTTACGAAGCCACTCCTTCGTTACCCGGGCGGTGTGTTTGGGATCATTGTCATGCTGAAAGACCCAGCCACGTTTCATCTTCAATGCCCTTGCTGATGGAAGGAGGTTTTCACTCAAAATTTGACGATACATGACGCCATTCATTCTTTCCTTCACACGGATCAGTTGTCCTGGTTCCTTAGCAGAAAAACAGCCCCAAAGCATGATGTTTCCACCCCCATGCTCCACTGTAGGTATGGTGTTCTTTGGATGCAACTCAGCGTTCTCTCTCCTCCAAACACGACGAGTAGAGTTTTTACCAAAATGTTCTATTTTGGTTTCATCTGACCATATGATATTCTCCCAGTCATCGTCTGGATCATCCAAATGCTCTCTAGCAAACTTGAGACGGGCCTTGACATGTACTGGCTTAAGCAGGGGGACACGTCTGCCACTGCAGGATTTGAGTCCCTGGCGGCGTAGTGTGTTACTGATGGTAGCCTTTGTTACTTTGGTCCCAGCTCTCTGCAGGTCATTCACTAGGTCCCCCCGTGTGGTTCTGGGATTTTTACTCACCGTTCTTGTGATCATTTTGACCCCACGGGGTGAGATCTTGCGTGGAGCCCCAGATGGAGGAAGATTATCAGTGGTCTTGTATGTTTTCCATTTTCTAATAATTGATCCCACAGTTGATTTCTTCACACCAAGCTGTTTACCTATTGCAGGTTCAGACTTCCCAGCCTGGTGCAGGTCTATAATTTTGTTTCGGGTGTCCTTTGACAGCTCTCTAGTTTTGGCCATGGTGGAGTTTAGAGTGTGACTGTTTGAGGTTGTGGACAGGTGTCTTTTATACTGATAACGGGTTCAAACAGGTGCCATTAATGAAGGTAACTAGTGGAGGACAGAGGAACCTCTTACAGAAGAAGTTACAGGTCTGTGAGAGCCAGAAATCTTGCTTGTTTGTAACTGACCAAATACTTATTTTCCACCATATTTTGCAAATAAATTCTTTAAAAATCAGACAATGTGATTTTCTGGAATTTGTTTTTCTCATTTTGTTTCTCATAGTTGAGGTATATCTATGATGAAAATTACCGGTCTCTCTCATCTTTTTGAGTGGGAGAACTTGCACTATTGGTGGCTGACTAAATACTTTTTTGCCCCACTGTATATAATGTAAAATGGACCTAAATCATTTTCATTTGTTACTCGGGATGAAAGTAACATTCCCTATAAATAAACTGTCCTCCTATAGCCTTTGCCTAATTGTTGTTATTTTATGTAGCTATATAAATCCAATTATTGTTATTTCTGCTTAAGTCTCCTCTCAACCAGTGCGTAAATGACTTGTACTTATTTGTCTTAACCACTGTCTGTTATGTGCATGTGAAAATGTTAGATAAAATGAAGAATCACGAATCATAAAATCATCCTCTTATATAATTTTGGGGGGGGGAAGAATAAATTTGTAGTAGTTTTTTGCAAAATGTGTTGACAAATTTAAAGATGAATGTAGCATAAACACCTGCTTAGAACTTTCTAAATGAAGTCAGATGCGTGCAACTATATTTCTAAATAAACATGAATTTAGTAATGGTAATCGCCTGCACTCCTTTAGTTTCCATCCCATTACTTTCCAATCAGTCACCGTTTGTTCTTGCAGACAACTGTAATGTTGTAGGTGTTACTACTAATGGGCTGAAACAGATAAGGGAGGAGAAGTGAGAAGTAACTCTGAAATCTCTATTCACTCTTGAATGTTCTTACATCTTAAACTGACTTTAAACTGTAGGACTGGCACTGAATTGTGACTTTTAAAAACCTTGCTTTACCTTTATTTAAATAACTGTCCCATTTCTCACTAAAACACTATAAGCATTACTGTAACATTCAATATCTTTAACTTTTGATACAGAACAGTTTGGTATTTTGTAAGATGATATCCAGTGTCTGGCAGCCAATGCACTGTAGACCCTTGTGATTACAAATGACCTTCTGTAGCAATAATGCAATAAGTGTTGTCTCTTATCTACATTCTCTTGGTTCTTTTTCACTTTGCGTGACACAATTGTGCATTTATCAGTGTAATTGCTTGAGTCGGAAGTGCTGATGGTATCTATTAGGTGTATTTCCACCCTGTTAAAAGCGTAAGGCCTTTTAATGTATGACCCTGCTTGAGTGAACTGCTACACACAATTACACACTGATCAGAGATTGAGTGGACTGATGATGCTGACAATTGTGATCTGATGGCAGAGATGATATTGGACCACCCAGCGCTTTTATGACAAGCCTTTCAGATATACTCCAAGAGTGAAACAACAGAGGGAAACTGAGGTTAATCATTTTATTTACTTGGTTTTCTCTCCCCTTTTCTCCTTCTATTCCTTTCTTCAACCAAGTGATGGAGCTCGACCATGGAGTGCAGGGGGAAGAAATCGATAGGGAGCGCATTACAGTAAAACGTATTGATTAGGAGACCTGTGAGCAGTGTGTTGGTCGCAGAGATGGTGGAATGATGCAATGCTTAAAGGAATTTATCCTTTGACTTTTACATTAACCTTTTATTGACTGCTTTGCCTGTCCATAATTAACACTCACTTTAGCTAAAGTGGTTAGTTTAAGCGCAAAGGGGGCTTGGGCCCTTATTGCAGTGAGGGCCATGGAGCTGCTGCCCCTGCTGCAGTTCAAGTACACTGTGCTGCACAGAGGTACAGGCCTCTGTGGAATAGAGGCGATAGAGTCCTAGATACCTTTCGCATTAGCATACCATTTGAGCAAGGGCCTGCCAGGCTATAAGGTTTCAGGGCAAATTGAAATGAGTGATTGTATTGCCAATCTCTCTTGACCGAGCGCCAGATGGGATAGTTAGGCCCATATCTGTCTGGGGTTAATCCATTGGAACAGCCTGGACTCACAAACATTCTCTACCTCCTTTAAAAGCCCTCCCTTTCCAACAGCACAGAGCACACACTCACACCTCTTTGTCTTTGACCTTAACTTTAAGGTGGACTGTTCTGCCATGGGAAAGTCTTTCTATGGGCCTTGTTTGTACGCAACTGTGACTTACACGGAATATCTAGTGAGAGCCCTGGAGAGCTTAAGGCACCTCGCCCGGTATTGACTTTTTGTTTGGTTCCATTTTAGTAGTCAGGAGACATACTCAGGAAACAGTGGTAGATTGTGTAAAAGTGTGTGCTGAATTACCTTCACTATATTATCTTTGATAGTCCTCCAGCCCCGATATCTTTTATATCTCTGGTAAAGCAAAAGCCTTCTGTTGGCGTGCAAATGTTGCTAGATCCCCTGTCAAATAAAGGCAGCAGTTCTGTTGAAGGTGGCCAGTTGTTTAGCCTTTCATTATGACTCAGGGCAACAGGAAAAGTCTGTTCTTTCATAGCTCTGCTGCATGAATACTTTATCAGACCAAATCAAAAGTATGGCTTCCCTGGCCTGTGGTGTCCATAAACTGATGTCAGCAGAATTTGCACGGCATGCGTCTGCTGTCTAGGTCAGTTTCCACTCACACATTGCAGCGATCTGTATGCCAGCCGTGTCTTCATCCTCTCTCTCTGAAGTGGTGCTTCCTTTAATTCGCAACCTAAATAAATGATGAGAACATTTAAACACACGGCTCGTCGCAAAGCCCCAAGGTCGCTTAATCGTATTATTTATGAAGTGATGTGCTACATAATGGTACTTAGTGCATGTTAACAGATGCTATTATCAGGCCCTGATCCAGAACGCCAAAAGATATATTGGACAGTGGATGTTAATGCTGCTCCTCACCACCGTAATGCGGCAGCCCTCTAAAGGGCTAACCGCACCAAAAATGCAGCACTTAGGCTGAGAGCCAGTTGAACATTAAGTGGCTCTGGAGAAAATATATTACAACAAATTGTGGCAGCCCCCGTCTGTCCCCTAACAACTTTAACATCCCCTTCTCCCATCTATAACCGACCCCCATATCTTTCTCTTGGTCTCCTTCCTGCCCTCCCCTCAGTCTGTGGCCACAAGGTGGTGTTGGTGGTTGGGTTGTGTGGATAGGGTAGATATGACAGATGGTGGCATGATGACTGAGTGGGGAATATAGCTGGCCTTGTGGCTCAGGAAGCACGTTCTCCACATATAACATACAAAATGCCATCCCCAACCCCTCCCTGTTGCACCTCTAGGTCAGGGGTCACTCTCGTCTGTCAGGAGGCAGAGGGAGGGCAGATTTACAGTGACAGCAGAGAGCACAACAGAGTCACAGCAGTAAATATTTACACAGGTCTGACAAAAGATGTGTCTGAGGTCTTTTGGGGTTCAACATACTGTAGAAATTACAGCTGACCTCTGATTATTAATCACACAACAATCCTGCTGTTACACGAATGGGCTGGGTTTCTCACTGCAGCAACAGAGAGTGATGTTCTTCTGAAAGCATCCTGCTGAGGGGAGCTCTTTGTGTGTGTGAAATGAATTGGGCATTAATCAAGATGTATGATATCATGTCTTATCATCACTTTCATGCTGTCGCAGCTATTCATCGTTTTCGAAAAATGTTCTGACACCACTTTTCCCATTTGTCTCAGCTATATTTGGTTCTGGAAGCTTAACTGGCTTGAAAGTGTGTCAGTATTGCCAAAAACATTTCAGCTGTTCAAGACAAGTGTAGGAAACTAAAATGCTTTTCAGTCTCTTTTATACAAGAGAGACAAAGACAAACTGAACTGCTGCTAAACTGCAAAAGAGATAAAACAACCATTTATCTCTGGCTCTAACAGATTTACTGTTGCTGAATTTATCAGCAGAAAGTCTTCAGAGTCACTTGCCTTGATGTGTGTTTCTACCAATTAGTTCTGATGGGAGGGAGGAGTTAATGGCTTTGTGTGTTTCCTGTGTCCTATCGCCTCAGGTGCCACTCGAGTCTGGCCCAGACGTTACCCCTTGAGGAGGCCCCAGTGGACCGACCCTTCTGGGGTGTGGATGACCCTGGCATGCCTCTACCCTTTGATCTGGCTGAAATCATCAGCAGAGTGGAGTCACTGCTGTGGAGGTGAGCCCAAAATGAATGTACTTACCCTTACTAAAAAGAAATATCTATATTTAATCGAGATTTAAGTGATGTGTAATAATTCTTAAAATCCTCTTTAATAGCAGCAGCAGCAAATCAAATACCAAGATGGACAAAATTCCAGCCTTTTGATACGGCTTTTAGTTGCCTTTAGTGCATCCAGAGTCCTGGATCTTATTCTACGTGTTCTTCTCTAGGAATTAACACAATTTTATTTATTTATTTATATAGAGATTTAGGTTTGGGGACCCTTTTTTATCCAGTATTTGTTTTTATTTAAAATCCAGTTGTATGTCAAAGAGTTTATCATACCAACCAGGCTTAACAAGTATAACCAGGCCCACAGCATGACAGATTCTCCACCGTTCCTGACAATGAGGATGAGGTTCTTTTCCACATACTCTTTTCTAACAAGCTAAACCCATGTCTATCATACTGAATGCTCACCTGAACAAATAATTTCAGTTACAGTCCTCAAAGAATTTAGTCAACTTCTTGATTAACTCATTAAAGATAATTGGTAATCTTGCTGCAATTACAAGAGTTATTTCTTTTTTTTTTTTACTCTTTCGCAGTCCTCTCTCTTTAGTAGGTTAAAAGTTTCGGTCATCATAAAGCTTAGTAAGCAGTGGATAAAAAACTCTTGTCATATTACCAATGGAAAGCATATAGCAGTGATTTATAAATGTTTTCAGTTTGATAATATGCAGCAGTGATCACATATTGAATGCTTTTCACACATCTTTATCAGGATTACTGACACAAGCAACTGACAGCGTATTAAAACCAGTTCAGATTCTATTCATTTAGTGCTTGGCTTGTTTATTAGAAAACCCTTCCACCAGTTAAGCTATTATTATTATTCCTTGTTTTTTTCATAAATAGATGCAGCACGCTGACACACAATAACTGCAAAGGTTATTTTTAGAGCAGTTTGTTAACCGTCACTCATGAAATCAAGACTGAATACATGTGTAGCACACCATGCGAGAACAGCTGAGAGGCTTGCTCAGGGCACAAGCAACACAAATGACCATTTATGGTCATTATGAAGACCCAGAAGGAAATTTTGAAAAAAATATTATCATATATATTTAGGGCTTATTTTTTTCAGTGTATCAGTATTCAAATCTGTGGAAAAGAGTCTTACAGCCCTAAAACTTTAGGTTGACCTTTTGACCTTGGATTCAGCTTTAGCTAAACATGCATGTCTGTTGTTCTTCAGAGAGCAAAAATAAATGTGTTTTTTAAGGGTCAACATTTTTGTTCCGCTAATGTACCTAGAACCAGCTGAAATGAAATGTCTTAAATAACCAGAAACTGTAAACCAAAATGATTCAATTTTATGTTACCGTCAAATGAAATGTGAATTTTGAAGTTTTATCTTTTATTATTAAACATTTAAAATATGATGTATTTGTATTTCTATCTCTACTCTACTGAACACTTGAAAATTCTTCTTTGAAATTAGCATCCAACTACTCTAGTTTTATACCCCAATTGAGTGTTTAATAACTCAACTTATCCTCAACATTCAACATTAGTTAATACTGGAAAATAATCCACCTTTTTGATGTTTCTATTTGTATATGTTTGATTCTGCTCCATCAGGATGTAAAGGTCTGATAAAGGAACCAAGGATGAAAAAAATCAACCCACCAGCTTCTCTGAATGGTCCCCACATCAGCTTGATGAGACTGACAACGGATGTTCCATTTGTTGTGGTCCCATAATGGTTGGATGTGTTTTGATTGGAGCATCTACACCCTTCCCCACTGCTTCACCCACCGCTATCCCAGCCAGTATCTACATTTCAGTTACTCTATCTTGGATTTGTCAGGAAGCAGGAATCAGAGCACCACATTGTATTCAGAATAGCGCTTTAGCAACATGCTAACAACACAGAGCTTAGCAGCAAACTACTAGTGACACAACAGTCTAACAAAACATAAGTGGAACCTGCATTTAAGTGTTAGCATACATTGTATAACTATTTATTTCTGTGTACTCTGTTGCTTAATCTCATGTAATCCAGATCTGCTTTTATTAATGGACTGACTCATTCTCAGTAGCCTCAGTACCCTACATACATATATGCTTTCTGCTTGTCTCACAGTATTATGATATGGTATAGATTGGTAAGAAAACTCATTTTTCTCTCATGGTATTTCATTCTTCACTTATTCGTAGTGTTTTAGTGTGTTCAGAAGTGGAATAAGCCTGCGGAGACCAAAGAGAAACTACGATAAGAAAGTTCTGAATGTCATCGGGTGGAAAACATGAAGAACGTGTTGTGTTTGTGGTGCAGTGGCGTGCTTGTGCCATTTTGCTTTTCGAATATGCCTGTTTGTCTGTCTGTGTTCGTTTACCAACGCCACTATACAAGTGGTCGGCCGTTTGCTTGTATGTGTTGTTTTTGTGCACCCTCTCTCCCCCATTTGCCTACATGAAGGCGCACATGTGTGAATGTGATAGCGTGCGTGAGCCCTGCAGGACGCCTGCCAGTTGTTTGTTCTCGAAGACGAAGGAACGGAGCGCTGCAGAAGAGCCCCCTTCTTCCTCTGCTCTGATGAAAGGCAGCGCTGATAGAATGACCCGGAACACAACCGCCGTTTCTCATAATTACAGCTGTTCAGTCGCTTTTAATTACTCTTAAAGCGTGTAGAGCACCACGTTCCCCTGTAATGCTGCGGGCCATCCGAGAGAGCGAGGGAAAGATCCGGAGCTTCTGACAAAATCCACTTTCAGAAAAGCTGCAAAAAAAAAGCGGGTTGAGGAAGACGGCCGACGTCAAAGTGGTTTAGCAGCTCTGCTAGTTTGATTTTTCTCTCTGTCTAGTTCATGGTGAAGTAGAGATGCTATTTGCTATTAAGAATGTGGAATGCACTCCATTTTTTTACTTCCAAGGTTTTTTCAAAGATTTTAATGGTTGCCAAACGCTGTTCTTCTTACTTCCTCTTTCTGTGCTTTTTGTTATTTCTTATTGTCAGGGAGATTTGTTTGTAGGACAGCAGCAGTGTTGACTTCTTTGAATCACTCTGTGCTCCCGGCGCCTCGGCTTGTATGTCTGAAGCAGTAGGAATGGCAGTAAATAAAGAAATGTGTTTTATCCAGCGGCCTTGGTCTGTCTCTTTTTTTTTTCTAATTCTGCTTGATAAAGCACACACAAGTGTAACATTTTAATTGCACTGCATTTAATCCTCAATGATAGCATTTCCCTTGTATGTCTATTTCCAAAGTACGAGGATTGTATGACTCGTGTAAATTGACTCTAATGGTCAAAATTTAAAATCTTTTCCTCTAACAACATTTCCTTTTTTACAAGCTGATGTATGTGTGTTGTTCTGTCCTGAAAGGTTGACGTATGTCCATTTCTATTACAGCTTCATGTCATTTTGAGTAAACCTCTATCGGGTTTGTAGTTAAGATCATGTACAAAAAAAAAAAAAAAGCAATAAAAATTGATGCAAAAAAAAATTTTATGCAAAAAACGATGAAAAGCTACAAGTTAAGCTTCTGTTGTCAAGCCTTACAGATTATATTTATCAATAAGCTTATTGTGGAATTTGACTGAGACATTTTAACACATAAACCTTTTGATCTTAAACTTATTAATTTAATCTTTGGTGCAGGTTTTCTTCTAAAAAACAAAATTCTTATGCTTTCCTGTCCTCTCTAACCAGATCCCCTATCTTTAAATAAATCCATTTTGCATGATGCTTTCCCCACAATTTTTCAACGTGGGAATAAAGTGTGCAGTGTTGGTGTGCCAAAATGCCACCCATAGTGTTTTACATGTTGGTCAAAGAGTAAAATTTTAATCTAATCTCATTTAAACTGGATTCCTTACATTATTGGTATAATAATGACTTTCATCTGTCAACTTCCTTATTAAGGCTAGAATGAGAGAAGTGATTCTGTTCATAGAGGCTCCCACCCCAGCTGTGGATCAGTGTAGCTTCTCCTGAGCTAACGTGTCTGAAAGCTGCTTCTCTGATAAATGATAAATTTCATTTCTTTGTAGGTTTGCCATCCATAGGTGGGTAGAGTACCCAAAAAATTGTACCTAAGTTAACATTTAACATTTTTTTTTACTCAAGTAAAATTAAAAAAGTATTAGGTAAAAAGGCTACTAAAGTACTGAGTAATTGTTGGATTCAAACATCAGATTTATTGCTTAGAAATAATGCTGACAAACAAACCTTATGTCTAAGTTCTGGTATTTTAAAGACTCAAATGAATAAAGAATACAAATAAATGTCATAAATATAAAAGAACATATTTGTGCAAAAACAAATACTTTTACCCATTTTTTTTTCAACATTAAACTTAGAAACCAATCCTTACAATCAGAACTGTATGTTAAGACAAATTATCCTACTTCTACTCTACTGTTCACTGTATATTTACAGTGGGGCAAAAAAGTATTTAGTCAGCCACCAATAGTGCAAGTTCTCCCACTCAAAAAGATGAGAGAGGCCGGTAATTTTCATCATAGATGTACCTCAACTATGAGAGACAAAATGAGAAAAAAAAATCCAGAAAATCACATTGTCTGATTTTTAAAGAATTTATTTGCAAAATATGGTGGAAAATAAGTATTTGGTCAATAACAAAAGTTCATCTCAATACTTTGTTATATACCCTTTGTTGGCAATGACAGAGATCAAACGTTTTCTGTAAGTCTTCACAAGGTTTTCACACACTGTTGCTGGTATTTTGGCCCATTCCTTCATGCAGATCTCCTCTAGAGCAGTGATGTTCTGGGGCTGTCGCTGGGCAACACGGACTTTCAACTCCCTCCAAAGATTTTCTATGGGGTTGAGATCTGGAGACTGGCTAGGCCACTCCAGGACCTTGAAATGCTTCTTACGAAGCCACTCCTTCGTTACCCGGGCGGCGTGTTTGGGATCATTGCCATGCAGAAAGACCCAGCCACGTTTCATCTTCAATGCCCTTGCTGATGGAAGGAGGTTTTCACTCAAAATTTGACGATACATGGCCCCATTCATTCTTTCCTTCACACGGATCAGTCGTCCTGGTCCCTTAGCAGAAAAACAGCCCCAAAGCATGATGTTTCCACCCCCATGCTTCACTGTAGGTATGGTGTTCTTTGGATGCAACTCAGCATTCTCTCTCCTCCAAACACGACGAGTAGAGTTTTTTTTTTTTGTTTCGGGTGTCCTTTGACAACTCTCTAGTTTTGGCCATGGTGGAGTTTAGAGTGTGACTGTTTGAGGTTGTGGACAGGTGTCTTTTATACTGATTATGGGTTCAAACATGTGCCATTAATGAAGGTAACGAGTGGAGGACAGAGGAGCCTCTTACAGAAGAAGTTACAGGTCTGTGAGAGCCAGAAATCTTGCTTGTTTGTTATTGACCAAATACTTATTTTCCACCATATTTTGCAAATAAATTCTTTAAAAATCAGACAATGTGATTTTCTGGATTTTTTTTTCTCATTTTGTCTCTCATAGTTGAGGTATATCTATGATGAAAATTACCGGCCTCTCTCATCTTTTTAAGTGGGAGAACTTGCACTATTGGTGGCTGACTAAATACTTTTTTGCCCCACTGTACCTGATTTGGGAATGGTACAAATTACTTATAGAGTATTCAGGGATTTTACTCAAGTAGGAGTAAAGTAGGAAGTAAAAGTAAGTACTTATTTTTTTAAGTTGTTACTCAAGTAAATGTAACTGAGAACATGTAACTAATTACTACCAACTTCTATTCCCATAATCGTATACTCCTGGTGTATAATTAAATTATTCGCTGAGACATTTAATGCAGCTTCAAATGTCTTCACAGCTTTATTCACAACCATTTTTTTAATGTAATGTTCTCAAACAACCCTCTGGAGAACCCTTGTTTATATAGACCAGTGCACGCCTATGATCTACATTTACTTTTTAGATGTTTCCTGGAGGCACTTTGTGCTCTGGCTGTTATTTAGGGGTAGCAGTGTAAAGGAGGCTTGATACATGTTAATTTCACATTACTTTATGTTGGTCTATTCTAGCATGAACAAATGTATAAAAGTTCTGGGGTGTGAATACTTTCGCAATTAGTACATCCTGAGAAAAGAACATGTGGTATATATTTAATAAAATACAAGCAAATAAAAACTTTAATATTGCAGCACTTAACATTTAGTCTTTACAAGGCAGCTGGGGAGATGATTAGCAGCCTCCCTACTTCCTAAGTGAGAATTCCAGATTTAGGGGCAAACCAAATTTCTTCTTTTATTTTTTCTCTATGGGTTATAACTCATGTCTTTTTCATGGTATCTTCTTATTTCCTTCAACAATTTGCTTCTGGCAACAGACTAATAAACAGACATATTCACAGGCCTCTCCCAGTGAAAGACATGATGGCCAATATTCTCTATGACTGTCTGAAATCTCACCACCCCACCCTTTACAAGCTGCTGTCCCAGAGGTTGCTTGTGTTAACTACTTCCTGTAGTGGCTGAGTGACTGAGTGATGAATGAGTGTGCCCCTTAGGGGGCAACTAAAAAAAAAGGGGCCTCCACTTGAAGAGACAATTACACATGGCGCTGGTGAGAGCCACAGGTATGCATTGTCCTGACCGGGGTCAGTCACCATCCACCCATCCAAGCCATACTCAATTAGAGCAACAATGGGTGCAGAGAGAGATAAAATAACCAGGTGTGTGGGGAGGAAAAGGTATCGGTTTAGGGTCAAATCCCAGTCAAATGTTCCAGTGTGTTGATGTAAGCCTAAGATGGATTGAACCGAAGGAAATAGAAACAAAAAAGAAATGGTTTTAATTTATATGTGATACATATTTTGCACCCTTTCGCAAAAAAAGTTTTTTTTTCATCATTTTGGTTCATAACTATCTAGAGAATATCTATTTTCTTAAAATAAGGAATCAGCTGAATTTATAACATATTTGATACAAAGAAAAGTCCATCCAGAGGATATTTCTCATTCGTTTGTACAGCAATCAGTGCATTAAAAATGCACTCAGAATTGTATTTTATCTACACAAGAATCAAGACACTCGCTAAAATGTGCATGCATGAGATTTTTATAAACGGACCCACATGTGTAATGTATTCGCGCATGTATTGATGGAGTGTCCAAAGAGACCAGGATGGTGTCAGAGGCCCCGGGGGCCACAGAAGCAGCAGTAATTGTAGAAGCAGAGAGAAGAGCTGAAGATAGCATCGCAGCTCTGGGGCGGCTGTCAGCAGTTGGACGGGCTGCTCTCATTTGTCACCAACGAAGACACACACCACTCAGCACCAACAAAACATTGACTTGATTGACTACATGTGAAGCAACACAAGCCCTAATGTTTTGCAACTGTTAATTACACTGGAGGTCATAAAAGAGGCAGAGCGGAGAAGTTTCATGGCAGCCTGGAGACAAGGCAGCGACTGCTTTTAATTCAGATCAGGTTTAAATTAGTTTGATTCACTGAAGGTTCGGGGTGTCATGTTTATCTTAGAAACTTTAATGGGAATATTATTTGCTATACTTCTATTTATAAACAGATTTTGGGATGTTTCTTAAAAAAAGTAACCTGTATAAACGATAATTGTGTGCATCTTTTTCTGTACAGTCGTGACACTTCTCAGGAGACATAAGCCCTAAAAGCTAAATTACCCTTAACAAATCAATTTCTTTTTTGTCTGTTTACTTAATTTGAAAATTTTGATGATTAAATATTGTGTTTCATTGTGTTTTTACCTCTGTAAAATTGTGTTACACTTGGTTGCATGAAAAGGGATCTGCAAATACTGATTGATTGATTGATTGATTAATTAATTAATTAATTAATTGATTGATTGATTGATTGATTGATTGATTGATTGATTGATTGATTGATTGATTGATTGATTGACTGAGGAACTTACACAAAAACCTTCTGCCTGCATCACAGTCTGACAAACCCACTTCTTAAAGAGGTTATCATTTTTTTATTCACTCTTGACAAATATAGTGGTTCTGATGTTACGGTTGCCAGTTATTTTCCACACAGCAGAGTTTTAATCCAGTGACGTAGTATCAGCTTTGTAATCTCTTCCTGCATCTAGTACCTTTTTTTCCTATATCATTGGGAGTTTGAAATAAAAAGCATATGATTAGTATTTTTTTTTCTGTATTTCCTTACCTATTTCACTTACATTGCAGTGTCCATAAAATCTGTAATACTCCCTGCATGAATTATAATAAAGCTATTTATATGCATAAATCAAGTGGAACACTATGGCAATAGCCGTACTGCTCCACTTGTGAAAGCAAAATCTGTTGGGCTCAATTATTCTCATGGCAACATTGCCAGACAGGACACTGAGAAAAAAAAGAAAAAAAAAAGAAATAAGTATTCCAAAGGAATGAAAAATCCTTTGCTATGTGAAGAAAAACAGTAACTTGCAAACTAGATGATTTTTGGTAGTGTTAAAAAAAATATATATTTTTGACAACCTAAAATATCGGCAAAGCATCATTAGTCTTTTAGAAACCTTAGGGTTCTTGTGAAATGCTAACAATACTTTAAATCATGATTGGTAGCCTTAAAAGTAGTGGATTAAAACAACGATTTCACATGGATCTACCTGGATTGGACAAAATGCATAATAACAGAACAAACGATACTTCCTCCACCGTGCCTAGCAGGTTTCATAGTTTATTGTTTTGTTGTTGTTTTTTTGCTTTTAAGACCAAAGATTACTTTATAATAAAATAACAGTGCTTACAAAATATGTTACTCCTGTTCATTTTAAAGGCTTAAATAATACAATTTGCTGAGAGGTTAGAGTAGCTCTTTAAAGTAGTCTTTAAGGTAGTCTTTTTTTAAATAAACCTATCCCTGCTTTTTAAAGTACTTGAATTTTTTGATGTATGAAGTCTTTTTTTCTTACCACAGTTTTCAAGTTTTTTTTCCCTCTGGCTCATTGGATTTTTTATTTTTATTTTTTTATCAGAAACATCTCATCCTGCATAACCTATAGACTGGGTGACAGCTGATCACCACTGGCATGCTTTCCTACCCCCTGTTCATTCAGCATTAGGCTGAGTGTGAAGTGATGTGAGGTCATGCTGGTGATGTTGATGTAGTTAGAAGCCATGCAGTTAAGCAGCGTTGATGAACACAAGCTATGGCGTGATGAGTGTGTGCACTTATTGTAAAGTGGAGGGGAGCTCTTAAGGGAGAAAGCCCTTTTGGATCAAACAGTAATCTTATCAAATGTGGAGCATTTTTGTGGGTCTTTGCTGTGGCCCTGGCTCTGGTAAACCAGCAGCTATCCTGCGGGACCTCTGTCTCTTTATCTCACCCTCTTTCATTACCAGTCTGGAACGTTTGCCCCATTTCTACTATTCAGTCCCCATCTCCATTCTGCACTCATTGATCTCTGCTGGTTAAATTTTCTACCTCTGGTGTTTGCCTTAGAAGATGATCTTTGTAACAGTTGCAGCACTGTGGCTAATGTAGAAAAAAGATCCCAGGAGCATGAAGACTGGGATTCTTTGTTTGCCGACAGCTTGTTCCACTTTTGATCACATTTAATCTGATAACAAAACTCACCTGGGCTACCTTAGAAAACCAAATCAGAGTCAGCTTTACACGTCAGCTAATGTTCAGCTTTTGTTCTCTATTTTAGAATAAAACCAGTTGTACTTTAGCCAACTCTAAATCACAAAAGCAACAAAAAGAATATTTCTGTGATTAGGATTTCTCACCTTTCCACCGTTCCATTACAGAACCCTATTTTTCCAGAGCAGCGATCAAGAATCTCCACTCACACCTGTCTCTCTCTCTTAACATTATGAGGCCCCTTATTGCCTTGCCATTCATATCAGTGGGATTAAATGGATCGTTTTCCAACGTTAGCAGCTCCTCCACCGAGTGGTCTTGATGTCAGGGCCAAGCATAATTGAGTCATCTGCATCTCATCTAAAATGGATGAAAGGACTTTCTGATATCTCCAGTCCTCTCCCCATGCAGCAGCCCACTAAAACACACAGGCACACACAACCCACACTTAGCAGGAGAGAGAGAGTCTTCCGCTTGCTTTTTATTATTTGAAGGAAAGTAGAATGAGGACCGCCAAAGATAGAAGTGCTCTGTTAAAAAAACATCAATTGCTGAAGTAGATATCAAAGTAAATTAGTAACTACGTAGGAAGGGAATATTTACTTCCCACTTAAAGACAGTCCTTTTAGAGGTATTCACCATAGCTACATTTACATGGATTAAAAATATATGGATTGAAGTGCTGATCAGATCAAAAATGTTTCATATTAACATGGCAGACTAAATATTCTAATCCGATTTGGTCCAATCGGAAAGAAATTTCCTTCAGAAAAGAGAGAGGTGTTCCTTTTCTGATCGCCATTCCAATCGCCATCAACACACCTGATCGGATCTTTGGGAAAATAATCTTCTCTGGATATGTGTACAACTTTAGAGTTTGCGCCATTTTTCCAAAGAATTAGATAATTCTGCGCATGCCTAAATGATTTAATCCGATCTAACCTTAGGCACTCCTTTAGTGAAAGACTTTTACACCCTGTTTGTAAAAAGGAGCGCTTCCGCAGGTCATTCATCCCTGCAGCAAACAGACTCTACAATGCGACACTACAAAGGCAACAACTTGAGCAATGTATAAGGAGCAATTACTATTTGACACCCAGTGCAATAACTATAAACATAGTGGAGTGAAATAGAGCAATGCATAATGTATAGTTACCCTGTATATTGATCCTATTATATATATATATATAATATACAGTATATAATATATATAAAAAAACAGATGTCATGTGGACGTACTGTATACTGTATATATCCCATGCACCTTTTTCTCTTGATGCAAAAGTAAATGAGTATCAAACAATGACCATTCACACAAGATATTGGTAGTTGTCTTTTTTTTCTGAACATGAGATTCTTGCACAAAGCAGCAGATGAAAAAGATCAGGAGAACAAAGTGACAGCGAATACTTAACAGGAGAAGCATTACACCTGAAGGCAGCAGGGGGACTAAAGTATCAAATTTTTTGCTTTCAACTTCGGTGGCAATTAGAGTCATTTAATGTAGTACAGTCTATCACACTGATATATTCTGCTTAGTTTTTCTTTTTTCCCTGAAAGTAACAAAAGGATGAGTACAGAGAGCCAGATGGATCTGTTGATTTGCCTCATTTCAAAGGAAGACAAAGCAACGGATAAAAGAGAGATATTGTTCAACAAGAAAAAGAGAATAAAACCAGAATAGAAAAGATCCAATTTTGTGTTATAACTTCAGTTTCTTCTCTAAATATTTCAAGTCATCTTCAGTTGCACTAGGCCAGAGAGGCAGTTGACCCAGTCGTTCTCTTCATTTGTTGCCGTTAATATATTTAATATAACTCCAGGAGACTGTCAGAACGAATTTGTAAATATGACGTCATTCTCAGGGATTATTCTATATGTAGAATCCAAGAGGCAATGGATGGAAATAAGAAGGGAGGAGGCGTAGCTTTAAAAACGGTGGTATAGGTGGCAGAAAGGTGTGGTGTGTTCATCAGGAGCGATGCTCACCTTATCGCTCCAACCTTGAGGATGAATTTGCAGCCACCCCTTTAACACACATATACACACACACACACCCTCAGTACCACACACGCTCATATCCCTAACGCTACTGCCCCTTGATTGACAGCTCCTCGAATGAGTGTCTGAGTAGAGCCGGGCTCTGGCCCTCCAAGTAAGTGGGCCGTCAAATTACATCCTGGGGACCGGCTGGCCCTCCGCTCCCCTGGCAGAGGAGATCTATTTATTTGTCTGTTTATTTGCTTGGTTTAAATATTTGGTGGGGGAAAATATTGAATTTTTGTCCCCCGGTCAAAGTCCCCTTCATATTTAGTTAATAAAGAGCAGAGGAGGTTGTTTGCCCAGAAAAGTGCAGGATAGGGGACTTTATTTAAGGGAGTCCTCAGAGAGAGCTGGTGACCTTCTTCTCATAGAGGAGAGGTTTGTGTACACTGAGATGAGATTTTCTCTCTGCCTTCACTCGCCACTGCTATTTTCCAGTTTGGATGTGTGCCTGCATCCTTCCGCCCCCCCCTGCTCTCTGTCTGCTCTCTCTGCTTCTCTTTCTTGCTGATCTCTCAGCTGACTCTTCTCTCCATCTCTCCTGCTCAGCTCCCTTTCTTTGCAGAGCCTTGCTGTATTTGACTGCAGCCTCTCTGTGGACTCCCCGGGCTGCATCCAGGTTAAACTCTTAATTGGTTCAGCAGTGGGTGGTTTAAGGCATCGGCTCACCGGCACTCAGCCGGTCCCTGTACACAGGGGCTGCGGGGGTTACAGAGAAGGGGAGGGTTGTTCTTAGTTCGGCTGTGGCTGGTGAGCACTGGGAGGAAGCATTGCAAGATGATAAAGATTTATTAATAGATGCTGGAGACGACCCCTGACTGCTGCTCTACAGCATGCTAATGCTGCGTGTTGGAGATGAGAAATGATCTCTATATGCCCCATCCATCTATCCATTCCTTGCTTTGTTCAGCATTCCTCATAATATACTCAAATAACCATTCATACAATAGCCATATCAGCAGGTCGCATGACAACAGTAGAAACAGCCAGAGGTGCATCTCTCTTTTTACAACTGTACATTTGTCATAAAAGCACGGCAAGACTTCAAAAAGTGCAACATCCAGCAAAATTTCTGAAAAAAGGACCACAAACTCTAACATTGTGTTGTTAGTCAGCACTAGACTGATTAATGTCAGAGAAGGTTGTAAGGACTAAAATTAAGTCTGAAACAGAAAGAGACAAAGATAATGGTTATCATTGATTGTAATGATTTCATTTCTGCACGTTTACCACATATGCCAAATTCTGTTGTTATCTACTTCAGCATGAATTAAATATGCCACTGCAGCAGTCACATTAATGGCATAGAAATGAAGGTTTATTATATGTAGATAAACCTGCTTAATTGCTTATCAACGCAACAATGACAACAGTCAATATAGGTAGAGTAAGAAGACTTGCTAAACTTAAAACTACACAATCACATTGGAGAAAATAGGGGATCTAAATTAGTTACAATGGAACCACATTTAAAGTAAAATAAAGAAAACTTCTCTCCTAGTTTATCAATTAATGTATGAAAATTTTCCTTTTTTTTTTACCTCAAAGAACTTCTCATCCTTTCACAAACAACATTGTCCCTCTGCTGGAGTCCTAAAACCAGACAGAGCATCCAGGAGAGAGCTTTCTATGCTGCTGTGCCACATCTATATGGATTAGTATAGCTGTCAAGCCATTTCAACCCTCTTTCCCTCCGTCCTCCTCTATTAGCAGTCTCTGGTAAATTTCCCATATTTTTATATAAACAAAATGTGATTAAGAAAAGCATTGACCTGAATCTCCAAACGCTAGTTTGACACTAGCATCACAAGTCAAAATCAGATGAATTTATTAAGTTTGGAATTGACTGAAAGTGTTTATTTTAGATTTCTTGTGCACAAATATAAGGGATAGTGGAGCTTGACTGCAATAGTCGGACACTTTGCAGTGAATGCCGTAAAAGGTGCCTTGTTTTAAATCTAAAACTTGACAGTTATGTCTGCTGACTTCTTCAACACTTTGAGGATGCTGCACTCCCCAAACAGCTTTAAATAAATTACTTTTTAATAAAACCGTTTTAATAATTGATTGCTGTTTTATGTTTGATTCTATGTCAATAATTTTTTTTAGATCCTGTAAGCATTTTAGACATAAATAATGTGAAATACAAATGGACCTGATGGCCCCTCTGTCAGCCTAGAACTGTTAAATGAGAATGCTGTTAGTATTAGCTCTTCAAAATGAATCAATAACTAATTAACATGTAAATAAAAAAGCTTTCCTTTGTCTGGTGGATCTGAAATGGAGGTTTGAAGCTCCGGGATTTAATGTTGCTGGGGCTTAACTTACATTAATTATTGTTGCCGACTATGTTCATCCCTTTATGACCACCCTGAAGCCATCTTCCCCCAGCTGCTTTCATCAGAATATAGCAACATATCATAACACTAATAACAACTGCTTGAACATGACAATGCGTTCACTGTAGTTCAATGATCTCTGTAGTCACTGATTTAGGCTCAGCAGAACACCTTTGACAGGTGGTGGAGAAGGTCATTCCTATTACACTTATGCATCTAAGAAATCTCATTAGATAAAATATAAGGATTTTTTTTTACATCTTTTTAAATTGGTGTCACAAAGTTTTAGGCACAATCCGAAAACAACTGAGTGTCCAACAAGGTGCTAAAAAAGGCATATCTAATAAATTGGCTAGCTACCTTAAACACTTTACATCATGTAAGTACATCCCTCACCATCTTTTAAAGCAGGCATCTCCAAAGTCGGTCCTTGAGGGTCCTGCAGGTTTTAGAGGTTTCCCTGCTCCAGCACAGCTGATTTGCATTGATAGCTGATAAACAGGTTTTTGCTGAACTGCAATGTTCCGAATCAGCTGTGCTGAAGCTGAGAAAACTCTAAAACCTGCAGGACAGAGGCCCTTGAAGACCAACTTTTAAGATGCGTGTTTTAAAGGATCGCAGCTCAGCAATATTTTTATTCGTTATAATACTGTAGATCTAAGGCTGTACATTTCAAGTTATTTTAGTGGTTGATTCATTAAGCAATCATTATTTGGGTTTCTTCGACAATCCATCTGAAAAGAGGTAAATAAATAAAAAGTGTTTGAGCTGTATTTTTTATCATTCTTGCTGCCATGATGGATGGTTGGGCAGTTTTTCTATCCTATCTAGCTACACTATATTGCCAAAAGTATTTGCTCACCCATCCAAATTATTGGAATCAGGTGTTCCAATCACTTCCATGGCCACAGGTGTATAAATTCAAGCACCTAGGCATGCAGACTGTTTTTACAAACATTTGTGAAAGAATGGGTCGCTCTCAGGAGCTCAGTGAATTCCAGCGTGGAACTGTGATAGGATGCCACCTGTGCAACAAATCCAGTCGTGAAATTTCCTCGCTCCTAAATATTCCACAGTCAACTGTCAGCTGTATTATAAGAAAATGGAAGTGTTTGGGAACGACAGCAACTCAGCCACGAAGTGGTAGGCCACGTAAACTGACGGAGCGGGGTCAGCGGATGCTGAAGCGCATAGTGCGAAGAGGTCGCCAACTTTCTGCAGAGTCAATCACTACAGACCTCCAAACTTCATGTGGCCTTCAGATTAGCTCAAGAACAGTGCGCAGAGAGCTTCATGGAATGGGTTTCCATGGTCGAGCAGCTGCATCCAAGCCATACATAACCAAGTGCAATGCAAAGCGTCGGATGCGGTGGTGTAAAGCACGCCGCCACTGGACTCTAGAGCAGTGGAGACGCGTTCTCTGGAGTGACGAATCGCGCTTCTCCATCTGGCAATCTGATGGACGGGTCTGGGTTTGGCGGTTGCCAGGAGAACGGTACTTGTCTGACTGCATTGTGCCAAGTGTAAAGTTTGGTGGAGGGGGGATTATGGTGTGGGGTTGTTTTTCAGGAGCTGGGCTTGGCCCCTTAGTTCCAGTGAAAGGAACTCTGAATGCTTCAGCATACCAAGACATTTTGGACAATTCCATGCTCCCAACTTTGTGGGAACAGTTTGGAGCTGGCCCCTTCCTCTTCCAACATGACTGTGCACCAGTGCACAAAGCAAGGTCCATAAAGACATGGATGACAGAGTCTGGTGTGGATGAACTTGACTGGCCTGCACAGAGTCCTGACCTCAACCCGATAGAACACCTTTGGGATGAATTAGAGCGGAGACTGAGAGCCAGGCCTTCTCGTCCAACATCAGTGTGCGACCTCACAAATGCGCTTCTGGAAGAATGGTCAAAAATTCCCATAAACACACTCCTAAACCTTGTGGACAGCCTTCCCAGAAGAGTTGAAGCTGTTCTAGCTGCAAAGGGTGGACCGACGTCATATTGAACCCTATGGATTAGGAACGGGATGTCACTTAAGCTCATATGTGAGTCAAGGCAGGTGAGCAAATACTTTTGGCAATATAGTGTATTTAGCTTGTACTTGGAAATTAATTACGGGCATTGCAGTCCGAGCTGCTCTCTCTTCCAAGTGCTTCTGCATGTTTTTTTTGCCCGTTTTTGGAAAACTATGGGATGTTTTCAAATGTAACCCATTATTAGTACTCCTGTGTTTAATAAAGGCAGTACTAGTATGTGACATTGCTGAGTGACATTCACACAGATCGGTTTATCCTAAGGGTAAATTATAACCACTTCTATAAAACTCTACAGCATAATAGCAAACCAAATTACAAATCTGCCTATATGTCTTGAATCCTCCCCCATCTTATAGATAAACTGTACGTATGTGTTCATCAGTCAGGCTCAGCTTGTCACCTACAACCTCAACACAACTCAACATTGATCCCTCCTTGAGTTTAGTTGAGGCCCCTGCTGCCTTCTAATGCCATTCTTGCACCAAAATAAAACCTGCAACATGCCTGCTCAGCTAATCAATGGGATCAATAGCGGGTTTCATCCTCTTATTAATATTTTGACACCAATCAAGCCCAGTGTGTCAACTGTGAATCTAATTTTTGTGCTACCATGACAGTTAATAGACTCTGTATATTATGTGACGAAATCCAGCTAAGGGGGGGGGGGGGGGGGGGGGGGGGGGGGCTGTGGCTCATTTGAGATAATGTCCCCCCATCTCAGTGCTCCACCCTGCTCATTGATTCCTGTTTAAAAGGCTATGGGTAGTCAATACAACCCCTCATCACCATCTGTCTCTATTTACTAATAAATAAAGTGGAGTGCATTGACTGCTTTGGCCAGGCCTGTAAAAGCATGCATGCTAATAAGCACCGGGCCCCTGTGGACATGGGAGGAAAAAGGTGTGGACATTCTTCCTCTCCACAATCTCTGTCTCGTACTTCGCACAGAACTCCAATCATTGTAATTGCCTGCCAGTCTTCCTGTTGTTCAACATCCTTCATCAAACGAAATGCGTCTTCGCTTTGGCTGCATAGATTTTTCTCCCCTTGTATGCTCGCGGTTGTATTGTTTCTTCCTCTCCAAGTAGTGTGTAGGTCAGCTTTTAGGGTCATGTCTAGTCATTTGTCAAGATATGGCCCATAAGCTTTGCCTGACCACACTCTGTTTCACTGATCAATTACAGATCGTACAGATGGGCGCATTTAGAAAAACACCCATAAAGCATGTATCGTAAATAACACACAAACTTTTCCACCCATGTTTTCAGTCGGACCTTCTCTAATATCTGCTTAAAGAATTTAGTCTTTGTTTTGATAAAGAAACTGTAGCAATGATATTAAACGACATAATGCTATCGTAATGTATTCATAGCTTTGCCGGTAGATTTATATACTTTTTTTTTACCAATTGATGATCTTTATCAGAAATGTAAAACCCAGCTGCATCTTTGTTTATTTCACAGTATTGTTAAAATATAATAACACCTCATTTAAAGATTTTAAGAAAAGGTTTCAGAGTATAATTTGTATATCAGAAAAATGTCAATATTTTTGAGATTCAAGATGCTTCTGTGATGGATAGCTGGACTTCATCTATAATTTCTTAAGGACTTTTTCAAGAACAAGTAGTTCTTATTAGTGAAAAGTCAGGTGTACAGCAAAAATGGGAATATTCTCCAATAAAAGAAATCAAATTCTGACATAGTAGGATAAGTCTGCTTACAAAACAGATGCACACAAACACATCAGGAACAGACAGAGCATCCATTTGGTTTGACACTGATTTCCTGAGTGAAGGCATGCTGCTGATGTGAGGAGGCTCTCCCAGCTCAGCATAAAACAGTACTGCTGTGTCAACTGTGACCCGAGCGACCCTGCAGGAGCTGGAGAATGGGTTCTGGGGTCGTTCTGTGGCTCAGGTGAAATTAGGGGTCAGAGGTCAGCTGTCCAGTGTGTCAGGCTTGCTGATCAGGAAGTGTAGCCTCTCGCTTCAGGGACTACAAAGGGAGTGTCATGTTTTGGATACATATTTTCACTCTGACATAAATCTTCCATGCACAGCCCCCCTGCTAGGACACTACCACAAGAAAGTGATGTTATTTTTAATGGCTAACTCTGACATCTTCTGGAGTTCAGTACAAATGTTAGCCTTCTTACTAAAGCTAAGATGGCTCCCTTACTTTTTCCTCAACTGTAAGGATATTATAAAACATTAAATGGTGAAAGGGTTCATTTCTGTTTGTCTCAACCCTTGCTCTCAATCTGCACCTCTCTCTCATTGCAGACACATCCAAACAGACCCCCTGCCTCCGCAGTGCTGAGGCAGCCCTTCCTTCCATCCTCGATCTTGAGTCTCAGGTTAGAGAGCTCACTGTTGTTCTGAGCCGCTCCAACATCCTGGTACCGCTATGAAGGGAAAACACCAGCGTGGCAGTAGGGTTTCCTTCCCCCTGTCTTTTTCTGAAGCAGCCTCTGCTTGCTGTCCGGATCAAACTGGCCCACAGTGTGGTGCCGAGTCCTCTCTGCAAACAAGAGGAGGCCTGTGCATTAAAGACACGCAGCAGGAGCGCCCGTCCGAGAAGTTTAACTTTTCAACAGCCTAGGAGTGCTAGTATTACAAGGGTAGATTGTTGAATGAGTTCTGTGCTGAGGGTGTACTTGCAAATGTTTCAGGTTCTTTTAGTTGTTATATTTTTTTAAAAGACCAAATATATTGTACATTGAAATTATCTGGCCTGCTCCATCTGTAAATAAAAATAACAGACACAGAATCATTATTACTTGTCAGGATGAAAAAAAGGATGGGTGTCACACTAAACAAAGGATGTGTATTTAAATTAAAAAGCAAAATACAGAAAAGAATTCACATAAAAGAATATTGTCATTTACGGCCATCTTAGACTTAATGAAGTTTGTTTTGCTTTCTAAGAATCTCAATGGAGTCAGATGACATTGCCATAAAAAGAGGAATATACTAAAGTATTTATGACCTTTGAATCTTTTCACATTTTCCTATGTCAGATCCTCAATGTTTTTTATTTATGTTATTAATTCTAACACAAAAGGAACAAAAGGGAAGTGATTCATGATTTTTATTTAAAGTTTTCCTGATTTAGTGAAAATCTTTAGAAAAAAAAAATTGTATTCAGTTTTCCAGCAAAATTACTTTAATGGCCAATACAGCTCTGGGTTTGGTGGGATATGGGTCTAAAAGTTATATTCCTCTGCAGTCTGATATTAGTTGTCCATTATTCATCTCCAAATAGTCCAATTGGATGCTGGACATCTGCAAACATTCATTTTAAAGCGTTGCTTCAGAGTTTCATGAAGAACTTTTCCTATGCTATTTTATCCTATCAATAGGCTTGGATATAAAACATTCGCTTGTATTTCTAATTAAAGTCATTATCCTGCTGAAAAATGATCACAAGCTTTAGTATAATTATAGTATAATTTAGTATTTAGCTCCATATATCATCCTACCAAACCTGTTTTCCTCACTAAAGATAGAACATTTTATTTTTCTGGGCGGACCAGGCCACATGTTGTAACTCCTGGATGGTGTTTGAAACCTTTAAAGGTACTTTTAATAGTTTATTTAAATTATATTTTTGTCCCATGTCCATATCTGTCAACAAATCCTCCTATCCAGCTTCTCCAAAGTTTTCATGGACCTTTTGCCTTGCCTATTTGATCCCAGCTAGGGATGAGGGTCATCTGTTGCTAGGTTAACGGCTTCTTGTTGCTGCCCAGAGAGAACCCCAGTAAGACAATCCAACCAAATTAAACTTACAACAGCCAGGCACATTATAGGGGGTGAATATATATCCTTCCTTTTATTTCTTTTTTTCTGTATACTACTACTACTTCAACTATTGCTTTGTATGGAGGGAGGATTGTTCTACACCAAGGGTAAAATCATAATAAATGGGTATAACACTTTGAATTTTGCTTTTACAAAACTTGTAAAAGGATGTGTAAAACAAAATCTCCTTGATTTACATTTTTATGGGTTTTGTTTAATGTCTTATACATTTTGGAATCCAAGATTTGACACTTTAAACAACAAAACTATCCCTGATTTCCATGCCGAAACCAGCTAACATTTTAAAATTTTCATTTTTCTCTTCTCATTTTGCTGTTTAAAAGAAGAAAGTGCCTCTTCTCTTCCCATCTCTTGCTTTGCTCTTTCTTCCCTCTCCTCTTCTTGCCTTCTTTCCCTGCTTCTCTCTGTCCAGGGAGTCATTATTGCTTTAGTAAATATTTCATAGACCTCAATACCTTTGCACACAGCCACCTGCCAGCAGCTTCTCTTCTCATGGAAAGAGAGATCAAAATGAAAGAGAGCAAAGTGGAGGTTGTGGAGGAAGGAAGATGGGGTCTGTTTTGTGTTTTTTTTTCTTCTAGCCTGCTGTGCATTAGCATCTACAGTGAAAATGACCAGAAGTAAATGCACCCAAAGGAATGCATCTTTCCAAATTTAATATTTATGTAAAACAATTTTCTGTTGTGAGGTTTTGTTTTCTTGTTCGTGTGTGTGTGTTTTGGTTGCTTTTTGTTTGGCAGTGATTAAGAAGAATGTGAGCCGGTTCCCTGTCAAGAAATTACATAAAAAGAATACTAAGCTTCTTCTTCTTTTAACCTTGAGGTGGCCTGTAAGCAGCCCCCTCTCTCCAGCCTTTATTTTCTCCTTCTTTGTTTCTTCAGCCCCACCCGTTTTTGAGGGTTAGAGAGGGGTCTTGCATCACCTGCAGTGGCCCCTCTCTTTCTTCACCTGCCTTGCATCGCTCTCCTCCATTTTTCCCTTGAAGAGGACTCAAAAAGAGTTGCAATTCAGGGATAAAATATTCAGCCTGGATGTTTCCACTTTAAGTTGGTTCACAGTAGATAGCGTGTTGCCACAGAGCTTTGACTTCATAAATAAATGGTCAACAGCAGCCTCTTGGACTGCACTCTCTCCAGTATATACACTATATTGCCAAAAGTATTTGCTCACCTGCCTTGACTCACATATGAGCTTAAGTGACATCCCGTTCCTAATCCATAGGGTTCAATATGACGTCGGTCCACCCTTTGCAGCTAGAACAGCTTCAACTCTTCTGGGAAGGCTGTCCACAAGGTTTAGGAGTGTGTTTATGGGAATTTTTGACCATTCTTCCAGAAGCGCATTTGTGAGGTCGCACACTGATGTTGGACGAGAAGGCCTGGCTCTCAGTCTCCGCTCTAATTCATCCCAAAGGTGTTCTATCGGGTTGAGGTCAGGACTCTGTGCAGGCCAGTCAAGTTCATCCACACCAGACTCTGTCATCCATGTCTTTATGGACCTTGCTTTGTGCACTGGTGCACAGTCATGTTGGAAGAGGAAGGGGCCAGCTCCAAACTGTTCCCACAAAGTTGGGAGCATGGAATTGTCCAAAATGTCTTGGTATGCTGAAGCATTCAGAGTTCCTTTCACTGGAACTAAGGGGCCAAGCCCAGCTCCTGAAAAACAACCCCACACCATAATCCCCCCTCCACCAAACTTTACACTTGGCACAATGCACTCAGACAAGTACCGTTCTCCTGGCAACCGCCAAACCCAGACCCGTCCATCAGATTGCCAGATGGAGAAGCGCGATTCGTCACTCCAGAGAACGCGTCTCCACTGCTCTAGAGTCCAGTGGCGGCGTGCTTTACACCACCGCATCCGACGCTTTGCATTGCACTTGGTTATGTATGGCTTGGATGCAGCTGCTCGACCATGGAAACCCATTCCATGAAGCTCTCTGCGCACTGTTCTTGAGCTAATCTGAAGGCCACATGAAGTTTGGAGGTCTGTAGTGATTGACTCTGCAGAAAGTTGGCGACCTCTTCGCACTATGCGCTTCAGCATCCGCTGACCCCGCTCCGTCAGTTTACGTGGCCTACCACTTCGTGGCTGAGTTGCTGTCGTTCCCAAACACTTCCATTTTCTTATAATACAGCTGACAGTTGACTGTGGAATATTTAGGAGCGAGGAAATTTCACGACTGGATTTGTTGCACAGGTGGCATCCTATCACAGTTCCACGCTGGAATTCACTGAGCTCCTGAGAGCGACCCATTCTTTCACAAATGTTTGTAAAAACAGTCTGCATGCCTAGGTGCTTGAATTTATACACCTGTGGCCATGGAAGTGATTGGAACACCTGATTCCAATAATTTGGATGGGCGAGCAAATACTTTTGGCAATATAGTGTATATGTGGCCAGGATGTTCGTGTGCCTGGGGCTAAGCCCTGCCAGCGAGTTCCAGGCCTTAAATATGGATAAGCTTTACCTGCCTTTGGACACACTCCTGTGTAGTTGGAATAACATCAAATTAAGCTCAACTGTAGACTATTGCAAAAGAATCTGAAATAGAGGAGGTTGAATCTTTTGAAACAAGTATTGAGTGGTAGTACAAGGAGGAAAAACTGTTTAGATGTTCTTCATAACCTCACTAACATTTATATTTTCAGCCATCTGGCAGAGATCCAGAGTTTGCTGTTGTTATTTCATAGCATGGGTGCTTACAGCTTATAGCATTGTCTACTGTAACAATGCTACCTTTAGATTCACTCGTCATTTTATTTTGTGTACCTTGCTAGCACAGAGCTGGATCCCTGTCTGCCTTTAAAACTGCACCATTTCTTCTTGTCTTAAACTTAAGAGGATATCAGAACATATTGGAATGATAACACACAACGCCCTTTCAACCATATCCCATATGTCAGACTACTTTTGGACACTGAACCAAGAATCAACGTTTTAAATGTGGGACACCATGGATTATTCTGCTGGAAGTTGTCGTCAGAAGATTGGCCCCCTGTGATCAAAAAGGAGCATGGTCAGGAAAATGTCACAGCTGAAACTGAGACAAAAACAGGTTCCAGAGTCAAAATATTCAAAAGCATCCTGGTCTAAGTGGTTGTTTACAGAGGTAAAAATAGGAATCTTCCTCGACAGGCAATGCCATTGGACATAAGCAGTATGACTTCACTCACAAGATTCTAAGATGGGACTGTTTGTGTGCATCATTAAGGGGATTATTTGGGCTACTGTCACCTTTCTATCACCTGAAACTACTCCACCTATTTTCCCTTGACCCATAACATTTGCTTATTTCATCCACATAAAGGCCTCTAAATGACAATTTTCTGTTTTCATCCATTCTCTGTAAATCTAAAGACAGTTCTGTGTCAAAATACCTGTATTTCAGCAGTTCCTCAAATATGTAGCCAATCTGTCCATTACAATAAAAACAACAAGTCAGAAATAATAAGATGCTCCATTTTTTCCCTATTCTGATGCTACCAGTACATTGGCACATTTTACAAGTCATCTTCACCACCTCTAGTTGCCAAAATATATTTAGGTTATGTGATGTGATTGCTTTGTTTGATATTTGTGTTAACAGGCAATTTAACAGCTGAATCTAATAAAGCTGCCAGTAAGCATTGCTATGCCCATATCTGTTTTAAACTGCCCACCCCTTACCTTCCAGTTTTTTTCCATAGAAAGTCCAAAGCAGCTCTTGTTTCTGTTAAGGAAAAGCTAGATTCTTGATTTCCTTTGAGCTTTCCTACGTAAACTCATGTTCACGCTTTTGCTTGCAGTCCTGGACGTCTTTACCAGGAAATGAAAATGAGTGTAACAAATGTTTTGGCTTCTGTTGAACTCCATCACCTGCTTGCCAAAATGTGGTGTACTGTAGAAACCTCCTGGGATGATAACTTCTTGTAGGGTGGTGGGGGTTAACAGTTTTTTCTTTTTCTTGATTGAAAACATTTTAAAGTAAAACATTTTCACAGACTTGCTGAGGTATTAGGACAAAGAGGATTGAAATAAAGGATTTCTTCTGTGAAGTCGATTTGTATTTCATTTCTGTGAACAGAGATACAGTCTAGGTTTAGCCTGGCTATTTAAGGCTCAAGTATTAATCTGCAGGTGAAAAAGGTCTTTAAATGTGATAAAGATGCCCTTGAAAATAGGGTTGACTTCTAGTGCAGCTAGTTGAGCTTGGGTCATGAACACTTTGTGCCTCATTGATTTTGTCTGTCCTGCAGCGTGTGCTACTGTGAGGATATGCAGCATGTTGAACCGTATGAGCTCAGAGGTATAAATCAGCAAGGGGAAGTGGCATGACAGAGATTGTGGGGCCTTAGTGGTACGCAATGGAGCTATTGCAGGTCTAATTTCAGGTAGAGGACATCAACTGCACTAGTTCTTACCTTTCAGGACTTTGGACGTTATGGCTGTAAAAGAAGGAGAAAAGCTTAAGATGAAGGGCTATTCAGATCACCTAAGTAGCAAACACTTTTTATTCTGAAGTGCTGTACGACATGCTAGCTTTTGTGTAGCCTTTGCAATGGAAGCTTGAACAGTGGTGTACATGAATCATGAGCTGCATTCATGGATTGCTCAGTGTGCACACAGAGACAACAGCGTTTGCTATTCTGTCTGTTTGTTGCAGATAGAGGCACGGTCTTGTTAGCTGTCAGGCCAGGAATCCACAAAGTGTTCCTCTCACTTATTGATGGGGATCCACTAAATTACAGGCTGAAACAAGAGAGGCGGCTGCAGAAAACAAGCCTTGTAAAAGTTTCCTAAAAGCCCCTCATGTTTCAGCATTGTGAGCATGTACACAAAGAAAAAAGGGAGGAAACGTCTGGAGGATTCCAGATGTATTTTCTTTCATTTCACTTTCTCTTTTCTTTCAACTGTCATTCTTTGGTCAGGCCCTGTCTAGTCTTGCTATTATCCTGGGGAGTTATCAGTGTGTTGCTGCTTCTTCAGATCGCTTTTGCGATAAGGGCTAAACAAATGGAATGCTTGGCTAGTGGACATAGATCAAACCTTGTTTCGCCCCTGTTCTTTCGTGTGTTGCTGTGTTTGTCTGCAGGGGAAGTAGAGGGAGCAGCACGAACAGCCTGTGCAGTCTAATGAACTTATTGATTTCAATTTCAGGTCTGTTCTCTTTCTGCCTGGCGCTCCTGAAGCTTTCATCTGTAGCTGGGTATAAATTAGTAACTCTGTCTCTTGATTGGAGGCTTTTTTGTAGGCCTACTTGACTGGTCTCCCTTAAAAATTCTATCTCTAAAATCTGTTTTTTAAATGGACTGATGTGGTTGAATAGAAGCTGCCTCTGTATGAGTGTGGCATGCACTTGTCTCTTACAAAAATGGAGTTAACAAAATGACAAGCCGTGTGTGTGTGAGTATAGGTATGTTATTATATTATATGTAAATTATTAGGGTTCTTTGGACATGCTGAGTGAACTCTTCCCAAGGGGTTCAGGGAGCAGCTGACAACTGTTGGGAGATGTCTATGCCTGTGGGTATGTATCCATGTTCATCTTCTACTAATCCGTATCATGTGTCACATGCAAGATATTTTGCCAACAAATACATGCATATATCCATGGAAGGAGGAAAAAGCAAAGCACATTCCCAAAAGAAGTCCAGGTCATGGAAAATGAGAAGCCACCGGTGATGGGACAGGAAGCCTTGCTTGCCCCAGCCCTAACGAGCACTGTGGGAGCCTCTAATGTGAACCCAGTACATTCGATATCCCTGATGATGTCCAAAACTTAAACAGTTAGAAGGTCCGGTTGCTATATGTAGATTTGCAGCACCCCCTTGTTTTAAATTCGATACTCTGGGAATCACAATGACGGGGCTGTGAGTCCGCACCAGTTTTCCAGAGCCTCCGCTGAGTCTCTTCAAAATGCAATGAGAGCAGAGACTCAGATAGACGGAAACAGATAGATGGAAAGTGTGAAAGAGAATTGATGCTGAGTAGCACAGGTTTTAATAGGGCTGTCAGAGTCATATTGTTTATGTCGTGTTCCAGATTAATCCATTCTTCCTTTATGAGCCTCTGCAGCCACCGTAAATTGCAAGCACGAGGCCAGTCGACTTGTGAGTTACGCCTCGAGGATCAGTGCCACACATGGGTGGAAAATAAATCATTTCCCCGGGATTTAACGCTGGGCAATACCTGGGCCCTTTGTAAATAAAGCCATAGATGTTTTTACACCCCCCTCTCCTCCTCCGTTTTCTCTCTCTCCTGCCTCCAGGGCTCTTATTGAATCTCTAAAGGAGAGGGAGAGAGGGAGACATGAGAGAATAAGAGAGAGCAGAGTTAAAGTGAGAGAAATGGGAAAAGATGGAAGGAGATTTCAATCGGTAAAGGAAAAAGAGACACAAACCATGAAAGCTTTACCTAACAGACAATTGGAGAGAGAGAGAATGTAGATTGTGGCTGGGGTTGATGTATGATTGGAGTGCAGATTCACAGAGTTCTCAGGGCATACAGGAGATCTGTCAGACTGTCTAAACACAGGCCTGACTGTGATCCACTACTCTTCAGCACTGTGTGCACAACCTAAACAGCACAAATAGTGGGGTCACCAAACTCTTGCGATCAACCTGGTTATTGGCCATGGTGCTTGTCCACTGACATCCTCCTTCTATCCTTCTGGCCATCCATTGCCCGCGGGGGGACAGTGTCAGAGCCTGGAGAGACTGAGAGCAGGAAGACAGAAAGTGAGACCGAAACTACTTGTTCATCCTGGCTTTTGCAGTCTGTCACTCCTAGACAACCAATGGGAATGTCTGAAGTCTTCTGTCAGGGCTTCATGAGTTATACATGATGTGCTCTGTGAAAATCACTTCTATGTAGTGTGTATCATGCCTGTCTTTCTTTTTTCTTTCTCTTTTTCAACCCCCATCCTTCCTACTTTCAAACTCTCTTTATTTCTACTATTGCTTTCAAGAAGTCAAAGGTTTCTTTGCTTTTCTATGACTAAGTATTCCCCGGTTGTTAAATGTTAATCAGTGCAGACAGTCGGGTGGCACAAGAGGTTTCAGCTTTTGGCTGGAGAGAAAAATCCAACTGAAGCTCACCAAAGATTTCAATGGACCTTAATGAATCAGAGAGACCCTGCCTTTGCAAATTGTCTTTGTACTATTTGCAAAGTCAAGGCCATAATTACATTCAATTCAGTTCAATTCAATTCAGTTTATTGATAAAGCACCAATTCACAACACATGTCATCTCAAGCCACTTTACAGTTCACCAGATCATCCAGTCAGATTGATTTAAAGGTTTCTATCTAAGGAAAACCACTTGATTGCATCGACTCATTGACTCGGAGGGAATCCCTTACACTAAGCATGCTTGTAGCGACAGTGGAGAGTAAAAAACTCCCTTTTAACAGGAATAAACCTCCAGCAGAACCAGACTTAGTGTGAGCGGCCATCTGCAGAGGCCGACTGGGGATCAAGGAGACAGAAGCAGAGATAGAAAAGGCAGCTGTAAAAGGCGGCCCCATCCAGGAAACACACAGCGAGGCAGATGAGCTCAGAGCCAGCTCCCATGTAGTAGGATGAAGAGTACATCTAGCCAGTCACAGTCAGAGAATCAGGACTAAGCTGAAAAAAGGGCAGATTCCCAACATCTATAAACAAAGGTGTTGATAGCAGTAGCACAGCTAATATTTCTCTCCAGCCAAACAGGAAAAGACCAGATAAAGGTACTGTGAGAAAAGCAGACAGAGCTTAACACTAGAGATTAAATAAACAGATTCTGCAGAGTGGGAGAATGATAGAAAAAGGGGTCCCTATGTCCTCCAGAAGTCTAAGCCTATAGCAGCATAACTATAGTGATCGCTCAGATAGCTTGCATAAATAAAGCCATGCAACAGAGCACCTCCTAATTCATTCTTAGCACTAGTATTTACCCTATTCATTATTCATATCTCCAACAATGCCAGGTGGCAGAAATCACTGCTCCCCCTCACCCATGTATCTGCCCAGGTACAGAGAGGATGTTGCATTATTCAGGCCATGCCAAGCTATAGCCCGCCCTGTCTGATAGCACCTGCTAGCAGCAACAGTCATCTCACTCGGATGCTGTTGTCTGTAACTGTATCATTTTCATCTCTTAACCTTTGTTGCATCATTTCCAGTTTTCATCTTTTGTTTATTTTCCTAATTTCCCAACTCAAAGATTTTATCTCTTTTTATTTTATTTTAGTAAACACACATTTTATGCCTTTTATTTATTATGTTTAGCATGACGTTGATCCATAGTAAAATAAAACTTCAGTTTAAAAACTCCTTATAACATTCTTAAACCTTTGACTGATTTCTTTCAATTAGCCTCTTCTATTTTGGTGTAAGCTGATGATGGAAGATAAATATTATTGTGTCAGAAGTCTGCTTGGTCCACATCCTGTTTCCGCTTTAAGACTATGGCCAATTTTTTTTTTCCATATCATTTATTTTAGCTTCTCATAGTTAATGTTAATGTTTTTTCTTACAGTCAAAATATGTTTGACACAGTAAAGCAAAAGACTACATTTCTAATTTAACTATACTATAGTAGCCAACTTTAGAGAAATGTTATTCCTAGAAAACCCATCTTTGGAATGTTTCTTAGCTATATTTGTTTACAGGTAAGTTTTAACTCTGCTAAAGACAACCAAAGGTAGCCAAAAATAGGAAGTGTTTCCTTATATGATGCCTAGTGATAAAAACAAAGTACAGTGTCACCTTGGTGTTCTAGCTGTTTAGTCAATGCAGTCTCCCTCCCAACTTATCTAAAATTGACTCTTGGTCAAGTCCGCTGCAGGTCAGAGGCAGATATGCTGGGGTACCCCTCTCATAATCTATTGATCTGCAGGGTGCATGGAATTGTTGAAAATTGCATGAACTGCAAACAGTAAATCTATAGGCATGATAAAGGTAACGATATAACCCTAACCCCTAAACCTAAATAAACAATAGTATACATGTTGCCATACACTCCTAAAGCAACCAGTAACTTAGCAAACTAATATTTTTGTCATCACATGCTTGTCATGTGATACAGTGTGTGCAACCTGTGATGCACTGTGCACATCAATATGTGATGAATTGGTTTAGTCATTGCACAAACTGTGTGCCGTCCTCTCATTTCCATTTTTGGTTGTTTTGTTCCTCAAATCATTGATGTCAACCTGCAGACATTTTATAAGAGTTCTGGTCCAAAACACCTGAAACAAAAGCTCCTCCACTTTTTGTTTAGACAAAAAAAAAATGATGGGATAAGGGTATATCACACCTTTTGGTGTGTATTAACAAGATGCAGTGATGATTAAATGTAAAGCAACATTTCCCAACAAAAAAGTTAAGGAGACAAAAATAGTCCTTGGTATGAATAAGTAGATACCCTTCTTAAAACTCCCAGTGCCACCTCAGGCAATGATGAGGATGTTCATAGGGAAAATAAGTGTATTTTTGTTTTTTGTGTCTCAAAATGAGCTTTTTGGTTTTTTTTTTGCTCAACTCTGAGTTGATAGTTTGGCCCATGAATAAGTTTGGTGGCAAAATTTCAGCATTCTATATAATGGAGGCCTTGGCCCTAAATATGGCTGTCAAAGGTTCCAATCCCAGCCCTATTTCCTTGGCTCCAGGTCTCCCCCCTTTTCCTGTTTACTATTAAAAAAAAAACTTTCTTGTGGAAGCAACCTTGAGCTGGCTAAATGTTGTAAGAGCCGAGTGTTTAATTAACTGGGTCATCTGCTTTATTAAGCATGAAAACCTTTGCCATAATGTAGGAGATTGTTTTTGTTTAAGAACACTTTAACACCTTTAAAATGACATATCGGCAAAGAAAAATATCAGATCAGATTTACCGTATAATGCTGTGTATTCCCATAACATGAGACTGTAGATCTACCTTGGTTGATACGTCTTCTTATCTTATATATTGATATAAGGACATGCAATGGAAAAGAGAAAATCAGGTATTGGTGTGATGTGGTTAAATAGAACATGCAAGAACTTGTAGGTTTTTATCCCTACTTAGGACATACCATAAACATGACAGAGTTTAGGTCACAGCACAAACCAATTAAAAATCTAAATAAAATACTTTTTTTCTTAGTAAGAGGACATGGTTGGCCTCATTTTTTATTTAAAATCAGCTTCATAATTTGATCTCTGTAAAACTTAAGTTGCTTCAGGTGTTCAGCAGGAAGAATGATAGCCTCAGGGCTTGAAGCTACAGTGAGGCCCCGCTGAGATTTCCCATCATCCCTACAGTCTGGCAGCAGCTTTTCAAACAGCACCCCTTCTGAAGTTGCCCTTGGTTCTACATGTGTAGCAGTAATTATGGATGAGGGGGACTAAGATCTGTACAAAACCATCAAACATTTTGCAGCTTGCTGCTATTGTAATAAAGATCAATAGACACAGTATCAGTCCTGGTTTTGAAAGAGAGGTGGTGCTGAACACTCTCTTATACTTCCTCTCTTTTTTGTCTTTTCTTTACTTTCTGTCCCCTCCCAATCCCTTCATTCTTTCTCATTACTCTCTCTCCTCATGCGGAGACAGTGTTGCACATCCGTTTTAATTGCAGATTGTGAGGTTCTGTGATGTGAGCTGCTAAGATACGCCCGTCCTGCAAAAGACCAATCGATGAAGGCAAAGACGAAGTGAAACATCTTCAAGCAGTGCCAGGTAGTTATATTGCAAAGGGCTAAGGCCAAACTTCAAGGCTAGTGTGTGTTGTCTGTGTTTTATATCTGTGTGTATGTATACTCAAGTCTCAAATGGATGTGAACATGACGCATCAAAGCAAACTCAAAAAGATTCTGCCTATGTGATATAAGCTGTACTCATCTGTGTTTATGTACGATGGAAAATGCCTGAAACACTTTTCAGACCTGACATAACTGCACAGACCTGTGAACACTCACACTTTTCCAAAGTATCTCCAAAGCTTGGGAGTGATGGGGCTTTTGGACTCCATCTTAGTTTGCCCACCTCTGTAATTTACCATTGCATCACCGGCTGTCAGGACGCTGCTGTGGGCCGGAGAGTTGAAGAGTTGCTTTGTTCTCAGGTGAGCCTGGCCCGCTGTTTATCTTCTCTTGTCAGTGAGAATGTTGTTTAATCTGAAGCTCTTTCTTGCCTCTAGTATCTGGTCAAATGACCTGATGCCAGTCGATGAGTCTGCTTTAAAAGACCATTCTGTGTAGTTTTCTCTTAATATTTTTTTTCTGTTGATATAAAGGTTGACAATATCAAAGTTGTTTTTCTACAGGTGTCCAGGGATGAAGTAATACATTGTAGGTGAGTAGGACCTGACATACTCCTGATGCTAAAACAGCAGCTAGAAATATGAGTATAACTCCTTGGTCAGTAATTATTTATGACCAACAGTTTGCATTCAGGCTCCTTGGTTAACAAGCTCAAAGCCTGCCAATAGTTTCCAAAAATTCTACTGCACTGCTTTATTATTTTTGAAATTCACCACAGTATTAGGATTTGATCAGATGAGATGATGCTGTTTCATGACCTGCTCCTTGGACATTATAATTATATTTATTTGCTGTGGGCAATTTAACACTGAAAACACACAGCCAAAAAGTTTATATAAGTAAGGGAAATTTTTCTTGAATTAACTATTTTGATTTAACAAGATAAAACATTTTGTGAATGGATTATTACTTTAAAGATTAAAACAGAACATTTCTATCATCTTGTTTCAAGTTCATAGTATCTAATTACCGTTTCTCAAGAGCAGAAATTCTCTTATCTTATCTACCTGCTTAAATTAAAGGCAAATTTACTTATTATAAGAATATTTGTACATTTTTAAATTGTTTTTTGCAGTTCAATCCTGAATCAATTTGTAATGATATCAGTTATTACAGTTGTGCTATCACAGGATCACAGTTTTCATCTGTTTGACTAGGACTGCAACCCTGTTTTTTTTTTTTATGCTCACGTAATACTTTACATATGCAATCCTACCCATTTATTTTTCTTGTGTGATATTCTTTTGTTCTGTGTCCCCATTGAAAAACACGGACCCCACGCTGTTCCTCCTGGTAAATTTCGTCTCGAACAGCCAATGTTATTCACTTATGTTCTATAAAGAAATGTGTAAAGGCAGTTACTAAAGGCAACCAATGTAAATTGTTTTTATTTGGGGGCGCCAGAGTTTTAAACCTGAGTACTTGTGCAGACTTTTTGATCTAACTGTTGCTGGAAGATCACCATTAATCAAACATTCATAAAGTTTTGCTTCACCACCTGCCTGTTGTCTTATATTAGTGAGTTTACGCTGAGCTTATGCTCTTGTTAAGGCTGGAAGAGGAAAGATGTTCCAGGGAGATTTCTCAGACTCACACTCAACAATCCCTCAGTATGCCATACTACGCCTTTATGACATGGCATGCTGACCGCTATAGAACACCGCAAGGCGTCTGTGTGCGTCAAGACATTGTGAAGCTTCTCAGCTGTGTCCAGGAACAACACAACTGATGGGACTTAATCTCTTTCAGCGGGCAGTGACATTCATTGCATTGTCAGTAAATTGAATGGAGTGGTGATGATGGCTGGAATATAAAACTGTATTTTACAGAGAATATAGATTTTCTGTTGAGCTCCAGTGTCTCTGTTTTTGTTGATAAAGACAATAACATAATCTGCCACTCATTATATGGATACTTGATTTCTTTGAAGGAGCTGTGGATAATTGAGGGCCGCATTCAAATAATCCTCGACAATTGTCCTTGGTGACGCCAGTGTGAGCAATGTACAGATTAAATAAAGCATACAAACAAATGTTTCTACTTGGCCGAATTAAAGCTGTGTTTGTGCCAATCAATAAAGTTTGGCATTTAATTGCTAACTTTAAAAGGCACCAATAAGCTCTACGCAATGTTTTTAATAGCTACATCCACGTCTTCAAGGATAATCATTTTATCTGATTAGCAAGGATTTCTAACACTCTTATCAGCTGTGCACTTGCTGCTGTCTTTTTAATCCTTCCATTCTGTTTATTTTTTAATTTTGTATTGATTCTGCAACACAGAGGCTTTCTTCAAGAGATAATGCAATCACGAGAGCAGGTCATGATCCGTAAATAAGGGAATTTTGCTCCAGCTGACTGCAGCAAATTTGCCATCCCTTCAAAGCTTTTCCAAGCAGCTGGCACATTCAGGCAGGCTGTTTAAGGCGTCCTGCTTGCATGTGTTCCCAGAGATTTCTTACATCCTCCTCAGCGAATGATATTGTGAGCAAAAAGCTAACGGTACTTTCTATGTTCTACCTAAGCGTTAAGACAATCTTGTGTGTTGGGATAAAATTGGTCTCCAGTTCTTTCCCTACGTATGTCTTTACATAATTGTAGAATGTGAGCATAGCTGGAAAGTGAGCTATACTTCTCCACTAACATGACCTGAGAAGACACAGAATTATAGATAAATAAAAACAGGAAGTTTTCCGGCATGTGTGCTGTGTTGAAGTATGATAATTCTTATCCAATGAAGGCCTCGGTTCCCCTCTCTAAAGCGCCCCACCCGTTCAGCTTGCAGGCCCTCGAGAGGAAAGCTGTTAAATCCAAAGTACTCCCCAAGCTGAAATCTTGGGGTTGGTGTGGCTGTGTAACGCATGGTGAAGACAAACCCAGGCCTGTTTAGTCTTGTGGGGAAAACATGGTAAACACCACAGAATGGAAGCAGATGAGGATTTTCTTCTTTTTTCTCCAGTTTAAATTACCTTGTTTCTACACTGCTGGTTTTGATACACAATATAATAGACTTCTGTAATGACCAAGTTTTACACTGACCAGAATCGTTTTAATCTGCCGAAACCCATTTCTATACACACTGTTTTATGTTTGCCACAATGAACAATGACTGAGATGCAGTTTGATCTCTTGTTTTAACTACATACAAAATTGAATACAAGACTTTTGGCATGACATACTGTTGTTAGTTTGCAAGAAATATGACCTCAATATTTAAAGGGTTATTCCATATTTTCAAGGTAAAGAGGACATTTTAAGCCATGTTATTTTGACCTGTTTTTTTTATATTTACTGACATTTACTGACATTATTTTGGACTTATTGTTTTTTTTCTTTCATTTTACCCAATTTTATCACGGTAGAAACTATTTAAACCCTTAAAAATATAAACCTGTTTCATAAAACTGTAAAGAAAGAGAAGAATACTTAAAAACTTTTCACAATAATCTACTTCAGAACTTTTGAGCTGAGATAGGATGAAATATGATGATTTTCAGGTTGAAAAAAATATTTTTGCAAGACATAGTTTCATAAAGAGAAACTTCTAAACTAATTTCTGTGATCTTTACATACTAAGTCCATTACCCCAGGGAATTTGAACTATGTGCCCACTTGGATCTGTGGTTTCAAAGTATGACTATTTGCTGGAATGGCATGGTGGACTGATCTCAGCCATTAGGCTGCTGATTACCACTTGGTATGGTGACATGAACATACTCCCTTCTTCTCCACAGGCACCTGTCTGGAGGTCAAAGGTCATCCTGTTAGGGGTAATCCCCGCAGTAACTTGACCAGGCCGAGGGATACTGCCAACCAAATGTGCTGCCGATTGCCAAGCTGTCCCCCTAATACTTCCACTAATCGCATTTTAATTGAATTCCAACAAAAGATGTAAAAACCTGTTCAAGTTTTTTTTTATTTCATTTTCCTAACAGATGTCCCTGTGATCCCTTTAAAATGATCTGCCATGATGACGTTTTCTGTTTGGAAACACACGAAGCGGCTGAACTGATTGAGCGTGTCTTTGGGTTTGGAGTGGATTGAAAATGATTGAGGAATGGGGAGAAACAATAGTCTTCATTTCTTAAATATTCACCTCAATTTTAACAGTTTTGACTACTTATTGATAAAGAACAGTATGGAAGAGATATGCCAGGAGGATGCAGTCACCATAGTCAACCCACTGAGACACCTTAAAACGTGGATTGGTATGAGCTGTGACCTGTTAAATCATGGCTGTGTTAAATCGTTAAGCATAATATCATGGTTCTTTTATTTGAAGGTTTTAATATATATAACATATATATTAATAAATGGAAAAAACCTATTAAAATAAAAAAAATCTAACTACTTATAATAAAAAAATAGCTTCACAAACAGATTAAACTTGGTCAAACTGGATGAAATTTAACAGCAAATACAAAATTGCACCAGATTTTATTAAGGGGTACGATCTGTAATTTCCTCTCTTTTTCTAAATTATTCACTGGTGTCAATTCATAACATAACATGTGGAAATGCATCTTAATATGTTGATAGAATTTGAAAGAATGTGTAACAGTTCAAGGGGTATGGAGGACCTTATGATTTTAAATGAAAATATTTACTATTTTTTTTATTTTCTTATTTTTTTTCTGAATAGAAATTCACTGTGACTCTCTTGGTCATCATAAATGTACTAAATTACTGTCAAATGAGATTTAAGTGTCTCTGCTTTTTGTACAAGCAATATTTCTTTAAGCAATATTTTTGTAAGACCAGCTTTAGTCTATCTTAAACCAACCAACAGCTTTAGGTCAAAGAGGGTGGGGGGGTTCCACCCCAATACCTCAAACTATCTATATTGACACCACAGACAAAATGCAGCCTTTTACTGAGACCTAAATTAAAGGCCTTTTCTGTTATCAAAGCCAGTGATCTTTAGAGGAAAAGAAAAATCTGACTGGGAGCTTTAAAAACGCTTGTCTAATTTGATCATTTACTACGCATTTTAGTGGTTTTAGAAAAAAACCGAGCCCCGCGGGGTCTGCTTCCCTAATTGGTGCTTTTTCTCTTCCATTAGTATGGCGAGACTCATGATCCCACTTAAAAAAGGGAAATGGAGAAAAAGAAGAAATCTCTTCCCCAAACAAAGCGTTTGTCATCAGTTTGCAGTTGCTCTGTTTGCAAGCATGGTTCAGATTTGCTTCAATGCGCAGCTGTCACAGAGCCCGTTGGACGTCCTGGACCCCAAACACAGAAACCAGAAGAGATTAGTGTGCCATGTCAGCCCACTGCTACCACAGATGGCACGGATGCTTTTAGCTTGCTCCCTGTAGACAGCCGCTCATTGATCTTTCATACTAAACTCTCCACAGCATGAGTCTTGATACTGTTTTATTTATCATTCTGGCATTTACTATTAAGGGCAATAAAGTTTGACATGTGTGAATTTTAACTATAGGGGGCAGTGTGGTTTCTGTGTAGCGTGTTGGAGGTGGTTTTAAAGGGGAGAATGTGGATCGGAGTCAGATTTAAATCCTGGCAGCCTGAACTGTCACCCGCAGTAATGCCTCCCCTGTCTCTCTTTCTTCCAGCCTTCTCCCAGTTCCAATTCCCCAAATCCAAATCCAGTCTATAATTCACCAGTGTTGTCTCTCACCTTGACATACACCTAGTAAACGTGTAAAACATTCTGGTGGGATCTGCTCCAATTTTAATAACAGAATGATTGAGCTTTGTGTGCATGTGAGGAAAAAAAGTCAGATATCAGTTACGAGCTTTTAAGGATCCTGGCACATGCTGAAGGAGCCCCTCAGCTCCAGCTCAGAATCATGGTCCAAAACCAACAAGGGGGACAAGCAGGCAATTTTGGAAATATAGTTTTCAGTTCCTACACATATTTTCCAAGGGTGTTGCACTAAGACTGACCATGATGATTTTGGCTCTGGCATTCATCCAGGACATTACCTGAGCGAGTGTTAGGTGATAGCCTCCTTAATTACATTGGAAGGCAAAAAAAAGAAATTTGTGTTTTTTTTTTTTTATTGAGATTTCACAGAGCCCCCCTGACCGTGTAAATGTGTTGCTCCAGTGGTAAAATGTGATCTTTCAGCTAATGAAGGACATACTTGGTTTCCTTAACTCAATCACCCACTAGTTTTGGCCTCTAGAGGGAGTTTAACCCACTTAACTTCTGTTTTTACTACATCAGGCCCTGGCAGGAGTTTAGGCAAACCTTTGTTTGTGAGTATTGATTTATGACCTTGGCTTGAGGTGTCCACCTCTCCAGGGGTAATCAGCCTGACTGGACAGAAGCTTGTGTGAACAGTGGCTTTCAGACATCACTGACACTCTGTCCAACCACAGCGCTGAGAACTGCTGATTGGAGACTGCGGTCTGTGCCGTGTAAGTCTTATGCACACACCACAGCAAAGCCAAGCCCTCAATCACTGCGTCTTGGGCTAGTTCATGCCCCATGTTGAAGAGCTGAGTGACACACAGCTTTCAAAATGCTCATTAGAATCTATGTTTCACAAGCAGAGCAGGGATAGTAAATCGCCCAGGCCTCAGAGTTGTAATTGCCTGTGCTAACAAGCTGCTCTCTGTCTGCTTTATTGGAGTTAAAAGGTGGATTTTATGTCGCATTGGCAACTTTGACAAAAAAAAATGCAAACAATGGAAACTACTAGTGCAGGAGCCAAACCTCAACACAATGCAAAGTTTCTTAGTCTTTTGAAGTATCCCTTTAGATTGTTAACTCCCTATCTGGTTAGATACTGACAGAAACATCATTAGACAACAAAAACATTTCAATAACACCAGTTAAAAGGTATGCTTTGGGAATACTGGCAGCTTTCAGAGGACGGTTTGCAATCTCTCAACACGTGGTCACGGCCCCCTGCGCCAGAACTGTGCAAAATAATTTTTCCCCTATGGCCCCACTCCTAAATCAGATCAACTTTTTTTCTTTACATACAACATCTAAGGGCTTTCTATCACATGTCTAACTACCTACTCTTTTGTTTTCTTTTTCCTCTGTGGACTGGCTGGCTCTGACCGTGTAATAGAGTGCATATTGGCCAAACGGGATAGCCCGCTGTGACCAGATCAGATGTGTGCTTCTGATTATGAAACTCTCTTTAAGTTACTGACAGACATGGTAATAAATGTGTCCATAAATTGAATTTGGGGCTTTTGAAAAGGGAGCAGGAATATCTAAGGAACATTTCAGCTGATTGTCTCCAGCCGACATGGCAGCGCTTCAGTGGGATTCAGTGGGGGAAACCGATCCTGCTGTTGTGCGGTTGGAGAGTTGAGGGGTGTATAGGGGTGTGTGTGTGTGTGTGTGTGTGTATAGGTTGGATGCCCAGCCAAGCAAAATAAAGACTCCTTTATTGCAATTGAGAAAAAATAGTTTTAATGTCAGTTTGCAGAAGAGTGAAAGAAAAAAGTTTGCAAAACATGAACATTTTCGACATTGTAAGCTTTACTGTTACTGCATATGCATATGTATTTTTATGGAGACGCATGTCTGTCTTAGTTTGTGTTCTTTAGTACTTTTATGTTTTTTATTTTCAACATAGCCGAACAGAAAAAAGTTTTATAAGCCATTGCCCCAAATTTGGCAGGAGAGGATGTATATAATGTGCTTATACTAGCTTGAGCAGCACCGTTTACAACAGCATTACAAAAACTTAGGCACAGTGGTTTTGACAAGCAAGGCAGAAAAGAGGCCAGCATCTTCTTTTTCATTCCCTGTTGAATCAGGTGTTGGATACATTTAATTATGAGGTTACATGTTATACTTACATCAACCCTTTTACTTTCAACAATAAATTGCAGGGATGACTTTAAGTTTAAACGGACCCAAGGCTGAAACATTTTTCATAAATAGGGGAGAGAAAACATGTAGTAGCTTCCTGTGCAAACATTTTTTGAGGTAGTATTTATTTCTTTACATTTTGTAACACTTCTTTAGCCCTTTTGAACAATTTAATAAGTTTCCGCCTTTAACAGAGCTGCATTGACACTCATTTTCAGTCTCATACCTAGCAGTCTTTACTTGAAGGTTTTTGTACCTCTATCAAACCCTTATCTATGAGTCGTTCAGCATAACATTCTGAAAGATATGAAAAAATTAAAGACATTACAAACTCAAATATGTCAATAAATGCCACTAATTAAAATAATCATCATCAAAGATGTTTCGCAATATAGATATACTGACAATATCATATGAGTACAAACAATCAAGGTGGACAACCTTTCTGAACATCTTTAAAGAAGTGTAAGTGAAAACCCTCTTGGTCTGAAAGAAAAAAGCTGAACAAAATCAGTTTACTTTAAGTATTGTCTTTTTGCTTTTTTCTTTATTTTATATTAATTGGTTTCTTATTTCTAATGTATTGTTTGCTTTGCCACCTGTTAGTACTGGAGGGAGTAAACTCAAACTCATACTTTTCATCTTCCTCTTATCTGGGACCATGTTGCAGGGGCATTAGACTCAGCAGATATGCTCAGAGTTTTCCCAGATGCCTCCAGCTTCCTGGAAGATGCCCAGCAGAGAGACATAGTCCCTTCAGTCTGTCCCCTGTGTCACCTCTCAGATGGACATGCTTGGAACAACTTCCAACAGAGACCCGGCCACTCCTCTCGATGTGAGGAAGCAGTGGCTGCACTCTGCACCCCTACCAGATGGGCGAGCTCCTCCGCCTATCTATGAGGAAATGCCCATCCTTAGTGCAGAGGAACCTCATTTGACCCACACATTTAAAAAAAGATTAAACTAAAAAAAACAAAAAACAAATTAAAGCACTTAATCTCACAGAAGAACTGAAGCAATTCGATTATGACAGATAGTTGTTTAAAGTTTGACACTTGAACTAAGAGAGTACAGTAGCTATTAAAACAAAGAAAATTATCTAACTAAAATTATCTAAAATCATAATATTTTGTGTACATTTTAAATGTAGAGACAAGCTTTATTTGAAGTCTCAGTAATAGGATTTTTAAAAATATTTTCTTATAGTTATAGTTTCCATAAAATCTTTGTTGCCCTTGGTAAAGGTTTTTAAAAGGTCTAAAAAGACTTAATTAAAGTAGCATCTTCCCAGAAAAAAGATTTTAGAAAACATTGACCATGACTCACAAAGACACACAATGCTCAAGTCCTGCTGATCCAATCCTACTGGCTGGACCACTCATATGGACCAGCATAATCTTGTATGCTGGTTCATATATGCAGAGATCTAAAAACAGGGAATCCAAAATAAAATCGGAGGGAAGTGGGTTTGGACAGGGGAGACCAACAGACTGGTTTATCTTTAGTCAAAACTTCCTTAGGTGTCACAGATGGCCTAAAGATATTAGTATACTGGAGTTCACACAATCTGATGCCATGCAGGAAAGTATTCATTAATAGTTTTCTGCGGTGATCAGAGCGATGCCGCCATGGTCTGATGCATCCTTTTACAATAAGACGACTTTTCCTTGTAGCATTTAGGTGCAGAACTTTTTGATATCATTTCACCATAACATTTGGATCATTATTATTTCATTGGTTAACCAATTGTTTACCAATTCAAACACTTGGTTTTCAAAGGTCAGGGTAAGGTTTTTTTTGTGTGTGTGTGTGTGTGTGTGTGTGTGTTTTTTACTCCAATTATTCATCTGGAGCTGTAGGCCTGTACCAAACCCACTGAAGTGTTCGGCATTGGTCTCATCCAAAAAGAAGAACATGGTTCAGATCATGTCCCTTATTTAAAAAAAAAAAAACTCCACGTTTGCTTGTAATAGTAAAACAAATGTCTTTCTTCCTAAATTTACTCCATAATGACATGTTAGCATTTAGGTAGTTTGTAATGGTTGCCATGGAGATTTGGTGATGTGATGCAGTTCTCTGAGGATAAGCTATGACCATTTACTATCCTACTCAGGTAAACATGTGCTCTCATTCAGGCTTGATTGTTACAGATCAGCTAGTTTAAAATGTAAATCTTTAAAAAATTGACCTCAGAGCTGTCATGTTTATGTCCAGTTATATACTATATCACTAAGCATGTAACTGATTAAAAGTTCCCTCTGATCAACTAAATAAAAAAAAAATCCAGTGACATTTATTTCACTTTTATTTTATTTTTGTTTTTTTGAGACAAATATGTATTTATTAGAATTATTATTTTTTTTTCCATTGATAAATGTGCTAAGATTAAACCTTGACATTTTCAAAATGTCAAAAGATAACTGTATCCTTGGGCTGTTTACTCATGTCTACTCAATATCCCAATGCTTCAGTTATATTTAACCAGGGCAGTCATGAGGGAGAGACGTAACTTCTCAGAGCTGTGTGACACATGTAGCTTGGCTACCAAGAGTCGCACATCCCCAAGTGTTTTTCGGGCCGGTCTTCAGGGCTTTATTTTCGTGAAGCTGTGAAGTTGTGGGTCTGAAAGGTTCCCCTGGGGCAGGGGGGAACCTGAATCACAGCCAAAGACACAGACATAGAAAAGAAGAGTCACTGTCCTGTTTTAGAACTGGCAATCGAATGTGATGCTGTGAAACGGTTACACGTTATTATTTATTCACCATAGACACGCGTCTTGGCTAAGGAAAGGGGATTGACAGTGTAATAAAAAAAGAAGACTGTCTGCTTCATCTTCTACTCATTTCTATTATCAATATATCTACAATTCTTTAATTTATCTGCCACTCACTGTCTGTCCTACAGCAACTCTTTTCCATCCACATTTCTTGCTCCATCCTTTTATCCTGCCTTTCTTTGAAATGTTATGACTCACTGGCTGTGATCTTTGTGAGCTGTCTCCTTTAAGTCTAAGTGTCTCCTGAGTACAACCACAGAATGGTTCATCACTTCGATTCTATGTAATTTCCTGGGCTTCAGTAGGTGCATTTACTCACTCTACAATGGTGAAAACTTTTCTTTTCTGCCGGGCTGTGAGACTCTGTCATGGAAACCATTATCTGGTATGGGAGCAGGCCAACATTAGCCTTCAAAGTTTCAGTCCTGATAAGACAAAGGCAGAATAAACTTTACAGAATTGTTTATATTTTAAGACCATAATAAAACAGAAGTGTGTAAGAGATGTAGAGACTTACATCATGAAGTTATGGGTTGAACCATCATGAAGTGATTTTCCATGGTAATAAATAATAAATGTTTCTAAATGTGATTTTAAACCAACCAGATACACCTAGGAAAGAAATTAAAACATGTTATAATAAAGTATAGGAAATCCTTTCATACAACAAATGTTCTTTAATATAATTCTCCATAAAATCTAAACCTATTCCGTATAATACTCCATATATATTACTTTTACATTATGTTACATACCAGACAAGTTCAATTACTCTCCAATTTTTGCTTATGCTTCTCAGTCTTATTCAGTCTAGGTCTGTCAATAAAAAGAGGTCAATAAATCACTTAGTAGTCCCAGCAGTTTTTGGGGTATTGGTGTTGGATTGAGTTGTCCCACCAGCCTGGCTGAGTAGACCAAAATCCCAAAGCCCCCCTTAAAAAACCCAAAAAGAAAATAACCAAAAATTTTTTTACCTACCTGACTTTAAAAAAACCAACAGGGTGAAAATTACATTCCGGTTAAGGAGCCCAATAAATCTCAGCCAAACGTTGCAGCAGAAGTGGAATGAGGGGCCCTCCATGCTGGCTGCAGTTTTAGTGATGTGGTAATATAGTTTGATATAAGACAAGATCAGTGTTTGCACTGCGTAGATGAGGTGATAGCTGAGTCAGATAGAATTTGCAAAGTTGCAAAAGTGATATAAAGTGGATGAGATTTGCATTCAGATAAGAAATGTCTTACTTAATCTATGTGCCTGTCTAATTTAGTAAATTTAGTCCAGGGAAATAGACTGATTCAAGTCACCACTAGCTTTCATTTCTTCTCTGTAGATATACCTACTAAAAAAAAGCTTTTTGTGTAAGCGTTTTCTTCTAGCTTATTATGTGTTACTGTATTGTGTCCACATGGTCGTTCCTTGTTAGTTTTCCAGTTTTGGTGCCTGTTTGACAGGCTCAAACTCTGTACTGCCATCAGAGTCTCATTAAAACACATCCACAAATCTGTCAGCAACCACTGCACCCTGAAACATTTGGTGCCACTCACAAATTAGCAGCAAGAAAGGCTGTGTTTACTATGTTAGCTTTTCATTTCTCAGTGCATACCCACAAAAATAAATAGTGGTTGGAACCTTGTTTGTTACAGCAGCATTCATATTTATTTTGCCATTTAAGTGTTACAAAAATGTAGGCATTGGGAGACACGATAATGGAGTCCAGATTTTGCCTTTATTTAATTTGTAGCTCTGCAGTGTCATTTTATTTTAGATTATAGCCCTCCATAAGCTGTGCTCTTTGTTTCTCTCGGGTTACATTGAGTAACAGCGTTTTGTCTCAGTCATCTGGATGTGCTTTGCTGTCCTCAAGAGAGCACACTTCTTATTTGCGTCATTCCCATCCTACAAGCATATGATCATGTGGTTTATCCACTTTGCCCAATCACAGAAACAGTTAAGTGGACTATTTGCATGCAAATGGTGGGAAGTCATTCAAAGTTCCCCATATCTTTTGCATGCTACTGATAGCACAGGCATTCATGCAAAACTATAAATTACTCAAGTTCACCGGTTGTCTGTTTCATTATTATTAACATTTGCAGGTAGTTTTGACTTTGGTAAATTTTTATTAATTGTAGACTGTAGATTGGAAGCACAGGATTATTTTCTTCCTTTTCAATTTGAACCCACATGCATATTAAAGTACCACATTTTTTGACTGATATACACATACTGCAGGAGCTTGCTTTTGGTGTAAAACCTTTTTAAAACAAAAACACAAATTTTAGTTTTATTGAATCAAATAGAAATTGTGTATTGCTAGTAATTTATCTTTAAAGTCACAGTGGGGCTCTGGGAAAAGCTGTCACTCAGCGTCATTATATTCTAGAAGAATGAAAAACTTTGGTCTGTTAATTTCTTGGTTTCATTGATGACACTTTATAAATCATTTTGATATTTAAACACTAAATGAACAGGTTAGCTTAAACAGGTTGTACCAAACCGATAAAATGAACCATTTGTTATTAGTGTTGTTTCTCACTTACAGCAGTTTTCTTGGATGTTGTCAAAGTGAAGAAACCTTTGTGTCACCCCCCCCCCCCCCCCCCCCTTCCCCATCACCAATCCCAATGACAAGGAAAGACAAAGTATTTTTGTTTTCCTTAATAAAAAGGGTAACATATCATCACAGAAGTCAGAATTCCTTCAGTTGTTAGTTTAATCTAAAAGTTATGAGGAAGTACTTAAAGGGAACACCATTTTTTTTTTTTTTTTTTACATTGGGCCCTTGATTTTACGTTATTACATCATGTTCTTTTCATACATATTAGTTTTGTGTCATTTGGAACTGTTCCGAGGATATTCGGTTTTGCTATATCCAAGTAGCGTCTTCCTTTGGGCAATGGGTTGAAGGCACAAACTAAACTGTTCATAATTTATTCTCGCCAGCATTCATAACATGTAGGCGAATCACTGTCGCCCAGACATTCGCGGTTATATTTTTTATATTTATATATTTTTTAAACAAAGCGGAATGTGTATGATGTCATTAATAATTATGCATTAGTAATTATCCATTTCCATTTAAAGTTTTATTGTGTCTGTTTATTATAACATCAGTCACCTTGATGACAACAAATGCCCTGTAATCGTAAGCGTACTTTGGTCTTGTTAGTCATGATGGCTGATAACCGGTATAAAGGTGTTGTTGTTAATTCTGTGGAAAAATTGTTTCGTTCATACCAAACAACTTTCCCATGCAAGAAGACTCCACCTAACACCAGGTGCTGGTAGGTGTAAAATGTTCTGTGACTCATAAACTAAATACAGTGATCGCTCTGATTGTAGAAGAGTAACAACACCGGGAAAGAAAGACACTTAAGTCTCATAAATCAATCTGACAATAACAGATACAAGATGATACTCTATGTCATTTCAAGATGTAGGCAATTATCTGATAAGATCAGGGTGAGTCACTGTTGATTGAAATATTTTTAAGTTATAACTGATACTGGGTTTTGCTTCTGACGTGTGTTTTCTGTTTACATGATAACCTGAAGCCAAAGACATGAATAAGTGATTACAATATAAAGGTGTGTGCTTACATCTTTTTTTCTACATCAAACGACACGTCTAAATTCCAAACATTCTTGAACTGGTGTTGCAAAACAGTGCAGGCTCGACTGCTGAGCACACAAATAAGAGTTGTTTTAGTTGCACAATGTGCTTATTACAGCAGTAATCTGCAGATATTCAGCTGGAAAGAACAAAATCATTAAAAACACACAAAATATTTTAATATGGGTTAAATAAACTTAAAAAATTTAATTAGCAGAAAGTCAGTTGATGCGTAAGTATCGAAGATGATGTAAAAATAATGTGCCCAAGTTTTTCACATTTAAAAACTGTTAATTTCAGACAAACACACTAATATACTGTCATCACCTCCTGATTAGGATTTTTGTTTTTGGTTTCACTTTGAATTTTCAGTTACACTTTGAATTATGTCATTCTTTGCTTTTAAGTCATTAGTTTCTTTTCCATTTAGTGTCATCTAAGTTATTTTCTAGTTATATTTAAGCACTGTTGTATTTTTTGAATACTCTCTGTGGCCCGCTTCTCCCAGTCTTCTTCCCTTATCTCCATTCTAGAGCCCTCTGTCCACACCTGCTCCCAATCAGCTGATTACACCATTCATTGTTCTTTTGGGCATAAATATTTCTCGTGTGCAGTTGCTGTTTGCTGGATTCTTTTCATTTTTTCACACCTTCATGCTGTAGGTTTCTCTCCAAGATTTTGGTTTCTGTGTTTCCTATCGATCAGTTCTGGATTATGGCTTCTGTATTTTCAATTCCTTATAAAAAGAAATTAGCATATTCATTTGGGTCTTCAATAGGTATCTACTATTCCTAACATACGTATATCTTGGAGTAATACACACACCTCAAATATGTGATAGCATTTCCTCATGCTCAGAGCTGCGTAGAAGCGCAGTTATATAAGCCTTTTAATAAAAAAAAAAACTTTGCTTGAAAGGGAGCAGTCTGCCTGCTGGTTAATGGGTTTCGGTATTTTCTGAATTGAGCTGTAGATAGTTGTTACATAACTCCGTAGATCTGTGAGGGATTTCCACAAACCTGCCAGAAAACAATGTCATAATTTTAAAAAGAGGTTTAAAATTTATTTCTGAAAACAGTCTTAAAAAATGGTAAAGTGGGCCCAAAAAACAAAGGTCAACAGAACATACTTTAATTCATGTACTAACACAAAGAATTCAAGCAGAAACTGACCTATCAAACAAGACATGAGGGAAATTTAAACAGACCACTGTTGACATACAAAGGGGATAACTAACAAACAAACTTAATTAAAAAGACAAATACAGGCCAGACTCTAAGTACTTTTTTCAATTGAACAAATATAATACAATTTAAAACAAAATATCTTAACAAATGATAAACAGATTTCTCGTTACAACAAGTGATGATTATGCTACTTAGGCTGCAAGGACCATATAAGGAGAAGAAAGCTGGAACTCATTGTAGCCTTCCTGCAGCAGCTCCAAAGGACACTAGCAACTTAAAGAAAAGTTAAAAAGCAACAGGTCAGTGTGCTGGATGGATTAGTTTTGTTAAATCTGGAACACTCAGGGATACTCTGCAGGAAGGGTAATCAAATCATCATTATTTTCATTTTAGAAAATAATTAGGATTAGCAGTCTTGTCATGCAATCAGTAGGGTGTTTAAAAAAGACTGAAGGGATGAAATGAGGCCTTCCAAAAAGGATAGTCTGCAATTTTATGGAGGCTTCAATTTTCGAAATTACAAGTCAAGTCAAATTAAAATTAAATGAAACTAGGAAATTTTTTTTAAAAACAGATTTATTAAATATTATTTCAATTTCTTAAAAGATGTGTGTCTCATTTCCCATTAGCAATAGTGAATAATCAGCATATTTATTTAAACCTTCTAGGAGAAACATCCACCGCCAGACTTCTATGTCTCCGATACAATAAGTCAGTAAAAAGTAATTTTGAAAGAAATATCAGATTTAAAGAGAAATCAAATGCATTAATTGTTCCCCTCCAAAAATCTGTGTAGACTTACTGTATATGGACAGCACATCGACATCGTGGAATTAAGACTGTACTTACCATGACCTTTTTGTCTCTGTTTTGAAAGCAGGTGGAATGAAATATGCACATGTTTATGCCTCAGACTGTAATTAGAAAGGTCCGATTATCCAACAGAAGCATAAAATGCAAAAGATACAGCTTAAAAAAATACTAAAAATCCCAGAGCACCTTAATAATAAACTGCATCCTGCTCTAAACTCAACCATATTCTCAAAACAGACCCAAACTGGTGGCGAGATGGAGCAGGGACCCCCTTATTTTATATATTGTATGAAATTGTGTTATATCATACTGGTCCTTTGTTACTCTTTTACAGTTGGGCTCATGTAATGAAAGTAATTTCGGCCTTGGATTATTAAAGTATTTCTGATTTGGATTCCTGGTTGATGGGACAGGTGTTGTGAATAAAACGGTGCCCAGCTTTAAAGAGCTCCTGCGTGTCGCTGAATGTGTGCATTGATGACTGAAAAACATCTTCTGCCTCCATTTATCTGTTTACTACAGTGTCTTGAATTCATGTTAATGTGGATCTAAAGACATTTCAATTAGTGAAAAAAATTGCAGGGGGGATATAAAAAAAAAAAAAAGTCTAATCAACCAAAACGTTTGCGACCCCTATGCAGTACCTCTGTGGACCCCCCAGAGGTTGCGGACCCCATTCTGAAGACCTCTGCTCTAGATGATTATTGTCAAAAAAATATTTTTTCAAAATTTTATTTTATTTGTTTTATTTTCTCCTTTCATCCTTTACATTGAGCCCTCTTGAAATATTTTGGAGGCTCTGATATCTCAGCAGTGGCATATAGAACATTGTCTTTGCTGTTTATGCTCTATTACTTGAGTTTATTAATATTATTAACTTGTTAAAATGAGAAAGTAAATAAGTTGTAAAGGAGGGAAACTGCAGACTCGGAGTTGATCCCAGAGGATCTCACAGCAGAGGCCCTAGAACTAGATTAAAGAGTCTGCTGAGGAACACCTGTCTGTCACAGATGGATCCCCTCTTACTTGGTCCCAGATGGATTTTGGGTGTAGTGGGCCCTGTAATAACTTCCTCCTTCATCCTCCCCATTAACACTAATGTTTTTTTGTGTGTTTTTCTTTCTTCTGGCTTTCCGTGTTGACCCCCTTCCGCAGTATTCCCTTTCTGTGCATATCAGGAATTCTGCTAAGGGACTTGATAGTGCTGGAAAAGGATAAACAGTTTAGTTGGAAAACCAGCTGCATGCCAACAGAGCACCGTGAAGAATGACCCATTATCTTCCACACACTTTTTACTTCATTCACACCCCAAATTCAGACCCTAAGAAATTAGGCAGACAGATTCTGCTAAAACCATCACTTATCCTAAAACATGCATGTGGTCTCCTCCAGCACTTGCCCACTCATATCCACACAGGACTGCTTATTTTGAATGTTTCCTGAGGAGTTATTTTTCTTTCAATCCCCTTGTCTTTGTGCACACCAACCAGGGGGCCTTCATGCCATGTGTCACTTCTTCTGACACACAGGACTAAGCAGTTCATTAGAACGCAGGTCGAATCATCACAACGCATAGCCTTATCTGCCTGCTCTCAGTTAGCCGGCCTATTGAACAGCGGCTGGACGCCTCTCACTGTTGGTAGGATGTGAGCAATTAGCAAGAAAGACCTTTTAGCACTGCCAGCTGATTTGCGGCCAGTTTTCTGCATACGCCTGTAATTCACTCTGACATTTCATCTCCTCACTTGTCAAAGTCTTTATTGTGTATTGCCACAATATAAACAGTAACGATGAAGTAATAATAAATCGAAGGCAATATAATCATTTTGTTTTCCCTAGCGTGGATGTCCACCGGGTGAACCTGTGGGAGACAGCTGAGAAGTGAAGGTTCTTGTGCGAAGTGAAGGTCTCAGGAGAGTTTAGCTCCGTCAGCCGGGGTGAGAGTCTTCCCAAGTCAGCCCAGGGGAAATAGATGACAGTTACACTACCCTCCGGCCAATTAACTGTCATTCTAGCTGTTGGTTTAACTTGCTGACCTTACCTCTATGCTGTTGTTTGTCTTATCATTTCCGGAATAGAGGGCCTCATCTGTGTATGTAAAGTAGAGCAGTGACCTTCAGGGAATAGGAGCAAAGGTCACAGTTCATCCACTGTATTTCTTTCGCGTCACAGCAAATATGCCAAGAAATCTACTGGGAATTTCAGGGTGTGGAGAAAATGGGGTCCTGTGGGAACAAAATAGAGCTTTCTGTTATTACTTCCAATTACTTCCCAATCTCCCGCTCTATCTACCTGTAAAATGACATTAGATATGCCTGTTCTCATGGTCCTTTACACATGAAGGCTGTGCTTCTTAGTGATGAGGCCCGTGGGAATTAAAGGTCCATTTTGCTTGCCCTTAGAGTCATCAAGTAGCTGAATGCATTCTCAATACAGAAGAGTAAAGTTGATTCCCCCCCCCCCCCCTTTTTTTTAATCTACAGGGTTTTTGTCTTGGAAAAACTGTTGACATCAGTGGGAGGAAACTATGTGCAGCCTCCACATTTGTCTGTGGCCAGTCATGGGCTTTAGGCTGATATGTGAATAAGGGTACAGTTCTGGTGAGCACTGCTGTCTTAGCATGACAACAGAAGGGGTGGGTAGACCTCTTCCCTCTGCAAAGGGAGACAGTGACACAGCACCCACCCTTCTCTGCCTGCCAGAGTGCCACTTCATTGTGACCAGTTGCTACTAAAGGACAAAAACCTTGAGAGCCGACACAGCTGGAGATGGAGGGGAGCATTCATACTTGATGCTTGGCTTGTTCAGACACTTTTCTGTGCTGTGTCTCACAAAAGCTTACTTCCTGTTTCCCATCCTGTCCGTGACAAGAGATGGACAAACAGCTTTACCATTGGCTTCAGTTTTTTTTTTTTTTTTGAGGAGATGTTGTCACTGGTGATTCTCTTATAAAGATATTATATCTATCTCCTTACATGAACTTACATTTTAAGTATTTTACTATAGATCTTTAAGCAACAGAGACTTACTGCTGTTGGCCCTAAACATTTTCCGATTCTAACCATAATTTCTGTGTCATGTTCCTGGACTGTGGGAGGGCATGCAAGGGGAAAACAATTCAATTCAAATTAATTTATTTCTATAGCGCAAATTCAAAACACGTCATCTCAAGGCACTTTTCAGAGATAATTCAACCAGATCATACGTTCAAACTGAGTCAAAATTTTCTATCTAAGGAAAACCGGTTGATTGCATTGACTAGTTGACTGAAAAGCAATCTCTCACACAAAGCATGCTTGTAGCGACAGTGGAGAGGAAGAACTCTCTTTTAACAGGTAGAAACCTCCAGCAGAACCAGACTCAGAGTACGCGGCCATCTGCCAATAACACACAACTTCATGCAGATCAAACACTAGACATTCTTGCTGCAAAGCAACAGTACTACGAACTAAAGCCGAAGTTTGATAAGGTTTAGATTATTAATAATTTCTTCCAGTCCACTGGTATTTTTCTTTATTTCAGAATGAATACAGTTTAAGAATCAATCATCAGGTTATTTATACATTACCATGTAGTACTAAGTTAGCTAATTAATGCAACTTGAAAGTATGCATTCTAATTTATTTCTCATTGTTACAGACACAACCATAATTACTCATAATTCCTGTTTGAGTTGAAAGTGGGTTAGTGAAATTTTACACTGATTAATCAGCAGTATTTATAGATAAATAAATAAATATAAATAAATACATAAATAAATAAATAAATACTGTGCAGATACTTCATATAAAAACATCATAAGGGTCGCGACAATGCTTGATGTTTCCTCACTAAATCTTTTTTTAACTGAGTTGAAATAACGCATGCAGCTTTTGTGGAGCTGCAAAACGTAGAAACGTGTTTTTAATAATGCAAACAGGTATTTTCAGAGACAAAAATCTAAACCAATAATTTCTTATAATTGCATATAAATACTAAACATTTTATGCTATAATTTTGTTCTGATCGGTTTTGTTATAATTTCATTACAAGATAAGGTGAATTCTGATCCATGACATATGTCATCATTATAATGTATATACGGTTTTAAACCAAGCACAGAACTCTTCACTGCACTTAAGTAATGTTTAGTAAATTTAGAGAGTTATTTATTTCTACTACTTGACATTTTGATTTCTGTTGAGCATATTTTCATCCAAGAATGAGATATTTATCTAATACCCCATAGTCTATAGTGTCTAAAATCAATAAAATGTCAATAGATTCTCTATATTATCCATTACATTTTGTCTTCAGCTACCCTGCTGCCATCGCTACCAGTCTTTCACTGCAGTGCCTCCTGGTAACTTCTCTAAAGTAGATGATTTAGAAAAGGATAGAGAATTGACTGAGAATGAACTTTAGCCAAGCAGTCTTCTTCCTAATTAAATTTAGATCCGTAATACAGAAAAGGCTGCAATATTTTCTCATGCAACAACTGAATAACTGTGTTGCATACCCCAACGCCAACAAAACAGCCGCATACATGAGAGCCTACAAATGCACATGTACACACACTTACACACTGATAGTTGATGCTTCCTCGTCTCTCATTTGCATGGCAATGCCATTATCTGGCTGTGAGGTGTCACACTGGAGTGGCTGACAATGTTTCTTACAACAAGTTTATCTAAGCACAAAAAAAGTTGAGAAGAATAGAGTTCTTTCTCTACCTCCTCCCCATGGAGTATGACGAAAGAGTCGCTCAGCCTTATCCTGCATGATAGACTGGTAAATTTATTATTTATACCCCTAGTAAAGCCTGTGGTAAACACTTTGTCTAAACATAAAGTTACTGTTTTAGCACTGAGCCTTTCTCAGTCCCTCTTCAATATATTTCCCAGCCTCTGTTTTCTTTTTTCATTCACCTTTCATTTTTTTTTTTTTTTATATAAAATGTGTTTATTTTTACTGAATTTGTTATAAATTACCATAACCAAATATACTCCTGCAGTCTTGGCGAGGCCTTCCTTGGAAACAGGATCCGTGCTCTCAGTGGGACTAACTACATTAAATAAAAAAATACAAAGGTTGAGCTGCTTGTCAGTATTCATTAATAGTAGCGGATATTGGATTCCGGGCAGACACATTACTGTGGACTTTCAAGCGTGGTAGTACGTGAGGACTACTGGGTGAACTAAAGACAATCAATAACAGGGTTTACAACTTAGACACTGGTAGGCATCATCATTACACAGCAAAGCCCTCTCACCTGCTCTTATCGACTTCCTTTCAGGTTTACAAGTCTTGTCTGGTGATGTCATACACTATATAACTGCTTATATGTGTGTCTGACTTGCAGCAGCAAAGCAAACAGAACCAGTCTGGGTCAGGCAGTAATGAGCCGGGATTCTGAATAGCCCTATGTGTGGTATCCATGTTTCAATAAATCTCTGTGTTGCCGGTGGTGAGGTTGCAAAACGCAGTAAGGTGATAAGTTGGAGCTGCTTTGTCCGGCACTTGGAAAAGTCTCAGCTGTATAATGCTGATAAGCAGACACAGTGTCGGAGTGGATAAACCGTTTCCTGAACAGGGGTTACTCCTAACCGTACAGCATATAAGTTCTCTGGTATAATGGTGAGTCAGGAAGCTGCTTTGAATACATGTAAAATATTCTTTGCATACATCTACTGATGATTTAACTTTGATGACCTGCTTCAAATCTCTAAGGTTGGAAGTACTCCTTGACATGACCCTAATATTTAGGGCCCTCTAAAGACTTTCTTTCAGATTCAAGATTCAATTTAGAATTTCCTGTATGTCTTCCAATCATAAAAACATTATATGTAACTAAAGATTACTTTAGATCTACATCTACCAAATGTAATGAATAATTTTGCTAATTTTGCTAGTGTGTTAATATCTATTGAGACAAATGTAATATGCATCCATCTTTAACAAATCATAAATAAATAATGGAGATTATTAGTGTGTGGGGAGAGTGGCAAAATAATTAATTTATAAAAAAAACTATTATTATCCTTATTATTATTATTAGTAGTAGTAGTAGTAGCAGTAGTAGTATTTATATTGTTGTTATCAAAATTATTTGATTCCAGAAGTGTAACTTGTACTAGGTAGAACTATAAACATATAACTAGTTAGAGAATGTGTTAGATTCAAATAAAGATTTCCCCTTGGGAGTTTTTTCTGTAATTTAAGTTGCAATAAAATAATTGCATATATAACAGGTGGAATGTTTATATTGCTTCACAGCTGTGCCTGTAATGATGCGTTTGATTTTCTCATAGTTTTTGCTGGTATCAGAAGTAATTTAAAAAAATGTATATATAAATATCTATAAAAGCTTTATTTATATATACTACTTTTATCTGCAGTCTAGAGCTAAGCATATTTTGCTCTGCTTACATTTTTAATATTGCCGTTCTTGCTCATTTTTCGCAATACATTAAATTAATGTAAAACTGAAATTATATATTTATAATTTATCCAAAGAGATATACTGAAGTGAAACTAAATAAATGAGAGAAAATTAGCATTGTAATTAACTGAAATTACAAATAACCCTTTGAAGCCTGAATTGATATACTTGTGCATATAAAAAGACATTTTGTGTGTGTTTTTCCCCTTCAATGTGATGCCAAATTAAAATAGTTAATGTTACTAAATAAATGGAAATGAAGGTTTAATATATTTTGTAACAACAGTTATAACTACATAATATAATTCCGCACATCCTTTCTTCCTGCTGCTGTCAGACTGTACAACCAACAATGCTAACTCTGTATCAACCATATGTCCACCGTCACTTTACCTGTTATTATTGCATATCTATTGTATACTTCACTCATATTTATTTAACTCTGCAATAATTTATACAATCAATCATTTGCACAGAACTTTACTGTTGTCACTCTATACCAGTGTTTGCAACTTTAGCCTTAGCCATTTAACTGTTCACACCAAGTGTGATGGCCTTGTCTGTATATACTTAATATATATTTTCTATATATTTTTAACATTTTTTATATTTTGTATTCTTTCTTTTTTCCTATTGTACTGTTCATTGTGATGCAACACTGCAATTTCCCCATTGTTGGACAAATAAAGGATTATCTTATCTTATAACATACACTGCGACTAGCACTGGGGTAATGCAAAAACTCTGTGGCGGCTGTTTTCCTACACTGCAAAAATGTTCTGAAAATGAGTAAAAATGTCTTAATATAAGTGTATTTACCCTTAATATGACTAGGAAAATAAGATGATCTGCCAATGGAACGAGGATTTTTACCCTTACAATAAGATAATTAGATATTGTGCACTTGAAATAAGACTGCAGTTGTTTTTTTTTTCTTATTTTAATTGTAAATTGTCTTGTTCCAATGGCAAAGTGTCTCACTTACCTGCTCAATTCAAGAAAAAAGGCTCTTATTTTAAGAAAAAGTGACTTACTTAGATTTACATTTTTTACAGTGTAATACAAGCGGTTTGTTGCTATTTGCCAACAACAGGCATCAAAGGGTTAAATACACTGCTTGGTTACTCTTTGGGCAACATACAATCCTAACTGAGGCATCCAGAGAATTACAGCATTCATTCAATTTTCCAATTACAGATTTATTAAAAATGTTTTGTGGTCCCCAAACCCATTTCATTTAGTTGTAAACTGCTAACAGAAATCACATTCAAATAAGACTCCCCGTATTACCCCTGAGAGATGTTTTAAAGACTTTTATATTGGCACAAAAGAGAAAAGAGTTCATAAAAAGCCTTTATTGTGTAGCTCTCATACTGAAGTGATGGATAAAGCCTATTGGTGGAAGTGAAAATGAACTCAAACTAAACAGGATGTGAAAGAGAAAGTGGAACAGCTCTGGTGATCGTCATAAGACTTCCTTTGGACCCCTCCATACCCCCACCCCCTTCCATCATGCCTTTCTTTACATTACCATTATTAAAAAGGAGAGGACTCTTAATAAAGTCTATTAATCACACAGAGGGAGTCAGTCCATCGCTTCACCCTCTTGCGGGGGGTTCTAATCAATCAACCCTGTTGTTAATGTATTCATGGGAGATGTAAGAAAAGGACTTGTTTGACAGTGTTCCAAGGAGGAAGAATTTATTAAGTCCCCTTCAGGAGTCAGGCAATCCTGAGGAGCAGTGAATGCACCCCTTCATTCACCCCACCCTTGTCCTCTCTCTGCCTGCGACTGGGAAGAAAAAAGGCCTTCATCATGTATGAAGTCTGTACAAATATTGGAAATGTTCAAAATATGTCCTCTCATTAACAGCTATGAGTGAAAGCCAGACTATCGGCATTTGTCAGATGTGCTCGGAGTGTAAAGACACTGTTGTACAAGGCTTCTGCTGTGTTGGGCAATGTCGGGACATCACTCTCCTGCTATCCTCTCAAAAGCTGGAGAAAATGTGTCTTATTAGTTCACATGAGGTGGTGAAATTCTGTGCTACACCGCTGACTAATGTACAAAGCTGAGAAAGCACGGCGCTGATGGTTTGTGCTGGGCCTCTGTCGGTGGCGTGTGAGTGGAGAGGGTGTGGAGAGGGGACATGAGGCTGGTAAAATCATGCAGCTGTTGGAGGCATTCATGAAGCCCAGGCTGTTGTTGCTAATTTTCGCAGGAAAGAAAAAAAAATCATTTTCAAGATGACTGCATGCAGAGAAAAAAAAACATCCCTTTCAAGTAAGAATATCTTACAAAAACTATTTCATTTGCAGCATAAAATGTTCCAAACATATAGGTGTGGGGCTGAAACATGCTTTATATAGGAGGGAACTGCATTCGCTTTGTCCTGAGGAGGGACTGAAATAAAGCTTCTACTTGCCTTCAAAGCTGCATTTCCATAATTGCCCTGTAACTTGGGCCTGTATGAGGGATCTGAAAGGGCTGAGAAAAGCACAATCTTTCAGCTGAGTGAACGGCAAACCCCCCCCCCCAAACACCCTCTCTCACTCTGGCCTGTGGCCCCCTTCCCCACTTGTTGCCTTTCGACTGCAGTAAAAGAATTCCTCTCCCTAACCTTCGTCAACAAAAGGCATGAAATCAGTGCCCTCCCTCTCCCTCGCTTCGCCCCGGAGAATGTCACTCCTTCTGAGTTCTTTTGTCTTTTTTTTTTAACCTAAGGAAGCACAACAACTCTTCTCTCTGTGCTCTTTGGCAGTTCTTTAGCATGTTACCCATGAACTTTCCTTTGGATCCTCAATAATTCATGTAGTATAAAAACATGGAGGAGACACATAATGTTTAGAAAGGGTAAAAGCAACCTCCCCTCTTCCATAACAAGTTACCATGGAGTGCAGTGGCCCACAGGCCTTTTGCTGCATCGTGTTTGCTATTTGGAACATTGTGCTCTCGCTGTCAGGTAACACACACAGGCCTGGTGTTCACAAAGGGGGCAGCAACTCTCCTGGCCCGGGCGAGCACTCGGGCGGGGGCGGGATAGACAGTGGCTCATAAAAGGATTAGCCCTGTGCACAAAGACAGTGGACCACTTCTAACCCCAGCTAGGTCCTCAAAAGAGATGACATTTGTCTGTCTCTGTGGAAGGAGGGGGTGTGGCAGAACCGGGCAGGATCTTGGAGGGGCCTGAAGAGGAACATTGACAGAAGGGGTGGATGAGGTGAAAACACAAGAGTGACCCTCTTTATGTGCAGCGGCCTTCTCTTTCACAGGACACCTCTGGCCCCCTCCATAGATCTGCTCTTTGGTGTTTATTTACTTCATGGTTTCTCCCCATTCACGTAAGGTCCTCTGATGGCTCCATTGGTCAGACTCACTTCTGTCCACCTCCTTCCACATCAGGGACAGACACATTTCATTTCCTTTTCACACATGAGCTTTCTGAAATGTTATCCTCATATAAGCATCTAATTAAGGTAACAAGTGTTTTCTCTTACTGTGCTAAGGAAAAAGCCAGCAAAGATCAGCAGGATTCAGGAAAACATTTAAAATTTGATTTGGTGGGAAATGAAGAATTATTTGGTTTTGCTGTGAAATGTCCATCTTTCTCATTTTTGATATAACAAAACTTTGGATTAATAAGTATTTAAACCTTGGTGTCATTCAGGCAAACCCTGACACAATAAAAAGGGATGGTTTTTTCCTCTTGATATGGGGATATGGCTCTCTGCTCAGGGTAGCATTGCCTGGAGAGGCCACAAGTCGATTAAATCAAATAAGTAAGCAAGCATCCAATCAAATGTAAACATGAAAAAAAAAAAAATATATATATATATATATATATATATATATATATATATATATAATGATTGTTTTTTTTACGTGAAGTATTTTTTTTATTGCTTATTTACATGTTCAGTAGATGCAAAGTAAACAAAAATATATGCAAATAAATGAATCAATAAATACAAAGTTTTCCTTCCTTTTTTTCAATGTACAACATAAGTACCAGTGATGGTAATGATACTGAAAATAGATTTTGACTTAATTTTTTTTTTATTTAAGTTTTTCCCAAGTTTGCATTACAAATTTAGCTATTGTGCAACATAGTTCATTTTGAATAGAAATGCTTGTAACTGAATTTGAATTTAAATTTAAATGCCTATGTGACTATGTAGAATTGAACAAATGAGGTATTCCGGGATTTGAAAGGATATTCACTTTGTAAATTGTTGTAAAATGACATCTATTGTAAACAGATGCTACATAAATAAACCAAACAAAATTAAATTAAATCTGTATTTTAAACTCTTAAAGATGTACACTTCTTAGACTTTTACAGCCTTGGTTCAGGCCAAACAAGGATTATTTACATTATAACCATTTATTTTGTGGGTAGAAAAAAGTAAATTAATTGCAAGAATTCCATTAGATAAATTATTATTTTCCTATTTTTGTTTTTTTGTTTAATTCTTAGGGGAGCAGGTTTCTGTTTGGCTAGAATATTAGATATTAGAACAACAGGCCTGCCCTGGGAACCATTTTAACAGGAACTGATGTCTGATGTAGTCAAAAATAAATGTATAATGTCGTTTTATTTATTTATTATTTTATTTATGTATTGTGATGAGATTACTGTTATATATTTGGGTAATACAATACACCCCTGCAAACTCTTCAGCACTTAACGCAGGGTGGACATCAGAAACAAGCAGAGGAGTCAGTGTTGATTATTGCTCATTAGCAGAGCGAACATCCACTTAACGTGTGGGGAAATGAGTTACACACCCGTGCGCGCCTCCCCCTGGAAATGGTCCCTGCGTAAAAGGCTCGGAACAAAATGTAAGCTAATGCATTCCATTTGCTCTTTGTAGCCGGGAGCAGGTTGGACACGTATGGCGACATAAGCAGCCCTGATTACTTTTGTTTCTGCGGAGGCATTTTTAATCCCTAATTTCATGCACTGATCAGAGGAGAAGCCCTGAGCCCCAGACATGATCACTGGCCCTTCAGTAGCGTTTAGTTTAAGCGAGATCCTGGTGATCAAGAGGGGTCCTTGTTGGCCCCCTCCTCTTCTGTAACAAACACCCTTTGAGCTGTGCAGGGAATATGTATCAACTCTTCTGTTCTTGAAAACACAGGCAACTCGTTTTGCCTTAATGGTTTATTTCTTATAGAAATTGGACAGAAACCTTCTTGAATTTATATCGGTCGCTTTTAATTGCTATTTATAAATGGTGATGTAATAATTCATATGAAAACGCTCAGTTTCAGAAATATCAGGTGCAAAGAATATCACTTAACATCTGTTTAAACAGAAATGCTGGTTTCTGCCGTTCTTGAATATGTATAAGGTCCTTAGTTAGGACTTTCTGTAACATTATTGATTAGACAGGAAGATTTTTTCCTTATGTATTAAATAAATAAATTCATAAAAATTGACAAAAAGATTGTCATGGTCGGATTTAAATTTTATTTATTTATTTATTTTTCCTTTTTTGTTATCCGCCCGAGTTTTAAACGTGGAGCAGATTTTGTTCCGCTGACCAACTGAATTGGCCCCTCTGAGTTGTTTTTTTTTCTCAAACTTTCTCAAGTCGCAAGGAAGAATAAAACAATTTTAAGTGATATTCTATTAAGTTGTCTTAAAAGATAAGACAAATTAACATATTTGCATTACTTTTACATCATCAAAAGTAATGCAAGCTTAGATTTTTCCACCGCCAAAACGTCATTTTTTTTTAACATATCATTAATAATATTTAATTTGATCTCATCTATTTTTTGTGTGTTTATTTTACTAATACAGAGATCTGAAGGCTTAACTGAGAAGTTTTTCAACTCTAATGTTGAATCACCAAAGACAAAGCAACTTAACATTCAGGTTTGAAATGCAAAAAGCCAAAAGAATTGGATCTGATTATTATAATTTACATTATCAATATTATTACACATAAACTCTGAATCGCTGCGGACGTCCATTGTAGGAGTAAAATAACCGATCTCAATTTATAAGGATACAATCTTCCGAATATTTAAAAATGCACATAAAATAGAAATCATATAACCTCTGGTTTGATAAATTAATCGGGTAGGGGTGGAGTGGGGGGGGGGTTAAAAATCTCAACAGAAAATGTGTTTGATTGTGTTTGTGTGTGTGCGCAACAGAGCATGGTCGGCTGCATGTGACTGTAGAGGGAGCTCCAACATTAAGTTTACATAAACTTCCTCTGATAAGCTCTCACACATGCAAAATATACATATTACAATAAAACAAATGATGTTATTATTAGTTTTACAGTCACGATACATTATAATTATACCACAAAACGGCCTTGCTTGGAAAAAAAGTATGATTTATGTGAAAGCGAAAGGCATTAGAAATGGAGCAAGATGAGATGCTCTAAAGCCAAAAGAAAAAAAAACCTTCGGGATTGACTAAATTAAAAAATCTTGAAAAGCTTTTCGTTGCTTTACTCTCTTAAAAAATGATTTTTTTTCAACGAAAATTAATGAAAGAATTATGCTTTTTAATTTGAGCTCTATATGATTCTTTATGGGGATAATCCCACATGAATATCCAAATGTATGCCGCAGCGCCGGCTAATTAGCCTTAAGTCCATCTACTATAAAAGTGTGATAAATCCCTCTCGAATATTTACTTATCACTGCTAAGGAGGATGAAGTCTCTGCCCCAGGCTGTCCACTAATACACACACACACATTTATAAACCTAAAGCAATGCACTTCAAGCTGTTTTGCACAACCTGCACCATCAAAAGCATCTGTCAAAATGCCTCTACTTGAAAGAGAAAAAAATAAAGAAAGAAAAGCATATTTTTTCTTCTTTAAGTTGCAGCAGTTCATTTATTAGCCAAAAATATAGACTTTCTTGTACAATTTGGTTCACAAGTATGTACATATTCTTAACTTTATATACAAAAAAATTATAACATCAAATCCTCACAGAACTTACCAAAAGAAAGGAGAAAAAAAAGCTCACAGACTACATGTTCATACATTATTACATTAGCAGTTTTACATGGGACATGCTTACAATGTAAGTAGGCTATACAGAGATGTTTTATTCTTATTTTACATTCCATATTCGATTTGAAATAAAATAAAATAAAAAAATGAGAAAAAGAGGGACCGGGAACCATCGCTGTTTTAAGTCTGTCCTAAGGCCTTAGAATGAAATACACAGGCGTAAAAGCTAAATGAAAATCAGCATGGGAGGAGAAAATAAACAGTTATAAGAGCCTCTTGGAGAGTTAAAACATGAAGTAATATAAAAGTGACAATTGCCTTTTAAAATACAATAAAAAAATTAAAACAGCCTGAAATAAAATTTGCATTCAGTTCATTTATATGAGCAAAACAACTGAGTGTGAAGAGAGGCCTTAACGGAATAACACAAGCGGTGGACACACTCTTACACACTTTCAAACTAGCACAAACACACACACACATACACAGGGGGATGAATCAAATTTTCAGAATCAAAGCTCATTTGGGTAATAATGGCTTTAGAAAAAAAAGAGCAAAAGAAAAAGAATGAGATGGCATCAAAATAATAAAAATAAAAAAATCTAAACTGTCACAATCAGACAGCCTTCTGTCTGTTTGATCTGCCGGTTTCTTTGCATCCAAAGGCACTAGATCTTCCTACAACCGTGGGACAGAAAATGAACACTATTGCGCTGATTTCACTGCTTATTATGACCACCCACAAGAAAATGATCCGCCTGGAAGGGAAAACAAAAACACTTGTATATGATGAAAAGTAGGAGCTGAATTTTCTTTTCATTTTTTTTGTCAATCGCACTTTTATTTATTTATTTTTCTTAAATTACTATGTTTTCGTTTATATATATAATGATGCAGGGCTTTTTTTCCCCCCCCACAAAAAAAAATTCTCTTTCACACACACAAACACTGTCTGCTCCTAACTGTAACACTTCAACACTGATCATATTGTGGCCTCAACAGAGAGAAAACAGCATATCCTTGAGATGAAGAAAGCAAAGGAAGACCTAAAATAATAAAATAAAAAAATAAAATAAAAACAGAAAATTGCCTATAGTGTCTCTGGAGGGTTTTTTTTTTATTTATTTTTTGTTTTGCTACATGCGGGTCTCAGTGCCGGGGACATGTACCTGTGACTGCAGTCTCTGAACTATGACTCTTGTCCTCCGTTTGCCTGCTGCTGTACAGGGCCAGGCTGGTGGCGGTGGCCTGGTTCGCAAGTCCCAGATAATGATTGGAGTTCAGTAAAGCCAGCTGGTGCGCCGAGAACGCTCGGTTCGTCCAGTTCTGGATTTTCCCAACGGGACAGGAAGAGATGAGTCTGTGTGGACCGAGGATGGTCTGGGTGGCTGCGCCTCCTCCAGCCGCTGTCGGCCCGCTGCCATTTACCTGCGGCGACCTGCGCGGATTGTCGGGAGCCGTGGCAGTCTCTGCCAGCGACCAGATCTTTGGTTTCTGAGCCGGGGCTGGGTTGTTCTCTGAGGGCGGAGAGCTGACGGATACCGGGTTGAGTTTCAGCTGTTCTGTGTTCGCTTGGGACGCCTTGATTTCCAAAGAGGAGTGGTGGTGGTGATTGTTGTGGCCGAAGAGCTCCCCTCCTCTCTGCGCGTCCTTGGCCTCCTTCCCTACAGCCTTCAGAAACCTCTGCTCCGGCCCTTGTAAATCCTCATAACCATCCGAAATCTCAGAGTCACTCCTTCCGTCTAGTTTAATGTCTGAGTGAAGGTCGTCCTGTTCGTCCAAGTCCTCCTTGCTCTCAATATTTTCCGTGTCGATGTTTTCCAAGTCAATCTCCTCCTCGTCCTCCCTCTTGTCCCCCTCCTCCCCCTCATGATCGCTGGTGTAAACATTCCCCTCTTCGTCGGTGCGGTTCCGAGGGGTCCAGGTCATCTTGTTCTCCTTCTTTAGCCTCCTCCTGGCGTTGGCAAACCAAGTGGACACCTGTGTGAGGGTCATCTTAGTGATAATGGCCAGCATGATCTTCTCGCCCTTGGTCGGATAGGGGTTCTTGCGGTGCTCGCTGAGCCATGCCTTCAGGGTGCTGGTGCTCTCCCTGGTGGCGTTTTTGGGCCTGGACGGGTCACCGAACTGATACTGACCATATGGATAAAAAGCCGGGTGAGGGGGGGCGAACCCTGGGTGCTGGACACCGTGGCCATCTTTTAGATCATACTGAGCACCCTGCAAAAAGAAAGAGGGATTTTAAGTCCTGGATCTCCATGTAAAGTGTTGTTTTGCACTATTAAATAAAATAAATAAAACAGCAGGTTCGTATTAGGTAGGAACCAAAAAAAGTTTTTTAAAATAATTGATGTTGTTTTTCTTTTTTTAAATATTGCTCCATATAAGAGTAAAAGAGAAAAATGTCACAATTTAAAAATGCATTATCAACAACTTATGCAATTCCACGAAATATATTTTCAATCAATCATCTTCAAAAACTTTTAAGCAAAGAAAAAGCTCACACAAGATTTCGTTAATGTGTCACTTTGTAAAAGCACTTTTTTTTTTTTACCAAACTGCCAAGCTACAAAGTTCACCACTGCGCTAAGAAAGTTCTCTCCCTGTGCGCACCCAAGAAGTTGCTCTGCGTAAAAGTTGCAAGAAAACTCAAAGAGGCTAAAACTCACCAACTGATTGAAAATGGATATATCGTTGGAGTAAGGTAGGAAGGCTCCGTAGCCCTGTGCGGCAGCGGCGAAAGGAGAGCCGTACATGCTGGAGAGAACATTGGAAAGTGCGCCTGACGGACTCAGCTCCGCCCCAGCCCTGGTGCTGCCCGCGATCCCCTGTCGCTCCGGCGGGTATATCGGTCGGATGTACTGATATCCCAGCTGAGGGAAAGACATGTTGGTAGGCAGCGGGGGGGAAGATTCTTCTGCAGCCTCGCAAAGCAACGGACTTGCCTCGGTATCCACTTTTACAGTGTGAACATGTGAGCAACAAAATTTGCCAGGTATTGGAAGTCTATTTCCTCGGGAACAGCCAATGTAAACGATCCCGCTTGCGTCCCGCGTTTCTTCCTCCTCTTCGTCTTCTCTCCACCCTCACTTCCCTATTGATCTGGATGGACTAAGGTCAGGTCCTTACAGATTGCTTCAGATTATTGGGACTCCCTTGCTCAGATTGACATTTCTAGCCGTTTTGAAGCCCCTCCTATTTCTCAAATCTCACCCCTCTAGTATAAACCACACGCCAACCAGCGCTCTTTCTCTCTCTCTCTCTCCCCTCTGTCTCTCCTTCACCCTCCCTCCTCCTCCTTCTCCTCCCTCCCTCTTTCTCTCCCTCGGATAAGTGCACTAATGTCGGGAGCTGTTTTTTTTTTTTGAATGGGGCTTCAAATCTCATTATATCGCTCCCCAAATATATTTCATTTCATATTTGTCCTACAGACGTTTTCAGATTCCAAATTTTAGGAAGAAAAACAAATTTCCAACACATTATAATGATTAACTTTAGTTGGTAATCTTTGCAAGTTTGTTTGTTTTGTGTTTCAAACACAAAGTTTCTTTCGTTAGAGCTGAAAGTCCTGCGTTAAAACTGCAAATTCAGCCTGTATTGAAATTCAGACTGTTGCCAAAACTTTATTGTCTATTTTAACGCAGTTTCTATCTCCTAAATCAGTTCTTAAACATTCAAATATATTTTTGTTTTACTGCAAACAAAATTCACAATGATTAAATGAACCAAACAAATTGTCTTTAGGATGCATGCATGTGCATTGTCACAAGTTTTATTTAAAGCTTGGACGTTAAGTGAGAGTTTAGCTCTTATTGAGCGCTTTGGAAGTGTTATTTGGGCTCATGGAGAGGGAGCAGAATCGGAGTCATTCTTTTTAATTCAAAACATCAAACATGGGTCGCGTGTAACTGCTTGGTATCAAAGGGGGGAGACGCTAATGATGGGGCGCGTTATGCTGTTAATGAAGACTAAGCGTAAAATAACAACTGTGAAAACCAGAGGGATACACATAGTGAACCGAGCAGAAGAGGTTTGTTCAGAGAATAAACATAAAAATTAACAATTATATTTTCTATTCCTGACGCGTCCAAAGTTACACTTCTGGAATAAATAATAATAATAATAATAATAATAATAATAATAATAATAATAATAATAATAATAATAATAATAATAATAATAATAATTTGTCTCCGAAAAAAATAATCCAGAAGATTTTCAGGTATTTTAAATTAAAGCTCTTAATCTTCTATTTCACAAAACCTTTATCCTTAAATACAACCATTGGGTAATTTTGATTCCGTCTGTTTCTGTCGTGTAAATAATACGGATTAAAACTAAACAAGAAAGTCAAAATTGGAATTCCGTGAACCAATATATAGAAGTGTGTATTCGGGACAAGCATAATCACATTTCAAGCCGACTTTGGTAGATTTCAGCATCTGTTTTGATAATCATTTGCCAAATAACCCCCAGAAGTTGAGTTGTTTTTATGATTGTTATTATACTGCTATTAATATCCTCCCCGCGCACCGCGTATAAATATACTATAAGCCCTAATGCCTTATTGACGGGGTGATGAAATCCCATCAATCCCATCAATCTCATTTCTGGTCTGATAGTGCAATCCTTTTTTTTTTTTTTCTAAGAACTCTGAACTTGTATAAACCTTTAATCTTCTTTTGAAGCAGATAGTTATCATTGTCTGGAAGGGATAATGTCAGCTATAATTTCTACTGTGAGGCTACCCATAAGGATACGCCTTGTTTCTGTAAAACTGCCCTGAATGTGTGTGTGTGTTCCTCGCCGACATAGGCTATACCCAACCCGGATTATGGGGGTTATTAATTACAGCGGCTTGCTGGTGCCATCCGACCGGAATGGTAATCACTACGTAGCAGTCAATAGCACGAGTACGCTCAGGCGCGCGCGCTCACGCCCGTGTTTGCATCGACCCGCAAAACTAAAGGGGGTCCACATGGTGACGTGGAGGGAGTAGAGGGGCTGGAGGGAGATTTGACTTTTAGATGGAGAGGAAGTTTAAAGACGCTCAGAAAAAAAAAAAAAAACATGTGTGGAAGTGTGTGTGTCAGAGAGAGAGAGAGAGAGAGAGAGAGAGAGAGAGAGAGAGAGAGCGCGAGACCACGTGGCTACTTCAAGCGAGAGTCTGAGTCCAGCGAGGTGTCTGCCTGTTTGTATCCGCTCAGTAGCGCCTCCAGTCCGGATGGACACGTGTCTCATCTCCAGGAGTGCGTAGCTCAGAACTTCCACCCCTGCAAACCGGCTCTCTCTCCCCCACCGCCCCACCCACCATCACCAGAGACTTCTCTCTGATTTATTGCCCCCAATCAAACGCACCACGCACTTAGTTAACACTTTCACACCGTCCCGGGAAACTGGCGCTGCCATAAAAGTATTAAGAGGCTGCACCCATCTGAGTCTTAGTAAACAGCAAACATGTCTTGGGCTTTCCCTGGACCTGCCCACTTATAATGCAACATATTATTATTTTTATAATGATAATAATAATAATAATTACTATTATTAGCCTTTTGTTATTAGTTAGATGTTTTTTATAAATCTAGATGTGCAAAATCTAATTTAATTCACAGCAGCAAAATGCAAAACAAAAAAAAGGAAAAAAGAAAAGAAAAAGAGGGCAATCACACGCGAGTGACTTGAGGGCTGTTTTGTTCGACGGTAATTATGCAGATGACACAATTTCACATTCTCATAAGCAAACATACACGGCCTATCGCTCAACGGTAGTTCCTTATGCAATACTCAGTGCACCGGCGACACGTCGCAAATGATGAGCCGAGACGCTCTGCAAAAACAGGCGGGATCAAAGGCTTCAAACAGAGACACTTCAAATTACACATTTGGATCTTTTCCATAACGTTTCAGCGACACACAGAGAGGCCGAGGGGAAAGGAGCACAACTCCTATCACAAAATCGATTAGGAGAGTCCATGTTGATCAGCTTTGCAGTTAATCACCAACAAAAACAAAAAACAAAACATGCATTTAAAAATGACATGCAATGAATCACAAATAATTTGATAAAAGCTCATAATCATCTTTGGTCAAATATAGGAGCTTATCATGAAAAATAAAACTAAAAAGTTTGTGAAAATTTTAAAAAGATGCCCAACCTTTATTAATACAAACTCATTATTTGGAGCTGCTGCTGTATATGTGAAAGATGCTCCTCTGTGGGTTCAGACCTAAATCTGTTCCTAACCTAAAAAACTAACTGTGCAACACATTTAATCTCCAAATATGCTCTTTTCAAACTCATGTCCCATTAGGGTTAAATAAAGGGCCCATAAATCTGGCGGTGTTTAAAGAACAGAGGCTTAATCCAATAAATGAATTAGTTTCTGGAAATTAATTGTTCTTAGCAGCAGAAGCAAGTGTACTTTGAAAATAAATTTGAAGTTTAATTTTTTTTCACTGTTGGCATAATTTAAAGAGTAGGATTTTTAATTACATTACACCAACCAATCATGCATGTTAAATAGATAGCCCAAGTTTGATTTGCATTAGTGAAAAAAATTAGAACATTTTGGTACCCTTTCCTTGTGCTTGCACCATTTGGAAACAAATTAATAGTCAATGGACTGCAACTTATTAAGCTGGGTTATGAGGGCAGATCAAAGTGTGAATTAATGCATTACCTTGCAAGTGCTTCACATTAAGTTGTTAACTTCAGGATGTAGGCAACTTCTAAATTGTCAGACAAGATGAAGCATCCGCTTTATTTTCAGGTCGTGCAGAACTTAGGCCAGATAGCTTCAGCCTAATAAATTATTTACAATGTGCATTTTAATGAAAATACAGCTCATAAGCATACATAAAGTGAATGAAAATATAAAAAAAAAAAACAAAATAAAAATTTATTTAAAACCGATCATAACCCTGCTGTGGGGTTTCTTTAATACCCTTCACTCCACTCAATATCTTCTTTCATGTCTTTGCATGATTTTATACCTATATTTTAAAATGATTCATCCACAGATGCTTTTTATAGTTTTAGTTTGTTATATGACACAATGCCATAGTTGAATCAGACTTAGGATGAAAAAATAATTGTCTTGTATTTGAACAGGATCTAAGTATTTAGCCATGATAACTGGGGGTTATTTTGGAATAGAATAATCCTGTAGCATAACATCCTATCACTGTAAAATGAGCTATTACGATATCTTTTACACTTTATCTACTGCATGCACCATTGAAATACACTTACATTGCACTTTGGTGATGAATCTGGGGCTAAAGGGAACATAATGTCCACACAAATAAGCAATGCTTGCTTTGAAGGTGAGTTGTACCTTTTCTCCAATTTGCTTCCTCTCCGTCCATTCCCCTTCACTCCATTTGCTTCAGTTTCCCCTGTATCAGTAACACAAGGCATTGATTTTACGGTAAAGTCACTTTGTAAAAGGAATGAGTAACTCTGGGCCCCCACTATCACTGTATTACACGGGTAACAAGATGAACATTGATTCAGCATTACGGATGATCGATAATGAAATAAGTAACTTCAGGGCCAAATTAAAATGCAAGCTGGCTTGATGCTGCCAGGCACTTTGAGAGGTGACAGCAGGAGAAAGGAAAGAAGAGGAAGGGAGAGGAAAAGGCAATGAGAGGAATACAGAAACTGCAAGGTGGTGGCACTAGAGAACTTTCAGGATACAGTAAGGTTGAGTCATTTGTTGAAATATCCCTTTATTATCCAACATTTTCAGATCTATATAGCTTTACTCCCATTAGGAAGAAAATTGTGTGCCATCAGAATTTAGATTGATGCGGTTTTCACAGATACATTTTGAATGCAGTAATTAGTTCTGATGTTTGTATTTGTGGTCAAAGATTGATTCTCCATGTTAAATACTAAATATGATGTAAATTAACTTCGCTGGCCTGTTAATTTGAAAGGAATTAACATTTCACATCAAATGGAAACGTGGCTTAACATTGCCCCTGGCATGGTGGGAAGCTGATGACATGGGTAGATGATCATTTGCCTCTGGCAGATGGAATTTAAAAAATGTTTATAAAGTATTTTACCACAGGAAGTGTCTTCATAATTTGTTTTATTATACTTTCTTTGCCAGTAAATGGCTAATGACTAATCAGGAAATAAATCTGGGAAAATAGTTTTAATTCAGCACATACTCTGGTTGCTTATAACTGTCTTTATTTTTCTAAAACAAACTTCAGCCTTATATACATAAAAACATAAATATATAAAAACATATATATAAAAATGTATAAAAACGTCAGCCATATATATATATATATATATATATATATATATATATATAGAGAGAGAGAGATAGATAGATAGATAGATAGATAGATAGATAGATAGATAGATAGATAGATAGATAGATAGATAGATAGATAGATAGATAGATAGATAGATAGATAGATTATAAAAGTTCTTAAAATGTCTACTTTTTTCAAGCTTGGTACTTTTTATTTCTAAGGTAAACTATCATCTATTGACTTTCATTTTCCCAATACCTTACAGCCTAATGACAATATCTTTATTTGTCAGTAAATGAAAATCTCATATTATACCATTTACCTACAAAAGCTGCATTTCTCAAGGTACTATTAAAAACTCCAGGTAGACTTTAATCATATTTGATCATTCAAAAATTCTGAAATCTTTGAACTAATGAATTGTTTATTATAATTTTAGATGCTGATTATTGAATTATTGAAATTATTATTGAATGAAGTAGTGAAGAAATGAAGTAATTACCCTTTTAGGAGATTCGGCTTCATTATAAATTTTAATTCAGATTTTTCGTTATTCTCTTTTAACGTAAAATTCCTACAAGATTTTGTCTAGTTTTCTCTCCACACCTTTGCCGAGTGCTCTTAGGGCTTAACTGTTTGTTTTAATGTGTTTCCCTTCCTCTTTCTCTAACTACCCTGATACCAAATCCATATTTCAGGATTTCTCATCTGTCCAATGATCTGGGCCAGAACCTCCGGCTTGCCTTATAACGACCTTCCATTTAATTTAAACAGCTGTTAGTGCTGATATTTTTCCTTTTGACCACTTCAAGGAGATATGGTTTCTAAGCAGTGCTCTTATATACTCTCAACTGGATCATTATGTAGTGATACTGTACCTCAGTTTCAGACCAAATTGCAGCTGCTTTGTTTTTTATTTAGTGGTTTTGGCGGTGAACTCTGATGGAGCAAGACTTGCTCCGAACACCGATCATTTTCATTTTAGAGTAGGTAACAATCAGCAGTCAGGCATGTGTAAAAATGGTCAATCAGTGTAAAGGTCGACAATTAACCCTTTTTTTTGGATAAATCATGAGGCAGTTTGGTGTTTGTAACTGAAACTAACATAGCTGGATTTCCAAAGAAAGCAAACTTGCAGGTTAGTCAGCTACAAGACCAGCGGACGCATTAATATCAGTTTTCCAGCATGTTTTTACTTTTTTTAAGCACGACAAAGCCTTGGTTCTTTCAGCTGTTGCTGCTGCTGGTTTGAGACTGGAGGCCAGGCAGCTGTAGCAACAGGATGAGAGCTTTCTCATGTATAAAGAGGTCTAGACTTTGTATTGTGACACTGGGTAAACAAAAAAAGATGCTAATGACAGTAAAGCCAAAAAAAGGTTCATAATCAGGACATTGGCATCTGTGTAACTGAATACTTAAGCGATTCTGCCATCACCATATCTAATCAAAGATGGATAGCTTGGGAAGATCCTGTAGTGATTATTTGGTCTGGAAACACAGAATAGTCTGTGGCAGGAAAGAGTAATGATAAAGTGATGCCACCATTTGCATCAGTGAGTAAAAGTAAAGCATGAATGTGTGTTTTAACATCAGAATCATTGCAGTGGTAGCACTGCATGAAATATTTTCACTAATTCGCTACCAAAATATGAGATATCTATGGTTACTTCTAAACGGGTTTTAATTTCCACATGTTTTATGTCTAAAGCTGGTTTGCTGATGACTTCTTAGTATGTATTTATACTCATATTTGTAAAAAAAAAACTTTAATTCAAGTTAGATAGGATTTCTCAAAATATGAAGCTGCATAAAATAAATATAAAAAAAAAATAAAATACAGTTTTCCACATTGCTGCTGGATGTAGATGATCACCACATAAACTGAAACGAAGTGGGATGTTTTTTTTTAAATAAAGACACACTGGAATATAAAGGCTGTTATAAATGAAGTGGTGATTATGAATGAAAGTCAGTATTGTTCTCATTTGGAAAAAAGGGTCATATGTTGCTTAAAACTGTCAAATCCTGCTAAGTCATAATATCACAGCAACAGCAGCCATATTACCCCAGTGAAACATTTCTCTGTGTCTGTGAGTCATAATTAGCATTTTCTTATTAATTATTTACCAAGTGCAGCAGAACTTTCCTCTTAGTTCTCTTTAGGATGTAAATATGATTCAGTCAGTTATGTCCTCAGTTATGAAAAATTTTAGTTTCTATCCAGAGGAAAAAAAAAACTTAATCTCTGTGGTGAAGTTAGGCAATTATGTCAAAAGAGAGACAATTCAGTAAACAGATGTTCTGGCAATGATGTGCTATTGCAACAAATCTATCATGTTATGACATAATGAGACATTCTGTTTACATGATGACAGCTTTCTAACCTTCAGTTTTGCAATGATCAGAGGAAACATTCAAAGTTGGTGACTTTTTTTGATGGATCAGTTTTGTTTCATTACCGAGTCCAACTGTGTTCAATAACATGCCAACAGGCTGATCAGAAAAAAACTTGAAGGAGCAACAACAGAATATATTTTAAGTATGTTTGTTAAGAACGAGCTAAAGTCTGAGTGGAGCAATTATCATCAGTAAGGTTCAAAGTTATTTTATTAATATATAGGTAAACTTTTTTTTTTTGTATTACACAACATAAATGCATAAATTCACAGTGACACATCCAAAACTTTTAAATGAAATATAATGGTCTTCAAAGATCACCAGGGTTCACCAACCACACAGAAAGGCAGAGCAAATAAATATGTGAGAAGTGTATGTCTAATACCGTTAGGATAAAAAAAAAAAAATGTAAACCCAAAAGTAATTTGGGGTTGATAAATCTATTTATTCGAATCCAATGAGAAAACAGTATTATTTCAGCTTGATTAATTCAGGTACAGCAGTCAGAGAAAATGTGTTTTTAAAAACCTGGTCCCAGGAACCTACTTGCAGAGAGAAGAACCTGAAGCTCCCAATAAAAGTGATAAGTCATCATTTCACCCAGAAGCAGCCACCTGCGGGATGTGACTGATTTTCAGGGCTCTCCAATCAGAAGACCAAATTATCAACTTCTCTTTCAAAGTTAAGAGCCCAAACTACAACATCAATATAGTATTTCAACTCTAAATGTGAAAAGGCTTTTATAAAACACTCTGCTGTGGGCTACTGAAAAAGACTCACCTCCTTTGATTTAAATCATGAATTCATTAGGATGCTCCTCCCAATGATTTTCATGTGTCTTCTTTTTTTCCATGTGTTTTGGAACACATTTATAGTAAAACTGGACTGTTTCTGTGCAACATGTTATTTAGGACGAATAAACCTATAAGTATGTATTTATCTGCCCATATACATGTGTAAAAAAAAAAGGGGGATACCTGTTGTCTGTTTTTCAAAAAAGTACCTAACATAAGGCTGTACTAGAGCATGGATCACATTTTCTACACAATAACTTAATTTTCTAAGTTAAATAAGAGCAACAAAAACTGTGCAAAATAAATATATATGTCACTTCAGTTAAGTAAGTGGTTACATGCATGCCCCTGCACATGTGCAATAGCAGGAATGAGGGTGTGTATTCGCAGTGTGTGTGTGTGTTCGTGTCTGAGTCTGATCTGTTGTACAACAAGCACTGGAGCAAGACTGGACCCAGCTGTCAGGTCACTGCTGTCACAGCCAATAAAGATTACCCTCTCCCGTCACCTCTATTGCTGCTTCATAACCACCAATGCAGGGGAGATCCGCCCCTTTTTAGAAGAACAATGCAGCCAGGAGTGGGCCTCATCATCGCCCACGCCCACTCTTATCAGCTCTCTGAGGGCCCTCTGCACCACGTCTTATTGTTTATGTGTCTAGGTCCCTTAATCTCTTCGTTTCTATCAGCTTTTTCAATGCCACGTCATAGTTTTCTGAAATGTAAACTGATTCTAGCCCTTCTACCGTTAACAGATTTTATTCTTCTCAATACATATGGACCACAGATTTTCAATGTCTTATATAAAGCTTTGCAACAGCAGTAAAAAAAAAAAAAAAATCCCTCTTTTTTTTTAACAATAGATTTTCAAAAAAACCCCGACTACATTTAACACATATCAGCTCACTTAAATATCTTTACCTTTCTCCAGTAGCCTCATAAGCAGACTGAGATGAAATGCACATCGCTCATCAGCATCATTTGCAGGGATTGGGCAGCCATTATAGCATATATTAAAGAGGCCTCACAGTCTGTCAACCTCACCAGGCCAAGTCTAATGAAATGAGTGCCCCAGAGGGGCAGTGGATTAAGAAAACAGGCAAGAGAGTATATTTTCATGTATACATACCCATGATTATATATTGGAAAAGTGTCTGCATACTATTCCCTTGGTCCCTTTAAGCCTCTTGACCAGCAAAGCATTCGGGCCCCGTGTGGCAAGGCGGAAGAAGAAAATCGCTAATACTCTTAGCATCAAATAATAAATCTTAAAGTTATTTGCCACCATGTTTAATTAAATATTCAGAGGGAAAAAAAAACTGTGATTGATTCGTCTCCTGCATTGATCCAGCATTGATTGTGTGGCGTTCTGTTGCACCACTTGGTTTAATGCTAAATGGTGTCTGAGTTGCCGGAATAAATTGTTAGGACGCATTGGAGCAGAAAATATAAAGCAGAGCTTGAAGCTTCTAGGCCAAACGTTGCTGGACACAATGCATTGAATATATAAAACATGGTTATAATACCCATCTGTTTGTTATCTATTGTCTTTAGGTTTAAATACATTTCTACCAATAATAGAAGATAATAGTTTTTATTTTACAATTCCATATAAAAAATTAAAGAAAAAGGGATCAAATTATGTTTGCTTCACCAATGTAACCCTTAGTTAAATTATTATTTATCCAATGAGCACTTTTGTGTGAGTATAGCTTGCAATAGTAAAACTACTATAATACAGTTTGTAACGGTCCAAACAAAATCACGCCACAGCCTCTAAGTCCCTCAGATTCTATGTGTCCATCTACAGTAAGTTTTCCAATACCTTTTCATCAGGACCTCTGAAGGTCAATACATTTATAAGTGTAAATCAGAATGCCTAAATACATTTAAGATTTGTAGTCGTTTTTTGTTGTCAACGCATGCATACATGTGACATCAGATAGTTCATCTGTGAGAATACAAGTTTAGAAGGGAAAAAATACAAGCTACTGAGTTACAACTTTGCAAACATACAAGTACAACTCAAAAAGTTACAAGCGCAAATCACAAATTTACAGTTACAAATCACTAGTATAATAGTACAAATCTACAACCTCTGATAAAGCTGTCACACTGCTTACTAATGTAGTGACAGTAATGCACCTGAAGGTTGTTTGCCAGCTGCCATTAAACCAGAGGAGACAGAAAAAGATTGTGCCTTATATCTTTGCTAATGTTGTTTTATTAACACATGTGGAGCAATTGTCTTCTTGTTTAAAGATGGTTGTTGAACAACTTTTAGGCGCATTACCAGCGCCAACTCGTCAGGAGAGTAACGACATGGCTTACAGATAAGTACTCATATGTTTGTGCTTCCTACTTGTAAATTTGTGATTAGTACTCCTAATTTTTGACATGTAGTTGCATTGTAACAAAGTTGTACATTTCTAAACGTCTTATAGATGAAGGTCTATGTCACATCTATCTATAAGTTGAAAACAAATAAAAAATCTGACTTCCATTGATTTATGTTATTTTTATAAATTTACAAATTCAGATATTGGCACATATGTTTTTAATGACAGTTATGTTACCCTATTATTTCACTTATTAGCATGTATAAAATTTAGGAAATCCTCAGTCTGTATAAGTAACCAAATGTTCTCTATCTCATTTAGTTCAGGCACGGACAAAAGAGGAGTCTATGTTGCACCCCATTACTATGGTTGAACAGAAAATTGCTGATTTAATGTCATCTGTGAACATCAGCAGATATTTTGACAGAGGACAGATAGAGCAGAAATTATATTGAAAGAAAGCAGTTTC